>CAXKWD010000002.1:102325564-103657564 GCA_964059195.1 Ectobius pallidus | reverse complement strand
GTTTTAGATTGCAATGGTATGCCACCCTCAAGATGAGTTTATTAATACAGGGTGTCCGGGAAAGACCTGACGAAAAAGAAATAATTATATATCCGAAACTATTGCATTTATTGACGTGATGTTTTCACGGTTACAAAGAGAAACACGATGAGTTTTAATAAGCATCTATGTGAGCACCATTTGTGGCCCGATACTCAATTTCGTGCCACACACGCGAAAGCCTCTCCGGTGTAACTAGTGCTATTGTATCGTAGATTCGGCCACGCAAATCTGCATTATCGGTCACAGGCGTGCGATACACTTTGTCTTTCACAAAACTCCAGAAAACTCCATGGGGTCATACCAGGTGACCTTGGTGGCCATGGTGTAGGTCCTTCTCTCCCATGGACTGTGGATTTTGGCATTTGCAGTTGTCTTGCCGCCTCACGAATGGATTTCCTCGGGCTTCTTACAAAAGCAGCCCGTACCCTTTCAATGTCATTGTCGTTTATGCACGATTTCTTTGCCTTTCCCTGCTGTGACTCAACATTACCTATCTCCAGAAATTGCTTGTGCCAATGAAGGATGCTGTTTCGGGCGGGAGGATTTCGGCCTTTGTCTGTTTGGAAACGACGTTGTAGCCCACGCACAACTTGCATTCCCAGCTCTCAGAATAAGACTGACTACACATGCTGCGCAGAACAAGCTTTTTCTCGTTTCTCCTCGTGCAACAACAATGTGCATGCTCATGCGCATTATGGGATGCTACAAAACAAAACTTTTTGAGTTTGTCTTTCTAACTGTGAAAATACTGAGGTAGTAACTGTAATATGTAGATGTAGATGTAGATATCTCGTCCTGTAGATCCTGTGTTGAGCGGGGCTCAAGGATATAGAACACGTCAGATCAAAAAATACATGCATGTTATAACAATAATATAGGCCTACAGAAACTGTAAGCTGCCAAATTTATCCAAGCTGGAAATATTCCTCCAAATTGTAGAAGGTGTGAGTTATTAAAAATTCCTTGACAGCTGTTTTGAAAGGTTTGCTCTTTCTTTGAATACATAATAATTTAATGTTGTTTGGAAGCTTGTTATATATCTGTACTGCAGAATAATAAGCACCCTTCTGAAAGAGTTTTAACGAGTTATTTGGTCTGTGTAGATCATTCATGTTTCTGGTAGTACGTCCGTGTACACTAAAATTAGTTTGAAATTTATCAATATTATTCACTACATAACACATAACAGAGTATATATACTCCCCTGTAAGAGTGAGGACTTTTAATTTTTCAAATAGCGGTTTACAAGATTCCCTTTTTTTCTTTCCACATATTATTCTTATTGCCCGCTTTTGTAATCTAAATATTTTCTCCCTATGGGAAGAGTTGCCCCAGAATATGATCCCGTACCTCATTACCGAGTGAAAATATGCAAAATATACCATAAGTAATGCATCCTGTTTTAATATATTATTCAAAATTCTTAAAGCAAAGCACGCTGAACTCAGTTTTGGACTTATCATTTCTATGTGTGTCTTCCAGTCAAGATTTTGGTCAATTTGCAGTCCTAAAAATTTTACATTCCTAATTTCTTGTATGATTTGTGTTCCATAATTAATTTCAAGATTTGAGATACATCTGTTTTTTGTTCTAAATTGTATAAAATGGGTCTTATCAATATTAAGTGTCATTTTATTAGCTAGAAACCATGTGTTTAACTCGTGAAAAGCCTTTGTAGCTATTCTTGATAAATGTTCTTGTGACGTTCCTGTTACAAGTACACTAGTATCATCTGTGAAGAGCAATACCTTTGATTCGTCACTTAAGTTATAGGGCAAGTCATTAATGAAAATTAAAAAGAGCAAAGGTCCTAGTATTGATCCCTGAGGTACCCCATTCTTAACAACCCCTAAGTTAGATTCATTTCCATTTATTATTACCTTTTGAGTTCTCTCAGAAAGATATGATTTGAACCACTTAATTTCTGATATATAATTATTTCTTTTTCGTCAGGTCTTTCCCGGACATGGTGTATAACCAAAACGACCCTTTACCAATTAAAACTTTGGGAAAATGGTACCGGTACTTTACGCCCCAACCGAGTCCCCCCACTCCTACTCTCAATCCCTCCCCTAGCGGCGGCATTTGAACTACTAGCAATGACGGTAGTGCCATCTCTTATGCAACTGATGAAACAGAAAAAATAATTTATTTCTTCTTTATTCTCTTCCTTTCCCATCTCCTCCTCTCTTCCTCTCACCTCCTCTTCACCCTATCTACCTATTTGAGACCTATTCCTACTAGTAAATTTTGGATCAACCGGGATTTGAACTCTGGACTCCTAGCATTATAGCTAGGAGTCTTAACCATTACGCCACAAGTGAATGTTGAGCACTGAAGGAAGCTTTCGTATATTTGAGTTATGATAGTGGGGGTTTCATGAGTTTTAACGTAAGAATCGGTTTGTATAATTTTGAGATATTTTGTTAGTTATGAATAGGGGGTGGATTTCTATGACATGTCATATTTTTCCCCTTTGCATTATTTCAGGTTTCCGACTAATGTAAACCCGATTCCAAGCATCCTGGTGAAAATGGAACAGCTTTTATTGTGCATATAACTGCATATTTAGGAAATTTTCAACTAGCACATTTAGTATGAATATGCATATTTAGGTCATATTTTTTTTTGCATATTTGTTTGCACATTAAAGAAATTTTGAAGTTTCATATCATATTTTATCAATTTTGCATTATAATGATACTTTTTGAGAATTTACAGATATTTTAAATAATTAACATTATATTTTAATAAAATGAATTGTAATGAAACTTTTTAAAAAAATACACACATTGTGTAAGTGGTAAAGTCATATTTTAAATTTTATTGGTCATATTTTAATGTATTTAGGTCATAAATGCATGCATAGATATCCTATTTTTTAGGTCATAAAAATCCGCCCCCTAGTTATGAAAAGAGTAGTGTTGGTGCAAGGGAATTTTCCTGCATCAATTAAGCCATATTTAATGTTATAATACGGCATTTTTTATAATAATTGTGAAATATTATGTATGGTGCAAGGGTATTTTTGTATTGTGAAATAGCCTACTTTGTTGCAAGGGTTGTTTTTATAATTGTGAAATATTATGTGGAGGTGCAAGGGTCTTTTTTTATTGTGAAATATTAGATGACATGTCAATTGCAATTGAAGACCACACGGGAAAAACGAGGTAAGTCACCTTTTCTGCAAATTTGAGATACCGATATTGTGTTTATAGTGTTCTCCAAGGTCGAATCTACCGTTCTATAGGGTCATTCCATGTCAAGTGAACCAATGGAAAAACGTGACCACCTCCGATTTTAGTCATACTTGGTTGTCATGAAGTACCACCTGAGATATGTTGAAGTACAAAATATCAGATTTTTATGTGTTGTAGTTTTCCAGTTATACCCTTCTGAAATATGGAAAAAAACCAAATTTTCTGCATAAGTGCAATCACAAAATGACGCATAAATCAAGCTGGAATTGACATAGATGAGTGGGAAAAGTATCAAAATGTAGCTTATATTATGAGCTTTAATTTGATACGTCACACGACTACTTTCGAAAAAAAATATTTTCAAGGTTACCCAAAAAAAATTTGAAAACTGAATTTTTCAAAAACCTATATTTTGAAAATTTTGAAACAATTCTCATAGAAACATACATATTTCAGCATCATGTCCTACAAGTTTTGTTATGGGATCGAAATGGGATCATATTTTTTTACATTTATAACAAATACTATGCACGCTGGGTAAGAATATATGGCACAGGAATATTGCACTTAATTCTAAAATCCATTCCTTTGTCCAGGGAGTTGTTTACCAACATGCATATACCAACTTGTGCAAGTGGTCAAATGGGTATGAGTAAACACAGTCTGCAAGCATGTGAGTCAGCCAGGGAATGCAAGTTGTAACCTGTTGGACCTGGCTTCAGTTGTGCCTTGACTCTCATGCAGTGTGCTTCCTTTCTTCAAAGGCTGTACAAAGACTGTATTGCTGCATGTAAAGTAGTGGGTTCAGTGATTAAAATAGGCATTGTGTATTTCCCCAGTATGGCTGAAAAAGTAAGTGAAACAGCAAAGATTTTCTGCTGCAACCCTTTCAAGAAAGACAGACATCAGGGTGTGAAAAGAAGTGTGAGGCCTGTTACTGACTGGATGTGTGACATGTTTGACACCATTGTGGTAGGTATGAAAATTTGTGACAGTTGTAGGAAAGAACTATCAAAGCAGAAACAGGTTACAGATACAACAGATGACTGTTTAGTACCAGTAGCCAATACCACTAGGCCTACTAATGTTGATGAATCATTTGTAGCTTTAGATGTTACCTTAGAGTACCTTAATAAGTCTCTAAGCTCTCTAGAGGAGTCACCTGTTGCTAAGAGGAAGTTGCAAATGAAATCATACTGTGATAAAAAATACAGTAAAATAAAAAAATGTTTGACAGAAAAGGTACTAACAGCAGCAAGTACAAATACAGAGAAAACTGTTGACCATAAATCAGAATCATGTGAAGTCATTTGTCAGCTAAAAGAAAAGTTTCAAGAAGAAAATATAAGTGTTAGTGAAAAATTGCAAATTTTAACAGTACTACCTAAAAGCTGGTCATGCAGTGAAATACAAAATGAATTTCAGGTTAGCAACAGAATGGCAAGAAAAGCTAAAGCATTGGTGAAAGCGAAGGGTATTCTGGCAACACCAAATCCTAAACCAGGAAAGGTTTTAAATGAATCTGTGATTGAGAAGGTAATAGGGTTCTACAACAGTGATGATGTCAGCCGTCTTATGCCTGGAAAAAAAGATTTTGTTTCTGTGAAAACGGGTGACAGTAGTAGAATTCATGTACAGAAGAGGCTAGTGATGGGCAACTTGAAGGAAGTGTACGAGCTGTTCAAAAACAAAAATCCTACTGATAAGATTGGATTTTCGAAATTTGCTGATTTACGACCTAAACATTGCGTCTTGGCTGGAGGAAGTGGTACCCACACAGTATGCGTTTGTACAGTGCATCAGAATGTTAAATTAATGCTACAAGTGTTGAAATCCAAACAAATTACACTGAATGATGGCACAGATATAAGTAATTATAATTCCTGTTTAGCGAAGTTAATGTGTGAAGAGCCAGGCACAGCATGCCACCTTAATGAATGTCCTTCATGTCCAGGTGTAGATAATTTGAAAGATGAGTTACAGTTGCTGCTAGATAATGAACTGGTGGACAACATTACATACAAGCAGTGGGTTTCTGTTGACAGATGTAATTTAGTAACCTTCATCAAAACTGCAGATGAGTTTATAGAAACTTTGTGTGAACAGTTGTTGATTTTGAAGAGACATTCTTTTATTGCAAGAAGACAGGCAGAATATTATAATCACTTGAAGCAGAATATTGGAGTAAATGAAGCTGTGGTATGTATGGACTTTGCAGAAAATTATTCGTTTGTACTACAGGATGAAGCCCAGTCTTTTCATTGGAACAATGATCAAGCAACTATTTTTCCTATAGCAGTCTACTACAATGATCATAATATACACTACAAAAGTATTGTATGTATCTCTGAATGTCTACAGCATGACACCACTGCTGTTCATTTATTCCAGAAAAGGCTTATCTCTCATTTGAAGTTGGAAGTAATTAGAGATTTGAAAAAAATTTACTACTTCTCAGATGGTGCAGCTGCGCAATTTAAAAACAGAAAAAACTTTTCAAACTTATGCCACCATGTTCATGATTTTGGAATTGAGGCAGAGTGGCATTTCTATGCAACAGCCCATGGGAAAGGAGTATGTGACGGTCTGGGTGGTACTGTGAAAAGACTTGCAGGAAAGGCAAGCCTACAGCGGCCATACGAGCATCAAATCATGACACCAGCACAGCTGTTTACATGGAGTGAGGAAAACATCGACTCCATGCAGTTCTTCTTCTTCAATGAAGCACAATACAACAAAGAGGAAAAAATACTTGCAGACAGATTTCTGTCTACAAAAGCAATACCAGGCACACAGAAGTTCCACAGTTTCATCCCATTGTCAGATAAAGTGTTGTTGACAAAGGTATTTTCAAGAAGTGAACAGTCATCCACTTTTTCAGTGTTAGGACCACGTGTGCAACAGAGGCTGAAGCTAGCAGAAGTAAAAGGATATGTTACATGTGAGAACAACAATCATTGGTGGCTTGGTGTAGTTGTGGACAAAAATGAGACAGCACAGATAGTGGAACTGATGTTTCTGCACCCTGCAGGTCCTTCTCCATCATTTACTTTCAAAAGTGACTGTCCAAATAAACTGACTGTGCCTCTCTCTCAGATCCTCACCCTTGTGCAACCTACATGTCCCACTGGCCGTAGTTATTACCTCTCGAAGGAAGAGATGGATGCGGCAACCATGGCTCTAGAAAATTACTGTAGACAATAAATTCACGTTTTTGTCATTGAAGAAGGGAAGGTAACATGTTTTCTGTAAGTTTTTCTTTTTGATTGTAATGAAATTTTAGAATTAAGTGCAATATTCCTGTGTCATATATTCTTACCCAGCGTGCATAGTATTTGTTATAAATGTAAAAAAATATGATCCCATTTCGATCCCATAACAAAACTTGTAGGACATGATGCTGAAATATGTATGTTTCTGTGAGATTTTTTTCAAAATTTTCAAAATATAGGTTTTTGAAAAATTCAGTTTTCAAATTTTTTTTGGGTAACCTTGAAAATATTTTTTTTCGAAAGTACTCGTGTGACATATCAAATTAAAGCTCATAATATAAGCTACATTTTGGTACTTTTCCCACTCATCTATGTCAATTCCAGCTTGATTTATGCGTCATTTTGTGATTGCACTTATGCAGAAAATTTGGTTTTTTTCCATATTTCAGAAGGGTATAACTGGAAAACTACAACACATAAAAATCTGATATTTTGCACTTTAACATATCTCAGGTGGTACTTCATGACAACCAAGTATGACTAAAATCGGAGATGGTCATGTTCAAAATTGACAAAAAATTGGTTCACTTGACATGGAATGACCCTATAACAAGTTCATGCTGATAATGAGGTTAGTCACGAGTATATTTACATTTGAAGACACCACATACAGGAAGAGAATGAGGTAAGTCGACTCGAAATTTTCTGTCAATCTAGGTTTCCTGCCTATTTCGAAGGAGATCTGAAGAGATTTGTAGGACCTGAAGCTCAACAGCTTTCAAAGAAGACATAAATTAATGTGTTTGAAGGACAATGATTTCATAAGACGTGGTAACATTTTCAAAGCTTATTTCTTTATGAACAATGTTTATACTTAAAAAAATAATCCATTTTCAATGTAAAACAAATATGCAACATTTTTTTAAACTAAGAATTAAATTGTTGTCCCGAGCTGATAATAATAATTTCAGATTTACAGGAAACATATTGGATTTCACTATGCACTTACGTCATTCTTTCCGTGTAATGAGTGCTGCAATGGTATTGCATTCATTTCTCAACAATTGTGTGACTCTAAGGCTTAATTTTTTTCAGTTTGCTTTATTAATAGTGCATGAATGTATATTAAAATTTTGAGTAATAGGTTGTTAATGGTTTTCAAGTTAATAGGTTTCAAACTTTAAAAATGCTCTCCTGAAAAATTTAATAAAAGTGACTTACCTCATTCTTCCCGTGTAGTCTTCAATTATGCATTACTGGCGCTGAGGTTGAGCAGCGGCTACAGGCATGATGGCATATGCTGCGGGGCAGGTGGGAAGCAACCAGGCGGTTAAGCGGCCTGGCGAGTGGTGTGTGGAAAGAGAACCAGCTTGGGGAGCAAATTACCATCTTGCCAAAACTTCCCTTGAACCAAATTTACATTTTACAATTGCAATTAATATCCATCTCCGCTATTTCATGTAGCTCTTTAAACTTAAATCTAGATGAATTCTCGCTTCCCACAGCAACGATCACTCGATGGCATAGTGGGTAAGACGACTGGCTATCATGCTGACATGTTCTATATCCTTGAGCCCCGCTCAACACAGGATCTACAGGACGAGATATCTACATCTACATCTACACATGTTCGAATCTCCTTAGGTCGAAAATTTATAGGAAAGGAATAGGTAAGTAGGGTAAAGGAGAAAAGGGATTGAATAGTAGAAAGAGGAAAAGAAGAGAAGAAAGTGGAAAAAATTAAAATTTTTGAAATTTTCAATGCTGCTAGTAGTTCTACCATTCACACTTAGATGTCTCTCATTGTTTAAATAGTTAGTTGAGTGGGAGGAGCTTAAGGGGCGACCTGTTCTTGTTCTTTTCCCCCGCTCACTATTATACTCTTTATCAAACCCATAAAAATATACAAAATCACAGCGTTACGAAAATAACCCTTGCACCATATCAAAAAAACAATCTTTAGCGTTACTCAGGACCCGCCATATAACAGTAGCAAGAGGTCGTGACTTGAATGGTATTCCACCCACAAGATGACTTATTAATGCAGCAAAAACAACCCTTGCACCAAAACTGCTCTTTTCAGAGCCAACATAATAGACCTATTTCACAATGATAAAAAATGACCCTTGCACAAAAGCGACTATTTCTAATGTATTGAAGCTCTCTAAACTTAAATGGATGAATTTTCCTTTCACCACTCAGCAATTGCTCGTGGTGTAGTGGTTAAGGCTGCTGGTTACTGTGCTAGTGGTAGCGGGTATTATATACTGGCCGATCCAAATTTCACAATTAGGAATAGGTCCCAAATAGGTAGGCAGGGCAAGGAGAAGGCAAGAGAAAGGGAGGAAAAGGAAGAGAATAAAGGAGAAGTAAACTATTTAATTGTTTCCCCATTTTCACCTTTTGTATAAGATGGTGTTGCTAGTAGTTTAAATAGTGAGACATCTAGTAGGCGACATTTGAAGTTACTCACCATCCTAAACCCCTCCTTCCCAGGCCAGTCCCATTAGAGAGTTGGTGGGAGGAGCCTAGTGTGCGACCTAAAACTATTTTTTCTTAATTTGAACTCAATACAACCACAGTACCAAGAACAAGGATATGACCACTCTGTTAAGATATTGCTTACACTGGTGCAGACTTATTTAACAGATTACCAACTAACGTAACTAAGTAGGTCTTAAGTACTTATGACATGAACAACTTCTGATGATCCAACAATATGGATATGCACAACAGTCTAGGTTGTCATTTGTTGTGCTACTACCTTCACTCTAGATCTCCATTCATATCTTATTTTAGCCAGTTTGACTGCACCCAATTCATGTCCATGGTTCTCTTAATTTCATTTGTTTACTTTATTCTTCTTCTTCCCTACCTTCTGCCATACCTAACATTAGTTCTTTCTCCATTGATTCATGTCTTCTAATCATTTGTCGAAAATTCCTCTGTAACTTGTTCTTGGTGGCTGTGGTTTAAAGAGAAGGTCTGGGATTTATTTCTTCTAGATTAGAAGTGTTGGCTTTCTTGCTGTCCAGCCTAGTCTAGGATTCTAAATTGATAAAATTGACTGTCAGCCTATTCTAGTATTCAAAAGGGAGAGAATATAGTTCAAATTAAGCAGTCAAAAGGTGTGAAGCTGGAAATACTACATGTTCCATGGTTTGGAGGCTACGTTGAAATGTGAATACAGTCAAAATAAAAATATAATTTTAAAATATGGGAGAGTGATTATGTTTAGGAATAAGATAAAGAAGATAATTAAAGAACAATATTGCTAAATATATAAGAATGAAGGGGCAGTGGGAAAAGAAGACAAAGAGAAAATTTGGGGAAAAAACAATTTTAGGCGGTGCACTAGGCTCCTCCTACCAACTCCTGGGAAGGAGGGATTTAGGGTTCAAATGTTGCCTCCTAGATGTCTCACTATTTTAACTACTGGCAACACCATCTATTATGCAAAATGTGAAACTGGGAAAAAATTATTTTTCCTTTATTCTCTTCTCTTGCTTTTCCTCTCTCTTCCTCCCTTTCTCATCGCCCTACCTATCTATCTATCGCCCTATTCCTAACCATAAATTTTGGACCAATCGGTATACGAACCCGTGACCACTAGCACCATAACCAGCAGCCTTGGCCAATACACCACGAGCAATTGCTGAGTGGTGAAGGGAAAATTCATCTAGGGTGACTGTACCAGTGGTTGAACACTTAAGATATTCTTCACACTTACATTCCAATAAAAATTAAATGGGTGACCCAAAGTAAAATTGGAAAAAAGGGTCTGAAAGAGCAACTTTTATTCTACAAAAACATGGTACAGGTTGTAAGTCTACAAACATGCATTTACAAATTGTGTCCTGTTATACAAAAACTGGCCCATTTCACCAGTAGTTGAACAACCTGTTCCAGTAACTGAACACTAAATGCACCATAAGTTGAACACTAACATTTAATAGTATGAAATGTAATCAAAATTCTAGTCTAGCTATCTAGTCAGTAACAAAGGAAATATGGAAAGCCAAATTATTTTGATTGGCCCAAATTTTAAACGTTTTTTATTGTACAAGGTACTTATTTTCATAAGTTGTCACTCTTACGGTCATTATTTCTGAAACATGTCTTCAGTTTTTTCTTCTTACATACATTCTGGTGTGAAACTGATACCTAATCTGCCCTTCTGACCCTGTGATGTTAGGTTCATCTAGTTTCTGTAAGATAGGCTTCCTTTTGTCTTCGTGAAGCCGTTTTTCTGTTTCGTCATCTTCGTTTTCAGATGATGGGAGCAAAGTCACATCATCTAAGCTGTCCCCACTTTCTACCCATTTCTCGCTGGGTTCAGAGTATTCTTCCTCAATAGGCCTACTTGTTTTTTGTTTCCTTGTAGGTTTTTCAAATGCCCGCCAGCATGGTCTCTTGTGGTTAGCATCGCTGACTACAGATCATTGGCCCGGGTTCGATCCCCGGTACCTCCTCGGATTTTTCTGAGGTAGGGAGGTCAGCCTCGTGATTCAAATTGAGGAGCTACTTGATAGAGAAGTAGCGGCTCCAGTCATGGAAACCACCATTAACGGCCGTGGGTGTCGGAATGCTGACCACATGCCCCCCCAATCCTGCCATCTGCCTATGGTAGATGATGCAGCGGTCGGGTGGTAGGTCTTGTCCCTTCAGGGATGTTGCGCCATGGAGAGGTTTTTCAAATTTGTTTTTAGATGCTTCTTTGGCTTCCAGTATTCTTTTCTTTTTGTTTTCTTTCACAATGTCAGCAACAGTCTCCATCAGTGTTTGGAGCTTCACAGGAAAACCTTTCTTTGCGTTGGCATGGATCCAACTTACCGGTACCTATAAATTTTCTTCCTCTTTTGAAAGGATGGTTTGAGGCCCCATTTTGCATGCCATAGGCACCTTACTGGTAACTTTATTTGAGATTATGCTCAAAGGAACATTAAAATCTCTAGAAGCTTTTCTAAGACCCAAACCTTTGTTTACAGTCTTTACTGCCTTCATCATTGTCTCTTCTGCTTTACGGTACCACCTGTTCTGTGTTACCGGCAATATTTTCATTTAATTCTTCCATTTCATTCATCTGCAGGAGAAAAAGGAAACAATAAACTTGCTTCTATTGTTGATTTTCAGGGACGCCAGTGCATGAACACACCAGTAGTTGAACACCAAAAGCAGTGTTCAACTACTGGTTCCACGTAATTAATGTTTATCTTAAATTCATATCATGATTTCCCATAATTTTTCCTAAACAAATACTCAATTTCATTCAAATATAAGCATAATATCAAAAGGACCAGTAGATGAACAGCTGTTCATCTACTAGATTTGGTTGTTTTTGTGTGTTCCAGTAAATTAACATGCTCATTAAACCATAATGCAACAAGAATTCTTTTAATTATGCTGGTATACAAACTTTTCAATCTCTACAGTATCCAAAGAAATAAGATTGTTGGCAAAAATGTTACTCAACTGGATATAAAACACTTATAACAACAAGCATGTCACTTACCATTTCTTAATCTCAATCCTTGCTCAGAACAAAAAATGATGCATGGTTTCCTTTAAACATCTACCACACTACAACATGGATGACAAAGCTTCAGAAAATTGTGGAGCAGGTTGACTAAACCTCAAACCATAAATAGCACTCTTTGGAGAAACAAAAAATTTCCTTCAGACCTTATCAAATGTACCTAAACTCACACTGTTCAACTACTGGTGACTGTTCAACCACTGGTACAGTCACCCTATTTAGGTTTAGCGAGCGTTATAGTAGGCCTACATGAGAAATAGCCATTTTGGTGCAAGAGTCGTTTTTTTATAATTGTGAAATATTATGTTGGCTCTGAAAAGAGCCTTTTGGTGCAAGGGTTGTTTTCGCTGCATTTAATTAATTCATCTTGCAGGTGGTATACCATTCAAGTCTAAAACTCTTCGCTGGACAATGGGATGTAGGTGGTGGCACATGCATTGGGTCAGAAGCAGGGGTGGGTGGAGTTTTGCTGGTACACGACCTAAATTTGTCTTTCACTGAAAATTTATGACAGCATATCCTTGCTATTACTACTACAACTATAGTTGACGGCCTGTGAAAGAATGTTAAGGGTCCTGGGACATTTTACTCAAATAAGGTTCTGTACTTTCAAATCCGGGATGCCTGGCAGCCGTGCTTTTACCACAAGAAAGTCATTCCAGAATAGTTTCAAAGTCAGCATGCTTGACTTCTAGAAGTTGTCTACACTTCCAAATGTTAGACTGGTCTCTCAGAAATGGGCAGAAGACATTGCTTATCTTTGGAGCAGTTTCAATTCTGTTTACATATCGGGATGGAAAATGAATACCAGTAACTGTAAAATTTGACAAGTAGGCCTAGTTGAATTTGCCTTATGAACTTGACTGTAAGTAATAACATTCTTTTTCTTACAGGGTGAATTAGCAGACTGCAAGGATAACTTAGAGATGGACCATTTAATGTATGCTCTCAAGCAGATACGAGATGAATATGAAATCAAAGGTAGCCTACCAATACACAATGATTTCTTAAAATGAAAGTAGGTAGGGTATACAAAGTGACTGAGTTTAGGATTATTTCTCATTTCATAATTAACTGAGTGTAAGATTATTTCTCATTTCATAATTAACTTGAGTACATGCAGTTAAACATCCCTACATATTATAATATACCGGTACAACTTCTCTCTGTCTGTCCATTAGTGTTGTTATAACTTGAGAAACTCTGTGTGTGTTTATTATTATTGTTGTTATTATTATTATTATTATTATTATTATTTTTTTGTAAATTTATAAATGTGTTCTCTAGGCAGGTTTAAGTCGGCCCTATATATTAGTTTTTCTGGTATATATATTTCTTATACTTGGTAACATACAGTATAAGCAATGATGATTTTAGTGCATCAGGTTTGTTATAGCCAGTTGGTTGTATGTAGATTTAGAAAGCAGTAATTATCCAATATAGGAATCAGCTTGTTGCTTTGCTGCCCAGTTAACTTTTGTAATTAAAAAGAATTGTATCTTTCAATGTTTTTGTCCTTAAAGATATGATGTTCATACGATATATGATATGATGTTCATATGGTTAATTTATCAACATGTTCACTGAAATAATTTTTTTTACAAATACATTTTGTTTGATGGCTTATCCATACATAATGACTCAGTTTTCACATAAAAAATTATAAGAAGTAAACTTTAAGAGTTTTTTAATGCATTGTGCATGTGCATTTACAGAGTGTATCAACCGAAACGATTGAAAGTACTAGCCTATATGATGTAGGGGGAAAAAAAAATCCATGGGTCCGCAAACAAGTAATTGCAAGATTTATTATTGCAAATGTGTGGTTATGAGCCGCCACTGACTTCATTAAGAAACATCATCTTAATTAATACGAATGAATTTGAAAATTAAACTATTCGTGTAAATGCCATTCTAAGTTGCCTCACACTTCTCTGATTACAGTACATAGAGTTCAGCACACCTGACACTGTTTTTTTTAATATTTTTTTTATTCCTGTCAGTCAGGACAAGACGAGTGATCTGCCTACTTCAACTGTTACTGTATGGTTTGATTACAACTCCACCTTGTGGTAATGTTCAGTTTTGTAAACAAGATCACATTGTGAACCGTTTCTAAGTGTGCAACTAGTGAAGCACAACTAAGGACATCAGTGGTGGCTCATAACCACACATTCGCAGTAATAAATCTCACAGACGACTTGTTTGTTGGAGCTTTTTTGCTTCTCTTATTGTATACTTTCAACCATTTCGGTTTGCGCTATTATGATACTCCCTGTATGTTAAAGAAGGTAGTACGTGATTTTGTTCCTTTTTAAAATAATATTGAGTTTCATCATATGTCAATTTTTCAAACTTTTATTTTCCTACATAAAATATTTTTTTTGAAAGAATAAGTACAAAGTATATTAAAATTCCATCAGTAATTTTATAGAGCAAACATCAAAGAATATTACATAAAACAATCAGGTTCGCATTATTTATTGAGGGGATTAGACTTTTCCGTTTTCTACAAAAATAAAACAACAAAAATAAATTTCATCTCAGAATCAAATTGACATAGGCCTATCATAAAAAAAGGACTTTGTTGGCAAATGCAATGCACCATCAATAATAGGATATTTTATTTGGTATTTTATTAAGTGCCAGTATGGTACTTTATGAGATTGTGTGGGGGAAGGAAAAATGTCTGTCCATCTGTACGCACGATAACTCAAATAGGCTTTATTGGATTTTAATGAAACTTGTTATATGCGTTTATAATGTCCATGGGAAGAACCCTATTGATATTGGACCAAATCGGTTGACCATTACCGGAGTAAAACCCAATTTAGTGTCTTTTGAAAGCGCCATAATTCAAATACGCTTTATCGGATTTTCATGAAACTTGGTATACACATTTATAATGTCCATGGAAAGACGTCTGTTGATATTGGACCAAATCGGTTGGCCGGTAATGGAATAATGCCCAATTTATTGGCTTTTTATGGTATTATGTAACAAAATGCTCCATAACTCAAATACGCTTTATCGGATTTTCATGAAACTTGGTATAAACATTTATAACGTCCATGGAAAGAAGCCTATTAATTTTGGACTTAATTGGTTGACCGGTACCAGAGTAACAACTAATTAAAGGTCACATTTTTTTAAATCCATGTCTATACTATAATGCCGCATTTTTAATCATTTGAGGGCTTTGTCTGCAGTGCAGTCAGATGTTTGTTTACTTTGTTGATGTATTTGAAATTGAGTAGGCCTATTACATGAATATTGTTATACACAGAAGGTACATTACTGTGAAATAATTAAGTTAGCGGAGTTATATGCCACTGAATTCTGAATTTTGCGAAATGTTGACATATTTTAAGAATTTCAAGTTGCAATACATTGAGATTTGACAAATAACACTATTCCTTCACATATGCGAATCAAACTACATCGTCAAACTGACTGAGTTGGCCGAATGGTAACATCTTGGATTCGTATTCTGGAGGTCTCTGGATCAAATCGCGGAGCCGGCCGATTTGACATGGATTTTTTAAAAATTTTATTTCTTATTTTTATGTGAGTGCGCGATTGTCAAGGTATCACAAGTCTGTAGTTATGCTGACGCTGGTCGATTTTAATCTGATTAAAAAAACATTTTCTGCACATCATAATTGCAATTATAATTGATTCAACAAAAGCATACTGGCACTTTGTTATATCAGTTTAACTGATTTTATCTTATACTACAATGGATTTGTGAATGCCAATGAATAAAGGTTGATATAATGGTTTAGAAAAGAGAGTGTAGGACAATAGATACTTTCACATGGAATCCCACCGGTTGGTGGTGTTCTTGAGTGTCAAAATAATTTTTTAACTTCAATCCGCATATGTGCATACCTGTTATAGAACAATGATAAATGTAACATAGTCGAAAATTACAGCAATGCACTGTTATGTAAGTGATCAAAGTTAATGCCAAATTACGGAACGGATTTGCACTCAAATCTAATACGCACCCAATTTTGAATGCTACAAATGGACTAAAAATATGCAAATTAGATTAAAGTAAAATGGTATAACCTATGTCCAGTTTTCCTAGGCACCTGTCAAAAAGTGCGAAAGCTTCGCATGGGTTTACTAGTCAAAAATAAAATGTGCTGATTATTATTCATAAGCAGCTGAGAAAATTAATACTAAACTTACAGTTGCACTATTTTCTACTTAGACCCATTAATAACAGAGCACATGAGCAATGCACAATGTGCATCTTAATGCCAGTTGTTGACCAAGAGCTAAGCTAACTTAGCTTAGCTTAGCTTAGCTCACATAGAGTGAGGGATTTCATATGTAGTTGTGCCGACAACACTACGTATGAAATCCGGCACAACTATATATGAGGGATTTCATATGTAGTTGTGCCGACAACACTACGTATGAAATCTGGCCCAACTATATATGAAATTCCTTACTGTATGTGACAACTGGCATAAATGTGTAAACTGGCTAGCATAACTAGCATAACATAGCCCATCACTAACCTAGTGCCAGTTACCTAGGGTTACGACAAAAACGTATGTAATGGCCTTCTAGCTCTTCCATATTATATAATAAATGGGTGGAATAGAAGATAGTTAACCTTATTTCTTAAATTTTTCGGTTGTTTCGGTTCCTTACATTATTGTATTTTTTTTATTTATAACTACACATACATAGGCCTAATACTAATTATGAAGAGGAAAAGAATATATATGTCTTGGAAAAATTGTCATAATATACCGGTAAGCTAAAATATTGTAAATTTAAAAAAAAAAAATTCTCAGCCAATGATATTCTTAAAATCACAAAGTATAATTGTTAGGTTAATACTTTAAACTAGAGATGGGTTGATGTCACATTTGTTAATACTCAATGTGAATAAATGTTTTTTGTCTCAGTGCTCCAATACTTCCATTCTTGAAATAAAATTACTACAATTACTTAATGGGCCATTCCGTTTGTGACGGAATTACAAAATTGTCTTTTTAGCCATAGTCCTTACAGATATGTTGAGCTATATTTATGAGAGAAAGTGATTCTTTGTATGTTGATAGGTGATATATGGATGCTTCTAGGAGTATATGGGTGATTCTTCAAATATGAAAAAATTTGGAGTGTGTAAAATCCAAATTTTTTACTTTGTTAAAAAAATCACAAAAATACTTCAGGGGTTACTTGATTATAATATGACACCAGCAGAGCTTAAATGTTTATATTTTTATTTATTTTAATTTCTTTATTTTTTTAAAGCCATGTGGATGACATCCGTGTACATGTGGATGGCAGAAGGCCACATTAATGACTAACTTTGGCAACAATCTGCTTTTCTTTATGTGATTTCATATTTTTCTCAGCATACTTCAGTTTATTTAGCATCAAATTTGCAAATTTGTGTGCATACTCCGGAATTAATGTAATTTTAACGAGACTGTGTTTTTATGGTTTTGGGGGAGGGGGGGAATCAAGCAGAAATTCATTTAATCAGTTTTAAGATCTTAAGTACAGGTCACAGACACTGCAAACACAATAGTATCCTACATTTATCATCTACATGACTTGAGAGTCATCCACATACCCCTTCATGAGACATGTGGATGACACAAAAATCAGGCATGTGGATGACAAAAAAGGAGTTTAAGTGGTCTCAGCAAGCCATTTCTAAACCTCTGTAGGCTCAACTTCAGTCAGGTACTTTGAATTGGAAGGTTTATCATAGTGCATAATCAAAATTAATTAATATTCACTTTCTGCCTACTTTCTAGAAGCCATGTTAATGACAGGGAATAAAAACATTTTCCTTGAAAATGATACAAAGTCCTTTGTTAATCCCAAACTGTTTGTAAGCAAGCAAAATTCAATCTTACAATTCAACCACAAGCTGCCCTGTTGGCTTTCTAACACTGTTGCCAGTTTTACAAATTTCTCATTTCTGCAGAAAAAATTCCATTCTTTTCAGCCATGTGGATGACCAAAAACCCTTGGGACATTCTTTATGTTCATTAGGTGGGGTGACAATTTTATTTCATTTTATTTTTTAGGGGTTAATATTCTTCACCCATTCATACTCATTGACAGGAAAAAAGTTGAAAAGGAAATAACATTTTGTTTTGTGGAAAAATGCATTAGAATATACAAAACCGAGGTTTGGGACAGGGCATGTGGATGACATTTCATTGAATTAAATTCAATTTTGGAATATCAGAATTTAAAGTTAGTGACATTTCAAACTGATAGTTGTAGTATGGAAGTAGTAGAAACAAACTTTTATTTTAATTTTTTTTTTAAGTTGAATTTGAAGGGAAATATCACTCTGGAATGCAAATTTTCCCGTATTTGAAGAATCACCCATATAAGTTTGCTGAATTTAAACAATTTTTAAGAGGGAAAACATTTTTTAAATATTTGTAACAGAATTTCAAGCATGTCAACCATATATAAACCATAGTGTGAAACCTTCTAAAACTCTGTGAACTCTAAGGATTGCGGAACTATATTTACACATCATTTTAAACTAGAAGAGCTGTAGCTTATATAATTTTCTTTTATTTTAATTTCTTTTATTTACTTATTTAATTAATATAAGCATAAGTGTGAATATGAGAATAAATGCAAATGTAAGCAATATTTAGCATGTAAGATTTGACGTGTCCAACATCATTTGTACCCTGTACATGTTTATATGATATAATGGATGAATAAATTTATTATTATTATTATAATTAAATTCTAAACTAGATGCATCTTTGCATATATGCATTTGCATATATTACGGCCTATCCAATTGTGTGTTCTAAAATTTCTTGCCTGGCCCACCTTATCGTGGGAAAAAATAATTGCCATGACTTTTGCTATAAGTCTATAATTTCTTATAATTATTATTTTTAACTTTTCTTAAGAATTATCTTTTAAAATTTCAATTTTTTTTAAAGGTTTTAGTTTATTAATGTATGAATATATTTAATTTTTCTGTTTTAGATTGCTACGACGAACATTCACAATTTTAGGAGGAAAAATTATTTTGCATAATAATTTTCCCAGATATTACTATTATATGTGTAGTGGTTAGTTAAATAAAAAATATAATTAATTTACTATGAATTTCCAGCTGAGAAGATGCAAAGAACACTGCAGCAGTTTGACACCTTTGAGCTGATGTCTGAAAAAAATAAAAAAGATCTGAAAGAAACAGCAGAACTTTTACAGGTATGAAATTGTATGCATACACAGTGAAACCTGCTTAATCTGGACCATTTGGTGTTGAGAGTTGACTGTATTTATCAAAAGTCTGCACCGCAAAAGAAATAAGTTTGCACCAAAGAATTTCAAAGAACTAAGCATTCTGTATTTATCAAAAGTCTGCATCAAAAGAAAACAAAGGCATTCTTTTATAAATACAATTCAGTGTGGGAATATAATGGAGTACTGCAGGCCTACTTGTGTTGGTAGTAAAATTTTTCCATAATTTCTTTCTTTGGTTTAACCCTTGCACAACTGACTTTTTATTTTACTTATGAGTAATAGAAGTATCAAAAAGCAAAACAGATGTGTGGTAGCAAAGTACTCCCTGTCGTAAACCAAAGCCTTCACTGTTTGTATGGATCCTCCCAACTCGACTGTCACCTACCTTTGCCCAGTTGGAAACGAGAGTAAGTATGGCTTCCCTCTGCTGCTGAGACATTGTCTCAAACCCGATAGGAGTTTGGTGGCTGCCCCCACAGGCAACATCATGCTACTGATAATAACCACAGTATAAGTATTAATACAGTAAAGAAACTCAGTCCGTTTTTCTGCCAGACGAGCATGCGCGCATTTACTAGCGATCGTAGTGGCCATAAACTGACACTACAGTAACTACTCCGGGAAGCATGTAAATAAATAGGAGTGTTGTATTTATTAGAACACGCGATATTCGAAAGGACCTTATTATTCTGCTGTAAATTTCAGTAATAATAAAAGACAAAATCCTGAATTGCATTTCTTCCCTTTCTTGAAAGATCCAGAAAGGTAAGAACGAAAATAAGTAATATTTATTGTAGGCCTACTGGCTTACTCGTGATTCTGGTGTGGTTATGTTTCAACTTACTTTAATGTAATATTTTTATATTTTATTCTGTTGTAATGATTTCTGGTGTATAAAATGGGTCATTAATGGTCGACAAGAAAACCTAGTAACAAAATATGTAAAATATTTGAGTGAAAATTAAAACTGCTGTACCAACGGTGTCCTCAATTCCAAATGCTCCAGAATTTTTTGTTTTGTTTAATGGAGTTCATCCTGCAGTAATTGACGCTACATAGACCTACAATAAATTGAAGTTGTATATTGCCATATAAGGCAAAGAATCAAAATACACTGTCAACTATGAAGTACAGGATAAACAACGTGACAGACCTATAATATAATTTACGTAATTAATATGTAGGCTATTTAATATCATAATTTGAATTATAAATTATATTAAAGGGCAATGATTTTAAAGGAAAAGTACTAGGCCTAGATACAGTCCTTAACAGTAGCCTATTTAGGTATTGTTTACCTCTTCTTAACTAGAATATAATACAGTATCTGTTTTATTATTTCTTAAATTTAAAATTAGATTTGCATTAAATAAAAATATTCTGTATTTTTCTCTCTTGACATAACATATTTTGTGATTTGTTTATGTATTTTCCCAAGTAATTTGATATGATGAGAATGTAGTTTTAGTTTCTCTCCGCATGGAGCGCTAGTGTCATCCAGCCAACATGTTGTCATAGGACTTTTAACACACAGTTTCTTTACTGTATTAATACGTATACTGTGTAATAACCTTCTAAAGTTTACACACATGCCGCATGTGGCGATAGCACTCATTTATTTCAACTGAGGAAGTCCGCCGCAGTTGCGGATGAAACGTTTGGCACTCAAATGTCAACTGGACCACGGCCTACAAGCCCGGACAATGTTCTTAATATTGACTCCGCCCGTGAAAGCCTACAGTGTTTTATACTGTAATCTGTTTTCAAGGTTTTCTTATATCAGATATAATTTTTGTAGAATGCTTGTCCTATTTAAGTGACATTTGGTTTAATGAGGTTTTATTGTGTATGTGTTTATATATACCAGTATATATATTTTTATACTATATATAGACGAAGGAATGTCAATTGCCTTAAAAGTTGCTAACTTTTTGAGTATTAACAATTATGTATCACAAAAAATACCCAAAAATAGAATGTGATTATGCAATACACCCAAAAATAGGAAGCTTGTGATAGATTTTATCTATTTGCATTTTAAACCAACTGAAATAATTGAGGGTGTATTCTCATTGGAATAAATCCAATTTGTGATTATTACGACCATTCTAAAATGTAATTAATGAGGCAAGGCATGAATGACTTATAATTTGACAATATATGGGAAAATAAAAAATGCAAAAAAAAAATTCTGACCTTTATAAATTACCAAATAACTTTTAAAAATGAGCAATAATTATTGAAGTTTATTGTATGCCACTATTCTTTTATTGGTAATAGAGTTTAATGACTTTATTATTATTGTGTTATTATTTAAGTATATATGTAACTTGAATTAATATCATAGAATACATGTAACTTAATTAATAGCATGGATATATATGCATTCATGAACCACAGATTATTGTCTCTGTTGGACATTACATGAGAGGATTTTTTCTCCTATAATATTCAAATTAATAGCAGTTTATAATAATGTATATTAAAGTGTTTCTCCAATTAATTATTTCATTTTTGCATTTTATTAATTGCAGTATACAGTACAATGAAAATTGGGTGGATGTTCTCAAAGAAAATTAATTGACTGATTTATGCTAATGAAACGGCAAAATATCTGCTCAATTCAGCAGACTATTAGAGCATGCTGAAAGTAATCATTTTCTCAGATTTAACTCACAACCAGCAAGAGAAAAAAATTCACCTGGCAGAGCTTTATCAATAGACCTTCATTTTCAATGCAGTAGTTCCCCTTGCTAGTTTTTAAGAGCAGTTATAGCATGGATAGTTCCTCCACTTTTTTTAAATCAGCTAACAGATCTTGTGATATTTTGATTACCAGCAAAAGCAATGTATTGCCTTGTAAGAAAAACTTGTGAAGCTTCATTTGACGTTCATTTATTCATATCTATCAAATTCTATGCTAACTTAAAATGAGAGTGTATTCATATTGTGACAAATCCAAACGGTGATTATTGTCTCTCATGGTGTCAAGTCTAATTGTAATAACAGCTCATTAAATGACCAGACCTAACTTCAACAAACTTCATGCATTGAAAGTTGTAAAAAGTTTCCCATGACAAGTACCCTAAAACCCCAGACTTCAAACTTTTTAATTATAATAGATTCAAGTACATTATAGCTGAGGATGAGTCATGATGTCTCAAAACATGTTCAGGTTAGTTTGAATTAAGTTAAGTTATGTATATTATATTAAATCTCCATCTCAAGTATTAATATATATTAAATACATTAGTTTAAAAAATAGGGAAAATGGAAGAATCTGTGGCACCCTAGCCCCCACTACGTTTCACTAATAGGACCTGCCTAGCGGTGCGATTTGAACTACAAGGAACGCCAGGCCGCAATGCCATCTAGTAGGCAGAAGGTGAAACAGGGAAAAATTAAATAATTTATTTCTCCTTTCTTCTCTTATCTTCCTTTTCCTTCCTCCCTCCCTCCCTTTCTCTCACCTTCTTTTCACCCTATTTGGGACCTGTTCCTAACCGTAAATTTTACGCATCGATGGGTATTTGAACCCAGGACCACTAGAATTGTAACCAGCAGCCTTAACTGCTACGCCATGAGTGATTACTGAGCAGTGAAGGGAAAAATCATTATTTAAGTTCAGAGGGATTTAGTACATGAAAAATAACAGTTTTAGTGCAAGGGTATTTTTTATAATAGTGAAATATTATGTTGGCTCTAAAAAAGAACCGTTTTGGTGCAAGGATCTTTTTTGCTGCATTAATTAAGTCGTCTTGTTTTTTCCCAATATAGCGCATAGTAAATAGTGAGCTGCATTACCAGCATTGAGCAGCTTGCGAGGGACAAGGTTCAAGGCTGAAGGCCGATTCAGGTGGCAGTGACCACACGCATTGTTGGTTTCACGAGTGATAGTGTCATATTTAACGAATTACATAAGTATATTTACATTTTTTGTGTGTTCTAATTGTTCCTACAGTTCCTCGTTCGCATTACTGTGTTCAAGTGAATATTTTCAAGATATTTATAAGCAATTAACTCAGTGTTGACTGTTTTTTGTGTTGCTGAATTTGCATTCTGCATCTTAGCTATATTGTTATATCGTTTCGTGTTATAAGAAAAACTAAGTTAAATACATTTCGATGGCTCACACCATCAGCCCTGATTATGGGCATTTAATAATCAACAATCCATCTTCTTCTGCTAATATGATTTCGTCCGCTGAAACTCAAAACAAGCTTCAGAATAGTCAAAACATATCAACAGACCAGCTTACCAGGCGTCAAAGCCTTCTGCACCCACCATCACTAGTGCTAAATCAGTCTGTACAACAGCATTCTATGCAGTTATCGGTTTCAACGACAAATCCTAATACAAACCATTCTCTTGCAGCAGCACATGTAAATAAACAAAATAATAAACGCCAACGCGAAGATTATTCTAATTCAATGGACACTAATTCTATTTCTGAAGGCACTTTTAAAGTCCCTAATAAAAAACATACAATCTCAGCTGCTCATGTTAACAGCAAATATTTGGTTTACTTAACAGCTATTCACAACAAGTTTTCTGTACTAGATGATATGGATGAAACCAGTTCTAACACAAGTGATCCTACACAGTCAGTACCAAAGGTTAAAATACCACCCATTTTTCTACACCAAGTAAATAACTACCAACAAATAATAAAAGATCTGACCTCTTTAATTGGTGATAAATTCTCAACTCAGCAGCAAGGTAAAGTCTTAAAAATAAATACACTTAATGTGTCAGATTTCAGATCCATAACAAAGTTCTTAGAGGATAGTAAGTTGCCATTTCATACTTACAGAGATCCAACTAACAAAAAATTGGATCCAAACGAAGAAGTCCTTGAGGAACTAAAATCTGCTGATCTGCCAGTAACAAACGTAGTTAGATTACTACATCGTGACAAACAGCCTATGCCCATGTGTGTAGTAGAATTACTCAATAACGAGGACGCCAAACGCATATTTGAATTGACTCATATACAGCATGCTATTATCTCAGTGGAATATCGACGTAAATCACCAAATATTCCACAATGCACTAGATGCCAACGTTATGGTCATACAAAAAACTTTTGTCATCTTCCACCACGATGTGTGAAATGCAAAAATGACCACCATTTTTCTGAGTGTAACAAGCCCAAGCACATAGAACCAACTTGTGTTAACTGTGGACAGAATCATCCGGCAAATTTCAAAGGTTGTTCCTACTACTTGGCTTATAAGGATAGCCATAAACGGCGTAACTCTACAGTACACAGTGCAACAATAAACAATACATCAACATCACCATCTCCTCCAATCAATGATAAGATGAATTTTCCACCCATGCCCAGGAGGTCTCCTACGACTGCAGCAACACAGCAAACATCAACTTCTGGTGCTCAATCAACGGCATGGCCCCTACGTTCAAACACCAATATAGGATCTGCTTCTAGTGATACTAGTTCTTCATCCCTGACTGATCACATAATTAATCTTATCCCAGTGCTACTGTCTTTTATCAAACCTTACCTTCCACAAATCAAGTCTTTCATTGCAAGTATAATAACTACTGTATTACAAAATGGCCAGTAATTCAAGATGTTCTTTCTCTTCCCTCACTTTACTGAACTGGAATGCAAACGGCATTAAAGCTAAACGTCAGTGTTTCCTTGAATTCCTATCCAGACACAACATAGATGTAGCCTGTGTTACAGAAACACACTTGATTGAATTGGAAAACTTTAAAGTTCCAGGTTATAAGACATACAGAACTGATCGAAATGCTCCAATAGCATCAGGAGGTGTGGCTGTAATTGTTAAAAGTAAGTTGAAACATAGTTCTGTATACTTACCGTCCCTGAAAGGTCTTGAAGCTTGTGCAGTTAAACTTCATTTGCGCAATAATACTGAACTGTTAATTATATCTGCCTATAAACCCCCCTCTGCACGCCTGAACTCACAAGACTTTCAGAACTTATTCGATATATCCACGCCTACCATTCTCCTAGGCGACTTAAATAGTAAAAATGAAATTTGGGGCTGTAGAGTTACAACTCCTAATGGTCGACGTCTTCTAGATACAATTAATACTAATGCAATTCACATTGTAGCCCCATCTATGCCGACGTATTATTCTAACAATCCAAATGTTTTTCCTGATATATTGGACATAGCACTTACAAAGAACTTCTCTTCTCAACTTTTCACGCATGTCTTACCTGAATTAGACTCAGATCATTGTCCAGTAATCCATACTTTCTGTGATGAACAGGAATTTGCTACCTGACCTCCTAGTTTACTTAAAGGATTTGTAAACTGGGAAATTTTCAAAGAAAATCTAGATTCAGGACTGCAACTATTTCTGCCTTTGAAAGAAAGAAGTGACGTTGTGGCTGCTGTAGATCATTTTACAAACACAATCTGTTCTTCCTTGAAGTCAGCAGTGTCGTCTCCTCGCTCAACTAACCGAGCAAGGTTTCATGAGGAAATTCCAGCAAAAATAATCAAATTGATAAAAACTAAACATCAGGTACGAAGATTATGGCAAAATGAAAGACAACCTTGGCAGCACCAAAGATTGAATCAACTAATAAGGCAAGTAAAAAAGGCATTGGATGATTATAGATTTAAATCTTACCAACAGCATCTTTCTACCATTTCGCCACATGATTGTACATTATGGAAAGAAACAAAAAGAATTCTCCGTGAACTTACTATAATACCACCTTTGAAAATAGCAAACGATCATTATACAAGTGACGCAGATAAATGCAAAATTTTTGCTGACTTTTTGGAGCATACTTTTACACCTAATCCTGTAATCAATGACGAACACAATTCAAAAATAGAAGACGAACCAAAATTTTACGTCACCGCACCTTTGCCAATTCGCTTTACTGCTCCCAGTGAATTAGATTTTATAATTAAAAATCTGCAAAGCAAGAAGTCACCTGGACATGACTTGATTCCAAACTTAGCTTTGAAGCATTTGACCAGGAAAGCTCTTGCCTTTCTTGCCTCCATATTTAATGCTCTTCTCCGTTTGGGACATTTCCCTGAGATCTGGAAATATGCTGAAATCATTGTTTTACATAAGCCTGGAAAACCTGTAAATCTTCCATCTAGCTATCGCCCAATAAGTTTACTACCTACATTATCGAAAGTTTTCGAAAAGGTAATCCAGCAACGTCTATGTAAATTTCTACATGATAATTCAATCTTACCTCCACAACAATTTGGTTTCAGAAAACACCATTCTACTACTCACCAACTACTGTGTGTTACTGAATGCATAGCCCGAGGGTTGGAAGCTAAACATCATACAACAGCAGTATTTCTCAACTTCAAACAAGCATTTGACAAAGTGTGGCATTCTGGCCTTCTCTTTAAGTTGCACGCAATTGGTCTTCCTGACTACCTATATAATATCGTGCTCAGCTTCCTCTCAGACCGAACATTCTGTGTCAGAATCGGAAATGATAAATCACCAATCAAGCCTATCAAATCTGGCGTTCCGCAAGGATCAATTTTAGGGCCTATTCTCTTCAATGTTTATACTTATGATATGCCATGCCCATCTTTCACCAACGTCGCCATGTATGCAGACGACACTGCAGTATATACCTCACATGAAGATATTCTTAAAGCAACTTCTCGTCTGCAATCAGCATTGTCACGAATAACTGACTGGCTTTCTAAATGGCGTATTTCACTTAAGGTAGTAGTACACACTTGGGTATGAAAACATTTGTTTAAATTTATAAAGCATTGACAATATTTTTTTATGATTATATATGTCTTAATTAAGAAATTTCATTATAAATATTTTGAAATTTGTTTATAATTTGTTTATAATAATTTTTTGTTTCTGTAAATTAGACCATTTACTTCAAACGCAATATCTCATAAACCAACTGAGATAATGTCATGATTTTTTCACTGGTTTATAGCTAAGATAGTTGTCTAGTGCCTAAGAAATTACTATTACAATTGCTGGTCCCATTTCATAAACATGCTTATTTTTGTAAGTCTTTTCTGTTTCAAAATGCACCAATTTATAAACAATAATCCATAAGTCACTAGTAAATTTGTATAATCATATGACATTGTTTTCAGGCACTAGAGCACATTTTAATCTTTAAAATGATACTAAATTTATTGTAATACCACAACTACAAGCTGAGATACAGTGTTTGAAACATCTACATTCCCCCCAAACTTCAACTTACGGAAAATAAATATTAAAGTTAGCGTACCTTAGAAACCACCAGCATCATAGGTAACTCCTTCAGCTGCTTCTTGCTCATCAATTTTTCTTTTCTTTCTTGCTCTCAGATACCTTCTCCTCTTCTGCACTCAGGAGTAGCTTGTATGTTGGCATGTTTCTCACTTTTGTCTTTATAGGATGCAGTAGCCGCAATTGTATTTCTTCCTGGATTGATCCCCATTCGCCTCAATATCTCAATTTCTACCTCAGGGCAATTATTAAAATGACACACAGCATCCATTACACTGAGGTTTACAGTTGTGTAGCCTACATAAACTTCCTTGGGGCATCTTTTCCAGATCATTCCATTGAAAGCTTCATTACGGTTCTGTGTTTTACCATGTAAGCATTTTTTTAGCATGTCTGGCTTGGTCAGCCTTTCATATATTGGCTTGATTTGCTTTAGAATCTCAATTTTGATGCCTCTCTCTTTGTGGCTGTATTTCTGCCCTTTTGATTTTGCAACTTGGTATGTACACCAACTGTTTTCTCCTTGTGGAGCATGTAATGGCCGGCTGTCATCTGATGCTCCATGGTATATGGAAGCCCAAATTGCTGATTTCATTTAGGATCGTTTGTTGTAGCACATTTATTTTGAGAATGTTTCCTGCTTTTCTTCCTACATAAATTACGTCTGTTGCCCATTTTTTCAAAAGAACTGTAGTAATTATTGTAAGTTTACAGCTAGAGCACAATATAAAAATACAAACAACACGTGCTACCAGCTTGATCAAACCAACAAAACAAAAACGCAAGCTTCTTTTCATCGGTTTTTCATTTACTTTTCCTCCAAAAGATATCCCTGTATGTTACTATGGTGACTGCAGACATCTATGAACAGAAATGTGAATCTGCCGCATACAGCGAGATATTCAAAATGAAAATTTGCATAAAGAATCCCTTGAGAAGGCAGGAGACAAATTTTTGACAGGCAAGAGTGGGCGTGACATAAATATAGCTCTATACGAAAAACTCTATATCTAAAAAAAGGTGGCTTAGAATTAAAACAGAAAAGCACCAATTTGAAGATGATGAATCATTGTATTTAACTAGGTGGTTTGTGAAAAATGTAATTTTTCATCATTTTCTGGGTTTCAAGTGTGTACTACTAGAACTCATGAGTGGAGGTATTACACACTTACTTCACTAGATTTTACTTCACTGGTAAAATCTAGTGAAGTAAGTGTGTAATACCTTCACTCATGAGTTCTAATTATTAACTTCACTGTGTAAACTTCCTACAATACTTAATGTGTACTACTACCTTAACTATGCTAAATGTGAAGCAATGATCTTCACCTTACGTCGTCCAATAACTCCTCCAGCTATTACTCTTGATGGCATAACTGTTCAATGGAAACCATCTGACCAAGCAGTTAAATATCTAGGAGTTCATCTAGATCGTCGCCTCACTTGGAAGCATCACATTAATATGAAACTAAATTTAGCTTATGCTAGACTTTCGAAACTATATCCTATTCTCAACAGAAATTCCTCACTCAAATGTGATTATGCAATTCTACTGTATACAACATTAATAAGACCTTTAATAACCTATGCTTGCCCAGTATGGGGTACTGCTGCTAAAAGTAAAATTAAGAGATTACAAGCTCTTCAAAATAAAACACTACGTATTGCTGTTAACGCTCCATGGTTTGTGCGAAATAGTCAAATTCACAGAGAACTTGGTCTGCACAGTATCTATGAATTTATTCGCAAACAAGCTAAAAAGTTCTTTGCAGATTTGTATAAAGTTCCAGGAGCAGTACACTTCAATCTTGGCCATAGAACATCTCAACTAACTAGAATTAAAAGCAGACTACCTCAAGACAATCTCCTATCAACACCAGAAACATCGGACGAAGAGAGTGCCTGAAGCATCACTTTATCTTTAAACCAGAAATATGTATATTGTTACAGAGGGGCCATTGGCTGATCTCAGGTCTTGTTTGTTTGTTTGTTTTATGTGTGCATGTGTGTGATTGTTAAGTTAACAGTAATCTGTAAAGCACTGATGTTGCTGGGCAATTATTAACTGATTAAAAAAAAAAAAATCCCTTTAGGCAGGCCTACAGGCGGAGGTAGATTTCGAAGTGCTTTTGGTTTAATTTATTGTCGCTGCATAGCACTCTTTTTCTTTAGCCTTGGCATGGTAAACCTGCAGTAATAAGAACTGATTTCGGTAAAGAGGAAGAGCCTACAATCATTTGTTTTGACAACAAGAATAGGATATAATATTCTGGGAGGCCGTGCGCAAGATCAGCAATGAATAAAATTAGCAAAGCCGCTAAACAAGACAAAATTATGATATAATAATTCTTTTAAGTGTTATTATTTTCAAACATTAAAATCTCGCGTCATATGAGAGCTATCAAGAAACTATTTATTGATTTGTAGAGTACTCATCAAGAGCTTTTCAACGATACCCCACAAGACGTGGTTTCAAAAGTTTCGAATTTTCATCCCCCACCCTCACTCGAACCCCCGAATTGTTGGTGTCACTGTGAACTCCATAGGGAGTACTCTAATTTATTCAAACAAAGTTTCCCTCTATACTTCATAGGGGCCGAGATATAAATGTTTTAAAATTTCAACCCCCTCCCCCGACCACCCCCTTGGGCCAATTTTGCCCATTAACGAACTTGTCCGAACTATTGGGCCTAGAAATAACATAATAAAATTTGGTTCAAATATCTTCAAAATTACGCCCGCTATCGTGTAAAGATATATATATATATATATATATAAATATATATATAAATATCACAAAATTTTTTTTTGAACTGGCGGTCGTTTCGTACTTAGGGGAGCATGAAATCTACCTAAAAAAGCTGAAGGCCAGGCTAAGGGAATTGAATTGAATTGATTTCTTTTTAAAGGATTGTAAGCATAGAACTTAAAAGTTCCTTTTAGGCATACAATCCGCTCACAATGGCAGAAAAAATTACAAATATAATAATTACAGACACATTGTTAATACAAATATTGAAAATTAAACATAAACCTTAACCTAATGTCATGAAGTGGTAGCAGCCAATATATATTATATGATAAGAGTAAACTTTTGTAGAAGATGATGAGAAATTAGGATTCATAAGCGGTTATGAGGTGATTAACTAAGAGTTTTTCGTCGTAGCAAGAGAATGACTTTGATAAGGGAAGGTAGGAGAAGTGGCAACGCATAGTGGAGAGTAGAGTGAGAACCAAGGTGCCACAGATTCTTCCGTTTTGCCAAAAAATAAAAATAAATAAAAACTTGTATAACTTTGACCATACATCCATACCTTTATATATATATATATATATATATATATACTAGCTGAATAGGCCCGGCGTCGCCCGGGCTTTGTATTTTTTAATTTGAAATTAACTTATGAAGGACTTTATGTACAGTATGTAGAACTTGAAATGAAGGAAAAGATTTATCACACTCAGACTGTTCCATCAGAAAATGCTAGATATAGCTTTTTATGGCTCATAGAGGATGTCGAAAGCTGCATTCCGTTGCTTCTACACATCATGCTTGGGAGGGGTTGAAATAAGAAGAAACATAAATTAAATAAGATTGTATTGACTTGATGGAAAATTTTATTTCTCATTCTCATGTTATCATACAACCGTTTCGGGCTGAAATAAAAGAGAAATGCAGTACCACTTTCATACGTTCCTCCCTTAAAACCCGGGACATAATACACTGCGAGCGTAGGACTCAAAATGTTCCACCCCATGCTTAGGGCCTATGATAAACATCCCTATTTCTCAACTAATACAAAGCCTACAGCTATGGATAAGGTATAAGGGGAAAGGATTATTTACAGACTTCTGATATAGCATACTCACACACTTAAGTTGTCCCTTGCAATACGACCTATTCTTCGACATAAAAATGTGAAGTGAGAAAATATTTCTTATGTCGAGGGTAGAGAAAGTTATGTGACTGCATCACACTGTGCTTTATTTTCGTGGATTTCATTTTCAGTAATTATTTTCGCCAATATATCGATGAAATCATAATTCGTTAAAGTCCAGCATTATAATTATAGTCGCCAAAGCCCAATGTTATCAAAGTAAACAATACACTGTTGTCATGTGAACTGAACAACATTCATTTTTTTCAGTATAAAATTCTCAGAAATTATATAATTTTCAAGGGAAGGAGTATTTTATTTGAATTTTAATGTTGACCGCTATACTTCCCGGGCTTAACTGGGTATGTGTGCAAAATTCCGTGTAAATTGGTAAAGAAATGTAGATTTGTAAAAGGAACAAACATACATACATACATACATATCCACAAACACACATTCGATTTTATATATTAGATATATATATATATATATATATATATATTTTTTTTTTAAATGTATACATCAAACCTTCAGTATGTAATTCTGTATAGAAAATTTGCATTGTATTTAATGGATTTCCCATCAATTACATCATATACTTATATAAAAATCTAATGGTTCATCTCTGTCTATACCAATTTGTTGCAAAAACTACTAATCTGATAGAGCTGAAATTATGCATGAACATAGTTTTTATACCCGGAAAGGTTATAGGACTAGACACATTCACTCATATCCACAATTTCATCTTATATCATTAAAATGCAGTATGTGTTAAAATGAACACAGACAAGACATAACAAATAAACAGATGCATATGAAAATCAAACCAAATATTTTTTGTCTCTCTCTCTTTATTGTTACTGACCAGCGCTATTTCTTGACAGTTAGTGAAAGAATTTTACGAAGATATAAAATAAAGAGAATTGTTACAAACACTAGAAAGTTCTAGGATAAAAATTGTAAGTGTATTTACATTTAGATTATTTTATATTGTAGATACGATGGTCAGGATATATTGTAATTTTTAATTTGTAAAAAAAAAAGATTTTGTTCTGGAGCATGCAATAGTAGAAATAGATAGGCCTACTGAATTGACGAATTTTACAATACTATTGTATTGAAATAATTATTGTGACAAGGAAAATTAATTAATTATAACTTCATGTTTTTCGTCACATAATTATCGGATCTTGTTTATCGAATGACTGGATATCTGTCCTTCGTACAGGTGAAAAAGTACAATGCATGGTTTTTAACCTTACCAGAGAAATAACACACGGAAGCAGCCTTACTTCGTTTTTAGTGTGCCTAATATTCTTCTGAAGTTTGAGAATTACTCTTACCTTCATCTAACTCCATGTGAGGAAAATGCATTGCCTCATTAGAGCGTTGGGAAATTTGTCTTCCAGCGTCTAATTCTATTCTCTATTGCAGGGCTTGATCTGACTAATTTTCTCACCCAGACAATATTGCTTTGGCTTTTGAACAAATAAGTTATTTAGTATGTGCACATATACATTATGTTCAAAGTTTGAAATGACCTAATACTGCAAAAAAAACTGGTTTGTGTGAAGTTAGGTGCAAACAGGCATAATTTCCAGAGTCTGGGAGAATGTCAGGTGCACTGAAAAACAAAGTAGAGTTAGCCTAATTTCTCATCATTTTCCTCGTAAAAGACTAAAAATTGTGCAAAATACTTTTTCACGCAGATGAAGGGTAACCCACTAAACAATAAAAATGCATACCTATGAGTTGTGTTGCATTGTGAGTCTAATTATTGCAGATGTGCATTGTGGTGTAGCAAACTCTGCTTATTTTTTATTTTGCAATTTAAAATAAAGGGTATGATAAATGATGAAGTTTGACTAAATCTGTAAAAATAAAATCATAAGGGTTTGCATATCTATTCCTTGGTCCTTTCTGAAAAATTATGAAATAATTATCTATTTCAGAGGTAGCGAATAACATTTGTGGGGGTTTCAGCTTTTGTGTGCCTGTCAATGTATCAAAAACAGAAACAATTTTACCGTAAATATTGAAAGTTTCTATTTAGAGTTTGTACACTCCTTTTTTTTTTTAAACCTTTTTCCACTCCATATCCCTAGAAACACTTGTCCTCTTGACTTTGTGCCCCCAAGTTATTTACACTTACTTAAAGTTGTACATAATTACATCTAAAATGCAGGGTTAGTTAAAGGTCCCGCACCACTAAATAACTTTTAAAGCATGTGGTTCAGTGACATGAATCTCACTGTTGGGATAGCTGCATATGGAGAGCTCAAAAACGTTATTACGGTATTTTGCAAACTTCTGGTTTAACCGGAAGTAAGTTCAACTTTTGACCCAATATATTTCTGTATTTTCGAATAGTGCTCTTATCACTTTTCAGAAGGTACCCACTCGAGATACTTCTGTGCAAATTTATTATAAGTAAATCAAGAAAACAAAAAATGAGTAATACTAAGGAAGTTAGGTTTTAAAAAAATAATAAGACTTATCCACTTTTACCTTCTTACATGTGAGTTTTACCTCTGCTGTGTCCATGACCTCGAAGAAAATTTAGTACAGAGTGTTATTTCGACAGTAAAATCACAGTAAACAAAAGAAGCATTTTGCTGCTATTATTTGTTTTCTGTTTTGATTTAGCAACAGTCAAGTAGGACAGAAGTATCTCATATGAATACTTTCTGAAAAGCACTCAGTGAGTACTATTGGAAATAATAAAAATATATTGGGTATTCCATTTAAAATAATAGAGTTGGAGTTACTTTTGGTTAAACCAAAAGTCCAACAATTCAGTAATAAGTTTTTTAGTTTTCCACATATGGCTATCCCAACACACTGAGTTTCTTGTCACTGAACCACATGCTTCAAAAGTTAGGTGGTGCGGAGCTTTTAACCAACTCTGTATATTAAATCTAAAGTAATGTATCCTATTAAAATAAATCATCTTTAAAATAATAAAAAGGCACAAAGGAACACATAACAAAGCAAAGTTATTATACTTAATGCCTCAAGTTTTTTAAAACTGTCGAAAAAGTTTGCTTGTTACTTTAGGCTGTTTATTATAAATAGTAAGAATCATAAGATCTATGATTCTTACTTAATTATTACTAAACTCCGTGGCTCTACATCCCTGGAGGGACTTGGTCTACCACCTGACCGCTGCGTCATCTCCCGTAGGCAGATGGCAGGATTGGGGGGCATGTGGTCACCATGCTGACACCCACGGCTGTTAATGGTGGTTTTCTTGACCGGAGCCGCTACTTCTCTATCAAGTAGCTCCTCAATTTTGAATCACGAGGCTGAGTGCACCCCTACCAGACCTCCCTACCTCAGAAAAATCCGAGGAGGTACCGGGAATCGAACCCGGGCCGACGGATCTGTAGTCAGTGACGCTAGCCACAAGACCACGCCGGCGGACTTCTTAATTAATAAGACCCACAAATTAAGTAATATTTCAAATATTTACAATAATATCGTTTTTGTATTATTTTTAATTTGATAGAATATTATATGAATGATAGTACTTTGAATTACTGCTTTGAAACCATAACAAAATCCAAAAATCTTCCTATAAACATTATTTTCAAAAACCTGTAATTGAGATTTTTTTAATGCTCCGTGATTCTAAACCATAAGTTAGAACTATTTTCAATTTTGAGTGTCCTGTTAAGAGTTGGAATCCCAGTAAGAACCGCAGAGAGTAAAATATCCTGTTAGCAACCTTAATTCTCGCCTGAATTTCTGCTTCTCTTTGATTTTGTTAATTGAAGAATACTACTAAAAATTTGAAATGTTCCACTCTTTCAAATGTATGATTGCCAATTTTAAAGGATAATTTATTTTCTTGTATATCACTATTCCTGCTACTATTGTGTACTTTTTTCTCCCCCCCCCCTTATCCTTGCCTTTTGTCTTTTGCTCTGAGGCCCATTTTCAAGTTACCTCTAGTAGTTCAACAATTTCCTTATTTCAGTCTTGTTTCTCCCTATGAGTACAATTTATCAAAATATTATATGTACACTCTATGTTGATAAAAAACACTGTTTTAAACTGACACCAATAAGTATTATTTAAAAATTAATATATATCTGGTATTATTAAACAATTACTTTATGCAAAACATTACTAAGATCTGTACAAAGAGTTCTTTTGCTACTTAGTGATTTTGCTCCCATTATCATCTCCGTTGCTGCCTCATAAATTTTGTCAATAAAATATATTGAGTTAATTTTTTTATGTTATCTTTTGTACTGTACTTTTAATTTTCATTTATGTATTCATTCTTTGTTTATGCAGTTTTTATTATTTCTTTCATTTCCCTCTTATTTTTCATTCTTCAGGCATCAGGTGTTAATGAAATAAACACAACAGATATTTTCATACAAGAAACAACTATGGCATTAGAAGAGTCACAGCTTAAAAGAAAACAACTTAAATTCCAGAGATTTTCAAAAGAGTTTTCCAGGAAATGTGCTGCCCTCAAACAGAGAACAGAGGATTTGAGAAGGTGAGCAGGATCGTTGCCCCCCAGATGCTTTGGTCGGAGGATGAAAAGTTCTCATCTCAGAACAATAATAATTCAGTGAGTGATTTTATTTTATATATTGAAGGGTATGCTGAGTTTACATATTATGTTGTCTTCGCAGGGATATGATGCAAGCAAGAAAAGAATATGAAGTTTTCAAAGAGGGATCGGAGAGCAAGTTGGTAGAAACTAAGTATCTTCAGGATCAGGCAGAAAAATACAAGAAACAATTGGAAAAACTCAAGGTAATTATGAGTTACATATGGTATGTCATTTGGGTATGGCTAAAATCAACACCCTGTTAAGAACATATTTGACTTGGGATTTTACTGTGAAGTGGTACTATAAATTGAATGACAGAGTTTTCTTACACTCAGTTCTCTTACTTGGTTTTTCCAAGAACATGTTTCAACCACCAATTTCATCAGGACCAGCAAATAACAGAAATTTCAAACAGTCTGACATTAGCTAAAGATGACCTTGATGTTGGTTGAAGTGTGTTCTTGGAAAAACCTAGTAATTGAAGTTGTGTGTAAAAATAGACTTTATACTATCATTCAGTTTATAGTACTAATTAAATTTATTTTTTAAATTATTGTTATATTGTTATAAGATGAGAGATCTTCAGAATCATAAGTTTATGTTAAATGATCCCATCTCTCCTCCATATAACTTGTGATATTGACTCAGTTCATCCCATGCTTGTTTTTAAATACAGTGAAACCTATCGTTAACAGACACGTCCGGGACCATAAAAATTGTCTACTAGAGTGGTTTAAGAAAGACAACACTTTTTGTAGTTAAATAATCCATGACAGAGTTATTGCAATTGCGGTAATCTGCACAATCCATTACGTACAGCATACGTACAGTAATGCCATAGCAGTCTACTTGTAAACATACCAGTGCTTTTAAAAATGAAATCACACTTTTAAATTGAAATAGACTACTTTTAGCAATCAAACACACTACTATATTAAGTAACATGTGAAAAACCTTAGGTTGGTATTCATAGTTGGCGACTTAAGAACGACTTAATAAAGCTAAACTTATTGGACAAGTCGACTTATTATTCGACTTATAGTTGACTTTTCGTATTCATAGTCTTCTTTGAAGTCCTACTTTGTTAAGTTTCACAACTTAAAGCTTTACTTGTTCTACATTTTAAAGTCGAACATGGTAATATGAAAAAGCGCAAGTTCAGTGCCGTAAAAATTGAATTAGCTAATAATATTTAAGATTTTGTGAAATGCAAAGTCATCTGAGTACATACTTCGCTGTCGTGATATAAAAATACAGATGGCACTTTGCATTATAAACAAAGAATTCAATAATTCATCCATACATTTGCAGCTTGTAAGTAAGCTGATGAATAGTTTCTGCGTATATAATATATATAACATATAATATTATTATCTTGGACTTCACTCAGAATTAATACTGGTACTTTTATGTGTTTATTTTGATATTTAATTAGGTTCTAGAGAGATTCAAAATCACTTAGGAAGCTTTGGGCCAATATGAAATGCCAGCAGAGAGGAAATGCCGATGAAAGAACGTCTATTGATATTTCCAAAACTATATTTTTCTTCAAGTGCAACCTCTTTTTAAATTTATGTCATTGTAGCATTTCTATGGATTCTTCATGTTTTACAAATAACGCTTTTGGGCGTGATTTTCTTCTAATATCTCACCCAGATCCTCAAAATGACTGTCGATGATTCTGGCTTAAACTGAAATAAGTCAGGGGGACCCTTGACGATAAAGTTTAGCTTATTTCATCTAATAAGTCGTACTTTAGTGACTATGAATAGCAATAAGTTAGACTTTGTCAAGTCTCACTTTATTAGGTTTGTTCGCAAAGCAAATCCGTGACTGCTTGAGAATTGGTTTTATTGCGCATGTCCAGTCTGTAACTTACCCATGATTTGCACTTTGCGAACGGTTAGAAGAATTTGGAATCGATAGTATTTGCGTTTAATCGATATGATATGCAAATAAAATATATATTTCCCTTTAACATGTTATACATGCAATATACATCGGCAATATAAACTATATTTTGGGAAACTTTTAATTATCTTCTGTAGGCTAGTGTGCCTAACAGAATTTGCAATAGGATTTTCGGAGGACCACTGGGAAAACCCAGAAAATATATATGCTTAGAAGTGCAGGAATATTGAAGGAAGCAGGAATAATGGAGAGAGAGAATTGTTGCTTTATTCTTCTTTTCTTGTAGATTACTGCTTCTCTTCTTACCTGGAGTTGTATTTGGTATAGACCAGTATTTAATAGTATTTGCTATTTTACTAAGTAGATTTCAGGAACAACTGGAGTTCGCTAGAAAATACACTATGTTTTGTGCTTTGAAATACTAAATGTAAAGTTCTTTATTTTGATCCCAAATGGTTACAAAGTCTTTGGAATAATTGAGCTGTACTGGCTCAAAAAACTACTGCAGTATACTCTATCTGTCAGTAGGGAAAAGAGAAGCTGCAATTGCTTGCCAAAACTTCTTAACCTTATAAAGGCTGAATTACTTTTGCAAAAACCACTAGTTTGCTAGACCAGTCTTTGGTCTTTGTGAAATATTATAGTTTATTCAAAACTACTACGGCAGCATATTTGGCTTGCACGTAGAGGAAAAGAGGAGCTGCAAGGATGCCAAAACTCCTTACATTTATATGAGCAGATTTACTTTATAGTAATGTAAAGATGCTAAGCCTTACTTGGCTTTGAGAGTTAATACATGGTTTAGCTTGATTTACTTAACTTGTATTGCGACTACATCCGATGAGAATGTGACTGCATTTAGCCGGACTGTAGTTAAGGGGTGTACAGTTATTGAAGCTGAAGTTCTATGGTGCTGTAGTCCATCCCAAATAGTGGCCAGTAGCGAGTCCTTCTATGGCTACAAGCTACGCTCCACGAAGTTCTAGTGATGTCCTAGAATCCACCTCCTGGTAGATTAAGTAGTGGCTGCTAATGCTGGTTCCATGCGTAGTTGTATGTAGAAACTGTACAATAATATATTCAGACTTGTGGTCTGTTGCTAAATTGGGGCTGTGCCCTTACGAAGCGACGATCGGTGAGAGAGTGAATAAAGTCTAACGGCCAAAATGCGTTCACATAATCATCTTACAAAGAGTCAGGTTCTAGAATCCTATGGAAGGCTGTTCTTGAAGTTTCCAGTAGCTTCCATCCAGAATAAGAGTACATTTAAAGATAATAGCATGCTGTAATTATTCTGTAACATAAAGAATCTGCATGTGAACATTTGCATTATAATTGTAATGTATAATTACAGAGAAATTTAATAATTTTAATGTGGTAAATAATCGATCTATTCATAAAGCTGCTTCTACAACCAAGTGCAATAATCGATATGACGCTTCTAAGTGAGCTAATGTATTCTGGCTGTAGCGCCAAGTAAATGTTAATGAGTTGTCACTCGACTTATCGATGTCAGTTCGATGTCGGCAATGCAGCTTTCTGTTGCTAATTAACATTAATTATTTAATCTAATGATAATAGCTAATAGTAACAGGAATGAATATGTAAAACTATTCCTTATTTTATTACAATACAGAGTATAATGGATATTTTCCTTATCTAAATGTAAATAAATAGATACAAGCGTGCCAAGAATTCTGTTTGCTGGTAATTGGCATCAGTGCCATCTAGTGACTTGTATTAATACTTCATTACTAGTATTTGCTATAAAAGTATAATAAATGGGCTCTAAGCTCTACGAGCTTACATACTGGGGGGGCCCCAAAGAGAGAGAAAAAATTTACTGAGCAGGCAGTGGACACAGCTTAGATATAGGCCTTTTTAGAATCGAATTAGCCGTTTTGACTGTTGCTACTCTAACTTTACCATCTGGACCAGGATGAACTTCTAGAATCCTAGCCAGTGGCCAATTCATAGGAGGAACATTGTCCACCATTAATATAACTAATTGATTAGTGTGTAGATTTTGAGTTTCTGTGTTCCACTTTTGTCTTTGCTGTAAAGTGTTTAAGTATTCTTTGACCCATCTGGTCCAAATGCATTGAAACTGTTGCTCTAACAACTGATATCGTGACAGCCTGGATAGGTTTATAGACTGTAAATCTGGGTGAGGGATAGAATTCAAAGGAGCACGAATGAGGAAGTGACCTGCGAGTCGCTGCTCATCGGCGTAAGCATGTCACATTTTTTAGTCTTGTGATAGTTGAAGATATCCACCTTTTCTTTCAAAATTAAACTCTTTCGTGACACTATTTCATGTGCATTCACAGAAACAACAGAACAACAGTAGCTTATTGTCTTGAAATGGGTAAGCCTGCAGACGAACAAAGTTTTCAGTTTCATCTGTCAGTGAATGTATGAATCCCCGCATTCCTGACCTTTGGTTAAAAGAGTATTTTTAAGTGGATTTTTTCTATCCCTGTCCTGTCCATAATATATTGTGATCGTTCTGGAGAGGTTATTTATTATAGAGTTTCATTATAGTGACCTAGGTACCGGAAAAATTGTTTGTTAAGAGGGGATGTACAGTAAGACATGGTTGCCATATTTCCAAGAGTAAAAAAAGAGGACACATTTGTCGAGACCTATCTTCACAATACCTAAATGAGGTTATTTTATAGCCCTTATTATTCATTGAGCAAAGGAAATATAATGTGTTGGTAACAGCATTCAAATTTTCAATTATATATAATTATGTAACTGAACTGATTTAGTTTACATTTAACAAGTAATTATAATATTCACGTACTGGTATGTTGACTCAAAAGACAAAAGAACACATTCAGTAGGCCTATTCTTTATGCAACTGTAAGTACAAGTGGAAATACAGTTGCCTCAAGATTTTTCACTTTTAATGCACTTTGACCTTCGTTGGACCAAGCGTATTTCTCTGTAGGTCTTATCTTGTTCAGCAAAGGTTTCTTACTTAAGACATAGGCATGGAATTCCTTACAAGTGAAATACTTTTAATTATATTGAACTAGCAATGTGCTCTGCTCGGCTCGTTAGGCTCGAGAACTGTTGGGTCATTGAATTTATAGTCTGATAATGGCATCCATTCAGAAACCCCGGACATTTTTCCGAAATTAAAATTTCCACCCGGACAGAAATTATAACTCTAAAAAAGAGGACATGTCCAGGAAAAACCGGGCATATGGCAACCCTAAGTAAGAAGTTTCACTGTATACCCAGTACTGTTATTCTTTCATGTAATTTTGGTTTTCCATCTCAAATATATTAAGAGAGTTTCCCCTATATTAATTTATTAAATTTATTTTGAAAAGCTTGCATGATTTTAGTTTAGTTTAGTTTAAAATTGAGATAACACTGGAAACATGTTTTATGAAGCATAGAAGTTTAAAAATGTGTTTTCATAATTATGTGTGTCAATGTAGTCTGTTGCTTGTAAATATTAGTGCACTGTATTGAATACAAATTTGTAATTATGAATTCTGACTACATTTTGCCCCCTGTAGAATTTTGTCTCTATTATTAAACCTATTTAGATGCTTTTCTTGAAGAAAGTTTTAAATGTTTTAATTTTAAAAATGGCTGTAATAATTTTGATACAATTTTGAATTTTCTAATGTCTAACAATGTGCTTGTATTGGTTTTCCTCCAAAAATGATTTTGGAGGGTTGATTTCCTTATGTTAATTTATTCAATACTAGCAGGTGGCCCTCGATTACTTACTCAACTGCTAGATATTGTGTTCAAATCATTTATTTAATAGAAAAATAATTAAAACATTATACGAGGGTGGTTTGAAAAGTTCTCGGAATCACCACCAGAGGTCAGCGCTAGCGCAACCGGGTTCCCGCATAATAATGAGTCATCATTTTTGAGTAATCACGTGGCACGTCAGTGCTCTGGGTCGAGAGGTGATGTGTGGATGCCTTGCTATTGTTGTTCCCGTGTAGTGATTTGTGGGGATGGAAAAAACCGAGATTCGAGCAGTGATAAAGTACTTCGTAAAGAAGGGTATGAAAGCAAATGAAATTCATGCAGAGTTTCAGAACACACTGGGAGACTCTGCTCCTTCATATTCAACTGTTGCCAAGTGGACAAACGAGTTTAAATTTGGTTGGAAGAGCTTAGAAGATGATCCGCGTAGTGGTCGGCCAAGATGTGTCACTACCCCAGAAGTTATTGCAAAAGTGCACAAAATGGTCTTGGAGGATCGCCGACTGAAAGTGCAAGAAATTGCTAATGCTGTAGGGATGTCATCTGAACGGGCATATCACATTTTAACTGAGGAATTGGGTATGAAAAAATTATCTGCGAGATGGGTGCCGCAACTGTTGACGCAGGATCAAAGATGCATCAGAGTGGATGTTTCTGAACAGTGTTTGGCCCGATTTCAGAGAAACCAACAAGATTTTTTGCACCGGTTTGTGACCACAGATGAAACATGGGTCCACTACTATACCCCAGAGACAAAACAACTGTCAAAGCAGTGGAAACATGTTGATTCTCCACCACCAAAGAAAGCAAAGTCAGTACGGTCGGCTGGAAAGGTCATGGCATCAGTTTTTTGGGATGCGAAAGGGATTCTGCTGATAGATTATCTTCCCACTGGTCAAACAATTAATGGACAATACTACGCTAACCTTCTGGACCAACTACAGCAAAATATACGCGAAAAAAGGCCAGGTTTAGCAAAGAAGAAAGTCTTGTTTCATCAAGACAATGCACGCCCGTACACATGTGTCATTGCAATGGCAAAAATTCATGAACTGAGGTACGAATTGTTACCGCAACCGCCTTATTCGCCTGATATGGCTCCATCAGACTTCCATCTCTTCCCTAAGCTGAAAATTTTTCTCAAATGAAGAACTGATAGCCGGAGTTGAAGAGTATTTTGCAGGCCTGGAGGAATCTCATTTTCGGGAAGGGATCAAGGCATTGGAACATCGCTGGACCAAATGCATTAGTCTACACGGAGACTACATTGAAAAATAAAAATAGTTTCAATGAGGTTTCGCTGACCTCTGGTGGTGATTCCGAGAACTTTTCAAACTACCCTCGTATTTATTAACCCTGACATCATTTGTACATAAATTTGGGAATTACATAATTTTATTCTTAATTATATTGTGTAATGTTAAAAATATAAATTATTAAACGAATCTTATGCTGCCTTATATACAAATTCATACAAATTCAAAATGAAACGATTAAAATGAACGATAGATTCTCGAACCTTACCAAAATCATGCATAAACAATTTTTTATTACACATTCTCTAAAACAGCTGCTTGTCGGACTGGTAACACACCGAAAAATTGCATTTTAGCAACCAAGGATGCTAAAATTGCATAAAACTGCATTCAAATTGCATTCAAAATGCAGTTTTATCAGCCTAGTACTTTAAAGTTGTCATGGCAATCTATTAACAAAATCCAGATGCCATTGACCAGTCACACCAACTTTAACATGGATTTAAGCATGTATTTGGTCATAAAACAACAAATTTAAACCAACATGTTTCTTTATGATAATCAGAAACTTGACCAGGGTTTTTCGCAAAACAGGGTAGCCTAATACATCATATAACAACAAATATAAGCCAACAACTTTTCACATCTACGTTCACAAGAGAATCATTGCTTACCGTGGATGCACCCGTTTTTAATTGCAGTATCTTCCTTCTCATAGTCTGCTGCTGTCGATATTTTACTGGCACCAGCTTCAATTCAATGTTTCTGGCTTGGATTGAAATTTCCTCGGTATTGTCATTCATGTTTTCACAAGCTTTTCATAAATACTAGTTCGTATGTATTATTGTTTACAAAAAGCGACTTATATAATAGGGTTGTCCGTAAAATAAGGTTCCCAAGGAGCTGCAGACGCGAGGAACGCTGTTTTGCGGGGTTTGGTGACACTGGCGTGTAGCTTGGCTTCTTCTCTCCCAGCCCCTCCATGGCACGTTGTCTGCGACGCTCATTCTTGGCTTGGCAGCCATTAGAGATGGAGCTCCCACTCGCTTCTCCCGCCAGGTGCGAATTACGCTCTGTGATTAGTTTTTTGTGTGCAAAAAACACTGCACCAGTAGATATTCATTCCCAACTGTGTGAAGTCTACGGAGAAACGTGTATGAGCTTACAACACGTGCGTAAATGGTGCAGAGAATTCAAAGACTGACGTACAGACGTCCATGACGAACAACGTTCTGGACGGCCATCGGTTTCGGACGAAACGATTGCAAAAGTGGAAGAAGCAATGCTGAAAGATCGAAGGTTGACGGTTCGGGAGCTCTGCGAGATGATCCCTGATGTCAGCAAGTCCTGCATTCACAAAATTTTGACAGACCATTTAGGATATGCCAAGGTTTGTGCAAGGTGGGTCCCGAGAATGCATACGGAGGACCACAAATGGCAACGTGTTGAAGCGGCCCGCGAATTTCTTCAGGCCTACGAAACCGATGGCCAGACATAGCCCCTAGTGACTACCATCCCTTCCCTGAATTGAAGAAACACCTGGGTGGGACGCATTTCAGAACCGGAGAGGAGCTGAAAGAAGAGGTTTTACGCTACCTTCGCGGCGCGGCGGAAGAGTTCTACGATTCAGGCATCAAGAAGATGGTACACCGCGAGCAAAAATGCATTGATCGCAACGGCGATTATGTCGAAAAATAGGGGAAAGTCTAAGCTGTCCAAAAATGTATTGTTCAATGCCAATAAACATGTTTTCATTGTGAAAAATCATTGGGAACCTTATTTTACGGACAACCCTCGTATAATAATATCATCTATACCACATTTCGTATTGGTACGTATGGTTCATTGTTGTACGGTTCACAGGTGGCTGTGAGAATATGATGTTAACAAATGGCTGACTACCTTTCATTATAATTAATTGTATACTGTATTTTTGTTTCATTTCATATAATTTAGAGAACATTTACTAAAAAATATTGTATGCACCACGTACGCAAAAATGTTATCGGACTCATCCAGTATTTCAGCCTTGGCCGCTATACTAGATTTGTCCGCTAAAGCGTTATTTTGCATACTTGATACATAAATAACTATTATTACAACGATTGATAATTAAAAAAACTAAAAATCCGGCTTTGTGGTGCATTTCATGAAAAACCCCGCATAGTATTTTTTGTCAAAATCATTCAATGTTTTCCCATTAAGGCTTAGTCGGCGAAACTTGTAAGCTGTAAGGAACATATTGATTAATTCTAACATTTCGATTAAAAGGTTGAATTTACTGATTATTTTACCTAATCTACAAAATTTTGAGATACATAATTTACTCAAATGTAAATTTTAATAGCTTCTCTATTTTTCACAGTCCCGTTTAATTTATTTCCAAAGCCTTATGTGACTACTGCCAACAATACACTGTTGTCATGTCAACTGTGATTTGGGATTAAGTATTCTCAGAAATATTTGATTTTTGGCATTTAAAATCAAAATTTGTGAAAAACCTTTCTCAGTGAGCACCTACATTATGAAACGAAGGTACTGTCAAAATTCCAAGTCTCTACCTACTATAGTTTAGGCTCTACATTGTTTCTCTGTCATTAAGTCGGTCAGTCAATCAGGACAAAGCCTCTTTTATTTATATATATATATATATATATATATATAGGGAGAGAGAGAGAGAGAGAGAGAGAGAGAGAGATTTTTTGTCATCTGTCTCAGCTTGAAAGATTAATACAGTAGAGTCCCACAAACTCGGCTCTCTTGAACCCGGCAGTTCGGATTACTTGGCAAGCATAACAGGAGAAATAAACTTATATATATAAAGAAATGAGGTTAGCTTGTTAGAATTTATTGACACATGTAATTTTTGTTTCACAGAGGAGTAAGTACATCCCTATTAAGATGGTTTATGTTGATGTTTAACGGTGTTTGTTATATTTGAGCCCTTATTGCCAATAACTCAAGATTTCGGAAACTCGGTGTCCTTTCGGTCCATATTAGGCCGAGTTTGCTGGACTCTACTATATATTGAAGTTATAAGAGACAATTAAAATGCAAGTTTTTATAAAACATTTTTCTTTACACAATACACTGCCATCACGAGAGAAATGAAATATGTCTCTTGACTGTGCCATTTCTTAGGAGATCTGAAAGAGGATTTTAGAAATATAATTATACATCTATTCCTTTTTTGATATTATGAAATTATAATTGTATTTGATTGGATTTAATAAAACAGCTGTATTTTGGACTTCGTTCCGTATTGCACAACTGCATCTCACTGTCATGGTTTTTATATTTTGCTTTTAACCCATACACAAACAAAAATTGCCCTGGTATTAATGCAAAATTCATGTAACAAATTTGCGGCTGTTATAGTGATATTTATTCTTGTATTTTCACGTAGGCTGAACAACAGAGGCTGGACATTCCGGATCCTCAGGAATTAAAAGAAATGCTGCACTATGCAGAAGCCATAAAACAAATGAAAAATGAAATCAGCGAACTCAGATTTAAGCATGAAAAGTACGAGGGACTCCCACCAGATTTGGAACTTGCAAAGAAAATGCTTGATGAAACAAAACAGAAAAATGAACAGTTAAAGGAAAGACTTAAAGCCCAAATAATGAAGCAGAGAAACAAAGTGACTGATCTAGATTGTGCCTGAGGTGATTCAAAATAAATACAAGTGTTCATTTTTCAATTTTATAAAGTTGTTAAAGCTATGGCTGCTTTGGAAATGCCTCCATTTTCTTACTGGTATCCCAATATAGCCAGCTAAGTTGACTACTTTTTGGTGGCTTGGGTTAAGTCCAGAACAATGCAGGTGGTGATCAGCATCCATGGTGGAACCGGGGATGTAGGAAATGACATACTGGATGGGTACATCTTCATTTTTGCAAGATAGGCTGCAAATTAATCATGACAACTGGCCATGATTATTCTAAATGCTGCCACCGCTTCCTTTTTGGGTATTGCCTTGTTGGTACATAGATCTGTCATATTTTCCCTTTTTCCCACTTTTCCTGCATTGCTGCTTCTTTTTTTCCAAAGTTCTTCTATTGTCTGTGATAGTTTTTTCATTGAATTCTCTTCTAGGGGCTTTTCACTTGTGTCGACTTCAGTACACTTATTAGGCATTTTAATGCAAACTCATTTCAATTGAAGTGGGCGGCTCCAGCCAAGGTTAGGGAGGGGCAGATCAGGCTCCGAAGTCGTGGTGAAGACAGCTGATCTAGGGGACGAAAACCCCAAAATCAAATGACCTGGTCCTCCAGGTTGGGGGTTAAGCATGGGATTGACAATCCCATCTCGTAAAATTTTACTGTTGAGAAGCCTATACAGAATTCAGCCGGACGGATCAATCGATGGCGACCTAATGCAATGAAAAAGGTTAATAAGTTAAGGATATGCACTTGGAATGTTCTATCTTTATACAGACCCAGAGCCCTAAAGCTCTTAGTAGATCAACTACAGAAATATAAAGCAGATATCACGGCCTTACAAGAAATTAGATGGGTTGGTGATGGAGTAATAGAGAAGAGAGATTATACAGTATATTATAGCTGTGGTGATAAACATCAATTAGGAACAGGGTTTATAGTTAACAAAAGAAGCAAGCACCTTGTGATTGGTTTTACACCAGTGAATGAGAGAATCTCCTGTTTACGTATTAAAGGACGGTTCTTTAACTACAGTATAATAAATATACACGCTCCAACAGAAGAGAAAGGTGAAGAGGAAAAGGATACTTTTTACAACCTCCTTGAAAATACATTTCATTCATCTCCAAGAAATGATGTAAAAATTGTAATAGGTGATGCAAATCCACAAATTGGGAAAGAAGAAATATATAACCCCGTAATAGGTACACACAGCTTACATGAATTAAGTAATGGAAATGGATTAAGGTTAATTGATTTTGCAACCTCTAAAGGAATGGTCATAGGTAGCACACTATTCCCACATAAGAAAATCCATAAAGGAACGTGGAAGTCTCCAGATGGCCACACAGTGAACCAAATTGACCACATTTTAATTGGATCAAGACATAAGTCAATGCTAATGGATTGTAGAACTTTTAGAGGAGCAAATGTAGATTCCGACCATTTTCTTGTTGTTACTAAAATAAGAGCAAAGATCAATAATTATAAAAAAGAGTATGGACAAAGACAAAATAAATATAATGTAGCCGCATTAAAAGAGAGTGATAAATTAGCTCAATATAAAGGTGAATTAAATGAGAAATTAGATAATTTGAGACAGGAAGGAATAGATGCAGTCACTAATGTAAATGAGTACTGGAATCTATTAAAAACACAAATTACAACCACAGCTGATACTACTCTAGGATTACAGAAAGAACAAAAAAACTAGGGACTGGTTTGATGAAGAATGTGAACAAATAACAAAAGAGAAAAATGAAGCATATCAATCTATGTTGCAGAGAAGTTGCACAAGGCAATCAACAGAAAAATACAAAAACAAGAGGAAGGAAGAAAAGAAAATCCATAGACAGAAGAAGAAACTGTATGAAACAAAATTAGTTAAAGAAATAGAAGAAAACAGAGATGTAAATATTAGAAAATTTTATAAAATGATCAATGATGGAAGAAAGTCTTTTAAACCAAGAATTACAATTTGTAAAAATAGTCAAGGGGAAATTTTATCAAATAAAGATGATATTTTAAAAAGGTGACATGAATATTTTAACATACTCTATAATGAGAATTTAAATATGAATGAGATTTTAGAACCCCCTATGGATGTAACTGAAGATTTTACACTTGACTCCATAAATGACCTTACAGTAGAAACTCCACCAACAATAGAAGAAATAGAAAGAGTGGTTGAAGAGCTAAAGAACAACAAGGCACCTGGTATTGATAATATTCCTGCAGAACTCCTAAAGTATGGTGGAAAGAAGTTAATACAACTCCTACAAAAATTTCTTGAGCTGATATGGACAAAAGAAACTATTCCTGAAGAATGGAAAACTGGATTAATCTGCCCGATACATAAGAATGGTGACCCGATGAAATGTGAAAATTATAGACCTATTACTTTGTTATCCACAATCTTCTTCTCAAAAATCTTATATTTTAGACTTTCACCATATACAGAGAAAATAATAGGAAAGTATCAATGTGGATTTAGACCAGGACATCGACCAAATTTTCACTTTGAGACAAATCTTAGAAAAGACAAAAGAGTATAATATCGAATTACATCACCTCTTTATTGATTTTAGTTCTGCTTATGACACTATTAACAGATCCCAACTTTATGCAGCAATGAAGGAATTTGAAATCCCCTGGAAGCTTATTAGACTTGTCAAGGCAACAATGGAAAATAGTTACTGTCAAATAAGAATCCAAGCAAATCTCTCAGAACCCCTAGAAACCTTAAATGGATTAAGACAAGGGGATTCACTATCGTTTAACCCGGATTAACCCGGGCACGTTTGCACTCCATTTACGTGGTTGAAAACCACCTAAAGGAAGCAACTGTCTTAATTGACAGATAGTAGCCTTAGCCTCTTCAATAGTATCGGCAGCAGCTACGATATCATCAACATAGGTACAGTTGTTAATGACTGAGGATACCAATGGGAAATCAATACCTTCATCAATGTCCGTTGCCGTGGGTGAGTCGGTAGCGCGCCTGCCTTCCACTCCGGCGGTCCGGGTTCGATTCTCGGCCGGGTCGGGGATTTTTCAGTAGTGAAGAATCCCTTTCCCGGGTTCAGGACTGGGTAGGTTAAGTCTTAGGTTAAGATAATGCACATTGTGCGCGATTCCTTAATTATTATAATACCTTCATCAATAATAAGCTGCTTCAAAGCTCTAGTAGCTAGAAAAGCAGCTGAGGCTGTGCCATAGGTCACAGTCTTCAAATTGTATAGCTGCATGGGTTCTGCTTGTGAACTCCTCCAATATATTTGTTGAAATGACTGATGATCCTTGTGAATCAAAACTTGCCTATACATTTTTGCTACATCAGCTGTGAATGCAGTGGGTTTGAATCTAAATCGAATCAATATAGAAAATAGGTCTGGCTGAACCACAGGACCTACAGCTAATATATCGTTAAGCGATTTCCCAGTAGATGACTTTGCAGAAGCATCAAATACCACCCTAAGTTTAGTGGTAGTACTGGATGGCTTAAAAACTGGATGATGGGGAATCACATATTGGATATTTGAATTAGAGTCTGATGTGGAAGGCTCCATGTGCCCTAATTCCAAATATTCATTCATAAACTTGCAATATTCTGTATGAAGAGAGGCATTGGAAGCTAGACGTTTTTCTAATGATTCAAATCTCTTTAAAGCTTGATTCTGCGTGCTGCCTAGAATGTCTGGGTCAGCGCGAAATGGCAGCTTGACAATATATCTGCCTTCAGAGTTTCTCTGAAAATTATCCTTAAAATGCTGCTCACAAAAAGATTCATTAGGAAAAGGAGCAGAGTGAGTAACTCTTTCAAGCTCCCAAAACCTGGTAAGTTGACTACTGATATCTTCATCAGACGTGATGAAGGCTGAGTAATTCACAGAAGACTCAGTGTAATTAAAGGGTTTACCTGATGAAGGCCTATTCAAGTCAGAACATCTCCCTCGACGCATTGGAGGCATATTGTGATGCTTAAGAGGGAACGAAGGCAACTTGCCGGAGAAGTACCAGCCTAGTTGGGAGTTCTGTATAGTAGGCAAGTTGGGAGCAGATATCTGCCCAGATACCAAGATTTGAGAACATATCTCAACTCCCAATAGCAAATCAATAGGCTTGGGAGAATTAAAGCTGGGATCTGCTAAGGGTAAGTTAGGAGGAATGTTCCAACCTCTAGTACTAACAAAGTTTTTAGGGAAATTAGAAGCAGAGATCTCAGGAACTATAATGGCCTTTGTATTGTAGCACCAATTCGTAACCTGAGATCTTATAGAGATTTCTGTACAATTCAAGACATTTGCATTGGTAGAAAGAATGCCAGCAAGAGACGTACATTGAGATAATGGCGACAAACCAAGCTGCTTGAATAATCTGTCAGTAATTAGATTACAGTCTGATCCAGTATCAAGAAGAGCTGTGGCCTGTACGGCACTGCCATTGTTACTTAAAATTATCACGCTAGCAGTAGGTAAAAGACATTTCTGCCGTGACTGGCTAGCAGACATGATATTGGCCGTATTTATGGCTTGAGAATTGCTTGGCCGTGAAGGGTCATGCAATAAGTTGCATACCTTGACATTGTCTACATCTAAAAGTGTTAGAGCTCGAAGTGTGACCATTTGAGCTAAGGCAAACACGACAAAGTTTGTGATTTTTCACGAATTGATCGCGGGATGAATAATTCAACGATCTAAAGGCGTCACAATAAATTATAGTGTGATTCGATTTACTACAATAATTGCATTTCGCTCTAGGAGAAGAGAGGTTAGCCTTGACAGCGGGAGCAGACGAGGGCTTGACGGACTGACTCTTCAGAACCGATTCTGTCATCTGCAGCACCCTAACCCTAGACTCCAAAAAACTGAATAATTCCTGCAACTTGGGAAGTTTTCCTAACTTAATTGAAGATTCCCATTCTTTAATTAATTCCACTGGGAGCTTATCCACAATGATACGTGAAATAATTAAGTCAGACAGAGGAACATCAGTATTTAGTACATTCAATGCATGAACCGTACTTGAAAAATTATCTAAGTATTGTTGCAATGAGCTTGCAGAATCTCCTTTAAGGGGCGGTGGAGAAAAAAGGTTATCCAAATGCGTATTGGCAATTAACCTGTCATTATCGAATCTTTCAGCTAAAGTCTTCCAAGCTACATCAAAGGTGGCATTGGAGACCGGGATATTCTGAATCACAGTCATTACCTCCGGGGATAAACAAGATTTTAGGTACTGAAATTTATCCATGTTGGATATATGACTATGCTGAACAATTAATGAATTAAAGGTTTCCCTAAATTCAAGCGAAGCTCTAGGGTCGCCTAAAAAACTGGGTAGCCTAATTTCAGGCAATTTAGGTAAATTCGATAAAGGTGCAGACAAAGAAGAGTTGTGATTAGAGTTCTGCTCTTGATTCGGCTCATATAACAGTTTTGCATCTGCAATTGAAGAATTGATATAAGCTAAAGCCCTTGAACATTCGGACTGAAGCTGGCGCTCTTGAAACTCAGCCTCTTCATCGTAAATGTTACGATGCTGAAGACTTTCAACCTCATATCTATCTGACAATTTTTCTAGCACCGACTTAAGAACAATGGCCTCTTGATAGGACATCTTGTCCAGAATTTCAAATTCAGATACTGTTTGAATTTGAATCATGAGATGATTTTTCAGAAGATTTAAAATAGCTTCGGCTTTGGCCTTGGCTCTAGCTTCGGCTTCTTCAGCTTTAGCTTTAGCTTCAGCCGCTTCAGCTCTAGCTCTAGCTTCAGCTTCTTCAGCTTTAGCTTTAGCTTCAGCCGCTTCAGCTCTAGCTTCGGCCTTGGCTTCGGCCGCTTGAAATTTATTGAAAGCATTAATCTGCTTGCTAATATGGGAGATGGCCTTTTGTATGGTTTTCTCAATTTCTGCCATATAGGCATCTTCGGATTCAGAAAAGGCTAGTTCATTGATCTCGGACTGGACTCTGTTATATTCAGATTCAAGCTTGCTTAAATCAATCTTATGCTCAAGAAGGTCTTGAGGAGAGGTTTCCTCATTGATAACGCAGTCTAGAATGTAATTAACTTTGCGAGTGATTCTCGACTTAATAGGCGTCCTTTTTGCCTTTAAAGTCCTAAGGGTGCCTTCTACGTCAGTCATGATTTGACAATTGATTGTTCAAATAGTATTCGACTTAACGTGATTCACTGTTTATGACTTAAATTGACCGCACTGAGAGCTTATTGAGCACTAAAGTTAGTTGCCCGCGGTTAGAAGAAATGCGACAATAATGTGTGTGTACGTGGATTCACAAAGGTGAGTACAATTATGTATAATAACAAACCCTTTTTACAAATTAGTTTGAAGAGCTGTTGTCTGAATATTAGGCCTCACACGTGCAGATTAAAACATGGAGGCAGAAGCACTTAATATGAGATTAAAAATTACCTTTTCAATAAGAAACTTCAAACTGACTGAAGTCAGGAATGTCAATTGTGCTTCGAATAAGTCAATTATTTGCTTGAATGATATTTGTGTTCAAACAGCATGAATTGCGGAACACCAACAGCTTTAATTATATCTCAATAAAGTTTACTACGGGCGGAATAGAACGAGTGTAGGTTTACAATGCGTGTTACAATATTGTGGTTCTATCCGGCCTTGGAGGATCCAAAAAATGTATAACGTGCATTAGCAGTGGACTGTATAATAATTAATTGAGTTTGACAAGATTGAATACAAGCTATACATTTCGATTGAGTGAATTTATTAATTATAACAATAATAGAATCATTCTTATCTAAGAATTAAAAATAATTTACATGATATTTGATGCGATTAACATATTAGGTGGTTTCCTGTGAAATCTTGAAGTGATAGATGTTGCATACAATCACAGCCGAACTGAAAACTTATTGAATATCAGCCACTCGCTGGATGATGTCTTGAACTTATTCCGCCCAAAGAACGTAGATTTCAGGTTAAAATATATATTGATAAATGATATTTCTGGAAGACCACTTGGCAATGAATGCCAAGAACAACATGATGATAAGATGTGCATGAAGCAAGTCTATGTTGCATTGATAGTGTTCACAATAAAATCTCTGCGAATTTCATGCACAAATTATAACGCAATTAGTATCACTGATTTAAATTGCGTAGTACGATAAGTACAGCTATGATGCAACAACGTTAAATTAATGTTACAAGCTGTAAATCAGATATTAGGCTTTAAGCACTCACTCTGAAGATGAGGATTCCTTAAGTAGTTAAATCTCACATCAAATCAGTCCTGATGTCGAATTTAGGCAATATTCATGCCTTGTAGAAATTCGTGGTAGAAACATTATAATTCAGCTATTCTGAGCCAAATGAAAAGTAGATAACTGCTTCCTCGCAGTTAAAACAATGATAAAATAATCCTTAAATCGCAGGAACGAATTATAAGGATGTATGAAGATAAACACCACTGTTGGTTAAATTCAAAATAGACTGTAATCCTTTAAGAGGATTATGTAATGGCGACGTAGAAGAAGGAATGAAATTAACAATGAGGCAAGAAGAATTTCTATTGGCCGAGAACAAAATAATTAATCATAATAGAAATTTAATATAAAAAATGTACATAAAAGAAAGTACCTTCTTGAGAATAAGAAATAAGAAATTAAATACGAATTTAATATTCAGTTATTAGCTAATCATTATAACGAAAAAATAATAAAGTACATAAATGAGTCCAGTATAAGATCATAATTTAAATTAGAACACACTGAAAACATTTGATAAGAAACAAAAGAATGAAGAAGGTGACAATAAAGATAAAGCAAAGCCAACTAGGAATGGAAAATAGAAATCATGGCCAGCTAGAAAACGTAGAAGAAGATAATTGTATAAAGGATACATCAAGGAAAAGATTCAACATAACCGAACACCGCTGTTTCAGTTGGCTTATGGCTTTACGCTCAAACAGACGATTATTATTATTATTATTATTATTATTATTATTATTATTATTATTATTATTATTATTATTATTAATATTATTATTATTATTATTATTATAATTGTTGCTTATCAGCCTATCCTGCATCGATTTATTTCATCACGAACAACTTTTCTACGTTAGAATTTTCAGTTATTCTACAGCCTTCGTTTATTTTTAAACTCTATATACCATAGCACAATAATATTATTTAAAATATTTCCTTCAATCAATAATTCATTTATGAATTAATTTCTCATTCGCTTCTGCTAAACTTAATCCTTTAATCCTCATTGCATTTTTTTATTTCAATGCTTAGTAACCCTTCATTTTATTCATCCTCATTTCTTTCATATCCAATAAACTATTACTATAAACTAATCTTAGTGAACACAATCTGACCTCCCATGTCATCAATAACTTTTTTTTCAGTGCCAGGTGTAACCCACAATTCTTTATGAACTATTTGCCATTATCCAAAACTTATTCTTGACATTTTCTCTTTAATTTCTCATCACAAAAAATGTTCTTCATTATCCGCCATAATAGCATTCATATATACTTTGTATATAATTTATTTCATAATATTTCAACTATTTGTCTCCTTACTGTCCAATGCATTTACTCATTTTCGCTAATTAACCACCCTTGAACGTGATTACCTATTTTCAACTACTTTTCTATTTAGTCGACATTTTTTTTACCTTAGACTCCACATCTCTTTATAATTCTTCCTTTCAATAAATATTTATTTAACTCATTGGTATTGTTATGTAGCTGCGAGGAAATATTTCTACATTTAAATTCCAATTTTTTCCTTTCCACTTCAACATGCATCACGTATGTAATTATTACACAGGCCAACTTTCTTATTTAACACGGTTCATTATTTATTAATGCTCTATAAAATTCATATCTTAAATGATTTGGCTGTTATAAGTTTCTATCTCCATTATCTGACTTATTTTTATTTTCTCCAATACAGTATTTGTTTCAACACTTTAATCACCGTTACTTTTCTCTAAGTCCTGTATATCCAAGCGTACCGTATTTTAATTAATTGCGTTTTCCTATGAAAACTCTCCATCTAACTATCCGTTCAATTCTCTATTTCCTACGAGGGCATAAATTTCCTCTACATATTCTCTTCATCAATAAACCAAGTGAGCTCCTTAGCTTCACTGTCTAAAACATTTCACCTCGGCAGTCGTTCCATTACTCTTTTGCCGGAATAAAAATTCGCGTGGGCGTATCCTACGACCTCATCGCCTTCAATTATAAAATCGCCCGTCCATCAGAGCTAATACTTTCCTCATAACACCTCTCTCCCTCTCAATAACATTATTACTATTATTCAAAAACGGTACTTGGATAATACTCCCCTCTTCAAATAATAGAGTGATATATTTTAATCCTCTCGATTCCATTCTATCTTCAAATCAAAATAAAACAAAGCCTAATATCTTATTTAGAGCTTATTATTTCACTGTCAAGAAATATATTGCGTTAAACTTCACATTTTCCAACCAAAAATTATTTTATGACCTGATTATTGATTTTAGTATTGTTATTATTTCTCGCTTCCTCTCCCTAGCTTACAAACAATCCATTGACTACTAGATTTTTGTATATCAATCTCATTTTCTTTAAAATGATCATAAATTTACCAATCATCCCCGGGAACTCACGTCTCGTGTTAAGAAAAACGTCCATGTCTATATGTGATATTCCGATTCTAATTAAAGGTGTTTTATTGCGAAATATGCATTTCCTAAAGATTTATTTTCATCTTCTTCTATTAACCTTATTTTTCTTTGGCGTGTTATAACCCACTATGGTCAATAACTTTGTTTATTATGATTTTACACCTGTCACTCACTGAAAACTTTTAACTGTGTCACTAATTAGTTTTTTAAAGGCCTCTCCCCTCGAACCTCTGGTTTTTCTTTATTCTGGCTATTCCTACCTGGAATTTACCTGAATGCCTAGGGTTCAACGTTACTTCTGAGGAATTTTGCTTGCATCTTTTTGCACAATGTCCTTTTACGCTATTCCTACCGTTAACCATGTTGCCATATTTCTTTGAGGTCTCCCCTTCGAATTGTATATGGTTCATCTGATTAGGTTGAATGTACCAAAAATTGTACTCATTTACACCCGGATCAAACAAATCCCTCACATTACGCTCAAAGAGTTTCGCTAACAAGAACTTTCTACGCTGCCCAAAGTTCACGCGTGATTCATAGTACTCATCTGAATCCCTAAGAAAAATATTTGTACTAATGACCTCTCTCCCACGGAATTCAGAAACATCTGTCTTACTTCCTATCAGGGGCGGCCCGTCCATAAGGGCCAGAAGGGCCGGGCCCTCCCTATAAAAAATACGGAACATTGTTTATCATGATTATCCTTCAACTAACAATAGGCTTCATTTAAATCCGAACTTGAATGAACACAACTTATATAAGTTGTCAATTTCTTAGATCTGTATAGCGCGGGCGCGAAGAACATAAACTTCCCTTCTAGAAAGAAGCCATGGGTCAGTTCAGAACATCCAGCACCAAGACCCATTCTAAACGTAAGGATTCATGGGCCAGGTTGTGTTTTTCAAGGACTTATAGCTGTCTTCCCTTAAGATGGGGTTGCCTTTCTGTGGTAATTTTTCTCGTTCTGTAGGCCGGCCCTCGTATCTTTTTCTCTGTCTCTCACTCGAGTCGTTCCTGTAGCTCCTTCTCTCTCTTTCACCTGGATAGTTCTTCTCGTTAAAAGTTCCTCCGGCACCGCATGCCAGTAGGCTGCTTTCACACTAGAATGATGCAATACAAAGACAAAAAACATGTATAATGTGCAAAAATTATGTTGTAGGATTGATCCTGTTTGTTTCATTTGAAATACACTGGTTTGCTTAAATAGCAGTACTCTTGTAAGAAAGCAATATGTATGTTTTTGTAATAATTTTCTAAGGATCTTTTTGTATGTTTTGTCTATCCAGAATATCGTCGCACTGGTGTAAATGGGGCCTTATCCTTAGGTTGTTTTCGCAATGAGTAGTAACTAGCAGGTAGTAGATTCAGTTTCATACAGTTCCCTGGTGTGTTCAGGGGAAAGTACAGGATTTTTTTTTCAATTATTTGTAAGTGCCGGTAGTGGTACTCTCAGCCTATTCAATTATACATCCCCTTTCAAAATTACCACAACAACGTACCCGATGCTAAATAAATATAAACTTAAATGTGAGTTGTCTGCTGCAGCCTATGGAAATTAAACTGTATGTGAAACTACTACAATGAGTGAATTTTGTCATTCGTAGGTGACAATAATTTGCTAGGTACATTTTCTGAGATGCATAGAAGACTGGAAATTGTTCTTACAACTCCCCTGGCAACTGCAGAGTCGGAACGCTGTTTTAGTAGGCCTACATTAAAACTTGTAAAAACTTATCTGTGAAATTAATGGGCCAAGACACACTGAATGCTGAGCTGTTCTATCAGTGCATAAAAATATATAAGAAACATGGAAGATTTCCACCAGAAAGTAATTGAAAAAATTCGCTAGCTGGCTGATTACAACTACAAGAAATGAGTGAGTAGGCCTATTGTTATCAATCAAAATTTACACGAAGTAGAATATACTTCACACTTGGTACTCTTTAAGAGATTATGCACTTGCAGTTAAAACTCACTCTGTAAATTAAATAAGTATTAAATAACTCGATGGCAGCTCCCATGGCTGAGTGGTTAGGCCTCCGTCTTTCACTGCTGGGACCCGGGATCGAATCTTGGTGGGTCCATTGGAAATTGTGGTGGACAAAGTGGGGTCGGGACAGGTTTTCTCGGGATGCTTCTGTTTCCCCTGCAGCTTAATCATTCCACCGTTGCTCCATTCATCATAGTATGGCCATTTGGTTGCAATAAAGAATTATTATTATTAAGTAATTCGTTACTTATAATTATTAGCTACTAATTTTTTACAGCATATTTTTAAATAGCACAATTTTACATATTTCAGCGGCGGAGAGTTGGAAACATTGTTCACTGGCCCACCCTGCTTTTGGGACCACCGGCCGCCACTGCTTCCTATTAAGTTTCTCAATTTCATACAACTAGAATTCTTTACAGAAACCTGTGGCACCCTACACATTTTACTGTTCGCATACATTTCATCAGTATCCTGATTAGTATTACTTTCAACGTAATTTTTCACAAAATATTTCTGAGGAATGTCAGTGTCATCCCTTTCGTTTTCATAATTAACCCCTGCTATTTCATTGGCATAGCTAACTACCTCTTCATTTATCAAATTGACTTTCTGAATAATTATACATTCTGATTCCTTTACCTCTACTAACATTTCTTTCTCATTATTTTTACAAGTAACTTCTCTGTTAACTGACTCTAGGCCTACTTCCTCGTCAATTTCCCCCTCTAATTCAAGTTTCTCAATTTCCTGATGTTCTTCAGGAGTCCTGGCTTCAATGTTTTCTACTAACAGACTTTCTTCGGACAAACAATTATTAAGTTCACCCCTTAACTCTTTTACTTCATCTTCGACTCCCTTATTAAAACCCACTTCAATCTCATCAATATCTCCGGTTACTTCAGTTACTTCCTTACCCAATTTCTCCGTATACTGGTCAATTTTATCTCCTAATCTTTCATTGCTTTCTCTCATATGCCTACTCATTTCTGCCATTCGCTGGTTAGTATCATCTATTCTCATACTTAATTCATTATAATTCGTTTTAATTGTTTCATCCCTCCTATTCTCTTATTATTATCGTCCAATTTCTTATTCAAACTGTCATAGTTCTTTTGCATATTTTCGTTAGTTGCTTTCAAATTATCGTTAGTTTTTTTAATTTCCCCTAATAAACTAGCATTATCTTTCCTCATCTCCCCTAACAGATTAGCCAACAAGGCTGGTATGTCCATCTTACCTGCCTCCGACTTCTCACCTGTAAACATATTATTTCTACGCTCGCTGTCCATCCGACAAATCTGATTATTATTATTATTATTATTATTATTATTATTATTATTATTTTAATTCTGCTCTAATTTCTGTCCGACTAACATCTGCCCTCCCCCAAGATCAATAAAATGGTGCATTTTTCTAACTACCTTGCTATTTGCGTACACAAAACAAGTCTATTACCTTCACTCTTAGAGTCTAACATCTACATAGCAAGCGCAATACAGTATGTTGTCACAAAAATATCTTTGACTTAAATTTTCCATAATAATGTTTGGATTTGGATTTTTAAAAAAATGTAGATTATTTATTTTGCTTTACTAAGTGCTGAATATATGCATATATTTTAAATATTCATATTGCTGTTTCAGTAACACTTTCTTTAAAATTTTCAATTTCAAGACTATACTTGTTTTAAGAATTATATTATTTGTATTTTATTATTTACTAGATTCTTTTTTTTTTACAGTAATATTTTACTTTAAAACTATTTAACAAAACAATATTTATTTTCTTAATTCAGCACTTAGTAAAAAATATTTAAATTCTTATCTGGCATTGTTGTGAAGTGGTCCCTCGTCGTCTTGAATGATATACCACGAACTTGCATCTCCTCTTTGTTACAGTCGATCATTCGTTCCGTCGTTTCGTTGCTTTCGTCGTCCTGCCGCTCTCTGAATTCTTCATCATCTCCGGTTTTTTTGTATCATACTAATTTTACTCGTGCGTCACGTTGGGCTCGCCAGATGTAGTAGAAAATGTCTTAAGCAGTTAAAGCCTCACGTTGGGCGCCAGGTGTAGTGGAAAATTCTTAATCGGTTAGAAACCCCGCTTGGGTCGTCAGTTGTAGTGGAAATGTCCTTATGGCCATCACAGTTGGGCAACAGTTGTGGTGGAAACATCAGTTTGTATAACTAAAAATAAGTACAAGCTGAATAAGTACTTACACCAACTGCTCCAGTCCGTAAGATGATTTGGGCGCCAGAGTGATCCTTCACTCAAAATTTATTCAATCTACCTACCCAGGCTATCAGCGGTGTGAGCCGTCGATCCTTTCTCAGAGCCGATGATGTGATTTGCAGGAGTGTTATTGTCTACTGAATTAAAATTCATGGCTGTGGTTGAAATAGTGATTTTTATTTCCTCTAGACATCTAACTATATGGCACACGATTCTTCACTTACACATTTTAACACCATGATAATCCAATGAACATTTTGCGAGTCACTCGCTTATGAGGTTTTTAAAGAAAACAGTATTTATACTTATAATTCAAGCTTCTCGTTCCAAAAAGTTGGAAAGTAAAACTTACACTTATAATGTGACCTCTCGATCCAGAGGTGTAAAACTGAATAATATACTTGTAATGTAACCTCTCACTCCAGAGGTGGAAACTGAATAATCTCTTACATTTCCAAAATACACTATCAAGTCTGTTTTGGAAATTTTGTTGACGCCTACTCCTTAATTCTTTTAATTAGAAGAACTGTTTACACGGCTTCTGCTTCATTTCATTGGTTAAGCCTAATAACAATCTCAGCCAAACTTAAGAACTAAATTACACCTATACACTTATTGTTAAACATGACCAATTATTTCTTTTCGGCATTCTACACAATATCTCAATAAACCTCTCTCCCTCTGAAATTCTACAAAACATTTAGGTTCCTTGGCATTAAACACTTTTATTACCTTCTTCCTGGCTATTGAAACTAACCTACCACTGCGGGACTACCTGCAAGAAGATTCCGTGAGAAATTGTTTGAAATCTAGCTTATACAATATGTAACATGAAAACTAATTTAATTTCCTTATTTCGCTAAATTGAACTTATTTAAAAATAATTACCAAATGATGCATTCTTAACTAAGTAGAATAAGTATTGCAATTATTATTTGATTAATTCCCTCATAATTAATTTACATTACTTACTAAATTCCATTCCAAAGTTGTGTGCTTCGTTTGAGATATGGCTGGTACGGTTATCCAGAACAAGGAGAGCAGAATCTGTTGCCGTTGGTTTGGCATGCTTTTGAAAGTGCAAGGAAGCGTTCTGAGTTCATCCACCCATTCTTAGAACACTTTTTGGTGGTACCAATAGGACCATTTTTTAAAGAGTAGGGGCCATTCTTTTTCTAGGATAGATCAACATAGGTGGGATATAGTTACAAAAAAATGGGATGCAAAAAAACGCCTGTTATGGTTTGTCCTCTTTCTGCAGAAATAGCAGCCTCACATTTTTTGCTCCTTTAAGACAGTAAATCTTTGGACATTTCTGTTGAACTATGGTAATGCCCGTTTTGTCAACATTAAATATCGTGTTTCCTTCAAAATTATGTTTTTCCATGACATTCTCCAGATTTGAGTAGAAACATTAATTTTGGTCTCTTCTGCATTGAAGAAGGCAATTCTGTTCAGACTAGTTCCTTCAAGTTGCCTCAATGTTAATTCAGGATTCCTCTTCAGGAAGCCATGTAGAGTAGGATTACCTTCACAAAGTTTCTGGGTTTTTACGTATATACCTTAGGAGCGAGTCTCACCGCTCTTAGAGTACCTGGCTAGGGGAGGTAGCTGCACCCTGATTGGCTCAGGTCACCTATCCCACTCCACGTGTTGTCTGTCTCTGTCCCTCCGGCATTATCCCTCCACTCAACTATTACAGTATTTTCTACCCCTGACAACGTGGAGCATGATCTTTACTCTCTGCCAAGCGGTAGCTACTGATCTTACGCGCAGCGAATTTGGGCATCTTGGTAATGAGACGTAACGAGAAGCTCGCTGGCTGGGTTAGTCTTCAAGGCCAGAGACGTTGTGGGAGTAATCCTACTCTAACCAGTCTTTGCCTGCCAGGGCTTTGTTTCTGTTAAAATGATGGAGAATCCTATTTACTTCTGCAAACTAAAATGACAACAGCCATTCCGTGGTTACGGGTGTGACATTTGCACTCACGTTTTTAACTTTGTTCGCAAGTTTAATCTAACAAACAAGGTTTATTTTACCATACCAATTATTGGATCATCTTTTTGTTTAGAAGAATAAACCCCTCCAATAAACAAATTAAAAAAAAAATGATAATAGATCTATTATCTTGCTTTAAAGTTTGGTTGCGGGTGTGATAGTTTTCGGACATAGGTTTGTGACTCCATGTGTTTGACTGTTAATATCTGTGAAGTATGTAGAGAATAATAAATTGAAGCATTTTTCCAAGAAAATACATTTAACAAGGAATATATTCTATAATCTAACAATATATTTTAATCACAGTTCTTTGATGCATACATTTTTTGTTATGGGTGTGACATAAATTTGTTACATGTGTGACACGTGCACTAGGTATTGAATAAAGGAAATAATAAGTAGGGAATTAACCTGCATTTAAAAAAAGCCAGGAATATGTTTCAGTATTTATTTTTATTTGGTTAATTACTCTTAGATAATTCATTAAGTAATTAACTTAATTGTTAGAAACTAACGGAATAAGAAAGAAGTTGTTAGTAAATGATATCATACCGTGAAAGTTAATCTTTTCCCGAATAGTTGGGATTCATTGGCAGATCCCAGCATAGATATAAACTTTGATGTAGTGTATGTTTGTCCAGGGAATGTTGCCAATAACATTTAGAATGTATGATATAGTCTTTTTATTGACATGTAAGTTACAATGAGAATAACAGCCTAATCTGAGGTTTAACCAGCAAATTGTTTCGTCTAGGCCTATGCATTTAATAGATTGGCTTATTCATTTAAAATCCTATTCACACAAATTGTCATAATATAACATTTAAAAATATGTGTATAAAACAACTATAAACAATTACAAGATACAGTTTGTAGGTACAACTTAAAATGGAGTATTGTCTAAAAATTGTGTATAATCAATTCCACAATGTTTATAGTGTGATTTTTTAAAACATAAAACCAAAATATATTTATTTATTTATTTATAATAATATTGTCATTTAGCAATCTACAATAATTGCAATGGACATAGTCACATAAATAAAGAAAAAGTCAAGTTATATTAAATGTGCATTACAAGTTCGTCAAATACACATTATACATTTATAAAAGGAGTCTGGAGATATTCATTAATGTTGTAGAAGGCATTATCAGTCAACCACTTGCGAATCACACTTTTATAAGCATTCATACTAAGCTGGGTTACATTTATCGGTACTTTATTATATAAATTGAAAGTCATTATATGATGGTTGTTGGCTTTTACTGAGAGTCTGCATTTAGGTAAGTACACATTTACATTATTCCTAGTACTATGGTCATGGATCTCATTTATCATAGTCATTGAATTTATATTGCGTTTTGCATACATTAGCAACTCTAAAATGTAAAGACCTGTGACAGTCATAATCCTATGTCTCATAAATAGAGGCTTACAGTGGGCACTCCAGTTGGCATTTGCTAATATTCTGATTGCTCTTTTTTGCATAATGAACACTTTATCAACATGATTACAATTTCCCCAGAGCAACAATCCATATGAAACAATGCTTTGGAAGAAAGAAAAGTATGCTGCTTTAACATTAGTGTATGGTAAGTAAGTTTTCAGATTCCGTAGAAGATATAAAACCCTAGACAGTCTTGTACATACATAATCAATGTGATTAACCCAAGTTAGTCTACTAACTATATATATACCCAGCAGCTTGACGGCTTTTCAACATTAAAAGTTTTCAGTGTGAAAGTTATAGATTCAGTCTTACTTTCATTTAAGAATAGTTTGTTGGCAGTGAACCATTTCTTTGCCTGATTAAGTGACGATTGCGAAATATTCGAGAGCTCGCTTAAGGTACTTTGGCTATTTAAGAATGTAGTATCGTCCGCATAAACAATAGTAAAAGCATCTATGTTTTTGACAAGATCGTTGATCATAATTATAAAGAGTATGGGGCCCAAAATGGAACCCTGGGGGACTCCACACTTCACTGTTCTTAGGTCAGATGTTTTAGTACCTCTTGAAACACATTGCTTCCTGTTATCCAAGTAGGATTTGAAGAGCTGTAGTTCGATGCCTTGGATCCCATAATATTCCAGCTTCCTAATTAAGATTTCATGATCTACGCAGTCGAAGGCTTTACTAAGATCACATAATGTGACCCTGGTTATATAGCTATTCTCAAAATCACCAAGAACATAATTCACTAAATGACTTATTGCATCGTTGGTACTATAGCCAGATCTAAATCCAAACTGCCGAGGAGAGATAACGTTATGCAATTCCAGATATTCACAGAGTTGGGCTTTTATAGCCTTTTCAAATATTTTGGATACTACAGGTAAGAGAGAGATTGGTCTGTAATTACAAGGGTTATTAAGTTCACCCTTTTAAAATATTGGTACCACCTTTGCAACCTTTAACATGTCTGGGAATATACCCATAGTCAAGCACATATTAATATTGTGTGTTAAAGACTGAATGCAGTAAGGAATTATATCCTTTAAGAACGAGGTAGACACTCCATAATAGTCTTTACATGTAGAAGAAGATAAGCTGTTTACAATACTAAGTACCGGTACTTCATTACAGTGCACCAGTCGCCATTTAAAAATACTTGTTTGGCCTATATTGTGGTTACTAATCAAATCCATTGCAGTAAGATCACATAAGGGAAGATTCAGATTAATTCTTTCAGCAGACGGGTACCGATATTGAGTCCTATCACACATTCACTATATTATGAGATAAAGTGTACTCACAACCTAAATACACTTATGGTTGTATGTTTATTCCTCGTGGCTGTTGACCTCCATAACTCCACACTTTGTATTTTTGTAGTACTTGAAGTTCATTGCGTTTCACATAAGAGTTGGCCAATCATGCGAGATTTGCATCGCGGTGGCCACAGCTCTAACCCTCGAGTGATCGGGTGAAATATCTATGCAAATAAAGCTGCTAACGGCATAATGATTCAGGTTCTCACAGTTACAGTTAAAATTGCAATGAAAATAACCACATACCTCAGCACAAGAGATATTGGAAATGTCCTCCTCTTGTATTCACACAACACTGGCACCTTTTTAGGAAATTTTCTTTCACACACCTAAGTTCAGCTTCCGAGAGTTAATTTCTCTTCTGATATATATAACACATTATCACCAAGAACACTCACTACTTCATTAAAATAACTAACTTACCAGTTAGTGGCTTTCAAGAGGACTTTTCCTTCCATCGTCAGACTCCACCCACTGCCGAACTTCCATCCTGTACCACCTGATGACGCTGCTGCAGTTTAACGAATTTTGCAGTCAGACCCAACTCATTCTCCCCTGGGATGTCGAAGTTTTGGAGGTTATTCCTATATTTCTGTATGAAAATCTTCTCTCATACAGTTATCCAGTTTGATGATACAGGTTTTTCAGTAACTCCGGTTTATTTACCATATGATTATCAAGATTCCATACATGCGAAGCTACCATGGACTTCTCAATTTCACCCTGTCTGATATTTCGGTAGTGTCCTTTCCACCTTGTATTGATGTTTCTTTCAGTTTTGCCTATATATACATTTTTGCAATCATTACACTTTATCTTATAGATTTTTGTCCTGGTGGGATTTTGTCTTTTGCTTCCGATCTTAATAATGTTCTGAGTTTGTACTTATTCTGTGGAGCTAGTTTTATCTTTTGTTCTTTGAAGATTTTACTGAATTTTTGATTTGTCCAAGTGTGATATGTCATGTTTTTAAAACCATTTTCTTTTTCTTTTATAGGCTATAGTGTAGTGATTGCTCTAATGTCCTGTTTCTTGAATCTATCTGTTTTCTTATCTACTAACTGTTTTTCAAAACCATTCTTAACTACAGTGTTAACTATTTGATGGTACTCATTTTCAAACTCTTGGTTGCTTAAGGGGATGTGAAGCAATCTATGGGCTAGACTATTTAATATAGCATGTTTATGCCCTCTTGGATTAAAGCCATCCTGTTTGATGTAATAATTATCAGCACTTGTTCCTTTATGGTGTAGCCAAATTCAAGATGATGTAAATTCTTCGTAATTTTTAAGTCAAGAAATGGTAAACTGTTTCCTGTTTCAATTTCCACTGTAAATTTGATTGAAGTGTCCTGTAAGTTAAGCAGTTTAGTTGCATCCTCTATTTGATTTTTGTTGACTATTGCAAAAATGTCATCCACATATCTGACCCGTGTTTTGAAAATGTAAGGAAAGCCTGTAGTGACCTACATTTCCAAAAAAAACTCAACATACCAGGTAATTCACAACCCAGGTCGAATTCTTTCCACCGGTTATGAATATAAATTGATTAAAACTGTTATTAAAACTTTAGTACAGTGGATAAAATTTTACATTTGAACAGTCACTACTCATATACAGGTTAGCTAAAAATGGGGAGACTTTGTTTTGTTTGTAGAATTTCCCCTTAAATGTGAACCATGTCTTATCCAAACACAATTTTGTCCAAGTTCAATATTCATCTATTTCTTCTTGGGTGATATTAACTGATGTAAGCCAAGTCTTTAGGTATTGCAAAACCTTCTCTCTCGGAACACTTGGAAACAAGGATAATACATCGAAAGATACTAACATTTCATGTGATAATACAGTCCTTGTTTTCAACCTGTCTACTAACTCAAATGAGTTTTTAATAGCTCGGCTTTCAACTGGGGGGAGTTCTTGGAATCTTTTTACCAACCATTTGGCTATTGAATTTGTAGGAGCACCTGTACAATTGACAATAGGCCTCATTTTATTTCCAGGTTTATGAATTTTTGGAAGCCCATAACTTCTAGGTCGGGTTGTCTGGTAATTAAATTCTTTTTCTGATATTGTCTTTACATTCTTCTGACGTTTACATTCTTCTGACGTATGGGGGTTATTATTATTGAATTTCCAGATGTGCATTGGATGAATTCTTTGCCACTGATGCCATGATACTACAAGACTGAAAAAAACCGAACTACGACCTTCGACATGTGATGACCAGGTTCGCGGTGCACGGCTTTCATCATCTGATTTTCCATAAAGTAGGATACCACTTACCAGGACAAGACTGCAAGTGCAAGCGATGTGGTGAACCGTGTGACAGATACCATGTAATGTGTTGCAAGGAAAGGCACGAATCATTGACAAAGTTCTGCATCGCAGAAAAGTGAATCGAAAAAGAAACCAATGGACATTGTGCGCATCTCTCTATTCATTCATTATTGAATTTCCAGAAAAGAAAGAAAAAAAAAGAACCCTGGAGAGTTGTTTGGTTTTTTATCTTCCTTTTCAGGTAACTTATTGGAGCTCTATCATATAAAACTTCTATCGCAGATTTCGCAGCTTCTTTTGCTAATAGGTCTGCTTTTTCATATCTGAATGTCCCTGTGTGTCCACGAACCCAGGAGAGACACACGTGGGGGCCCTGCTGGGTTATGGACCTTATTTCAGCAGCTATTGGGTTTAAATTGTATTTGTCGTTTATTGCATTCAGTGCTGCTTGTGAGTCGCTGTATACCTTTGCATTTTTGATCGTTGTCTTTACACCACTGCTGTGCTGACTTTATGGCCCAAAGTTCAGCTTGGAAAACTGAACAATTTGAGGAGAGCTTATGCTGTGCTGAAAATACGAGGGTTGTGCAAAAAGTAAGTTTCCCTTATTTTTAGAAAAAAAACTACAGGAAATATCGAAAAAATTCTATTATTTTTCAATTCTTCGACTCAAGAACTATTTTTCTACATGGTCACAGTTTTTCTCAATGCATTTTTGTAACCGTGGTACAAGCATTTTCATTCCAGCCTCATACTCCGCTTGCGCCACCTCCTTCAGAAATTGGTTGACTTCCATCTTGAGTTCGTCATCATTGTGGAAGTGCTGTCCACCCAGGTGAACTTTCAACTTCGGAAACAGGTAGTAGTCACTTGGGGCAAGGTCTGTAGAGTAGGGTGGATGTGGCAGAATGTCCCAATTTAACTTTTCAAGCAGCTCAACTGTCTTTCTCGCTGGGAACCCAATGTGCACACACTTTTGTCATTCCCAAATTCTTTTTTAAGATGTTAGCCACTGACCTGCGACTGATTTCAATGTGGGGAGGTAAGAAAGCAACAATACCATCGAGGGTGAAGCGCCTATCATGTTCAACAGTCTCTGAACCGCACTGCACACCGTCCCCCTCAGTGGCGGTCGAAGGACGATCGGAGCGCGGTTCATCACAAACATTCTGACGGCCCTCTGCGAAAGCAGAACACCATTTTTGTACCATTTGGATGCTCATCGCACCCGCGCCATACACAGAAACAATTTCTCGGTGGATTTCAGTTGGATTTTTGCCTTTAGCATGGAGAAAACGGATCACAGAACACAATTCGATGGTGGAGTGAGAGAGTAAGGGTGTCTCCATGGTTTAGAAGCTACTGATGCCAAACTAATTGTTGTAAAGAAATGGTAACAGGTTCAGTGTTGCCACTACATATGTAATAAAAATCCCTCAAAATATGAGAGTCCCACAAAAATTTTCCCCTGTTTAACAAAACAGGGAAACTTACTTTTTGCACAACCCTCGTATTTCAAGTTTGTTTTCATATACCACAAAGGCACATCCAACCTGGCCATTTTCATCATTGTCCAGTATGCGTGAGCCGTCAGTGTATATAATAGATTCATGAGAGCTCGAGCAACCATTGCTGACAAGTCTCTTAAAGATGCTAGGATGTCCAGATTGAAGATAATTGCACTGTTCTTCCATGGTGATATTCTAATGTATGGGGGTTTGATCTATACACTTTATTTTTCAAGTTCCCCCATAAATAATAGTCACATACTGTTAGATCTGGGGACCATGTAGGCCACAAACCCCTACTAATTACTCAATCTTGAAAAATTTCTTGAATGAACTTTAATGACTCATCAGCTGCATGTGCAGTAGCAGAGTCTTGCTGGAGATATGCACTGCGACATTCAATATCGGTCCTTTCTTCAAAGAATGGTTTAAGTATGTTATTCCTATAACACTCTGCATTTATTATCACACTATCTGCAAAAAAATATTGGGCTTATTATCCTGTATGCATTTTCCATGCACCAGACCCCAATTTTCTGGTCATGTAATGGGATTTGTTGCACTATATCGGGTTTCTCAGAGCTCCAATACCGATTATTCTGCATCAACGTAGCCGTGTAAATGGAACCATGCTTTCTCAGAGAATATTATTAAATTTGGATCATTAGCAACATTTCTCAACATCCAGGTACAGAACTGTATTCGACTCGTTATCACGTGGTAGCAATTCATGGACAACAGAGATCTTTTATGGTCTCAATTTTAGGATTTTGGTAGCTTGCCATGCTGAGGTGCTTGAAATTTTGGTTTGCTGTGCAAGCCTTCACAGAGATTTTTGAGGGGAAAGTTCTAATCATTCTCTAAGTTTATCTAATTTCTCCTCAGTAAGTATGTGCCGCTTTACCCTTCATTTCATGTCAAGTATGTTATAATATATTGGCAAATCCTTCGGAGTCCTATGAACGGAAATGCGCAATCATCTTCAGGCCTGATATATAAGATACACACATGAGGATTTAATGGTATTTAGTAAATTAGAACTGTCATTTTTTATGTGATTCTTACCTTGTGGCTAGGAGTGTTATTCTCAGCACCAAGATTTGTACTGATTACTTGTGTAACTGACGTCATAGACTTGTGTCTATACATCTCCAGTGTTTCTAAGGTGTTCAACTTATTACCTTTATTTTGTCTTTGAAAAATTTCCATTATATGTTATGTTTTTTGATTAGTAAGTGTTTAGCATAGGCTGATTTCCTTCTTTCAAACTTATAATCTAGGCTGTGTTCATTATATCTCTGAATTGGCATCCTGTTTGTCCTATATAGACCTTTTTGCAATCTGTACATGTCAGTTTGTACACACCATTTTCTCTATATTTATCTGTATTGCTATTTTTAATGTTGTGTAATTTATTTTTTAAGGTGTTTTTAGTTTTGAATGCAACTTAGAAATCTTTTTTAAATACCTTTGTGATACTGTGAATTTTCTTATCTGTGTATGTGAAAGTTATGTATTTCTGATCTTTCCTTTTATCGTTTTCTATTGGTGTTGGATACGTGGTTTTTGTTCTATTATTTTTCATTCTTGTTTTTTGTTTTTCTAATAATTGGAGAATTGTGTTCCTTTTGTATCCATTGTTTTTAGATATTTGTAGTATAGTATTAAGTTCTTGATTAGGGTAAGGTAGGGAATTGTTTATGGATTTAGTAAGTTTCCACGTTGACTTGATATAGTTACTACCCAAGTTAAAATATCCTTGTGAATTTTGGACTTTAAAGACATTATAACCTTGTAATACAAATCCACCTCTTTGGTACATTAATATAATACTCTAGAATGGCATTAGACTAAGTTTACATTTTACTGATATGTTCACATTTACTGTGATCACAAGGTAAGGACTTGATATAAGGGATATTTGAAAAAAAAAACACATTTTAGCAAAATCTGAAGATCCTTTTGAGTGATTAGAATAGTGTTTACAATTACCCCAAACCTGATAGATAGCCTATTGTAAATAAGGTAACCTTTATATGAAATTTATTAAGGATCACCCAAGATAAGGCAGTAGGCCTACATTCATAATAAAGGTAAAGACAGAGGAATAATGGCTAACCCTCACAAACATCAACTGAACCTTCAAATATAAATTTATTGTGGAACCCGTGCTTCTGAAGAGTGGGCTCTGGAAAAATTGCCAAAATGTCACTCTCTTCAACGTCAAATATTTCTTCTTCCTGTCAGTCTTTGGACTTCAGGCCCACAAATTTGATTTCCTGTCTCCCTATCTCTTGCACTATGGCTGCCTAGATGTAGTTAACAGATTTTATTTTTCTAGAGAGAATCCTAACTAATACAGTCATATGCTCCAACTTTAATAGATGCTGCTGTGGGGGCTGAATATTCCATCTGAGCCTGGTTACTCTCTTTATCTTCACTGAAAGTTACGTCTTCAAATTCATTGTCATCAAGTGCTGGCAGTTGGTCCTCAACTTCTGAGTCATTGCTCTGTTCTACTTTCCTTTTGTTGTTCAACTTGCCCTTCTTTTCTTTTTTCTTCTTCCCAGCTTCCATCAGTCGACACAAAAGATCTTCATTGTTAACACATCACCATAGCAAAGCTGTTGCTGTTGTTGTTGTTATGGTAGGAAGAAAGGTAATGAAAGCGACTGGAAAGATAGCTAGGTGTTGAAGTATGCAGGATTCTATAGAGCAGAATGAGACAGTGAAAATATCTTCGCTCACGCAGACGTACCCATCGAAGTGATTCCAGTGACGGTGTTATGTGGTCATATTTACGAATGTTACATATATATCTGATGCACGCATTTGTCTAAAGGATCAGTTAAAGGCTTGGCAAGCGCACCAAATGAACATTATATTTCACCGCTTCTTCCACTAGTCTTAAACTGACATGGCTCACATGCCCATCAAATATTAGAACTGCCATAGTGAGCCCTGGGGCTCTTCCATCCACGTGTTAGATGATGCAGTATAGAGGGTCTGTGGATAAGCATCAGTCGATGTCCACCGGCTTTGAACAGCCTTTTTCTCCAAGGGCTCTTTTCTCTGGTAGGGTCACTGCCAAAACCAGACTCGTTGCAATTGAAAATGAAACTTGATTTTTCAAGGCCCATTTGTTCATGCTTTTCATATAAATGCTGAAGTTTGTCATAAAAAGAATAAATGACAAATAGGTCTCTAGCATTCTTTTGTGATTTTTGAAGGTGCTCAGGCTGTTTCAATGAAATTCGAGGGTTTCGTTTCATAAATGCCTGGTACCAGTCCTCACCAGGCTGACCATTCTTAAACGGAGTTTCCAAAACATTTTCTGTGACATATTATTGTACTAATGTCTTGAGTTCTACTTTGTTGCATGGATACCTCATTTCTGAAAGTGCTATTAAACAACTAACCTAGCTTGCTACCTAGGTTCCTGGTTTTTGTATTGTATGAATAAGTGTCACATTCCAAGATGGTGGGATCTGTCCAGTGTGTAATATCTGGGTGAAAACTGATGCCAGGATCTGCAAAAATTCCTCAGGAAGTGTCTTGAGAAGAGAATATTTTAAATCATTGGGACCTGGGCTCGAAGGACGGGTCTTGGATTGCCATACATGAGAGATTTCTTGACTGCTGATTTGTGCATAATTGGATTCTGTGATTCTATGTAGATACTGGGGAAAAGGATAGGCAATTCCGGTACTGTGGTTGGAGCTACCATGGAGAGAAAGTGATGTTGAATATCCATGTTACCTGTGATGAGTTAAAGTTGCGGAGAGTTATTCTTCTTCTTAAACCATGCTAGTTGATGCCAGATCTATGCTATGGTGTTTGACTGATTAATGGATGAACAATACCTCTTCCATTCGGTTCGTTTAGATTTGTTAAGGACCCGTTTAATGGACACAGCACACAGCTGGCGATAGCTGACTTGTTTCTTTAATGTAACAAGACAATTGATTTTATATTGTTGAAATATGGTAATGGTCACATTTGTATTTAAGTATCTTTCTTTCATAACAAGTTAGAAATTGAATTAATTAAATAATTAATATTAATAATTACTGATTTTTTCTAAACATCTTGGAATTTATTGGGGGAGGGTCAGTCCCTTCAGCAAATTTTTTGGGGGAGCGATGCCTCTGGCATTGTAACTTGGGGGGGGGGCGAAAGTGCCTTGCCCTCCCTAAGTCGGCGCCTGTGATCCCATATACAGAGTGGTCCAAAAAAATGTATCCACTGTTTAAAATTCCATAACTTGCAAACTAATTGACGGAGTTGTCTCATCTTTGGTCAAAGTGTAGCTTAAAGTCCAAATTAAAGATATCGAAATGGTCACCATTAACATCCACACACAAACGATGCCGCCGAACTGCAGCACGAACTACCGACTGCAACGTGTTCAGTTGGATATTTGCACATGAATGTACGATGGATTCTCGAAGTGCATCCAATGTGCGTGGCTTTTGCCGATAAACGACGTCCTTTAGTGTTCCCACAGGTAAAAGTCCAGAGGAGTTAAGTCTGGGGAACGTGGTGGATACTCCACAGCACCTCTACGGCCTATCCATCCTTCTTGGTAGAGTTTCGTCGAGATAAGCCCTAACACGATTGTGGTAGTGGGCTGGGGCACCATCGTGTTGAAAGTAAAATCTTCCGTCTCCATACACGTCTCGGATGGCAGGTAAAATTGATGTCTGAAGCTTCTGAAGGTACACCTCACCGGTAACTGTGCCGTCAAAGAAGAATGGCCCAATCAAGCTTGTGTGGCGCTTGCCGGAACTACAAACTATTACACTACCAAAGATGAGACAACTCCGTCAATTAGTTTGCAAGTTATGGAATTTTAAACAGTGGATACATTTTTTTGGACCACTCTGTATATATATATCTAGACAGGTACTGTTATTTAAGTTATTTATTGTTTTGTACATTTCTTCGACGTTGAAAAGTAAATTTGGCTTTAGGGATTGACAATTACTGAGAGCTATCAATCCTGCTGTCAGGTATGGTAACATTTATTTGTGCAATGTTATCAATAAAAAAAAATCATTAAATTTATCTGGTTCTATAATGTTTAACCCTTCACTAGGAGCACAGTTTACATTACCAAGACTATTGACTATCTGCCAGAGCTTTTTTCTCTTGTTTTGTGCATTAGATATCAGATTATCAAGATATCTTATTTTTGCACTTCAAATGTTTTTCCTATAAGAATTCTTATAAATCTTATACTGCTCTTTTAGATAATTGCAGTTATAAATTTTTGACACATTATATAGTTGTTCACACTGCTTTTTTAACATAGTAAGGTTTGAATCATACCAGTCATTAGTAACTTTTCTATTATGACATTTCTTCACAATGAGAAGAAAGTAACAATTCTGAAAACTTTTTTAACTTAAATAGGTTATTTTCAATTGAATACACTTCAATTCAGTTAATACTCTTCATATAATTAAGAAAAAGTTGAATGTTGCTATTGTTTACTGACCTAGTTAGTATAATATTTTTATATATTTTATTCTTTTTTATATTGTCCAACCATACTTTCAGTCCTGGTCTAGTTATATCACTAATTGTTGTCTGCAGCCCAAAACAGTTTAGCAGTCTGATCAGATCACTTTCAAATCTGTCACCGCTATTGAATTTTACATTAAAGTCAGCACCTATAATTCAATTTTTATTTTCTTTACATAGAAAACATAACATATTGTGGAGACAATCTAAGAACTGATTAAATATCGTATAATCATCATAGGCCCTTAGTTCATGCTTTTCATATAAATGCTGTAGTTCATCATAAAAAGATTAGATGACAAATGGGTCTCTAGCATTTTTTTGTGATTTTTGGAGGTGCTCAGGCTTTTTCAATGAAATTCTAGTGTTTCATTTCATAAATGGCTGGCACCAGTCCTCGCCAGGCTGACCATTCTTAAACGGAATGTCCAAAAAAAAATTCTGTGACATATTATTGTACCAATGTCTTGAGCTCTACTTTGTTTCTGAAAGTACAATTAAACAGTTAACTATACTTGCCCATGTGGAGAAATTGAACAAACAGTGAAACATCTTTTACTGGAATATCCCAGATTTGAAAGACAACGTTTTCAATTAAGGTGTAAACTAAATTATTACACTTTCAGCACCACTGACAGTTTTTAGAAAAGAGTGTTGCAAACAAGATTTTATACGTTTCGTAAATTATGTTCATTCCTGTTTATAATTATTACTTGTAAGATAGTTTGTTAATATTAATTTTGTTAATTTGTTATATTTAAAACCCTAACATACCTCCAAGGTAAAATAGGGTCACATGTATTGGAGTATAAAAAAAAAAAAAAAAACTTAGCTTGCTACTAGGTTCCTGGTTTTTGTATTGGATGAACGTCACATTCCAAGATGGTGGGATCTGTCCAGTGTGTAATATCTGAGTGATAAGTGATGCCAGTCTTGAGAGGAGAATATGTTATATCATTGGGACCTGGATTCGAAGAACGGGTCTTGGATTGCCATACATTAGATTTCTTGACTACTGATTTGTTACATAATTGGATTATGTGATTCTGTGTAAATACTGGGGAAAAGGATAGGCACTTCCGGTACCGTGGTTGGTGCTACCTTGGAGAGAAAGTAATGCTGAATATCCATGTTGCCTGCGATGGGTTAAAGTTGCAGAGAGTTATTCATCTTCTTAAACCATGCTAGTTGATGCTAGATCTGTGCTGTGGTGTTAGACTGATTAATGGATGAACAATACCCCTTCCATCCGGTTCGTTTAGATCTGCATTGCTTGTCGTCACATTGCTACTGCATCAACGCATGGAGCGTTCCACCATGGTGGATGCTGTTTTTTTTATAGTGGAGACTATTTCATAAGGGTGGTGGGTAGTGATGTGGGCTGGAAATATTCCCAGTGGGAAGTTATAAAATGGGAATATTTCCTTGGCCAGGAAATACTTATTAATGGTACAAATGCTTACAATTGCTAGGCGATTTCCAATAATAGCAGAACATCGCTTTCTTGTGAAGAATTTACAATCTTGCAATATTAGTCATTGATAAAGGACATGTATAAAGATCTCAATCGGTTGGTATTTCATGGCTAATTAACTGCTACGGAATATAATTTATCTTTCACCTTTAGTTACGAATAAAGAATAACCAGAAACGCATGTGAAAATATAGCACGGTCAAACTTCCCTCCCCGATTGTGCTTTTGTTGGACTTGACAAAATCAAAATACCTCAGGGAATTGTATATAGGCCTACAAATTAGCACAAAAATCATTATAGGGAATGCATTTTAAAATCTATTATGCCATTTGTACACATAATTTACTGTCAACTTGTGTTTATCTTGACATTTATTTTCTTTTTAGCTATCGGTAATCATACAAAGTAAATCAGTTCAGTGCACTGGAGAAAACTTCTGGAGAGAAATACAAAGAATGAACACATCTCTATGTAGACATAATAAAGAGAAATTCAAATTACGTTAAGACGATATTTAACACGTAGCCTAAGTTGTTTACAATTTCGTTTTCATGTTTTTTAGGTAGATTTCGAAGAAAAATCTACCTATTGCAATGGATACCATGTCATGATTTTCGAAAAATTCTTTCATATCTTTACGTTTCATGCTCCCGAGTACGAAACCACCGCCCGTTCAAAAAAACAATTTGTGATATTTATATATATCTTTACACGCTAGCGGCCGTAATTTTGAAGATATTTGAACCAAATTTTAATATGTTATTTCTAGGCCCAATAGTTCGGACAAGTTCGTTAATGAGCAAAATTGACCCAAGGGGGTGGTCGGGGGAGAGGGTTGAAATTTTAAAACAGTTTTATCTCGGCCTCTATGAAGTATAGAGGGAAACTTTGTTTGAATAAATTAGGGTACTCCCTATGGAGTTCACAGTGACACCAACGATTCGGGGGTCTTGGGGGTACGAGTGGGGGTGGGGGGATGGAAATTCGAAATTTTTGAAACCACGTCTTGTGGGGTATCATTGAAAAGCTCTTCATGAGTACTCTACACATTAATAGCTATTTTCTCGATAGCTCTCATTTAAGGCGAGATTTGAATGTTTGAAAAAGTGCTCTTTCCTCTTTTTTGCAATTATTATTGCGGGTTTGTCAAGCCAAGGCTAAAGAAGAAGAGTGCTACGCAGCGACAGTAAATTACACCAAAAGCACTTTGAAATCTACCTCAGCCTGTAGGCTTGCCTAAAGGGATTTTCTCTTTAGCTACGGTGGTTGTAGATACATAAGCATAGGAAAAATCACAGGCAGATACCCAAACACAAGTTTGGTCACACTAATAATCGCCGCATTATTCTATTGGAGTAGAAATTGATCGCGGAAACTAAGAAAATTAATTTAAGTGCAACATTTACATTTTTGGTATTTGAAAAATACATATATAGAATTAGATTGAAGGACTAACCTGCTACAGTAGAATGAGTAATGGTACTGACTCCATGTAAAACTGTAGGTCCCAGCACCCTATATCAGCTTCAGATGTCGTTTGTCGACAATCTTCTCCTTTTCCCTAGAACGCCATTGATTCTTGTTTCACATAGTCGTCATAATGCCGTTCTTGTTGGTCTCTTTGCCGGATATTCCTGTGTTAAGGACCTTATCTCCGGAAGAACCTGTTAAATGTACGCATAACATGTTGTTGATTAATACTGATAGGTTACAGTTAAGCTAGCACAGGTAAATGATTGTTGCTTTCATTATGCACTCTGTGGAACATGAAAAGTGGTGATGAACATGAGGAGTGGTGATGAGTGTGGAAACAAAAATACGTATAGCAAGAATCAGTGAGTTCAATATCACACATAACACCCAGGGCACAATCCTACTAATATTTTCTCTCCGACCCGCCCCGTCAAACCGAGTCTGCAAGGCCTTATTTATCTTTGAAATTTTTCAACAGAGCACTCGCCAAAAGTCGGGGGGGGGGGGGGGGGGGGAGTTCGGCTTGCTAGTTTAGATCGACATAATTAGCTAGACAGGCCATTATGAGTGAGAGTAGGAATTCAAATACGAAGATATTCAGTCTCTGATTGACCAAGTTGAGTATTTAGAAGCTGAAGCAGATTAGAGAGAAGATGTTGAACAAGCTGTTTTTTCAGCCATATCTCATGTAGACTCTTTAATTGTAGCCTATGAGGCTAAACTTAAACAAGAAGCAGATGCTAAGATTAGACAAGAAATTGCAGAAGTAGACGCTAGGACTAGATTAGAAATTGCAGAAGCAGACGCTAGGACTAGATTAGAAGTAGCAGAAGTAGAAGCTAGGACTAGATTAGAATTAGCAGAATCAGAAGCTAAGGCTAGACAAGAAAAAGCAGAAGCAGAGCAAAGAGCTGCTCAAGCTGGATCTATGGATAAATTAGCTTCTGTTGATATTGTAGCAACTCAGTTCTATGATTACGTTGAAGCTATTCAAATGTTAGTTATACGAGACAAGGTCTCATATTTCAAGGATGTCAGTATGCATAATGCATTTGAAGCTACATTTAATCAATATAAGAATAAGTACTCAAATCAAACCACAAGAAGTGACTGAAGTCATTAAACTTCACAGTCAAGAAGTCGAAGCGGCTTTTCACGAGGCGATAGGTCTCTATTGCTGAAAGTAAACAGTTCTATGACCCTGATCAGGTTTCAGCTTCTGTAGTCCAGCAGTCATCTACAGAATTGACTCCTTCACTGCCTAAGCTTCCCGAGATCAGATTTCCTCTATTCACAGGCTATCCTGCCTCGTGGATTGAATTCAGGGATACATTTTATTCCCTTGTCATTCAACATAAGCATATTTCTAACATGGACAAGTTCCAATATCTCAAATCATGCTTATCGTCAGAAGTCATGACTAATACAGAATATTCCTGTATCCTCAGCTACATTTGATGTAGCCTGGGAAACGTTGTCAGAAAGATTTGACAACAATCGTCTGATTGCTAATACATCGACAAACTATTTTCACCGCCTTCTCTTGAAAAGAATTCTGTTGTTGATTAATACTGATAGGTTACAGTTAAGCTAGCACAGGTAAATGATTGTTGCTTTCATTGTGCACTCTTTGGAACATGTAGAGAGGAGAGTGGTGATGAGTGTGGAAACAAAAATACGTATAGCAAGAATCTGTGAACTCAATATCACACATATCACTCAGGGCACAATCCTACTAATATTTTCTCTCCGACCCGCCAAACCGCCCGAGCTAGTAGGTCTGCATACGTCTTATTTATCTTTTAAATAAATATTGCAACGGAGCACTCTTCACTAGTCGGGTAGGTTAAGCTTGATAGTTTAGATCGGCATAATTAGCTAGACAGGCCATTATGAGTGAGAGTAGGAATTCAAATACGAAGATATTCAGTCTCTGATTGACCAAGTTGAGTATTCAGAAGCTGAAGCAGATTATAGAGAAGATGTTGAACAAGCTGTTTTTTCAGCCATATCTCATGTAGACTCTTTAATTGTAGCCTATGAGGCTAAACTTAAACAAGAAGCAGATGCTAAGATTAGACAAGATATTGCAGAAGCAGACGCTAGGACTAGATTAGAAATTGCAGAAGCAGACGCTAGGACTAGATTAGAAGTAGCAGAAGTAGAAGCTAGGACTAGATTAGAATTAGCAGAATCAGAAGCTAAGGCTAGACAAGAAAAAGCAGAAGCAGAGCAAAGAGCTGCTCAAGCTGGATCTATGGATAAATTAGCTTCTGTTGATATTGTAGCAACTCAGTTCTATGATTACGTTGAAGCTATTCAAATGTTAGTTATACGAGACAAGGTCTCATATTTCAAGGCTGTCAGTATGCGTAATGCATTTGAAGCTACATTTAATCAATATAAGAATAAGTACTCTCAAATAAACCACAAGAAGTGACTGAAGTCATTAAACTTCAAAGTCGAGAAGTCGAAGCGACTTTTCAGGAGGCAATAGGTCTCTTAAACAGTTCTATTGCTGAAAGTAAACAGTTCTATGACCCTGATCAGGTTTCAGCTTCTGTAGTCCAGCAGTCATCTACAGAATTGACTCCTTCACTGCCTAAGCTTCCCGAGATCGGACTTCCTCAATTCACAGGCGATCCTGCCTTGTGGATTGATTTCAGGGATACATTTTATTCCCTTGACATTCAACATAAGCATATTTCTAACATGGACAAGTTCCAATATCTCAAATCATGCTTATCGTCAGAAGTCATGACTGTAATACAGAATATTCCTGTATCCTCAGCTACATTTGATGTAGCCTGGGAAACGTTGTCAGAAAGATTTGACAACAATCGTCTGATTGCTAATACTCACATCGACAAACTATTTTCACCGCCTTCTCTTGAAAAGAATTCTGTTGTTGATTAATACTGATAGGTTACAGTTAAGCTAGCACAGGTAAATGATTGTTGCTTTCATTGTGCACTCTTTGGAACATGAAGAGAGGAGAGTGGTGATGAGTGTGGAAACAAAAATACGTATAGCAAGAATCTGTGAACTCAATATCACCCAATCACTCAGGGCACAATCCTACTAATATTTTCTCTCCGACCCGCAAAACCGCCCGAGCTAGTAGATCTGCATACGTCTTATTTATCTTTTAAATAAATATTGCAACGGAGCACTCTTCACTAGTCGGGTAGGTTAAGCTTGATAGTTTAGATCGGCATAATTAGCTAGACAGGCCATTATGAGTGAGTAGGAATTTGAAATAATACTTAGGTTATATGGACGGTCTTCAAATAAGTCCAATCGTCACACAGGTGTCCAACATGTGGAGATTATATTCGTGATAACGGCAATAAATGTACAACGTCTGGAAACAAACAAAATAGGAATATTACCAGCATTATATTTTACAGGAGCTAAATGACAAAACTATTGGATATATCTTTCTCGGGATTTTCAGGTGAGTCACAAGATTGGTAGGAAAGGAAACAATATATCCATACAATATTCTAGGAAAATCACAAGTAATCAATTATAATAATGTAAATATAAATGTACTATATTTATGTTCTACATATACTGCCATGTTGTCATTCAAGCGTGCCAATTCTTGAAGCTTTTTCCAGTCTTCATATCCATTTGCTGAATATTTCTCAGTGTAATAAAGAAGGTCGTGCAGGCCCATATTTTGAGACAAAATCACCGGGCGCCGTTAGCCTTAGGATAAGTCCTGTACACATTTCAACTAGAGTTAAGTTAATCTTAAGCCTGTAGCCCAACAGAAAGATTTTGCCAGTTGAAAGTCACATCGACCTCATTGGGGAAAGAACCCGCGACTTTCCGGTTTGGTTGGCAGTGCCTCGGCTAACTACACCATGGCGGAAGCTATGTCTTTTCTCTATGTACCATATTTTATCCCACTCATTTACAGATAACGAAGTTTTTGACGTAGATCCTTCAACTCAGGGCTCCCTTATCTCTTACGAATTCTCCACATTCTGTAAATACATTTGTGAATGGAAATAGCACATACTATAGTGCAAAAAATGCAATTACACGCATGGTAGGACAATTTCAGTGGGTGTCATTCTAATCACACTAGTTACCGTTATTCTCTATTTATCTCACCCTTGCAATAGATATATTTTTTTGGAAAATCATTAGTATAAGAATGAAGTTTATTATTAGATACAAACTGTCTTACTTACCACACACTCTGCATAGAGTATTGAAATACTAGAGAATATTTAAATACCTCTATAGTCTATATCCTTGCATAAACTGGAAATTATTTTCTACAAAACATTTCTTAATTGGAAGCCTGCTTTCCCGTTGCTATTCGATTTCCAATAATAGCAGAACATCGCTTTGTTGTGAAGAATTTACAATCTTGCAATATCAATCGTTGATAAAGGACATGTATAAAGATCTCAATCGGTTGGTATTTTATGGCTAATTAACTGCTACGGAATATAATTTACCTTTCACCTTTAGTTACGAATAAAGAATAACCAGAAACGCATGGGAAAATATAGCACGATTATGCTTTTGTTGGACTTGACAAAATCATAATACCTCAGGGAATTGTATATAGGCCTTCAAATTAGCACAAAAATCATTATAGGGAATGGATTTTCAAATCCATAGTGCCATTTGTACACAATATTTACTGTCAACTTGCGTTTATCTTGACATTTATTTTCTTTCTAGCTATCGGTAATCACACAAAGTAAATCAGTTCAGTGCACTGGAGAGAAATACAAAGAATGAACACATCTCTATTTAGACGTAATAAAGAGAGATTCAAATTACGTTAAGACAATATTTAACTCGTAGCCTAAGTTGTTTACAATTGCGTTTTTATGTTTTTCTCTTTAGCTTCGGTGGTTGTAGAAACATAGGCATAGGAAAATCACAGGCAGATACCCAAACAGAAGTTTGGACCCACTAATAATCCCCGTATTATTATATTGGAGTAGAAATTGATCGCGGAAACTAAGTAAATTAATTTTAAGTGGAACATTTACATTTTTGGTATTTGAAAAATATTCAGAAGTAGAATTAGATTGAAGGACTAACCTGCTACAGTAGAATGAGTAATGGTACAGACTCCATGGAAACTGTAGGTCCCAGCACTCTATATCAGCTTCAAATGTCGTTTGTCGACAATCTTCTCCTTTTCCCTAGAACGCCATTGATTCTTGTTTCACATAGTCGTCATAATGCCGTTGTTGTGGGTCTCTTTCCCGGATATTCCTGTGTTAAGGACCTTATCTTCGGAAGAACCTGTTAAATGTACGCATAACATGTTGTTGATTAATACTGATAGGTTACAGTTAAGCTAGCACAGGTAAATGATTGTTGCTTTCATTGTGCACTCTGTGGAACATGAAGAGATTAGAGTGGTGATGAGTGTGGAAACAAAAATACGTATAGCAAGAATCAGTGAACTCAATATCACACATATCACTCAGGGCACAATCTTACTAATATTTTCTGTCCGACCCGCAAAACCGCCCGAGCTAGTAGGTCTGCATACGTCTTATTTATCTTTTAAATAAATATTGCAACGGAGCACTCTTCACTAGTCGGGTAGGTTAAGCTTGATAGTTTAGATCGGCATAATTAGCTAGACAGGCCATTATGAGTGAGAGTATGAATTCAAATACGAAGATATTCAGTCTCTGATTGACCAAGTTGAGTATTCAGAAGCTGAAGCAGATTATAGAGAAGATGTTGAACAAGCTGTTTTTTCAGCCATATCTCATGTAGACTCTTTAATTGTAGCCTATGAGGCTAAACTTAAACAAGAAGCAGATGCTAAGATTAGACAAGATATTGCAGAAGCAGACGCTAGGACTAGATTAGAAATTGCAGAAGCAGACGCTAGGACTAGATTAGAAGTAGCAGAAGTAGAAGCTAGGACTAGATTAGAATTAGCAGAATCAGAAGCTAAGGCTAGACAAGAAAAAGCAGAAGCAGAGCAAAGAACTGCTCAAGCTGGATCTATGGATAAATTAGCTTCTGTTGATATTGTAGCAACTCAGTTCTATGATTACGTTGAAGCTATTCAAATGTTAGTTATACGAGACAAGGTCTCATATTTCAAGGCTGTCAGTATGCGTAATGCATTTGAAGCTACATTTAATCAATATAAGAATAAGTACTCTCAAATAAACCACAAGAAGTGACTGAAGTCATTAAACTTCAAAGTCGAGAAGTCGAAGCGACTTTTCAGGAGGCAATAGGTCTCTTAAACAGTTCTATTGCTGAAAGTAAACAGTTCTATGACCCTGATCAGGTTTCAGCTTCTGTAGTCCAGCAGTCATCTACAGAATTGACTCCTTCACTGCCTAAGCTTCCCGAGATCAGACTTCCTCAATTCACAGGCGATCCTGCCTTGTGGATTGATTTCAGGGATACATTTTATTCCCTTGACATTCAACATAAGCATATTTCTAACATGGACAAGTTCCAATATCTCAAATCATGCTTATCGTCAGAAGTCATGACTGTAATACAGAATATTCCTGTATCCTCAGCTACATTTGATGTAGCCTGGGAAACGTTGTCAGAAAGATTTGACAACAATCGTCTGATTGCTAATACTCACATCGACAAACTATTTTCACCGCCTTCTCTTGAAAAGAATTCTGTTGTTGATTAATACTGATAGGTTACAGTTAAGCTAGCACAGGTAAATAATTGTTGCTTTCATTGTGCACTCTTTGGAACATGAAGAGAGGAGAGTGGTGATGAGTGTGGAAACAAAAATACGTATAGCAAGAATCTGTGAACTCAATATCACCCAATCACTCAGGGCACAATCCTGCTAATATTTTCTCTCCGACCCGCAAAACCGCCCGAGCTAGTAGGTCTGCATACGTCTTATTTATCTTTTAAATAAATATTGCAACGGAGCACTCTTCACTAGTCGGGTAGGTTAAGCTTGATAGTTTAGATCGGCATAATTAGCTAGACAGGCCATTATGAGTGAGTAGGAATTTGAAATAATACTTAGGTCAAATAAGTCCAATCGTCACACAGGTGTCCAACATGTGGAGATTATATTCGTGATAACGGCAATAAATGTACAACGTCTGGAAACAAACAAAATAGGAATATTACCAGCATTATATTTTACAGGAGCTAAATGACAAAACTATTGGATATATCTTTCTCGGGATTTTCAGGTGAGTCACAAGATTGGTAGGAAAGGAAACAATATATCCATACAATATTCTAGGAAAATCACAAGTAATCAATTATAATAATGTAAATATAAATGTACTATATTTATGTTCTACATATACTGCCATGTTGTCATTCAAGCGTGCCAATTCTTGAAGCTTTTTCCAGTCTTCATATCCATTTGCTGAATATTTCTCAGTGTAATAAAGAAGGTCGTGCAGGCCCATATTTTGAGACAAAATCACCGGGCGCCGTTAGCCTTAGGATAAGTCCTGTACACATTTCAACTAGAGTTAAGTTAATCTTAAGCCTGTAGCCCAACAGAAAGATTTTGCCAGTTGAAAGTCACATCGACCTCATTGGGGAAAGAACCCGCGACTTTCCGGTTTGGTTGGCAGTGCCTCGGCTAACTACACCATGGCGGAAGCTATGTCTTTTCTCTATGTACCATATTTTATCCCACTCATTTACAGATAACGAAGTTTTTGACGTAGATCCTTCAACTCAGGGCTCCCTTATCTCTTACGAATTCTCCACATTCTGTAAATACATTTGTGAATGGAAATAGCACATACTATAGTGCAAAAAATGCAATTACACGCATGGTAGGACAATTTCAGTGGGTGTCATTCTAATCACACTAGTTACCGTTATTCTCTATTTATCTCACCCTTGCAATAGATATATTTTTTTGGAAAATCATTAGTATAAGAATGAAGTTTATTATTAGATACAAACTGTCTTACTTACCACACACTCTGCATAGAGTATTGAAATACTAGAGAATATTTAAATACCTCTATAGTCTATATCCTTGCATAAACTGGAAATCATTTTCTACAAAACATTTCTTAATTGGAAGCCTGCTTTCCCGTTGCTATTCGATTTCCAATAATAGCAGAACATCGCTTTGTTGTGAAGAATTTACAATCTTGCAATATCAATCGTTGATAAAGGACATGTATAAAGATCTCAATCGGTTGGTATTTTATGGCTAATTAACTGCTACGGAATATAATTTACCTTTCACCTTTAGTTACGAATAAAGAATAACCAGAAACGCATGGGAAAATATAGCACGATTATGCTTTTGTTGGACTTGACAAAATCATAATACCTCAGGGAATTGTATATAGGCCTACAAATTAGCACAAAAATCATTATAGGGAATGGATTTTCAAATTCATAGTGCCATTTGTACACAATATTTACTGTCAACTTGCGTTTATCTTGACATTTATTTTCTTTCTAGCTATCGGTAATCACACAAAGTAAATCAGTTCAGTGCACTGGAGAGAAATACAAAGAATGAACACATCTCTATTTAGACGTAATAAAGAGAGATTCAAATTACGTTAAGACAATATTTAACTCGTAGCCTAAGTTGTTTACAATTGCGTTTTTATGTTTTTCTCTTTAGCTTCGGTGGTTGTAGAAACATAGGCATAGGAAAATCACAGGCAGATACCCAAACAGAAGTTTGGAACCACTAATAATCCCCGTATTATTATATTGGAGTAGAAATTGATCGCGGAAACTAAGTAAATTAATTTTAAGTGGAACATTTACATTTTTTGTATTTGAAAAATATTCAGAAGTAGAATTAGATTGAAGGACTAACCTGCTACAGTAGAATGAGTAATGGTACAGACTCCATGGAAACTGTAGGTCCCAGCTCTCTATATCAGCTTCAAATGTCGTTTGTCGACAATCTTCTCCTTTTCCCTAGAACGCCATTGATTCTTGTTTCACATAGTCGTCATAATGCCGTTGTTGTGGGTCTCTTTCCCGGATATTCCTGTGTTAAGGACCTTATCTTCGGAAGAACCTGTTAAATGTACGCATAACATGTTGTTGATTAATACTGATAGGTTACAGTTAAGCTAGCACAGGGTAAATGATTGTTGCTTTCATTGTGCACTCTGTAGAACATGAAGAGATTAGAGTGGTGATGATTGTGGAAACAAAAATACGTATAGCAAGAATCAGTGAACTCAATATCACACATATCACTCAGGGCACAATCTTACTAATATTTTCTGTCCGACCCGCAAAACCGCCCGAGCTAGTAGGTCTGCATACGTCTTATTTATCTTTTAAATAAATATTGCAACGGAGCACTCTTCACTAGTCGGGTAGGTTAAGCTTGATAGTTTAGATCGGCATAATTAGCTAGACAGGCCATTATGAGTGAGAGTATGAATTCAAATACGAAGATATTCAGTCTCTGATTGACCAAGTTGAGTATTCAGAAGCTGAAGCAGATTATAGAGAAGATGTTGAACAAGCTGTTTTTTCAGCCATATCTCATGTAGACTCTTTAATTGTAGCCTATGAGGCTAAACTTAAACAAGAAGCAGATGCTAAGATTAGACAAGATATTGCAGAAGCAGACGCTAGGACTAGATTAGAAATTGCAGAAGCAGACGCTAGGACTAGATTAGAAGTAGCAGAAGTAGAAGCTAGGACTAGATTAGAATTAGCAGAATCAGAAGCTAAGGCTAGACAAGAAAAAGCAGAAGCAGAGCAAAGAGCTGCTCAAGCTGGATCTATGGATAAATTAGCTTCTGTTGATATTGTAGCAACTCAGTTCTATGATTACGTTGAAGCTATTCAAATGTTAGTTATACGAGACAAGGTCTCATATTTCAAGGCTGTCAGTATGCGTAATGCATTTGAAGCTACATTTAATCAATATAAGAATAAGTACTCTCAAATAAACCACAAGAAGTGACTGAAGTCATTAAACTTCAAAGTCGAGAAGTCGAAGCGACTTTTCAGGAGGCAATAGGTCTCTTAAACAGTTCTATTGCTGAAAGTAAACAGTTCTATGACCCTGATCAGGTTTCAGCTTCTGTAGTCCAGCAGTCATCTACAGAATTGACTCCTTCACTGCCTAAGCTTCCCGAGATCGGACTTCCTCAATTCACAGGCGATCCTGCCTTGTGGATTGATTTCAGGGATACATTTTATTCCCTTGACATTCAACATAAGCATATTTCTAACATGGACAAGTTCCAATATCTCAAATCATGCTTATCGTCAGAAGTCATGACTGTAATACAGAATATTCCTGTATCCTCAGCTACATTTGATGTAGCCTGGGAAACGTTGTCAGAAAGATTTGACAACAATCGTCTGATTGCTAATACTCACATCGACAAACTATTTTCACCGCCTTCTCTTGAAAAGAATTCTGTTGTTGATTAATACTGATAGGTTACAGTTAAGCTAGCACAGGTAAATGATTGTTGCTTTCATTGTGCACTCTTTGGAACATGAAGAGAGGAGAGTGGTGATGAGTGTGGAAACAAAAATACGTATAGCAAGAATCTGTGAACTCAATATCACCCAATCACTCAGGGCACAATCCTACTAATATTTTCTCTCCGACCCGCAAAACCGCCCGAGCTAGTAGGTCTGCATACGTCTTATTTATCTTTTAAATAAATATTGCAACGGAGCACTCTTCACTAGTCGGGTAGGTTAAGCTTGATAGTTTAGATCGGCATAATTAGCTAGACAGGCCATTATGAGTGAGTAGGAATTTGAAATAATACTTAGGTTATATGGACGGTCTTCAAATAAGTCCAATCGTCACACAGGTGTCCAACATGTGGAGATTATATTCGTGATAACGGCAATAAATGTACAACGTCTGGAAACAAACAAAATAGGAATATTACCAGCATTATATTTTACAGTAGCTAAATGACAAAACTATTGGATATATCTTTCTCGGGATTTTCAGGTGAGTCACAAGATTGGTAGGAAAGGAAACAATATATCCATACAATATTCTAGGAAAATCACAAGTAATCAATTATAATAATGTAAATATAAATGTACTATATTTATGTTCTACATATACTGCCATGTTGTCATTCAAGCGTGCCAATTCTTGAAGCTTTTTCCAGTCTTCATATCCATTTGCTGAATATTTCTCAGTGTAATAAAGAAGGTCGTGCAGGCCCATATTTTGAGACAAAATCACCGGGCGCCGTTAGCCTTAGGATAAGTCTGTACACATTTCAACTAGAGTTAAGTTAATCTTAAGCCTGTAGCCCAACAGAAAAATTTTGCCAGTTGAAAGTCACATCGACCTCATTGGGGAAAGAACCCGCGACTTTCCGGTTTGGTTGGCAGTGCCTCGGCTAACTACACCATGGCGGAAGCTATGTCTTTTCTCTATGTACCATATTTTATCCCACTCATTTACAGATAACGAAGTTTTTGACGTAGATCCTTCAACTCAGGGCTCCCTTATCTCTTACGAATTCTCCACATTCTGTAAATACATTTGCGAATGGAAATAGCACATACTATAGTGCAAAAAATGCAATTACACGCATGGTAGGACAATTTCAGTGGGTGTCATTCTAATCACACTAGTTACCGTTATTCTCTATTTATCTCACCCTTGCAATAGATATATTTTTTTGGAAAATCATTAGTATAAGAATGAAGTTTATTATTAGATACAAACTGTCTTACTTACCACACACTCTGCATAGAGTATTGAAATACTAGAGAATATTTAAATACCTCTATAGTCTACATCCTTGCATAAACTGGAAATTATTTTCTACAAAACATTTCTTAATTGGAAGCCTGCTTTCCCGTTGCTATTCGATTTCCAATAATAGCAGAACATCGCTTTGTTGTGAAGAATTTACAATCTTGCAATATCAATCGTTGATAAAGGACATGTATAAAGATCTCAATCGGTTGGTATTTTATGGCTAATTAACTGCTACGGAATATAATTTACCTTTCACCTTTAGTTACGAATAAAGAATAACCAGAAACGCATGGAAAAATATAGCACGATTATGCTTTTGTTGGACTTGACAAAATCATAATACCTCAGGGAATTGTATATAGGCCTACAAATTAGCACAAAAATCATTATAGGGAATGGATTTTCAAATCCATAGTGCCATTTGTACACAATATTTACTGTCAACTTGCGTTTATCTTGACATTTATTTTCTTTCTAGCTATCGGTAATCACACAAAGTAAATCAGTTCAGTGCACTGGAGAGAAATACAAAGAATGAACACATCTCTATTTAGACGTAATAAAGAGAGATTCAAATTACGTTAAGACAATATTTAACTCGTAGCCTAAGTTGTTTACAATTGCGTTTTTATGTTTTTCTCTTTAGCTTCGGTGGTTGTAGAAACATAGGCATAGGAAAATCACAGGCAGATACCCAAACAGAAGTTTGGACCCACTAATAACCCCCGTATTATTATATTGGAGTAGAAATTGATCGCGGAAACTAAGTAAATTAATTTTAAGTGGAACATTTACATTTTTGGTATTTGAAAAATATTCAGAAGTAGAATTAGATTGAAGGACTAACCTGCTACAGTAGAATGAGTAATGGTACAGACTCCATGGAAACTGTAGGTCCCAGCACTCTATATCAGCTTCAAATGTCGTTTGTCGACAATCTTCTCCTTTTCCCTAGAACGCCATTGATTCTTGTTTCACATAGTCGTCATAATGCCGTTGTTGTGGGTCTCTTTCCCGGATATTCCTGTGTTAAGGACCTTATCTTCGGAAGAACCTGTTAAATGTACGCATAACATGTTGTTGATTAATACTGATAGGTTACAGTTAAGCTAGCACAGGTAAATGATTGTTGCTTTCATTGTGCACTCTGTGGAACATGAAGAGATTAGAGTGGTGATGAGTGTGGAAACAAAAATACGTATAGCAAGAATCAGTGAACTCAATATCACACATATCACTCAGGGCACAATCTTACTAATATTTTCTGTCCGACCCGCAAAACCGCCCGAGCTAGTAGGTCTGCATACGTCTTATTTATCTTTTAAATAAATATTGCAACGGAGCACTCTTCACTAGTCGGGTAGGTTAAGCTTGATAGTTTAGATCGGCATAATTAGCTAGACAGGCCATTATGAGTGAGAGTATGAATTCAAATACGAAGATATTCAGTCTCTGATTGACCAAGTTGAGTATTCAGAAGCTGAAGCAGATTATAGAGAAGATGTTGAACAAGCTGTTTTTTCAGCCATATCTCATGTAGACTCTTTAATTGTAGCCTATGAGGCTAAACTTAAACAAGAAGCAGATGCTAAGATTAGACAAGATATTGCAGAAGCAGACGCTAGGACTAGATTAGAAATTGCAGAAGCAGACGCTAGGACTAGATTAGAAGTAGCAGAAGTAGAAGCTAGGACTAGATTAGAATTAGCAGAATCAGAAGCTAAGGCTAGACAAGAAAAAGCAGAAGCAGAGCAAAGAGCTGCTCAAGCTGGATCTATGGATAAATTAGCTTCTGTTGATATTGTAGCAACTCAGTTCTATGATTACGTTGAAGCTATTCAAATGTTAGTTATACGAGACAAGGTCTCATATTTCAAGGCTGTCAGTATGCGTAATGCATTTGAAGCTACATTTAATCAATATAAGAATAAGTACTCTCAAATAAACCACAAGAAGTGACTGAAGTCATTAAACTTCAAAGTCGAGAAGTCGAAGCGACTTTTCAGGAGGCAATAGGTCTCTTAAACAGTTCTATTGCTGAAAGTAAACAGTTCTATGACCCTGATCAGGTTTCAGCTTCTGTAGTCCAGCAGTCATCTACAGAATTGACTCCTTCACTGCCTAAGCTTCCCGAGATCAGACTTCCTCAATTCACAGGCGATCCTGCCTTGTGGATTGATTTCAGGGATACATTTTATTCCCTTGACATTCAACATAAGCATATTTCTAACATGGACAAGTTCCAATATCTCAAATCATGCTTATCGTCAGAAGTCATGACTGTAATACAGAATATTCCTGTATCCTCAGCTACATTTGATGTAGCCTGGGAAACGTTGTCAGAAAGATTTGACAACAATCGTCTGATTGCTAATACTCACATCGACAAACTATTTTCACCGCCTTCTCTTGAAAAGAATTCTGTTGTTGATTAATACTGATAGGTTACAGTTAAGCTAGCACAGGTAAATGATTGTTGCTTTCATTGTGCACTCTTTGGAACATGAAGAGAGGAGAGTGGTGATGAGTGTGGAAACAAAAATACGTATAGCAAGAATCTGTGAACTCAATATCACCCAATCACTCAGGGCACAATCCTACTAATATTTTCTCTCCGACCCGCAAAACCGCCCGAGCTAGTAGGTCTGCATACGTCTTATTTATCTTTTAAATAAATATTGCAACGGAGCACTCTTCACTAGTCGGGTAGGTTAAGCTTGATAGTTTAGATCGGCATAATTAGCTAGACAGGCCATTATGAGTGAGTAGGAATTTGAAATAATACTTAGGTTATATGGACGGTCTTCAAATAAGTCCAATCGTCACACAGGTGTCCAACAAGTGGAGATTATATTCGGGATAACGGCAATAAATGTACAACGTCTGGAAACAAACAAAATAGGAATATTACCAGCATTATATTTTACAGTAGCTAAATGACAAAACTATTGGATATATCTTTCTCGGGATTTTCAGGTGAGTCACAAGATTGGTAGGAAAGGAAACAATATATCCATACAATATTCTAGGAAAATCACAAGTAATCAATTATAATAATGTAAATATAAATGTACTATATTTATGTTCTACATATACTGCCATGTTGTCATTCAAGCGTGCCAATTCTTGAAGCTTTTTCCAGTCTTCATATCCATTTGCTGAATATTTCTCAGTGTAATAAAGAAGGTCGTGCAGGCCCATATTTTGAGACAAAATCACCGGGCGCCGTTAGCCTTAGGATAAGTCTGTACACATTTCAACTAGAGTTAAGTTAATCTTAAGCCTGTAGCCCAACAGAAAAATTTTGCCAGTTGTAAGTCACATCGACCTCATTGGGGAAAGAACCCGCGACTTTCCGGTTTGGTTGGCAGTGCCTCGGCTAACTACACCATGGCGGAAGCTATGTCTTTTCTCTATGTACCATATTTTATCCCACTCATTTACAGATAACGAAGTTTTTGACGTAGATCCTTCAACTCAGGGCTCCCTTATCTCTTACGAATTCTCCACATTCTGTAAATACATTTGCGAATGGAAATAGCACATACTATAGTGCAAAAAATGCAATTACACGCATGGTAGGACAATTTCAGTGGGTGTCATTCTAATCACACTAGTTACCGTTATTCTCTATTTATCTCACCCTTGCAATAGATATATTTTTTTGGAAAATCATTAGTATAAGAATGAAGTTTATTATTAGATACAAACTGTCTTACTTACCACACACTCTGCATAGAGTATTGAAATACTAGAGAATATTTAAATACCTCTATAGTCTACATCCTTGCATAAACTGGAAATTATTTTCTACAAAACATTTCTTAATTGGAAGCCTGCTTTCCCGTTGCTATTCGATTTCCAATAATAGCAGAACATCGCTTTGTTGTGAAGAATTTACAATCTTGCAATATCAATCGTTGATAAAGGACATGTATAAAGATCTCAATCGGTTGGTATTTTATGGCTAATTAACTGCTACGGAATATAATTTACCTTTCACCTTTAGTTACGAATAAAGAATAACCAGAAACGCATGGGAAAATATAGCACGATTATGCTTTTGTTGGACTTGACAAAATCATAATACCTCAGGGAATTGTATATAGGCCTACAAATTAGCACAAAAATCATTATAGGGAATGGATTTTCAAATCCATAGTGCCATTTGTACACAATATTTACTGTCAACTTGCGTTTATCTTGACATTTATTTTCTTTCTAGCTATCGGTAATCACACAAAGTAAATCAGTTCAGTGCACTGGAGAGAAATACAAAGAATGAACACATCTCTATTTAGACGTAATAAAGAGAGATTCAAATTACGTTAAGACAATATTTAACTCGTAGCCTAAGTTGTTTACAATTGCGTTTTTATGTTTTTCTCTTTAGCTTCGGTGGTTGTAGAAACATAGGCATAGGAAAATCACAGGCAGATACCCAAACAGAAGTTTGGACCCACTAATAACCCCCGTATTATTATATTGGAGTAGAAATTGATCGCGGAAACTAAGTAAATTAATTTTAAGTGGAACATTTACATTTTTGGTATTTGAAAAATATTCAGAAGTAGAATTAGATTGAAGGACTAACCTGCTACAGTAGAATGAGTAATGGTACAGACTCCATGGAAACTGTAGGTCCCAGCACTCTATATCAGCTTCAAATGTCGTTTGTCGACAATCTTCTCCTTTTCCCTAGAACGCCATTGATTCTTGTTTCACATAGTCGTCATAATGCCGTTGTTGTGGGTCTCTTTCCCGGATATTCCTGTGTTAAGGACCTTATCTTCGGAAGAACCTGTTAAATGTACGCATAACATGTTGTTGATTAATACTGATAGGTTACAGTTAAGCTAGCACAGGTAAATGATTGTTGCTTTCATTGTGCACTCTGTGGAACATGAAGAGATTAGAGTGGTGATGAGTGTGGAAACAAAAATACGTATAGCAAGAATCAGTGAACTCAATATCACACATATCACTCAGGGCACAATCTTACTAATATTTTCTGTCCGACCCGCAAAACCGCCCGAGCTAGTAGGTCTGCATACGTCTTATTTATCTTTTAAATAAATATTGCAACGGAGCACTCTTCACTAGTCGGGTAGGTTAAGCTTGATAGTTTAGATCGGCATAATTAGCTAGACAGGCCATTATGAGTGAGAGTATGAATTCAAATACGAAGATATTCAGTCTCTGATTGACCAAGTTGAGTATTCAGAAGCTGAAGCAGATTATAGAGAAGATGTTGAACAAGCTGTTTTTTCAGCCATATCTCATGTAGACTCTTTAATTGTAGCCTATGAGGCTAAACTTAAACAAGAAGCAGATGCTAAGATTAGACAAGATATTGCAGAAGCAGACGCTAGGACTAGATTAGAAATTGCAGAAGCAGACGCTAGGACTAGATTAGAAGTAGCAGAAGTAGAAGCTAGGACTAGATTAGAATTAGCAGAATCAGAAGCTAAGGCTAGACAAGAAAAAGCAGAAGCAGAGCAAAGAGCTGCTCAAGCTGGATCTATGGATAAATTAGCTTCTGTTGATATTGTAGCAACTCAGTTCTATGATTACGTTGAAGCTATTCAAATGTTAGTTATACGAGACAAGGTCTCATATTTCAAGGCTGTCAGTATGCGTAATGCATTTGAAGCTACATTTAATCAATATAAGAATAAGTACTCTCAAATAAACCACAAGAAGTGACTGAAGTCATTAAACTTCAAAGTCGAGAAGTCGAAGCGACTTTTCAGGAGGCAATAGGTCTCTTAAACAGTTCTATTGCTGAAAGTAAACAGTTCTATGACCCTGATCAGGTTTCAGCTTCTGTAGTCCAGCAGTCATCTACAGAATTGACTCCTTCACTGCCTAAGCTTCCCGAGATCAGACTTCCTCAATTCACAGGCGATCCTGCCTTGTGGATTGATTTCAGGGATACATTTTATTCCCTTGACATTCAACATAAGCATATTTCTAACATGGACAAGTTCCAATATCTCAAATCATGCTTATCGTCAGAAGTCATGACTGTAATACAGAATATTGCTGTATCCTCAGCTACATTTGATGTAGCCTGGGAAACGTTGTCAGAAAGATTTGACAACAATCGTCTGATTGCTAATACTCACATCGACAAACTATTTTCACCGCCTTCTCTTGAAAAGAATTCTGTTGTTGATTAATACTGATAGGTTACAGTTAAGCTAGCACAGGTAAATGATTGTTGCTTTCATTGTGCACTCTTTGGAACATGAAGAGAGGAGAGTGGTGATGAGTGTGGAAACAAAAATACGTATAGCAAGAATCTGTGAACTCAATATCACCCAATCACTCAGGGCACAATCCTACTAATATTTTCTCTCCGACCCGCAAAACCGCCCGAGCTAGTAGGTCTGCATACGTCTTATTTATCTTTTAAATAAATATTGCAACGGAGCACTCTTCACTAGTCGGGTAGGTTAAGCTTGATAGTTTAGATCGGCATAATTAGCTAGACATGCTATTATGAGTGAGTAGGAATTTGAAATAATACTTAGGTTATATGGACGGTCTTCAAATAAGTCCAATCGTCACACAGGTGTCCAACATGTGGAGATTATATTCGTGATAACGGCAATAAATGTACAACGTCTGGAAACAAACAAAATAGGAATATTACCAGCATTATATTTTACAGGAGCTAAATGACAAAACTATTGGATATATCTTTCTCGGGATTTTCAGGTGAGTCACAAGATTGGTAGGAAAGGAAACAATATATCCATACAATATTCTAGGAAAATCACAAGTAATCAATTATAATAATGTAAATATAAATGTACTATATTTATGTTCTACATATACTGCCATGTTGTCATTCAAGCGTGCCAATTCTTGAAGCTTTTTCCAGTCTTCATATCCATTTGCTGAATATTTCTCAGTGTTTATGTTTAATGTTTAATGTTTAATGTTTAATAATCACACCTTACAGCAATATAACATGCAATAGGCTTAGTCAAAATATAATAAAATAACATACAAATAATACCTTCTCAGACTGGAGTGCAACAGGGAGATCCTTTGGGGCCACTAATGTTTAGTCTCACATTACACTCTGTTATTTCCGATTTACGTAGCCCTCTAAATCTTTTTTATTTAGATGACGGCACTCTGGCAGGGGATCCTGAGGTGATCTTATCTGATTTCACATCAATTATAGATGCTGGAAAAGCTATCGGTTTGGAGATAAACCCAGATAAATGCGAGCTATATTTTTCCTCTGAGCAAGATCCTGATGTTATCACGGCTTTTGAAAAAATTGCTCCAGGGATAAAGGTAGTCTCCAAATCCGACTTAACACTTCTTGGTTGTCCCATTTTTCTTCCGGCTGTTGAGCCATATCTTAGAGATAAGCTGGAGACAATGAAAAGATTATTTGATGGACTGAGCTCACTTTCTTCCCACATTGCTTACTTTCTGCTAAAGAATTGTTTTGCGATTCCTAAATTGACGTACTGTCTTCGTTCAACTCCATTATGGCTTTTTCCTTCTCTCAAGAAGTTGATGCTTTGTTGAGGAACTGTTTGGAATCAATTTTAAACATTCGCCTAGAAGACAGCAACTGGACCTTAGCTTCATTGCCCGTTTCTTTCGGAGGACTTGGTATTCGTAGCGTCAGCGATGTTTGTTTACCTGCTTTCCTGGCTTCTGCTTATGGGGTTATCGATTTTGTTAAGTTAATTCTTCCCAATCACGGTGATGAAATCGATATTTCCCATATGACCGATGCTCTGGTTAAGTGGTCCAGCATTACAAATGATCATGGCATACCATCTAATCCTGACATACAGAAGTCCTGGGATTTCATCCTCACCTCGAATACCTATGAGAGTCTTTTGAGGTCTTCAGTTTTGGATGCAGAGCGTGCTCGATACCTGGCAATTCGAGAGAAAGAATCAGGATCATGGCTTCAGGCAATTCCATCTTCCAATATTGGAACATTACTTGACAACATGTCGTTTAAAATAGCTGTTGCTTTAAGGTTAGGTACGAAGATCTGTTTCCCACATAAATGTCAATGTGGAACACTTGTTGATGCCTCTGGACACCATGGCTTAAGTTGTTTTAAGAACAGTGGCAGACTTTCAAGACACCATGCAATTAACGACATTATCAAGAGAACACTTGTATCTGCAGGCTTTCCTTCAGTCCTAGAACCTATGGGTATAAGCCGCAGTGATGGAAAAAGACCTGATGGCCTAACTCTGATACCATGGTCTAAAGGAAAATCGTTATTATGGGATGTCACTTGTGTTGACACTTTCGCACCATCTCATTTGCCGAACACATGCAAACTAGCAGGCTCAGCCACAGCTTCAGCAATCTGCACAAAGCTGAATAAATATAAAGATCTGGTTAGCAATTACAACTTTACTGTGTTCGCTGTGGAGACGATGGGACCTTGGTGCACAGATGCGAAGATCCTGGTGTCAGAAATAGGAAGACATCTGGAGGCCCTGACTGGAGATTCACGGTCTACAGATTTCCTACGGCAGAAGATCAGCCTTGCCATTCAAAGAGGAAACGCTGCTAGCATTTTGGGGACGTTTCCTGAAACACAGGCGCTAGAGGAAATATTCTATATTTTCTAATTAGTGAGATCTATGTAAGGCTCGTCACTCCAGTCTTCAGTTTATCTGTCATCCTCTTAGGTCCTTCACATCTGCAGAGAACTCCAGGAACTTACGAACTGCTTTTAGAGCTGCCTGCCGAGCTGCTGCAGCTTCTTTCACTGCTGCACGTCTTGTCATGTTTTTAAATGTATATCGAAAAATATAATTTTGTATGACATACAAATTCAAATAAAACTTTCATCCAAATATTCTTGCACAGTGTACCAATTCTTATTTAATAGTAATACTTTTAGTCTTTTCCTGAAAGTGTCAATGCTTCTAATTCTTTTTAATTCGTCAGGTAACTTGTTAAAAAATTTGGTACTTAGGACTATATGACTCTCTGTAGTTTTCTTCAGTCGATACCTGGGAATCTCTAGAAGATTGTTTCCTCTGGTATAATGAAAGTGAATATCCTTCCTAGTAGTTTGCACATCCACAGCACTATGAACCCATATGATACAAGAATATACATAAATTGAAGAAAGAGTCAAAACATTCAGATTCTTAAAAATTGGTTTACAGTGCTCCGTAGGGCCAGATCCAGTGATAATCCTTACTGCCTTCTTTTGAAGAAGAAATACATTTTTTGCACCCGTACTATTTCCCCACAGAATTACCCCATAATTTAGATGATAGTGAAAAAAAGCAAAGTAAGCATGTAATAATGTGCTAGGTGGAAGAAGCTGTTTGAGTCTTCTCAATAGATAAATTACCTTAGACAGCTTACTGCAAATATGTTCAATGTGGCAATGCCAATCCAACTTACTGTCCATCCAAAACCCCAATAAGTTTACAGGTTTCGAAATTACTTCGGTGTTTCTGAGACTAAATACAATAGTCTGGGTTTTACTCAGGTTCAGCCCCAGTCCATTGGCATTAAACCAATTAGTTAGCCTAGCCAAAGTATTATTCATATTAATCTCTTTGTAGTCGTTAAATGCTTTCAGCACAGTTGTACCATGAGCATATGCAGTTATTTTTTCTGGTATCGCAGCAGGAAGATCATTTACCGCAATAAGAAACAAAAAAGGCCCCAATAAAGAACCCTGAGGCACCCCAATAGTAACGGGTTTCTCTGAAGATCTAACACCATCCACCTCAACTATTTGTTGTCTATTACAAAGGTAGGACTTTATAATATTATTTTCAATGTCCTTAACACCATAGAACTTAAGTTTATTCAATATCACCTCATGAGGCAAACAATCGAAGGCCTTACTAAGGTCGCATAGACTAGCTACGGCAAAATTCTTTTTCTCCATCTCATGCAAAATCCAGTTAACAACACACTCAGCAGCCAAAGTTGTCGACCTGCCCATTCTAAAACCAAATTGTTGGTCACAAAGTAGATTGTTGTTTTCAAAATAGGTGACCATCTGACTCAACATAACACCTTCTATAATTTTGGATAAGATAGGTACCAAAGACACAGGTCTGTAATTAGCTACTAAACATCTTTCGCCCTTTTTATGTATCGGAATCACCTTCGATAACTTAAGCATGTCTGGAAACTGACCTTCATCCAAGCACTGATTAATTAAAAACACTAAAGGGTTTAAAATACAGTTCAGTATAGATTTAAACAAAAAGTTTGAAAAGCCATAAATATCCTGGCTTTTAGAATTACTGAGTTTGTTAACAACATCATATACATCGTTTTGATCAACAAGTTTCCATTTAAAATTACACTTTATGGAGCCCATTTCATTTAAAAAAACTTCAGAACCAATAATGGGAGAAGGTATTGACTTCTTGATTTCAATCACCGAATCTGTAAAGTGCTTACTAAAATCCTCTACCCCCAAACTTTCAATAGGATAGCTCGGCTTACACTTTCCTGATTCCGCATTGATGATTTTCCATGCCATTTTGCACTTATTGTTTGCGTTGAGAATTAAACTTTCGTTATACTTAATCTTAGCTTGGTTCACTTTGTATTTATACGTCTTTCTTACATCAGCAATCAATTTAGTTAAACGCTCACTGTTATGACCTCTGTTAATATTCTTCAATAGCATAATCCGGTCACGCAGAGTCATTAACTCGGCAGTGTACCACGAGTTATTTTTAGCACTATGCCTTATTTTAGGTTTAATAAGTTCCCTCTTGAAACATTCCTCGTATAAATCCAGCAAAGTGTAAAAGAATGCTTTGAAGTTAAGAGAGCAGTTACCATACACCAATCTAGAAGACCAGTCAATATCACTTAACAACTGTCGATAATGACAGATTTTGTCCTCGGAAATCCTTCTAATTAGTTTCGGAGCACTAGAGTCACAATTATCAGGAAAATTACTGTTGACGACAAACCAAATTCCATCGTGATCCGCAATATTGAGATCAACAATTCCACATTCATATTCACTCTTTTCATAATTGGTAAGAATATTGTCCAAGCAAGAATTTAACCTGGTAGGCATACTATTTACATAATGGAGCCCATACTGTTTGAGAATTTCTAAAAATAAAGTCAATGAAGTACATTGCTTATTAACGTCAATGTTCAGGTCCGCACAGAAAACAACCCTAGCTTTACTATTTACTAAAACCAAATCGAAGACTCGCTGAACACGTTCTAAAAACACATGGATGTCGCCCTTGGGCGACCTATAAGCAGAGATTACAATTACATTCAACCCTTGAAGTTTCACTGCTGCAAATTCAGCAAGTTTCTCAACTGACAACTCGTTCACTTTGTTCATTGTGTGGCTTGTGAGGCGATTTGCTATGTATAAACAAACTCCACCCCTGTCATATATGCTTCGACAAAAGAAGCTTCCTAGATAAAATTCTTTAAAATTATAGTGAGGTATCTCATCATCCTTCATCCAGTGTTCATTTATTGTTAAAATGGAATATTTTTCAGCACTTAGATATACTTCCAGGTCATTCATTTTATTGTGTAAGCCTTGCACATTAATGTGCAACACACTAAGGTTATCCTTGTCCAGATCTAACTTCTTAACTATAACGTTGCCTTGCTGCTGATTGCTTGGACTTTGTTTAAAATCTCGGAGCCTATACTTTTTCGATTGAACAAAAAACGTCTTACACAAGCATTTACAGGCCAGTAACTTGGATCGAGTGCTTTATTTACATTCTGTTCATTAATGTTCACTTTAAAAGACGAGTATACATCCGGGTTCCTGGAATTGAGTTGTTCGACAGTAACTTCTGGAAATGATTCTTTTAAATAATTACACACATCTGCAGTCTTTGTGTTGGGTTCAAGTCTGTACACATGTAAAGCTACCAGTTTCGGAACCCCTAGTAGATTACTGCTACCCCGACCGTCAGGTTCCTTTTTTCCTACAACGATAGTTCTATTTGCTTTTTTACGAACAATTTCTGACCATTTAGGTTGCTCGGAAACACCAGCCTCAGTTACGTTTATATTCCCTGCACTTTCCGCTATTTGCATTGATTCAACTGTTCTAACATTATCACTAACGGTATCACTTTCACTCGAGTTAACTAGACCTCGGCCTGATTTATCATCTTTTTCCTTGCATAAATACACAGGCTCAGTTTTCTCATTTCCCGTAAAGTTGGAAGATTCCATAGTGTTCAATGGAACAGCCCTCAAAGAGGGTGTGGTTGTAAGAGCACATTGATTTAAGAGCTTTATGTGTTCATTCATAATACCTATTTTTTCGTTCAAACCTCTAATAATAGTGTCCTTTTGATTTATAATGTACTTTACAATCCTAATATCAATTTTATCATTGCCCATGGTGATGCCGGATAATGCATCGCACAGTTCCACATCTTCCACATCTTTACCCTCGATGTTGCAACACACCACTACGTTGGCTTCCAGAAACTCCATATTATTCGTCTTTTTGGCACAACTTGGGTGAAACTGACTACTACAGTCACGACACTTAAGTCCATTAACCACTTTTGCATTACAGCGTTTACAAACAATACAACTAGCTGTACTTGAACCAACCATTTTGATGACACTTTAACTATACTGAGGTTAGGTTACAGCACACAGCAGCACGTCTTACCGCTAGTGTAATAGAGAAGGTCGTGAAGGCCCATATTTTGAGACAAAATCACCGGGCGCCGTTAGCCTTAGGATAAGTCCTGTACACATTTCAACTAGAGTTAAGTTAATCTTAAGCCTGTAGCCCAACAGAAAGATTTTGCCAGTTGAAAGTCACATCGACCTCATTGGGGAAAGAACCCGCGACTTTCCGGTTTGGTTGGCAGTGCCTCGGCTAACTACACCATGGCGGAAGCTATGTCTTTTCTCGATGTACCATATTTTATCCCACTCATTTACAGATAACGAAGTTTTTGACGTAGATCCTTCAACTCAGGGCTCCCTTATCTCTTACGAATTCTCCACATTCTGTAAATACATTTGTGAATGGAAATAGCACATACTATAGTGCAAAAAATGCAATTACACGCATGGTAGGACAATTTCAGTGGGTGTCATTCTAATCACACTAGTTACCGTTATTCTCTATTTATCTCACCCTTGCAATAGATATATTTTTTGGAAAATCATTAGTATAAGAATGAAGTTTATTATTAGATACAAACTGTCTTACTTACCACACACTCTGCATAGAGTATTGAAATACTAGAGAATATTTAAATACCTCTATAGTCTATATCCTTGCATAAACTGGAAATTATTTTCTACAAAACATTTCTTAATTGGAAGCCTGCTTTCCCGTTGCTATTCGATTTCCAATAATAGCAGAACATCGCTTTGTTGTGAAGAATTTACAATCTTGCAATATCAATCGTTGATAAAGGACATGTATAAAGATCTCAATCGGTTGGTATTTTATGGCTAATTAACTGCTACGGAATATAATTTACCTTTCACCTTTAGTTACGAATAAAGAATAACCAGAAACGCATGGGAAAATATAGCACGATTATGCTTTTGTTGGACTTGACAAAATCATAATACCTCAGGGAATTGTATATAGGCCTACAAATTAGCAAAAAAATCATTATAGGGAATGGATTTTCAAATCCATAGTGCCATTTGTACACAATATTTACTGTCAACTTGCGTTTATCTTGACATTTATTTTCTTTCTAGCTATCGGTAATCACAAAAAGTAAATCAGTTCAGTGCACTGGAGAGAAATACAAAGAATGAACACATCTCTATTTAGACGTAATAAAGAGAGATTCAAATTACGTTAAGACAATATTTAACTCGTAGCCTAAGTTGTTTACAATTGCGTTTTTATGTTCTTCTCTTTAGCTTCGGTGGTTGTAGAAACATAGGCATAGGAAAATCACAGGCAGATACCCAAACAGAAGTTTGGACCCACTAATAATCCCCGTATTATTATATTGGAGTAGAAATTGATCGCGGAAACTAAGTAAATTAATTTTAAGTGGAACATTTACATTTTTGGTATTTGAAAAATATTCAGATGTAGAATTAGATTGAAGGACTAACCTGCTACAGTAGAATGAGTAATGGTACAGACTCCATGGAAACTGTAGGTCCCAGCACTCTATATCAGCTTCAAATGTCGTTTGTCGACAATCTTCTCCTTTTCCCTAGAACGCCATTGATTCTTGTTTCACATAGTCGTCATAATGCCGTTGTTGTGGGTCTCTTTCCCGGATATTCCTGTGTTAAGGACCTTATCTTCGGAAGAACCTGTTAAATGTACGCATAACATGTTGTTGATTAATACTGATAGGTTACAGTTAAGCTTGCACAGGTAAATGATTGTTGCTTTCATTGTGCACTCTGTGGAACATGAAGAGATTAGAGTGGTGATGAGTGTGGAAACAAAAATACGTATAGCAAGAATCAGTGAACTCAATATCACACATATCACTCAGGGCACAATCTTACTAATATTTTCTTTCCGACCCGCAAAACCGCCCGAGCTAGTAGGTCTGCATACGTCTTATTTATCTTTTAAATAAATATTGCAACGGAGCACTCTTCACTAGTCGGGTAGGTTAAGCTTGATAGTTTAGATCGGCATAATTAGCTAGACAGGCCATTATGAGTGAGAGTAGGAATTCAAATACGAAGATATTCAGTCTCTGATTGACCAAGTTGAGTATTCAGAAGCTGATGCAGATTATAGAGAAGATGTTGAACAAGCTGTTTTTTCAGCCATATCTCATGTAGACTCTTTAATTGTAGCCTATGAGGCTAAACTTAAACAAGAAGCAGATGCTAAGATTAGACAAGATATTGCAGAAGCAGACGCTAGGACTAGATTAGAAATTGTAGAAGCAGACGCTAGGACTAGATTAGAAGTAGCAGAAGTAGAAGCTAGGACTAGATTAGAATTAGCAGAATCAGAAGCTAAGGCTAGACAAGAAAAAGCAGAAGCAGAGCAAAGAGCTGCTCAAGCTGGATCTATGGATAAATTAGCTTCTGTTGATATTGTAGCAACTCAGTTCTATGATTACGTTGAAGCTATTCAAATGTTAGTTATACGAGACAAGGTCTCATGTTTCAAGGCTGTCAGTATGCGTAATGCATTTGAAGCTACATTTAATCAATATAAGAATAAGTACTCTCAAATAAACCACAAGAAGTGACTGAAGTCATTAAACTTCAAAGTCGAGAAGTCGAAGCGACTTTTCAGGAGGCAATAGGTCTCTTAAACAGTTCTATTGCTGAAAGTAAACAGTTCTATGACCCTGATCAGGTTTCAGCTTCTGTAGTCCAGCAGTCATCTACAGAATTGACTCCTTCACTGCCTAAGCTTCCCGAGATCAGACTTCCTCAATTCACAGGCGATCCTGCCTTGTGGATTGATTTCAGGGATACATTTTATTCCCTTGACATTCAACATAAGCATATTTCTAACATGGACAAGTTCCAATATCTCAAATCATGCTTATCGTCAGAAGTCATGACTGTAATACAGAATATTCCTGTATCCTCAGCTACATTTGATGTAGCCTGGGAAACGTTGTCAGAAAGATTTGACAACAATCGTCTGATTGCTAATACTCACATCGACAAACTATTTTCACCGCCTTCTCTTGAAAAGAATTCTGTTGTTGATTAATACTGATAGGTTACAGTTAAGCTAGCACAGGTAAATGATTGTTGCTTTCATTGTGCACTCTTTGGAACATGAAGAGAGGAGAGTGGTGATGAGTGTGGAAACAAAAATACGTATAGCAAGAATCTGTGAACTCAATATCACCCAATCACTCAGGGCACAATCCTACTAATATTTTCTCTCCGACCCGCAAAACCGCCCGAGCTAGTAGGTCTGCATACGTCTTATTTATCTTTTAAATAAATATTGCAACGGAGCACTCTTCACTAGTCGGGTAGGTTAAGCTTGATAGTTTAGATCGGCATAATTAGCTAGACAGGCCATTATGAGTGAGTAGGAATTTGAAATAATACTTAGGTTATATGGACGGTCTTCAAATAAGTCCAATCGTCACACAGGTGCCCAACAAGTGGAGATTATATTCGGGATAACGGCAATAAATGTACAACGTCTGGAAACAAACAAAATAGGAATATTATCAGCATTATATTTTACAGGAGCTAAATGACAAAACTATTGGATATATCTTTCTCGAGATTTTCAGATGAGTCACAAAATTGGTAGGAATGGAAACAATATATCCATACATATTCTAGGAAAATCACAAGAAATTAATTATAATAATGTAAATATAAATGTACTATATATATGTTCTAAATATACTGCAATGTTGTCATTCAAGCTTGCCAATTCTTGAAGCTTTTTCCAGTCTTCATATCCATTTGCTGAATATTTCTCAGGGTAATAAAGAAGGTCGAGCAGGGCCATATTTTGAGACAAAATCACCGGGCGCCGTTAGCCTTAGGATAAGTCCTGTACACATTTCAACTAGAGTTAAGTTAATCTTAAGCCTGTAGCCCAACAGAAAGATTTTGCCAGTTGAAAGTCACATCGACCTCATTGGGGAAAGAACCCGCGACTTTCCGGTTTGGTTGGCAGTTCCTCGGCTAACTACACCATGGCGGAAGCTATGTCTTTTCTCTATGTACCATATTTTATCCCACTCATTTACAGATAACGAAGTTTTTGACGTAGATCCTTCAACTCAGGGCTCCCTTATCTCTTACGAATTCTCCACATTCTGTAAATACATTTGTGAATGGAAATAGCACATACTATAGTGCAAAAAATGCAATTACACGCATGGTAGGACAATTTCAGTGGGTGTCATTCTAATCACACTAGTTACCGTTATTCTCTATTTATCTCACCCTTGCAATAGATATATTTTTTTGGAAAATCATTAGTATAAGAATGAAGTTTATTATTAGATACAAACTGTCTTACTTACCACACACTCTGCATAGAGTATTGAAATACTAGAGAATATTTAAATACCTCTGTAGTCTATATCCTTGCATAAACTGGAAATTATTTTCTACAAAACATTTCTTAATTGGAAGCCTGCTTTCCCGTTGCTATTCGATTTCCAATAATAGCAGAACATCGCTTTGTTGTGAAGAATTTACAATCTTGCAATATCAATCGTTGATAAAGGACATGTATAAAGATCTCAATCGGTTGGTATTTTATGGCTAATTAACTGCTACGGAATATAATTTACCTTTCACCTTTAGTTACGAATAAAGAATAACCAGAAACGCATGGGAAAATATAGCACGATTATGCTTTTGTTGGACTTGACAAAATCATAATACCTCAGGGAATTGTATATAGGCCTTCAAATTAGCACAAAAATCATTATAGGGAATGGATTTTCAAATCCATAGTGCCATTTGTACACAATATTTACTGTCAACTTGCGTTTATCTTGACATTTATTTTCTTTCTAGCTATCGGTAATCACACAAAGTAAATCAGTTCAGTGCACTGGAGAGAAATACAAAGAATGAACACATCTCTATTTAGCCGTAATAAAGAGAGATTCAAATTACGTTAAGACAATATTTAACTCGTAGCCTAAGTTGTTTACAATTGCGTTTTTATGTTTTTCTCTTTAGCTTCGGTGGTTGTAGAAACATAGGCATAGGAAAATCACAGGCAGATACCCAAACAGAAGTTTGGACCCACTAATAATCCCCGTATTATTATATTGGAGTAGAAATTGATCGCGGAAACTAAGTAAATTAATTTTAAGTGGAACATTTACATTTTTGGTATTTGAAAAATATTCAGATGTAGAATTAGATTGAAGGACTAACCTGCTACAGTAGAATGAGTAATGGTACAGACTCCATGGAAACTGTAGGTCCCAGCACTGTATATCAGCTTCAAATGTCGTTTGTCGACAATCTTCTCCTTTTCCCTAGAACGCCATTGATTCTTGTTTCACATAGTCGTCATAATGCCGTTGTTGTGGGTCTCTTTCCCGGATATTCCTGTGTTAAGGACCTTATCTTCGGAAGAACCTGTTAAATGTACGCATAACATGTTGTTGATTAATACTGATAGGTTACAGTTAAGCTAGCACAGGTAAATGATTGTTGCTTTCATTGTGCACTCTGTGGAACATGAAGAGATTAGAGTGGTGATGAGTGTGGAAACAAAAATACGTATAGCAAGAATCAGTGAACTCAATATCACACATATCACTCAGGGCACAATCTTACTAATATTTTCTGTCCGACCCGCAAAACCGCCCGAGCTAGTAGGTCTGCATACGTCTTATTTATCTTTTAAATAAATATTGCAACGGAGCACTCTTCACTAGTCGGGTAGGTTAAGCTTGATAGTTTAGATCGGCATAATTAGCTAGACAGGCCATTATGAGTGAGAGTATGAATTCAAATACGAAGATATTCAGTCTCTGATTGACCAAGTTGAGTATTCAGAAGCTGAAGCAGATTATAGAGAAGATGTTGAACAAGCTGTTTTTTCAGCCATATCTCATGTAGACTCTTTAATTGTAGCCTATGAGGCTAAACTTAAACAAGAAGCAGATGCTAAGATTAGACAAGATATTGCAGAAGCAGACGCTAGGACTAGATTAGAAATTGCAGAAGCAGACGCTAGGACTAGATTAGAAGTAGCAGAAGTAGAAGCTAGGACTAGATTAGAATTAGCAGAATCAGAAGCTAAGGCTAGACAAGAAAAAGCAGAAGCAGAGCAAAGAGCTGCTCAAGCTGGATCTATGGATAAATTAGCTTCTGTTGATATTGTAGCAACTCAGTTCTATGATTACGTTGAAGCTATTCAAATGTTAGTTATACGAGACAAGGTCTCATATTTCATGGCTGTCAGTATGCGTAATGCATTTGAAGCTACATTTAATCAATATAAGAATAAGTACTCTCAAATAAACCACAAGAAGTGACTGAAGTCATTAAACTTCAAAGTCGAGAAGTCGAAGCGACTTTTCAGGAGGCAATAGGTCTCTTAAACAGTTCTATTGCTGAAAGTAAACAGTTCTATGACCCTGATCAGGTTTCAGCTTCTGTAGTCCAGCAGTCATCTACAGAATTGACTCCTTCACTGCCTAAGCTTCCCGAGATCGGACTTCCTCAATTCACAGGCGATCCTGCCTTGTGGATTGATTTCAGGGATACATTTTATTCCCTTGACATTCAACATAAGCATATTTCTAACATGGACAAGTTCCAATATCTCAAATCATGCTTATCGTCAGAAGTCATGACTGTAATACAGAATATTCCTGTATCCTCAGCTACATTTGATGTAGCCTGGGAAACGTTGTCAGAAAGATTTGACAACAATCGTCTGATTGCTAATACTCACATCGACAAACTATTTTCACCGCCTTCTCTTGAAAAGAATTCTGTTGTTGATTAATACTGATAGGTTACAGTTAAGCTAGCACAGGTAAATGATTGTTGCTTTCATTGTGCACTCTTTGGAACATGAAGAGAGGAGAGTGGTGATGAGTGTGGAAACAAAAATACGTATAGCAAGAATCTGTGAACTCAATATCACCCAATCACTCAGGGCACAATCCTACTAATATTTTCTCTCCGACCCGCAAAACCGCCCGAGCTAGTAGGTCTGCATACGTCTTATTTATCTTTTAAATAAATATTGCAACGGAGCACTCTTCACTAGTCGGGTAGGTTAAGCTTGATAGTTTAGATCGGCATAATTAGCTAGACAGGCCATTATGAGTGAGTAGGAATTTGAAATAATACTTAGGTTATATGGACGGTCTTCAAATAAGTCCAATCGTCACACAGGTGTCCAACATGTGGAGATTATATTCGTGATAACGGCAATAAATGTACAACGTCTGGAAACAAACAAAATAGGAATATTACCAGCATTATATTTTACAGTAGCTAAATGACAAAACTATTGGATATATCTTTCTCGGGATTTTCAGGTGAGTCACAAGATTGGTAGGAAAGGAAACAATATATCCATACAATATTCTAGGAAAATCACAAGTAATCAATTATAATAATGTAAATATAAATGTACTATATTTATGTTCTACATATACTGCCATGTTGTCATTCAAGCGTGCCAATTCTTGAAGCTTTTTCCAGTCTTCATATCCATTTGCTGAATATTTCTCAGTGTAATAAAGAAGGTCGTGCAGGCCCATATTTTGAGACAAAATCACCGGGCGCCGTTAGCCTTAGGATAAGTCCTGTACACATTTCAACTAGAGTTAAGTTAATCTTAAGCCTGTAGCCCAACAGAAAGATTTTGCCAGTTGAAAGTCACATCGACCTCATTGGGGAAAGAACCCGCGACTTTCCGGTTTGGTTGGCAGTGCCTCGGCTAACTACACCATGGCGGAAGCTATGTCTTTTCTCTATGTACCATATTTTATCCCACTCATTTACAGATAACGAAGTTTTTGACGTAGATCCTTCAACTCAGGGCTCCCTTATCTCTTACGAATTCTCCACATTCTGTAAATACATTTGTGAATGGAAATAGCACATACTATAGTGCAAAAAATGCAATTACACGCATGGTAGGACAATTTCAGTGGGTGTCATTCTAATCACACTAGTTACCGTTATTCTCTATTTATCTCACCCTTGCAATAGATATATTTTTTTGGAAAATCATTAGTATAAGAATGAAGTTTATTATTAGATACAAACTGTCTTACTTACCACACACTCTGCATAGAGTATTGAAATACTAGAGAATATTTAAATACCTCTATAGTCTATATCCTTGCATAAACTGGAAATTATTTTCTACAAAACATTTCTTAATTGGAAGCCTGCTTTCCCGTTGCTATTCGATTTCCAATAATAGCAGAACATCGCTTTGTTGTGAAGAATTTACAATCTTGCAATATCAATCGTTGATAAAGGACATGTATAAAGATCTCAATCGGTTGGTATTTTATGGCTAATTAACTGCTACGGAATATAATTTACCTTTCACCTTTAGTTACGAATAAAGAATAACCAGAAACGCATGGGAAAATATAGCACGATTATGCTTTTGTTGGACTTGACAAAATCATAATACCTCAGGGAATTGTATGTAGGCCTACAAATTAGCACAAAAATCATTATAGGGAATGGATTTTCAAATCCATAGTGCCATTTGTACACAATATTTACTGTCAACTTGCGTTTATCTTGACATTTATTTTCTTTCTAGCTATCGGTAATCACACAAAGTAAATCAGTTCAGTGCACTGGAGAGAAATACAAAGAATGAACACATCTCTATTTAGACGTAATAAAGAGAGATTCAAATTACGTTAAGACAATATTTAACTCGTAGCCTAAGTTGTTTACAATTGCGTTTTTATGTTTTTCTCTTTAGCTTCGGTGGTTGTAGAAACATAGGCATAGGAAAATCACAGGCAGATACCCAAACAGAAGTTTGGACCCACTAATAATCCCCGTATTATTATATTGGAGTAGAAATTGATCGCGGAAACTAAGTAAATTAATTTTAAGTGGAACATTTACATTTTTGGTATTTGAAAAATATTCAGAAGTAGAATTAGATTGAAGGACTAACCTGCTACAGTAGAATGAGTAATGGTACAGACTCCATGGAAACTGTAGGTCCCAGCACTCTATATCAGCTTCAAATGTCGTTTGTCGACAATCTTCTCCTTTTCCATAGAACGCCATTTATTCTTGTTTCACATAGTCGTCATAATGCCGTTGTTGTGGGTCTCTTTCCCGGATATTCCTGTGTTAAGGACCTTATCTTCGGAAGAACCTGTTAAATGTACGCATAACATGTTGTTGATTAATACTGATAGGTTACAGTTAAGCTAGCACAGGTAAATGATTGTTGCTTTCATTGTGCACTCTGTGGAACATGAAGAGATTAGAGTGGTGATGAGTGTGGAAACAAAAATACGTATAGCAAGAATCAGTGAACTCAATATCACACATATCACTCAGGGCACAATCTTACTAATATTTTCTGTCCGACCCGCAAAACCGCCCGAGCTAGTAGGTCTGCATACGTCTTATTTATCTTTTAAATAAATATTGCAACGGAGCACTCTTCACTAGTCGGGTAGGTTAAGCTTGATAGTTTAGATCGGCATAATTAGCTAGACAGGCCATTATGAGTGAGAGTATGAATTCAAATACGAAGATATTCAGTCTCTGATTGACCAAGTTGAGTATTCAGAAGCTGAAGCAGATTATAGAGAAGATGTTGAACAAGCTGTTTTTTCAGCCATATCTCATGTAGACTCTTTAATTGTAGCCTATGAGGCTAAACTTAAACAAGAAGCAGATGCTAAGATTAGACAAGATATTGCAGAAGCAGACGCTAGGACTAGATTAGAAATTGCAGAAGCAGACGCTAGGACTAGATTAGAAGTAGCAGAAGTAGAAGCTAGGACTAGATTAGAATTAGCAGAATCAGAAGCTAAGGCTAGACAAGAAAAAGCAGAAGCAGAGCAAAGAGCTGCTCAAGCTGGATCTATGGATAAATTAGCTTCTGTTGATATTGTAGCAACTCAGTTCTATGATTACGTTGAAGCTATTCAAATGTTAGTTATACGAGACAAGGTCTCATATTTCAAGGCTGTCAGTATGCGTAATGCATTTGAAGCTACATTTAATCAATATAAGAATAAGTACTCTCAAATAAACCACAAGAAGTGACTGAAGTCATTAAACTTCAAAGTCGAGAAGTCGAAGCGACTTTTCAGGAGGCAATAGGTCTCTTAAACAGTTCTATTGCTGAAAGTAAACAGTTCTATGACCCTGATCAGGTTTCAGCTTCTGTAGTCCAGCAGTCATCTACAGAATTGACTCCTTCACTGCCTAAGCTTCCCGAGATCAGACTTCCTCAATTCACAGGCGATCCTGCCTTGTGGATTGATTTCAGGGATACATTTTATTCCCTTGACATTCAACATAAGCATATTTCTAACATGGACAAGTTCCAATATCTCAAATCATGCTTATCGTCAGAAGTCATGACTGTAATACAGAATATTCCTGTATCCTCAGCTACATTTGATGTAGCCTGGGAAACGTTGTCAGAAAGATTTGACAACAATCGTCTGATTGCTAATACTCACATCGACAAACTATTTTCACCGCCTTCTCTTGAAAAGAATTCTGTTGTTGATTAATACTGATAGGTTACAGTTAAGCTAGCACAGGTAAATGATTGTTGCTTTCATTGTGCACTCTTTGGAACATGAAGAGAGGAGAGTGGTGATGAGTGTGGAAACAAAAATACGTATAGCAAGAATCTGTGAACTCAATATCACCCAATCACTCAGGGCACAATCCTACTAATATTTTCTCTCCGACCCGCAAAACCGCCCGAGCTAGTAGGTCTGCATACGTCTTATTTATCTTTTAAATAAATATTGCAACGGAGCACTCTTCACTAGTCGGGTAGGTTAAGCTTGATAGTTTAGATCGGCATAATTAGCTAGACAGGCCATTATGAGTGAGTAGGAATTTGAAATAATACTTAGGTTATATGGACGGTCTTCAAATAAGTCCAATCGTCACACAGGTGTCCAACATGTGGAGATTATATTCGTGATAACGGCAATAAATGTACAACGTCTGGAAACAAACAAAATAGGAATATTACCAGCATTATATTTTACAGGAGCTAAATGACAAAACTATTGGATATATCTTTCTCGGGATTTTCAGGTGAGTCACAAGATTGGTAGGAAAGGAAACAATATATCCATACAATATTCTAGGAAAATCACAAGTAATCAATTATAATAATGTAAATATAAATGTACTATATTTATGTTCTACATATACTGCCATGTTGTCATTCAAGCGTGCCAATTCTTGAAGCTTTTTCCAGTCTTCATATCCATTTGCTGAATATTTCTCAGTGTAATAAAGAAGGTCGTGCAGGCCCATATTTTGAGACAAAATCACCGGGCGCCGTTAGCCTTAGGATAAGTCCTGTACACATTTCAACTAGAGTTAAGTTAATCTTAAGCCTGTAGCCCAACAGAAAGATTTTGCCAGTTGAAAGTCACATCGACCTCATTGGGGAAAGAACCCGCGACTTTCCGGTTTGGTTGGCAGTGCCTCGGCTAACTACACCATGGCGGAAGCTATGTCTTTTCTCTATGTACCATATTTTATCCCACTCATTTACAGATAACGAAGTTTTTGACGTAGATCCTTCAACTCAGGGCTCCCTTATCTCTTACGAATTCTCCACATTCTGTAAATACATTTGCGAATGGAAATAGCACATACTATAGTGCAAAAAATGCAATTACACGCATGGTAGGACAATTTCAGTGGGTGTCATTCTAATCACACTAGTTACCGTTATTCTCTATTTATCTCACCCTTGCAATAGATATATTTTTTTGGAAAATCATTAGTATAAGAATGAAGTTTATTATTAGATACAAACTGTCTTACTTACCACACACTCTGCATAGAGTATTGAAATACTAGAGAATATTTAAATACCTCTATAGTCTACATCCTTGCATAAACTGGAAATTATTTTCTACAAAACATTTCTTAATTGGAAGCCTGCTTTCCCGTTGCTATTCGATTTCCAATAATAGCAGAACATCGCTTTGTTGTGAAGAATTTACAATCTTGCAATATCAATCGTTGATAAAGGACATGTATAAAGATCTCAATCGGTTGGTATTTTATGGCTAATTAACTGCTACGGAATATAATTTACCTTTCACCTTTAGTTACGAATAAAGAATAACCAGAAACGCATGGGAAAATATAGCACGATTATGCTTTTGTTGGACTTGACAAAATCATAATACCTCAGGGAATTGTATATAGGCCTACAAATTAGCACAAAAATCATTATAGGGAATGAATTTTCAAATCCATAGTGCCATTTGTACACAATATTTGCTGTCAACTTGCGTTTATCTTGACATTTATTTTCTTTCTAGCTATCGGTAATCACACAAAGTAAATCAGTTCAGTGCACTGGAAGAGAAATACAAAGAATGAACACATCTCTATTTAGACGTAATAAAGAGAGATTCAAATTACGTTAAGACAATATTTAACTCGTAGCCTAAGTTGTTTACAATTGCGTTTTTATGTTTTTCTCTTTAGCTTCGGTGGTTGTAGAAACATAGGCATAGGAAAATCACAGGCAGATACCCAAACAGAAGTTTGGACCCACTAATAATCCCCGTATTATTATATTGGAGTAGAAATTGATCGCGGAAACTAAGTAAATTAATTTTAAGTGGAACATTTACATTTTTGGTATTTGAAAAATATTCAGAAGTAGAATTAGATTGAAGGACTAACCTGCTACAGTAGAATGAGTAATGGTACAGACTCCATGGAAACTGTAGGTCCCAGCACTCTATATCAGCTTCAAATGTCGTTTGTCGACAATCTTCTCCTTTTCCCTAGAACGCCATTGATTCTTGTTTCACATAGTCGTCATAATGCCGTTGTTGTGGGTCTCTTTCCCGGATATTCCTGTGTTAAGGACCTTATCTTCGGAAGAACCTGTTAAATGTACGCATAACATGTTGTTGATTAATACTGATAGGTTACAGTTAAGCTAGCACAGGTAAATGATTGTTGCTTTCATTGTGCACTCTGTGGAACATGAAGAGATTAGAGTGGTGATGAGTGTGGAAACAAAAATACGTATAGCAAGAATCAGTGAACTCAATATCACACATATCACTCAGGGCACAATCTTACTAATATTTTCTGTCCGACCCGCAAAACCGCCCGAGCTAGTAGGTCTGCATACGTCTTATTTATCTTTTAAATAAATATTGCAACGGAGCACTCTTCACTAGTCGGGTAGGTTAAGCTTGATAGTTTAGATCGGCATAATTAGCTAGACAGGCCATTATGAGTGAGAGTATGAATTCAAATACGAAGATATTCAGTCTCTGATTGACCAAGTTGAGTATTCAGAAGCTGAAGCAGATTATAGAGAAGATGTTGAACAAGCTGTTTTTTCAGCCATATCTCATGTAGACTCTTTAATTGTAGCCTATGAGGCTAAACTTAAACAAGAAGCAGATGCTAAGATTAGACAAGATATTGCAGAAGCAGACGCTAGGACTAGATTAGAAATTGCAGAAGCAGACGCTAGGACTAGATTAGAAGTAGCAGAAGTAGAAGCTAGGACTAGATTAGAATTAGCAGAATCAGAAGCTAAGGCTAGACAAGAAAAAGCAGAAGCAGAGCAAAGAGCTGCTCAAGCTGGATCTATGGATAAATTAGCTTCTGTTGATATTGTAGCAACTCAGTTCTATGATTACGTTGAAGCTATTCAAATGTTAGTTATACGAGACAAGGTCTCATATTTCAAGGCTGTCAGTATGCGTAATGCATTTGAAGCTACATTTAATCAATATAAGAATAAGTACTCTCAAATAAACCACAAGAAGTGACTGAAGTCATTAAACTTCAAAGTCGAGAAGTCGAAGCGACTTTTCAGGAGGCAATAGGTCTCTTAAACAGTTCTATTGCTGAAAGTAAACAGTTCTATGACCCTGATCAGGTTTCAGCTTCTGTAGTCCAGCAGTCATCTACAGAATTGACTCCTTCACTGCCTAAGCTTCCCGAGATCAGACTTCCTCAATTCACAGGCGATCCTGCCTTGTGGATTGATTTCAGGGATACATTTTATTCCCTTGACATTCAACATAAGCATATTTCTAACATGGACAAGTTCCAATATCTCAAATCATGCTTATCGTCAGAAGTCATGACTGTAATACAGAATATTCCTGTATCCTCAGCTACATTTGATGTAGCCTGGGAAACGTTGTCAGAAAGATTTGACAACAATCGTCTGATTGCTAATACTCACATCGACAAACTATTTTCACCGCCTTCTCTTGAAAAGAATTCTGTTGTTGATTAATACTGATAGGTTACAGTTAAGCTAGCACAGGTAAATGATTGTTGCTTTCATTGTGCACTCTTTGGAACATGAAGAGAGGAGAGTGGTGATGAGTGTGGAAACAAAAATACGTATAGCAAGAATCTGTGAACTCAATATCACCCAATCACTCAGGGCACAATCCTACTAATATTTTCTCTCCGACCCGCAAAACCGCCCGAGCTAGTAGGTCTGCATACGTCTTATTTATCTTTTAAATAAATATTGCAACGGAGCACTCTTCACTAGTCGGGTAGGTTAAGCTTGATAGTTTAGATCGGCATAATTAGCTAGACAGGCCATTATGAGTGAGTAGGAATTTGAAATAATACTTAGGTTATATGGACGGTCTTCAAATAAGTCCAATCGTCACACAGGTGTCCAACATGTGGAGATTATATTCGTGATAACGGCAATAAATGTACAACGTCTGGAAACAAACAAAATAGGAATATTACCAGCATTATATTTTACAGGAGCTAAATGACAAAACTATTGGATATATCTTTCTCGGGATTTTCAGGTGAGTCACAAGATTGGTAGGAAAGGAAACAATATATCCATACAATATTCTAGGAAAATCACAAGTAATCAATTATAATAATGTAAATATAAATGTACTATATTTATGTTCTACATATACTGCCATGTTGTCATTCAAGCGTGCCAATTCTTGAAGCTTTTTCCAGTCTTCATATCCATTTGCTGAATATTTCTCAGTGTAATAAAGAAGGTCGTGCAGGCCCATATTTTGAGACAAAATCACCGGGCGCCGTTAGCCTTAGGATAAGTCCTGTACACATTTCAACTAGAGTTAAGTTAATCTTAAGCCTGTAGCCCAACAGAAAGATTTTGCCAGTTGAAAGTCACATCGACCTCATTGGGGAAAGAACCCGCGACTTTCCGGTTTGGTTGGCAGTGCCTCGGCTAACTACACCATGGCGGAAGCTATGTCTTTTCTCTATGTACCATATTTTATCCCACTCATTTACAGATAACGAAGTTTTTGACGTAGATCCTTCAACTCAGGGCTCCCTTATCTCTTACGAATTCTCCACATTCTGTAAATACATTTGCGAATGGAAATAGCACATACTATAGTGCAAAAAATGCAATTACACGCATGGTAGGACAATTTCAGTGGGTGTCATTCTAATCACACTAGTTACCGTTATTCTCTATTTATCTCACCCTTGCAATAGATATATTTTTTTGGAAAATCATTAGTATAAGAATGAAGTTTATTATTAGATACAAACTGTCTTACTTACCACACACTCTGCATAGAGTATTGAAATACTAGAGAATATTTAAATACCTCTATAGTCTACATCCTTGCATAAACTGGAAATTATTTTCTACAAAACATTTCTTAATTGGAAGCCTGCTTTCCCGTTGCTATTCGATTTCCAATAATAGCAGAACATCGCTTTGTTGTGAAGAATTTACAATCTTGCAATATCAATCGTTGATAAAGGACATGTATAAAGATCTCAATCGGTTGGTATTTTATGGCTAATTAACTGCTACGGAATATAATTTACCTTTCACCTTTAGTTACGAATAAAGAATAACCAGAAACGCATGGGAAAATATAGCACGATTATGCTTTTGTTGGACTTGACAAAATCATAATACCTCAGGGAATTGTATATAGGCCTACAAATTAGCACAAAAATCATTATAGGGAATGAATTTTCAAATCCATAGTGCCATTTGTACACAATATTTGCTGTCAACTTGCGTTTATCTTGACATTTATTTTCTTTCTAGCTATCGGTAATCACACAAAGTAAATCAGTTCAGTGCACTGGAAGAGAAATACAAAGAATGAACACATCTCTATTTAGACGTAATAAAGAGAGATTCAAATTACGTTAAGACAATATTTAACTCGTAGCCTAAGTTGTTTACAATTGCGTTTTTATGTTTTTCTCTTTAGCTTCGGTGGTTGTAGAAACATAGGCATAGGAAAATCACAGGCAGATACCCAAACAGAAGTTTGGACCCACTAATAATCCCCGTATTATTATATTGGAGTAGAAATTGATCGCGGAAACTAAGTAAATTAATTTTAAGTGGAACATTTACATTTTTGGTATTTGAAAAATATTCAGAAGTAGAATTAGATTGAAGGACTAACCTGCTACAGTAGAATGAGTAATGGTACAGACTCCATGGAAACTGTAGGTCCCAGCACTCTATATCAGCTTCAAATGTCGTTTGTCGACAATCTTCTCCTTTTCCCTAGAACGCCATTGATTCTTGTTTCACATAGTCGTCATAATGCCGTTGTTGTGGGTCTCTTTCCCGGATATTCCTGTGTTAAGGACCTTATCTTCGGAAGAACCTGTTAAATGTACGCATAACATGTTGTTGATTAATACTGATAGGTTACAGTTAAGCTAGCACAGGTAAATGATTGTTGCTTTCATTGTGCACTCTGTGGAACATGAAGAGATTAGAGTGGTGATGAGTGTGGAAACAAAAATACGTATAGCAAGAATCAGTGAACTCAATATCACACATATCACTCAGGGCACAATCTTACTAATATTTTCTGTCCGACCCGCAAAACCGCCCGAGCTAGTAGGTCTGCATACGTCTTATTTATCTTTTAAATAAATATTGCATCGGAGCACTCTTCACTAGTCGGGTAGGTTAAGCTTGATAGTTTAGATCGGCATAATTAGCTAGACAGGCCATTATGAGTGAGAGTATGAATTCAAATACGAAGATATTCAGTCTCTGATTGACCAAGTTGAGTATTCAGAAGCTGAAGCAGATTATAGAGAAGATGTTGAACAAGCTGTTTTTTCAGCCATATCTCATGTAGACTCTTTAATTGTAGCCTATGAGGCTAAACTTAAACAAGAAGCAGATGCTAAGATTAGACAAGATATTGCAGAAGCAGACGCTAGGACTAGATTAGAAATTGCAGAAGCAGACGCTAGGACTAGATTAGAAGTAGCAGAAGTAGAAGCTAGGACTAGATTAGAATTAGCAGAATCAGAAGCTAAGGCTAGACAAGAAAAAGCAGAAGCAGAGCAAAGAGCTGCTCAAGCTGGATCTATGGATAAATTAGCTTCTGTTGATATTGTAGCAACTCAGTTCTATGATTACGTTGAAGCTATTCAAATGTTAGTTATACGAGACAAGGTCTCATATTTCAAGGCTGTCAGTATGCGTAATGCATTTGAAGCTACATTTAATCAATATAAGAATAAGTACTCTCAAATAAACCACAAGAAGTGACTGAAGTCATTAAACTTCAAAGTCGAGAAGTCGAAGCGACTTTTCAGGAGGCAATAGGTCTCTTAAACAGTTCTATTGCTGAAAGTAAACAGTTCTATGACCCTGATCAGGTTTCAGCTTCTGTAGTCCAGCAGTCATCTACAGAATTGACTCCTTCACTGCCTAAGCTTCCCGAGATCAGACTTCCTCAATTCACAGGCGATCCTGCCTTGTGGATTGATTTCAGGGATACATTTTATTCCCTTGACATTCAACATAAGCATATTTCTAACATGGACAAGTTCCAATATCTCAAATCATGCTTATCGTCAGAAGTCATGACTGTAATACAGAATATTCCTGTATCCTCAGCTACATTTGATGTAGCCTGGGAAACGTTGTCAGAAAGATTTGACAACAATCGTCTGATTGCTAATACTCACATCGACAAACTATTTTCACCGCCTTCTCTTGAAAAGAATTCTGTTGTTGATTAATACTGATAGGTTACAGTTAAGCTAGCACAGGTAAATGATTGTTGCTTTCATTGTGCACTCTTTGGAACATGAAGAGAGGAGAGTGGTGATGAGTGTGGAAACAAAAATACGTATAGCAAGAATCTGTGAACTCAATATCACCCAATCACTCAGGGCACAATCCTACTAATATTTTCTCTCCGACCCGCAAAACCGCCCGAGCTAGTAGGTCTGCATACGTCTTATTTATCTTTTAAATAAATATTGCAACGGAGCACTCTTCACTAGTCGGGTAGGTTAAGCTTGATAGTTTAGATCGGCATAATTAGCTAGACAGGCCATTATGAGTGAGTAGGAATTTGAAATAATACTTAGGTTATATGGACGGTCTTCAAATAAGTCCAATCGTCACACAGGTGTCCAACATGTGGAGATTATATTCGTGATAACGGCAATAAATGTACAACGTCTGGAAACAAACAAAATAGGAATATTACCAGCATTATATTTTACAGGAGCTAAATGACAAAACTATTGGATATATCTTTCTCGGGATTTTCAGGTGAGTCACAAGATTGGTAGGAAAGGAAACAATATATCCATACAATATTCTAGGAAAATCACAAGTAATCAATTATAATAATGTAAATATAAATGTACTATATTTATGTTCTACATATACTGCCATGTTGTCATTCAAGCGTGCCAATTCTTGAAGCTTTTTCCAGTCTTCATATCCATTTGCTGAATATTTCTCAGTGTTTATGTTTAATGTTTAATGTTTAATGTTTAATAATCACACCTTACAGCAATATAACATGCAATAGGCTTAGTCAAAATATAATAAAATAACATACAAATAATACCTTCTCAGACTGGAGTGCAACAGGGAGATCCTTTGGGGCCACTAATGTTTAGTCTCACATTACACTCTGTTATTTCCGATTTACGTAGCCCTCTAAATCTTTTTTATTTAGATGACGGCACTCTGGCAGGGGATCCTGAGGTGATCTTATCTGATTTCACATCAATTATAGATGCTGGAAAAGCTATCGGTTTGGAGATAAACCCAGATAAATGCGAGCTATATTTTTCCTCTGAGCAAGATCCTGATGTTATCACGGCTTTTGAAAAAATTGCTCCAGGGATAAAGGTAGTCTCCAAATCCGACTTAACACTTCTTGGTTGTCCCATTTTTCTTCCGGCTGTTGAGCCATATCTTAGAGATAAGCTGGAGACAATGAAAAGATTATTTGATGGACTGAGCTCACTTTCTTCCCACATTGCTTACTTTCTGCTAAAGAATTGTTTTGCGATTCCTAAATTGACGTACTGTCTTCGTTCAACTCCATTATGGCTTTTTCCTTCTCTCACTCAAGAAGTTGATGCTTTGTTGAGGAACTGTTTGGAATCAATTTTAAACATTCGCCTAGAAGACAGCAACTGGACCTTAGCTTCATTGCCCGTTTCTTTCGGAGGACTTGGTATTCGTAGCGTCAGCGATGTTTGTTTACCTGCTTTCCTGGCTTCTGCTTATGGGGTTATCGATTTTGTTAAGTTAATTCTTCCCAATCACGGTGATGAAATCGATATTTCCCATATGACCGATGCTCTGGTTAAGTGGTCCAGCATTACAAATGATCATGGCATACCATCTAATCCTGACATACAGAAGTCCTGGGATTTCATCCTCACCTCGAATACCTATGAGAGTCTTTTGAGGTCTTCAGTTTTGGATGCAGAGCGTGCTCGATACCTGGCAATTCGAGAGAAAGAATCAGGATCATGGCTTCAGGCAATTCCATCTTCCAATATTGGAACATTACTTGACAACATGTCGTTTAAAATAGCTGTTGCTTTAAGGTTAGGTACGAAGATCTGTTTCCCACATAAATGTCAATGTGGAACACTTGTTGATGCCTCTGGACACCATGGCTTAAGTTGTTTTAAGAACAGTGGCAGACTTTCAAGACACCATGCAATTAACGACATTATCAAGAGAACACTTGTATCTGCAGGCTTTCCTTCAGTCCTAGAACCTATGGGTATAAGCCGCAGTGATGGAAAAAGACCTGATGGCCTAACTCTGATACCATGGTCTAAAGGAAAATCGTTATTATGGGATGTCACTTGTGTTGACACTTTCGCACCATCTCATTTGCCGAACACATGCAAACTAGCAGGCTCAGCCACAGCTTCAGCAATCTGCACAAAGCTGAATAAATATAAAGATCTGGTTAGCAATTACAACTTTACTGTGTTCGCTGTGGAGACGATGGGACCTTGGTGCACAGATGCGAAGATCCTGGTGTCAGAAATAGGAAGACATCTGGAGGCCCTGACTGGAGATTCACGGTCTACAGATTTCCTACGGCAGAAGATCAGCCTTGCCATTCAAAGAGGAAACGCTGCTAGCATTTTGGGGACGTTTCCTGAAACACAGGCGCTAGAGGAAATATTCTATATTTTCTAATTAGTGAGATCTATGTAAGGCTCGTCACTCCAGTCTTCAGTTTATCTGTCATCCTCTTAGGTCCTTCACATCTGCAGAGAACTCCAGGAACTTACGAACTGCTTTTAGAGCTGCCTGCCGAGCTGCTGCAGCTTCTTTCACTGCTGCACGTCTTGTCATGTTTTTAAATGTATATCGAAAAATATAATTTTGTATGACATACAAATTCAAATAAAACTTTCATCCAAATATTCTTGCACAGTGTACCAATTCTTATTTAATAGTAATACTTTTAGTCTTTTCCTGAAAGTGTCAATGCTTCTAATTCTTTTTAATTCGTCAGGTAACTTGTTAAAAAATTTGGTACTTAGGACTATATGACTCTCTGTAGTTTTCTTCAGTCGATACCTGGGAATCTCTAGAAGATTGTTTCCTCTGGTATAATGAAAGTGAATATCCTTCCTAGTAGTTTGCACATCCACAGCACTATGAACCCATATGATACAAGAATATACATAAATTGAAGAAAGAGTCAAAACATTCAGATTCTTAAAAATTGGTTTACAGTGCTCCGTAGGGCCAGATCCAGTGATAATCCTTACTGCCTTCTTTTGAAGAAGAAATACATTTTTTGCACCCGTACTATTTCCCCACAGAATTACCCCATAATTTAGATGATAGTGAAAAAAAGCAAAGTAAGCATGTAATAATGTGCTAGGTGGAAGAAGCTGTTTGAGTCTTCTCAATAGATAAATTACCTTAGACAGCTTACTGCAAATATGTTCAATGTGGCAATGCCAATCCAACTTACTGTCCATCCAAAACCCCAATAAGTTTACAGGTTTCGAAATTACTTCGGTGTTTCTGAGACTAAATACAATAGTCTGGGTTTTACTCAGGTTCAGCCCCAGTCCATTGGCATTAAACCAATTAGTTAGCCTAGCCAAAGTATTATTCATATTAATCTCTTTGTAGTCGTTAAATGCTTTCAGCACAGTTGTATCATGAGCATATGCAGTTATTTTTTCTGGTATCGCAGCAGGAAGATCATTTACCGCAATAAGAAACAAAAAAGGCCCCAATAAAGAACCCTGAGGCACCCCAATAGTAACGGGTTTCTCTGAAGATCTAACACCATCCACCTCAACTATTTGTTGTCTATTACAAAGGTAGGACTTTATAATATTATTTTCAATGTCCTTAACACCATAGAACTTAAGTTTATTCAATATCACCTCATGAGGCAAACAATCGAAGGCCTTACTAAGGTCGCATAGACTAGCTACGGCAAAATTCTTTTTCTCCATCTCATGCAAAATCCAGTTAACAACACACTCAGCAGCCAAAGTTGTCGACCTGCCCATTCTAAAACCAAATTGTTGGTCACAAAGTAGATTGTTGTTTTCAAAATAGGTGACCATCTGACTCAACATAACACCTTCTATAATTTTGGATAAGATAGGTACCAAAGACACAGGTCTGTAATTAGCTACTAAACATCTTTCGCCCTTTTTATGTATCGGAATCACCTTCGATAACTTAAGCATGTCTGGAAACTGACCTTCATCCAAGCACTGATTAATTAAAAACACTAAAGGGTTTAAAATACAGTTCAGTATAGATTTAAACAAAAAGTTTGAAAAGCCATAAATATCCTGGCTTTTAGAATTACTGAGTTTGTTAACAACATCATATACATCGTTTTGATCAACAAGTTTCCATTTAAAATTACACTTTATGGAGCCCATTTCATTTAAAAAAACTTCAGAACCAATAATGGGAGAAGGTATTGACTTCTTGATTTCAATCACCGAATCTGTAAAGTGCTTACTAAAATCCTCTACCCCCAAACTTTCAATAGGATAGCTCGGCTTACACTTTCCTGATTCCGCATTGATGATTTTCCATGCCATTTTGCACTTATTGTTTGCGTTGAGAATTAAACTTTCGTTATACTTAATCTTAGCTTGGTTCACTTTGTATTTATACGTCTTTCTTACATCAGCAATCAATTTAGTTAAACGCTCACTGTTATGACCTCTGTTAATATTCTTCAATAGCATAATCCGGTCACGCAGAGTCATTAACTCGGCAGTGTACCACGAGTTATTTTTAGCACTATGCCTTATTTTAGGTTTAATAAGTTCCCTCTTGAAACATTCCTCGTATAAATCCAGCAAAGTGTAAAAGAATGCTTTGAAGTTAAGAGAGCAGTTACCATACACCAATCTAGAAGACCAGTCAATATCACTTAACAACTGTCGATAATGACAGATTTTGTCCTCGGAAATCCTTCTAATTAGTTTCGGAGCACTAGAGTCACAATTATCAGGAAAATTACTGTTGACGACAAACCAAATTCCATCGTGATCCGCAATATTGAGATCAACAATTCCACATTCATATTCACTCTTTTCATAATTGGTAAGAATATTGTCCAAGCAAGAATTTAACCTGGTAGGCATACTATTTACATAATGGAGCCCATACTGTTTGAGAATTTCTAAAAATAAAGTCAATGAAGTACATTGCTTATTAACGTCAATGTTCAGGTCCGCACAGAAAACAACCCTAGCTTTACTATTTACTAAAACCAAATCGAAGACTCGCTGAACACGTTCTAAAAACACATGGATGTCGCCCTTGGGCGACCTATAAGCAGAGATTACAATTACATTCAACCCTTGAAGTTTCACTGCTGCAAATTCAGCATGTTTCTCAACTGACAACTCGTTCACTTTGTTCATTGTGTGGCTTGTGAGGCGATTTGCTATGTATAAACAAACTCCACCCCTGTCATATATGCTTCGACAAAAGAAGCTTCCTAGATAAAATTCTTTAAAATTATAGTGAGGTATCTCATCATCCTTCATCCAGTGTTCATTTATTGTTAAAATGGAATATTTTTCAGCACTTAGATATACTTCCAGGTCATTCATTTTATTGTGTAAGCCTTGCACATTAATGTGCAACACACTAAGGTTATCCTTGTCCAGATCTAACTTCTTAACTATAACGTTGCCTTGCTGCTGATTGCTTGGACTTTGTTTAAAATCTCGGAGCCTATACTTTTTCGATTGAACAAAAAACGTCTTACACAAGCATTTACAGGCCAGTAACTTGGATCGAGTGCTTTATTTACATTCTGTTCATTAATGTTCACTTTAAAAGACGAGTATACATCCGGGTTCCTGGAATTGAGTTGTTCGACAGTAACTTCTGGAAATGATTCTTTTAAATAATTACACACATCTGCAGTCTTTGTGTTGGGTTCAAGTCTGTACACATGTAAAGCTACCAGTTTCGGAACCCCTAGTAGATTACTGCTACCCCGACCGTCAGGTTCCTTTTTTCCTACAACGATAGTTCTATTTGCTTTTTTACGAACAATTTCTGACCATTTAGGTTGCTCGGAAACACCAGCCTCAGTTACGTTTATATTCCCTGCACTTTCCGCTATTTGCATTGATTCAACTGTTCTAACATTATCACTAACGGTATCACTTTCACTCGAGTTAACTAGACCTCGGCCTGATTTATCATCTTTTTCCTTGCATAAATACACAGGCTCAGTTTTCTCATTTCCCGTAAAGTTGGAAGATTCCATAGTGTTCAATGGAACAGCCCTCAAAGAGGGTGTGGTTGTAAGAGCACATTGATTTAAGAGCTTTATGTGTTCATTCATAATACCTATTTTTTCGTTCAAACCTCTAATAATAGTGTCCTTTTGATTTATAATGTACTTTACAATCCTAATATCAATTTTATCATTGCCCATGGTGATGCCGGATAATGCATCGCACAGTTCCACATCTTCCACATCTTTACCCTCGATGTTGCAACACACCACTACGTTGGCTTCCAGAAACTCCATATTATTCGTCTTTTTGGCACAACTTGGGTGAAACTGACTACTACAGTCACGACACTTAAGTCCATTAACCACTTTTGCATTACAGCGTTTACAAACAATACAACTAGCTGTACTTGAACCAACCATTTTGATGACACTTTAACTATACTGAGGTTAGGTTACAGCACACAGCAGCACGTCTTACCGCTAGTGTAATAGAGAAGGTCGTGAAGGCCCATATTTTGAGACAAAATCACCGGGCGCCGTTAGCCTTAGGATAAGTCCTGTACACATTTCAACTAGAGTTAAGTTAATCTTAAGCCTGTAGCCCAACAGAAAGATTTTGCCAGTTGAAAGTCACATCGACCTCATTGGGGAAAGAACCCGCGACTTTCCGGTTTGGTTGGCAGTGCCTCGGCTAACTACACCATGGCGGAAGCTATGTCTTTTCTCGATGTACCATATTTTATCCCACTCATTTACAGATAACGAAGTTTTTGACGTAGATCCTTCAACTCAGGGCTCCCTTATCTCTTACGAATTCTCCACATTCTGTAAATACATTTGTGAATGGAAATAGCACATACTATAGTGCAAAAAATGCAATTACACGCATGGTAGGACAATTTCAGTGGGTGTCATTCTAATCACACTAGTTACCGTTATTCTCTATTTATCTCACCCTTGCAATAGATATATTTTTTGGAAAATCATTAGTATAAGAATGAAGTTTATTATTAGATACAAACTGTCTTACTTACCACACACTCTGCATAGAGTATTGAAATACTAGAGAATATTTAAATACCTCTATAGTCTATATCCTTGCATAAACTGGAAATCATTTTCTACAAAACATTTCTTAATTGGAAGCCTGCTTTCCCGTTGCTATTCGATTTCCAATAATAGCAGAACATCGCTTTGTTGTGAAGAATTTACAATCTTGCAATATCAATCGTTGATAAAGGACATGTATAAAGATCTCAATCGGTTGGTATTTTATGGCTAATTAACTGCTACGGAATATAATTTACCTTTCACCTTTAGTTACGAATAAAGAATAACCAGAAACGCATGGGAAAATATAGCACGATTATGCTTTTGTTGGACTTGACAAAATCATAATACCTCAGGGAATTGTATATAGGCCTACAAATTAGCACAAAAATCATTATAGGGAATGGATTTTCAAATCCATAGTGCCATTTGTACACAATATTTACTGTCAACTTGCGTTTATCTTGACATTTATTTTCTTTCTAGCTATCGGTAATCACACAAAGTAAATCAGTTCAGTGCACTGGAGAGAAATACAAAGAATGAACACATCTCTATTTAGACGTAATAAAGAGAGATTCAAATTACGTTAAGACAATATTTAACTCGTAGCCTAAGTTGTTTACAATTGCGTTTTTATGTTTTTCTCTTTAGCTTCGGTGGTTGTAGAAACATAGGCATAGGAAAATCACAGGCAGATACCCAAACAGAAGTTTGGAATCAATTTTAATCCCCGTATTATTATATTGGAGTAGAAATTGATCGCGGAAACTAAGTAAATTAATTTTAAGTGGAACATTTACATTTTTGGTATTTGAAAAATATTCAGATGTAGAATTAGATTGAAGGACTAACCTGCTACAGTAGAATGAGTAATGGTACAGACTCCATGGAAACTGTAGGTCCCAGCACTCTATATCAGCTTCAAATGTCGTTTGTCGACAATCTTCTCCTTTTCCCTAGAACGCCATTGATTCTTGTTTCACATAGTCGTCATAATGCCGTTGTTGTGGGTCTCTTTCCCGGATATTCCTGTGTTAAGGACCTTATCTTCGGAAGAACCTGTTAAATGTACGCATAACATGTTGTTGATTAATACTGATAGGTTAAAGTTAAGCTAGCACAGGTAAATGATTGTTGCTTTCATTGTGCACTCTGTGGAACATGAAGAGATTAGAGTGGTGATGAGTGTGGAAACAAAAATACGTATAGCAAGAATCAGTGAACTCAATATCACACATATCACTCAGGGCACAATCTTACTAATATTTTTCTGTCCGACCCGCAAAACCGCCCGAGCTAGTAGGTCTGCATACGTCTTATTTATCTTTTAAATAAATATTGCAAACGGAGCACTCTTCACTAGTCGGGTAGGTTAAGCTTGATAGTTTAGATCGGCATAATTAGCTAGACAGGCCATTATGAGTGAGAGTAGGAATTCAAATACGAAGATATTCAGTCTCTGATTGACCAAGTTGAGTATTCAGAAGCTGAAGCAGATTATAGAGAAGATGTTGAACAAGCTGTTTTTTCAGCCATATCTCATGTAGACTCTTTAATTGTAGCCTATGAGGCTAAACTTAAACAAGAAGCAGATGCTAAGATTAGACAAGATATTGCAGAAGCAGACGCTAGGACTAGATTAGAAATTGCAGAAGCAGACGCTAGGACTAGATTAGAAGTAGCAGAAGTAGAAGCTAGGACTAGATTAGAATTAGCAGAATCAGAAGCTAAGGCTAGACAAGAAAAAGCAGAAGCAGAGCAAAGAGCTGCTCAAGCTGGATCTATGGATAAATTAGCTTCTGTTGATATTGTAGCAACTCAGTTCTATGATTACGTTGAAGCTATTCAAATGTTAGTTATACGAGACAAGGTCTCATATTTCAAGGCTGTCAGTATGCGTAATGCATTTGAAGCTACATTTAATCAATATAAGAATAAGTACTCTCAAATAAACCACAAGAAGTGACTGAAGTCATTAAACTTCAAAGTCGAGAAGTCGAAGCGACTTTTCAGGAGGCAATAGGTCTCTTAAACAGTTCTATTGCTGAAAGTAAACAGTTCTATGACCCTGATCAGGTTTCAGCTTCTGTAGTCCAGCAGTCATCTACAGAATTGACTCCTTCACTGCCTAAGCTTCCCGAGATCAGACTTCCTCAATTCACAGGCGATCCTGCCTTGTGGATTGATTTCAGGGATACATTTTATTCCCTTGACATTCAACATAAGCATATTTCTAACATGGACAAGTTCCAATATCTCAAATCATGCTTATCGTCAGAAGTCATGACTGTAATACAGAATATTCCTGTATCCTCAGCTACATTTGATGTAGCCTGGGAAACGTTGTCAGAAAGATTTGACAACAATCGTCTGATTGCTAATACTCACATCGACAAACTATTTTCACCGCCTTCTCTTGAAAAGAATTCTGTTGTTGATTAATACTGATAGGTTACAGTTAAGCTAGCACAGGTAAATGATTGTTGCTTTCATTGTGCACTCTTTGGAACATGAAGAGAGGAGAGTGGTGATGAGTGTGGAAACAAAAATACGTATAGCAAGAATCTGTGAACTCAATATCACCCAATCACTCAGGGCACAATCCTACTAATATTTTCTCTCCGACCCGCAAAACCGCCCGAGCTAGTAGGTCTGCATACGTCTTATTTATCTTTTAAATAAATATTGCAACGGAGCACTCTTCACTAGTCGGGTAGGTTAAGCTTGATAGTTTAGATCGGCATAATTAGCTAGACAGGCCATTATGAGTGAGTAGGAATTTGAAATAATACTTAGGTTATATGGACGGTCTTCAAATAAGTCCAATCGTCACACAGGTGTCCAACAAGTGGAGATTATATTCGGGATAACGGCAATAAATGTACAACGTCTGGAAACAAACAAAATAGGAATATTATCAGCATTATATTTTACAGGAGCTAAATGACAAAACTATTGGATATATCTTTCTCGAGATTTTCAGATGAGTCACAAAATTGGTAGGAATGGAAACAATATATCCATACATATTCTAGGAAAATCACAAGAAATTAATTATAATAATGTAAATATAAATGTACTATATATATGTTCTAAATATACTGCAATGTTGTCATTCAAGCTTGCCAATTCTTGAAGCTTTTTCCAGTCTTCATATCCATTTGCTGAATATTTCTCAGTGTAATAAAGAAGGTCGAGCAGGGCCATATTTTGAGACAAAATCACCGGGCGCCGTTAGCCTTAGGATAAGTCCTGTACACATTTCAACTAGAGTTAAGTTAATCTTAAGCCTGTAGCCCAACAGAAAGATTTTGCCAGTTGAAAGTCACATCGACCTCATTGGGGAAAGAACCCGCGACTTTCCGGTTTGGTTGGCAGTTCCTCGGCTAACTACACCATGGCGGAAGCTATGTCTTTTCTCTATGTACCATATTTTATCCCACTCATTTACAGATAACGAAGTTTTTGACGTAGATCCTTCAACTCAGGGCTCCCTTATCTCTTACGAATTCTCCACATTCTGTAAATACATTTGTGAATGGAAATAGCACATACTATAGTGCAAAAAATGCAATTACACGCATGGTAGGACAATTTCAGTGGGTGTCATTCTAATCACACTAGTTACCGTTATTCTCTATTTATCTCACCCTTGCAATAGATATATTTTTTTTGGAAAATCATTAGTATAAGAATGAAGTTTATTATTAGATACAAACTGTCTTACTTACCACACACTCTGCATAGAGTATTGAAATACTAGAGAATATTTAAATACCTCTATAGTCTATATCCTTGCATAAACTGGAAATTATTTTCTACAAAACATTTCTTAATTGGAAGCCTGCTTTCCCGTTGCTATTCGATTTCCAATAATAGCAGAACATCGCTTTGTTGTGAAGAATTTACAATCTTGCAATATCAATCGTTGATAAAGGACATGTATAAAGATCTCAATCGGTTGGTATTTTATGGCTAATTAACTGCTACGGAATATAATTTACCTTTCACCTTTAGTTACGAATAAAGAATAACCAGAAACGCATGGGAAAATATAGCACGATTATGCTTTTGTTGGACTTGACAAAATCATAATACCTCAGGGAATTGTATATAGGCCTTCAAATTAGCACAAAAATCATTATAGGGAATGGATTTTCAAATCCATAGTGCCATTTGTATACAATATTTACTGTCAACTTGCGTTTATCTTGACATTTATTTTCTTTCTAGCTATCGGTAATCACACAAAGTAAATCAGTTCAGTGCACTAGAGAGAAATACAAAGAATGAACACATCTCTATTTAGACGTAATAAAGAGAGATTCAAATTACGTTAAGACAATATTTAACTCGTAGCCTAAGTTGTTTACAATTGCGTTTTTATGTTTTTCTCTTTAGCTTCGGTGGTTGTAGAAACATAGGCATAGGAAAATCACAGGCAGATACCCAAACAGAAGTTTGGACCCACTAATAATCCCCGTATTATTATATTGGAGTAGAAATTGATCGCGGAAACTAAGTAAATTAATTTTAAGTGGAACATTTACATTTTTGGTATTTGAAAAATATTCAGATGTAGAATTAGATTGAAGGACTAACCTGCTACAGTAGAATGAGTAATGGTACAGACTCCATGGAAACTGTAGGTCCCAGCACTCTATATCAGCTTCAAATGTCGTTTGTCGACAATCTTCTCCTTTTCCCTAGAACGCCATTGATTCTTGTTTCACATAGTCGTCATAATGCCGTTGTTGTGGGTCTCTTTCCCGGATATTCCTGTGTTAAGGACCTTATCTTCGGAAGAACCTGTTAAATGTACGCATAACATGTTGTTGATTAATACTGATAGGTTACAGTTAAGCTAGCACAGGTAAATGATTGTTGCTTTCATTGTGCACTCTGTGGAACATGAAGAGATTAGAGTGGTGATGAGTGTGGAAACAAAAATACGTATAGCAAGAATCAGTGAACTCAATATCACACATATCACTCAGGGCACAATCTTACTAATATTTTCTGTCCGACCCGCAAAACCGCCCGAGCTAGTAGGTCTGCATACGTCTTATTTATCTTTTAAATAAATATTGCAACGGAGCACTCTTCACTAGTCGGGTAGGTTAAGCTTGATAGTTTAGATCGGCATAATTAGCTAGACAGTCCATTATGAGTGAGAGTATGAATTCAAATACGAAGATATTCAGTCTCTGATTGACCAAGTTGAGTATTCAGAAGCTGAAGCAGATTATAGAGAAGATGTTGAACAAGCTGTTTTTTCAGCCATATCTCATGTAGACTCTTTAATTGTAGCCTATGAGGCTAAACTTAAACAAGAAGCAGATGCTAAGATTAGACAAGATATTGCAGAAGCAGACGCTAGGACTAGATTAGAAATTGCAGAAGCAGACGCTAGGACTAGATTAGAAGTAGCAGAAGTAGAAGCTAGGACTAGATTAGAATTAGCAGAATCAGAAGCTAAGGCTAGACAAGAAAAAGCAGAAGCAGAGCAAAGAGCTGCTCAAGCTGGATCTATGGATAAATTAGCTTCTGTTGATATTGTAGCAACTCAGTTCTATGATTACGTTGAAGCTATTCAAATGTTAGTTATACGAGACAAGGTCTCATATTTCAAGGCTGTCAGTATGCGTAATGCATTTGAAGCTACATTTAATCAATATAAGAATAAGTACTCTCAAATAAACCACAAGAAGTGACTGAAGTCATTAAACTTCAAAGTCGAGAAGTCGAAGCGACTTTTCAGGAGGCAATAGGTCTCTTAAACAGTTCTATTGCTGAAAGTAAACAGTTCTATGACCCTGATCAGGTTTCAGCTTCTGTAGTCCAGCAGTCATCTACAGAATTGACTCCTTCACTGCCTAAGCTTCCCGAGATCGGACTTCCTCAATTCACAGGCGATCCTGCCTTGTGGATTGATTTCAGGGATACATTTTATTCCCTTGACATTCAACATAAGCATATTTCTAACATGGACAAGTTCCAATATCTCAAATCATGCTTATCGTCAGAAGTCATGACTGTAATACAGAATATTCCTGTATCCTCAGCTACATTTGATGTAGCCTGGGAAACGTTGTCAGAAAGATTTGACAACAATCGTCTGATTGCTAATACTCACATCGACAAACTATTTTCACCGCCTTCTCTTGAAAAGAATTCTGTTGTTGATTAATACTGATAGGTTACAGTTAAGCTAGCACAGGTAAATGATTGTTGCTTTCATTGTGCACTCTTTGGAACATGAAGAGAGGAGAGTGGTGATGAGTGTGGAAACAAAAATACGTATAGCAAGAATCTGTGAACTCAATATCACCCAATCACTCAGGGCACAATCCTACTAATATTTTCTCTCCGACCCGCAAAACCGCCCGAGCTAGTAGGTCTGCATACGTCTTATTTATCTTTTAAATAAATATTGCAACGGAGCACTCTTCACTAGTCGGGTAGGTTAAGCTTGATAGTTTAGATCGGCATAATTAGCTAGACAGGCCATTATGAGTGAGTAGGAATTTGAAATAATACTTAGGTTATATGGACGGTCTTCAAATAAGTCCAATCGTCACACAGGTGTCCAACATGTGGAGATTATATTCGTGATAACGGCAATAAATGTACAACGTCTGGAAACAAACAAAATAGGAATATTACCAGCATTATATTTTACAGTAGCTAAATGACAAAACTATTGGATATATCTTTCTCGGGATTTTCAGGTGAGTCACAAGATTGGTAGGAAAGGAAACAATATATCCATACAATATTCTAGGAAAATCACAAGTAATCAATTATAATAATGTAAATATAAATGTACTATATTTATGTTCTACATATACTGCCATGTTGTCATTCAAGCGTGCCAATTCTTGAAGCTTTTTCCAGTCTTCATATCCATTTGCTGAATATTTCTCAGTGTAATAAAGAAGGTCGTGCAGGCCCATATTTTGAGACAAAATCACCGGGCGCCGTTAGCCTTAGGATAAGTCCTGTACACATTTCAACTAGAGTTAAGTTAATCTTAAGCCTGTAGCCCAACAGAAAGATTTTGCCAGTTGAAAGTCACATCGACCTCATTGGGGAAAGAACCCGCGACTTTCCGGTTTGGTTGGCAGTGCCTCGGCTAACTACACCATGGCGGAAGCTATGTCTTTTCTCTATGTACCATATTTTATCCCACTCATTTACAGATAACGAAGTTTTTGACGTAGATCCTTCAACTCAGGGCTCCCTTATCTCTTACGAATTCTCCACATTCTGTAAATACATTTGTGAATGGAAATAGCACATACTATAGTGCAAAAAATGCAATTACACGCATGGTAGGACAATTTCAGTGGGTGTCATTCTAATCACACTAGTTACCGTTATTCTCTATTTATCTCACCCTTGCAATAGATATATTTTTTTGGAAAATCATTAGTATAAGAATGAAGTTTATTATTAGATACAAACTGTCTTACTTACCACACACTCTGCATAGAGTATTGAAATACTAGAGAATATTTAAATACCTCTATAGTCTATATCCTTGCATAAACTGGAAATTATTTTCTACAAAACATTTCTTAATTGGAAGCCTGCTTTCCCGTTGCTATTCGATTTCCAATAATAGCAGAACATCGCTTTGTTGTGAAGAATTTACAATCTTGCAATATCAATCGTTGATAAAGGACATGTATAAAGATCTCAATCGGTTGGTATTTTATGGCTAATTAACTGCTACGGAATATAATTTACCTTTCACCTTTAGTTACGAATAAAGAATAACCAGAAACGCATGGGAAAATATAGCACGATTATGCTTTTGTTGGACTTGACAAAATCATAATACCTCAGGGAATTGTATGTAGGCCTACAAATTAGCACAAAAATCATTATAGGGAATGGATTTTCAAATCCATAGTGCCATTTGTACACAATATTTACTGTCAACTTGCGTTTATCTTGACATTTATTTTCTTTCTAGCTATCGGTAATCACACAAAGTAAATCAGTTCAGTGCACTGGAGAGAAATACAAAGAATGGACACATCTCTATTTAGACGTAATAAAGAGAGATTCAAATTACGTTAAGACAATATTTAACTCGTAGCCTAAGTTGTTTACAATTGCGTTTTTATGTTTTTCTCTTTAGCTTCGGTGGTTGTAGAAACATAGGCATAGGAAAATCACAGGCAGATACCCAAACAGAAGTTTGGACCCACTAATAATCCCCGTATTATTATATTGGAGTAGAAATTGATCGCGGAAACTAAGTAAATTAATTTTAAGTGGAACATTTACATTTTTGGTATTTGAAAAATATTCAGAAGTAGAATTAGATTGAAGGACTAACCTGCTACAGTAGAATGAGTAATGGTACAGACTCCATGGAAACTGTAGGTCCCAGCACTCTATATCAGCTTCAAATGTCGTTTGTCGACAATCTTCTCCTTTTCCCTAGAACGCCATTTATTCTTGTTTCACATAGTCGTCATAATGCCGTTGTTGTGGGTCTCTTTCCCGGATATTCCTGTGTTAAGGACCTTATCTTCGGAAGAACCTGTTAAATGTACGCATAACATGTTGTTGATTAATACTGATAGGTTACAGTTAAGCTAGCACAGGTAAATGATTGTTGCTTTCATTGTGCACTCTGTGGAACATGAAGAGATTAGAGTGGTGATGAGTGTGGAAACAAAAATACGTATAGCAAGAATCAGTGAACTCAATATCACACATATCACTCAGGGCACAATCTTACTAATATTTTCTGTCCGACCCGCAAAACCGCCCGAGCTAGTAGGTCTGCATACGTCTTATTTATCTTTTAAATAAATATTGCAACGGAGCACTCTTCACTAGTCGGGTAGGTTAAGCTTGATAGTTTAGATCGGCATAATTAGCTAGACAGGCCATTATGAGTGAGAGTATGAATTCAAATACGAAGATATTCAGTCTCTGATTGACCAAGTTGAGTATTCAGAAGCTGAAGCAGATTATAGAGAAGATGTTGAACAAGCTGTTTTTTCAGCCATATCTCATGTAGACTCTTTAATTGTAGCCTATGAGGCTAAACTTAAACAAGAAGCAGATGCTAAGATTAGACAAGATATTGCAGAAGCAGACGCTAGGACTAGATTAGAAATTGCAGAAGCAGACGCTAGGACTAGATTAGAAGTAGCAGAAGTAGAAGCTAGGACTAGATTAGAATTAGCAGAATCAGAAGCTAAGGCTAGACAAGAAAAAGCAGAAGCAGAGCAAAGAGCTGCTCAAGCTGGATCTATGGATAAATTAGCTTCTGTTGATATTGTAGCAACTCAGTTCTATGATTACGTTGAAGCTATTCAAATGTTAGTTATACGAGACAAGGTCTCATATTTCAAGGCTGTCAGTATGCGTAATGCATTTGAAGCTACATTTAATCAATATAAGAATAAGTACTCTCAAATAAACCACAAGAAGTGACTGAAGTCATTAAACTTCAAAGTCGAGAAGTCGAAGCGACTTTTCAGGAGGCAATAGGTCTCTTAAACAGTTCTATTGCTGAAAGTAAACAGTTCTATGACCCTGATCAGGTTTCAGCTTCTGTAGTCCAGCAGTCATCTACAGAATTGACTCCTTCACTGCCTAAGCTTCCCGAGATCAGACTTCCTCAATTCACAGGCGATCCTGCCTTGTGGATTGATTTCAGGGATACATTTTATTCCCTTGACATTCAACATAAGCATATTTCTAACATGGACAAGTTCCAATATCTCAAATCATGCTTATCGTCAGAAGTCATGACTGTAATACAGAATATTCCTGTATCCTCAGCTACATTTGATGTAGCCTGGGAAACGTTGTCAGAAAGATTTGACAACAATCGTCTGATTGCTAATACTCACATCGACAAACTATTTTCACCGCCTTCTCTTGAAAAGAATTCTGTTGTTGATTAATACTGATAGGTTACAGTTAAGCTAGCACAGGTAAATGATTGTTGCTTTCATTGTGCACTCTTTGGAACATGAAGAGAGGAGAGTGGTGATGAGTGTGGAAACAAAAATACGTATAGCAAGAATCTGTGAACTCAATATCACCCAATCACTCAGGGCACAATCCTGCTAATATTTTCTCTCCGACCCGCAAAACCGCCCGAGCTAGTAGGTCTGCATACGTCTTATTTATCTTTTAAATAAATATTGCAACGGAGCACTCTTCACTAGTCGGGTAGGTTAAGCTTGATAGTTTAGATCGGCATAATTAGCTAGACAGGCCACTATGAGTGAGTAGGAATTTGAAATAATACTTAGGTTATATGGACGGTCTTCAAATAAGTCCAATCGTCACACAGGTGTCCAACATGTGGAGATTATATTCGTGATAACGGCAATAAATGTACAACGTCTGGAAACAAACAAAATAGGAATATTACCAGCATTATATTTTACAGGAGCTAAATGACAAAACTATTGGATATATCTTTCTCGGGATTTTCAGGTGAGTCAAAAGATTGGTAGGAAAGGAAACAATATATCCATACAATATTCCAGGAAAATCACAAGTAATCAATTATAATAATGTAAATATAAATGTACTATATTTATGTTCTACATATACTGCCATGTTGTCATTCAAGCGTGCCAATTCTTGAAGCTTTTTCCAGTCTTCATATCCATTTGCTGAATATTTCTCAGTGTAATAAAGAAGGTCGTGCAGGCCCATATTTTGAGACAAAATCACCGGGCGCCGTTAGCCTTAGGATAAGTCCTGTACACATTTCAACTAGAGTTAAGTTAATCTTAAGCCTGTAGTCCAACAGAAAGATTTTGCCAGTTGAAAGTCACATCGACCTCATTGGGGAAAGAACCCGCGACTTTCCGGTTTGGTTGGCAGTGCCTCGGCTAACTACACCATGGCGGAAGCTATGTCTTTTCTCTATGTACCATATTTTATCCCACTCATTTACAGATAACGAAGTTTTTGACGTAGATCCTTCAACTCAGGGCTCCCTTATCTCTTACGAATTCTCCACATTCTGTAAATACATTTGTGAATGGAAATAGCACATACTATAGTGCAAAAAATGCAATTACACGCATGGTAGGACAATTTCAGTGGGTGTCATTCTAATCACACTAGTTACCGTTATTCTCTATTTATCTCACCCTTGCAATAGATATATTTTTTTGGAAAATCATTAGTATAAGAATGAAGTTTATTATTAGATACAAACTGTCTTACTTACCACACACTCTGCATAGAGTATTGAAATACTAGAGAATATTTAAATACCTCTATAGTCTATATCCTTGCATAAACTGGAAATTATTTTCTACAAAACATTTCTTAATTGGAAGCCTGCTTTCCCGTTGCTATTCGATTTCCAATAATAGCAGAACATCGCTTTGTTGTGAAGAATTTACAATCTTGCAATATCAATCGTTGATAAAGGACATGTATAAAGATCTCAATCGGTTGGTATTTTATGGCTAATTAACTGCTACGGAATATAATTTACCTTTCACCTTTAGTTACGAATAAAGAATAACCAGAAACGCATGGGAAAATATAGCACGATTATGCTTTTGTTGGACTTGACAAAATCATAATACCTCAGGGAATTGTATGTAGGCCTACAAATTAGCACAAAAATCATTATAGGGAATGGATTTTCAAATCCATAGTGCCATTTGTACACAATATTTACTGTCAACTTGCGTTTATCTTGACATTTATTTTCTTTCTAGCTATCGGTAATCACACAAAGTAAATCAGTTCAGTGCACTGGAGAGAAATACAAAGAATGGACACATCTCTATTTAGACGTAATAAAGAGAGATTCAAATTACGTTAAGACAATATTTAACTCGTAGCCTAAGTTGTTTACAATTGCGTTTTTATGTTTTTCTCTTTAGCTTCGGTGGTTGTAGAAACATAGGCATAGGAAAATCACAGGCAGATACCCAAACAGAAGTTTGGACCCACTAATAATCCCCGTATTATTATATTGGAGTAGAAATTGATCGCGGAAACTAAGTAAATTAATTTTAAGTGGAACATTTACATTTTTGGTATTTGAAAAATATTCAGAAGTAGAATTAGATTGAAGGACTAACCTGCTACAGTAGAATGAGTAATGGTACAGACTCCATGGAAACTGTAGGTCCCAGCACTCTATATCAGCTTCAAATGTCGTTTGTCGACAATCTTCTCCTTTTCCCTAGAACGCCATTTATTCTTGTTTCACATAGTCGTCATAATGCCGTTGTTGTGGGTCTCTTTCCCGGATATTCCTGTGTTAAGGACCTTATCTTCGGAAGAACCTGTTAAATGTACGCATAACATGTTGTTGATTAATACTGATAGGTTACAGTTAAGCTAGCACAGGTAAATGATTGTTGCTTTCATTGTGCACTCTGTGGAACATGAAGAGATTAGAGTGGTGATGAGTGTGGAAACAAAAATACGTATAGCAAGAATCAGTGAACTCAATATCACACATATCACTCAGGGCACAATCTTACTAATATTTTCTGTCCGACCCGCAAAACCGCCCGAGCTAGTAGGTCTGCATACGTCTTATTTATCTTTTAAATAAATATTGCAACGGAGCACTCTTCACTAGTCGGGTAGGTTAAGCTTGATAGTTTAGATCGGCATAATTAGCTAGACAGGCCATTATGAGTGAGAGTATGAATTCAAATACGAAGATATTCAGTCTCTGATTGACCAAGTTGAGTATTCAGAAGCTGAAGCAGATTATAGAGAAGATGTTGAACAAGCTGTTTTTTCAGCCATATCTCATGTAGACTCTTTAATTGTAGCCTATGAGGCTAAACTTAAACAAGAAGCAGATGCTAAGATTAGACAAGATATTGCAGAAGCAGACGCTAGGACTAGATTAGAAATTGCAGAAGCAGACGCTAGGACTAGATTAGAAGTAGCAGAAGTAGAAGCTAGGACTAGATTAGAATTAGCAGAATCAGAAGCTAAGGCTAGACAAGAAAAAGCAGAAGCAGAGCAAAGAGCTGCTCAAGCTGGATCTATGGATAAATTAGCTTCTGTTGATATTGTAGCAACTCAGTTCTATGATTACGTTGAAGCTATTCAAATGTTAGTTATACGAGACAAGGTCTCATATTTCAAGGCTGTCAGTATGCGTAATGCATTTGAAGCTACATTTAATCAATATAAGAATAAGTACTCTCAAATAAACCACAAGAAGTGACTGAAGTCATTAAACTTCAAAGTCGAGAAGTCGAAGCGACTTTTCAGGAGGCAATAGGTCTCTTAAACAGTTCTATTGCTGAAAGTAAACAGTTCTATGACCCTGATCAGGTTTCAGCTTCTGTAGTCCAGCAGTCATCTACAGAATTGACTCCTTCACTGCCTAAGCTTCCCGAGATCAGACTTCCTCAATTCACAGGCGATCCTGCCTTGTGGATTGATTTCAGGGATACATTTTATTCCCTTGACATTCAACATAAGCATATTTCTAACATGGACAAGTTCCAATATCTCAAATCATGCTTATCGTCAGAAGTCATGACTGTAATACAGAATATTCCTGTATCCTCAGCTACATTTGATGTAGCCTGGGAAACGTTGTCAGAAAGATTTGACAACAATCGTCTGATTGCTAATACTCACATCGACAAACTATTTTCACCGCCTTCTCTTGAAAAGAATTCTGTTGTTGATTAATACTGATAGGTTACAGTTAAGCTAGCACAGGTAAATGATTGTTGCTTTCATTGTGCACTCTTTGGAACATGAAGAGAGGAGAGTGGTGATGAGTGTGGAAACAAAAATACGTATAGCAAGAATCTGTGAACTCAATATCACCCAATCACTCAGGGCACAATCCTGCTAATATTTTCTCTCCGACCCGCAAAACCGCCCGAGCTAGTAGGTCTGCATACGTCTTATTTATCTTTTAAATAAATATTGCAACGGAGCACTCTTCACTAGTCGGGTAGGTTAAGCTTGATAGTTTAGATCGGCATAATTAGCTAGACAGGCCACTATGAGTGAGTAGGAATTTGAAATAATACTTAGGTTATATGGACGGTCTTCAAATAAGTCCAATCGTCACACAGGTGTCCAACATGTGGAGATTATATTCGTGATAACGGCAATAAATGTACAACGTCTGGAAACAAACAAAATAGGAATATTACCAGCATTATATTTTACAGGAGCTAAATGACAAAACTATTGGATATATCTTTCTCGGGATTTTCAGGTGAGTCAAAAGATTGGTAGGAAAGGAAACAATATATCCATACAATATTCCAGGAAAATCACAAGTAATCAATTATAATAATGTAAATATAAATGTACTATATTTATGTTCTACATATACTGCCATGTTGTCATTCAAGCGTGCCAATTCTTGAAGCTTTTTCCAGTCTTCATATCCATTTGCTGAATATTTCTCAGTGTAATAAAGAAGGTCGTGCAGGCCCATATTTTGAGACAAAATCACCGGGCGCCGTTAGCCTTAGGATAAGTCCTGTACACATTTCAACTAGAGTTAAGTTAATCTTAAGCCTGTAGTCCAACAGAAAGATTTTGCCAGTTGAAAGTCACATCGACCTCATTGGGGAAAGAACCCGCGACTTTCCGGTTTGGTTGGCAGTGCCTCGGCTAACTACACCATGGCGGAAGCTATGTCTTTTCTCTATGTACCATATTTTATCCCACTCATTTACAGATAACGAAGTTTTTGACGTAGATCCTTCAACTCAGGGCTCCCTTATCTCTTACGAATTCTCCACATTCTGTAAATACATTTGTGAATGGAAATAGCACATACTATAGTGCAAAAAATGCAATTACACGCATGGTAGGACAATTTCAGTGGGTGTCATTCTAATCACACTAGTTACCGTTATTCTCTATTTATCTCACCCTTGCAATAAATATATTTTTTTGGAAAATCATTAGTATAAGAATGAAGTTTATTATTAGATACAAACTGTCTTACTTACCACACACTCTGCATAGAGTATTGAAATACTAGAGAATATTTAAATACCTCTATAGTCTATATCCTTGCATAAACTGGAAATCATTTTCTACAAAACATTTCTTAATTGGAAGCCTGCTTTCCCGTTGCTATTCGATTTCCAATAATAGCAGAACATCGCTTTGTTGTGAAGAATTTACAATCTTGCAATATCAATCGTTGATAAAGGACATGTATAAAGATCTCAATCGGTTGGTATTTTATGGCTAATTAACTGCTACGGAATATAATTTACCTTTCACCTTTAGTTACGAATAAAGAATAACCAGAAACGCATGGGAAAATATAGCACGATTATGCTTTTGTTGGACTTGACAAAATCATAATACCTCAGGGAATTGTATATAGGCCTTCAAATTAGCACAAAAATCATTATAGGGAATGGATTTTCAAATCCATAGTGCCATTTGTATACAATATTTACTGTCAACATGCGTTTATCTTGACATTTATTTTCTTTCTAGCTATCGGTAATCACACAAAGTAAATCAGTTCAGTGCACTAGAGAGAAATACAAAGAATGAACACATCTCTATTTAGACGTAATAAAGAGAGATTCAAATTACGTTAAGACAATATTTAACTCGTAGCCTAAGTTGTTTACAATTGCGTTTTTATGTTTTTCTCTTTAGCTTCGGTGGTTGTAGAAACATAGGCATAGGAAAATCACAGGCAGATACCCAAACAGAAGTTTGGACCCACTAATAATCCCCGTATTATTATATTGGAGTAGAAATTGATCGCGGAAACTAAGTAAATTAATTTTAAGTGGAACATTTACATTTTTGGTATTTGAAAAATATTCAGATGTAGAATTTGATTGAAGGACTAACCTGCTACAGTAGAATGAGTAATGGTACAGACTCCATGGAAACTGTAGGTCCCAGCACTCTATATCAGCTTCAAATGTCGTTTGTCGACAATCTTCTCCTTTTCCCTAGAACGCCATTGATTCTTGTTTCACATAGTCGTCATAATGCCGTTGTTGTGGGTCTCTTTCCCGGATATTCCTGTGTTAAGGACCTTATCTTCGGAAGAACCTGTTAAATGTACGCATAACATGTTGTTGATTAATACTGATAGGTTACAGTTAAGCTAGCACAGGTAAATGATTGTTGCTTTCATTGTGCACTCTGTGGAACATGAAGAGATTAGAGTGGTGATGAGTGTGGAAACAAAAATACGTATAGCAAGAATCAGTGAACTCAATATCACACATATCACTCAGGGCACAATCTTACTAATATTTTCTGTCCGACCCGCAAAACCGCCCGAGCTAGTAGGTCTGCATACGTCTTATTTATCTTTTAAATAAATATTGCAACGGAGCACTCTTCACTAGTCGGGTAGGTTAAGCTTGATAGTTTAGATCGGCATAATTAGCTAGACAGTCCATTATGAGTGAGAGTATGAATTCAAATACAAAGATATTCAGTCTCTGATTGACCAAGTTGAGTATTCAGAAGCTGAAGCAGATTATAGAGAAGATGTTGAACAAGCTGTTTTTTCAGCCATATCTCATGTAGACTCTTTAATTGTAGCCTATGAGGCTAAACTTAAACAAGAAGCAGATGCTAAGATTAGACAAGATATTGCAGAAGCAGACGCTAGGACTAGATTAGAAATTGCAGAAGCAGACGCTAGGACTAGATTAGAAGTAGCAGAAGTAGAAGCTAGGACTAGATTAGAATTAGCAGAATCAGAAGCTAAGGCTAGACAAGAAAAAGCAGAAGCAGAGCAAAGAGCTGCTCAAGCTGGATCTATGGATAAATTAGCTTCTGTTGATATTGTAGCAACTCAGTTCTATGATTACGTTGAAGCTATTCAAATGTTAGTTATACGAGACAAGGTCTCATATTTCAAGGCTGTCAGTATGCGTAATGCATTTGAAGCTACATTTAATCAATATAAGAATAAGTACTCTCAAATAAACCACAAGAAGTGACTGAAGTCATTAAACTTCAAAGTCGAGAAGTCGAAGCGACTTTTCAGGAGGCAATAGGTCTCTTAAACAGTTCTATTGCTGAAAGTAAACAGTTCTATGACCCTGATCAGGTTTCAGCTTCTGTAGTCCAGCAGTCATCTACAGAATTGACTCCTTCACTGCCTAAGCTTCCCGAGATCGGACTTCCTCAATTCACAGGCGATCCTGCCTTGTGGATTGATTTCAGGGATACATTTTATTCCCTTGACATTCAACATAAGCATATTTCTAACATGGACAAGTTCCAATATCTCAAATCATGCTTATCGTCAGAAGTCATGACTGTAATACAGAATATTCCTGTATCCTCAGCTACATTTGATGTAGCCTGGGAAACGTTGTCAGAAAGATTTGACAACAATCGTCTGATTGCTAATACTCACATCGACAAACTATTTTCACCGCCTTCTCTTGAAAAGAATTCTGTTGTTGATTAATACTGATAGGTTACAGTTAAGCTAGCACAGGTAAATGATTGTTGCTTTCATTGTGCACTCTTTGGAACATGAAGAGAGGAGAGTGGTGATGAGTGTGGAAACAAAAATACGTATAGCAAGAATCTGTGAACTCAATATCACCCAATCACTCAGGGCACAATCCTACTAATATTTTCTCTCCGACCCGCAAAACCGCCCGAGCTAGTAGGTCTGCATACGTCTTATTTATCTTTTAAATAAATATTGCAACGGAGCACTCTTCACTAGTCGGGTAGGTTAAGCTTGATAGTTTAGATCGGCATAATTAGCTAGACAGGCCATTATGAGTGAGTAGGAATTTGAAATAATACTTAGGTTATATGGACGGTCTTCAAATAAGTCCAATCGTCACACAGGTGTCCAACATGTGGAGATTATATTCGTGATAACGGCAATAAATGTACAACGTCTGGAAACAAACAAAATAGGAATATTACCAGCATTATATTTTACAGTAGCTAAATGACAAAACTATTGGATATATCTTTCTCGGGATTTTCAGGTGAGTCACAAGATTGGTAGGAAAGGAAACAATATATCCATACAATATTCTAGGAAAATCACAAGTAATCAATTATAATAATGTAAATATAAATGTACTATATTTATGTTCTACATATACTGCCATGTTGTCATTCAAGCGTGCCAATTCTTGAAGCTTTTTCCAGTCTTCATATCCATTTGCTGAATATTTCTCAGTGTAATAAAGAAGGTCGTGCAGGCCCATATTTTGAGACAAAATCACCGGGCGCCGTTAGCCTTAGGATAAGTCCTGTACACATTTCAACTAGAGTTAAGTTAATCTTAAGCCTGTAGCCCAACAGAAAGATTTTGCCAGTTGAAAGTCACATCGACCTCATTGGGGAAAGAACCCGCGACTTTCCGGTTTGGTTGGCAGTGCCTCGGCTAACTACACCATGGCGGAAGCTATGTCTTTTCTCTATGTACCATATTTTATCCCACTCATTTACAGATAACGAAGTTTTTGACGTAGATCCTTCAACTCAGGGCTCCCTTATCTCTTACGAATTCTCCACATTCTGTAAATACATTTGTGAATGGAAATAGCACATACTATAGTGCAAAAAATGCAATTACACGCATGGTAGGACAATTTCAGTGGGTGTCATTCTAATCACACTAGTTACCGTTATTCTCTATTTATCTCACCCTTGCAATAGATATATTTTTTTTGGAAAATCATTAGTATAAGAATGAAGTTTATTATTAGATACAAACTGTCTTACTTACCACACACTCTGCATAGAGTATTGAAATACTAGAGAATATTTAAATACCTCTATAGTCTATATCCTTGCATAAACTGGAAATTATTTTCTACAAAACATTTCTTAATTGGAAGCCTGCTTTCCCGTTGCTATTCGATTTCCAATAATAGCAGAACATCGCTTTGTTGTGAAGAATTTACAATCTTGCAATATCAATCGTTGATAAAGGACATGTATAAAGATCTCAATCGGTTGGTATTTTATGGCTAATTAACTGCTACGGAATATAATTTACCTTTCACCTTTAGTTACGAATAAAGAATAACCAGAAACGCATGGGAAAATATAGCACGATTATGCTTTTGTTGGACTTGACAAAATCATAATACCTCAGGGAATTGTATATAGGCCTTCAAATTAGCACAAAAATCATTATAGGGAATGGATTTTCAAATCCATAGTGCCATTTGTATACAATATTTACTGTCAACTTGCGTTTATCTTGACATTTATTTTCTTTCTAGCTATCGGTAATCACACAAAGTAAATCAGTTCAGTGCACTAGAGAGAAATACAAAGAATGAACACATCTCTATTTAGACGTAATAAAGAGAGATTCAAATTACGTTAAGACAATATTTAACTCGTAGCCTAAGTTGTTTACAATTGCGTTTTTATGTTTTTCTCTTTAGCTTCGGTGGTTGTAGAAACATAGGCATAGGAAAATCACAGGCAGATACCCAAACAGAAGTTTGGACCCACTAATAATCCCCGTATTATTATATTGGAGTAGAAATTGATCGCGGAAACTAAGTAAATTAATTTTAAGTGGAACATTTACATTTTTGGTATTTGAAAAATATTCAGATGTAGAATTAGATTGAAGGACTAACCTGCTACAGTAGAATGAGTAATGGTACAGACTCCATGGAAACTGTAGGTCCCAGCACTCTATATCAGCTTCAAATGTCGTTTGTCGACAATCTTCTCCTTTTCCCTAGAACGCCATTGATTCTTGTTTCACATAGTCGTCATAATGCCGTTGTTGTGGGTCTCTTTCCCGGATATTCCTGTGTTAAGGACCTTATCTTCGGAAGAACCTGTTAAATGTACGCATAACATGTTGTTGATTAATACTGATAGGTTACAGTTAAGCTAGCACAGGTAAATGATTGTTGCTTTCATTGTGCACTCTGTGGAACATGAAGAGATTAGAGTGGTGATGAGTGTGGAAACAAAAATACGTATAGCAAGAATCAGTGAACTCAATATCACACATATCACTCAGGGCACAATCTTACTAATATTTTCTGTCCGACCCGCAAAACCGCCCGAGCTAGTAGGTCTGCATACGTCTTATTTATCTTTTAAATAAATATTGCAACGGAGCACTCTTCACTAGTCGGGTAGGTTAAGCTTGATAGTTTAGATCGGCATAATTAGCTAGACAGTCCATTATGAGTGAGAGTATGAATTCAAATACGAAGATATTCAGTCTCTGATTGACCAAGTTGAGTATTCAGAAGCTGAAGCAGATTATAGAGAAGATGTTGAACAAGCTGTTTTTTCAGCCATATCTCATGTAGACTCTTTAATTGTAGCCTATGAGGCTAAACTTAAACAAGAAGCAGATGCTAAGATTAGACAAGATATTGCAGAAGCAGACGCTAGGACTAGATTAGAAATTGCAGAAGCAGACGCTAGGACTAGATTAGAAGTAGCAGAAGTAGAAGCTAGGACTAGATTAGAATTAGCAGAATCAGAAGCTAAGGCTAGACAAGAAAAAGCAGAAGCAGAGCAAAGAGCTGCTCAAGCTGGATCTATGGATAAATTAGCTTCTGTTGATATTGTAGCAACTCAGTTCTATGATTACGTTGAAGCTATTCAAATGTTAGTTATACGAGACAAGGTCTCATATTTCAAGGCTGTCAGTATGCGTAATGCATTTGAAGCTACATTTAATCAATATAAGAATAAGTACTCTCAAATAAACCACAAGAAGTGACTGAAGTCATTAAACTTCAAAGTCGAGAAGTCGAAGCGACTTTTCAGGAGGCAATAGGTCTCTTAAACAGTTCTATTGCTGAAAGTAAACAGTTCTATGACCCTGATCAGGTTTCAGCTTCTGTAGTCCAGCAGTCATCTACAGAATTGACTCCTTCACTGCCTAAGCTTCCCGAGATCGGACTTCCTCAATTCACAGGCGATCCTGCCTTGTGGATTGATTTCAGGGATACATTTTATTCCCTTGACATTCAACATAAGCATATTTCTAACATGGACAAGTTCCAATATCTCAAATCATGCTTATCGTCAGAAGTCATGACTGTAATACAGAATATTCCTGTATCCTCAGCTACATTTGATGTAGCCTGGGAAACGTTGTCAGAAAGATTTGACAACAATCGTCTGATTGCTAATACTCACATCGACAAACTATTTTCACCGCCTTCTCTTGAAAAGAATTCTGTTGTTGATTAATACTGATAGGTTACAGTTAAGCTAGCACAGGTAAATGATTGTTGCTTTCATTGTGCACTCTTTGGAACATGAAGAGAGGAGAGTGGTGATGAGTGTGGAAACAAAAATACGTATAGCAAGAATCTGTGAACTCAATATCACCCAATCACTCAGGGCACAATCCTACTAATATTTTCTCTCCGACCCGCAAAACCGCCCGAGCTAGTAGGTCTGCATACGTCTTATTTATCTTTTAAATAAATATTGCAACGGAGCACTCTTCACTAGTCGGGTAGGTTAAGCTTGATAGTTTAGATCGGCATAATTAGCTAGACAGGCCATTATGAGTGAGTAGGAATTTGAAATAATACTTAGGTTATATGGACGGTCTTCAAATAAGTCCAATCGTCACACAGGTGTCCAACATGTGGAGATTATATTCGTGATAACGGCAATAAATGTACAACGTCTGGAAACAAACAAAATAGGAATATTACCAGCATTATATTTTACAGTAGCTAAATGACAAAACTATTGGATATATCTTTCTCGGGATTTTCAGGTGAGTCACAAGATTGGTAGGAAAGGAAACAATATATCCATACAATATTCTAGGAAAATCACAAGTAATCAATTATAATAATGTAAATATAAATGTACTATATTTATGTTCTACATATACTGCCATGTTGTCATTCAAGCGTGCCAATTCTTGAAGCTTTTTCCAGTCTTCATATCCATTTGCTGAATATTTCTCAGTGTAATAAAGAAGGTCGTGCAGGCCCATATTTTGAGACAAAATCACCGGGCGCCGTTAGCCTTAGGATAAGTCCTGTACACATTTCAACTAGAGTTAAGTTAATCTTAAGCCTGTAGCCCAACAGAAAGATTTTGCCAGTTGAAAGTCACATCGACCTCATTGGGGAAAGAACCCGCGACTTTCCGGTTTGGTTGGCAGTGCCTCGGCTAACTACACCATGGCGGAAGCTATGTCTTTTCTCTATGTACCATATTTTATCCCACTCATTTACAGATAACGAAGTTTTTGACGTAGATCCTTCAACTCAGGGCTCCCTTATCTCTTACGAATTCTCCACATTCTGTAAATACATTTGTGAATGGAAATAGCACATACTATAGTGCAAAAAATGCAATTACACGCATGGTAGGACAATTTCAGTGGGTGTCATTCTAATCACACTAGTTACCGTTATTCTCTATTTATCTCACCCTTGCAATAGATATATTTTTTTTTGGAAAATCATTAGTATAAGAATGAAGTTTATTATTAGATACAAACTGTCTTACTTACCACACACTCTGCATAGAGTATTGAAATACTAGAGAATATTTAAATACCTCTATAGTCTATATCCTTGCATAAACTGGAAATTATTTTCTACAAAACATTTCTTAATTGGAAGCCTGCTTTCCCGTTGCTATTCGATTTCCAATAATAGCAGAACATCGCTTTGTTGTGAAGAATTTACAATCTTGCAATATCAATCGTTGATAAAGGACATGTATAAAGATCTCAATCGGTTGGTATTTTATGGCTAATTAACTGCTACGGAATATAATTTACCTTTCACCTTTAGTTACGAATAAAGAATAACCAGAAACGCATGGGAAAATATAGCACGATTATGCTTTTGTTGGACTTGACAAAATCATAATACCTCAGGGAATTGTATATAGGCCTTCAAATTAGCACAAAAATCATTATAGGGAATGGATTTTCAAATCCATAGTGCCATTTGTATACAATATTTACTGTCAACTTGCGTTTATCTTGACATTTATTTTCTTTCTAGCTATCGGTAATCACACAAAGTAAATCAGTTCAGTGCACTAGAGAGAAATACAAAGAATGAACACATCTCTATTTAGACGTAATAAAGAGAGATTCAAATTACGTTAAGACAATATTTAACTCGTAGCCTAAGTTGTTTACAATTGCGTTTTTATGTTTTTCTCTTTAGCTTCGGTGGTTGTAGAAACATAGGCATAGGAAAATCACAGGCAGATACCCAAACAGAAGTTTGGACCCACTAATAATCCCCGTATTATTATATTGGAGTAGAAATTGATCGCGGAAACTAAGTAAATTAATTTTAAGTGGAACATTTACATTTTTGGTATTTGAAAAATATTCAGATGTAGAATTAGATTGAAGGACTAACCTGCTACAGTAGAATGAGTAATGGTACAGACTCCATGGAAACTGTAGGTCCCAGCACTCTATATCAGCTTCAAATGTCGTTTGTCGACAATCTTCTCCTTTTCCCTAGAACGCCATTGATTCTTGTTTCACATAGTCGTCATAATGCCGTTGTTGTGGGTCTCTTTCCCGGATATTCCTGTGTTAAGGACCTTATCTTCGGAAGAACCTGTTAAATGTACGCATAACATGTTGTTGATTAATACTGATAGGTTACAGTTAAGCTAGCACAGGTAAATGATTGTTGCTTTCATTGTGCACTCTGTGGAACATGAAGAGATTAGAGTGGTGATGAGTGTGGAAACAAAAATACGTATAGCAAGAATCAGTGAACTCAATATCACACATATCACTCAGGGCACAATCTTACTAATATTTTCTGTCCGACCCGCAAAACCGCCCGAGCTAGTAGGTCTGCATACGTCTTATTTATCTTTTAAATAAATATTGCAACGGAGCACTCTTCACTAGTCGGGTAGGTTAAGCTTGATAGTTTAGATCGGCATAATTAGCTAGACAGTCCATTATGAGTGAGAGTATGAATTCAAATACGAAGATATTCAGTCTCTGATTGACCAAGTTGAGTATTCAGAAGCTGAAGCAGATTATAGAGAAGATGTTGAACAAGCTGTTTTTTCAGCCATATCTCATGTAGACTCTTTAATTGTAGCCTATGAGGCTAAACTTAAACAAGAAGCAGATGCTAAGATTAGACAAGATATTGCAGAAGCAGACGCTAGGACTAGATTAGAAATTGCAGAAGCAGACGCTAGGACTAGATTAGAAGTAGCAGAAGTAGAAGCTAGGACTAGATTAGAATTAGCAGAATCAGAAGCTAAGGCTAGACAAGAAAAAGCAGAAGCAGAGCAAAGAGCTGCTCAAGCTGGATCTATGGATAAATTAGCTTCTGTTGATATTGTAGCAACTCAGTTCTATGATTACGTTGAAGCTATTCAAATGTTAGTTATACGAGACAAGGTCTCATATTTCAAGGCTGTCAGTATGCGTAATGCATTTGAAGCTACATTTAATCAATATAAGAATAAGTACTCTCAAATAAACCACAAGAAGTGACTGAAGTCATTAAACTTCAAAGTCGAGAAGTCGAAGCGACTTTTCAGGAGGCAATAGGTCTCTTAAACAGTTCTATTGCTGAAAGTAAACAGTTCTATGACCCTGATCAGGTTTCAGCTTCTGTAGTCCAGCAGTCATCTACAGAATTGACTCCTTCACTGCCTAAGCTTCCCGAGATCGGACTTCCTCAATTCACAGGCGATCCTGCCTTGTGGATTGATTTCAGGGATACATTTTATTCCCTTGACATTCAACATAAGCATATTTCTAACATGGACAAGTTCCAATATCTCAAATCATGCTTATCGTCAGAAGTCATGACTGTAATACAGAATATTCCTGTATCCTCAGCTACATTTGATGTAGCCTGGGAAACGTTGTCAGAAAGATTTGACAACAATCGTCTGATTGCTAATACTCACATCGACAAACTATTTTCACCGCCTTCTCTTGAAAAGAATTCTGTTGTTGATTAATACTGATAGGTTACAGTTAAGCTAGCACAGGTAAATGATTGTTGCTTTCATTGTGCACTCTTTGGAACATGAAGAGAGGAGAGTGGTGATGAGTGTGGAAACAAAAATACGTATAGCAAGAATCTGTGAACTCAATATCACCCAATCACTCAGGGCACAATCCTACTAATATTTTCTCTCCGACCCGCAAAACCGCCCGAGCTAGTAGGTCTGCATACGTCTTATTTATCTTTTAAATAAATATTGCAACGGAGCACTCTTCACTAGTCGGGTAGGTTAAGCTTGATAGTTTAGATCGGCATAATTAGCTAGACAGGCCATTATGAGTGAGTAGGAATTTGAAATAATACTTAGGTTATATGGACGGTCTTCAAATAAGTCCAATCGTCACACAGGTGTCCAACATGTGGAGATTATATTCGTGATAACGGCAATAAATGTACAACGTCTGGGAACAAACAAAATAGGAATATTACCAGCATTATATTTTACAGTAGCTAAATGACAAAACTATTGGATATATCTTTCTCGGGATTTTCAGGTGAGTCACAAGATTGGTAGGAAAGGAAACAATATATCCATACAATATTCTAGGAAAATCACAAGTAATCAATTATAATAATGTAAATATAAATGTACTATATTTATGTTCTACATATACTGCCATGTTGTCATTCAAGCGTGCCAATTCTTGAAGCTTTTTCCAGTCTTCATATCCATTTGCTGAATATTTCTCAGTGTAATAAAGAAGGTCGTGCAGGCCCATATTTTGAGACAAAATCACCGGGCGCCGTTAGCCTTAGGATAAGTCCTGTACACATTTCAACTAGAGTTAAGTTAATCTTAAGCCTGTAGCCCAACAGAAAGATTTTGCCAGTTGAAAGTCACATCGACCTCATTGGGGAAAGAACCCGCGACTTTCCGGTTTGGTTGGCAGTGCCTCGGCTAACTACACCATGGCGGAAGCTATGTCTTTTCTCTATGTACCATATTTTATCCCACTCATTTACAGATAACGAAGTTTTTGACGTAGATCCTTCAACTCAGGGCTCCCTTATCTCTTACGAATTCTCCACATTCTGTAAATACATTTGTGAATGGAAATAGCACATACTATAGTGCAAAAAATGCAATTACACGCATGGTAGGACAATTTCAGTGGGTGTCATTCTAATCACACTAGTTACCGTTATTCTCTATTTATCTCACCCTTGCAATAGATATATTTTTTTGGAAAATCATTAGTATAAGAATGAAGTTTATTATTAGATACAAACTGTCTTACTTACCACACACTCTGCATAGAGTATTGAAATACTAGAGAATATTTAAATACCTCTATAGTCTATATCCTTGCATAAACTGGAAATTATTTTCTACAAAACATTTCTTAATTGGAAGCCTGCTTTCCCGTTGCTATTCGATTTCCAATAATAGCAGAACATCGCTTTGTTGTGAAGAATTTACAATCTTGCAATATCAATCGTTGATAAAGGACATGTATAAAGATCTCAATCGGTTGGTATTTTATGGCTAATTAACTGCTACGGAATATAATTTACCTTTCACCTTTAGTTACGAATAAAGAATAACCAGAAACGCATGGGAAAATATAGCACGATTATGCTTTTGTTGGACTTGACAAAATCATAATACCTCAGGGAATTGTATGTAGGCCTACAAATTAGCACAAAAATCATTATAGGGAATGGATTTTCAAATCCATAGTGCCATTTGTACACAATATTTACTGTCAACTTGCGTTTATCTTGACATTTATTTTCTTTCTAGCTATCGGTAATCACACAAAGTAAATCAGTTCAGTGCACTGGAGAGAAATACAAAGAATGGACACATCTCTATTTAGACGTAATAAAGAGAGATTCAAATTACGTTAAGACAATATTTAACTCGTAGCCTAAGTTGTTTACAATTGCGTTTTTATGTTTTTCTCTTTAGCTTCGGTGGTTGTAGAAACATAGGCATAGGAAAATCACAGGCAGATACCCAAACAGAAGTTTGGACCCACTAATAATCCCCGTATTATTATATTGGAGTAGAAATTGATCGCGGAAACTAAGTAAATTAATTTTAAGTGGAACATTTACATTTTTGGTATTTGAAAAATATTCAGAAGTAGAATTAGATTGAAGGACTAACCTGCTACAGTAGAATGAGTAATGGTACAGACTCCATGGAAACTGTAGGTCCCAGCACTCTATATCAGCTTCAAATGTCGTTTGTCGACAATCTTCTCCTTTTCCCTAGAACGCCATTTATTCTTGTTTCACATAGTCGTCATAATGCCGTTGTTGTGGGTCTCTTTCCCGGATATTCCTGTGTTAAGGACCTTATCTTCGGAAGAACCTGTTAAATGTACGCATAACATGTTGTTGATTAATACTGATAGGTTACAGTTAAGCTAGCACAGGTAAATGATTGTTGCTTTCATTGTGCACTCTGTGGAACATGAAGAGATTAGAGTGGTGATGAGTGTGGAAACAAAAATACGTATAGCAAGAATCAGTGAACTCAATATCACACATATCACTCAGGGCACAATCTTACTAATATTTTCTGTCCGACCCGCAAAACCGCCCGAGCTAGTAGGTCTGCATACGTCTTATTTATCTTTTAAATAAATATTGCAACGGAGCACTCTTCACTAGTCGGGTAGGTTAAGCTTGATAGTTTAGATCGGCATAATTAGCTAGACAGGCCATTATGAGTGAGAGTATGAATTCAAATACGAAGATATTCAGTCTCTGATTGACCAAGTTGAGTATTCAGAAGCTGAAGCAGATTATAGAGAAGATGTTGAACAAGCTGTTTTTTCAGCCATATCTCATGTAGACTCTTTAATTGTAGCCTATGAGGCTAAACTTAAACAAGAAGCAGATGCTAAGATTAGACAAGATATTGCAGAAGCAGACGCTAGGACTAGATTAGAAATTGCAGAAGCAGACGCTAGGACTAGATTAGAAGTAGCAGAAGTAGAAGCTAGGACTAGATTAGAATTAGCAGAATCAGAAGCTAAGGCTAGACAAGAAAAAGCAGAAGCAGAGCAAAGAGCTGCTCAAGCTGGATCTATGGATAAATTAGCTTCTGTTGATATTGTAGCAACTCAGTTCTATGATTACGTTGAAACTATTCAAATGTTAGTTATACGAGACAAGGTCTCATATTTCAAGGCTGTCAGTATGCGTAATGCATTTGAAGCTACATTTAATCAATATAAGAATAAGTACTCTCAAATAAACCACAAGAAGTGACTGAAGTCATTAAACTTCAAAGTCGAGAAGTCGAAGCGACTTTTCAGGAGGCAATAGGTCTCTTAAACAGTTCTATTGCTGAAAGTAAACAGTTCTATGACCCTGATCAGGTTTCAGCTTCTGTAGTCCAGCAGTCATCTACAGAATTGACTCCTTCACTGCCTAAGCTTCCCGAGATCAGACTTCCTCAATTCACAGGCGATCCTGCCTTGTGGATTGATTTCAGGGATACATTTTATTCCCTTGACATTCAACATAAGCATATTTCTAACATGGACAAGTTCCAATATCTCAAATCATGCTTATCGTCAGAAGTCATGACTGTAATACAGAATATTCCTGTATCCTCAGCTACATTTGATGTAGCCTGGGAAACGTTGTCAGAAAGATTTGACAACAATCGTCTGATTGCTAATACTCACATCGACAAACTATTTTCACCGCCTTCTCTTGAAAAGAATTCTGTTGTTGATTAATACTGATAGGTTACAGTTAAGCTAGCACAGGTAAATGATTGTTGCTTTCATTGTGCACTCTTTGGAACATGAAGAGAGGAGAGTGGTGATGAGTGTGGAAACAAAAATACGTATAGCAAGAATCTGTGAACTCAATATCACCCAATCACTCAGGGCACAATCCTGCTAATATTTTCTCTCCGACCCGCAAAACCGCCCGAGCTAGTAGGTCTGCATACGTCTTATTTATCTTTTAAATAAATATTGCAACGGAGCACTCTTCACTAGTCGGGTAGGTTAAGCTTGATAGTTTAGATCGGCATAATTAGCTAGACAGGCCACTATGAGTGAGTAGGAATTTGAAATAATACTTAGGTTATATGGACGGTCTTCAAATAAGTCCAATCGTCACACAGGTGTCCAACATGTGGAGATTATATTCGTGATAACGGCAATAAATTTACAACGTCTGGAAACAAACAAAATAGGAATATTACCAGCATTATATTTTACAGGAGCTAAATGACAAAACTATTGGATATATCTTTCTCGGGATTTTCAGGTGAGTCAAAAGATTGGTAGGAAAGGAAACAATATATCCATACAATATTCCAGGAAAATCACAAGTAATCAATTATAATAATGTAAATATAAATGTACTATATTTATGTTCTACATATACTGCCATGTTGTCATTCAAGCGTGCCAATTCTTGAAGCTTTTTCCAGTCTTCATATCCATTTGCTGAATATTTCTCAGTGTAATAAAGAAGGTCGTGCAGGCCCATATTTTGAGACAAAATCACCGGGCGCCGTTAGCCTTAGGATAAGTCCTGTACACATTTCAACTAGAGTTAAGTTAATCTTAAGCCTGTAGTCCAACAGAAAGATTTTGCCAGTTGAAAGTCACATCGACCTCATTGGGGAAAGAACCCGCGACTTTCCGGTTTGGTTGGCAGTGCCTCGGCTAACTACACCATGGCGGAAGCTATGTCTTTTCTCTATGTACCATATTTTATCCCACTCATTTACAGATAACGAAGTTTTTGACGTAGATCCTTCAACTCAGGGCTCCCTTATCTCTTACGAATTCTCCACATTCTGTAAATACATTTGTGAATGGAAATAGCACATACTATAGTGCAAAAAATGCAATTACACGCATGGTAGGACAATTTCAGTGGGTGTCATTCTAATCACACTAGTTACCGTTATTCTCTATTTATCTCACCCTTGCAATAAATATATTTTTTTGGAAAATCATTAGTATAAGAATGAAGTTTATTATTAGATACAAACTGTCTTACTTACCACACACTCTGCATAGAGTATTGAAATACTAGAGAATATTTAAATACCTCTATAGTCTATATCCTTGCATAAACTGGAAATCATTTTCTACAAAACATTTCTTAATTGGAAGCCTGCTTTCCCGTTGCTATTCGATTTCCAATAATAGCAGAACATCGCTTTGTTGTGAAGAATTTACAATCTTGCAATATCAATCGTTGATAAAGGACATGTATAAAGATCTCAATCGGTTGGTATTTTATGGCTAATTAACTGCTGCGGAATATAATTTACCTTTCACCTTTAGTTACGAATAAAGAATAACCAGAAACGCATGGGAAAATATAGCACGATTATGCTTTTGTTGGACTTGACAAAATCATAATACCTCAGGGAATTGTATATAGGCCTACAAATTAGCACAAAAATCATTATAGGGAATGGATTTTCAAATCCATAGTGCCATTTGTACACAATATTTACTGTCAACTTGCGTTTATCTTGACATTTATTTTCTTTCTAGCTATCGGTAATCACACAAAGTAAATCAGTTCAGTGCACTGGAGAGAAATACAAAGAATGAACACATCTCTATTTAGACGTAATAAAGAGAGATTCAAATTACGTTAAGACAATATTTAACTCGTAGCCTAAGTTGTTTACAATTGCGTTTTTATGTTTTTCTCTTTAGCTTCGGTGGTTGTAGAAACATAGGCATAGGAAAATCACAGGCAGATACCCAAACAGAAGTTTGGACCCACTAATAATCCCCGTATTATTATATTGGAGTAGAAATTGATCGCGGAAACTAAGTAAATTAATTTTAAGTGGAACATTTACATTTTTGGTATTTGAAAAATATTCAGAAGTAGAATTAGATTGAAGGACTAACCTGCTACAGTAGAATGAGTAATGGTACAGACTCCATGGAAACTGTAGGTCCCAGCACTCTATATCAGCTTCAAATGTCGTTTGTCGACAATCTTCTCCTTTTCCCTAGAACGCCATTGATTCTTGTTTCACATAGTCGTCATAATGCCGTTGTTGTGGGTCTCTTTCCCGGATATTCCTGTGTTAAGGACCTTATCTTCGGAAGAACCTGTTAAATGTACGCATAACATGTTGTTGATTAATACTGATAGGTTACAGTTAAGCTAGCACAGGGTAAATGATTGTTGCTTTCATTGTGCACTCTGTGGAACATGAAGAGATTAGAGTGGTGATGATTGTGGAAACAAAAATACGTATAGCAAGAATCAGTGAACTCAATATCACACATATCACTCAGGGCACAATCTTACTAATATTTTCTGTCCGACCCGCAAAACCGCCCGAGCTAGTAGGTCTGCATACGTCTTATTTATCTTTTAAATAAATATTGCAACGGAGCACTCTTCACTAGTCGGGTAGGTTAAGCTTGATAGTTTAGATCGGCATAATTAGCTAGACAGGCCATTATGAGTGAGAGTATGAATTCAAATACGAAGATATTCAGTCTCTGATTGACCAAGTTGAGTATTCAGAAGCTGAAGCAGATTATAGAGAAGATGTTGAACAAGCTGTTTTTTCAGCCATATCTCATGTAGACTCTTTAATTGTAGCCTATGAGGCTAAACTTAAACAAGAAGCAGATGCTAAGATTAGACAAGATATTGCAGAAGCAGACGCTAGGACTAGATTAGAAATTGCAGAAGCAGACGCTAGGACTAGATTAGAAGTAGCAGAAGTAGAAGCTAGGACTAGATTAGAATTAGCAGAATCAGAAGCTAAGGCTAGACAAGAAAAAGCAGAAGCAGAGCAAAGAGCTGCTCAAGCTGGATCTATGGATAAATTAGCTTCTGTTGATATTGTAGCAACTCAGTTCTATGATTACGTTGAAGCTATTCAAATGTTAGTTATACGAGACAAGGTCTCATATTTCAAGGCTGTCAGTATGCGTAATGCATTTGAAGCTACATTTAATCAATATAAGAATAAGTACTCTCAAATAAACCACAAGAAGTGACTGAAGTCATTAAACTTCAAAGTCGAGAAGTCGAAGCGACTTTTCAGGAGGCAATAGGTCTCTTAAACAGTTCTATTGCTGAAAGTAAACAGTTCTATGACCCTGATCAGGTTTCAGCTTCTGTAGTCCAGCAGTCATCTACAGAATTGACTCCTTCACTGCCTAAGCTTCCCGAGATCAGACTTCCTCAATTCACAGGCGATCCTGCCTTGTGGATTGATTTCAGGGATACATTTTATTCCCTTGACATTCAACATAAGCATATTTCTAACATGGACAAGTTCCAATATCTCAAATCATGCTTATCGTCAGAAGTCATGACTGTAATACAGAATATTCCTGTATCCTCAGCTACATTTGATGTAGCCTGGGAAACGTTGTCAGAAAGATTTGACAACAATCGTCTGATTGCTAATACTCACATCGACAAACTATTTTCACCGCCTTCTCTTGAAAAGAATTCTGTTGTTGATTAATACTGATAGGTTACAGTTAAGCTAGCACAGGTAAATGATTGTTGCTTTCATTGTGCACTCTTTGGAACATGAAGAGAGGAGAGTGGTGATGAGTGTGGAAACAAAAATACGTATAGCAAGAATCTGTGAACTCAATATCACCCAATCACTCAGGGCACAATCCTGCTAATATTTTCTCTCCGACCCGCAAAACCGCCCGAGCTAGTAGGTCTGCATACGTCTTATTTATCTTTTAAATAAATATTGCAACGGAGCACTCTTCACTAGTCGGGTAGGTTAAGCTTGATAGTTTAGATCGGCATAATTAGCTAGACAGGCCATTATGAGTGAGTAGGAATTTGAAATAATACTTAGGTTATATGGACGGTCTTCAAATAAGTCCAATCGTCACACAGGTGTCCAACATGTGGAGATTATATTCGTGATAACGGCAATAAATGTACAACGTCTGGAAACAAACAAAATAGGAATATTACCAGCATTATATTTTACAGGAGCTAAATGACAAAACTATTGGATATATCTTTCTCGGGATTTTCAGGTGAGTCACAAGATTGGTAGGAAAGGAAACAATATATCCATACAATATTCTAGGAAAATCACAAGTAATCAATTATAATAATGTAAATATAAATGTACTATATTTATGTTCTACATATACTGCCATGTTGTCATTCAAGCGTGCCAATTCTTGAAGCTTTTTCCAGTCTTCATATCCATTTGCTGAATATTTCTCAGTGTAATAAAGAAGGTCGTGCAGGCCCATATTTTGAGACAAAATCACCGGGCGCCGTTAGCCTTAGGATAAGTCCTGTACACATTTCAACTAGAGTTAAGTTAATCTTAAGCCTGTAGCCCAACAGAAAGATTTTGCCAGTTGAAAGTCACATCGACCTCATTGGGGAAAGAACCCGCGACTTTCCGGTTTGGTTGGCAGTGCCTCGGCTAACTACACCATGGCGGAAGCTATGTCTTTTCTCTATGTACCATATTTTATCCCACTCATTTACAGATAACGAAGTTTTTGACGTAGATCCTTCAACTCAGGGCTCCCTTATCTCTTACGAATTCTCCACATTCTGTAAATACATTTGCGAATGGAAATAGCACATACTATAGTGCAAAAAATGCAATTACACGCATGGTAGGACAATTTCAGTGGGTGTCATTCTAATCACACTAGTTACCGTTATTCTCTATTTATCTCACCCTTGCAATAGATATATTTTTTTGGAAAATCATTAGTATAAGAATGAAGTTTATTATTAGATACAAACTGTCTTACTTACCACACACTCTGCATAGAGTATTGAAATACTAGAGAATATTTAAATACCTCTATAGTCTACATCCTTGCATAAACTGGAAATTATTTTCTACAAAACATTTCTTAATTGGAAGCCTGCTTTCCCGTTGCTATTCGATTTCCAATAATAGCAGAACATCGCTTTGTTGTGAAGAATTTACAATCTTGCAATATCAATCGTTGATAAAGGACATGTATAAAGATCTCAATCGGTTGGTATTTTATGGCTAATTAACTGCTACGGAATATAATTTACCTTTCACCTTTAGTTACGAATAAAGAATAACCAGAAACGCATGGGAAAATATAGCACGATTATGCTTTTGTTGGACTTGACAAAATCATAATACCTCAGGGAATTGTATATAGGCCTACAAATTAGCACAAAAATCATTATAGGGAATGAATTTTCAAATCCATAGTGCCATTTGTACACAATATTTGCTGTCAACTTGCGTTTATCTTGACATTTATTTTCTTTCTAGCTATCGGTAATCACACAAAGTAAATCAGTTCAGTGCACTGGAGAGAAATACAAAGAATGAACACATCTCTATTTAGACGTAATAAAGAGAGATTCAAATTACGTTAAGACAATATTTAACTCGTAGCCTAAGTTGTTTACAATTGCGTTTTTATGTTTTTCTCTTTAGCTTCGGTGGTTGTAGAAACATAGGCATAGGAAAATCACAGGCAGATACCCAAACAGAAGTTTGGACCCACTAATAATCCCCGTATTATTATATTGGAGTAGAAATTGATCGCGGAAACTAAGTAAATTAATTTTAAGTGGAACATTTACATTTTTGGTATTTGAAAAATATTCAGAAGTAGAATTAGATTGAAGGACTAACCTGCTACAGTAGAATGAGTAATGGTACAGACTCCATGGAAACTGTAGGTCCCAGCACTCTATATCAGCTTCAAATGTCGTTTGTCGACAATCTTCTCCTTTTCCCTAGAACGCCATTGATTCTTGTTTCACATAGTCGTCATAATGCCGTTGTTGTGGGTCTCTTTCCCGGATATTCCTGTGTTAAGGACCTTATCTTCGGAAGAACCTGTTAAATGTACGCATAACATGTTGTTGATTAATACTGATAGGTTACAGTTAAGCTAGCACAGGTAAATGATTGTTGCTTTCATTGTGCACTCTGTGGAACATGAAGAGATTAGAGTGGTGATGAGTGTGGAAACAAAAATACGTATAGCAAGAATCAGTGAACTCAATATCACACATATCACTCAGGGCACAATCTTACTAATATTTTCTGTCCGACCCGCAAAACCGCCCGAGCTAGTAGGTCTGCATACGTCTTATTTATCTTTTAAATAAATATTGCAACGGAGCACTCTTCACTAGTCGGGTAGGTTAAGCTTGATAGTTTAGATCGGCATAATTAGCTAGACAGGCCATTATGAGTGAGAGTATGAATTCAAATACGAAGATATTCAGTCTCTGATTGACCAAGTTGAGTATTCAGAAGCTGAAGCAGATTATAGAGAAGATGTTGAACAAGCTGTTTTTTCAGCCATATCTCATGTAGACTCTTTAATTGTAGCCTATGAGGCTAAACTTAAACAAGAAGCAGATGCTAAGATTAGACAAGATATTGCAGAAGCAGACGCTAGGACTAGATTAGAAATTGCAGAAGCAGACGCTAGGACTAGATTAGAAGTAGCAGAAGTAGAAGCTAGGACTAGATTAGAATTAGCAGAATCAGAAGCTAAGGCTAGACAAGAAAAAGCAGAAGCAGAGCAAAGAGCTGCTCAAGCTGGATCTATGGATAAATTAGCTTCTGTTGATATTGTAGCAACTCAGTTCTATGATTACGTTGAAGCTATTCAAATGTTAGTTATACGAGACAAGGTCTCATATTTCAAGGCTGTCAGTATGCGTAATGCATTTGAAGCTACATTTAATCAATATAAGAATAAGTACTCTCAAATAAACCACAAGAAGTGACTGAAGTCATTAAACTTCAAAGTCGAGAAGTCGAAGCGACTTTTCAGGAGGCAATAGGTCTCTTAAACAGTTCTATTGCTGAAAGTAAACAGTTCTATGACCCTGATCAGGTTTCAGCTTCTGTAGTCCAGCAGTCATCTACAGAATTGACTCCTTCACTGCCTAAGCTTCCCGAGATCAGACTTCCTCAATTCACAGGCGATCCTGCCTTGTGGATTGATTTCAGGGATACATTTTATTCCCTTGACATTCAACATAAGCATATTTCTAACATGGACAAGTTCCAATATCTCAAATCATGCTTATCGTCAGAAGTCATGACTGTAATACAGAATATTCCTGTATCCTCAGCTACATTTGATGTAGCCTGGGAAACGTTGTCAGAAAGATTTGACAACAATCGTCTGATTGCTAATACTCACATCGACAAACTATTTTCACCGCCTTCTCTTGAAAAGAATTCTGTTGTTGATTAATACTGATAGGTTACAGTTAAGCTAGCACAGGTAAATGATTGTTGCTTTCATTGTGCACTCTTTGGAACATGAAGAGAGGAGAGTGGTGATGAGTGTGGAAACAAAAATACGTATAGCAAGAATCTGTGAACTCAATATCACCCAATCACTCAGGGCACAATCCTACTAATATTTTCTCTCCGACCCGCAAAACCGCCCGAGCTAGTAGGTCTGCATACGTCTTATTTATCTTTTAAATAAATATTGCAACGGAGCACTCTTCACTAGTCGGGTAGGTTAAGCTTGATAGTTTAGATCGGCATAATTAGCTAGACAGGCCATTATGAGTGAGTAGGAATTTGAAATAATACTTAGGTTATATGGACGGTCTTCAAATAAGTCCAATCGTCACACAGGTGTCCAACATGTGGAGATTATATTCGTGATAACGGCAATAAATGTACAACGTCTGGAAACAAACAAAATAGGAATATTACCAGCATTATATTTTACAGGAGCTAAATGACAAAACTATTGGATATATCTTTCTCGGGATTTTCAGGTGAGTCACAAGATTGGTAGGAAAGGAAACAATATATCCATACAATATTCTAGGAAAATCACAAGTAATCAATTATAATAATGTAAATATAAATGTACTATATTTATGTTCTACATATACTGCCATGTTGTCATTCAAGCGTGCCAATTCTTGAAGCTTTTTCCAGTCTTCATATCCATTTGCTGAATATTTCTCAGTGTTTATGTTTAATGTTTAATGTTTAATGTTTAATAATCACACCTTACAGCAATATAACATGCAATAGGCTTAGTCAAAATATAATAAAATAACATACAAATAATACCTTCTCAGACTGGAGTGCAACAGGGAGATCCTTTGGGGCCACTAATGTTTAGTCTCACATTACACTCTGTTATTTCCGATTTACGTAGCCCTCTAAATCTTTTTTATTTAGATGACGGCACTCTGGCAGGGGATCCTGAGGTGATCTTATCTGATTTCACATCAATTATAGATGCTGGAAAAGCTATCGGTTTGGAGATAAACCCAGATAAATGCGAGCTATATTTTTCCTCTGAGCAAGATCCTGATGTTATCACGGCTTTTGAAAAAATTGCTCCAGGGATAAAGGTAGTCTCCAAATCCGACTTAACACTTCTTGGTTGTCCCATTTTTCTTCCGGCTGTTGAGCCATATCTTAGAGATAAGCTGGAGACAATGAAAAGATTATTTGATGGACTGAGCTCACTTTCTTCCCACATTGCTTACTTTCTGCTAAAGAATTGTTTTGCGATTCCTAAATTGACGTACTGTCTTCGTTCAACTCCATTATGGCTTTTTCCTTCTCTCACTCAAGAAGTTGATGCTTTGTTGAGGAACTGTTTGGAATCAATTTTAAACATTCGCCTAGAAGACAGCAACTGGACCTTAGCTTCATTGCCCGTTTCTTTCGGAGGACTTGGTATTCGTAGCGTCAGCGATGTTTGTTTACCTGCTTTCCTGGCTTCTGCTTATGGGGTTATCGATTTTGTTAAGTTAATTCTTCCCAATCACGGTGATGAAATCGATATTTCCCATATGACCGATGCTCTGGTTAAGTGGTCCAGCATTACAAATGATCATGGCATACCATCTAATCCTGACATACAGAAGTCCTGGGATTTCATCCTCACCTCGAATACCTATGAGAGTCTTTTGAGGTCTTCAGTTTTGGATGCAGAGCGTGCTCGATACCTGGCAATTCGAGAGAAAGAATCAGGATCATGGCTTCAGGCAATTCCATCTTCCAATATTGGAACATTACTTGACAACATGTCGTTTAAAATAGCTGTTGCTTTAAGGTTAGGTACGAAGATCTGTTTCCCACATAAATGTCAATGTGGAACACTTGTTGATGCCTCTGGACACCATGGCTTAAGTTGTTTTAAGAACAGTGGCAGACTTTCAAGACACCATGCAATTAACGACATTATCAAGAGAACACTTGTATCTGCAGGCTTTCCTTCAGTCCTAGAACCTATGGGTATAAGCCGCAGTGATGGAAAAAGACCTGATGGCCTAACTCTGATACCATGGTCTAAAGGAAAATCGTTATTATGGGATGTCACTTGTGTTGACACTTTCGCACCATCTCATTTGCCGAACACATGCAAACTAGCAGGCTCAGCCACAGCTTCAGCAATCTGCACAAAGCTGAATAAATATAAAGATCTGGTTAGCAATTACAACTTTACTGTGTTCGCTGTGGAGACGATGGGACCTTGGTGCACAGATGCGAAGATCCTGGTGTCAGAAATAGGAAGACATCTGGAGGCCCTGACTGGAGATTCACGGTCTACAGATTTCCTACGGCAGAAGATCAGCCTTGCCATTCAAAGAGGAAACGCTGCTAGCATTTTGGGGACGTTTCCTGAAACACAGGCGCTAGAGGAAATATTCTATATTTTCTAATTAGTGAGATCTATGTAAGGCTCGTCACTCCAGTCTTCAGTTTATCTGTCATCCTCTTAGGTCCTTCACATCTGCAGAGAACTCCAGGAACTTACGAACTGCTTTTAGAGCTGCCTGCCGAGCTGCTGCAGCTTCTTTCACTGCTGCACGTCTTGTCATGTTTTTAAATGTATATCGAAAAATATAATTTTGTATGACATACAAATTCAAATAAAACTTTCATCCAAATATTCTTGCACAGTGTACCAATTCTTATTTAATAGTAATACTTTTAGTCTTTTCCTGAAAGTGTCAATGCTTCTAATTCTTTTTAATTCGTCAGGTAACTTGTTAAAAAATTTGGTACTTAGGACTATATGACTCTCTGTAGTTTTCTTCAGTCGATACCTGGGAATCTCTAGAAGATTGTTTCCTCTGGTATAATGAAAGTGAATATCCTTCCTAGTAGTTTGCACATCCACAGCACTATGAACCCATATGATACAAGAATATACATAAATTGAAGAAAGAGTCAAAACATTCAGATTCTTAAAAATTGGTTTACAGTGCTCCGTAGGGCCAGATCCAGTGATAATCCTTACTGCCTTCTTTTGAAGAAGAAATACATTTTTTGCACCCGTACTATTTCCCCACAGAATTACCCCATAATTTAGATGATAGTGAAAAAAAGCAAAGTAAGCATGTAATAATGTGCTAGGTGGAAGAAGCTGTTTGAGTCTTCTCAATAGATAAATTACCTTAGACAGCTTACTGCAAATATGTTCAATGTGGCAATGCCAATCCAACTTACTGTCCATCCAAAACCCCAATAAGTTTACAGGTTTCGAAATTACTTCGGTGTTTCTGAGACTAAATACAATAGTCTGGGTTTTACTCAGGTTCAGCCCCAGTCCATTGGCATTAAACCAATTAGTTAGCCTAGCCAAAGTATTATTCATATTAATCTCTTTGTAGTCGTTAAATGCTTTCAGCACAGTTGTATCATGAGCATATGCAGTTATTTTTTCTGGTATCGCAGCAGGAAGATCATTTACCGCAATAAGAAACAAAAAAGGCCCCAATAAAGAACCCTGAGGCACCCCAATAGTAACGGGTTTCTCTGAAGATCTAACACCATCCACCTCAACTATTTGTTGTCTATTACAAAGGTAGGACTTTATAATATTATTTTCAATGTCCTTAACACCATAGAACTTAAGTTTATTCAATATCACCTCATGAGGCAAACAATCGAAGGCCTTACTAAGGTCGCATAGACTAGCTACGGCAAAATTCTTTTTCTCCATCTCATGCAAAATCCAGTTAACAACACACTCAGCAGCCAAAGTTGTCGACCTGCCCATTCTAAAACCAAATTGTTGGTCACAAAGTAGATTGTTGTTTTCAAAATAGGTGACCATCTGACTCAACATAACACCTTCTATAATTTTGGATAAGATAGGTACCAAAGACACAGGTCTGTAATTAGCTACTAAACATCTTTCGCCCTTTTTATGTATCGGAATCACCTTCGATAACTTAAGCATGTCTGGAAACTGACCTTCATCCAAGCACTGATTAATTAAAAACACTAAAGGGTTTAAAATACAGTTCAGTATAGATTTAAACAAAAAGTTTGAAAAGCCATAAATATCCTGGCTTTTAGAATTACTGAGTTTGTTAACAACATCATATACATCGTTTTGATCAACAAGTTTCCATTTAAAATTACACTTTATGGAGCCCATTTCATTTAAAAAAACTTCAGAACCAATAATGGGAGAAGGTATTGACTTCTTGATTTCAATCACCGAATCTGTAAAGTGCTTACTAAAATCCTCTACCCCCAAACTTTCAATAGGATAGCTCGGCTTACACTTTCCTGATTCCGCATTGATGATTTTCCATGCCATTTTGCACTTATTGTTTGCGTTGAGAATTAAACTTTCGTTATACTTAATCTTAGCTTGGTTCACTTTGTATTTATACGTCTTTCTTACATCAGCAATCAATTTAGTTAAACGCTCACTGTTATGACCTCTGTTAATATTCTTCAATAGCATAATCCGGTCACGCAGAGTCATTAACTCGGCAGTGTACCACGAGTTATTTTTAGCACTATGCCTTATTTTAGGTTTAATAAGTTCCCTCTTGAAACATTCCTCGTATAAATCCAGCAAAGTGTAAAAGAATGCTTTGAAGTTAAGAGAGCAGTTACCATACACCAATCTAGAAGACCAGTCAATATCACTTAACAACTGTCGATAATGACAGATTTTGTCCTCGGAAATCCTTCTAATTAGTTTCGGAGCACTAGAGTCACAATTATCAGGAAAATTACTGTTGACGACAAACCAAATTCCATCGTGATCCGCAATATTGAGATCAACAATTCCACATTCATATTCACTCTTTTCATAATTGGTAAGAATATTGTCCAAGCAAGAATTTAACCTGGTAGGCATACTATTTACATAATGGAGCCCATACTGTTTGAGAATTTCTAAAAATAAAGTCAATGAAGTACATTGCTTATTAACGTCAATGTTCAGGTCCGCACAGAAAACAACCCTAGCTTTACTATTTACTAAAACCAAATCGAAGACTCGCTGAACACGTTCTAAAAACACATGGATGTCGCCCTTGGGCGACCTATAAGCAGAGATTACAATTACATTCAACCCTTGAAGTTTCACTGCTGCAAATTCAGCATGTTTCTCAACTGACAACTCGTTCACTTTGTTCATTGTGTGGCTTGTGAGGCGATTTGCTATGTATAAACAAACTCCACCCCTGTCATATATGCTTCGACAAAAGAAGCTTCCTAGATAAAATTCTTTAAAATTATAGTGAGGTATCTCATCATCCTTCATCCAGTGTTCATTTATTGTTAAAATGGAATATTTTTCAGCACTTAGATATACTTCCAGGTCATTCATTTTATTGTGTAAGCCTTGCACATTAATGTGCAACACACTAAGGTTATCCTTGTCCAGATCTAACTTCTTAACTATAACGTTGCCTTGCTGCTGATTGCTTGGACTTTGTTTAAAATCTCGGAGCCTATACTTTTTCGATTGAACAAAAAACGTCTTACACAAGCATTTACAGGCCAGTAACTTGGATCGAGTGCTTTATTTACATTCTGTTCATTAATGTTCACTTTAAAAGACGAGTATACATCCGGGTTCCTGGAATTGAGTTGTTCGACAGTAACTTCTGGAAATGATTCTTTTAAATAATTACACACATCTGCAGTCTTTGTGTTGGGTTCAAGTCTGTACACATGTAAAGCTACCAGTTTCGGAACCCCTAGTAGATTACTGCTACCCCGACCGTCAGGTTCCTTTTTTCCTACAACGATAGTTCTATTTGCTTTTTTACGAACAATTTCTGACCATTTAGGTTGCTCGGAAACACCAGCCTCAGTTACGTTTATATTCCCTGCACTTTCCGCTATTTGCATTGATTCAACTGTTCTAACATTATCACTAACGGTATCACTTTCACTCGAGTTAACTAGACCTCGGCCTGATTTATCATCTTTTTCCTTGCATAAATACACAGGCTCAGTTTTCTCATTTCCCGTAAAGTTGGAAGATTCCATAGTGTTCAATGGAACAGCCCTCAAAGAGGGTGTGGTTGTAAGAGCACATTGATTTAAGAGCTTTATGTGTTCATTCATAATACCTATTTTTTCGTTCAAACCTCTAATAATAGTGTCCTTTTGATTTATAATGTACTTTACAATCCTAATATCAATTTTATCATTGCCCATGGTGATGCCGGATAATGCATCGCACAGTTCCACATCTTCCACATCTTTACCCTCGATGTTGCAACACACCACTACGTTGGCTTCCAGAAACTCCATATTATTCGTCTTTTTGGCACAACTTGGGTGAAACTGACTACTACAGTCACGACACTTAAGTCCATTAACCACTTTTGCATTACAGCGTTTACAAACAATACAACTAGCTGTACTTGAACCAACCATTTTGATGACACTTTAACTATACTGAGGTTAGGTTACAGCACACAGCAGCACGTCTTACCGCTAGTGTAATAAAGAAGGTCGTGAAGGCCCATATTTTGAGACAAAATCACCGGGCGCCGTTAGCCTTAGGATAAGTCCTGTACACATTTCAACTAGAGTTAAGTTAATCTTAAGCCTGTAGCCCAACAGAAAGATTTTGCCAGTTGAAAGTCACATCGACCTCATTGGGGAAAGAACCCGCGACTTTCCGGTTTGGTTGGCAGTGCCTCGGCTAACTACACCATGGCGGAAGCTATGTCTTTTCTCGATGTACCATATTTTATCCCACTCATTTACAGATAACGAAGTTTTTGACGTAGATCCTTCAACTCAGGGCTCCCTTATCTCTTACGAATTCTCCACATTCTGTAAATACATTTGTGAATGGAAATAGCACATACTATAGTGCAAAAAATGCAATTACACGCATGGTAGGACAATTTCAGTGGGTGTCATTCTAATCACACTAGTTACCGTTATTCTCTATTTATCTCACCCTTGCAATAGATATATTTTTTTGGAAAATCATTAGTATAAGAATGAAGTTTATTATTAGATACAAACTGTCTTACTTACCACACACTCTGCATAGAGTATTGAAATACTAGAGAATATTTAAATACCTCTATAGTCTATATCCTTGCATAAACTGGAAATTATTTTCTACAAAACATTTCTTAATTGGAAGCCTGCTTTCCCGTTGCTATTCGATTTCCAATAATAGCAGAACATCGCTTTGTTGTGAAGAATTTACAATCTTGCAATATCAATCGTTGATAAAGGACATGTATAAAGATCTCAATCGGTTGGTATTTTATGGCTAATTAACTGCTACGGAATATAATTTACCTTTCACCTTTAGTTACGAATAAAGAATAACCAGAAACGCATGGGAAAATATAGCACGATTATGCTTTTGTTGGACTTGACAAAATCATAATACCTCAGGGAATTGTATGTAGGCCTACAAATTAGCACAAAAATCATTATAGGGAATGGATTTTCAAATCCATAGTGCCATTTGTACACAATATTTACTGTCAACTTGCGTTTATCTTGACATTTATTTTCTTTCTAGCTATCGGTAATCACACAAAGTAAATCAGTTCAGTGCACTGGAGAGAAATACAAAGAATGGACACATCTCTATTTAGACGTAATAAAGAGAGATTCAAATTACGTTAAGACAATATTTAACTCGTAGCCTAAGTTGTTTACAATTGCGTTTTTATGTTTTTCTCTTTAGCTTCGGTGGTTGTAGAAACATAGGCATAGGAAAATCACAGGCAGATACCCAAACAGAAGTTTGGACCCACTAATAATCCCCGTATTATTATATTGGAGTAGAAATTGATCGCGGAAACTAAGTAAATTAATTTTAAGTGGAACATTTACATTTTTGGTATTTGAAAAATATTCAGAAGTAGAATTAGATTGAAGGACTAACCTGCTACAGTAGAATGAGTAATGGTACAGACTCCATGGAAACTGTAGGTCCCAGCACTCTATATCAGCTTCAAATGTCGTTTGTCGACAATCTTCTCCTTTTCCCTAGAACGCCATTTATTCTTGTTTCACATAGTCGTCATAATGCCGTTGTTGTGGGTCTCTTTCCCGGATATTCCTGTGTTAAGGACCTTATCTTCGGAAGAACCTGTTAAATGTACGCATAACATGTTGTTGATTAATACTGATAGGTTACAGTTAAGCTAGCACAGGTAAATGATTGTTGCTTTCATTGTGCACTCTGTGGAACATGAAGAGATTAGAGTGGTGATGAGTGTGGAAACAAAAATACGTATAGCAAGAATCAGTGAACTCAATATCACACATATCACTCAGGGCACAATCTTACTAATATTTTCTGTCCGACCCGCAAAACCGCCCGAGCTAGTAGGTCTGCATACGTCTTATTTATCTTTTAAATAAATATTGCAACGGAGCACTCTTCACTAGTCGGGTAGGTTAAGCTTGATAGTTTAGATCGGCATAATTAGCTAGACAGGCCATTATGAGTGAGAGTATGAATTCAAATACGAAGATATTCAGTCTCTGATTGACCAAGTTGAGTATTCAGAAGCTGAAGCAGATTATAGAGAAGATGTTGAACAAGCTGTTTTTTCAGCCATATCTCATGTAGACTCTTTAATTGTAGCCTATGAGGCTAAACTTAAACAAGAAGCAGATGCTAAGATTAGACAAGATATTGCAGAAGCAGACGCTAGGACTAGATTAGAAATTGCAGAAGCAGACGCTAGGACTAGATTAGAAGTAGCAGAAGTAGAAGCTAGGACTAGATTAGAATTAGCAGAATCAGAAGCTAAGGCTAGACAAGAAAAAGCAGAAGCAGAGCAAAGAGCTGCTCAAGCTGGATCTATGGATAAATTAGCTTCTGTTGATATTGTAGCAACTCAGTTCTATGATTACGTTGAAGCTATTCAAATGTTAGTTATACGAGACAAGGTCTCATATTTCAAGGCTGTCAGTATGCGTAATGCATTTGAAGCTACATTTAATCAATATAAGAATAAGTACTCTCAAATAAACCACAAGAAGTGACTGAAGTCATTAAACTTCAAAGTCGAGAAGTCGAAGCGACTTTTCAGGAGGCAATAGGTCTCTTAAACAGTTCTATTGCTGAAAGTAAACAGTTCTATGACCCTGATCAGGTTTCAGCTTCTGTAGTCCAGCAGTCATCTACAGAATTGACTCCTTCACTGCCTAAGCTTCCCGAGATCAGACTTCCTCAATTCACAGGCGATCCTGCCTTGTGGATTGATTTCAGGGATACATTTTATTCCCTTGACATTCAACATAAGCATATTTCTAACATGGACAAGTTCCAATATCTCAAATCATGCTTATCGTCAGAAGTCATGACTGTAATACAGAATATTCCTGTATCCTCAGCTACATTTGATGTAGCCTGGGAAACGTTGTCAGAAAGATTTGACAACAATCGTCTGATTGCTAATACTCACATCGACAAACTATTTTCACCGCCTTCTCTTGAAAAGAATTCTGTTGTTGATTAATACTGATAGGTTACAGTTAAGCTAGCACAGGTAAATGATTGTTGCTTTCATTGTGCACTCTTTGGAACATGAAGAGAGGAGAGTGGTGATGAGTGTGGAAACAAAAATACGTATAGCAAGAATCTGTGAACTCAATATCACCCAATCACTCAGGGCACAATCCTGCTAATATTTTCTCTCCGACCCGCAAAACCGCCCGAGCTAGTAGGTCTGCATACGTCTTATTTATCTTTTAAATAAATATTGCAACGGAGCACTCTTCACTAGTCGGGTAGGTTAAGCTTGATAGTTTAGATCGGCATAATTAGCTAGACAGGCCACTATGAGTGAGTAGGAATTTGAAATAATACTTAGGTTATATGGACGGTCTTCAAATAAGTCCAATCGTCACACAGGTGTCCAACATGTGGAGATTATATTCGTGATAACGGCAATAAATGTACAACGTCTGGAAACAAACAAAATAGGAATATTACCAGCATTATATTTTACAGGAGCTAAATGACAAAACTATTGGATATATCTTTCTCGGGATTTTCAGGTGAGTCAAAAGATTGGTAGGAAAGGAAACAATATATCCATACAATATTCTAGGAAAATCACAAGTAATCAATTATAATAATGTAAATATAAATGTACTATATTTATGTTCTACATATACTGCCATGTTGTCATTCAAGCGTGCCAATTCTTGAAGCTTTTTCCAGTCTTCATATCCATTTGCTGAATATTTCTCAGTGTAATAAAGAAGGTCGTGCAGGCCCATATTTTGAGACAAAATCACCGGGCGCCGTTAGCCTTAGGATAAGTCCTGTACACATTTCAACTAGAGTTAAGTTAATCTTAAGCCTGTAGCCCAACAGAAAGATTTTGCCAGTTGAAAGTCACATCGACCTCATTGGGGAAAGAACCCGCGACTTTCCGGTTTGGTTGGCAGTGCCTCGGCTAACTACACCATGGCGGAAGCTATGTCTTTTCTCTATGTACCATATTTTATCCCACTCATTTACAGATAACGAAGTTTTTGACGTAGATCCTTCAACTCAGGGCTCCCTTATCTCTTACGAATTCTCCACATTCTGTAAATACATTTGTGAATGGAAATAGCACATACTATAGTGCAAAAAATGCAATTACACGCATGGTAGGACAATTTCAGTGGGTGTCATTCTAATCACACTAGTTACCGTTATTCTCTATTTATCTCACCCTTGCAATAAATATATTTTTTTGGAAAATCATTAGTATAAGAATGAAGTTTATTATTAGATACAAACTGTCTTACTTACCACACACTCTGCATAGAGTATTGAAATACTAGAGAATATTTAAATACCTCTATAGTCTATATCCTTGCATAAACTGGAAATCATTTTCTACAAAACATTTCTTAATTGGAAGCCTGCTTTCCCGTTGCTATTCGATTTCCAATAATAGCAGAACATCGCTTTGTTGTGAAGAATTTACAATCTTGCAATATCAATCGTTGATAAAGGACATGTATAAAGATCTCAATCGGTTGGTATTTTATGGCTAATTAACTGCTGCGGAATATAATTTACCTTTCACCTTTAGTTACGAATAAAGAATAACCAGAAACGCATGGGAAAATATAGCACGATTATGCTTTTGTTGGACTTGACAAAATCATAATACCTCAGGGAATTGTATATAGGCCTACAAATTAGCACAAAAATCATTATAGGGAATGGATTTTCAAATCCATAGTGCCATTTGTACACAATATTTACTGTCAACTTGCGTTTATCTTGACATTTATTTTCTTTCTAGCTATCGGTAATCACACAAAGTAAATCAGTTCAGTGCACTGGAGAGAAATACAAAGAATGAACACATCTCTATTTAGACGTAATAAAGAGAGATTCAAATTACGTTAAGACAATATTTAACTCGTAGCCTAAGTTGTTTACAATTGCGTTTTTATGTTTTTCTCTTTAGCTTCGGTGGTTGTAGAAACATAGGCATAGGAAAATCACAGGCAGATACCCAAACAGAAGTTTGGACCCACTAATAATCCCCGTATTATTATATTGGAGTAGAAATTGATCGCGGAAACTAAGTAAATTAATTTTAAGTGGAACATTTACATTTTTGGTATTTGAAAAATATTCAGAAGTAGAATTAGATTGAAGGACTAACCTGCTACAGTAGAATGAGTAATGGTACAGACTCCATGGAAACTGTAGGTCCCAGCACTCTATATCAGCTTCAAATGTCGTTTGTCGACAATCTTCTCCTTTTCCCTAGAACGCCATTGATTCTTGTTTCACATAGTCGTCATAATGCCGTTGTTGTGGGTCTCTTTCCCGGATATTCCTGTGTTAAGGACCTTATCTTCGGAAGAACCTGTTAAATGTACGCATAACATGTTGTTGATTAATACTGATAGGTTACAGTTAAGCTAGCACAGGGTAAATGATTGTTGCTTTCATTGTGCACTCTGTGGTACATGAAGAGATTAGAGTGGTGATGATTGTGGAAACAAAAATACGTATAGCAAGAATCAGTGAACTCAATATCACACATATCACTCAGGGCACAATCTTACTAATATTTTCTGTCCGACCCGCAAAACCGCCCGAGCTAGTAGGTCTGCATACGTCTTATTTATCTTTTAAATAAATATTGCAACGGAGCACTCTTCACTAGTCGGGTAGGTTAAGCTTGATAGTTTAGATCGGCATAATTAGCTAGACAGGCCATTATGAGTGAGAGTATGAATTCAAATACGAAGATATTCAGTCTCTGATTGACCAAGTTGAGTATTCAGAAGCTGAAGCAGATTATAGAGAAGATGTTGAACAAGCTGTTTTTTCAGCCATATCTCATGTAGACTCTTTAATTGTAGCCTATGAGGCTAAACTTAAACAAGAAGCAGATGCTAAGATTAGACAAGATATTGCAGAAGCAGACGCTAGGACTAGATTAGAAATTGCAGAAGCAGACGCTAGGACTAGATTAGAAGTAGCAGAAGTAGAAGCTAGGACTAGATTAGAATTAGCAGAATCAGAAGCTAAGGCTAGACAAGAAAAAGCAGAAGCAGAGCAAAGAGCTGCTCAAGCTGGATCTATGGATAAATTAGCTTCTGTTGATATTGTAGCAACTCAGTTCTATGATTACGTTGAAGCTATTCAAATGTTAGTTATACGAGACAAGGTCTCATATTTCAAGGCTGTCAGTATGCGTAATGCATTTGAAGCTACATTTAATCAATATAAGAATAAGTACTCTCAAATAAACCACAAGAAGTGACTGAAGTCATTAAACTTCAAAGTCGAGAAGTCGAAGCGACTTTTCAGGAGGCAATAGGTCTCTTAAACAGTTCTATTGCTGAAAGTAAACAGTTCTATGACCCTGATCAGGTTTCAGCTTCTGTAGTCCAGCAGTCATCTACAGAATTGACTCCTTCACTGCCTAAGCTTCCCGAGATCAGACTTCCTCAATTCACAGGCGATCCTGCCTTGTGGATTGATTTCAGGGATACATTTTATTCCCTTGACATTCAACATAAGCATATTTCTAACATGGACAAGTTCCAATATCTCAAATCATGCTTATCGTCAGAAGTCATGACTGTAATACAGAATATTCCTGTATCCTCAGCTACATTTGATGTAGCCTGGGAAACGTTGTCAGAAAGATTTGACAACAATCGTCTGATTGCTAATACTCACATCGACAAACTATTTTCACCGCCTTCTCTTGAAAAGAATTCTGTTGTTGATTAATACTGATAGGTTACAGTTAAGCTAGCACAGGTAAATGATTGTTGCTTTCATTGTGCACTCTTTGGAACATGAAGAGAGGAGAGTGGTGATGAGTGTGGAAACAAAAATACGTATAGCAAGAATCTGTGAACTCAATATCACCCAATCACTCAGGGCACAATCCTGCTAATATTTTCTCTCCGACCCGCAAAACCGCCCGAGCTAGTAGGTCTGCATACGTCTTATTTATCTTTTAAATAAATATTGCAACGGAGCACTCTTCACTAGTCGGGTAGGTTAAGCTTGATAGTTTAGATCGGCATAATTAGCTAGACAGGCCATTATGAGTGAGTAGGAATTTGAAATAATACTTAGGTTATATGGACGGTCTTCAAATAAGTCCAATCGTCACACAGGTGTCCAACATGTGGAGATTATATTCGTGATAACGGCAATAAATGTACAACGTCTGGAAACAAACAAAATAGGAATATTACCAGCATTATATTTTACAGGAGCTAAATGACAAAACTATTGGATATATCTTTCTCGGGATTTTCAGGTGAGTCACAAGATTGGTAGGAAAGGAAACAATATATCCATACAATATTCTAGGAAAATCACAAGTAATCAATTATAATAATGTAAATATAAATGTACTATATTTATGTTCTACATATACTGCCATGTTGTCATTCAAGCGTGCCAATTCTTGAAGCTTTTTCCAGTCTTCATATCCATTTGCTGAATATTTCTCAGTGTAATAAAGAAGGTCGTGCAGGCCCATATTTTGAGACAAAATCACCGGGCGCCGTTAGCCTTAGGATAAGTCCTGTACACATTTCAACTAGAGTTAAGTTAATCTTAAGCCTGTAGCCCAACAGAAAGATTTTGCCAGTTGAAAGTCACATCGACCTCATTGGGGAAAGAACCCGCGACTTTCCGGTTTGGTTGGCAGTGCCTCGGCTAACTACACCATGGCGGAAGCTATGTCTTTTCTCTATGTACCATATTTTATCCCACTCATTTACAGATAACGAAGTTTTTGACGTAGATCCTTCAACTCAGGGCTCCCTTATCTCTTACGAATTCTCCACATTCTGTAAATACATTTGCGAATGGAAATAGCACATACTATAGTGCAAAAAATGCAATTACACGCATGGTAGGACAATTTCAGTGGGTGTCATTCTAATCACACTAGTTACCGTTATTCTCTATTTATCTCACCCTTGCAATAGATATATTTTTTTGGAAAATCATTAGTATAAGAATGAAGTTTATTATTAGATACAAACTGTCTTACTTACCACACACTCTGCATAGAGTATTGAAATACTAGAGAATATTTAAATACCTCTATAGTCTATATCCTTGCATAAACTGGAAATCATTTTCTACAAAACATTTCTTAATTGGAAGCCTGCTTTCCCGTTGCTATTCGATTTCCAATAATAGCAGAACATCGCTTTGTTGTGAAGAATTTACAATCTTGCAATATCAATCGTTGATAAAGGACATGTATAAAGATCTCAATCGGTTGGTATTTTATGGCTAATTAACTGCTGCGGAATATAATTTACCTTTCACCTTTAGTTACGAATAAAGAATAACCAGAAACGCATGGGAAAATATAGCACGATTATGCTTTTGTTGGACTTGACAAAATCATAATACCTCAGGGAATTGTATATAGGCCTACAAATTAGCACAAAAATCATTATAGGGAATGGATTTTCAAATCCATAGTGCCATTTGTACACAATATTTACTGTCAACTTGCGTTTATCTTGACATTTATTTTCTTTCTAGCTATCGGTAATCACACAAAGTAAATCAGTTCAGTGCACTGGAGAGAAATACAAAGAATGAACACATCTCTATTTAGACGTAATAAAGAGAGATTCAAATTACGTTAAGACAATATTTAACTCGTAGCCTAAGTTGTTTACAATTGCGTTTTTATGTTTTTCTCTTTAGCTTCGGTGGTTGTAGAAACATAGGCATAGGAAAATCACAGGCAGATACCCAAACAGAAGTTTGGACCCACTAATAATCCCCGTATTATTATATTGGAGTAGAAATTGATCGCGGAAACTAAGTAAATTAATTTTAAGTGGAACATTTACATTTTTGGTATTTGAAAAATATTCAGATGTAGAATTAGATTGAAGGACTAACCTGCTACAGTAGAATGAGTAATGGTACAGACTCCATGGAAACTGTAGGTCCCAGCACTCTATATCAGCTTCAAATGTCGTTTGTCGACAATCTTCTCCTTTTCCCTAGAACGCCATTGATTCTTGTTTCACATAGTCGTCATAATGCCGTTGTTGTGGGTCTCTTTCCCGGATATTCCTGTGTTAAGGACCTTATCTTCGGAAGAACCTGTTAAATGTACGCATAACATGTTGTTGATTAATACTGATAGGTTACAGTTAAGCTAGCACAGGGTAAATGATTGTTGCTTTCATTGTGCACTCTGTGGAACATGAAGAGATTAGAGTGGTGATGATTGTGGAAACAAAAATACGTATAGCAAGAATCAGTGAACTCAATATCACACATATCACTCAGGGCACAATCTTACTAATATTTTCTGTCCGACCCGCAAAACCGCCCGAGCTAGTAGGTCTGCATACGTCTTATTTATCTTTTAAATAAATATTGCAACGGAGCACTCTTCACTAGTCGGGTAGGTTAAGCTTGATAGTTTAGATCGGCATAATTAGCTAGACAGGCCATTATGAGTGAGAGTATGAATTCAAATACGAAGATATTCAGTCTCTGATTGACCAAGTTGAGTATTCAGAAGCTGAAGCAGATTATAGAGAAGATGTTGAACAAGCTGTTTTTTCAGCCATATCTCATGTAGACTCTTTAATTGTAGCCTATGAGGCTAAACTTAAACAAGAAGCAGATGCTAAGATTAGACAAGATATTGCAGAAGCAGACGCTAGGACTAGATTAGAAATTGCAGAAGCAGACGCTAGGACTAGATTAGAAGTAGCAGAAGTAGAAGCTAGGACTAGATTAGAATTAGCAGAATCAGAAGCTAAGGCTAGACAAGAAAAAGCAGAAGCAGAGCAAAGAGCTGCTCAAGCTGGATCTATGGATAAATTAGCTTCTGTTGATATTGTAGCAACTCAGTTCTATGATTACGTTGAAGCTATTCAAATGTTAGTTATACGAGACAAGGTCTCATATTTCAAGGCTGTCAGTATGCGTAATGCATTTGAAGCTACATTTAATCAATATAAGAATAAGTACTCTCAAATAAACCACAAGAAGTGACTGAAGTCATTAAACTTCAAAGTCGAGAAGTCGAAGCGACTTTTCAGGAGGCAATAGGTCTCTTAAACAGTTCTATTGCTGAAAGTAAACAGTTCTATGACCCTGATCAGGTTTCAGCTTCTGTAGTCCAGCAGTCATCTACAGAATTGACTCCTTCACTGCCTAAGCTTCCCGAGATCAGACTTCCTCAATTCACAGGCGATCCTGCCTTGTGGATTGATTTCAGGGATACATTTTATTCCCTTGACATTCAACATAAGCATATTTCTAACATGGACAAGTTCCAATATCTCAAATCATGCTTATCGTCAGAAGTCATGACTGTAATACAGAATATTCCTGTATCCTCAGCTACATTTGATGTAGCCTGGGAAACGTTGTCAGAAAGATTTGACAACAATCGTCTGATTGCTAATACTCACATCGACAAACTATTTTCACCGCCTTCTCTTGAAAAGAATTCTGTTGTTGATTAATACTGATAGGTTACAGTTAAGCTAGCACAGGTAAATGATTGTTGCTTTCATTGTGCACTCTTTGGAACATGAAGAGAGGAGAGTGGTGATGAGTGTGGAAACAAAAATACGTATAGCAAGAATCTGTGAACTCAATATCACCCAATCACTCAGGGCACAATCCTGCTAATATTTTCTCTCCGACCCGCAAAACCGCCCGAGCTAGTAGGTCTGCATACGTCTTATTTATCTTTTAAATAAATATTGCAACGGAGCACTCTTCACTAGTCGGGTAGGTTAAGCTTGATAGTTTAGATCGGCATAATTAGCTAGACAGGCCATTATGAGTGAGTAGGAATTTGAAATAATACTTAGGTTATATGGACGGTCTTCAAATAAGTCCAATCGTCACACAGGTGTCCAACATGTGGAGATTATATTCGTGATAACGGCAATAAATGTACAACGTCTGGAAACAAACAAAATAGGAATATTACCAGCATTATATTTTACAGGAGCTAAATGACAAAACTATTGGATATATCTTTCTCGGGATTTTCAGGTGAGTCACAAGATTGGTAGGAAAGGAAACAATATATCCATACAATATTCTAGGAAAATCACAAGTAATCAATTATAATAATGTAAATATAAATGTACTATATTTATGTTCTACATATACTGCCATGTTGTCATTCAAGCGTGCCAATTCTTGAAGCTTTTTCCAGTCTTCATATCCATTTGCTGAATATTTCTCAGTGTAATAAAGAAGGTCGTGCAGGCCCATATTTTGAGACAAAATCACCGGGCGCCGTTAGCCTTAGGATAAGTCCTGTACACATTTCAACTAGAGTTAAGTTAATCTTAAGCCTGTAGCCCAACAGAAAGATTTTGCCAGTTGAAAGTCACATCGACCTCATTGGGGAAAGAACCCGCGACTTTCCGGTTTGGTTGGCAGTGCCTCGGCTAACTACACCATGGCGGAAGCTATGTCTTTTCTCTATGTACCATATTTTATCCCACTCATTTACAGATAACGAAGTTTTTGACGTAGATCCTTCAACTCAGGGCTCCCTTATCTCTTACGAATTCTCCACATTCTGTAAATACATTTGCGAATGGAAATAGCACATACTATAGTGCAAAAAATGCAATTACACGCATGGTAGGACAATTTCAGTGGGTGTCATTCTAATCACACTAGTTACCGTTATTCTCTATTTATCTCACCCTTGCAATAGATATATTTTTTTGGAAAATCATTAGTATAAGAATGAAGTTTATTATTAGATACAAACTGTCTTACTTACCACACACTCTGCATAGAGTATTGAAATACTAGAGAATATTTAAATACCTCTATAGTCTACATCCTTGCATAAACTGGAAATTATTTTCTACAAAACATTTCTTAATTGGAAGCCTGCTTTCCCGTTGCTATTCGATTTCCAATAATAGCAGAACATCGCTTTGTTGTGAAGAATTTACAATCTTGCAATATCAATCGTTGATAAAGGACATGTATAAAGATCTCAATCGGTTGGTATTTTATGGCTAATTAACTGCTACGGAATATAATTTACCTTTCACCTTTAGTTACGAATAAAGAATAACCAGAAACGCATGGGAAAATATAGCACGATTATGCTTTTGTTGGACTTGACAAAATCATAATACCTCAGGGAATTGTATATAGGCCTACAAATTAGCACAAAAATCATTATAGGGAATGAATTTTCAAATCCATAGTGCCATTTGTACACAATATTTGCTGTCAACTTGCGTTTATCTTGACATTTATTTTCTTTCTAGCTATCGGTAATCACACAAAGTAAATCAGTTCAGTGCACTGGAGAGAAATACAAAGAATGAACACATCTCTATTTAGACGTAATAAAGAGAGATTCAAATTACGTTAAGACAATATTTAACTCGTAGCCTAAGTTGTTTACAATTGCGTTTTTATGTTTTTCTCTTTAGCTTCGGTGGTTGTAGAAACATAGGCATAGGAAAATCACAGGCAGATACCCAAACAGAAGTTTGGACCCACTAATAATCCCCGTATTATTATATTGGAGTAGAAATTGATCGCGGAAACTAAGTAAATTAATTTTAAGTGGAACATTTACATTTTTGGTATTTGAAAAATATTCAGAAGTAGAATTAGATTGAAGGACTAACCTGCTACAGTAGAATGAGTAATGGTACAGACTCCATGGAAACTGTAGGTCCCAGCACTCTATATCAGCTTCAAATGTCGTTTGTCGACAATCTTCTCCTTTTCCCTAGAACGCCATTGATTCTTGTTTCACATAGTCGTCATAATGCCGTTGTTGTGGGTCTCTTTCCCGGATATTCCTGTGTTAAGGACCTTATCTTCGGAAGAACCTGTTAAATGTACGCATAACATGTTGTTGATTAATACTGATAGGTTACAGTTAAGCTAGCACAGGTAAATGATTGTTGCTTTCATTGTGCACTCTGTGGAACATGAAGAGATTAGAGTGGTGATGAGTGTGGAAACAAAAATATGTATAGCAAGAATCAGTGAACTCAATATCACACATATCACTCAGGGCACAATCTTACTAATATTTTCTGTCCGACCCGCAAAACCGCCCGAGCTAGTAGGTCTGCATACGTCTTATTTATCTTTTAAATAAATATTGCAACGGAGCACTCTTCACTAGTCGGGTAGGTTAAGCTTGATAGTTTAGATCGGCATAATTAGCTAGACAGGCCATTATGAGTGAGAGTATGAATTCAAATACGAAGATATTCAGTCTCTGATTGACCAAGTTGAGTATTCAGAAGCTGAAGCAGATTATAGAGAAGATGTTGAACAAGCTGTTTTTTCAGCCATATCTCATGTAGACTCTTTAATTGTAGCCTATGAGGCTATACTTAAACAAGAAGCAGATGCTAAGATTAGACAAGATATTGCAGAAGCAGACGCTAGGACTAGATTAGAAATTGCAGAAGCAGACGCTAGGACTAGATTAGAAGTAGCAGAAGTAGAAGCTAGGACTAGATTAGAATTAGCAGAATCAGAAGCTAAGGCTAGACAAGAAAAAGCAGAAGCAGAGCAAAGAGCTGCTCAAGCTGGATCTATGGATAAATTAGCTTCTGTTGATATTGTAGCAACTCAGTTCTATGATTACGTTGAAGCTATTCAAATGTTAGTTATACGAGACAAGGTCTCATATTTCAAGGCTGTCAGTATGCGTAATGCATTTGAAGCTACATTTAATCAATATAAGAATAAGTACTCTCAAATAAACCACAAGAAGTGACTGAAGTCATTAAACTTCAAAGTCGAGAAGTCGAAGCGACTTTTCAGGAGGCAATAGGTCTCTTAAACAGTTCTATTGCTGAAAGTAAACAGTTCTATGACCCTGATCAGGTTTCAGCTTCTGTAGTCCAGCAGTCATCTACAGAATTGACTCCTTCACTGCCTAAGCTTCCCGAGATCAGACTTCCTCAATTCACAGGCGATCCTGCCTTGTGGATTGATTTCAGGGATACATTTTATTCCCTTGACATTCAACATAAGCATATTTCTAACATGGACAAGTTCCAATATCTCAAATCATGCTTATCGTCAGAAGTCATGACTGTAATACAGAATATTCCTGTATCCTCAGCTACATTTGATGTAGCCTGGGAAACGTTGTCAGAAAGATTTGACAACAATCGTCTGATTGCTAATACTCACATCGACAAACTATTTTCACCGCCTTCTCTTGAAAAGAATTCTGTTGTTGATTAATACTGATAGGTTACAGTTAAGCTAGCACAGGTAAATGATTGTTGCTTTCATTGTGCACTCTTTGGAACATGAAGAGAGGAGAGTGGTGATGAGTGTGGAAACAAAAATACGTATAGCAAGAATCTGTGAACTCAATATCACCCAATCACTCAGGGCACAATCCTACTAATATTTTCTCTCCGACCCGCAAAACCGCCCGAGCTAGTAGGTCTGCATACGTCTTATTTATCTTTTAAATAAATATTGCAACGGAGCACTCTTCACTAGTCGGGTAGGTTAAGCTTGATAGTTTAGATCGGCATAATTAGCTAGACAGGCCATTATGAGTGAGTAGGAATTTGAAATAATACTTAGGTTATATGGACGGTCTTCAAATAAGTCCAATCGTCACACAGGTGTCCAACATGTGGAGATTATATTCGTGATAACGGCAATAAATGTACAACGTCTGGAAACAAACAAAATAGGAATATTACCAGCATTATATTTTACAGGAGCTAAATGACAAAACTATTGGATATATCTTTCTCGGGATTTTCAGGTGAGTCACAAGATTGGTAGGAAAGGAAACAATATATCCATACAATATTCTAGGAAAATCACAAGTAATCAATTATAATAATGTAAATATAAATGTACTATATTTATGTTCTACATATACTGCCATGTTGTCATTCAAGCGTGCCAATTCTTGAAGCTTTTTCCAGTCTTCATATCCATTTGCTGAATATTTCTCAGTGTTTATGTTTAATGTTTAATGTTTAATAATCACACCTTACAGCAATATAACATGCAATAGGCTTAGTCAAAATATAATAAAATAACATACAAATAATACCTTCTCAGACTGGAGTGCAACAGGGAGATCCTTTGGGGCCACTAATGTTTAGTCTCACATTACACTCTGTTATTTCCGATTTACGTAGCCCTCTAAATCTTTTTTATTTAGATGACGGCACTCTGGCAGGGGATCCTGAGGTGATCTTATCTGATTTCACATCAATTATAGATGCTGGAAAAGCTATCGGTTTGGAGATAAACCCAGATAAATGCGAGCTATATTTTTCCTCTGAGCAAGATCCTGATGTTATCACGGCTTTTGAAAAAATTGCTCCAGGGATAAAGGTAGTCTCCAAATCCGACTTAACACTTCTTGGTTGTCCCATTTTTCTTCCGGCTGTTGAGCCATATCTTAGAGATAAGCTGGAGACAATGAAAAGATTATTTGATGGACTGAGCTCACTTTCTTCCCACATTGCTTACTTTCTGCTAAAGAATTGTTTTGCGATTCCTAAATTGACGTACTGTCTTCGTTCAACTCCATTATGGCTTTTTCCTTCTCTCACTCAAGAAGTTGATGCTTTGTTGAGGAACTGTTTGGAATCAATTTTAAACATTCGCCTAGAAGACAGCAACTGGACCTTAGCTTCATTGCCCGTTTCTTTCGGAGGACTTGGTATTCGTAGCGTCAGCGATGTTTGTTTACCTGCTTTCCTGGCTTCTGCTTATGGGGTTATCGATTTTGTTAAGTTAATTCTTCCCAATCACGGTGATGAAATCGATATTTCCCATATGACCGATGCTCTGGTTAAGTGGTCCAGCATTACAAATGATCATGGCATACCATCTAATCCTGACATACAGAAGTCCTGGGATTTCATCCTCACCTCGAATACCTATGAGAGTCTTTTGAGGTCTTCAGTTTTGGATGCAGAGCGTGCTCGATACCTGGCAATTCGAGAGAAAGAATCAGGATCATGGCTTCAGGCAATTCCATCTTCCAATATTGGAACATTACTTGACAACATGTCGTTTAAAATAGCTGTTGCTTTAAGGTTAGGTACGAAGATCTGTTTCCCACATAAATGTCAATGTGGAACACTTGTTGATGCCTCTGGACACCATGGCTTAAGTTGTTTTAAGAACAGTGGCAGACTTTCAAGACACCATGCAATTAACGACATTATCAAGAGAACACTTGTATCTGCAGGCTTTCCTTCAGTCCTAGAACCTATGGGTATAAGCCGCAGTGATGGAAAAAGACCTGATGGCCTAACTCTGATACCATGGTCTAAAGGAAAATCGTTATTATGGGATGTCACTTGTGTTGACACTTTCGCACCATCTCATTTGCCGAACACATGCAAACTAGCAGGCTCAGCCACAGCTTCAGCAATCTGCACAAAGCTGAATAAATATAAAGATCTGGTTAGCAATTACAACTTTACTGTGTTCGCTGTGGAGACGATGGGACCTTGGTGCACAGATGCGAAGATCCTGGTGTCAGAAATAGGAAGACATCTGGAGGCCCTGACTGGAGATTCACGGTCTACAGATTTCCTACGGCAGAAGATCAGCCTTGCCATTCAAAGAGGAAACGCTGCTAGCATTTTGGGGACGTTTCCTGAAACACAGGCGCTAGAGGAAATATTCTATATTTTCTAATTAGTGAGATCTATGTAAGGCTCGTCACTCCAGTCTTCAGTTTATCTGTCATCCTCTTAGGTCCTTCACATCTGCAGAGAACTCCAGGAACTTACGAACTGCTTTTAGAGCTGCCTGCCGAGCTGCTGCAGCTTCTTTCACTGCTGCACGTCTTGTCATGTTTTTAAATGTATATCGAAAAATATAATTTTGTATGACATACAAATTCAAATAAAACTTTCATCCAAATATTCTTGCACAGTGTACCAATTCTTATTTAATAGTAATACTTTTAGTCTTTTCCTGAAAGTGTCAATGCTTCTAATTCTTTTTAATTCGTCAGGTAACTTGTTAAACAATTTGGTACTTAGGACTATATGACTCTCTGTAGTTTTCTTCAGTCGATACCTGGGAATCTCTAGAAGATTGTTTCCTCTGGTATAATGAAAGTGAATATCCTTCCTAGTAGTTTGCACATCCACAGCACTATGAACCCATATGATACAAGAATATACATAAATTGAAGAAAGAGTCAAAACATTCAGATTCTTAAAAATTGGTTTACAGTGCTCCGTAGGGCCAGATCCAGTGATAATCCTTACTGCCTTATTTTGAAGAAGAAATACATTTTTTGCACCCGTACTATTTCCCCACAGAATTACCCCATAATTTAGATGATAGTGAAAAAAAGCAAAGTAAGCATGTAATAATGTGCTAGGTGGAAGAAGCTGTTTGAGTCTTCTCAATAGATAAATTACCTTAGACAGCTTACTGCAAATATGTTCAATGTGGCAATGCCAATCCAACTTACTGTCCATCCAAAACCCCAATAAGTTTACAGGTTTCGAAATTACTTCGGTGTTTCTGAGACTAAATACAATAGTCTGGGTTTTACTCAGGTTCAGCCCCAGTCCATTGGCATTAAACCAATTAGTTAGCCTAGCCAAAGTATTATTCATATTAATCTCTTTGTAGTCGTTAAATGCTTTCAGCACAGTTGTATCATGAGCATATGCAGTTATTTTTTCTGGTATCGCAGCAGGAAGATCATTTACCGCAATAAGAAACAAAAAAGGCCCCAATAAAGAACCCTGAGGCACCCCAATAGTAACGGGTTTCTCTGAAGATCTAACACCATCCACCTCAACTATTTGTTGTCTATTACAAAGGTAGGACTTTATAATATTATTTTCAATGTCCTTAACACCATAGAACTTAAGTTTATTCAATATCACCTCATGAGGCAAACAATCGAAGGCCTTACTAAGGTCGCATAGACTAGCTACGGCAAAATTCTTTTTCTCCATCTCATGCAAAATCCAGTTAACAACACACTCAGCAGCCAAAGTTGTCGACCTGCCCATTCTAAAACCAAATTGTTGGTCACAAAGTAGATTGTTGTTTTCAAAATAGGTGACCATCTGACTCAACATAACACCTTCTATAATTTTGGATAAGATAGGTACCAAAGACACAGGTCTGTAATTAGCTACTAAACATCTTTCGCCCTTTTTATGTATCGGAATCACCTTCGATAACTTAAGCATGTCTGGAAACTGACCTTCATCCAAGCACTGATTAATTAAAAACACTAAAGGGTTTAAAATACAGTTCAGTATAGATTTAAACAAAAAGTTTGAAAAGCCATAAATATCCTGGCTTTTAGAATTACTGAGTTTGTTAACAACATCATATACATCGTTTTGATCAACAAGTTTCCATTTAAAATTACACTTTATGGAGCCCATTTCATTTAAAAAAACTTCAGAACCAATAATGGGAGAAGGTATTGACTTCTTGATTTCAATCACCGAATCTGTAAAGTGCTTACTAAAATCCTCTACCCCCAAACTTTCAATAGGATAGCTCGGCTTACACTTTCCTGATTCCGCATTGATGATTTTCCATGCCATTTTGCACTTATTGTTTGCGTTGAGAATTAAACTTTCGTTATACTTAATCTTAGCTTGGTTCACTTTGTATTTATACGTCTTTCTTACATCAGCAATCAATTTAGTTAAACGCTCACTGTTATGACCTCTGTTAATATTCTTCAATAGCATAATCCGGTCACGCAGAGTCATTAACTCGGCAGTGTACCACGAGTTATTTTTAGCACTATGCCTTATTTTAGGTTTAATAAGTTCCCTCTTGAAACATTCCTCGTATAAATCCAGCAAAGTGTAAAAGAATGCTTTGAAGTTAAGAGAGCAGTTACCATACACCAATCTAGAAGACCAGTCAATATCACTTAACAACTGTCGATAATGACAGATTTTGTCCTCGGAAATCCTTCTAATTAGTTTCGGAGCACTAGAGTCACAATTATCAGGAAAATTACTGTTGACGACAAACCAAATTCCATCGTGATCCGCAATATTGAGATCAACAATTCCACATTCATATTCACTCTTTTCATAATTGGTAAGAATATTGTCCAAGCAAGAATTTAACCTGGTAGGCATACTATTTACATAATGGAGCCCATACTGTTTGAGAATTTCTAAAAATAAAGTCAATGAAGTACATTGCTTATTAACGTCAATGTTCAGGTCCGCACAGAAAACAACCCTAGCTTTACTATTTACTAAAACCAAATCGAAGACTCGCTGAACACGTTCTAAAAACACATGGATGTCGCCCTTGGGCGACCTATAAGCAGAGATTACAATTACATTCAACCCTTGAAGTTTCACTGCTGCAAATTCAGCAAGTTTCTCAACTGACAACTCGTTCACTTTGTTCATTGTGTGGCTTGTGAGGCGATTTGCTATGTATAAACAAACTCCACCCCTGTCATATATGCTTCGACAAAAGAAGCTTCCTAGATAAAATTCTTTAAAATTATAGTGAGGTATCTCATCATCCTTCATCCAGTGTTCATTTATTGTTAAAATGGAATATTTTTCAGCACTTAGATATACTTCCAGGTCATTCATTTTATTGTGTAAGCCTTGCACATTAATGTGCAACACACTAAGGTTATCCTTGTCCAGATCTAACTTCTTAACTATAACGTTGCCTTGCTGCTGATTGCTTGGACTTTGTTTAAAATCTCGGAGCCTATACTTTTTCGATTGAACAAAAAACGTCTTACACAAGCATTTACAGGCCAGTAACTTGGATCGAGTGCTTTATTTACATTCTGTTCATTAATGTTCACTTTAAAAGACGAGTATACATCCGGGTTCCTGGAATTGAGTTGTTCGACAGTAACTTCTGGAAATGATTCTTTTAAATAATTACACACATCTGCAGTCTTTGTGTTGGGTTCAAGTCTGTACACATGTAAAGCTACCAGTTTCGGAACCCCTAGTAGATTACTGCTACCCCGACCGTCAGGTTCCTTTTTTCCTACAACGATAGTTCTATTTGCTTTTTTACGAACAATTTCTGACCATTTAGGTTGCTCGGAAACACCAGCCTCAGTTACGTTTATATTCCCTGCACTTTCCGCTATTTGCATTGATTCAACTGTTCTAACATTATCACTAACGGTATCACTTTCACTCGAGTTAACTAGACCTCGGCCTGATTTATCATCTTTTTCCTTGCATAAATACACAGGCTCAGTTTTCTCATTTCCCGTAAAGTTGGAAGATTCCATAGTGTTCAATGGAACAGCCCTCAAAGAGGGTGTGGTTGTAAGAGCACATTGATTTAAGAGCTTTATGTGTTCATTCATAATACCTATTTTTTCGTTCAAACCTCTAATAATAGTGTCCTTTTGATTTATAATGTACTTTACAATCCTAATATCAATTTTATCATTGCCCATGGTGATGCCGGATAATGCATCGCACAGTTCCACATCTTCCACATCTTTACCCTCGATGTTGCAACACACCACTACGTTGGCTTCCAGAAACTCCATATTATTCGTCTTTTTGGCACAACTTGGGTGAAACTGACTACTACAGTCACGACACTTAAGTCCATTAACCACTTTTGCATTACAGCGTTTACAAACAATACAACTAGCTGTACTTGAACCAACCATTTTGATGACACTTTAACTATACTGAGGTTAGGTTACAGCACACAGCAGCACGTCTTACCGCTAGTGTAATAAAGAAGGTCGTGAAGGCCCATATTTTGAGACAAAATCACCGGGCGCCGTTAGCCTTAGGATAAGTCCTGTACACATTTCAACTAGAGTTAAGTTAATCTTAAGCCTGTAGCCCAACAGAAAGATTTTGCCAGTTGAAAGTCACATCGACCTCATTGGGGAAAGAACCCGCGACTTTCCGGTTTGGTTGGCAGTGCCTCGGCTAACTACACCATGGCGGAAGCTATGTCTTTTCTCGATGTACCATATTTTATCCCACTCATTTACAGATAACGAAGTTTTTGACGTAGATCCTTCAACTCAGGGCTCCCTTATCTCTTACGAATTCTCCACATTCTGTAAATACATTTGTGAATGGAAATAGCACATACTATAGTGCAAAAAATGCAATTACACGCATGGTAGGACAATTTCAGTGGGTGTCATTCTAATCACACTAGTTACCGTTATTCTCTATTTATCTCACCCTTGCAATAGATATATTTTTTGGAAAATCATTAGTATAAGAATGAAGTTTATTATTAGATACAAACTGTCTTACTTACCACACACTCTGCATAGAGTATTGAAATACTAGAGAATATTTAAATACCTCTATAGTCTATATCCTTGCATAAACTGGAAATTATTTTCTACAAAACATTTCTTAATTGGAAGCCTGCTTTCCCGTTGCTATTCGATTTCCAATAATAGCAGAACATCGCTTTGTTGTGAAGAATTTACAATCTTGCAATATCAATCGTTGATAAAGGACATGTATAAAGATCTCAATCGGTTGGTATTTTATGGCTAATTAACTGCTACGGAATATAATTTACCTTTCACCTTTAGTTACGAATAAAGAATAACCAGAAACGCATGGGAAAATATAGCACGATTATGCTTTTGTTGGACTTGACAAAATCATAATACCTCAGGGAATTGTATATAGGCCTACAAATTAGCACAAAAATCATTATAGGGAATGGATTTTCAAATCCATAGTGCCATTTGTACACAATATTTACTGTCAACTTGCGTTTATCTTGACATTTATTTTCTTTCTAGCTATCGGTAATCACACAAAGTAAATCAGTTCAGTGCACTGGAGAGAAATACAAAGAATGAACACATCTCTATTTAGACGTAATAAAGAGAGATTCAAATTACGTTAAGACAATATTTAACTCGTAGCCTAAGTTGTTTACAATTGCGTTTTTATGTTTTTCTCTTTAGCTTCGGTGGTTGTAGAAACATAGGCATAGGAAAATCACAGGCAGATACCCAAACAGAAGTTTGGACCCACTAATAATCCCCGTATTATTATATTGGAGTAGAAATTGATCGCGGAAACTAAGTAAATTAATTTTAAGTGGAACATTTACATTTTTGGTATTTGAAAAATATTCAGATGTAGAATTAGATTGAAGGACTAACCTGCTACAGTAGAATGAGTAATGGTACAGACTCCATGGAAACTGTAGGTCCCAGCACTCTATATCAGCTTCAAATGTCGTTTGTCGACAATCTTCTCCTTTTCCCTAGAACGCCATTGATTCTTGTTTCACATAGTCGTCATAATGCCGTTGTTGTGGGTCTCTTTCCCGGATATTCCTGTGTTAAGGACCTTATCTTCGGAAGAACCTGTTAAATGTACGCATAACATGTTGTTGATTAATACTGATAGGTTACAGTTAAGCTAGCACAGGTAAATGATTGTTGCTTTCATTGTGCACTCTGTGGAACATGAAGAGATTAGAGTGGTGATGAGTGTGGAAACAAAAATACGTATAGCAAGAATCAGTGAACTCAATATCACACATATCACTCAGGGCACAATCTTACTAATATTTTTCTGTCCGACCCGCAAAACCGCCCGAGCTAGTAGGTCTGCATACGTCTTATTAATCTTTTAAATAAATATTGCAAACGGAGCACTCTTCACTAGTCGGGTAGGTTACGCTTGATAGTTTAGATCGGCATAATTAGCTAGACAGGCCATTATGAGTGAGAGTAGGAATTCAAATACGAAGATATTCAGTCTCTGATTGACCAAGTTGAGTATTCAGAAGCTGAAGCAGATTATAGAGAAGATGTTGAACAAGCTGTTTTTTCAGCCATATCTCATGTAGACTCTTTAATTGTAGCCTATGAGGCTAAACTTAAACAAGAAGCAGATGCTAAGATTAGACAAGATATTGCAGAAGCAGACGCTAGGACTAGATTAGAAATTGCAGAAGCAGACGCTAGGACTAGATTAGAAGTAGCAGAAGTAGAAGCTAGGACTAGATTAGAATTAGCAGAATCAGAAGCTAAGGCTAGACAAGAAAAAGCAGAAGCAGAGCAAAGAGCTGCTCAAGCTGGATCTATGGATAAATTAGCTTCTGTTGATATTGTAGCAACTCAGTTCTATGATTACGTTGAAGCTATTCAAATGTTAGTTATACGAGACAAGGTCTCATATTTCAAGGCTGTCAGTATGCGTAATGCATTTGAAGCTACATTTAATCAATATAAGAATAAGTACTCTCAAATAAACCACAAGAAGTGACTGAAGTCATTAAACTTCAAAGTCGAGAAGTCGAAGCGACTTTTCAGGAGGCAATAGGTCTCTTAAACAGTTCTATTGCTGAAAGTAAACAGTTCTATGACCCTGATCAGGTTTCAGCTTCTGTAGTCCAGCAGTCATCTACAGAATTGACTCCTTCACTGCCTAAGCTTCCCGAGATCAGACTTCCTCAATTCACAGGCGATCCTGCCTTGTGGATTGATTTCAGGGATACATTTTATTCCCTTGACATTCAACATAAGCATATTTCTAACATGGACAAGTTCCAATATCTCAAATCATGCTTATCGTCAGAAGTCATGACTGTAATACAGAATATTCCTGTATCCTCAGCTACATTTGATGTAGCCTGGGAAACGTTGTCAGAAAGATTTGACAACAATCGTCTGATTGCTAATACTCACATCGACAAACTATTTTCACCGCCTTCTCTTGAAAAGAATTCTGTTGTTGATTAATACTGATAGGTTACAGTTAAGCTAGCACAGGTAAATGATTGTTGCTTTCATTGTGCACTCTTTGGAACATGAAGAGAGGAGAGTGGTGATGAGTGTGGAAACAAAAATACGTATAGCAAGAATCTGTGAACTCAATATCACCCAATCACTCAGGGCACAATCCTACTAATATTTTCTCTCCGACCCGCAAAACCGCCCGAGCTAGTAGGTCTGCATACGTCTTATTTATCTTTTAAATAAATATTGCAACGGAGCACTCTTCACTAGTCGGGTAGGTTAAGCTTGATAGTTTAGATCGGCATAATTAGCTAGACAGGCCATTATGAGTGAGTAGGAATTTGAAATAATACTTAGGTTATATGGACGGTCTTCAAATAAGTCCAATCGTCACACAGGTGTCCAACAAGTGGAGATTATATTCGGGATAACGGCAATAAATGTACAACGTCTGGAAACAAACAAAATAGGAATATTATCAGCATTATATTTTACAGGAGCTAAATGACAAAGCTATTGGATATATCTTTCTCGAGATTTTCAGATGAGTCACAAAATTGGTAGGAATGGAAACAATATATCCATACATATTCTAGGAAAATCACAAGAAATTAATTATAATAATGTAAATATAAATGTACTATATATATGTTCTAAATATACTGCAATGTTGTCATTCAAGCTTGCCAATTCTTGAAGCTTTTTCCAGTCTTCATATCCATTTGCTGAATATTTCTCAGTGTAATAAAGAAGGTCGAGCAGGGCCATATTTTGAGACAAAATCACTGGGCGCCGTTAGCCTTAGGATAAGTCCTGTACACATTTCAACTAGAGTTAAGTTAATCTTAAGCCTGTAGCCCAACAGAAAGATTTTGCCAGTTGAAAGTCACATCGACCTCATTGGGGAAAGAACCCGCGACTTTCCGGTTTGGTTGGCAGTTCCTCGGCTAACTACACCATGGCGGAAGCTATGTCTTTTCTCTATGTACCATATTTTATCCCACTCATTTACAGATAACGAAGTTTTTGACGTAGATCCTTCAACTCAGGGCTCCCTTATCTCTTACGAATTCTCCACATTCTGTAAATACATTTGTGAATGGAAATAGCACATACTATAGTGCAAAAAATGCAATTACACGCATGGTAGGACAATTTCAGTGGGTGTCATTCTAATCACACTAGTTACCGTTATTCTCTATTTATCTCACCCTTGCAATAGATATATTTTTTTTGGAAAATCATTAGTATAAGAATGAAGTTTATTATTAGATACAAACTGTCTTACTTACCACACACTCTGCATAGAGTATTGAAATACTAGAGAATATTTAAATACCTCTATAGTCTATATCCTTGCATAAACTGGAAATTATTTTCTACAAAACATTTCTTAATTGGAAGCCTGCTTTCCCGTTGCTATTCGATTTCCAATAATAGCAGAACATCGCTTTGTTGTGAAGAATTTACAATCTTGCAATATCAATCGTTGATAAAGGACATGTATAAAGATCTCAATCGGTTGGTATTTTATGGCTAATTAACTGCTACGGAATATAATTTACCTTTCACCTTTAGTTACGAATAAAGAATAACCAGAAACGCATGGGAAAATATAGCACGATTATGCTTTTGTTGGACTTGACAAAATCATAATACCTCAGGGAATTGTATATAGGCCTTCAAATTAGCACAAAAATCATTATAGGGAATGGATTTTCAAATCCATAGTGCCATTTGTACACAATATTTACTGTCAACTTGCGTTTATCTTGACATTTATTTTCTTTCTAGCTATCGGTAATCACCCAAAGTAAATCAGTTCAGTGCACTGGAGAGAAATACAAAGAATGAACACATCTCTATTTAGACGTAATAAAGAGAGATTCAAATTACGTTAAGACAATATTTAACTCGTAGCCTAAGTTGTTTACAATTGCGTTTTTATGTTTTTCTCTTTAGCTTCGGTGGTTGTAGAAACATAGGCATAGGAAAATCACAGGCAGATACCCAAACAGAAGTTTGGACCCACTAATAATCCCCGTATTATTATATTGGAGTAGAAATTGATCGCGGAAACTAAGTAAATTAATTTTAAGTGGAACATTTACATTTTTGGTATTTGAAAAATATTCAGATGTAGAATTAGATTGAAGGACTAACCTGCTACAGTAGAATGAGTAATGGTACAGACTCCATGGAAACTGTAGGTCCCAGCACTCTATATCAGCTTCAAATGTCGTTTGTCGACAATCTTCTGCTTTTCCCTAGAACGCCATTGATTCTTGTTTCACATAGTCGTCATAATGCCGTTGTTGTGGGTCTCTTTCCCGGATATTCCTGTGTTAAGGACCTTATCTTCGGAAGAACCTGTTAAATGTACGCATAACATGTTGTTGATTAATACTGATAGGTTACAGTTAAGCTAGCACAGGTAAATGATTGTTGCTTTCATTGTGCACTCTGTGGAACATGAAGAGATTAGAGTGGTGATGAGTGTGGAAACAAAAATACGTATAGCAAGAATCAGTGAACTCAATATCACACATATCACTCAGGGCACAATCTTACTAATATTTTCTGTCCGACCCGCAAAACCGCCCGAGCTAGTAGGTCTGCATACGTCTTATTTATCTTTTAAATAAATATTGCAACGGAGCACTCTTCACTAGTCGGGTAGGTTAAGCTTGATAGTTTAGATCGGCATAATTAGCTAGACAGTCCATTATGAGTGAGAGTATGAATTCAAATACGAAGATATTCAGTCTCTGATTGACCAAGTTGAGTATTCAGAAGCTGAAGCAGATTATAGAGAAGATGTTGAACAAGCTGTTTTTTCAGCCATATCTCATGTAGACTCTTTAATTGTAGCCTATGAGGCTAAACTTAAACAAGAAGCAGATGCTAAGATTAGACAAGATATTGCAGAAGCAGACGCTAGGACTAGATTAGAAATTGCAGAAGCAGACGCTAGGACTAGATTAGAAGTAGCAGAAGTAGAAGCTAGGACTAGATTAGAATTAGCAGAATCAGAAGCTAAGGCTAGACAAGAAAAAGCAGAAGCAGAGCAAAGAGCTGCTCAAGCTGGATCTATGGATAAATTAGCTTCTGTTGATATTGTAGCAACTCAGTTCTATGATTACGTTGAAGCTATTCAAATGTTAGTTATACGAGACAAGGTCTCATATTTCAAGGCTGTCAGTATGCGTAATGCATTTGAAGCTACATTTAATCAATATAAGAATAAGTACTCTCAAATAAACCACAAGAAGTGACTGAAGTCATTAAACTTCAAAGTCGAGAAGTCGAAGCGACTTTTCAGGAGGCAATAGGTCTCTTAAACAGTTCTATTGCTGAAAGTAAACAGTTCTATGACCCTGATCAGGTTTCAGATTCTGTAGTCCAGCAGTCATCTACAGAATTGACTCCTTCACTGCCTAAGCTTCCCGAGATCGGACTTCCTCAATTCACAGGCGATCCTGCCTTGTGGATTGATTTCAGGGATACATTTTATTCCCTTGACATTCAACATAAGCATATTTCTAACATGGACAAGTTCCAATATCTCAAATCATGCTTATCGTCAGAAGTCATGACTGTAATACAGAATATTCCTGTATCCTCAGCTACATTTGATGTAGCCTGGGAAACGTTGTCAGAAAGATTTGACAACAATCGTCTGATTGCTAATACTCACATCGACAAACTATTTTCACCGCCTTCTCTTGAAAAGAATTCTGTTGTTGATTAATACTGATAGGTTACAGTTAAGCTAGCACAGGTAAATGATTGTTGCTTTCATTGTGCACTCTTTGGAACATGAAGAGAGGAGAGTGGTGATGAGTGTGGAAACAAAAATACGTATAGCAAGAATCTGTGAACTCAATATCACCCAATCACTCAGGGCACAATCCTACTAATATTTTCTCTCCGACCCGCAAAACCGCCCGAGCTAGTAGGTCTGCATACGTCTTATTTATCTTTTAAATAAATATTGCAACGGAGCACTCTTCACTAGTCGGGTAGGTTAAGCTTGATAGTTTAGATCGGCATAATTAGCTAGACAGGCCATTATGAGTGAGTAGGAATTTGAAATAATACTTAGGTTATATGGACGGTCTTCAAATAAGTCCAATCGTCACACAGGTGTCCAACAAGTGGAGATTATATTCGGGATAACGGCAATAAATGTACAACGTCTGGAAACAAACAAAATAGGAATATTATCAGCATTATATTTTACAGGAGCTAAATGACAAAGCTATTGGATATATCTTTCTCGAGATTTTCAGATGAGTCACAAAATTGGTAGGAATGGAAACAATATATCCATACATATTCTAGGAAAATCACAAGAAATTAATTATAATAATGTAAATATAAATGTACTATATATATGTTCTAAATATACTGCAATGTTGTCATTCAAGCTTGCCAATTCTTGAAGCTTTTTCCAGTCTTCATATCCATTTGCTGAATATTTCTCAGTGTAATAAAGAAGGTCGAGCAGGGCCATATTTTGAGACAAAATCACTGGGCGCCGTTAGCCTTAGGATAAGTCCTGTACACATTTCAACTAGAGTTAAGTTAATCTTAAGCCTGTAGCCCAACAGAAAGATTTTGCCAGTTGAAAGTCACATCGACCTCATTGGGGAAAGAACCCGCGACTTTCCGGTTTGGTTGGCAGTTCCTCGGCTAACTACACCATGGCGGAAGCTATGTCTTTTCTCTATGTACCATATTTTATCCCACTCATTTACAGATAACGAAGTTTTTGACGTAGATCCTTCAACTCAGGGCTCCCTTATCTCTTACGAATTCTCCACATTCTGTAAATACATTTGTGAATGGAAATAGCACATACTATAGTGCAAAAAATGCAATTACACGCATGGTAGGACAATTTCAGTGGGTGTCATTCTAATCACACTAGTTACCGTTATTCTCTATTTATCTCACCCTTGCAATAGATATATTTTTTTTGGAAAATCATTAGTATAAGAATGAAGTTTATTATTAGATACAAACTGTCTTACTTACCACACACTCTGCATAGAGTATTGAAATACTAGAGAATATTTAAATACCTCTATAGTCTATATCCTTGCATAAACTGGAAATTATTTTCTACAAAACATTTCTTAATTGGAAGCCTGCTTTCCCGTTGCTATTCGATTTCCAATAATAGCAGAACATCGCTTTGTTGTGAAGAATTTACAATCTTGCAATATCAATCGTTGATAAAGGACATGTATAAAGATCTCAATCGGTTGGTATTTTATGGCTAATTAACTGCTACGGAATATAATTTACCTTTCACCTTTAGTTACGAATAAAGAATAACCAGAAACGCATGGGAAAATATAGCACGATTATGCTTTTGTTGGACTTGACAAAATCATAATACCTCAGGGAATTGTATATAGGCCTTCAAATTAGCACAAAAATCATTATAGGGAATGGATTTTCAAATCCATAGTGCCATTTGTACACAATATTTACTGTCAACTTGCGTTTATCTTGACATTTATTTTCTTTCTAGCTATCGGTAATCACACAAAGTAAATCAGTTCAGTGCACTGGAGAGAAATACAAAGAATGAACACATCTCTATTTAGACGTAATAAAGAGAGATTCAAATTACGTTAAGACAATATTTAACTCGTAGCCTAAGTTGTTTACAATTGCGTTTTTATGTTTTTCTCTTTAGCTTCGGTGGTTGTAGAAACATAGGCATAGGAAAATCACAGGCAGATACCCAAACAGAAGTTTGGACCCACTAATAATCCCCGTATTATTATATTGGAGTAGAAATTGATCGCGGAAACTAAGTAAATTAATTTTAAGTGGAACATTTACATTTTTGGTATTTGAAAAATATTCAGATGTAGAATTAGATTGAAGGACTAACCTGCTACAGTAGAATGAGTAATGGTACAGACTCCATGGAAACTGTAGGTCCCAGCACTCTATATCAGCTTCAAATGTCGTTTGTCGACAATCTTCTCCTTTTCCCTAGAACGCCATTGATTCTTGTTTCACATAGTCGTCATAATGCCGTTGTTGTGGGTCTCTTTCCCGGATATTCCTGTGTTAAGGACCTTATCTTCGGAAGAACCTGTTAAATGTACGCATAACATGTTGTTGATTAATACTGATAGGTTACAGTTAAGCTAGCACAGGTAAATGATTGTTGCTTTCATTGTGCACTCTGTGGAACATGAAGAGATTAGAGTGGTGATGAGTGTGGAAACAAAAATACGTATAGCAAGAATCAGTGAACTCAATATCACACATATCACTCAGGGCACAATCTTACTAATATTTTCTGTCCGACCCGCAAAACCGCCCGAGCTAGTAGGTCTGCATACGTCTTATTTATCTTTTAAATAAATATTGCAACGGAGCACTCTTCACTAGTCGGGTAGGTTAAGCTTGATAGTTTAGATCGGCATAATTAGCTAGACAGTCCATTATGAGTGAGAGTATGAATTCAAATACGAAGATATTCAGTCTCTGATTGACCAAGTTGAGTATTCAGAAGCTGAAGCAGATTATAGAGAAGATGTTGAACAAGCTGTTTTTTCAGCCATATCTCATGTAGACTCTTTAATTGTAGCCTATGAGGCTAAACTTAAACAAGAAGCAGATGCTAAGATTAGACAAGATATTGCAGAAGCAGACGCTAGGACTAGATTAGAAATTGCAGAAGCAGACGCTAGGACTAGATTAGAAGTAGCAGAAGTAGAAGCTAGGACTAGATTAGAATTAGCAGAATCAGAAGCTAAGGCTAGACAAGAAAAAGCAGAAGCAGAGCAAAGAGCTGCTCAAGCTGGATCTATGGATAAATTAGCTTCTGTTGATATTGTAGCAACTCAGTTCTATGATTACGTTGAAGCTATTCAAATGTTAGTTATACGAGACAAGGTCTCATATTTCAAGGCTGTCAGTATGCGTAATGCATTTGAAGCTACATTTAATCAATATAAGAATAAGTACTCTCAAATAAACCACAAGAAGTGACTGAAGTCATTAAACTTCAAAGTCGAGAAGTCGAAGCGACTTTTCAGGAGGCAATAGGTCTCTTAAACAGTTCTATTGCTGAAAGTAAACAGTTCTATGACCCTGATCAGGTTTCAGATTCTGTAGTCCAGCAGTCATCTACAGAATTGACTCCTTCACTGCCTAAGCTTCCCGAGATCGGACTTCCTCAATTCACAGGCGATCCTGCCTTGTGGATTGATTTCAGGGATACATTTTATTCCCTTGACATTCAACATAAGCATATTTCTAACATGGACAAGTTCCAATATCTCAAATCATGCTTATCGTCAGAAGTCATGACTGTAATACAGAATATTCCTGTATCCTCAGCTACATTTGATGTAGCCTGGGAAACGTTGTCAGAAAGATTTGACAACAATCGTCTGATTGCTAATACTCACATCGACAAACTATTTTCACCGCCTTCTCTTGAAAAGAATTCTGTTGTTGATTAATACTGATAGGTTACAGTTAAGCTAGCACAGGTAAATGATTGTTGCTTTCATTGTGCACTCTTTGGAACATGAAGAGAGGAGAGTGGTGATGAGTGTGGAAACAAAAATACGTATAGCAAGAATCTGTGAACTCAATATCACCCAATCACTCAGGGCACAATCCTACTAATATTTTCTCTCCGACCCGCAAAACCGCCCGAGCTAGTAGGTCTGCATACGTCTTATTTATCTTTTAAATAAATATTGCAACGGAGCACTCTTCACTAGTCGGGTAGGTTAAGCTTGATAGTTTAGATCGGCATAATTAGCTAGACAGGCCATTATGAGTGAGTAGGAATTTGAAATAATACTTAGGTTATATGGACGGTCTTCAAATAAGTCCAATCGTCACACAGGTGTCCAACATGTGGAGATTATATTCGTGATAACGGCAATAAATGTACAACGTCTGGAAACAAACAAAATAGGAATATTACCAGCATTATATTTTACAGTAGCTAAATGACAAAACTATTGGATATATCTTTCTCGGGATTTTCAGGTGAGTCACAAGATTGGTAGGAAAGGAAACAATATATCCATACAATATTCTAGGAAAATCACAAGTAATCAATTATAATAATGTAAATATAAATGTACTATATTTATGTTCTACATATACTGCCATGTTGTCATTCAAGCGTGCCAATTCTTGAAGCTTTTTCCAGTCTTCATATCCATTTGCTGAATATTTCTCAGTGTAATAAAGAAGGTCGTGCAGGCCCATATTTTGAGACAAAATCACCGGGCGCCGTTAGCCTTAGGATAAGTCCTGTACACATTTCAACTAGAGTTAAGTTAATCTTAAGCCTGTAGCCCAACAGAAAGATTTTGCCAGTTGAAAGTCACATCGACCTCATTGGGGAAAGAACCCGCGACTTTCCGGTTTGGTTGGCAGTGCCTCGGCTAACTACACCATGGCGGAAGCTATGTCTTTTCTCTATGTACCATATTTTATCCCACTCATTTACAGATAACGAAGTTTTTGACGTAGATCCTTCAACTCAGGGCTCCCTTATCTCTTACGAATTCTCCACATTCTGTAAATACATTTGTGAATGGAAATAGCACATACTATAGTGCAAAAAATGCAATTACACGCATGGTAGGACAATTTCAGTGGGTGTCATTCTAATCACACTAGTTACCGTTATTCTCTATTTATCTCACCCTTGCAATAGATATATTTTTTTGGAAAATCATTAGTATAAGAATGAAGTTTATTATTAGATACAAACTGTCTTACTTACCACACACTCTGCATAGAGTATTGAAATACTAGAGAATATTTAAATACCTCTATAGTCTATATCCTTGCATAAACTGGAAATTATTTTCTACAAAACATTTCTTAATTGGAAGCCTGCTTTCCCGTTGCTATTCGATTTCCAATAATAGCAGAACATCGCTTTGTTGTGAAGAATTTACAATCTTGCAATATCAATCGTTGATAAAGGACATGTATAAAGATCTCAATCGGTTGGTATTTTATGGCTAATTAACTGCTACGGAATATAATTTACCTTTCACCTTTAGTTACGAATAAAGAATAACCAGAAACGCATGGGAAAATATAGCACGATTATGCTTTTGTTGGACTTGACAAAATCATAATACCTCAGGGAATTGTATGTAGGCCTACAAATTAGCACAAAAATCATTATAGGGAATGGATTTTCAAATCCATAGTGCCATTTGTACACAATATTTACTGTCAACTTGCGTTTATCTTGACATTTATTTTCTTTCTAGCTATCGGTAATCACACAAAGTAAATCAGTTCAGTGCACTGGAGAGAAATACAAAGAATGGACACATCTCTATTTAGACGTAATAAAGAGAGATTCAAATTACGTTAAGACAATATTTAACTCGTAGCCTAAGTTGTTTACAATTGCGTTTTTATGTTTTTCTCTTTAGCTTCGGTGGTTGTAGAAACATAGGCATAGGAAAATCACAGGCAGATACCCAAACGGAAGTTTGGACCCACTAATAATCCCCGTATTATTATATTGGAGTAGAAATTGATCGCGGAAACTAAGTAAATTAATTTTAAGTGGAACATTTACATTTTTGGTATTTGAAAAATATTCAGAAGTAGAATTAGATTGAAGGACTAACCTGCTACAGTAGAATGAGTAATGGTACAGACTCCATGGAAACTGTAGGTCCCAGCACTCTATATCAGCTTCAAATGTCGTTTGTCGACAATCTTCTCCTTTTCCCTAGAACGCCATTTATTCTTGTTTCACATAGACGTCATAATGCCGTTGTTGTGGGTCTCTTTCCCGGATATTCCTGTGTTAAGGACCTTATCTTCGGAAGAACCTGTTAAATGTACGCATAACATGTTGTTGATTAATACTGATAGGTTACAGTTAAGCTAGCACAGGTAAATGATTGTTGCTTTCATTGTGCACTCTGTGGAACATGAAGAGATTAGAGTGGTGATGAGTGTGGAAACAAAAATACGTATAGCAAGAATCAGTGAACTCAATATCACACATATCACTCAGGGCACAATCTTACTAATATTTTCTGTCCGACCCGCAAAACCGCCCGAGCTAGTAGGTCTGCATACGTCTTATTTATCTTTTAAATAAATATTGCAACGGAGCACTCTTCACTAGTCGGGTAGGTTAAGCTTGATAGTTTAGATCGGCATAATTAGCTAGACAGGCCATTATGAGTGAGAGTATGAATTCAAATACGAAGATATTCAGTCTCTGATTGACCAAGTTGGGTATTCAGAAGCTGAAGCAGATTATAGAGAAGATGTTGAACAAGCTGTTTTTTCAGCCATATCTCATGTAGACTCTTTAATTGTAGCCTATGAGGCTAAACTTAAACAAGAAGCAGATGCTAAGATTAGACAAGATATTGCAGAAGCAGACGCTAGGACTAGATTAGAAATTGCAGAAGCAGACGCTAGGACTAGATTAGAAGTAGCAGAAGTAGAAGCTAGGACTAGATTAGAATTAGCAGAATCAGAAGCTAAGGCTAGACAAGAAAAAGCAGAAGCAGAGCAAAGAGCTGCTCAAGCTGGATCTATGGATAAATTAGCTTCTGTTGATATTGTAGCAACTCAGTTCTATGATTACGTTGAAGCTATTCAAATGTTAGTTATACGAGACAAGGTCTCATATTTCAAGGCTGTCAGTATGCGTAATGCATTTGAAGCTACATTTAATCAATATAAGAATAAGTACTCTCAAATAAACCACAAGAAGTGACTGAAGTCATTAAACTTCAAAGTCGAGAAGTCGAAGCGACTTTTCAGGAGGCAATAGGTCTCTTAAACAGTTCTATTGCTGAAAGTAAACAGTTCTATGACCCTGATCAGGTTTCAGCTTCTGTAGTCCAGCAGTCATCTACAGAATTGACTCCTTCACTGCCTAAGCTTCCCGAGATCAGACTTCCTCAATTCACAGGCGATCCTGCCTTGTGGATTGATTTCAGGGATACATTTTATTCCCTTGACATTCAACATAAGCATATTTCTAACATGGACAAGTTCCAATATCTCAAATCATGCTTATCGTCAGAAGTCATGACTGTAATACAGAATATTCCTGTATCCTCAGCTACATTTGATGTAGCCTGGGAAACGTTGTCAGAAAGATTTGACAACAATCGTCTGATTGCTAATACTCACATCGACAAACTATTTTCACCGCCTTCTCTTGAAAAGAATTCTGTTGTTGATTAATACTGATAGGTTACAGTTAAGCTAGCACAGGTAAATGATTGTTGCTTTCATTGTGCACTCTTTGGAACATGAAGAGAGGAGAGTGGTGATGAGTGTGGAAACAAAAATACGTATAGCAAGAATCTGTGAACTCAATATCACCCAATCACTCAGGGCACAATCCTGCTAATATTTTCTCTCCGACCCGCAAAACCGCCCGAGCTAGTAGGTCTGCATACGTCTTATTTATCTTTTAAATAAATATTGCAACGGAGCACTCTTCACTAGTCGGGTAGGTTAAGCTTGGTAGTTTAGATCGGCATAATTAGCTAGACAGGCCATTATGAGTGAGTAGGAATTTGAAATAATACTTAGGTTATATGGACGGTCTTCAAATAAGTCCAATCGTCACACAGGTGTCCAACATGTGGAGATTATATTCGTGATAACGGCAATAAATGTACAACGTCTGGAAACAAACAAAATAGGAATATTACCAGCATTATATTTTACAGGAGCTAAATGACAAAACTATTGGATATATCTTTCTCGGGATTTTCAGGTGAGTCACAAGATTGGTAGGAAAGGAAACAATATATCCATACAATATTCTAGGAAAATCACAAGTAATCAATTATAATAATGTAAATATAAATGTACTATATTTATGTTCTACATATACTGCCATGTTGTCATTCAAGCGTGCCAATTCTTGAAGCTTTTTCCAGTCTTCATATCCATTTTCTGAATATTTCTCAGTGTAATAAAGAAGGTCGTGCAGGCCCATATTTTGAGACAAAATCACCGGGCGCCGTTAGCCTTAGGATAAGTCCTGTACACATTTCAACTAGAGTTAAGTTAATCTTAAGCCTGTAGCCCAACAGAAAGATTTTGCCAGTTGAAAGTCACATCGACCTCATTGGGGAAAGAACCCGCGACTTTCCGGTTTGGTTGGCAGTGCCTCGGCTAACTACACCATGGCGGAAGCTATGTCTTTTCTCTATGTACCATATTTTATCCCACTCATTTACAGATAACGAAGTTTTTGACGTAGATCCTTCAACTCAGGGCTCCCTTATCTCTTACGAATTCTTCACATTCTGTAAATACATTTGTGAATGGAAATAGCACATACTATAGTGCAAAAAATGCAATTACACGCATGGTAGGACAATTTCAGTGGGTGTCATTCTAATCACACTAGTTACCGTTATTCTCTATTTATCTCACCCTTGCAATAAATATATTTTTTTGGAAAATCATTAGTATAAGAATGAAGTTTATTATTAGATACACACTGTCTTACTTACCACACACTCTGCATAGAGTATTGAAATACTAGAGAATATTTAAATACCTCTATAGTCTATATCCTTGCATAAACTGGAAATCATTTTCTACAAAACATTTCTTAATTGGAAGCCTGCTTTCCCGTTGCTATTCGATTTCCAATAATAGCAGAACATCGCTTTGTTGTGAAGAATTTACAATCTTGCAATATCAATCGTTGATAAAGGACATGTATAAAGATCTCAATCGGTTGGTATTTTATGGCTAATTAACTGCTACGGAATATAATTTACCTTTCACCTTTAGTTACGAATAAAGAATAACCAGAAACGCATGGGAAAATATAGCACGATTATGCTTTTGTTGGACTTGACAAAATCATAATACCTCAGGGAATTGTATATAGGCCTACAAATTAGCACAAAAATCATTATAGGGAATGGATTTTCAAATCCATAGTGCCATTTGTACACAATATTTACTGTCAACTTGCGTTTATCTTGACATTTATTTTCTTTCTAGCTATCGGTAATCACACAAAGTAAATCAGTTCAGTGCACTGGAGAGAAATACAAAGAATGGACACATCTCTATTTAGACATAATAAAGAGAGATTCAAATTACGTTAAGACAATATTTAACTCGTAGCCTAAGTTGTTTACAATTGCGTTTTTATGTTTTTCTCTTTAGTTTCGGTGGTTGTAGAAACATAGGCATAGGAAAATCACAGGCAGATACCCAAACAGAAGTTTGGACCCACTAATAATCCCCGTATTATTATATTGGAGTAGAAATTGATCGCGGAAACTAAGTAAATTAATTTTAAGTGGAACATTTACATTTTTGGTATTTGAAAAATATTCAGAAGTAGAATTAGATTGAAGGACTAACCTGCTACAGTAGAATGAGTAATGGTACAGACTCCATGGAAACTGTAGGTCCCAGCACTCTATATCAGCTTCAAATGTCGTTTGTCGACAATCTTCTCCTTTTCCCTAGAACGCCATTGATTCTTGTTTCACATAGTCGTCATAATGCCGTTGTTGTGGGTCTCTTTCCCGGATATTCCTGTGTTAAGGACCTTATCTTCGGAAGAACCTGTTAAATGTACGCATAACATGTTGTTGATTAATACTGATAGGTTACAGTTAAGCTAGCACAGGTAAATGATTGTTGCTTTCATTGTGCACTCTGTGGAACATGAAGAGATTAGAGTGGTGATGAGTGTGGAAACAAAAATATGTATAGCAAGAATCAGTGAACTCAATATCACACATATCACTCAGGGCACAATCTTACTAATATTTTCTGTCCGACCCGCAAAACCGCCCGAGCTAGTAGGTCTGCATACGTCTTATTTATCTTTTAAATAAATATTGCAACGGAGCACTCTTCACTAGTCGGGTAGGTTAAGCTTGATAGTTTAGATCGGCATAATTAGCTAGACAGGCCATTATGAGTGAGAGTAGGAATTCAAATACGAAGATATTCAGTCTCTGATTGACCAAGTTGAGTATTCAGAAGCTGAAGCAGATTATAGAGAAGATGTTGAACAAGCTGTTTTTTCAGCCATATCTCATGTAGACTCTTTAATTGTAGCCTATGAGGCTAAACTTAAACAAGAAGCAGATGCTAAGATTAGACAAGATATTGCAGAAGCAGACGCTAGGACTAGATTAGAAATTGCAGAAGCAGACGCTAGGACTAGATTAGAAGTAGCAGAAGTAGAAGCTAGGACTAGATTAGAATTAGCAGAATCAGAAGCTAAGGCTAGAAAAGAAAAAGCAGAAGCAGAGCAAAGAGCTGCTCAAGCTGGATCTATGGATAAATTAGCTTCTGTTGATATTGTAGCAACTCAGTTCTATGATTACGTTGAAGCTATTCAAATGTTAGTTATACGAGACAAGGTCTCATATTTCAAGGCTGTCAGTATGCGTAATGCATTTGAAGCTACATTTAATCAATATAAGAATAAGTACTCTCAAATAAACCACAAGAAGTGACTGAAGTCATTAAACTTCAAAGTCGAGAAGTCGAAGCGACTTTTCAGGAGGCAATAGGTCTCTTAAACAGTTCTATTGCTGAAAGTAAACAGTTCTATGACCCTGATCAGGTTTCAGCTTCTGTAGTCCAGCAGTCATCTACAGAATTGACTCCTTCACTGCCTAAGCTTCCCGAGATCAGACTTCCTCAATTCACAGGCGATCCTGCCTTGTGGATTGATTTCAGGGATACATTTTATTCCCTTGACATTCAACATAAGCATATTTCTAACATGGACAAGTTCCAATATCTCAAATCATGCTTATCGTCAGAAGTCATGACTGTAATACAGAATATTCCTGTATCCTCAGCTACATTTGATGTAGCCTGGGAAACGTTGTCAGAAAGATTTGACAACAATCGTCTGATTGCTAATACTCACATCGACAAACTATTTTCACCGCCTTCTCTTGAAAAGAATTCTGTTGTTGATTAATACTGATAGGTTACAGTTAAGCTAGCACAGGTAAATGATTGTTGCTTTCATTGTGCACTCTTTGGAACATGAAGAGAGGAGAGTGGTGATGAGTGTGGAAACAAAAATACGTATAGCAAGAATCTGTGAACTCAATATCACCCAATCACTCAGGGCACAATCCTACTAATATTTTCTCTCCGACCCGCAAAACCGCCCGAGCTAGTAGGTCTGCATACGTCTTATTTATCTTTTAAATAAATATTGCAACGGAGCACTCTTCACTAGTCGGGTAGGTTAAGCTTGATAGTTTAGATCGGCATAATTAGCTAGACAGGCCATTATGAGTGAGTAGGAATTTGAAATAATACTTAGGTTATATGGACGGTCTTCAAATAAGTCCAATCGTCACACAGGTGTCCAACATGTGGAGATTATATTCGTGATAACGGCAATAAATGTACAACGTCTGGAAACAAACAAAATAGGAATATTACCAGCATTATATTTTACAGTAGCTAAATGACAAAACTATTGGATATATCTTTCTCGGGATTTTCAGGTGAGTCACAAGATTGGTAGGAAAGGAAACAATATATCCATACAATATTCTAGGAAAATCACAAGTAATCAATTATAATAATGTAAATATAAATGTACTATATTTATGTTCTACATATACTGCCATGTTGTCATTCAAGCGTGCCAATTCTTGAAGCTTTTTCCAGTCTTCATATCCATTTGCTGAATATTTCTCAGTGTAATAAAGAAGGTCGTGCAGGCCCATATTTTGAGACAAAATCACCGGGCGCCGTTAGCCTTAGGATAAGTCCTGTACACATTTCAACTAGAGTTAAGTTAATCTTAAGCCTGTAGCACAACAGAAAGATTTTGCCAGTTGAAAGTCACATCGACCTCATTGGGGAAAGAACCCGCGACTTTCCGGTTTGGTTGGCAGTTCCTCGGCTAACTACACCATGGCGGAAGCTATGTCTTTTCTCGATGTACCATATTTTATCCCACTCATTTACAGATAACGAAGTTTTTGACATAGATCCTTCAACTCAGGGCTCCCTTATCTCTTACGAATTCTCCACATTCTGTAAATACATTTGTGAATGGAAATAGCACATACTATAGTGCAAAAAATGCAATTACACGCATGGTAGGACAATTTCAGTGGGTGTCATTCTAATCACACTAGTTACCGTTATTCTCTATTTATCTCACCCTTGCAATAGATATATTTTTTTGGAAAATCATTAGTATAAGAATGAAGTTTATTATTAGATACAAACTGTCTTACTTACCACACACTCTGCATAGAGTATTGAAATACTAGAGAATATTTAAATACCTCTATAGTCTATATCCTTGCATAAACTGGAAATTATTTTCTACAAAACATTTCTTAATTGGAAGCCTGCTTTCCCGTTGCTATTCGATTTCCAATAATAGCAGAACATCGCTTTGTTGTGAAGAATTTACAATCTTGCAATATCAATCGTTGATAAAGGACATGTATAAAGATCTCAATCGGTTGGTATTTTATGGCTAATTAACTGCTACGGAATATAATTTACCTTTCACCTTTAGTTACGAATAAAGAATAACCAGAAACGCATGGGAAAATATAGCACGATTATGCTTTTGTTGGACTTGACAAAATCATAATACCTCAGGGAATTGTATATAGGCCTTCAAATTAGCACAAAAATCGTTATAGGGAATGGATTTTCAAATCCATAGTGCCATTTGTACACAATATTTACTGTCAACTTGCGTTTATCTTGACATTTATTTTCTTTCTAGCTATCGGTAATCACACAAAGTAAATCAGTTCAGTGCACTGGAGAGAAATACAAAGAATGAACACATCTCTATTTAGACGTAATAAAGAGAGATTCAAATTACGTTAAGACAATATTTAACTCGTAGCCTAAGTTGTTTACAATTGCGTTTTTATGTTTTTCTCTTTAGCTTCGGTGGTTGTAGAAACATAGGCATAGGAAAATCACAGGCAGATACCCAAACAGAAGTTTGGACCCACTAATAATCCCCGTATTATTATATTGGAGTAGAAATTGATCGCGGAAACTAAGTAAATTAATTTTAAGTGGAACATTTACATTTTTGGTATTTGAAAAATATTCAGATGTAGAATTAGATTGAAGGACTAACCTGCTACAGTAGAATGAGTAATGGTACAGACTCCATGGAAACTGTAGGTCCCAGCACTCTATATCAGCTTCAAATGTCGTTTGTCGACAATCTTCTCCTTTTCCCTAGAACGCCATTGATTCTTGTTTCACATAGTCGTCATAATGCCGTTGTTGTGGGTCTCTTTCCCGGATATTCCTGTGTTAAGGACCTTATCTTCGGAAGAACCTGTTAAATGTACGCATAACATGTTGTTGATTAATACTGATAGGTTACAGTTAAGCTAGCACAGGTAAATGATTGTTGCTTTCATTGTGCACTCTGTGGAACATGAAGAGATTAGAGTGGTGATGAGTGTGGAAACAAAAATATGTATAGCAAGAATCAGTGAACTCAATATCACACATATCACTCAGGGCACAATCTTACTAATATTTTCTGTCCGACCCGCAAAACCGCCCGAGCTAGTAGGTCTGCATACGTCTTATTTATCTTTTAAATAAATATTGCAACGGAGCACTCTTCACTAGTCGGGTAGGTTAAGCTTGATAGTTTAGATCGGCATAATTAGCTAGACAGGCCATTATGAGTGAGAGTAGGAATTCAAATACGAAGATATTCAGTCTCTGATTGACCAAGTTGAGTATTCAGAAGCTGAAGCAGATTATAGAGAAGATGTTGAACAAGCTGTTTTTTCAGCCATATCTCATGTAGACTCTTTAATTGTAGCCTATGAGGCTAAACTTAAACAAGAAGCAGATGCTAAGATTAGACAAGATATTGCAGAAGCAGACGCTAGGACTAGATTAGAAATTGCAGAAGCAGACGCTAGGACTAGATTAGAAGTAGCAGAAGTACAAGCTAGGACTAGATTAGAATTAGCAGAATCAGAAGCTAAGGCTAGAAAAGAAAAAGCAGAAGCAGAGCAAAGAGCTGCTCAAGCTGGATCTATGGATAAATTAGCTTCTGTTGATATTGTAGCAACTCAGTTCTATGATTACGTTGAAGCTATTCAAATGTTAGTTATACGAGACAAGGTCTCATATTTCAAGGCTGTCAGTATGCGTAATGCATTTGAAGCTACATTTAATCAATATAAGAATAAGTACTCTCAAATAAACCACAAGAAGTGACTGAAGTCATTAAACTTCAAAGTCGAGAAGTCGAAGCGACTTTTCAGGAGGCAATAGGTCTCTTAAACAGTTCTATTGCTGAAAGTAAACAGTTCTATGACCCTGATCAGGTTTCAGCTTCTGTAGTCCAGCAGTCATCTACAGAATTGACTCCTTCACTGCCTAAGCTTCCCGAGATCAGACTTCCTCAATTCACAGGCGATCCTGCCTTGTGGATTGATTTCAGGGATACATTTTATTCCCTTGACATTCAACATAAGCATATTTCTAACATGGACAAGTTCCAATATCTCAAATCATGCTTATCGTCAGAAGTCATGACTGTAATACAGAATATTCCTGTATCCTCAGCTACATTTGATGTAGCCTGGGAAACGTTGTCAGAAAGATTTGACAACAATCGTCTGATTGCTAATACTCACATCGACAAACTATTTTCACCGCCTTCTCTTGAAAAGAATTCTGTTGTTGATTAATACTGATAGGTTACAGTTAAGCTAGCACAGGTAAATGATTGTTGCTTTCATTGTGCACTCTTTGGAACATGAAGAGAGGAGAGTGGTGATGAGTGTGGAAACAAAAATACGTATAGCAAGAATCTGTGAACTCAATATCACCCAATCACTCAGGGCACAATCCTGCTAATATTTTCTCTCCGACCCGCAAAACCGCCCGAGCTAGTAGGTCTGCATACGTCTTATTTATCTTTTAAATAAATATTGCAACGGAGCACTCTTCACTAGTCGGGTAGGTTAAGCTTGATAGTTTAGATCGGCATAATTAGCTAGACAGGCCATTATGAGTGAGTAGGAATTTGAAATAATACTTAGGTTATATGGACGGTCTTCAAATAAGTCCAATCGTCACACAGGTGTCCAACATGTGGAGATTATATTCGTGATAACGGCAATAAATGTACAACGTCTGGAAACAAACAAAATAGGAATATTACCAGCATTATATTTTACAGGAGCTAAATGACAAAACTATTGGATATATCTTTCTCGGGATTTTCAGGTGAGTCACAAGATTGGTAGGAAAGGAAACAATATATCCATACAATATTCTAGGAAAATCACAAGTAATCAATTATAATAATGTAAATATAAATGTACTATATTTATGTTCTACATATACTGCCATGTTGTCATTCAAGCGTGCCAATTCTTGAAGCTTTTTCCAGTCTTCATATCCATTTGCTGAATATTTCTCAGTGTAATAAAGAAGGTCGTGCAGGCCCATATTTTGAGACAAAATCACCGGGCGCCGTTAGCCTTAGGATAAGTCCTGTACACATTTCAACTAGAGTTAAGTTAATCTTAAGCCTGTAGCCAACAGAAAGATTTTGCCAGTTGAAAGTCACATCGACCTCATTGGGGAAAGAACCCGCGACTTTCCGGTTTGGTTGGCAGTGCCTCGGCTAACTACACCATGGCGGAAGCTATGTCTTTTCTCTATGTACCATATTTTATCCCACTCATTTACAGATAACGAAGTTTTTGACGTAGATCCTTCAACTCAGGGCTCCCTTATCTCTTACGAATTCTCCACATTCTGTAAATACATTTGTGAATGGAAATAGCACATACTATAGTGCAAAAAATGCAATTACACGCATGGTAGGACAATTTCAGTGGGTGTCATTCTAATCACACTAGTTACCGTTATTCTATATTTATCTCACCCTTGCAATAGATATATTTTTTTGGAAAATCATTAGTATAAGAATGAAGTTTATTATTAGATACAAACTGTCTTACTTACCACACACTCTGCATAGAGTATTGAAATACTAGAGAATATTTAAATACCTCTATAGTCTATATCCTTGCATAAACTGGAAATCATTTTCTACAAAACATTTCTTAATTGGAAGCCTGCTTTCCCGTTGCTATTCGATTTCCAATAATAGCAGAACATCGCTTTGTTGTGAAGAATTTACAATCTTGCAATATCAATCGTTGATAAAGGACATGTATAAAGATCTCAATCGGTTGGTATTTTATGGCTAATTAACTGCTACGGAATATAATTTACCTTTCACCTTTAGTTACGAATAAAGAATAACCAGAAACGCATGGGAAAATATAGCACGATTATGCTTTTGTTGGACTTGACAAAATCATAATACCTCAGGGAATTGTATATAGGCCTACAAATTAGCACAAAAATCATTATAGGGAATGGATTTTCAAATCCATAGTGCCATTTGTACACAATATTTACTGTCAACTTGCGTTTATCTTGACATTTATTTTCTTTCTAGCTATCGGTAATCACACAAAGTAAATCAGTTCAGTGCACTGGAGAGAAATACAAAGAATGGACACATCTCTATTTAGACGTAATAAAGAGAGATTCAAATTACGTTAAGACAATATTTAACTCGTAGCCTAAGTTGTTTACAATTGCGTTTTTATGTTTTTCTCTTTAGCTTCGGTGGTTGTAGAAACATAGGCATAGGAAAATCACAGGCAGATACCCAAACAGAAGTTTGGACCCACTAATAATCCCCGTATTATTATATTGGAGTAGAAATTGATCGCGGAAACTAAGTAAATTAATTTTAAGTGGAACATTTACATTTTTGGTATTTGAAAAATATTCAGAAGTAGAATTAGATTGAAGGACTAACCTGCTACAGTAGAATGAGTAATGGTACAGACTCCATGGAAACTGTAGGTCCCAGCACTCTATATCAGCTTCAAATGTCGTTTGTCGACAATCTTCTCCTTTTCCCTAGAACGCCATTGATTCTTGTTTCACATAGTCGTCATAATGCCGTTGTTGTGGGTCTCTTTCCCGGATATTCCTGTGTTAAGGACCTTATCTTCGGAAGAACCTGTTAAATGTACGCATAACATGTTGTTGATTAATACTGATAGGTTACAGTTAAGCTAGCACAGGGTAAATGATTGTTGCTTTCATTGTGCACTATGTGGAACATGAAGAGATTAGAGTGGTGATGATTGTGGAAACAAAAATACGTATAGCAAGAATCAGTGAACTCAATATCACACATATCACTCAGGGCACAATCTTACTAATATTTTCTGTCCGACCCGCAAAACCGCCCGAGCTAGTAGGTCTGCATACGTCTTATTTATCTTTTAAATAAATATTGCAACGGAGCACTCTTCACTAGTCGGGTAGGTTAAGCTTGATAGTTTAGATCGGCATAATTAGCTAGACAGGCCATTATGAGTGAGAGTATGAATTCAAATACGAAGATATTCAGTCTCTGATTGACCAAGTTGAGTATTCAGAAGCTGAAGCAGATTATAGAGAAGATGTTGAACAAGCTGTTTTTTCAGCCATATCTCATGTAGACTCTTTAATTGTAGCCTATGAGGCTAAACTTAAACAAGAAGCAGATGCTAAGATTAGACAAGATATTGCAGAAGCAGACGCTAGGACTAGATTAGAAATTGCAGAAGCAGACGCTAGGACTAGATTAGAAGTAGCAGAAGTAGAAGCTAGGACTAGATTAGAATTAGCAGAATCAGAAGCTAAGGCTAGACAAGAAAAAGCAGAAGCAGAGCAAAGAGCTGCTCAAGCTGGATCTATGGATAAATTAGCTTCTGTTGATATTGTAGCAACTCAGTTCTATGATTACGTTGAAGCTATTCAAATGTTAGTTATACGAGACAAGGTCTCATATTTCAAGGCTGTCAGTATGCGTAATGCATTTGAAGCTACATTTAATCAATATAAGAATAAGTACTCTCAAATAAACCACAAGAAGTGACTGAAGTCATTAAACTTCAAAGTCGAGAAGTCGAAGCGACTTTTCAGGAGGCAATAGGTCTCTTAAACAGTTCTATTGCTGAAAGTAAACAGTTCTATGACCCTGATCAGGTTTCAGCTTCTGTAGTCCAGCAGTCATCTACAGAATTGACTCCTTCACTGCCTAAGCTTCCCGAGATCAGACTTCCTCAATTCACAGGCGATCCTGCCTTGTGGATTGATTTCAGGGATACATTTTATTCCCTTGACATTCAACATAAGCATATTTCTAACATGGACAAGTTCCAATATCTCAAATCATGCTTATCGTCAGAAGTCATGACTGTAATACAGAATATTCCTGTATCCTCAGCTACATTTGATGTAGCCTGGGAAACGTTGTCAGAAAGATTTGACAACAATCGTCTGATTGCTAATACTCACATCGACAAACTATTTTCACCGCCTTCTCTTGAAAAGAATTCTGTTGTTGATTAATACTGATAGGTTACAGTTAAGCTAGCACAGGTAAATGATTGTTGCTTTCATTGTGCACTCTTTGGAACATGAAGAGAGGAGAGTGGTGATGAGTGTGGAAACAAAAATACGTATAGCAAGAATCTGTGAACTCAATATCACCCAATCACTCAGGGCACAATCCTACTAATATTTTCTCTCCGACCCGCAAAACCGCCCGAGCTAGTAGGTCTGCATACGTCTTATTTATCTTTTAAATAAATATTGCAACGGAGCACTCTTCACTAGTCGGGTAGGTTAAGCTTGATAGTTTAGATCGGCATAATTAGCTAGACAGGCCATTATGAGTGAGTAGGAATTTGAAATAATACTTAGGTTATATGGACGGTCTTCAAATAAGTCCAATCGTCACACAGGTGTCCAACATGTGGAGATTATATTCGTGATAACGGCAATAAATGTACAACGTCTGGAAACAAACAAAATAGGAATATTACCAGCATTATATTTTACAGTAGCTAAATGACAAAACTATTGGATATATCTTTCTCGGGATTTTCAGGTGAGTCACAAGATTGGTAGGAAAGGAAACAATATATCCATACAATATTCTAGGAAAATCACAAGTAATCAATTATAATAATGTAAATATAAATGTACTATATTTATGTTCTACATATACTGCCATGTTGTCATTCAAGCGTGCCAATTCTTGAAGCTTTTTCCAGTCTTCATATCCATTTGCTGAATATTTCTCAGTGTAATAAAGAAGGTCGTGCAGGCCCATATTTTGAGACAAAATCACCGGGCGCCGTTAGCCTTAGGATAAGTCCTGTACACATTTCAACTAGAGTTAAGTTAATCTTAAGCCTGTAGCACAACAGAAAGATTTTGCCAGTTGAAAGTCACATCGACCTCATTGGGGAAAGAACCCGCGACTTTCCGGTTTGGTTGGCAGTTCCTCGGCTAACTACACCATGGCGGAAGCTATGTCTTTTCTCGATGTACCATATTTTATCCCACTCATTTACAGATAACGAAGTTTTTGACGTAGATCCTTCAACTCAGGGCTCCCTTATCTCTTACGAATTCTCCACATTCTGTAAATACATTTGTGAATGGAAATAGCACATACTATAGTGCAAAAAATGCAATTACACGCATGGTAGGACAATTTCAGTGGGTGTCATTCTAATCACACTAGTTACCGTTATTCTCTATTTATCTCACCCTTGCAATAGATATATTTTTTTTGGAAAATCATTAGTATAAGAATGAAGTTTATTATTAGATACAAACTGTCTTACTTACCACACACTCTGCATAGAGTATTGAAATACTAGAGAATATTTAAATACCTCTATAGTCTATATCCTTGCATAAACTGGAAATTATTTTCTACAAAACATTTCTTAATTGGAAGCCTGCTTTCCCGTTGCTATTCGATTTCCAATAATAGCAGAACATCGCTTTGTTGTGAAGAATTTACAATCTTGCAATATCAATCGTTGATAAAGGACATGTATAAAGATCTCAATCGGTTGGTATTTTATGGCTAATTAACTGCTACGGAATATAATTTACCTTTCACCTTTAGTTACGAATAAAGAATAACCAGAAACGCATGGGAAAATATAGCACGATTATGCTTTTGTTGGACTTGACAAAATCATAATACCTCAGGGAATTGTATATAGGCCTTCAAATTAGCACAAAAATCATTATAGGGAATGGATTTTCAAATCCATAGTGCCATTTGTACACAATATTTACTGTCAACTTGCGTTTATCTTGACATTTATTTTCTTTCTAGCTATCGGTAATCACACAAAGTAAATCAGTTCAGTGCACTGGAGAGAAATACAAAGAATGAACACATCTCTATTTAGACGTAATAAAGAGAGATTCAAATTACGTTAAGACAATATTTAACTCGTAGCCTAAGTTGTTTACAATTGCGTTTTTATGTTTTTCTCTTTAGCTTCGGTGGTTGTAGAAACATAGGCATAGGAAAATCACAGGCAGATACCCAAACAGAAGTTTGGACCCACTAATAATCCCCGTATTATTATATTGGAGTAGAAATTGATCGCGGAAACTAAGTAAATTAATTTTAAGTGGAACATTTACATTTTTGGTATTTGAAAAATATTCAGATGTAGAATTAGATTGAAGGACTAACCTGCTACAGTAGAATGAGTAATGGTACAGACTCCATGGAAACTGTAGGTCCCAGCACTCTATATCAGCTTCAAATGTCGTTTGTCGACAATCTTCTCCTTTTCCCTAGAACGCCATTGATTCTTGTTTCACATAGTCGTCATAATGCCGTTGTTGTGGGTCTCTTTCCCGGATATTCCTGTGTTAAGGACCTTATCTTCGGAAGAACCTGTTAAATGTACGCATAACATGTTGTTGATTAATACTGATAGGTTACAGTTAAGCTAGCACAGGTAAATGATTGTTGCTTTCATTGTGCACTCTGTGGAACATGAAGAGATTAGAGTGGTGATGAGTGTGGAAACAAAAATATGTATAGCAAGAATCAGTGAACTCAATATCACACATATCACTCAGGGCACAATCTTACTAATATTTTCTGTCCGACCCGCAAAACCGCCCGAGCTAGTAGGTCTGCATACGTCTTATTTATCTTTAAAATAAATATTGCAACGGAGCACTCTTCACTAGTCGGGTAGGTTAAGCTTGATAGTTTAGATCGGCATAATTAGCTAGACAGGCCATTATGAGTGAGAGTAGGAATTCAAATACGAAGATATTCAGTCTCTGATTGACCTAGTTGAGTATTCAGAAGCTGAAGCAGATTATAGAGAAGATGTTGAACAAGCTGTTTTTTCAGCCATATCTCATGTAGACTCTTTAATTGTAGCCTATGAGGCTAAACTTAAACAAGAAGCAGATGCTAAGATTAGACAAGATATTGCAGAAGCAGACGCTAGGACTAGATTAGAAATTGCAGAAGCAGACGCTAGGACTAGATTAGAAGTAGCAGAAGTAGAAGCTAGGACTAGATTAGAATTAGCAGAATCAGAAGCTAAGGCTAGAAAAGAAAAAGCAGAAGCAGAGCAAAGAGCTGCTCAAGCTGGATCTATGGATAAATTAGCTTCTGTTGATATTGTAGCAACTCAGTTCTATGATTACGTTGAAGCTATTCAAATGTTAGTTATACGAGACAAGGTCTCATATTTCAAGGCTGTCAGTATGCGTAATGCATTTGAAGCTACATTTAATCAATATAAGAATAAGTACTCTCAAATAAACCACAAGAAGTGACTGAAGTCATTAAACTTCAAAGTCGAGAAGTCGAAGCGACTTTTCAGGAGGCAATAGGTCTCTTAAACAGTTCTATTGCTGAAAGTAAACAGTTCTATGACCCTGATCAGGTTTCAGCTTCTGTAGTCCAGCAGTCATCTACAGAATTGACTCCTTCACTGCCTAAGCTTCCTGAGATCAGACTTCCTCAATTCACAGGCGATCCTGCCTTGTGGATTGATTTCAGGGATACATTTTATTCCCTTGACATTCAACATAAGCATATTTCTAACATGGACAAGTTCCAATATCTCAAATCATGCTTATCGTCAGAAGTCATGACTGTAATACAGAATATTCCTGTATCCTCAGCTACATTTGATGTAGCCTGGGAAACGTTGTCAGAAAGATTTGACAACAATCGTCTGATTGCTAATACTCACATCGACAAACTATTTTCACCGCCTTCTCTTGAAAAGAATTCTGTTGTTGATTAATACTGATAGGTTACAGTTAAGCTAGCACAGGTAAATGATTGTTGCTTTCATTGTGCACTCTTTGGAACATGAAGAGAGGAGAGTGGTGATGAGTGTGGAAACAAAAATACGTATAGCAAGAATCTGTGAACTCAATATCACCCAATCACTCAGGGCACAATCCTGCTAATATTTTCTCTCCGACCCGCAAAACCGCCCGAGCTAGTAGGTCTGCATACGTCTTATTTATCTTTTAAATAAATATTGCAACGGAGCACTCTTCACTAGTCGGGTAGGTTAAGCTTGATAGTTTAGATCGGCATAATTAGCTAGACAGGCCATTATGAGTGAGTAGGAATTTGAAATAATACTTAGGTTATATGGACGGTCTTCAAATAAGTCCAATCGTCACACAGGTGTCCAACATGTGGAGATTATATTCGTGATAACGGCAATAAATGTACAACGTCTGGAAACAAACAAAATAGGAATATTACCAGCATTATATTTTACAGGAGCTAAATGACAAAACTATTGGATATATCTTTCTCGGGATTTTCAGGTGAGTCACAAGATTGGTAGGAAAGGAAACAATATATCCATACAATATTCTAGGAAAATCACAAGTAATCAATTATAATAATGTAAATATAAATGTACTATATTTATGTTCTACATATACTGCCATGTTGTCATTCAAGCGTGCCAATTCTTGAAGCTTTTTCCAGTCTTCATATCCATTTGCTGAATATTTCTCAGTGTAATAAAGAAGGTCGTGCAGGCCCATATTTTGAGACAAAATCACCGGGCGCCGTTAGCCTTAGGATAAGTCCTGTACACATTTCAACTAGAGTTAAGTTAATCTTAAGCCTGTAGCCCAACAGAAAGATTTTGCCAGTTGAAAGTCACATCGACCTCATTGGGGAAAGAACCCGCGACTTTCCGGTTTGGTTGGCAGTGCCTCGGCTAACTACACCATGGCGGAAGCTATGTCTTTTCTCTATGTACCATATTTTATCCCACTCATTTACAGATAACGAAGTTTTTGACGTAGATCCTTCAACTCAGGGCTCCCTTATCTCTTACGAATTCTCCACATTCTGTAAATACATTTGTGAATGGAAATAGCACATACTATAGTGCAAAAAATGCAATTACACGCATGGTAGGACAATTTCAGTGGGTGTCATTCTAATCACACTAGTTACCGTTATTCTCTATTTATCTCACCCTTGCAATAGATATATTTTTTTGGAAAATCATTAGTATAAGAATGAAGTTTATTATTAGATACAAACTGTCTTACTTACCACACACTCTGCATAGAGTATTGAAATACTAGAGAATATTTAAATACCTCTATAGTCTATATCCTTGCATAAACTGGAAATCATTTTCTACAAAACATTTCTTAATTGGAAGCCTGCTTTCCCGTTGCTATTCGATTTCCAATAATAGCAGAACATCGCTTTGTTGTGAAGAATTTACAATCTTGCAATATCAATCGTTGATAAAGGACATGTATAAAGATCTCAATCGGTTGGTATTTTATGGCTAATTAACTGCTACGGAATATAATTTACCTTTCACCTTTAGTTACGAATAAAGAATAACCAGAAACGCATGGGAAAATATAGCACGATTATGCTTTTGTTGGACTTGACAAAATCATAATACCTCAGGGAATTGTATATAGGCCTACAAATTAGCACAAAAATCATTATAGGGAATGGATTTTCAAATCCATAGTGCCATTTGTACACAATATTTACTGTCAACTTGCGTTTATCTTGACATTTATTTTCTTTCTAGCTATCGGTAATCACACAAAGTAAATCAGTTCAGTGCACTGGAGAGAAATACAAAGAATGAACACATCTCTATTTAGACGTAATAAAGAGAGATTCAAATTACGTTAAGACAATATTTAACTCGTAGCCTAAGTTGTTTACAATTGCGTTTTTATGTTTTTCTCTTTAGCTTCGGTGGTTGAAGAAACATAGGCATAGGAAAATCACAGGCAGATACCCAAACAGAAGTTTGGAACCACTAATAATCCCCGTATTATTATATTGGAGTAGAAATTGATCGCGGAAACTAAGTAAATTAATTTTAAGTGGAACATTTACATTTTTGGTATTTGAAAAATATTCAGAACTAGAATTAGATTGAAGGACTAACCTGCTACAGTAGAATGAGTAATGGTACAGACTCCATGGAAACTGTAGGTCCCAGCACTCTATATCAGCTTCAAATGTCGTTTGTCGACAATCTTCTCCTTTTCCCTAGAACGCCATTTATTCTTGTTTCACATAGTCGTCATAATGCCGTTGTTGTGGGTCTCTTTCCCGGATATTCCTGTGTTAAGGACCTTATCTTCGGAAGAACCTGTTAAATGTACGCATAACATGTTGTTGATTAATACTGATAGGTTACAGTTAAGCTAGCACAGGTAAATGATTGTTGCTTTCATTGTGCACTCTGTGGAACATGAAGAGATTAGAGTGGTGATGAGTGTGGAAACAAAAATACGTATAGCAAGAATCAGTGAACTCAATATCACACATATCACTCAGGGCACAATCTTACTAATATTTTCTGTCCGACCCGCAAAACCGCCCGAGCTAGTAGGTCTGCATACGTCTTATTTATCTTTTAAATAAATATTGCAACGGAGCACTCTTCACTAGTCGGGTAGGTTAAGCTTGATAGTTTAGATCGGCATAATTAGCTAGACAGGCCATTATGAGTGAGAGTATGAATTCAAATACGAAGATATTCAGTCTCTGATTGACCAAGTTGAGTATTCAGAAGTTGAAGCAGATTATAGAGAAGATGTTGAACAAGCTGTTTTTTCAGCCATATCTCATGTAGACTCTTTAATTGTAGCCTATGAGGCTAAACTTAAACAAGAAGCAGATGCTAAGATTAGACAAGATATTGCAGAAGCAGACGCTAGGACTAGATTAGAAATTGCAGAAGCAGACGCTAGGACTAGATTAGAAGTAGCAGAAGTAGAAGCTAGGACTAGATTAGAATTAGCAGAATCAGAAGCTAAGGCTAGACAAGAAAAAGCAGAAGCAGAGCAAAGAGCTGCTCAAGCTGGATCTATGGATAAATTAGCTTCTGTTGATATTGTAGCAACTCAGTTCTATGATTACGTTGAAGCTATTCAAATGTTAGTTATACGAGACAAGGTCTCATATTTCAAGGCTGTCAGTATGCGTAATGCATTTGAAGCTACATTTAATCAATATAAGAATAAGTACTCTCAAATAAACCACAAGAAGTGACTGAAGTCATTAAACTTCAAAGTCGAGAAGTCGAAGCGACTTTTCAGGAGGCAATAGGTCTCTTAAACAGTTCTATTGCTGAAAGTAAACAGTTCTATGACCCTGATCAGGTTTCAGCTTCTGTAGTCCAGCAGTCATCTACAGAATTGACTCCTTCACTGCCTAAGCTTCCCGAGATCGGACTTCCTCAATTCACAGGCGATCCTGCCTTGTGGATTGATTTCAAGGATACATTTTATTCCCTTGACATTCAACATAAGCATATTTCTAACATGGACAAGTTCCAATATCTCAAATCATGCTTATCGTCAGAAGTCATGACTGTAATACAGAATATTCCTGTATCCTCAGCTGCATTTGATGTAGCCTGGGAAACGTTGTCAGAAAGATTTGACAACAATCGTCTGATTGCTAATACTCACATCGACAAACTATTTTCACCGCCTTCTCTTGAAAAGAATTCTGTTGTTGATTAATACTGATAGGTTACAGTTAAGCTAGCACAGGTAAATGATTGTTGCTTTCATTGTGCACTCTTTGGAACATGAAGAGAGGAGAGTGGTGATGAGTGTGGAAACAAAAATACGTATAGCAAGAATCTGTGAACTCAATATCACCCAATCACTCAGGGCACAATCCTACTAATATTTTCTCTCCGACCCGCAAAACCGCCCGAGCTAGTAGGTCTGCATACGTCTTATTTATCTTTTAAATAAATATTGCAACGGAGCACTCTTCACTAGTCGGGTAGGTTAAGCTTGATAGTTTAGATCGGCATAATTAGCTAGACAGGCCATTATGAGTGAGTAGGAATTTGAAATAATACTTAGGTTATATGGACGGTCTTCAAATAAGTCCAATCGTCACACAGGTGTCCAACATGTGGAGATTATATTCGTGATAACGGCAATAAATGTACAACGTCTGGAAACAAACAAAATAGGAATATTACCAGCATTATATTTTACAGTAGCTAAATGACAAAACTATTGGATATATCTTTCTCGGGATTTTCAGGTGAGTCACAAGATTGGTAGGAAAGGAAACAATATATCCATACAATATTCTAGGAAAATCACAAGTAATCAATTATAATAATGTAAATATAAATGTACTATATTTATGTTCTACATATACTGCCATGTTGTCATTCAAGCGTGCCAATTCTTGAAGCTTTTTCCAGTCTTCATATCCATTTGCTGAATATTTCTCAGTGTAATAAAGAAGGTCGTGCAGGCCCATATTTTGAGACAAAATCACCGGGCGCCGTTAGCCTTAGGATAAGTCCTGTACACATTTCAACTAGAGTTAAGTTAATCTTAAGCCTGTAGCCCAACAGAAAGATTTTGCCAGTTGAAAGTCACATCGACCTCATTGGGGAAAGAACCCGCGACTTTCCGGTTTGGTTGGCAGTGCCTCGGCTAACTACACCATGTCTTTTCTCTATGTACCATATTTTATCCCACTCATTTACAGATAACGAAGTTTTTGACGTAGATCCTTCAACTCAGGGCTCCCTTATCTCTTACGAATTCTCCACATTCTGTAAATACATTTGTGAATGGAAATAGCACATACTATAGTGCAAAAAATGCAATTACACGCATGGTAGGACAATTTCAGTGGGTGTCATTCTAATCACACTAGTTACCGTTATTCTCTATTTATCTCACCCTTGCAATAGATATATTTTTTTGGAAAATCATTAGTATAAGAATGAAGTTTATTATTAGATACAAACTGTCTTACTTACCCCACACTCTGCATAGAGTATTGAAATACTAGAGAATATTTAAATACCTCTATAGTCTATATCCTTGCTTAAACTGGAAATCATTTTCTACAAAACATTTCTTAATTGGAAGCCTGCTTTCCCGTTGCTATTCGATTTCCAATAATAGCAGAACATCGCTTTGTTGTGAAGTATTTACAATCTTGCAATATCAATCGTTGATAAAGGACATGTATAAAGATCTCAATCGGTTGGTATTTTATGGCTAATTAACTGCTACGGAATATAATTTACCTTTCACCTTTAGTTACGAATAAAGAATAACCAGAAACGCATGGGAAAATATAGCACGATTATGCTTTTGTTGGACTTGACAAAATCATAATACCTCAGGGAATTGTATATAGGCCTACAAATTAGCACAAAAATCATTATAGGGAATGGATTTTCAAATCCATAGTGCCATTTGTACACAATATTTACTGTCAACTTGCGTTTATCTTGACATTTATTTTCTTTCTAGCTATCGGTAATCACACAAAGTAAATCAGTTCAGTGCACTGGAGAGAAATACAAAGAATGAACACATCTCTATTTAGACGTAATAAAGAGAGATTCAAATTACGTTAAGACAATATTTAACTCGTAGCCTAAGTTGTTTACAATTGCGTTTTTATGTTTTTCTCTTTAGCTTCGGTGGTTGTAGAAACATAGGCATAGGAAAATCACAGGCAGATACCCAAACAGAAGTTTGGACCCACTAATAATCCCCGTATTATTATATTGGAGTAGAAATTGATCGCGGAAACTAAGTAAATTAATTTTAAGTGGAACATTTACATTTTTGGTATTTGAAAAATATTCAGAAGTAGAATTAGATTGAAGGACTAACCTGCTACAGTAGAATGAGTAATGGTACAGACTCCATGGAAACTGTAGGTCCCAGCACTCTATATCAGCTTCAAATGTCGTTTGTCGACAATCTTCTCCTTTTCCCTAGAACGCCATTGATTCTTGTTTCACATAGTCGTCATAATGCCGTTGTTGTGGGTCTCTTTCCCGGATATTCCTGTGTTAAGGACCTTATCTTCGGAAGAACCTGTTAAATGTACGCATAACATGTTGTTGATTAATACTGATAGGTTACAGTTAAGCTAGCACAGGTAAATGATTGTTGCTTTCATTGTGCACTCTGTGGAACATGAAGAGATTAGAGTGGTGATGAGTGTGGAAACAAAAACACGTATAGCAAGAATCAGTGAACTCAATATCACACATATCACTCAGGGCACAATCTTACTAATATTTTCTGTCCGACCCGCAAAACCGCCCGAGCTAGTAGGTCTGCATACGTCTTATTTATCTTTTAAATAAATATTGCAACGGAGCACTCTTCACTAGTCGGGTAGGTTAAGCTTGATAGTTTAGATCGGCATAATTAGCTAGACAGGCCATTATGAGTGAGAGTATGAATTCAAATACGAAGATATTCAGTCTCTGATTGACCAAGTTGAGTATTCAGAAGCTGAAGCAGATTATAGAGAAGATGTTGAACAAGCTGTTTTTTCAGCCATATCTCATGTAGACTCTTTAATTGTAGCCTATGAGGCTAAACTTAAACAAGAAGCAGATGCTAAGATTAGACAAGATATTGCAGAAGCAGACGCTAGGACTAGATTAGAAATTGCAGAAGCAGACGCTAGGACTAGATTAGAAGTAGCAGAAGTAGAAGCTAGGACTAGATTAGAATTAGCAGAATCAGAAGCTAAGGCTAGACAAGAAAAAGCAGAAGCAGAGCAAAGAGCTGCTCAAGCTGGATCTATGGATAAATTAGCTTCTGTTGATATTGTAGCAACTCAGTTCTATGATTACGTTGAAGCTATTCAAATGTTAGTTATACGAGACAAGGTCTCATATTTCAAGGCTGTCAGTATGCGTAATGCATTTGAAGCTACATTTAATCAATATAAGAATAAGTACTCTCAAATAAACCACAAGAAGTGACTGAAGTCATTAAACTTCAAAGTCGAGAAGTCGAAGCGACTTTTCAGGAGGCAATAGGTCTCTTAAACAGTTCTATTGCTGAAAGTAAACAGTTCTATGACCCTGATCAGGTTTCAGCTTCTGTAGTCCAGCAGTCATCTACAGAATTGACTCCTTCACTGCCTAAGCTTCCCGAGATCAGACTTCCTCAATTCACAGGCGATCCTGCCTTGTGGATTGATTTCAGGGATACATTTTATTCCCTTGACATTCAACATAAGCATATTTCTAACATGGACAAGTTCCAATATCTCAAATCATGCTTATCGTCAGAAGTCATGACTGTAATACAGAATATTCCTGTATCCTCAGCTACATTTGATGTAGCCTGGGAAACGTTGTCAGAAAGATTTGACAACAATCGTCTGATTGCTAATACTCACATCGACAAACTATTTTCACCGCCTTCTCTTGAAAAGAATTCTGTTGTTGATTAATACTGATAGGTTACAGTTAAGCTAGCACAGGTAAATGATTGTTGCTTTCATTGTGCACTCTTTGGAACATGAAGAGAGGAGAGTGGTGATGAGTGTGGAAACAAAAATACGTATAGCAAGAATCTGTGAACTCAATATCACCCAATCACTCAGGGCACAATCCTACTAATATTTTCTCTCCGACCCGCAAAACCGCCCGAGCTAGTAGGTCTGCATACGTCTTATTTATCTTTTAAATAAATATTGCAACGGAGCACTCTTCACTAGTCGGGTAGGTTAAGCTTGATAGTTTAGATCGGCATAATTAGCTAGACATGCTATTATGAGTGAGTAGGAATTTGAAATAATACTTAGGTTATATGGACGGTCTTCAAATAAGTCCAATCGTCACACAGGTGTCCAACATGTGGAGATTATATTCGTGATAACGGCAATAAATGTACAACGTCTGGAAACAAACAAAATAGGAATATTACCAGCATTATATTTTACAGGAGCTAAATGACAAAACTATTGGATATATCTTTCTCGGGATTTTCAGGTGAGTCACAAGATTGGTAGGAAAGGAAACAATATATCCATACAATATTCTAGGAAAATCACAAGTAATCAATTATAATAATGTAAATATAAATGTACTATATTTATGTTCTACATATACTGCCATGTTGTCATTCAAGCGTGCCAATTCTTGAAGCTTTTTCCAGTCTTCATATCCATTTGCTGAATATTTCTCAGTGTTTATGTTTAATGTTTAATGTTTAATAATCACACCTTACAGCAATATAACATGCAATAGGCTTAGTCAAAATATAATAAAATAACATACAAATAATACCTTCTCAGACTGGAGTGCAACAGGGAGATCCTTTGGGGCCACTAATGTTTAGTCTCACATTACACTCTGTTATTTCCGATTTACGTAGCCCTCTAAATCTTTTTTATTTAGATGACGGCACTCTGGCAGGGGATCCTGAGGTGATCTTATCTGATTTCACATCAATTATAGATGCTGGAAAAGCTATCGGTTTGGAGATAAACCCAGATAAATGCGAGCTATATTTTTCCTCTGAGCAAGATCCTGATGTTATCACGGCTTTTGAAAAAATTGCTCCAGGGATAAAGGTAGTCTCCAAATCCGACTTAACACTTCTTGGTTGTCCCATTTTTCTTCCGGCTGTTGAGCCATATCTTAGAGATAAGCTGGAGACAATGAAAAGATTATTTGATGGACTGAGCTCACTTTCTTCCCACATTGCTTACTTTCTGCTAAAGAATTGTTTTGCGATTCCTAAATTGACGTACTGTCTTCGTTCAACTCCATTATGGCTTTTTCCTTCTCTCACTCAAGAAGTTGATGCTTTGTTGAGGAACTGTTTGGAATCAATTTTAAACATTCGCCTAGAAGACAGCAACTGGACCTTAGCTTCATTGCCCGTTTCTTTCGGAGGACTTGGTATTCGTAGCGTCAGCGATGTTTGTTTACCTGCTTTCCTGGCTTCTGCTTATGGGGTTATCGATTTTGTTAAGTTAATTCTTCCCAATCACGGTGATGAAATCGATATTTCCCATATGACCGATGCTCTGGTTAAGTGGTCCAGCATTACAAATGATCATGGCATACCATCTAATCCTGACATACAGAAGTCCTGGGATTTCATCCTCACCTCGAATACCTATGAGAGTCTTTTGAGGTCTTCAGTTTTGGATGCAGAGCGTGCTCGATACCTGGCAATTCGAGAGAAAGAATCAGGATCATGGCTTCAGGCAATTCCATCTTCCAATATTGGAACATTACTTGACAACATGTCGTTTAAAATAGCTGTTGCTTTAAGGTTAGGTACGAAGATCTGTTTCCCACATAAATGTCAATGTGGAACACTTGTTGATGCCTCTGGACACCATGGCTTAAGTTGTTTTAAGAACAGTGGCAGACTTTCAAGACACCATGCAATTAACGACATTATCAAGAGAACACTTGTATCTGCAGGCTTTCCTTCAGTCCTAGAACCTATGGGTATAAGCCGCAGTGATGGAAAAAGACCTGATGGCCTAACTCTGATACCATGGTCTAAAGGAAAATCGTTATTATGGGATGTCACTTGTGTTGACACTTTCGCACCATCTCATTTGCCGAACACATGCAAACTAGCAGGCTCAGCCACAGCTTCAGCAATCTGCACAAAGCTGAATAAATATAAAGATCTGGTTAGCAATTACAACTTTACTGTGTTCGCTGTGGAGACGATGGGACCTTGGTGCACAGATGCGAAGATCCTGGTGTCAGAAATAGGAAGACATCTGGAGGCCCTGACTGGAGATTCACGGTCTACAGATTTCCTACGGCAGAAGATCAGCCTTGCCATTCAAAGAGGAAACGCTGCTAGCATTTTGGGGACGTTTCCTGAAACACAGGCGCTAGAGGAAATATTCTATATTTTCTAATTAGTGAGATCTATGTAAGGCTCGTCACTCCAGTCTTCAGTTTATCTGTCATCCTCTTAGGTCCTTCACATCTGCAGAGAACTCCAGGAACTTACGAACTGCTTTTAGAGCTGCCTGCCGAGCTGCTGCAGCTTCTTTCACTGCTGCACGTCTTGTCATGTTTTTAAATGTATATCGAAAAATATAATTTTGTATGACATACAAATTCAAATAAAACTTTCATCCAAATATTCTTGCACAGTGTACCAATTCTTATTTAATAGTAATACTTTTAGTCTTTTCCTGAAAGTGTCAATGCTTCTAATTCTTTTTAATTCGTCAGGTAACTTGTTAAAAAATTTGGTACTTAGGACTATATGACTCTCTGTAGTTTTCTTCAGTCGATACCTGGGAATCTCTAGAAGATTGTTTCCTCTGGTATAATGAAAGTGAATATCCTTCCTAGTAGTTTGCACATCCACAGCACTATGAACCCATATGATACAAGAATATACATAAATTGAAGAAAGAGTCAAAACATTCAGATTCTTAAAAATTGGTTTACAGTGCTCCGTAGGGCCAGATCCAGTGATAATCCTTACTGCCTTCTTTTGAAGAAGAAATACATTTTTTGCACCCGTACTATTTCCCCACAGAATTACCCCATAATTTAGATGATAGTGAAAAAAAGCAAAGTAAGCATGTAATAATGTGCTAGGTGGAAGAAGCTGTTTGAGTCTTCTCAATAGATAAATTACCTTAGACAGCTTACTGCAAATATGTTCAATGTGGCAATGCCAATCCAACTTACTGTCCATCCAAAACCCCAATAAGTTTACAGGTTTCGAAATTACTTCGGTGTTTCTGAGACTAAATACAATAGTCTGGGTTTTACTCAGGTTCAGCCCCAGTCCATTGGCATTAAACCAATTAGTTAGCCTAGCCAAAGTATTATTCATATTAATCTCTTTGTAGTCGTTAAATGCTTTCAGCACAGTTGTATCATGAGCATATGCAGTTATTTTTTCTGGTATCGCAGCAGGAAGATCATTTACCGCAATAAGAAACAAAAAAGGCCCCAATAAAGAACCCTGAGGCACCCCAATAGTAACGGGTTTCTCTGAAGATCTAACACCATCCACCTCAACTATTTGTTGTCTATTACAAAGGTAGGACTTTATAATATTATTTTCAATGTCCTTAACACCATAGAACTTAAGTTTATTCAATATCACCTCATGAGGCAAACAATCGAAGGCCTTACTAAGGTCGCATAGACTAGCTACGGCAAAATTCTTTTTCTCCATCTCATGCAAAATCCAGTTAACAACACACTCAGCAGCCAAAGTTGTCGACCTGCCCATTCTAAAACCAAATTGTTGGTCACAAAGTAGATTGTTGTTTTCAAAATAGGTGACCATCTGACTCAACATAACACCTTCTATAATTTTGGATAAGATAGGTACCAAAGACACAGGTCTGTAATTAGCTACTAAACATCTTTCGCCCTTTTTATGTATCGGAATCACCTTCGATAACTTAAGCATGTCTGGAAACTGACCTTCATCCAAGCACTGATTAATTAAAAACACTAAAGGGTTTAAAATACAGTTCAGTATAGATTTAAACAAAAAGTTTGAAAAGCCATAAATATCCTGGCTTTTAGAATTACTGAGTTTGTTAACAACATCATATACATCGTTTTGATCAACAAGTTTCCATTTAAAATTACACTTTATGGAGCCCATTTCATTTAAAAAAACTTCAGAACCAATAATGGGAGAAGGTATTGACTTCTTGATTTCAATCACCGAATCTGTAAAGTGCTTACTAAAATCCTCTACCCCCAAACTTTCAATAGGATAGCTCGGCTTACACTTTCCTGATTCCGCATTGATGATTTTCCATGCCATTTTGCACTTATTGTTTGCGTTGAGAATTAAACTTTCGTTATACTTAATCTTAGCTTGGTTCACTTTGTATTTATACGTCTTTCTTACATCAGCAATCAATTTAGTTAAACGCTCACTGTTATGACCTCTGTTAATATTCTTCAATAGCATAATCCGGTCACGCAGAGTCATTAACTCGGCAGTGTACCACGAGTTATTTTTAGCACTATGCCTTATTTTAGGTTTAATAAGTTCCCTCTTGAAACATTCCTCGTATAAATCCAGCAAAGTGTAAAAGAATGCTTTGAAGTTAAGAGAGCAGTTACCATACACCAATCTAGAAGACCAGTCAATATCACTTAACAACTGTCGATAATGACAGATTTTGTCCTCGGAAATCCTTCTAATTAGTTTCGGAGCACTAGAGTCACAATTATCAGGAAAATTACTGTTGACGACAAACCAAATTCCATCGTGATCCGCAATATTGAGATCAACAATTCCACATTCATATTCACTCTTTTCATAATTGGTAAGAATATTGTCCAAGCAAGAATTTAACCTGGTAGGCATACTATTTACATAATGGAGCCCATACTGTTTGAGAATTTCTAAAAATAAAGTCAATGAAGTACATTGCTTATTAACGTCAATGTTCAGGTCCGCACAGAAAACAACCCTAGCTTTACTATTTACTAAAACCAAATCGAAGACTCGCTGAACACGTTCTAAAAACACATGGATGTCGCCCTTGGGCGACCTATAAGCAGAGATTACAATTACATTCAACCCTTGAAGTTTCACTGCTGCAAATTCAGCAAGTTTCTCAACTGACAACTCGTTCACTTTGTTCATTGTGTGGCTTGTGAGGCGATTTGCTATGTATAAACAAACTCCACCCCTGTCATATATGCTTCGACAAAAGAAGCTTCCTAGATAAAATTCTTTAAAATTATAGTGAGGTATCTCATCATCCTTCATCCAGTGTTCATTTATTGTTAAAATGGAATATTTTTCAGCACTTAGATATACTTCCAGGTCATTCATTTTATTGTGTAAGCCTTGCACATTAATGTGCAACACACTAAGGTTATCCTTGTCCAGATCTAACTTCTTAACTATAACGTTGCCTTGCTGCTGATTGCTTGGACTTTGTTTAAAATCTCGGAGCCTATACTTTTTCGATTGAACAAAAAACGTCTTACACAAGCATTTACAGGCCAGTAACTTGGATCGAGTGCTTTATTTACATTCTGTTCATTAATGTTCACTTTAAAAGACGAGTATACATCCGGGTTCCTGGAATTGAGTTGTTCGACAGTAACTTCTGGAAATGATTCTTTTAAATAATTACACACATCTGCAGTCTTTGTGTTGGGTTCAAGTCTGTACACATGTAAAGCTACCAGTTTCGGAACCCCTAGTAGATTACTGCTACCCCGACCGTCAGGTTCCTTTTTTCCTACAACGATAGTTCTATTTGCTTTTTTACGAACAATTTCTGACCATTTAGGTTGCTCGGAAACACCAGCCTCAGTTACGTTTATATTCCCTGCACTTTCCGCTATTTGCATTGATTCAACTGTTCTAACATTATCACTAACGGTATCACTTTCACTCGAGTTAACTAGACCTCGGCCTGATTTATCATCTTTTTCCTTGCATAAATACACAGGCTCAGTTTTCTCATTTCCCGTAAAGTTGGAAGATTCCATAGTGTTCAATGGAACAGCCCTCAAAGAGGGTGTGGTTGTAAGAGCACATTGATTTAAGAGCTTTATGTGTTCATTCATAATACCTATTTTTTCGTTCAAACCTCTAATAATAGTGTCCTTTTGATTTATAATGTACTTTACAATCCTAATATCAATTTTATCATTGCCCATGGTGATGCCGGATAATGCATCGCACAGTTCCACATCTTCCACATCTTTACCCTCGATGTTGCAACACACCACTACGTTGGCTTCCAGAAACTCCATATTATTCGTCTTTTTGGCACAACTTGGGTGAAACTGACTACTACAGTCACGACACTTAAGTCCATTAACCACTTTTGCATTACAGCGTTTACAAACAATACAACTAGCTGTACTTGAACCAACCATTTTGATGACACTTTAACTATACTGAGGTTAGGTTACAGCACACAGCAGCACGTCTTACCGCTAGTGTAATAAAGAAGGTCGTGCAGGCCCATATTTTGAGACAAAATCACCGGGCGCCGTTAGCCTTAGGATAAGTCCTGTACACATTTCAACTAGAGTTAAGTTAATCTTAAGCCTGTAGCCCAACAGAAAGATTTTGCCAGTTGAAAGTCACATCGACCTCATTGGGGAAAGAACCCGCGACTTTCCGGTTTGGTTGGCAGTTCCTCGGCTAACTACACCATGGCGGAAGCTATGTCTTTTCTCTATGTACCATATTTTATCCCACTCATTTACAGATAACGAAGTTTTTGACGTAGATCCTTCAACTCAGGGCTCCCTTATCTCTTACGAATTCTCCACATTCTGTAAATACATTTGTGAATGGAAATAGCACATACTATAGTGCAAAAAATGCAATTACACGCATGGTAGGACAATTTCAGTGGGTGTCATTCTAATCACACTAGTTACCGTTATTCTCTATTTATCTCACCCTTGCAATAGATATATTTTTTTTGGAAAATCATTAGTATAAGAATGAAGTTTATTATTAGATACAAACTGTCTTACTTACCACACACTCTGCATAGAGTATTGAAATACTAGAGAATATTTAAATACCTCTATAGTCTATATCCTTGCATAAACTGGAAATTATTTTCTACAAAACATTTCTTAATTGGAAGCCTGCTTTCCCGTTGCTATTCGATTTCCAATAATAGCAGAACATCGCTTTGTTGTGAAGAATTTACAATCTTGCAATATCAATCGTTGATAAAGGACATGTATAAAGATCTCAATCGGTTGGTATTTTATGGCTAATTAACTGCTACGGAATATAATTTACCTTTCACCTTTAGTTACGAATAAAGAATAACCAGAAACGCATGGGAAAATATAGCACGATTATGCTTTTGTTGGACTTGACAAAATCATAATACCTCAGGGAATTGTATATAGGCCTTCAAATTAGCACAAAAATCATTATAGGGAATGGATTTTCAAATCCATAGTGCCATTTGTACACAATATTTACTGTCAACTTGCGTTTATCTTGACATTTATTTTCTTTCTAGCTATCGGTAATCACACAAAGTAAATCAGTTCAGTGCACTGGAGAGAAATACAAAGAATGAACACATCTCTATTTAGACGTAATAAAGAGAGATTCAAATTACGTTAAGACAATATTTAACTCGTAGCCTAAGTTGTTTACAATTGCGTTTTTATGTTTTTCTCTTTAGCTTCGGTGGTTGTAGAAACATAGGCATAGGAAAATCACAGGCAGATACCCAAACAGAAGTTTGGACCCACTAATAATCCCCGTATTATTATATTGGAGTAGAAATTGATCGCGGAAACTAAGTAAATTAATTTTAAGTGGAACATTTACATTTTTGGTATTTGAAAAATATTCAGATGTAGAATTAGATTGAAGGACTAACCTGCTACAGTAGAATGAGTAATGGTACAGACTCCATGGAAACTGTAGGTCCCAGCACTCTATATCAGCTTCAAATGTCGTTTGTCGACAATCTTCTCCTTTTCCCTAGAACGCCATTGATTCTTGTTTCACATAGTCGTCATAATGCCGTTGTTGTGGGTCTCTTTCCCGGATATTCCTGTGTTAAGGACCTTATCTTCGGAAGAACCTGTTAAATGTACGCATAACATGTTGTTGATTAATACTGATAGGTTACAGTTAAGCTAGCACAGGTAAATGATTGTTGCTTTCATTGTGCACTCTGTGGAACATGAAGAGATTAGAGTGGTGATGAGTGTGGAAACAAAAATACGTATAGCAAGAATCAGTGAACTCAATATCACACATATCACTCAGGGCGCAATCTTACTAATATTTTCTGTCCGACCCGCAAAACCGCCCGAGCTAGTAGGTCTGCATACGTCTTATTTATCTTTTAAATAAATATTGCAACGGAGCACTCTTCACTAGTCGGGTAGGTTAAGCTTGATAGTTTAGATCGGCATAATTAGCTAGACAGGCCATTATGAGTGAGAGTAGGAATTCAAATACGAAGATATTCAGTCTCTGATTGACCAAGTTGAGTATTCAGAAGCTGATGCAGATTATAGAGAAGATGTTGAACAAGCTGTTTTTTCAGCCATATCTCATGTAGACTCTTTAATTGTAGCCTATGAGGCTAAACTTAAACAAGAAGCAGATGCTAAGATTAGACAAGATATTGCAGAAGCAGACGCTAGGACTAGATTAGAAATTGTAGAAGCAGACGCTAGGACTAGATTAGAAGTAGCAGAAGTAGAAGCTAGGACTAGATTAGAATTACCAGAATCAGAAGCTAAGGCTAGACAAGAAAAAGCAGAAGCAGAGCAAAGAGCTGCTCAAGCTGGATCTATGGATAAATTAGCTTCTGTTGATATTGTAGCAACTCAGTTCTATGATTACGTTGAAGCTATTCAAATGTTAGTTATACGAGACAAGGTCTCATATTTCAAGGCTGTCAGTATGCGTAATGCATTTGAAGCTACATTTAATCAATATAAGAATAAGTACTCTCAAATAAACCACAAGAAGTGACTGAAGTCATTAAACTTCAAAGTCGAGAAGTCGAAGCGACTTTTCAGGAGGCAATAGGTCTCTTAAACAGTTCTATTGCTGAAAGTAAACAGTTCTATGACCCTGATCAGGTTTCAGCTTCTGTAGTCCAGCAGTCATCTACAGAATTGACTCCTTCACTGCCTAAGCTTCCCGAGATCAGACTTCCTCAATTCACAGGCGATCCTGCCTTGTGGATTGATTTCAGGGATACATTTTATTCCCTTGACATTCAACATAAGCATATTTCTAACATGGACAAGTTCCAATATCTCAAATCATGCTTATCGTCAGAAGTCATGACTGTAATACAGAATATTCCTGTATCCTCAGCTACATTTGATGTAGCCTGGGAAACGTTGTCAGAAAGATTTGACAACAATCGTCTGATTGCTAATACTCACATCGACAAACTATTTTCACCGCCTTCTCTTGAAAAGAATTCTGTTGTTGATTAATACTGATAGGTTACAGTTAAGCTAGCACAGGTAAATGATTGTTGCTTTCATTGTGCACTCTTTGGAACATGAAGAGAGGAGAGTGGTGATGAGTGTGGAAACAAAAATACGTATAGCAAGAATCTGTGAACTCAATATCACCCAATCACTCAGGGCACAATCCTACTAATATTTTCTCTCCGACCCGCAAAACCGCCCGAGCTAGTAGGTCTGCATACGTCTTATTTATCTTTTAAATAAATATTGCAACGGAGCACTCTTCACTAGTCGGGTAGGTTAAGCTTGATAGTTTAGATCGGCATAATTAGCTAGACAGGCCATTATGAGTGAGTAGGGATTTGAAATAATACTTAGGTTATATGGACGGTCTTCAAATAAGTCCAATCGTCACACAGGTGTCCAACAAGTGGAGATTATATTCGGGATAACGGCAATAAATGTACAACGTCTGGAAACAAACAAAATAGGAATATTATCAGCATTATATTTTACAGGAGCTAAATGACAAAACTATTGGATATATCTTTCTCGAGATTTTCAGATGAGTCACAAAATTGGTAGGAATGGAAACAATATATCCATACATATTCTAGGAAAATCACAAGAAATTAATTATAATAATGTAAATATAAATGTACTATATTTATGTTCTAAATATACTGCAATGTTGTCATTCAAGCTTGCCAATTCTTGAAGCTTTTTCCAGTCTTCATATCCATTTGCTGAATATTTCTCAGTGTAATAAAGAAGGTCGAGCAGGGCCATATTTTGAGACAAAATCACCGGGCGCCGTTAGCCTTAGGATAAGTCCTGTACACATTTCAACTAGAGTTAAGTTAATCTTAAGCCTGTAGCCCAACAGAAAGATTTTGCCAGTTGAAAGTCACATCGACCTCATTGGGGAAAGAACCCGCGACTTTCCGGTTTGGTTGGCAGTGCCTCGGCTAACTACACCATGGCGGAAGCTATGTCTTTTCTCTATGTACCATATTTTATCCCACTCATTTACAGATAACGAAGTTTTTGACGTAGATCCTTCAACTCAGGGCTCCCTTATCTCTTACGAATTCTCCACATTCTGTAAATACATTTGTGAATGGAAATAGCACATACTATAGTGCAAAAAATGCAATTACACGCATGGTAGGACAATTTCAGTGGGTGTCATTCTAATCACACTAGTTACCGTTATTCTCTATTTATCTCACCCTTGCAATAGATATATTTTTTTGGAAAATCATTAGTATAAGAATGAAGTTTATTATTAGATACAAACTGTCTTACTTACCACACACTCTGCATAGAGTATTGAAATACTAGAGAATATTTAAATACCTCTATAGTCTATATCCTTGCATAAACTGGAAATTATTTTCTACAAAACATTTCTTAATTGGAAGCCTGCTTTCCCGTTGCTATTCGATTTCCAATAATAGCAGAACATCGCTTTGTTGTGAAGAATTTACAATCTTGCAATATCAATCGTTGATGAAGGACATGTATAAAGATCTCAATCGGTTGGTATTTTATGGCTAATTAACTGCTACGGAATATAATTTACCTTTCACCTTTAGTTACGAATAAAGAATAACCAGAAACGCATGGGAAAATATAGCACGATTATGCTTTTGTTGGACTTGACAAAATCATAATACCTCAGGGAATTGTATATAGGCCTACAAATTAGCACAAAAATCATTATAGGGAATGGATTTTCAAATCCATAGTGCCATTTGTACACAATATTTACTGTCAACTTGCGTTTATCTTGACATTTATTTTCTTTCTAGCTATCGGTAATCACACAAAGTAAATCAGTTCAGTGCACTGGAGAGAAATACAAAGAATGAACACATCTCTATTTAGACGTAATAAAGAGAGATTCAAATTACGTTAAGACAATATTTAACTCGTAGCCTAAGTTGTTTACAATTGCGTTTTTATGTTTTTCTCTTTAGCTTCGGTGGTTGTAGAAACATAGGCATAGGAAAATCACAGGCAGATACCCAAACAGAAGTTTGGACCCACTAATAATCCCCGTATTATTATATTGGAGTAGAAATTGATCGCGGAATCTAAGTAAATTAATTTTAAGTGGAACATTTACATTTTTGGTATTTGAAAAATATTCAGATATAGAATTAGATTGAAGGACTAACCTGCTACAGTAGAATGAGTAATGGTACAGACTCCATGAAAACTGTAGGTCCCAGCCAAGGCTAGTATATGGAAGGTTGTCTCGTTCGACGCGCATGCGTGTTGAGCACGAGGAATGTGACGTGGCCCGTAGCCCTGCACAGGATTTAAACAGCTACACACAATGGAAATGATGGGAATAAAACTTATTTTTAACTACAATAATACATGTATCTGTAAAGATATACTACATAATGATCTTACAGGGGTTATGGCTTAATAGAGAGACCACTTCTGAGTGCTCAGACCTCAAATGAATAAGCTGTAACAAAATATAATGAGACGTTTGAAACAAATTAAAATATTTAAGCGGCTGGTTTCTGTAAAACATACTGTGGATCACAAAATAAAGAAAACACACAGAAACCCTACATTTCTCTGGCAAGGGATCTCTCTTTAAATTTATTGGGGTACTTTTACAACTCGGTTTGGTTATGACTAAGAAAATGGGAAGTATACTACGATTTTTTTTGTCTCGCAGAGGCAAGTTTACCCTTCTGTAAATAAATCTATATTCATTCACATTTCCAATAGAAACTTCAAGGGCCTGTCCATTTTATTTATAGACACCAGCAGACAGGCAGAAAATCTTCCTTGTTGAGCTGACCACCTACACTATATTTGACAAAAAATGTTCTATTCAAAAATTCTCGTCCCTAAAAGATGGGTTAAAGGTTAGAAATTTGGTTTTACCCTTCAGATGTAAAAAAAAAATATATACATTGTGAAGCGACACTCCCTTTTCAAAAATCTTCAAAAAACTAGTTCACAGGCAGCAGTATAGTTTCAAGTGTTGTGCACAAGTGCTGTGTTTATATTGATTCAAAGTTTTATTATTATTTTATTATAAGCGCGTCTTAAAATCCATTTTTACTTGAAAAATATTACTAAGTTACTCAGTATTGAGTCTTGGATTGTTCGACCATTTAAATGCTGTCGGTCGGTATACATTTAGAGATATACCTGTTAACATTTATGACGTGATCACTTTGAATCATTTGTAAATGTTTATTTCAAAATGTTCTACAAACAGTACACAGACTGGTTTGTAATATATTAATTGTTATTCCGTGCGCATATTTTATTTGGCTACATCTTCCAGTTTTATAATATAATAATATACATCTTCCAGTTTATAATATAATAGTCATTCCGTGCGCACATTTTATTTGGCTAAATCTTCCAGTTTTTTGTCTCTGGAAAGCATTATTCCAAGCTGTTAACTTTTAAAACTTCTATTCTTCTTTGGTTTTAATAATAGTTTAGTATCTACGATAACACGCTCTGTAATTAAATTGTGTCAAATACATTGCAATCAGAATTGTATTGGTTCATCTTATAGATGTTTAATTTAACTTAATTTCATGTAAAATAAATAAATATAGAAAATATACAATCTAATTGAGAAATTTATTTTTCTAAGTCAAGACGAATATCGCAAAATATGCAAAAGTCTATTCTTTTCAAGTCTCCTTCCATAAATTAGACTAATTTACCTGGAATAAGTAATCATAAAATTAAAAACCTTTCAAGCATAATCTGAGCTATATCTGCTAGACTACTTTTTTTTCTCATGCCCGGTTTCTACAAACTTGTGAATTACCTATGGGTAAATTACCCATGGACAAATTAGTTCCATTCAACCTACAATGGTATAATGAGCAAGGCCTTGGAGTTGTACAGTTAATTTAATTCAGAAGGCTTTGATTCTCATTGTTATTGATCCTATGAAAGGTTAAATTTTATCCAGCCATCCATGAAAGGACAAATTAACCCAAAGATTTACCCTTGGACAGATCTAGCCCGAGTTTGTAGGAACATTTTTTCTGTCATTTTCATATTTACCTAGAGGACATTTATCTAGAAACTCGCCACAAGTGTAAGTGATTGCTATCTTTAAATTATTTGTGTTTGTGTGGTGTTATTCTTGTGTAAATTGTATAAATTCTGTGCATTAGATAATTTACCCATAGGTAATTCGCGAGTTTATAGAAACCGGCCATCAGTCAGACAAACTTTTTCCTAACTTCGTAAAGCTGTACTATTCTTATTTGTACCTGTATTAAATATTTATTTTAATTTGTGTTAAATCCTCTTTATATGCAGGGTCGTATGCATTCTATCTTCACCTCGGAAACATGTATTAGGGGCCTATTGTTGGTAAAACGATGGTGTTTTCGTGTTATTTCTTCCCATCATTACCATTGTATGTAGCTGCTTAATTCTCGCGCGGGCTGCGAGTGACGTCACACAGCAGTGTAGGACTCTCCCCACAGCTCTTACGGGAACGAGGCAACCTTTCATATACTAGCCTTGGGTCCCAGCACCCTATATCAGCTTCAAATGTCGTTTGTCGACAATCTTCTCCTTTTCTTTAGAACGCCATTGATTCTTGTTTCACATAGTCGTCATACGCCAACTGTAATTGGGATTTATTCCTGTAGTTGGCAGAATAAAATAAAAATAAATAAAAAATAAAATAAAAAATAAAATAATGCCGTTGTTGTCGGTCTCTTTCCCGGATATTCCTGTGTTAAGGACCTTATCTTCGGAAGAACCTGTTAAATGTACGCTTATCATGTTGTTGATTAATACTGATAGGTTACAGTTAAGCTAGCACATGTAAATTATTGTTGCTTTCATTGTGCACTCTGTGGAACATGAAGAGAGGAGAGTGGTGATGAGTGTGGAAACAAAAATACGTCCACTGGTTCGTCCAGGTACTGTTTCAAACGGTCCTTGAGGACTGCGACTAACTCTTTCTGCTCTCGCTTTCTGCTTCCCTTAACCTCAGCTCGTATAATAGGTCGTCCTTAAGCAAGTAGTCGGGATTCACGTGCGCACGAGCCATGACTTTGATACAGGGGAAACATGAAACAAATAATTACAATGAATTAGTAGAAGTACAAACAAGTTCAAAACAACAATACATAGAAATAAAATTAAGTTTGCACTTCCCTCAATTATTAAAAACACAAAGCAAGCAGGAACTGCGTGAAACTCAGTCGAGCACGCACACTGCTACAAATAAAACAGTCGTTAAAAGTAGCCAGAGCCTAGGTTTAAATAAACCACAGCTCTGGTTACCAAAGATATGGATCCTTCAACTCAGGGCTCCCTTATCTCTTACGAATTCACCACATTCTGTAAATACATTTGTGAATGGAAATAGCACATAGTATAATGCAAAAAATGCAATTAAACCAGGGGCGTATCCAAGATTTATTTTCGGGAGGGGCTGTGATAATCCTAACTTTACTGTCACTAGAGTTCAGAAGTTAATTATCTAAAAACTCCTAAAAATTACCTATAAATTACCTTAAATTTATGAAAATATGATATGAAAAATTTAAAATATGACAATATTTCTAAATATATATCTAAAAAAGGGAATATACAGTAGCATATTAATATAATAATAAACAAATGACAATATTTTAAGTGTGTTATTTGACTACTTTAATATTATTTTTACTATATTAATGAATTACGAGATTGCTTTGTGTACAATGGTGGAAAAATTCATTCTGAAGACAAAATAGGAAAAAATGTAATGAACGAATGAAAATTTCCTAAAAATTACTGGTAGAAAATAAAATGCAAAATATGAGTAAGGTATTATTGTTCGTTTTGACGGAAGACGAACTTATACTACATCCTGCATTGTCTGTGATGTCTCAGAAAAGAGATGACATATCATCAACCTCTGAGCCCTAATTATCACACACAATTATACTGAACACGTTAGAATAACGCATTTTGAAATTTTTTACACTAATTTTACATGCATACATCATAAAGTAGACTACAATGATGCCCATAGGTATAAAATTAAAGAAAATGTGTAATGAAATATTGATCAAATTTCAATATATTTTATATGCGATATATAAAAATTTATTTCATTAGAAATAATAACTTTAGCTGTATAAAAGTAGTCTACTTTGTAGAAAAATATGTTCATAATAATAATAAATCTTTATTTAATCTGGCAGAGTTAAGGCCTTAGGGCCTTCTCTTACACTCAACCAGAGACAGAAAAGAAGAAACAAACAAATACACTAACATAGTTCTATAAGTAATTCTTATACACTAGATACATACATATACAGTAGTGAATTTAGTCTATGTTACATGAAATAAAACTATTTTAGTAAAGTGTGTTATACTAGAGAGAAGAAAGAGTAACTTATCTTATATGCATTATTATATGCATTACAAAAATAAAAGGCGTCAGAGAAACAAGAAAAATGTTATGCCTATAGGAAGTGATAAGTGCATCCGAATTAATTTTTTTCATGCTCCTATAAAACGTGTAATTTAAAATAAGCTTGGTCAATTTTTTATACTTTTATCTGACAGTTATGTTCTAGTAAGCCTTGTTGTAGAATCCTGTAATTTTTGTCCACTTCTGAGTTCATTTTCTTGTAAAATTTTAATATTTTAGAACCTGCATTTTTTTTATCTTTTTGTGGTTGTTCACGTATATATACCCTTAACGTTTGTGTGTTTGTGTGTAAAGTGTGTTATACTAGAGAGGAAAAAAAAGTAACTTATCTTATATGCATTATTATATGCATAACAAAAATAAAAGGCGTCAGAGAAACAAGAAAAATGTTATGCCTATAGGAAGTGATAAGTGCATCTGAATTAATTTTTTTCATGCTCCTATAAAACGTGTAATTTAAAATAAACTTGGTCAATTTTTTATACTTTTATCTGACAGTTATGTTCTAGTAAGCCTTGTTATAGGATCCTGTAATTTTTGTCCACTTCTGAGTTCATTTTCTTGTAAAATTTTAATATTTTAGAACCAGCATTTTTTTATATTTTTGTGGTTGTTCACGTATATATACCCTTAACGTTTCGGGGGGGGGGGGTTGCAGCCCCCTCAGCCCCCCCCCCCGAATACGCCCCTGAATTAAACGCATCGTATGACAATTTCAGTGGGGGTCATTCTACTCCCACTAATTACAGTTATTCTCTATTTATCTCACCCTTGCAATAGATATATATTTAGGAAAATCATTAGTATAAGAATGAAGTTTATTATTAAATACAAACTGTCTTACTTACCATACACTCAGCATCGAATGCAGGGTGGTCATTGAATTTCTAGAGAACATCTTGATTGAATATTTAAATACCTCTATAGTCTAAATCCTTACATAAACTGGAAATTTATTTTCTACAAAACATTTCTTAATTGGAAGTCTGCTTTCCCGTTGCTAGGCGATTTCCAATAATAGCAGAACATCGCTTTGTTGTGAAGAAAGTACAATTTTGCAACATCAATCGTTGATAAAGGACATGTATAAAGATCTCAATTGGTTGGTATTTTATGGCTAATTAACTGCTACGGAATATAATTTATCTTTCACCTTTAGTTACGAATAAAGAATAAACAGAAACGCATACGAAAATATAGCACGGTCAAACTTCCCTCCCCGATTATGCTTTTGTTGGACTTGACAAAATCAAAGTACCTCAGGGAATTGTATATAGGCCTACAAATTAGCATAAAAATCATTATAGTGAATGCATTTTCAAATCTATAGTGCCATTTGTACACAATATTTACTGTCAACTTGCGTTTATCTTGAAATTTATTTTCTTTCTAGCTATCGGTAATCATACAAAATAAATCAGATCAGTGCACTGGAGAAAACTTCTGGAGAGAAATACAAAGAATGAACACATCTCTATGTAGACGTAATAAAGAGAGATTCAAATTACGTTAAGACAATATTTAACACGTAGCCTAAGTTGTTTACAATTTCGTTTTTAGGTTTTTCTCTTTAGCTTCGGTGGTTGTAGTTATATAGGCATAGGATAAATCACAGGCAGATACCCAAACAGAAGTTTGGTCACACTAATAATCGCCGCATTATTCTATTGGAGTAGAAATTGTTCGCGGAAACTAAGAAAATTAATTTAAATGCAACATTTACATTTTTGGTATTTGAAAAATACATATATAGAATTAGATTGAAGGACTAACCTGCTACAGTAGAATGAGTAATTTTACTGACTCCATGTAAAACTGTAGGTCCCAGCACCCTATATCAGTTTCAAATGTCGTTTGTCGACAATCTTCTCCTTTTCCCTAGAACGCCATTGATTGTTTCACATAGTCGTCATAATGCCGTTGTTGTGGGTCTCTTTCCCGGATATTCCTGTGTTAAGGGACCTTATCTTCGGAAGAACCTGTTAAATGTACGCATAACATGTTGTTGATTACTGTAATACTGATAGGTTACAGTTAAGCTAGCACAGGTAAATGAATGTTGCTTTCATTATGCACTCTGTGGAACATGAAGAGTGGTGATGAGTGTGGAAACAAAAATACGTATAGCAAGAATCAATGAGTTTAATATCACACATATCACTCAGGGCACAATCCTACTAATATTTTCTCTCCGACCCGCCCCATCAAACCACCCGAGCTAGTAGGTCTGCATAGGTCTTATTTATCTTTTAAATTTTGCAACGGAGCACTCTTCACTAGTCGGGGGACTTCGGGTTTGATAGTTTAGATCGGGCTAATTAGCTAGACAGGCCATTATGAGTGAGAGTAGGAATTTGAAATAATACTTAGGTTATATGGACAGTCTTCAAATAAGTCCAATCGTCACACAGGTGTCCAACATGTGGAGATTATATTCGTGATAACGGCAATAAATGTACAACGTCTGGAAAGAAACAAATTAGGAATATTACCAGATTATATTTTACAGGAGCTAATTAACAAAACTATTAGATATATCTAGCTCGAGATTTTCAGATGAGGAAAGGAAACAATATTTCCTTACAATATTCTAGGAAAATCACAAGTAATCAATTATAGTAACGTAAATATAAATGTACTTAATATATGTTCTTCATATACTGCCATGTTGTCATTAAAAGGTGCCAATTCTTGAAGCATTTTCCAGTCTTCATATCCATTTGCTGGATATTTCTCAGTGTCATAAAGAAGGTCGTGCAGGCCCATATTTTGAGACAAAATCACCGGGCGCCGGTAGCCTTAGGATAAGTCCTGTACACGTTTCAACTAGAGTTAAGTTAATCTTAAGCCTGTAGCACCAACAGAAAGATTTTGCCAGTTGAAAGTCACATCGACCTCATTGGGGAAAGAACCCGCGACTTTCCGTTTTGGTTGGCAGTGCCTCGGCTAACTACACCATGGCGGAAGCTATGTTTCTTCTCTATGTACCATATTTGATCCCACTCATTTACAGATAACGAAGTTTTTTATGTAGATCCTTCAACTCAGGGCTCCCTTATCTCTTATGAATTCTCCACATTCTGTAAATACATTTGTGAATGGAAATAGCACATAGTATAACGCAAAGAATGCAATTACACGCATCGTAGGACAATTTCAGTGGGTGTCATTCTAATCCCACTGGTTACAATTATTCTCTATTTATCGCACCCTTGCAATAGATATATTTTTAGGAAACTCATTAGTATAAGAATGAAGTTTATTATTAAATACTAACTGTCTTACTTACCACACACTCTGCATCGAATGCAGGGTTGTCATTGAATTTCTAGAGAACATCTGGTTTGAATATTTAAATACCTCTATAGTCTATATCCTTGCATAAACTGGAAATTTATTTTCTACAAAACATTTCTTAATTGGAAGCCTGCTTTCCCGTTGCTCGGCGACTTCCAATAATAGCAGAACATCGCTTTGTTGTGAAGAAAGTAATATCTTGCAACATCAATCGTTAATAAAGGACATGTATAAAAAATCTCAATTGGTTGGTATTTTATGGCCAATTAACTACTATGGGCTATAATTTATCTTTCATGTTTAGATACGAATAAAGAATAACCAGAAACGCATGCGAAAATATAGCACGGTCAAACTTCCCTTTCCGATTATGCTTTTGTTGGATTTGACTAAATCAAATTACCTCAGGGAATTGTATATAGACCTACAAATTAGCACAAAAATCATTATAAGGAATGCATTTTCAAATCTATAATGCCATTTGTACACAATATTTACTGTCAACTTGCGTTTATCTTGACATTTATTTTCTTTCTAATTATCGGTAATCATAAAAAAAATCAGTTCAGTGCACTGGAGAGTACTTCTGGAGAATACGAAAAATGAGCATATCTCTATGTAGACGTAATAAAGAGATATTCGAATTACGTTAAGACAATATTTAACACGTAGCCTAAGTTGTTTACAATTTCGTTTTTATGTTTATCTCTTTTTAGCCACGGTGGTTGCATATACATAGGCATACGAAAAATCACAGGCAGATACCCAGACACAAGTTTGGACACACTTATAATCGCCACATTGTTCTACTGGAATAGAAATTGATCGCGGAAGCTAAGAAAATTAATTTTAACTGGAACATTTACATTTTTATTATCTGAGAAATATTCAGATATAGAATTAGATTGAATTACTAACCTGCTACAGTAGAACGAGTAATGGTACCGACTCCATATAAAACTGTAGGTCTCAGCACGCTATATCAGCTTCAAATGTCGTTTGTCGACAATCTTCTCCTTTTCCCTAGAACGCCATTGATTCTTAATTCACATAGGCTTCATAATGCCGTTGTTGTCGGTCTCTTTCCCGGATATTCTTGTGTTAAGGACCTCATCTTCGGAAGAATCTGTTAAATTTACACATAAAATGTTGTTGATTAATACTGATAGGTACAGTTAAGCTAGCACAGGTAAATGATTGTTGCTTTCATTATGTACTCTATGGAACTTGAAGAGAGAGGAGTGGTGATGAGTGTGGAAACAAAAATACATATAGCAATAATCGGTGAGTTCAATATCACACATAACACCCAGGCACAATCGTACTAATATTTTCCCTCCGACCCGCCCCGTCAAACCGACCGAGCAAGGAGGGTGCTTGTGTTTTATTTTTAAAATATTGCAACAGATCACTCGCTACAAGTCGGGGGAACCGGCTTGCCAGTTTAGATCGGCATTATTAGCTAGACAGGCCATTATGAGTGAGAATATGAATTTGAAATAATACTTAGGTTATATGGACGGTCTTCAAATAAGTCCAATCGTCACACAGCTGTCCAACATGTGGAGATTATATTCGTGCTAACGGCAATAAATGTACAACGTCTGGAAACAAACAAATTAGGAATATTACCAGCATTATATTTTACAGGAGCTAAATAACAAAACTATTGGATATATCTTTCTCGAGATTTTCAGATGAGTCACAAAATTGGTAGGAAAGGAAACAATATATCCATACAACACTCTAGGAAAATCACAAGAAATCAATTATAGTAACGTAAATATAAATGTACTAAATATATGTTCCACATATACTGCCATGTTGTCATTAAAACGTGCCAATTCTTGAAGCTTTTTCCAGTCTTCATATCCATTTGCTGGATATTTCTCAGTGTAATAAAGAAGGTCGTGCAGGCCCATATTTTGAGACAAAATCAACGGGCGCCGTTAGCCTTAGGATAAGTTAAGTTAATCTTAAGTCGTAGCACCAACAGAAAAATTTCGCCAGTTGAAAGTCACATCGACGTAATTGGGGAAAGAACCCGCGACTTTCCGGTCTGGTTGGCAGTGCCTCGGCTAACTACACCATGGCGGAAGCTATGTCTTTTCTCTATGTACCATATTTTATCCCACTGATTTACAGATAACGAAGTTTTTGACGTAGATCCTTCAACTCAGGACTCCCTTATCTCTTATGAATTCTCCACATTCTGTAAATACATTGTGAATGCAAATAGCACGTAGTATAATGCAAAGAATGTTGTTACACGCATCGTAGGACAATTTCAAGTGAGATTGCAATTTGTGTCTTTCTAATCCCACTCTAGTTACAATTATTCTCTATTTAATTGACACAATCCAATAGATATATTTTTAGGAAGATCATTAGTATAATAATTAAGTTTATTATTCAATACAAACTATCTTACTTACCACACACTCTGCATCGAATGCAGGGTGGTCATTGAATTCCTCGAGAACATCTTGTTTGAATATTTAAATAACTCTATAGTCTATATCCTTGCATAAACTGGAAATTTATTTTTTACAAAACATTTCTTAATTGGATTTCTGCTATCCCGTTGCTAGGCGATTTCCAATAATAGCAGAACGTCGCTTTGTTGTGAATAATGTAGAACCATGCAACATCAATCGTTGACAAAGGACATGTATAAAGATCTCAATTGGTTGTTATTTTATGGCTAATTAACTGCTATGGGGTATGATTTCTCTTTCAACTTTTGGCACGAATAAGGAATATCCAAAAACTCATGCAAAAATAATAGCACAGTCAACCTTCCCTTCACCCGATTATGCTTTAGTTGGATTTGACAAAATGAAAATGCCCCAGGGAATTTTATATAGACCTACAAATTAGCAAAAAAATAATTATAGGGAATGCATTTTCAAATCTGTAATGCCATTTGTATACAATATTTGTCAACTTGCGTTTGTCTTGCATTTTCTTTCTAATTATTGGTCATTCATTCAAAAATTTAAGTTCTGTACGAAAAATCAACATATATCGATGTAGTGGTATTAATGAGAGCTTCAAATCACGTTAAGACAATATTTAACACGTTGCCTAAGTTGTTTACAAATGCGTTTTTATATGATGTTTCACTTTCTAGCTACGGTGGTTACAGATACAAAGGCATACACAAAATCACAGGCAGATATATAAACAAAAGTTTGGACACACTAAGAACCTACTGGGAAATTTCTACTAGCCTCGGTGCGTTCCGGGTAAATAGCAACACCATATCAGTCGATCAGCACAATATGACCCAGAAAGGACAGTCGCCCAAGACCTATATTAACTTTGTCGTGGTTGAAATATGTCCAGCGCTTCTTAAGCGCAAGAACGCTTCTTAAGCGCGAGATGAACAATGTGATTCTCAAAGGATCTTGGGGAATTCTCCGGGTCGTCTAAGTAATAGTAAACGAAGTTGAATTAAACATCAGAAAAAATTTGGTCTATTAAATGGGTCAGCACCTGGGCTCCTGTTGCTAAACAGAACGGTACGTGGCAAAAGTCAAAAGTGTTGCAGTCTGTACAGATAGCAGTTAATCTCTTGGACGGTTCTGTCAACACGATCTGGTAATAGACTTGGTTGAGATCGAGGGATAGGAAAAATTATTGCACCGTTGAAGAAACTTAATGATGAATGAATTATATTTTAAAAAAATTGGGAATGCATTTTCAAATCTATAATGCCAATTGTACACAATATTTACTGTGAAGTTGATTTATCATGAAATTTATTTTCTTTCTAGTTATCGGTAATCATACAAAATAAATCAGTTCATTGCACTGGAGAAAACTTCTGGAGAAAAATACGAAGAATGAACACATATCTATGTAGACGTAATAAAGAGAGATTCAAATTACGTTAAGAAAATATTTAACACGTAGAATAAGTTGTTTACAATTTCGTTTTTTTGTTTTTCTCTTTTTAGCTACGGTGGTTGCAGATACATAGGCATACGAAAAATCACATGCAGATACCCATACACAAGTTTGGACACACTTATAATCAGCACATTGTTCTACTGGAGTAGAAATTGATCGCGGATACTAAGAAAATTAATTTAAGTGCAACATTTACATTTTTGGTATTTGAAAAATATTCAGATATATAATTAGATTGAAGGACTAACCTGCTACAGTAGAACGAGTAATGGTACTGACTCCATGTAAAACTGTATGTCCCAGTACCCTATATCAGCTTCAAATGTCGTTTGTCGACAATCTCCTTTTCCCTAGAACGCCATTGATACCTGTTTCACATAGTCGTCATAATGCCGTTGTTGTGTGACTCTTTCCCGGATATTCCTGTGTTAAGGACCTTATCTTCGGAAGAATCTGTTACATTTACGCGTAATATGTTGTTGATTAATACTGAAAGGTTACAGATAAGCTAGCACAGGTAAATGATTGTTGCTTTCATTATGCACTCTATAGGACATGAAGAGAGAATAGTGGTGATGAGTGTGGAAACAAAAATACATATAGCAAGAATCGGTGATTTCAATATCACCCAGGGTAAAGGTTTACTGATATTTTCTCTCCGATCCGCCCCTTCAAACCGACCGAGCGAGTAGTATGCATCAGTTTTATTTTTAAAATATTGCAACCGAGCACTCACTACAAGTCGGGGGAACCAGCTTGCTAGTCACACAGGTGTCCAACATGTTGGAGATTATATTCGTGCTAACGGCAATAAATGTACAACGTCTGGAAACAAACAAATTAGGAATATTACCAGTATTACATTTTACAAGAGCTAAATAACAAAACTATTGAATATGTCTTTCTCGAGATTTTCAGATAAGTCACAAAATTGGTAGCAAAGGAAACTATATTATTCCATACAATACTCTAGAAAAAAGCAAGTAATCAATTATAGTAATGTAAATATAAATATACTAAAAATATGTTATACATATGCTGCCCAGTCTTCATATCCATTTGCTGGATAATTCAGTGTCATAAAGAAGGTCGTGACGGCCCATATTTTGAGCAAAATCACCGGGCGCCGGTAGCCTTTGGATAAGTCCTGTACACATTTCAACTAGAGTTAAGTGAATCTTAAGTCCGTAGCACAAACAGATAGATTTTGCCAGTTGAAAGTCACATCGACCTCATTGGGGAAAGAACATGTGACTATCCGATTTGGTTTGCACTGCTTCGGCTAACTACAACTTGGCGGAAGCTATCTTTCTTCTCTATGTTAAGTTATTCCTCAGGTTCGCGAGCGACCCCTGGTGATCCCGTAAGGGGATATTCTCAGCGTATTTGTTACCGGGGTACCGTATTTTATCCTACTCATTTCCAGATCACGAAGTTTTTTATGTAGGTCCTTCAGCTCAGGGCTGCCTTATCTCTTATGAATTCTCCACATTCTGTAAATACATTTGTGAATGGAAATAGCACGTAATATAATTCAAAGAATGTAGTTACATGCATCGTAGGACAATTTTAAGTGAGTTTGCAATGGTTGTCATTCTAATCCCACTCTACAGTCCGACCACATTAACAATCTTTGCGGAAAATATGCGAACTAACACATGCGGCGAGAGGGAGGGTAAGAGGATACTCCGCTTACTTTCAGTTCATGCTCTCTTTATATCCTGGGTAGATGTACAGTCTGGGCAAGGAGTGTAGTGCGCTATTGAAGTGTCTGTGTAACGATAACTATTGTATAATGTCTTCGAAAGTGAAACCAACACAGCGAGGGCCATGAGATCATCAGACGTGTAATAGTGTGTTGTGATGCAGAAAAATCTTCCGGAACACTGAAACATCTCATCACAAATGCGACTAAACGTGCTGCAGCTCTTACTGGGAATCTGAATCCACAATAAGTAAAATAAAAAAAGAATCGAAATTAGCAGATATTGCTGGTCACAAACTACAATCCCCGGGTAAGAAACGAAAATGCAGTTCAAAGAAAATCGACATCGATGCCTTTGATTTGTGTGGTGTTCGAGAAGCAGTTCACAATTATTTGCGATAAAGGAGGTTCCAACTTTTAAAAAAGTGTTAGCCACTCTAATAAGTGAACGTAACTTCCCAGGAGAACGAGATTTTTTGCGCACATTGCTTCGGGATATTGGATTTAAATTTAAGAAATGCAAGAATAGAAGATTATTTTTAATGGAAAGGAATGGTATTGTTGAATGGAGGCCAAAATACCTCAGAAGAATAAGGAACAATGACAACGCTGGTGATAACAAGAAAACAGTGATATTTCTGGATGAGACGTGGATTCACCCTACTTACACCGTGAACAAATGTTTTCAAGACAATACAACGGATGGTGTGTTAAAGAATGACAGTATCTGACAACGGTGGATAATTGTTCATGCTGGCAGTGAAGAAGGGTTTGTTCCTGGAGCATTTTTAATCTTCAAGTCGAAGACTAAGAGACGATTATCACGATGAAATGAATTTTGAGAATTTTTCAAAGTGGATCCGAGAAATGCTCATCCCCAGTCTCCCACCAAACTGTCTCATTGTCTTGGATAATGCTTCATATCACTCCGTGCAGTGTGATAAACCTCTAACAATGGCGTCGAGAAAGGCAGAAATTCAGGCTTGGCTGGACAGACACAACGTTGCTTACGAAGCCGACATGACGAAAGTAGAATTAGTGGAACTTGTGCGGGTTCGACGTCCACCACCGAAGTACCGCATAGACTCTATTTACGAAATGTATGGGCATGAAACTACAAGATTACCTCCGTACCATTGCGACCTAAACGCCATCGAGTACATTTGGAGCATCATAAAACGAAGAATTGCGGATCCTAATGTGGATCAGAGTGCAGCTGAAATAAGAAATCGCACAATACAAGCAATTTCGAGTATAACAGCAGAAGAGTGGAAAAACGCTGTAACTCATGTAAAACGACTGGAACGTGCTTATTGGGAACGTGATCACTTGATGGATGACGAAATTGAGCAACTTGTCAATAATCTTCGAGGACTGGATTCCGAGAGTGACTCCGATTCAGATAGCGAATCATCCTCTTCCAGCCTAAATTTACATTAGGCTTAATAAAATATGAAATTATGATTAATTTATCATTATTATTATTATTATTATTATTATTATTATTATTATTATTATTATTATTATTATAGATATACACAGCAGTATTCATCCTATCACCAGCAGGCATAGTAGTAACCTGAAGATAAGTAACAAACAGTATTAGTAATCTACATGTTTTGCGTTATTCTACTGTATTGTTAATGTGACTGTACCTTCATTCCTTGTTAGTCCAGATCGCCCCCGACCATAGTGCTAGTAGCGCTCTTACCTCCCCTCCAACGATTGAATGTTAATGTGGTCGCACTGTAGTTGCAATTATTCTCTATTTATCTCACACAATCCAATAGATATATTTTTAGGGAAATCATTAGTATAAGAATGAAGTTTATTATTAAATACAAACTATCTTACTTACCACACACTTTGCATCAATTGCAGGGTGGTCATTGAATTTCTCGAGAACATTATGTTTGAATATTTAAATACCTCTACAGTCTATATCCTACTATCCCGTTGCTAGGCGATTTCCAATAATAGCAGAACATCGCTTTGCTGTGAAGAAACTAATGAATGAATGAATGAAGGAATGATTTATTCTTGTATCTGGCGTTGTACAAATGATCACCCCTGGTGTTACAGAAAGTTTTTCACCAGAGGGCGTCTGAATACATAAAGACTCATATATCTAAAATCAGTACTACTACTAATAAATGAAACTAATAATAATGCAACATCAATTGTTGACAAAGGACATGTACAAAGATCTCAATTGGTTGTTATTTTATGGCTAACTGCTATGGGCTATGATTTCTCTTTCAACTTTAGACACGAATAAAGAATAACCAGAAACTCATGCGAAAATATAGAACAGTCAACCTTCCCTTCCCCCGATTATGCTTTTGTTGGATTTGACAAAATCAAAATACCTCACGGAATTTTGTACAGGCCTACAAATTAGCACAAAAATCATTATAAGGAATGCATTTTCAAATCTATAATACCATTTGTACACATTATTTAATGTCAACGTGCGTTTATCTTGAAATTTATCTTCTTTCTAACTATCGGTAATCATTAAAAAAAATCAGTTCAGTGCACTGGACAGAACTTTTGGAGAAAAATTCGAAGAATGAACGTATCTCTATGTAGACGTGATAAAGAGAGATTCAATTTACGTTAAGACAATATTTAACACGTAGCCTAAGTTGTTTACAATTTCGTTTTTATGTTTTTATCTTTTTAGCTACGGTGGTTGCAGATACATAGGCATCGCAAAATCACAGGCAGATACCCAAACACAAGTTTGGACACACTAATAATCGCCACATTGTTCTACTGGAGTAGAAATTGTTCGCGGAAACTAAGAAAATTAATTTCAAGTGCAACATTTACATTTTTGGTATTTGAAAAATATTCAGATATATAATTAGATTGAAGGACTAACCTGCTACAGTAGAACGAGTAATGGTACTGACTCCACGTAAAACTGTAGGTTCCAGCACCCTATATCAGATTCAAATGTTTGTCCACAATCTTCTCCTTTTCCGTAGAACGTCATTGATTCTTGTTTCACGTCATCATCATAATGCCGTTGTTGTCTGTCTCTTTCCCGGATATTCCTGTGTTAAAAACCTTATTTTCGAAAGAACCATTTAAATTTACACATAAAATGTTGTTGATTAATACTTATATGTTACAGTAAAGCTAGCACAGGTAAATGATTGTTGCTTTCATTGTGCAGTCTATGAAAGATGAAGAGAGAAGAGTGGTGATGAGTGTGGAAACAAATATATATATAGCAACAATCGGTGAGTTCAATAACACCCAGTGCAGAATCCTACTAACATTTTCTCTTCAAACCGACCGAGCGAATAGGTCTGCATGGGTTCTATTTTTAAAATATTGCAGCAGATGCTCTCTACAAGTCGAGGGAACCGGCTTGCTATAGGTTTAGATCGTCATTATTAGCTAGACAGGGCAGTATGAGTGAGAGTATGAATTTGAAATAATACTTAGGTTATATGGACGGTCTTCTTCCCAGTTTACATTCGCAAGATCTTGTTTGAAATTTAAAATTGAATCATCATTTATTACTCTAGTCATATTTCTATGGGCATGTTTACTGGTCGAATTTACTTTATTATCATTCAGCACTAACATATGTGCATCATGATCTGATAATCCATTTAATATTGTAAGTACTTTAAAATTAAAATGTTTTTCTGTATCTATGAATATATTATCTATTGTTGTTTGGGAGTTGTTCTGAATTCTAGTTGGAAAGTTTACTGTGAAATCTAGATTATAGCTACCCAATAAACATATCAGTCTGATCTTTTTCTCACTATCAATTGAGAAATCTACATTAAAGTCCCGACACAGTATGATATAGTGAATTAAGAACCCTTTCCATATGATTTATAGAATAATTGAAATTACCTGATGGTGCCCTGTCAATTTGTTAGTATTACAAATGTATCATTGTCAGAATCCACTCTGGCTGAACAATATTCATTTACAGAAGGAACTTGTTTCTGTATCACTGAAATGTAAGTTTCTTTTGATAAATATTCTCACACCTCCACATTTTATGGAACGTCTACAAAATTTTGAACGTAGTGAACATACTCTTACAGGGGAGTATATATACTGTGTTATGTGTTATATAGTGGATAATATTGATAAATTTCAAAATAATTTTAGTGTACATGGACATACTTCCAGGAACATGAATGATCTACACAGACCAACTAACTTGTTAAAACTCTTTCAGAAGGGTGGTTATTATTCTGGAATAGAGATATACGAGGGTCATTTAACTCGAAGTGGCAACATAGTTGTGAAATGAAATGTAGTGAAGCACTAGCCGCAAGAAACTTACAGTCCTTCGATGTAAGGACAATGTAACGGTTCAGAGACATTCCCAGCATTGTTCGTGCCTTAGGGCACACAGTCAACACCTTCTCCCCAAGTGGGGTTTTGACAGGTATTCAACGGTTACCAGACATCCTGGCGAAGGGTTCAACAGGCAGGCGGAGACTACATCGAAGGACTGTAAGCTTCTTGCGGCGAGTGCTTCACTACATTCCATTTCACAACTATGTTGCCACTTCGAGTTAAATGACCCTCGTATAATAAGCTTCCAAGCAACATTAAATTATTATGTATTCAAAGAAAAAGCAAACCTTTCAAAACATCTGTCAATAAATTTTTAATAACTCACACCTTCTACAATTTGGAGGAATATTTCCAGCTTGGAAAGATTTTGCAGCTTATAGTTTCTGTATATTATTGATATAACATGCATGTATTTTTTGATCTGACGTGTTCTATATCCTTGAGCCCCGTTCAACACAGGATCTACAGGACGAGATATCTACATCTACATCTACTACAGTAGCGGCTCGTGGCTCAAAACGATGATGTGCTGAAAATACCAAATCATACAGCAAACTTAAAATATTTTTAAAAATTATTAGTAGGCCTATCTAAACTGCTCGTCTCTTAATCCATCTCTGGGAACTCTCACGCGATTTTCTCTGCCCTAATATTTTGTTTGCTAATTTCTCTCCTCTCGTCGAACGTTGTGTGAGTTGTGTGACGAGAGAAAATAGCAAAAAATAAAATAATGATAATAATAATAATTAGGGGAGGGAAAATCGCGTGAGAGTTCCCCGAAATGGAATAAGAGACGAGAAAATAGTATTTATAATGATCGAGGTAGAGGAAGTCGCTTAGTGTTCCCAGTGCGACAGAATACTTAATCGGGGTTGTGGAATCCGGGTTTTTCTGAATTTAACACATTCAAATTTGGCGGTGAAAATGAAAAGCATTGCTTACTCGACTATGATGGTCCTCCACGCTACATCACGGCCCCCTACCGTCAGACGGTGGAAGATCTTCTCACATAAATAACAGCGAGCCCGCCGGTGAAACGTGAAGTAATTAGTAAAGCCTCAGAATCTCAGTCTGGACTGCCCGCTGCCGCAGCACTTTCTGCAGGTTAAAACTCTCATATACGCCATGCAGTCAAGGTTGAGCATGACGTCACAGCCCTACGAAAAATGTTCTGTTCACAGGTGTTGGAAAGGTAGTATTCACATTACCTACTCTTGACTCCCAAGCTACCAGCTAAGAAATTCTCGCGTGGACGCGCCAAGTTCAAAATCTACGCAAAATAAAAAATATAATATTGCGTTTGAAAATAACATTATACGATGAGCAGAAAACATGCTGTGTGCTGCAGCACTTTAGCGCTATAGGACAAACCGCCTCTGCATCTACATAAGTCCAATCGTCACACAGCTGTCCAATATGTAGAGATTTTATTCGTGCTAACGGCAATAAATGTACAACATCTGGAAATAAATAAATTAGGAATATTACCAGCATTATATTTTACAGGAGCTAAATAACAAAACTATTGGATATATCTATCTCGGGATTTTCAGGTGAGTCACAAGATTGGTGGCAAAGGAAACAATATATCCATACAATACTCTAGGAAAATCACAAGTAATCAATTATAATAATGTAAATATAAATATACTAAATGTATATTCTACATATGCTGCCTTGCTGTCATTTAAACGTGCCAATTCTTGAAGTTTTCTCCAGTCTTCATATCCATTTGCTGGATATTTCTCAGTGTAATAAAGAAGGTCGTAAAGGCCCACCGACAAAATCACCGGGCGCCATTAACCTTAAGATTAGTCCTGTACACATGTCAACTAGAGTTAAGTGAATCTTTAGTCTGTAGCACCAACAGAAAGATTTTGCCAGTTGAAAGTCACATCTACCTCATTGGGGAAAGAACCCGCGACTTGCCGGTTTGGTTGGCAGTGCCTCGGCTAACTACACCATGGCGGAAGCTATCTTTCTTATCTATGTACCATACTTTATCCCACTTATTTATAGATAACGAAGTTCGGTAGGTCATTCAGGGCTCCCTTATCTCTTATGAATTCTCCACATTCTGTAAATACATTTCTGAATGGAAATACCACAAGCTTGAGATATTATAATGCAGAGAATGTAATTACATGCATCGTAGGACAATTTCAAGTGAGATTACAATGAATGCCATTCTAATCCCACTCTAGATACAATTGTTCTCTATTTATCTCACACTATGCAATAGATATATTTTTAGGAATATCATTAGTATAAGAATGACGTTTTTTATTAAATACAAACACTTTGCATCGAATGCAGGGTGGTCATTGAATTTCTAGAGAACATCTTGTTTGAATATTTAAATACCTCTACAGTCTATATCCTTGCATAAACTGGAAATTTATTTTCTACGAAACATTTCTTAATTGGATTCCTACTATCCCGTTGCTAGGCGATTTCCAATAATAGCAGAAAATCGCTTTGTTGTGAAGAAACTACAATCATGCAACATCAATCGTTGACAAAGGAGATGTACAAAAATATCAATTGGTTGGTATTTTATGGCTAACTAACTGCTTTGGGCCATAATTTATCTTTCAACTTTAGAGACGAATAAAGAATAACCAGAAATTCACGCGAAAATATAGCACAGTCAACCTTCCCTTCCCCCTGTTATGGTTTTGTTGGATTTGTCAAAATAAAATACCTCGGGGAATTGTATGTAGGCCTACAAATTAGCATAAAATCCTTATTGGGAATGCATTTTCTAATCTATAATACCATTCGTATACAATATTTGTCAACTTGACTTTGTCTTGAAATTTTCTTTCTAATTATCGATCATTCATAGAAACAGTTCAGTTCTGTACGAAGAATGAACATATATCTATGTAGTTTTATTTGTTATCGCCAGGGCACCCGAAGAAAGCCTCTGTACCGAACCGTAGATTTAAGGTATAACGATAACAATCTCGATATGAAATGAATGGTTGTGGTTGAAAACAAAATTGTATTGCATTTTCAACTAAAAGAATAAACACCTTATAAATACACAGTCGCTCTGCAGAAATTACAGGCGGATAAACCTTGATACGTTGTTACTTGATTGACATAATATATGCTTGAAGAAATATTCGTCACAAATCTTGATGTTCATGAATCTATATTAAATACACATATAAATGTATTGGACAGTAGATAATCAGAGGACCAGCTATATTAATTATAGCTAACAGATGGATATTAGTGAAGTTGTTACTTCTCACTAGATAGATTATTGCACATTAATGGTTCGTGCAAATGAAGAAATTCGAATGTTTATATGAAGCTGAGATCAATTGAAAACGAGCATTTAAATTGAGTCAAGTGATTTATACACCTTTCTTGCTCATTGATTAATGTCTAATTTATTTATCAATCACAATAACATTAAATCCTGTATGAGACTGCGAAAATCTCACTAAACCAACTAATCCTCGGTTCATAAATATGCTGCGAACGTACATTTGATATGTAATTCACGAATAATTACTCATGAAAATGAAGGATCTTCGCCTTGACTGGTATGAATGTCTTGAAGATTGAGATAAAGACTTATTATCTTCGGAAAAGAACTCCTTGTGGTTATTAATATAAATTGTATGGAGTCTTCATGCTTGTTCAATCACTAAAGACGTGATGAAAACGAAAGAAAGGCCTTTCGCCCGAAAATAGCAATATACTGAATTGCTGGAAACTCTTAATAAGTTGAATAAGAGCCCTTGGCTCTTGGAAATAATGAATGGAATGTGATGATGAAGTTATCCATTTTGAAACAATGTATGATTACTCACGAAAATGATGGATCTTCGCCTTGACTGTTATGAATGTCTTGAAGATTGAGATGAAGCTTTATTATCTTCGGAAAAGAACTCCTTGTGGTCCAAAATATAAATTTTATGTAGTCTTCATGCTTGTTGAATCACTAAAGACGTGATGAAAATGAAAGAAAGGCCTTTCGCCCGAAAAAAGCAATATTCTGAATTGCTGGAAACTCTTAATGAGTTGTAAAAGAGCCCTTGGCTCTTGGAAATAATGAATGGAATGTGATGATGAAGTTATCCATTTTGAAACATGTGTAATTACTCACGAAAATGAAGGATCTTCGCCTTGACTGGTATGAATGTCTTGAAGATTGATATGAAGCTTTATTATCTTCGGAAAAGAACTCCTTGTGGTCCTTAATATAAATTATATGCAGTGTTCATGCTTGTTGAATCACTAAAGACGTGATGAAATGGAAAGAATGGCCTTTCGCCCGAAAACAGTAATATTCTAAATTGCTGGAAACTCTTAATTAGTTGGAAAAGAGCCCTTGACTCTTGGAAATAATGAATGGAATGTGATGAAGAAGTTATCCATGTTGAAGCTATGTTTTAGAAAACAACAGAAGGTTAAAGTAATGAGATGTCCGCAAACCCAAAATAGCTCGATCAAAATATTAAATTAATTATGATCAATTCATGATAAAACACTATACTGAAGTATATAATCTCGAGATAAAATAAGAAAGAAATAAAGAAATGTTTAAATAGAAAGATATTTAGAGAAATAAATGAAGGCATTTTGAGTTTGAGATTAATGGCAATAATTGTCAAGACATACAGTAATTAAGTGAAACTATGAGGTTTTTAAGAGTAACAAATTAAATTAAATCAAAGCCATCTATAAGCTAAATTTATAACATAGTATTAGCAAATAGGTATCACAAGACGCAACAGTATTACAGGGAGCTTCAAATTACGTTAAGACAATATTTAACACGTTGCCTAAGTTGTTTACGATGTCGTTTTTATATGATTTTTCACTTTCTAGCTACGGTGGTTACAAATACATAGGCATACCCAAAATCACAGGTATATATAAAAACACAAGTTCGGACACACTAAGAATCTACTGGGAAATTTCTAATTGCCTCTTTGCGTTCCGGGTCAACGGCAACACCATCAGCTGATACAATATGACCCAGAAAGGACAGTCGCCGAAAAGCTATATTAACTTTGTCGGGATTGAAAGTCAGTCCCGCGCTTCTTAAGCGTGAGAACACTACTTTAAGATGAACAAGGTGATTCTCAAAGGATCTTGGGTAATTCTCCAGATCGTCTAAGTAATGGTAAACGAAGTTGAATTAAACAACAGAAAAAAATTGGTGGACTAAACGGATCAGCATCTGGGCTCCTGTTGCTAAACCGAACGGTACGTGGCAAAAATCAAAAGTGTTGCAGTCTGTACAGATAGCAGTTAATATCTTGGACGGTTCTGTCAACAGGATCTGGTAATAGGCCTGGTTGAGATCGAGGAATAGGAAATATTATTGCACCGGCGAAGAAACTGAATGATGAACGAATACCCGGAATGAATTAGGGAAGAAATCGTTATTGGGTATGCATTTTCAAATCTATAATGCCATTTGTACAACTTGCGTTTATCTTGAAATTTATTTTATTTCTGACTATCATTAATCATAAAAACAATATCAGTTCACTGCACTGGAGAGAAATTTTGGAGAAAAGTGCGGAGAATGAACATATATCTATGTAGACGTAATAAAGGGAGATTCAAATTACGTTAAGACAATATTTGACACGTAGCCTAAGTGGTTTACGATTTCGTTTTTGTGTTTTTCTCTTTTTAGCTACGGTGGTTGCAGATACATAGCCATGCGCAAAAGTACAGGGAGAAACCCAAACACAAGTTTGGACACACTAATAATCGGCACATTGATATACTGGAGTAGAAATTGTTCGCGGAAACTAAGAAAATTAATTTTAAGTGCAACATTTACATTTTTGGTATTTGAAAAATATTCAGATATAGAATTAGATTAAAGGACTAACCTGCTACAGTAAAACTCGTAATTGTGCTAACTCCATGTAAAACTGTAGGTCCCAACACCCTATATCAGCTTCAAATGTCGTTTGTCCGCAATCTTCTCCTTTTCCTTAGAACGCCATTGATTCTTCTTTCACATCATCATCATAATGCCGTTGTTGTTGGTCTCTCTCCCGGATATTCCTGGGTTAAGAACCTTATCTTCGGAAGAACCTGTTAAATTTGCACATAAAATATTGTTGTTTAATCCTGATGGGTTACAGTTAAGCTAGCACGGGTAAATGATTGTTGCTTTCATTGTGCACTCTATGAAACATAAAAGGAGAAGAGTGGTGATGAGTGTGGAAACAAAAATATGTATAGCAAGAATCGGTGAGTTCAATATCACCTATAACACCCAGGGCACAATCCTACTAACATTTTCTCTCCGACCCGCCCCTTCAAACCGACCGAGCGAGTAGGTCTGCATGGGTTTTATTTAAAAAATTATTGCAACAGATGCTCACTACAAGTCGGGGGAACCGGCTTGCTATAGGTTTAGATCGGCATTATTATCTAGACTAGTATGAGTGAGAGTATGAATTTGAAATAATACTTATGTTATATGGATGGTCTTCAGATAACTCCAATCGTCAGACACCTGTCCAACATGTGGAGATTATATTCGTGCTAACGCCAATAAATGTACAACGTCTGGAAACAAATAAATTAGGAATATCACCAGCATTATATTTTACAGGAGCTAAAGAACAAAACTATTGTATATATCTTTCTCGGGATTTTCAGATGAATTCACAAGATTGATAGCAAACGAAACTATATATCCATACAATACTCTATGAAAATCACAAGTAATCAATTATAATAATGTAAATATAAATATACTAAATATATATTCTACATATTCTGCCATGTTGTCATTTAAACGTGCCAATTAGGATTAGTCCTGTACATATTTCAACTAGAGTTGAGTGAATCTTAAGGTTGAGATTTATAAAGATCTGCCAGGTATGGCAGCTTACCCACACCTAGCTGGCAGACTCCTTCCAGTCTGCTTGTTTACGGTATCACGAAAGCCCTGCCAGCCACTTGCCAGCAGGGGTTCCGGTAGGGGCAGTGGCATTTCCACGTTGAGTGGAAATAGGTTTAGTATATTAACTAAGAGAGTTATTGGCAAAATAATTTGAATTATACTTTGACAATAAAGATTTAATATATTACCGGATGTGATGGCGGATGCCTTACGGTGTTGACTGAAGGAATTAGTGCAGGCTGTTTTTCAAGTTGATGTGTACAGTATAGGCTATATTAGGGTGACCATATTTCAAAAATGAAAAAACGGGACACTCAGGCATGTTATATGGATTATTGAGAAAAATGAATCCATAATTATAAAATGCTATACATATTCTATAATTAATAGTTAAATTTTAATTTTAACCAATAAAGTGAACATGTTATAACCTTACAAATAATATTTTAAAGATACTTCAATAAAATTCTTGCCTACATCTGAGAAGTTAAGTTCAGAGTCAAAATCTTATTTATAGTTCACTGCATCGGATACAGTGCATCCGGAATCTGAACCAGTATTTCTTTGGTATTTTTGCGAGTTCTGTATTTCTTGCAAAAGTTTTGGTTGTTCTAACAGAAAATTATAAAAACTTTTGCATGATATACCACGGAAATGCATATTGACTGTAACCATAGCCTTAACAGTTTCAACATTAAACCTATTCTTTTCATCTGTCCACATACAATTGACAATTGAAAACACTCTCTCTAATGCTGCATTTGTTCCTGGAATCGCCAAAGCAAAGCTCACAAGACACACAATGCTCTCAAATTCAATATTTTGATCCTTCATAACACTAAAAATATCCATCCACTTATTTTCAGTTGCAGATCCACTGTTCTTCCAAGTTTCACTTTTAATTTCAAAGATGTTTTGTACATGTCGTACTTCATCAAAAAGTTTATCTTCGTCTATCACTTTTTCTAATCTATTGTCAATTTCTATTATCCACTGCAAACACTTCTGAACCTGGTTCCATGATGGAGGACTGTTCAGTTGAACCCACTGGAGTTCGTAGAGTTTTTCAAAAGGCTGTGCCCAGTTCTCTATGTATTGTAGGAAAGTTTCATAAAACCTGTTTGCCATCTCTGTAAATGCACGATCTTTCATCAAACCTCCATCTTCTAGGTCTTTCAGCAAGGAGATCATTACGGAAGTTCGAAAATTCTGTGTTTTTCTGCACATAAGTTTGTTTTTCAAGGTGCACAATTCATCTGCAACTTCGTTGCCACATATATTGTCCTTTTCAATTTTTTTCACAGTGTTTGCACACACTTTCAATTGAGAGTTTATAAAATGAAGCCAAAGTTGTGATTGTGGATTGCTGAAGAAGTCCATTAGTAGCTTGGGACACTTCTCCTGTGAGAGAAAATAAGATTTAAGACCTTCATACATTTCGATCACTCTATTCACTGCTGGTTGTAATGAAAGCCATCTTGTTTTTACACTTCCTAATACCTGTCTATATTCGACATCAACAAACTCACAGAAGCTCTTCAATTCAGACACTCTAACAGCATAAATGTGGAAATACTGGAATACCTTATTAATAATCGTGTCAGCGTCAATAGGTAAAATGTCTGCACTTGTCTGCATGGCATTGTGTACAATATGAGCAGCACAACCTATTCCAAAAATGTTATCATTTACCTCCTGTCTTAATTTGGAAAACACATTGTTGGAACCTTTTCTTCGAACACCACCGAAGTTTGTGTTGCAGTTGTCACCACAGAAAGCAATCACTTTGTCAGTCAACTTATATTTTTTCAAGATGCATAAAATGTGGTTTGTTAGCATCTCTGCTGTTTCCCCTGAAAGGTTCTGGAACTCAAGCAGTTTGATCTGAATCTCTTTATTAGGTATGTAATACCTTACAAGGACTGGAACTAACTTCAGGTTATTGTGGTTTGAAGTATCAACCATAACTGATACATATTTTGCTTCTTGCAAGTCCTTGGTGATTTCCCGTAGTGCGAAAGGAGCCAAGACGTTCACCACGATTGCCTCGCATTTTGTCCTCCCACATGAAAACTTCTTTTCAAACAGACTACGCACAAGAGTTGATGTACAGTCCATTGAACGATAAGAGTGGTTATGTTTGATCGTATGAAATGTAAACAAACCTTCTTGGGCAGCAAGACGTTTGCCTTCTTCGTCCAATTTTCCTTGTGTCGTCATAAAAGCTGTTAACTTTTTGCTGGAACTCCTAGCAGCCTCTGCCACTCTGTGCTTCTTCTTTTGCACATGTTGTGTTATGTCCGACCGGCCACCATGCTCGATAGAAAACACGCCTTTGCATAAAGTACATAATAACTTGTCTTCCTCTGCTCTAAGAAACGGAAATTCTTTCTTTAATGCATCCGTGAAATTGCATTTTCGTTTAGGCATCCTTAACCAACGGCTTCACAATCTGTGCTTTACACAATCCTAGATAACTTGATGAACACAACAGGACGTCATGAACAAGCGAAAATACAAATGTAAACGTTGGAAAAGGACGCCAACGGCCAATGTTTCAAAACTCAGAAATTCAAACGCCATCTCTTGGCAAACATTAGAATCCGTGTTAATAAAGAAAGAAAGAAATGAGCGTGATTTGAGCGTGCGCACAAAACTGTAACTTACGTACACAGAATAAATTTCATGAAAACGGGACAATAAGAAATTAATTTAAAAAAGGGACATTTTACGTCCCGTTAAACTTTTGTCGGGACAACGGGACCAGTCAATCAAAAAAGGGACAATCCCATTAAAAACGGTACGTCTGGTCACCCTAGGCTATATTTATATAACGATTGTAGAGGTTTTACATAAAGTAAATTGTTAAAATTACCATGATGTTCAGAGAAATTAATTTCCACCTCCGCGTAGTCTTCGATTGGACTTGGGGAATGGGAAGTCAAGTCTTCCAACAGTGATGAATGGTAGCAATGATAATTGTACAGTTAATATATGATAGTAATCAGAATAAATACTAAGTGGTCAAAGAATGGTAAATAAAGAATAACCAGAAATACAGGGAGGCATGTATAAACATTACTCTTTACTTGCCACTTTGGAGTAGTTACTCACATCCGTATGCATAAGGAAATATTACTTCCTGCTCATTCGTGAGTAATTCCTCCTACTGGGAGTAATTAATCGCGTTGGAGAAAATCCTCAATTATCGGTATGAAAAAACATTCATATGTTTTCTCGCTGTTGAGTAATTACTAGTAAATATTGAAGTGACCTCGACAGGATACTCAAGACACTTAGCGGGTAATAAAAGAGTGAATTATGGCAGAATATTTGTGATTCCTGCGTCGAAGAAAGATTTACAAGATTTACAATACAAAAGGGGATTACACACAAATGCAGTTACTCTACAAAAAATAATGGAAGAAGCTGACTTTAATATTACAAAGAAGGGATGACCAAAAGATGACGAAGAAAATAAACATGTAGGCCCATGCAAGAATTTCTATCAAGGGGGAAGAAATTTAGTAAAAAAGCGGGAACAATACTGTCGATTGGGATGCCTTTAAAATCCCAATCGACAGAAGAAAGGACATGGCACAAAAACAGGATACAGAGCAAAATAAATTAAGAAACACGAATTTAAAAATAACTTACCGGACGCAAACTACAGGTTTGCAAAGCAGGCACAAAGGGAGAAGAGAGAGACACCTACGCCATTAGTATGGCGTGATGACGTCGACTAGTAACGCTACTACAAAGAAACCACCCACAGCTCATATAAGCAGGAAACCCTTTAAATAATACTTAGCAAGCAAAAGAAGACAGACTACATATTTTCTACTAAGGATCTACTCAAAATACGCTACAAAACAAACAAACTAATTAGCCGCTATCAAGCATAGAAAAGGGGGGAAGGAAATTCTACAATCACGTAATTACCAAGTTAAAAGACAAGAAAGAAAGCTAAAAACCTGTTTTCAAACCTGAAGAAAACTCGGAACTACATTATCCCCATAACGGAATCACTAAGACCGAAGAAATAACATATAAACTGACTAACGAAATGAAGCTACGAAAACATGTCTGCACGGACTCGCGCCATGTCACGCTCTGACGCTATAAAGCACAGAAACTATACTGTATCTCAGGGAACCTGATAGGAAATCATAACATTCTCAGTCCCTGCCACGGAACCGGACTGGAGTTCCAGTGTGTTGAATTGCCGTTCTTTTTACGGCTCTCAACCCCCTACTCACAGCTCTGATATTTATGTTAGAATGTTTTACTACTGGAGTATAAACAACGTAGTATTAATTTGTGACGGGCTTTTCTTACTTTATGCTATAAAGTTCCTTAACTTCTTGGATTAAATCTTCGCCAAAATTCTTCGCCAAAATCTGTGACGACTAATATGTGATTATTCTTAATCGTAGTATATAAGTTTACTGAACTCCCACAAAACAAGGTCACTCATGCACCTGTCGTGTCATCATAACACTGCCTGCATAGTCCACATTCCAACGTTCAGTACAACTACCTTTGACACCGGGTGATTGCAAACTTCCTACTCTCAGTCTACTTTCTCTCTCTTTTAACAATTTACCCAGTCTTGATAATATTGATGAAAATTTATATTAACGGGCGCCATCATCAATACGCTTCCTCTTTTCTTTTTGTTATGTATCAGCCCAGACACAAATTAAATTATAGATACACAGGCTATGTACCTACATGCCCCTCGACTAGCTTTTAAATTAACAGTGGAGACGGGAATTGGGTTCGGATTTACCTTTCGTTTTTTTTTTTTCTGCTTCTTCTTTTTCTCCTTTTTTTTTTTTCAATACTCACTACCAAAGTATGTAACTTAGCACAAAAACCAGCTACTCTCAAACCATTACAAGGATAAGGGTCAAAAATCTGAACTTCACGTTAATTTACTTTGCATAACAATAACCATAATTTATTTAATATATTATTTTCTTTCTTTTTTCAACAATAACAATCTTATATACAATAAATTACATTTACACTACATTAACCATTCAACACTTTTATTGGTAGGATAATATTTGATTATTCAAGGTTAGTATACCCAATTTTAACTATATAAGTACGTTCTCTGTTCAACAATAACAAATCCTTAATTAATTACTTTAATTTTCTTTCTTTTTTTTTTCAGGTATCTACTAGAACGTCTTCTTCTAATTTACTACTGACTTGTGTAGTCATTTACATTTGCAACTTCAGGATAGTTCAATATATATATTATACTGGGTGTTTTTTTTTTCTTGAATAAATAAAGGTTTTCAATTCATAATCCAGTCCTTACTCTACAGATTACACTCAATAATCCCACCTATGTCTCCTACATTAGTCTATTTGTCAGCTTAGTCCATGAAGAATTGTATTTAAAGATAAATAGAAAAGACAGTCTCATGAAGAAAGAAATAGAAGTTTAGGCCTATACCCACAGAGTGACTGTGGCGATAGACCACCGATACAGGAGCGACGTCTAGATCTTGAGTTACAAACAATCTGACTCCTCTCCTGCAACCGGGAAAATATTAACGGGCCGCAAACAAAAATACAATTTTGTAAATCGACGTCAGAGGTCCCTGACACTCTCTCCTAGAGGCACGTGGGGCCGTTGTTCGCCTCCAACATCGATGGCTTTCACAATCTCTCATAAATTTCTTTTCTTTATATGTTACTGGTATAGGCCTTGCCTACTACCAGATTTTATCTGTTTGATTCGGGATACTTCCGGCGTTCCCTCACCTCACCCTTACAATCTCTAGTACTTGCTAATAAACTACTTATCATCAGTACACTACTCGCAATTTCCTATTCTCCTCTTTCTAACCTAACCAATCATTTGTTGTTATCTTTCAACTCACTCTCCTCTTTCTAACCTGACCAGTCATCAGCTATTATCTTTTAACCCCTTTCTTTCTTTAAGTAGAGTTCCCTTCAGCTTATACCATTGATTTAATTCACTCGGTGGTTATTCTAGTTTTCCTACTTCTTACGTTACTACTCTTTAGCATGGGCACCCAATCTTATTTTGTCTCTAAATTCCCTAGAATTCTAACTGAAACTAATTCACGCCCAGATTAGTAAGCTTCTCTATAACCCCTTTAGTGACTTCTACTTCTACCCTAACATGTAAATTTTCCAATGGTACACACCTAATGCACTACCACTCGTAGGCCTTCTTTTGCCCTTCAATCTTTCCACTTCTTATCCCCCTCTACCATATTCCATCCACCTTCGCTTGTAGATAAATCTCTATAAAAAAACATAACTTAACACAACAGGCCAGCATGAAATCTATTTATAGATAGTCACCCGTCACCTGAAAGAAACCCAAGAGGGAGAGGCCCTCGTAAGAAGTACTAAGCATGCCCCTTAATTACCTTTCTTCCTTACTCCCCTCGCGTCCTGTCTCAAAAATAACAAAGTTTATATGAGCATCACCAATTGCCCCTAGCTATGTATTCATTCGTGGGACAATTACCCAAAAAAACTTGAAGTGAAGAGATATATCTTTGGCATTCAGTTGTTAGGCTCTAGACTGCTCTTTTATAATTAATTTAGACCAGAAATAGAAAATAGTTGGATTACTGGATTTCATCACTTTACTTCTAGAATTCTCACTTCTAGGTTTCTATTCTATTCTATTCTATTATTCCATACGGTGTCTAATCGCCACACATGACTTAGAAACCATCCTTAAAAAAAAAGGATATCTCAATTTTCTCACTCCCCAAACAATAAGAGAAAAAAAGTCTAGACGACTATACTCAACCAGTGATGTCCAACTTATCCTCCGATCCTGAGTTGTCTTCCATTACTTCCTGATGTCCATATCTGCTCTTATTCAGAGCGAGCAGTCACGACTCACTCTCACAGCTGATGTTCGCTGTAGCGGTGTCTCGTACTGGCCGACTTGGTGTATTCTTCTGATTAATGACTATCTCCATATAGCCGTGTCAAGGAAGTTCACAACCAGAATTTCCTTTAGATGAAAGTCTGACACACCATTATGCCAGAACGCCTCTACCGCTGTCACCCATCCCAATCTCGTCTTCTCCCTTCTGCCTTTTCGACTTCTCTGTCTCGTGGTCAGGCACGTACTACTAACCGTCTTTCAGGTTCCGCACGTCTCCCTCGTCGATTCACCGTCGACGCATGCGCACCTCTCCTTTTCTGTAATTCAAATAAAATTCAGGGCAGTATCGATAATCATAAAAATGTTCAATATCGATTAGTTGCGGTCCCCCAACCCTTCCTTTGTTTAGGAATGGTCTCCTATCGTTGATTATGCACGTCGCTATTTGCGTCGTTACATTCTTCCCTCACTCACCATAAAAAAAAATAATGTTGACACAGGTCACATTCATTTTTTTTTTTTTTTTTTGTGCGTGTCTCTTTTACCAGCCTTAAAGAATGTTTATCCAGGAACAAAGGGTTTCAAGTCTTTGACGTGCCACTTTCCCAACTTTTTACCAAAACGGTTTGTCAGTTCGTAGCTATTTTCACTGAACTTTTTCTTTATAATATAGGGCCCGACAAACTTTGCACTTAAACCTGCTGTATAAGCTTGTGAGGCATCACTTAATTTAAAGTTTCTTCTTAACACTAGATCTCCTGGACGAAATCTCATCTCTCTCCTCCGAAGATTATAATAATGACTCGAATTCTTATAGGCGGTTTCTAAGTTATGTCTAACCATTAAACGTACCGTTTTCAATTTATTGAGTCTCTCCACCCAAATTTTTGGAATTTCTTTATGAATCGGTTGGTTTTCCACCTTTTCAATCCTACTGATAATTTCAGGCTCCTTCCCATAATTTAGCATATAAGGAGTGCATCCAGTGGAACTATGCTTAGCCGTATTTATAGCAAAATTAAATTCTCTCAAATACACATCCCAAACTGTTTGATCCTTTTGAATATAACTAGAAATCATTGTTTTCAATACTCTATTGACTCTTTCTACTGGATTTCCTTGTGGCGAATATACAGGTAAATAACAAGGAGTTATATTAAAAGCTTTAGCTATCTCTCGCATTAATTTACTAGTATATTGCGGTCCATTATCCATCAGCAAATATCCCGGAATTCCCCATTTAAGGATAATCAATTCATAAAATGCTTCCGTAACTGCTCTACTGGTTGCTTTCCTTAACGCTTTACATTCTACATATTTGGTAAAGGTGTCCTGAAACACTACAATGTATCTATTCCCTTTTTTGGAACGTGGGTAAGGTCCCAACAAATCAGTAGCTACAGTCATCCAAGGTTTCTCTTTCTGGTAAAAATGCATTGGTCCTGCTTGAGCCGTCTGTAACACTTTCTGTCTCTGACATATTTCACAAGCAGTAACATACTTAGCAACATCTCTAAACATTCCCGGCCAATAATACTTGTTTGCTATCCTAAAGAAAGTTTTAGCTATTCCCATATGTCCTGCAGTAGGTGCATCATGACATTCCTGTAATACTTTAATCCTATAATCTTGCGGAATAACTAATTTCCACCTATTCACTGTTCCCTCTAAAGTTTGTTCTAACTGATCTAATCTTAAATGGTACAACTTCTCATCTACGACCTTCCAATCTGGCCAAAATTTAGGTTTACTTTGTACTTGCTCCTTCCGCTTAATATACCAAGCATCTTGTATATTTTCCCATTCCACTACTTCAGAGTTATCAGTCAACAAGAGGCAAAATTCTTCCTCTACCGTTTTCTCTTGAACTTTCCCTTCGTGTATTCTAGATAAAGCATCCGGAACTTTTTGTAATCTACCAGGCCTATGTATTACTTCAAAATCATACTCCTGGAGCAATAAACTCCACCTAGCTAATCGTCCGGTCGGATTCTGTAATGTATTTAACCATTTCAGAGCAAAATGATCAGTATATACTTTAAAATGATAACCTTCCAAATAAGGACGAAACTTTTGAACTGCCCACAATATAGCTAACAATTCCTTCTCAACTATTGCCCACTTTTGCTCACCTACCGTTAAAGTTCTACTAGCATAAGCTATTACTTTTTCCTCTCCTTCCTCTCCTGTCTGAATTAATGCTGCTCCTAGTCCTGAAAAACTAGCGTCGGTCTGTAACACTAGGGGTTTAGTATAATCTGGACAAGTTAATATAGGACTACTAGATAATTTCGATTTCAATTCATCAAAAGATTCCTGACATTCCTTAGTCCAACGCCATTTCTGATTCTTTTTCAGAAGTGCAGTGAGGGGCTTTACAACTTCAGAAAAAAATGGAATGAATCGTCGGTACCAAGATGCCAATCCTAAAAATGCTCGTACTTCCTTGACTTTTGTAGGGGCTGGATACTCAAGGATACACGAGATTTTATCTGAATCTACAGCAATTCCTAATGGAGTAATGATATGACCCAAATATTTTAATTCACTTCTGCAAAATTTTGATTTTTCCCTATTAATTTTCAGGTTAGCTTTTCTTAATTTCTCTAAGACTTTTTCTAACAAGGACAAATGTTCTTCAAATGTCTCGCTAATAAGTACTATATCATCCAAATAACAAAAGCATTTCTCTCCTATCTCTTCTCTTAATATAGTATCAACTAATCTTTGAAACGAGGCTGGTGCGTTATGGATTCCAAAAGGCATAACTCGAAACTGATACAATCCTCTACCAGGTACGGTAAATGCTGTTTTTTCTTTACTTGCTTCATCTAATGGAACTTGCCAATACCCATTTTTCAAATCTATTGTACTGATATACCTAGCATGTCGTAATTTACTCAAAACATGTTCAATGTATGGCAAAGGATAACTATCTCTTTTAGTACAATTGTTTACTTTTCTGAAATCTACGCAGAACCTCCATGTTCTATCTGGTTTCTTTACCATAACTACCGGAGACGACCAAGGTGAATTTGAAGGCTCTATAACTTTTTCCAATAACATTTTATCTATTTCCGCGTGTATAACTTTTTCCAAAATGGGTGATACTGGATAATATCTTTGTTTTATAGGTTTTGCATCGCCTGTATCAATAACATGAGAAATCAAGTCTGTAAGTCCAGTACACTGATCAAATTTCTGTAACTGATTTTCCAAAAACATATTCAATCTGTCCCTTTCCTGAGGTGTAGGTAAAGTAAGAATATTATGTAGTTGATCTTCTTCTTTTAAATCTATAGCCTTAACAAATTGAAAAATTTTTGCTGGTTCATCTTTGAAATACCAAGTCCCATCTTGCAAATCTACTACTAACCCAATTTGTTTCAAAACGTCCATGCCCAGAATCATATCTACTGCTAAATTTGGCATAATTTTACATTTTATCTGAAAGATCCTGTCCTGCAATTTCATCTCAAAAGTTCTCTCTCCTGTTATAGAACTATAAGTTTTATCTGCTAGTTGCACCACCCTAACTTCAGATTCTTCTACTGCTAAATCTAACATTTTACACAAAAAATCACCCTTCTCTCCCACATAAGTTTTATCTGAACCGGAATCTATTAAAGCAATAAATGTAATATCCTCCAGCAAAATTTCAACAAAACATCTATCTCCATTAACTAAATCTGTAGGATTTATATTTAACATCACACAAGCCTGATTTTTAGTTAGTTGCCTTAAAGAATTTGTAGGCCTAACTTTACTTTCTTGGGGCATCCTACAATCAATAGACCTATGTCCAAGCTTATTACAATTATAACATTTAATCGTAGCGCGTGGAGTAACTCTACGAGGTGCTTTACACTCGAACTGCCTATGTCCTGTTTTATCACAATTCCAACATCGCTGATTATTTGAAAAACGCAAAGTGGTGTTTTTACCATTATCCCTCGACTCATCCTGTCTTTCTTTATTTTCTATTACTTTAACCATTCTAGAATCATTTACAGGACTTGAATTCCGTTCCTTATCCCACGTCTTTGCAGAAAAACTAACATGGGGTTTCTTTTGTAACTCGGACGATGGAAGTTCCTGTTTTCCCTGAATTCCTAGCGCTGTATGAACTGAAGGTATAACAACTTGTCTCTGAGGTTTATAAGCCGTTTCTTTAATTGTAGCTCTAACCTGCGTTGGAGGAGGAATATATCTCTCAGAATCTAACAATATTTGTTCATACTGTCTACCTACACGTATTAAATCTGTTATAGTTTGAATCTCTGCAGGTCTAAGGTACAATTTTACATCAGGACGCAAATTTTTGATAACAGTCTTCATCATTTGTTGAGGACTCATTGGAGTACTCAGCCTCCTCATTAACGTTTGAATAGCATTAACATAATCAAAAATCGATTCTTTGGGACCTTGCGTTCTCTGTCTAATCTCATCCAAAAGCGAATCTTCCTCATCAATAGGCAAATAATATTCTCTAAATTCTTTCAAAAAAGCTTCCCATGTAGGCCAATCTGTTAATCTGTTCCTGTACCAAAGTAAAGCTGAATCTTGTAAAATTTCGGGTAATACTGACAATAACTCTACACCCTGTAACTTAGAACTTTGTTTTAAATCTTCCAATCTCTCCAAAAATAAGTAAATACTATCCCCAGGTTTGAATTTAATGTTCCATTTACGAACCAGATCCAAAGTATTTGGTTTATGTGGCTCTAACTGAATTGTAAACGATGGTACTACTGGTACAACTTCTTCTGAATCAGCTACCGCCATGGCCTTCCTACGCATTAACTTAACCCATGTATACACTACATCTCCATATGAATCTTGTGGTACCGTTATATTATGTTCAACTAAATCTTCTTCCAAAACTTCCTGACTCAGAGCAAAAGCCGTAATTAACACTTGAAATGACTGAGGGTTCTTACGGGCATAATCTAACAAGCGTTGTCTTAACTCATCCCTTGTACCTGTGGTCGGTAACTTTACTCTATCACATTCTGCCTCTAAATCCGCCTTCCTCAACTTCCTAATAGCTTGGGTTAGCTCAGCTGCTCTTATTTGTGCATACGGATCAACATAAGTAGCCATATTAACAATACCACTGGAAAAAAAAGATTAGAACACACAATAGTTCAGTCGTCTGTCTTAGTCATCTATAGAAGTCCTTACTTGTCAATAGTCATTATTCTTTTCCCAAAAATATGTTATTATTATTATTATTATTATTTGTTTTTGAGAATAAATTTCAGTTATACTAACCTAACTCCCAAAATTCTTTTAACCCTATCTCGCCTCACGTTAGGATATCAAACTATCACTGCCTCACGCTATGGGCTATCATAATATGGAACTTCAACTGAATAAAGGTTTCTTTTTTTTTTTTTTTTTTTTTTTTTTTTTTAACAATTTTAACTAAATTAAGTTGCAACAATTAGCAATACTGTTTTGTTTTAACACTACTCAGCCCCACGATATGGGCTATCAAAATCTGTGATTTTAACACAACTCGCCCCACGGTATGGGCGCCAAAATTTTTACGTGGACTTCACGTTAACTTTGCTTTAAGTAACAACGACCGTAATTTATTTAATATATTATTTTCTTTCTTTTTTCAACAATAACAATCTTATATACACTAAATTACATTTACACTACATTAACCATTCAACACTTTTATTGGTAGGATAATATTTGATTATTCAAGGTTAGTATACCCAATTTTAACTATATAAGTACGTTCTCTGTTCAACAATAACAAATCCTTAATTAATTACTTTAATTTTCTTTCTTTTTTTTTTCAGGTATCTACTAGAACGTCTTCTTCTAATTTACTACTGACTTGTGTAGTCATTTACATTTGCAACTTCAGGATAGTTCAATATATATATTATACTGGGTGTTTTTTTTTCTTGAATAAATAAAGGTTTTCAATTCATAATCCAGTCCTTACTCTACAGATTACACTCAATAATCCCACCTATGTCTCCTACATTAGTCTATTTGTCAGCTTAGTCCATGAAGAATTGTATTTAAAGATAAATAGAAAAGACAGTCTCATGAAGAAAGAAATAGAAGTTTAGGCCTATACCCACAGAGTGACTGTGGCGATAGACCACCGATACAGGAGCGACGTCTAGATCTTGAGTTACAAACAATCTGACTCCTCTCCTGCAACCGGGAAAATATTAACGGGCCGCAAACAAAAATACAATTTTGTAAATCGACGTCAGAGGTCCCTGACACTCTCTCCTAGAGGCACGTGGGACCGTTGTTCGCCTCCAACATCGATGGCTTTCACAATCTCTCATAAATTTCTTTTCTTTATATGTTACTGGTATAGGCCTTGCCTACTACCAGATTTTATCTGTTTGATTCGGGATACTTCCGGCGTTCCCTCACCTCACCCTTACAATCTCTAGTACTTGCTAATAAACTACTTATCATCAGTACACTACTCGCAATTTCCTATTCTCCTCTTTCTAACCTAACCAATCATTTGTTGTTATCTTTCAACTCACTCTCCTCTTTCTAACCTGACCAGTCATCAGCTATTATCTTTTAACCCCTTTCTTTCTTTAAGTAGAGTTCCCTTCAGCTTATACCATTGATTTAATTCACTCGGTGGTTATTCTAGTTTTCCTACTTCTTACGTTACTACTCTTTAGCATGGGCACCCAATCTTATTTTGTCTCTAAATTCCCTAGAATTCTAACTGAAACTAATTCACGCCCAGATTAGTAAGCTTCTCTATAACCCCTTTAGTGACTTCTACTTCTACCCTAACATGTAAATTTTCCAATGGTACACACCTAATGCACTACCACTCGTAGGCCTTCTTTTGCCCTTCAATCTTTCCACTTCTTATCCCCCTCTACCATATTCCATCCACCTTCGCTTGTAGATAAATCTCTATAAAAAAACATAACTTAACACAACAGGCCAGCATGAAATCTATTTATAGATAGTCACCCGTCACCTGAAAGAAACCCAAGAGGGAGAGGCCCTCGTAAGAAGTACTAAGCATGCCCCTTAATTACCTTTCTTCCTTACTCCCCTCGCGTCCTGTCTCAAAAATAACAAAGTTTATATGAGCATCACCAATTGCCCCTAGCTATGTATTCATTCGTGGGACAATTACCCAAAAAAACTTGAAGTGAAGAGATATATCTTTGGCATTCAGTTGTTAGGCTCTAGACTGCTCTTTTATAATTAATTTAGACCAGAAATAGAAAATAGTTGGATTACTGGATTTCATCACTTTACTTCTAGAATTCTCACTTCTAGGTTTCTATTCTATTCTATTCTATTATTCCATACGGTGTCTAATCGCCACACATGACTTAGAAACCATCCTTAAAAAAAAAGGATATCTCAATTTTCTCACTCCCCAAACAATAAGAGAAAAAAAGTCTAGACGACTATACTCAACCAGTGATGTCCAACTTATCCTCCGATCCTGAGTTGTCTTCCATTACTTCCTGATGTCCATATCTGCTCTTATTCAGAGCGAGCAGTCACGACTCACTCTCACAGCTGATGTTCGCTGTAGCGGTGTCTCGTACTGGCCGACTTGGTGTATTCTTCTGATTAATGACTATCTCCATATAGCCGTGTCAAGGAAGTTCACAACCAGAATTTCCTTTAGATGAAAGTCTGACACACCATTATGCCAGAACGCCTCTACCGCTGTCACCCATCCCAATCTCGTCTTCTCCCTTCTGCCTTTTCGACTTCTCTGTCTCGTGGTCAGGCACGTACTACTAACCGTCTTTCAGGTTCCGCACGTCTCCCTCGTCGATTCACCGTCGACGCATGCGCACCTCTCCTTTTCTGTAATTCAAATAAAATTCAGGGCAGTATCGATAATCATAAAAATGTTCAATATCGATTAGTTGCGGTCCCCCAACCCTTCCTTTGTTTAGGAATGGTCTCCTATCGTTGATTATGCACGTCGCTATTTGCGTCGTTACAAATTGAGATGCGATGCGATAACCATCTAAACGTGATTATAGTAATCTCATAAGTAAAATATGTACAACAATAGCCTTAATTTTAAATAACATTATTTTCTTGGTGTTAATTAGCATGGGTATGAGACAAATCAGGAATGACATACCTGTTTCAGATCTTTGGCAACTACAGTCTCCAAGAAAACATTGTCGCCGATGGTCTCGAAGTGGTTTTCTGCACGTGTCGTTTCAAATTCCATATTTCGACCTGTGTATAGTTAAATTAGTAGTTATAGTGTCTGTGAGTGTGTGTGTATATATATATATATATATATATATATATATATAGATATATATATTTATTTATTGCGTAAATAATATTTATTGTGTATGCAATGCATAGCATTTAATCGGAAGCATTGAATTTCGTAGGAGTCGAATCAATGTTTTTGGAATGGACCATACTAGCCTCCCCTCTGACTGTATCCAGTGGAACGAGGAGAGGAGAAATTGTTTTTCCTTCCTATCAGGTTTGCTGAGATAGACTTTAGCCGTGAAGCTGTCGCAAAGGGCTAGAGGGGGAGGCCATGGACATTGCCACCTCACGTCACACAAAAATTACCAAAACAGCACCATCTAGTAACTAACATGCAACCTGCCTCCGAAAGGTGGCGCAACAAGTGACTAGAATACAAACTAATTAAGCCGGCTTCTATCGGCTAAGTTATTTTCTCAATATGTAACGTTCCACATGACACTTTCTGGCAGTATCTATTTGTGAACTGACTTTGACTTAAGAATTAAAAATTATACTATATATCTGAAGTTTGTCCGTTAATGTACTGGACTTGACTTACCATAGTAATGCAATATTAAGTGAATTTCACAATAAGTGAGGTTCCTAGTATGAAACTGTCTGTCAATATCTATTAGTGAGTAGACCTTTGTCGGTTTGACTTAATGATTTAAAGTTAAACTATTGTCTTTATATCTGAAGTTTTCCAATTATTGTACAAGATTTGACTTCCCTAATAATGTAACAAACAGTTATTTTATCATGAAACTTTCTGGAAATATCTATTTGTCAACTTTCTTTGACTTAAGAATTCAAACTTAAAGTTTTTCATTAATATACTAGCTTAAAGGCCCTGCATCGCTTGGGTCTTTATTTGTAATTTGAAATTAACTTATGAAGGACTTTCGATTTTCAAACTCTAGGGCCTTGTATAATATGTAGGCCTACATAGAACTTGAAATGAGGCAGAACCACTTATCACACCCAAACTATTCCGTCAGCTTTTTATGACTCACAGAGGATGTCGAATTTTGCGTTCCGTTGCTTCTACACACCATGCCTGGGAGGGGTTGAAATAAGAAAAAAAAACAAATTCCGATTGCATAAGATTGTATTGTCTGTATGGAAATTTTTATTTCTCACTCTCATGTTACCAAACAACCTTTTCGGAGCTGAAATTAAAAAAAAAAAAATCAATATCACTTTCATGCTTTCCTCCCTCAAAACCTGGGACATGTAGATGTTTAGGGCCTATAATAAACAACCCTGTACAAAGCCTACAGCTATGAGTGACGTATCAGTGGATAGGATTTTTTACTGACTTCTGATATAGCATACTCACTGACACACACTTAAGCTGTCCCTGCAATACGATCTCTTTATTCTACATCAAAATGTGAAGTAAGAAAATGATATTTTCCATGTCGAGGGAAGAGAAAGTTATGTGACTGCTTCACATTGTGCTTTATTTTCTTGGATTTCAATCTTCAAGAATTATTCTCACAAATTATTAATTAGGGGTACGCCGTAGCGTAGTGGTTGAGGCGCTGCGCTACAAACCAGAAGGTCGCGGGTTCGATCCCCGATGAGGTTGTTGGAGTTGTTCAACTGGCCTAATTCTTCTGGTGACACTATGGCCCTGGGGTCGACTCAGCCTCTAACAGAAATGAGTACCAGGAGCAAACCTGGGGGTAAAGGCGGCTGGTGCGTAAGGCTGACAACCTTACCACCTTCATGTGCCGAATGTCTAAAATCTGGGAGCCTCAACCTCCTGGAACCCTCTGGGCCTCCATGGCATGTATAGGGAATACTTTACTTTTACTAATGTATTAATTACATCGGTAGCATCAGAATTTGTTAAAGCCCAGTATTATGTAGTTCCCCAAGCCCTATGTGAACACTGTAAACAATACACTGTTGCCATGATAACTGAATTGCATTTCATTTTTCAGTATAATATTTTCAGAAATTATATAAATTTTCAAGGGAAGGAGTGGTTTGTTTAAATTTTAGTGTTCACCGCGTTACTTCCCGGGCTTAACTGGGTATGTGTGCAAAATTTCCTGCAAATTGGTCAAGAAATGTATATTAGTATATGGAACATACATACCCATATACATACATATAGTACACACTTTCGATTTGGCTTTGTTGCCAGACTCACACTTTTTTGTTTGTTTGTTTGTTTGTTTTTTGTTTTTTGTTTTTTTTTTTGTTATGAAAACATGTGACAGCGGATCTCTCAAACTGTGTCACACTTCATTTTTTAAATCTTTTTTTTTTTTGTTTTTTTGTTTGTTTGTTTGTTTGTTATGTAAACATGTGTGTAAACTGTGCCTCATTTCACATTTCCTACTTTTACCGTAGATTTTCCAAAAACTTTCTTTCATACAAACCTTGTCCTGACAATTACGAACACAAAAACGGTCGAGGCATTTTCAAGTGATGCGGCAACATGCATGTGGCAATTCATTTTTATATATAGACTAGCTGAAAAGGCCCGGCGTCGCCCGGGCTTTGTATTTTGTAATTTGAAATTAACTTATGGAGGACTTTCGATTTTGAAACTCTATGTCCGTATATAATATGTATGTAAAACTTGAAATGAAGAAAAAGATTTATCACACTCAAACTATTCCATCAGAAAACGCTAGATATAGCTTTTTATGGCTCATAGAGGATGTCGAATGCTGCATTCCGTTGCTTTTACACATAATGCCTGGGAGGGGTTGAAATAAGAAGAAACATAAATTACATAAGATTGTATTGACTTGACGGAAAATTTTATTTCTCATTCTCATGTTACCATACAACCGTTTCGTGGCTGAAATAAAAGAGAAATGCAGTATCACTTTCATACTTTCCTCCCCTAAAACCCGGGACATAATATACTGCGAGCATAGGACTCAAAATGTTCCACCCCATGCTTAGGGCCTATGATAAACATCCTATTTCTCAACTAATACAAAGCCTACAGCTATGGATAACGTATAAGGGGAAAGGATTATTTACAGACTTCTGACATAGCATACTCACACACTTAAGTTGTCCCTTGCAATACGACCTCTTCTTCTACATAAAAATGTGAAGTGAGAAAATATTTCTTATGTCGAGGGTAGAGAAAGTTATGTGACTACATCACACTGTGCTTTATTTTCGTGGATTTCATTTTCAGTAATTATTTTCGCCAATATATTACATCGATGGAATCATAATTCGTTAAAAGTCCAGCATTAGGCTATATAGTTGCCAAGGCCCTATGTAATCACAGTAAACAATTCACTGTTGCCATGTGAACTGAACAGCATTTCATTTTTTCAGTATAATATTCTCAGAAATTATATAATTTTCAAGGGAAGGAGTATTTTGTTTGAATTTTAATGTTGACCGCTTTACTTCCCGGGCTCAACTGGGTATGTGTGCAAAATTTCGTGTATATTGGTAAAGAAATGTAGATTTGTATAAGGAACAAACATACATACATACATACATACATACATACACACTTTCGATTTTATATATTAGACTAGACCAGTGGTTCCCAACCTTTTTCAGCTGGCGACCCACCTTTCCTTATCGGAATACCTCCATAGTCCATCGGTCCATTAAATATTGCAAATATATATATAAGCTTATATATGCTTTTTTGAAGTTACAGATTGTTTATTGATTTTTTTGTGTTCTGATTTGGAAATGGTTGACAAAATATAATCACTTTGTAGCAAAACAGTTATTTACTTAACAATAGTTATATGTTGGCAATACATGCAACAAGTGGTTTCATACTCACTAACAAGTTTTCCTAGGTGAAGACAAAAACTGCAATTATAAATGTACACAAAGACCATTTTAATTTTTCAGGAAAAATTGCTGTTTTTACGTAAGAATACTATATTAATGCGATTTTTGGGACTGTTCGACTGAACTAACATGTCAATGTCAGGATTGAATGAAGGTGTTTTTAATCTTAAGTCACTTTCAACATTGAGTTGATTTCTGTATTTGTTTTGTTAGGGAAACCAAAGTTGAAAAAGTACGTTCACATAAATACGTAGTGGTTTCGATAGTTTTAGGATTGAGTCGCGACCCACCGGTTGGGAACCGCTGGACTAGCCTATTCTTCCAATAATAATGCAATATTAAGTGAATTTCACAATAGGTGAGATTCCTAGCATGAACTGTCTGTCAATATCTATTAGTGAGTAGGCCTATGTCAATTTGACTTAATACTTCAAAATTAAACTATTTTCTTTATATCTGAAGGTTTTTAATTAATGTACTTGACTTCCCATCATAATGCAACATTAAGTTATTTTCTCAAGTTTCTAACCTGTAACTAGGGTGGCCAGACGTCCGGCTTTTGGCCGCCTGGCCGGACTGTAAGGCTTTTTGCTAAGTAGTCCTCCACCCGGGGCAGCTTTATGCCGGACGTTGATTTGTCCTCCTTTTTGAGACTCTGATGGATCGGTAAAACGTATTAATAAAATTTGTATTTTCCCATATGTTCCTGCCAATCCTAAGGTTGGCATGCTTGTCGATACTATCATTTGTTTCGTTGGTGCCATGGAAAAATCTGAATCTATTCCTAATGTTAGCACGCTTGTCCATACGATGATAGCGGACTATCATTTGTTTGGTGCAGTACATGGCGTTGGCCGTACTGTTGATTGTTGTTCAAGACTCCATTTGTATTGTACATTCTTTGCAGTTTGCCATGTTTTCTTCAATTACCAGAATGCCAAAACGAAAGACTTCTTTTAATCCTCAATGGGTCAAAGAATTTCAGTACATTTCAAAAAGCAATAAAGAAGTGTATAATTATTTATTTTATATAAATGCAGTTATTAAGTAAAATTAGTCAGGGTTATGCCATGTAATATTAGTCCAGGCAACGAACGAAAAATAGAAAAAAAAATCGTGTAGTTTTGAAATTTTGCAGAGTTGTCGGAGGGAATGTCCTGAACAACATACTAAAATTCCCTGAAGGTGGAGGTGAGCGGGGGGCAGGGGGGCCCGCGGAAGGTCCCTATTTTAGGTTTTTCGCTTATATCTAAACAATGGTGCATCGTAGAGGAAACGTTGCTATGTACTATCGGCCAAGCACGAGTAAACCTCTGTAAGCGGAGTGCGGTGAGAGGGGTTGGTTCACAAGCAGGTGGATACTAGCGTTCTGATTGGACAGAGAAAAGACGAGCCTCTCTGTTGTAAGCGAGTTGTAAACATTAGCCTCCAGTGCGCAGTGTGTTCCAAGCTGCTAGGTGACAATGCTTTCTTAGTGAATAGTAGCATGGTATGACGTCAAGTACCGCTCCTCGTTCTGCTCAGAGTTTTTCTCGTGCTTGGCCGATAGTACAAAATTCAAGTTGATAAAATTCCCTACGAGTTTGACTCTACACATTTCTTTCTATTCCCAATAGTTTTCGAGATATCCGCCAGCGAAAATAACGAATTTTTTTTAAAAAGCTCTTTCGCCTCGCACTTTTCAACACACTTTGCCATCTAGCGCTTCAGCCCTTAGGTATACAGCAATGTTCTCATGAAAGAAGTTGTAGGTAAATAAATTATCTTGAAAATGAGTAGTCATTTGTTACTTTGTCTTCAAATGTTCAAAAGTTATAACAATTTTAAGATTCGGTCAAATTTCGAGATTTCGAAAGAAAACCGTACATCGCAGTTTCTCTATATTTAGGGGTTATATCTTTGTACATAAGCTGTATATTGTATATTTACATCATGAAACAAGTGGAGAAACATCACACAGTCATTCAAGTTGAAATGATTAAAAATCCGATCACGGTACAAGCACAGTACATGTAATGGAAAATACATTATATTGCAGGCAAGAAAGGAAAAATAGGGACAAAAAAATCATGTAGTTTTGAAATTTGGCAGAGATGTGGGGGAAAGTGTCGTAAACAACGTAGTAAAAGTCCCCATGGATAGGGGGTGAGCGGGGGGTGGGCGGTACTTTTACCGGTAAATGTAATTTCCCTCAGTTTTCCCTAAATACACAAAAAACTATGGGTTCTAGCAAAATACAGTTTATGCACAAAATTAAACTACATTAAAGTTCTTATAAAATTTATCTGAATGATATTTCTGTAGAATTAATAGTTCAGGAAATAGAAGGATATAAAATATGTCACAGTTCTGGAAATTCTGTTTTACATATAGGCTACACCTATATATTATATTTTTTAACAAAAGAGAAGGCAGATGATAATTAAATTAGCAAGATACCAAGCAAGCAAACTAGTTCTTAGAATAATATTTGTACTAAAGGTAAACATCACACACAAAATAATAATAATAATAATAATAATAAAGCTTACAAAAGTCACATGGTATGAGCATAATGAATAGAATGAGAAAGTGTGATGACTTCGCCGCTAATACAATGGTGGGTATAGGGAGAGCGGCGGTCCACCGAAACACTGGCAGCACCTTCGTTTGCGTTTCAACTTCTCAATGCTGCGTCATGATAGTTTGGCATCTTATGATTAAACTCGCAATGTTTAATTAACCCTTGGTCCTATTTCTGTGAAATTTGTGCAGAAATAATCTGCACAACACAGTCCTTCTGATGGTTAAAACAGAGACTTAAAAAATGCGGACATAAATGTTTTTATTTCATTATATAAACATCACCAATTACACAAAATTCATGGAGGGTGAAACGGAATTTGACTATGCGACAATTTTTTTCATTTTTGTGTCCCGTAAAAACTTCAAGCTAGAAAGTTTTAGGGAAATATTTCAACTTTATTTTAAATTCAGTACCACCTTTATATCTTGAATGGTTTACGAGTAATTGAGTGGTAATTATTCCGAGCGCTCAGCTCTCTGAATTATGTGGGACGATCGTGAAATGTTGAGGGTGAAGCAAATTTGACTATGCGACATTTATTATTTTATTTTTGTGTCCAGAAAGAGATTAAGGGTGTAAGGTTTAGTGAAATATTTGGATCTTATTATAAATTGAGTACCACCTATATATCTATAATGGTTAACGAGTAATAGTAATTACTCTAAAGCTAAAGCTATCAGAATGGTATTGAGGTATTAGCAGGCATCTTTTCCATAAAATACCAGCAATAACGTAAAAAAAATTACATAATTTATTCGTAGTCTCAATAATAATACTATATTAACTGACTACTTGTACCCATACTGCAAGATTGACCCGCTGAGGAAAAGGAGTGAATGAAGCTTTTTCTAACTTAGTAAGTCTGCACTACTTTTATTTATGCATTTATTGGATTATTTATTTATCATATTTTCTGTTCACTTATGTTAGTAATTTTTATGTATAATTATCATAGTAAATGTCTTATCAGTTTAATATCTTGTTCCTTTTTTTAATAATATAATTTAACAACATAAGATGCACATAATTTACAGCGAACGGCGAATGGTCGAGGGTTTGAGCAAATAGCGGACTGTAGTTAAGGCAAGAGGATTTAATTTTTTTTTTTTTGTAGTGCTGCTTATGAAATTTTCCGTACCCTGCAATTCACAAACCATCCCTTAGTTTATGTTATTGAGCCGGCATTTATCGCCGTCTCAATTGTTTCTACTTACAGTTCGCCATTTTGTTTGTTTACATCGCGGGGCGCCGACTCGCGGCAATAGGTGGCAGTTTCCTAAGCTTCATTTGTTTAGTTTTCCATACTTTGCCGCTATCTGGCGGCAGGTTGGGAAATGCAGTTCCTGGCTATGTGGCTGCGTCATTTCCGGCTTTTCGCTCTCTCTCACAATGGCCGGCGTTACCGTAAGTTGTGCTTGTTTCTGGCTGGCAAAACCAGAAGCGTAAAGTGCATTCCCTTTGCTTTTCAGGCGTGAATATGAGTTGATTTTATTTGACGAGAAACCTAGTTGATGCAGAAATGTTTGTGGCACTTTCTTTTGAGGCATGACTGTAGAATTCCAAGATCAAAATCGGCGTGGGTCCCGCTTGGGCACGCCGCCATTGTAGGCTATTCGCGCCTTGCTTGTGTACTTTAAAGTTCTGTTCCTTTCTCTAATTTATTTCTTTTCTATTATGCTTCTTCTTTCTATTGCTTTGATACACCTGTAGGGCTTAAGTTGGATTCCTGTTTTTTGTAGATGTAATATGAAGTAATTGTTGTTTGGCGTTTTCCCGCCATGGCCGCGATTAGGCGTCTCTTTTGATTTTCAGCCATCCCTTGTATTTCTGTTTTCACAAACGTTTCTGCGTTAATTTTTTTTATTTAATATATATATCTTACCATATTAACCGCCTTTCTTTAATTGTTATTTGAGCCTTTTGATTTAATATATTTCTCAACTCTCCCCCCCCCGACCAATGTGTTTGAGGGCTACGTGTTGGACCGAGGAGGCAGCCCAACCGTAGTATTTTTCAAGTCTTGTCTCCGTTCTAATTTCTTTTCCTTTTCAGCATTTTAATGAACTTGTAATGTAAATTAAAATATGTAATTAACACCTGTATATTTCGTTTTAATTATTTTATTTCACGCCCTTCAGGCGAATCAATTGGATCTTTTTATTTATTTCTAAATCAATTTTATTTTATTTGAATGTGTGTATATTGTCTTTTTATCCTAAACTCATTTTAAAATCATTCTTCTGTACTTATGCCTGTAAACAATCTATGAACTATTGTATTTTATGTAACCAAGGATTATCTGTATATTTTTCGGTGTTCTAAATTGAATCTTTGCATGTAACATATTTCTGTAATGTTAAGGGAAACTTTAAAAAGATGAAAAAAGAATACCATTTCCAAATTATATCAAAGAGAAACTAAAACTGGATGTTGGACTCAGTTTTTTAACTTGTTCTCCCCGGGAAACCCAATTATCCTCTGGGCGGGTCCATTATTCAATTTAGGTTAGCTTTCCTTGGGTGGGAACCTTGCACTTCCTTCCACAATTCCCGTAGGGGGGTTCAATGTGTGGTAGCCATCGCTGTGGTTATTGATCCACAATTTTCTTTCATTTATATTGAGCCCTTAGCTTAGGTCTTTGTTTATTTATAAAACTCCTGTCCTTTGTTTCTGAGCAGCATCAGTTTTTGTTTCTCTCTGTTTAAAAAAAAAAATGTAATTAATAAATTTTTCTTACAGCAAATTTAATTTAACTTTTTTTTCAGGATATTGTGTCTTTATTAAAAAAATAATTGTGACTAAATCAAATTTTATTTCAGCAAATTATTTTAAATTATTCCAGGGAAAGATTTTATTTGTAAAAAAAAAAGGGAAACTGTTGTATTGTAATGAAATAGCCTGGGTAAATTTTTTTTTAACAAATTGTAACTTATGTTTCATGACATGATGTTGACATGTTGACATGATGGAGTATAAGGGTTGCCTAAATATGAAATTGAGGGAGAGCTTTGGCTGGTGTCGCCACTTAGAAAGTTATCCAGTACCTATGCTGAGAGTGCTCCTGTTTAGAGTCTGTGCCACTTCTGAGGAGATAACTTGAGTTTGTGACTGCTGTTCCAGTGGATCTCTGTAGTATTGGTGAGTGTGGACCAGAAACTCAATATATTTTGAATAGAGATAAATTTTTTCATGGTTAGGATGATGATACATGTTTTCTTGCTAATTTGATAGGGCCTATGAGAAAGTGTGCAGCTAAATTCAAACCCATGTTACTAATTAGCTTCAGTGGCAGGTGCCAGTGTTTTGTGTGGTTGTTTTGTGTACATGTGAGGAGTGAGTGTTCAGATTTCAGGAGACCGTCTGGTGGTAGAGCTGATGATCGTTTGTTCAGTGACCCTGATATCATGCGCACCTCCGGACGTCACAGGCGTGCATAATATCAAGTAGAGCCACGATCAGCATCTCCAACGACTAAAGTCTGGTCGATCTGTTTGTAAATATGGAACTAATATATTTGTAATTAGTAGTGTATATAATTTTGTATATAGTTTAGTGGCACCTGTCTGAGGAGTGTTAATCTAGGCAGTCATCTTGTATATAGAAAGCCCATGGTAGGATATGAGAAGGGGTAGGTAGGCCATGTTAACAGTCAGTGTGTAGGCTGATCCTAGGACTTGATTTCTGCTAGTAAGGTTTTGTCAACAAAGTGAGGTTAAGGTCTGTGTGTGTATGTGCAGCATCGTGTAGTTAGGCTCAGTAATTGTTTGTCATTGTTGTCTCTGTGATAGAATTGTGTCCTCTTTTCTTGGTGGGGTTTTCAGTCCCGTTAGCCTGGGGAAAAGGTGAGGAGCTCAGCGGGGTATGCTGTTGCCGGCCTCTGTAAAGTTCTGGCTAAGTGTGGCGTTTGCTGGTGCATCCTAGTTGGATGTACTATGGGTAGGTGTAGCCAAAGGGAAGTGTTCATTTCTTTTCAGTGGGAGCGACTTGAGCAGATTGTACTATAGCCGCCGGATGACTGCGTTACAGTGTGTATGTGAATAGAGGTTATGTTGACAGAAGTAAACAAAAGAGATTGAAATAATGTTATTTGAGGTTATGTTGATAGGGGCAATTAGAAGTATGTATTATGGGCTAATAGCATCGGTACAGTCAGAGATAGTAAACAGTAACAAGTTTGATATTGGTGTTGAAGTTTAAATGAAAAACTTCACTCAGTTTAAGGTTAGGTTGTACCCAGAGTTCATGTTTGATATTTTATGATTGAGTTTCTGTTTCCGGTCTCCTTGGGTCCACTGGAAGGTTGTTTCAGCAAGTGAGTAATATTTAAAAGAAGTGTTTTTTGTCACTGATTATGTTTAAAGAAAAGTTATCATCTGGTACTGATTGAGTCATTATAGTTAAAGCTAATTGTATTATCTAAATTGAAACTTAATTTGAGCACAGACAGATAGTTTATTTCAAGGTTAAGTAAAAATTTCTGTAATTTTGTAAGAATTTGGAAATTATGAAAATTTTAAAATTGTATCCCCCCCAGTATAGTAAAATTTTTGGAATTTGGTGTTGCCGCTTTCAAATTCATGTTTCAGTTATATGTATGTGTAAATCTGGTTGGGATCCACGCTGGCATGCTCTTCAAGAAGTCGGAATGGTGAGCGACAGCAGAGAAAAGTCTACCCTAATAATTTGCACTCTACGGTGAACATGGTTGAGCGCAGGCTACTCACGTGAAAACAACATCCAGAGATGTCTCGCCTTGCTGCCGCCTAAGTTTCACCATATCAGCACTGTGTTCTCGCTCTAAGTGTGGCTACATGGGACGGTCTTGTGTAAGTGCATCCTACTGAGCCCGGTGGGACCAGACGCAATACCGTGCAGTACAAGGTATGACACTTTTCTTTTGACCCCCGCATGAAGTAGCCAGAGTGATGTTCCAAAGTGCTCGTTCCTCCCGTTGTGTTGGAAATGCCTCCGTTTTCCAATTAGGACCAGACGCCGTTGTGTTGACGAGGCATCCAATAAGGCGCACCCTCTGGTTGAACATATCCCTATGATGACTTCCCGGACAAAACAAGTACAAGATTTTTGATGGTAATGATAAAACAGGGTAGCCTTCCAAAGTGTTAGTGACAACGCTAATAAGTTTCTGCAACTATAAAGAAGATTCTCACTCAACAGTCAAAATCTCCCTCAAGCATGTCCAGTTCACAAGTCCTCCCACCAGAAAGTATATAAACTTTAATTTTGTAAATTCTCTGAAAGCAGGCAACGAAAAGGTAGTTCTCTCTGCTTAAAACTGGAAGTTTTAAGAAAAGAGGGGGGTGATTTGAGCCGGCATTTATCGCCGTCTCAATTGTTTCTACTTACAGTTCGCCATTTTGTTTGTTTACATCGCGGGGCGCCGACTCGCGGCAATAGGTGGCAGTTTCCTAAGCTTCATTTGTTTCGTTTTCCATACTTTGCCGCTATCTGGCGGCAGGTTGGGAAATGCAGTTCCTGGCTATGTGGCTGCGTCATTTCCGGCTTTTCGCTCTCTCTCACAATGGCCGGCGTTACCGTAAGTTGTGCTTGTTTCTGGCTGGCAAAACCAGAAGCGTAAAGTGCATTCCCTTTGCTTTTCAGGCGTGAATATGAGTTGATTTTATTTGACGAGAAACCTAGTTGATGCAGAAATGTTTGTGGCACTTTCTTTTGAGGCATGACTGTAGAATTCCAAGATCAAAATCGGCGTGGGTCCCGCTTGGGCACGCCGCCATTGTAGGCTATTCGCGCCTTGCTTGTGTACTTTAAAGTTCTGTTCCTTTCTCTAATTTATTTCTTTTCTATTATGCTTCTTCTTTCTATTGCTTTGATACACCTGTAGGGCTTAAGTTGGATTCCTGTTTTTTGTAGATGTAATATGAAGTAATTGTTGTTTGGCGTTTTCCCGCCATGGCCGCGATTAGGCGTCTCTTTTGATTTTCAGCCATCCCTTGTATTTCTGTTTTCACAAACGTTTCTGCGTTAATTTTTTTTATTTAATATATATATATCTTACCATATTAACCGCCTTTCTTTAATTGTTATTTGAGCCTTTTGATTTAATATATTTCTCAACTCTCCCCCCCCCCCCCCCGACCAATGTGTTTGAGGGCTACGTGTTGGACCGAGGAGGCAGCCCAACCGTAGTATTTTTCAAGTCTTGTCTCCGTTCTAATTTCTTTTCCTTTTCAGCATTTTAATGAACTTGTAATGTAAATTAAAATATGTAATTAACACCTGTATATTTCGTTTTAATTATTTTATTTCACGCCCTTCAGGCGAATCAATTGGATCTTTTTATTTATTTCTAAATCAATTTTATTTTATTTGAATGTGTGTATATTGTCTTTTTATCCTAAACTCATTTTAAAATCATTCTTCTGTACTTATGCCTGTAAACAATCTATGAACTATTGTATTTTATGTAACCAAGGATTATCTGTATATTTTTCGGTGTTCTAAATTGAATCTTTGCATGTAACATATTTCTGTAATGTTAAGGGAAACTTTAAAAAGATGAAAAAAGAATACCATTTCCAAAGTATATCAAAGAGAAACTAAAACTGGATGTTGGACTCAGTTTTTTAACTTGTTCTCCCCGGGAAACCCAATTATCCTCTGGGCGGGTCCATTATTCAATTTAGGTTAGCTTTCCTTGGGTGGGAACCTTGCACTTCCTTCCACAATTCCCGTAGGGGGGTTCATTATCTCTGTTCACATATAATTTGTACACAGATCTACACTTTTGACCGTGTTTCACCTACATAACTTACCCCATACAGCCAGGAGAAAATTAATATTATTATAAATAATATTACTATTAATACAACATTAATACAAATTAATACTCAGTAATATTCTATACAATGTAATATTAATATTAATTTATAAAATATCCCTTAGCTGTTTTCTACCCTAATTATACGTTGCTATTTCTATACAAATGTACATTCTTTAACAAATTCTCATCAAATTATACTAACATACCATCTACCCTATTTTCTAGGCAACAAAATATTAGATCAAATCATCCCTTAGCTGTTTCATACCTATTGTTCATTGCTTGTGAACATCTTCGATTTTTTGAAAGATGTGGAACGAAATGTTACGGTCAAGCTTCTTGGAATCTGAGAAATTACTGTTACACACGGCCATGTTTATTTTTGGAGATGAGATCTTCCAAGACGTGTAAAGCAGCCCGAAAATTGTCAGAAGTATCTAACAATTCAATTTAGATAAGGTGAGTCATTTTGAAATAGATTAATGTATTATTTTGTTTATTAATGTTTGCAATTTTTCCTATACCGCCCGTAGTAATCTTGCTCCCGCGAATCTCAAGCAGAGTAACTGCTACCTAGCGGCGGAACCAGTGAACTACCTCAGTCATCACACTTTCTCCTCTATTCATTATGGTATGAGTGTACTTTATAAGAAATATAAATCAGGCCTATTAGCCGTTCTATTTTTCGCTTAAAATATCATTTCTAAAAATTGTAAATAATTAGGAATTGTAAATATTTAGTAATTATAAGACCTAATAGGCCTACATAGTACTTTAAATAAATGTTTAGTTGTCTATTTTTTTCAGTCTCCAATACTGGAATCCTAGTACTGTACATCGTATGATAAGTTAGGGTTATATTTTTCTATCTACCGAACACTCAGTATTTATACACGTATATAGCAGTAATTAAAGAGTGCCTAAACAACTTATTTTGCTTGAACGTCATCAATTTTAAATTCATCTTCTTCTTCTAATGGTATACTGTTGTATCAAGACAGGTCCCACAAACGGATGAGCATTTAATACTAGCTTTTCTGGATCCATATCTTCCACCACACCGAGTTGCACAGTGACAAAATATGATGTGCAAATATTCTCAGGAGCCACATAGACAAGTAAACTTTTATTTAAAGTAATAGATAAGCTTGCTATTCTTAGAATCTTCAAATATAATTGTCTAATTCCTTACCATTTTTCAAAATGCCGGTAATTTTTTTAACGAAACATAAAACGTCTCAGCTTTACAAGAAGACTAATAATAATAATAATAATAATAATAATAATAATAATAATAATAATAATAATAATAATAATAATAATAATAATAATGAGTTTTATATGTAACATTAACCATTAGTAAGTATGTTTTTCTAAGAACTAGTTTGCTTGCTTGGCATCTTGCTAATTTAATTATCATCTGCCTTCTCTTTTGTTAAAAAATAAAATATATAGGTGTATGTAAAACAGAATTTCCAGACCTGTGTCATACTTCATATCCTTCTATTTCCTGAACTATTAATTCTACAGAAATATCATTCAGATAAATTTTATAAGAACTTTAATGTAGTTTAATTTTGTGCATAAACTGTATTTTGCTAGAACCCATAGTTTTTTGTGTATTTAGGGAAAACTGAGGGAAATTACATTTACCGGTAAAAGTGCCCCCTATCCATGGGGACTTTCACTACGTTGTTTAGGACACTTTCCCCCATATTTCTGCCAAATTTCAAAACTACGTGATTTTTTGTCCCTATTTTTCCTTTCTTGCCTGCAATATAATGTATTTTCCATTACATGTACTGTGCTTGTACCATGATCGGATTATTAATATTTCAACTTTAATGGTTGTATGATGTTTCTCCACTTGTTTCATTATGTAAATACACAATATACAGCTTATGTACAAAGATATAACTTCTAAATACAGAGAAACTGCGATGTACGGTTTTCTTTCGAAATCTCGAAATTTGACCGAATCTTAAAATTGTTATAACTTTTGAAAATTTGAAGACAAAGTAACAAATGACTACTCATTTTCAAGATAATTTATTTACCTACAACTTCTTTCATGAGAACATTGCTGTATACCTAAGGGCTGAAGCGCTAGAAGGCAAAGTGTGTCGAAAAGCGCGAGGCGAAAGAGCTTTTTTAAAAACTTTGTTATTTTCGCTGGCGGATATCTCGAAAACTATTGGGAATAGAAAGAAATGTGTAGAGTCAAACTTGTAGGAAATTTTATCAGCTTGAATTTTGTATATAGCAACGTTTCCTCTACGATGCACCATTGTTTAGATATAAGCGAAAAACATAAAATAGGGACCTTCCGCGGGCCCCCCACCTTCGGGGACTTTTAGTATGTTGTTCGGGACACTCCCTCCGACAACTCTGCAAAATTTCAAAACTACACGATTTTTTTTTTTCTATTTGGTGTTTTTCGACGTTTATTGACTCTATTTGCTGTCCAGCAATCCATGCCCGAAGTTTTATACTATGCTAGATTACCGAAGAAGTGTCCTCCTTTCTGACATTTTAGAAATGGCCACCCTACCTGTAACTGGTTATACCACATCTGTGAGTTACTATGCTCCACAATATGATAATATATGACGTTTTTTTTACTTAATATACTGAATTTTACTTCTCATGATAATGCAACTTCAAGATAATTTCTCAATACATGAGATTTCTAGTATGAAAATGTCTGGCAATATCTATTAGTCAACTGTCTTTGACTTAAGAATTCAATGGTCATGGACTATTTATCTTTTTTCATTTAATTGCACTTACAGTAAATCCTTGAACCCATCTTAATTTTAAAAAATCAATATACTGGGAATCATTCTTTTTTCCTTACTAGAGACTATTATTATTTCAACTAATTTTTACGGCGTATGCCTACAAACATTTTGTTCAACAACCTTGTGGTCACCTCAAAATACAGTATTTTTTATTTCCCATTAACTTAACAAGAATGTACTAATTACTGACTATTATGTATCAACCTATATCAAAGGCGTGGTAATTTCATCCACTATATGTATTTTCTTTTGGCAATGGTAAGACTTTGGATTTACCCCGGTGCTTAGAAATTTTAACGGTCGGCGTCCATCTTTATTTCCTGACCTCGCAAGGTCTTTATCATGTCGATGTAAATTTTCATCTCATCAAGTAATTCAATTTAATTGTTTTATTCGTCCATTATATCATTACATGAAATGGGAGACGTCATACAATTCTAACAGAATAATTTAACTTAAAGAATATAATAAATATACAAATACACAATTTACCCATCTAATAACACAAATATTCATCTACAGAATAGTACGGTTCATTACTTAGGAAAGCAGATAATTGAGTCTTTAATTTGGTAAAATTGTCAATTTCTTTAATTTTGATAGGTAATTTATTGAAAAGTTGTATTCCATTATGTGTGAGAGAATTTTCAAATAACTTTGTATTGTGCCTGATTAAGGCTAAATTCGATTATTATGAGAATGTATTACTGAATTTGTTTTGAATTTATTAATGAACGATTTTACGTGCAAAATAACATGGAATATGTACATACACGGTAACGTTATAATGCTTAACTTTTTGAAATATTGTTTACGAATCTTGGAATATTACAGATTATTCGTACTACTCTCTTTTTTTTACCCTGAAAACTCTATTGGAAATCTTCATTCCCCCCAAAACATTATACCTGTTTTAATAGGCAATGAAAATAAGCAAAATACGCTGTTCTAATAATATGAATATGAATATTACAGGAGAAAAGTTCCTCCGACACTGGGACTTGAACCCAGGACCTTTGGCTATTCGCGCCAATGCTCTACCAACTGAGCTAAGCCGGAAGTTCAATTCGCAGCGCCAGATGGAACCTTTCTCCTTATGACTGATTGCCCTAATGGTCGGAGGAACTTTTCTCCTGTAATATTCTCATGTAATGTCCAACAGAGACAATAGTCTGTGGTTCATGAATGCTTGTATATCTATCTTGAAAGTTAACTGTGCAATAACAGTGGGAGCCCGGTCACAAAATCACTACTTAGTGCGCCTCACAAGTACTGCATATAACATAACTTGTCTGTCTGTGAGGTAGACCATTAGGGCAATCAGTCATAAGGAGAAAGGTTCCATCTGGAGCTGCGAATTGAACTCCGGCTTAGCTCAGTTGATAGAGCATTGGCGCGAATAGCCAAAGGTCCTGGGTTCAAGTCCCAGTGTCGGAGGAGCTTTTCTCCTGTAATATTCTCATGTAATATCCAACAGAGACAATAGTCTGTGGTTCATGAATGCTTGTATATCTATAAAGTTTACTAAGTTTTTCGTCATGGATATTCCAATTTAAATTTTCATCAATCCATACAGCTAAAAATTTTGTGTGATGTTTGTAAGAAATCTTCGTGTCATCTTTATTAATAAAAATGAATTTACAAAAGGGTTGTTGCCGCATCACTTGAGAACGGCTCGACCGATTTGGCTGATTCCTTTTTTGTTGTGTTTGTAATTGTCAGGACAAGGTTTGTATGAAAGAAATTTTTGGAAAATCCACGGGAGAAGTCGGAAATGTGAAATGAGGTATAGTTACAGAGTCTGCTGTCAATTGTTTACATAAAAAAAAAATATTTAAAAAATTGAAGTGTGACAAAAGAAGTGTGACATATTTACAGTTTGAGAATTCCGCTTTCACATGTTTTCATAATAAAACAAATAAGTGTGAGTCTTGCAACCAAACCAAATCGAAAGTGTAAACAAATGCACATGCTTTGAACCGCAGCACACATCATGCTACAAGACAATATAGTGCGGTATTAGATTTGATTTTTATAGCAGTAAAAGCTCATAATTTGTGACGAAATTATTAAGATAACGATATCAACTTACTACAAATGTTTCAATGTATTGCGAATTGTGGCATTTGTAATATAACTCTTCAGTCTGTGAGTCATTGTTGTGCATAATATTGAAAACATATAATTTCAGTGGAAAGCGAAATGTGGCACTTATAATTTATAACCCAGTCTTCGAGAAGCATTAATCATAGTGACTGAAATTCAACCCGGTCCGAGTGGCATAACTAAAAAGTAAGAGAGGTAAATCTTTACGAAGTGGACAAAAGGAAATAATATTGAATGTGTTTAGTGGATTTCTTAAAAAATATCCAAGACTTGCAATAGAGGATATTGTAAAATTGGCATTGGAATTCACAGATCTGGAAAGTGATTGGAAAGCGGGTAGTGAATACAGAGACTCTGATGTAGTGAAAACTCCTCCAATAAAGGCTCAAAAGCCGCGTGGTGTTTTAGATAACATTGATGACTTTGTGAAAAGTGCTATTCAAGCAAAAGTTCATCAATTATTTTTTGATAACATACCTCCAATTGTGGGTAAACTTCATGAGGACTCCGACCTCCTAATTTTAAAAGAACAACATTTTATAAGTTATTGCTGGACGTTGAAATGAAATAATTTGTGAAAAGAAGTGAGGTTAATGATTGCACTTTGGAGATGTCAGATTATTTGGATTTGAGTGTTACGCCACTGCCGGAGAACTCTGAGTAAGTAGGCCTAATTATTTCACAGTAATATGCCTTCTGTATATAAAGGTATTAATGTAGCACTCATTTTCAGCTTGAACGAAATAAGTAATAAACATGTCTTTATTTTTAATGCTGAGAGTAGCCCTCATGGATAGATTATTATGATTATTATGCCGTTAAGGGCGGAATGATACAAACTCAGTGTTTATATGCACTTGCATTCTCAAAATGAATAGATAATATGTGGGTATGTAGTATGTTCCGTATACAAATCTACATTTCTTGACCAATTTTCACGAAAATTTGCACACATACCCAGATAAGCCCGGGAAGTAACGCGGTGAACAATAAAATTCAAACAGATCACTCCTTCCCTTTAAAATTTATATAATTTCTGAATATATTGTACTGAAAAATGAAATGAAATTCAGTTATCATGACAAAAGTGTATTGTTTAGAGTGTTCACATAGGGCTTTGGGAATTACATAATACTGGGCTTTATCAGATTCTGATGCTATCGATGTAATTAATACATTTGTGAACATAATTCTTGAAGATTGAAATCCAAGAAAATAAAGCACAATGTGAAGCAGTCATATAACTTTCTCTACCCTCGACATGGAACATATCATTTTCTTACTTCACATTTTGATGTAGAATAAGCGGTCGTATTGCAGGGACAGCTTAAGTGTGTGCCAGTGAGTATGCTATATCAGAAGTTGGTAAAAAATCCTATCCACTGATACGTCACTCATAGCTGTAGGCTTTGTATAGGGATGTTTATCATAGGCCCTAAACATCTACAAGAAGACAAAATATGATTGAACATTTTCAGTCCTATGCCTGCAGTATATTATGTCCCAGGTTTTGGTGGAGGAAAGTATGAAAGTGATATTGAATTTTTTTTTTTTAATTTCAGCTCCGAAACGGTTGTATGTGAGAGTGAGAAATAAAACATTCCATAAAGACAATACAATCTTATGCAATTGGAATTTATGTTTCTTCTTATTTCAACCCTTTCCAGGCATGGTGTGTAGAAGCAATGGAATCCAATGTTCGACATCCTCTGTGAGCCATAAAAAGCTATATCCTAATTTCAAGTTCTATGTAGGCGTACATATTATAAAATACCCTAGAGTTTGAAAATCGAAAGTCCTTCATAAGTTAATTTCAAAACAAAATAAAAACCCGGGCGACGCCGGGCCTTTTAAGCTAGTTTAAAATAAAATCAGGGAAAATGAAACTTTTGTTTACTTTATGATGGAAATCAATTGAAATTGTTTTATCGATATTTATAATAAGACCATTTTCATGAAACCAGGGTATGAATTTCTCTAGATTTAGATTTACTTCATTTATATCCCTTCCTGAAATTAAAGGAATAAAATAATGAACCCTCACATTTACATAACAATCGGTATGGCACTCCTTTCTGTACAGAGGATTATTCAAGTGTCCTCAGACCTTCCACGCATGCGCGACCTTCCAGCTGTCGACATTTGTTCTGTTGTTGTCCACGCATGCGCGATAAATCCAGCAGTCGACATATTTTGTTCTGTTGTTCTTAAGTTCATAACATGGACAGTTTCTTCTTTTCCAATATTTAGGAGGCATGAGATCACATTTTAAAAAATAATATTAATAAATAAAGAAAAATTAATAGTAGCTTTGAGCAACTTGACACTTTATACAATGTAATTCAACCAATAAAATAAATTATGAATCTAGGGAACTTTCAAAAGATGAGTTTAGAATAGGCTATCTCAATATTCAAGGTACTGGAGAAAAACATTTAATTACCAATGAAATGTTCGACGTTCTTTGTTTAGATGAGCACTGGTGCAAAAAGGAAGAACTTCGTTACAAGATATTAGAAGACTTCACTTTAATTAATAGTTTCAGTAGGGAAAATCACCTACATGGTGGAGTGTCAGTTTATGTTAAAACCCCTCTTGCCAAAAGTTATAGCAGATTGGATCTCAATATATTTTGTGATGATTGCATTTTGAAACAACAGGTTTAGTATTTGACCGCCTTAAATTAATAATAATAGTGGTCTATAGGTCTCTGATAGGTCTCTCTATTCCTTGGGAAACTTGAAGACCTATTAATGTTCCTTTAAAGATATGTGCACTGAACATTAATTACGGGAGTTGTAAGAAAAAGGTAATAGGTAAAAGGTCAGATGAAAAATAAAATGATGCTTTATTCGGCTTTGTACAAGAGAAACAAATCAGACATTTATAAGCAATTGTATTCTAGAGCTAAACTTGACTACAGACAAGCCATTAATGAAAGTATGAAAGTATATAATATAACAAATATTGAAAAGTCAATATTTGTACAAAATTATGGAGTTTTATTAATTGGATAGCACAAACAAAAAGAAAGATACATCAACATATTCTCCGGATCAGTTCAATAATTTCTGCATTCAATATGTTGTACAATGAATAAGCCCTTAGAAAGTGCACTTGGTTTATTAGAAAGCTGTTATAAAAACAATTAAAAAAATCCTTCGGTGCAATTCTAATCTTACAGAAGTATGTCCTGAGGTAATTTTTAAAATTGTGAAAAATTTTAAAGCTTCTTATAGTGTTGATTACTATGATCTGTCCTTTAACTTGTTGAAAGGAGTTATTGACTGTGTAATAGGTCCTCTTACTTATTATATAAACAAATGTCTGCCAGAAAGTAATTTCCCAGATGTATTAAAAATCTCTAGAGTTGTGCCTATATTTAAAAAAGTGAAAAGAACTGTTCAGCAATACTGTATGCTGATGACACAACTTTTTTTCATAATTGTTCTGATGTACAAACTCTCAAAACCTTATCTGATGCCACACTACTCCAAGCATCTCTATGGTTTAAGGCAAATGGTTCCCTACTAAATGAAAATAAAACTCAAACTATGTATTTTAGCCATAGGGATGGCCTTACTGGTGGCATTACATCAAGAGTCAAATTTTTAAGTAGGCCTATATACATGGATAGAAATTTATACTGGGAAGCCCACATTAGTTATATCTCAGGCAAACTTTCTAGAGTAATCTATTTGCTCAAACAACTAAAAAATCATATTTTGCGTTCTTCCATAGTATTATTTCATATGGTTTCAGTTTCAGTTTATTATTAGCTGTAGATTCCTTAAGAATTTCAGCTTCGTCATTAAATTACAATATACTACAATAAAAAACAATTACAATATAATATAATAAAAATGTTAGAACAATAGTGCTGGTAGCTATAAATAGCATTTCAGCTTCATCATTAACTTACAATATAATACAATAAAAAACAATTACAATATAATACAATAAAACATTAGATCAATAGTGCTGGTAGCTATGTCAGGTAGCTACATGACAATTCAGTATGCAAAATTAGTCAGATTAACCTTACATTTATCATTAATTCTATTATCAATTTTTTGCAGTTATATGACAATACTATCTGTTGTAGCAACTTATCGTTATTAATTATTTTTACAATTCTTCAATATTATACAAGCATTTATTAATAAGAAATTTTTTAAGTTGGCGTTTGAAAGTTGTGCCAGATAGTGATTTTAATGTTGTTGGTAATTTGTTGTACAGTTTAACTCCTATCACACTGACATCTTTATTTGATATGTATTTTGGTATGTATTGTCTTGTGATAGTCTTCTTTATTTCTGGTATTGTATTGATGAATTTCATTATTTTTTATTGGTTGTCTTTCAGTAATAAACATAATTACACGATATACATATAATGAGTATATAGTTAGCATATTGTTCAGAATAAATACATCCCTACATGATTCTCTAGGTGCAAGGTTATATATTATTCTTATACACTTCTTTTGTAGAATAAATAATCTTTGTGTATATGTCTTTGCTGCACCACCCCACAGTTCTATGCCGTATATTATATGTGGGTATATGACTCCATAATATATCAGTTTCAAACATTTTTTGTCAACTATTGATTTAAAGTAAATTAGCAAGTATATTGATTTACTAACAGTATTACATAATTTGTCTACGTGCTTAGCCCAAGTTAATCTACTATCAACATTGATTTCTAAAAATTTATATTCGTACACTTCTTCAATTTTGGAATTCTCAATCTGAATATCTAGTTTCTCTTGTAATGTTTTGCTTCCTTGAAAAAACTGTATTACTTTTGTTTTACTCATATTACATTTTAGGTTGTTTTGCTTAAAAAAATCTAGTAAATATTCAACTGCATGTAACAAATTTATTTTTAAAATATTGATATCTTCCCCCCAGCATAATAGTGTGGTGTCATCAGCATAAGAAATTATTTGTGTGTTGTGTGTTTGGCACATGTCATTTATATACAGAATGAATAATATGGGACCTAAAACAGTTCCCTGTGGAACTCCATATTTTACTATTTCATATTTTGATTGTACTTTATTAATTAAATTATCATGCTTGTAATATATTTGTGTTGACTGTTTTCTTCCTACCAGATAAGTTTTTATAAGATTATTACCTACACCACGTATTCCGTATTTTGCTAATTTGTGTAATAAGATGTTATGATCTACACAGTCAAAAGCCTTAGATAGGTCAAATATTACAGTACCAATCTTTACGTTACTTTCCATTTTTGAAATTGTTTCATAGATAAACTCATTTAGAGCTGTTATGGTAGACAAACCCTTCCTAAAACCATGTTGTTGCTTATTTATTATATTTATCTTACTGTGGGGAAATTGTAAGCATATTGAAAAAAATCCTATTATTGCAAAAAAAAAAAGTGATCAGAACAATAGCTAGTTCTCATACAACTATGCACTGTAAACCTCTGTTTATTGAACTTAAAATAATGACAATAGTGAATCTATATATTTGTACAGTATTAGGCCTACTTCATGTAAAGGAAAACTTGACTAACTTAAATTTAAGACAAGACACTCATTCTCATAACACTAGGAATTGTAAAAGATTAGATATTCCATACCAAAGATTAACCAAATCAACAAACAGGTATGAAATAATTTGTATGAAATTTTATAATAAATTACCCTTGGAATTAATAGGTGGACCCTTAAAGAAATTTAAAACTCGGCTCTTTAAATGGCTAATTTTAAATCCCTTTTATAGCACAAAAAGAGTTTCTTGAAAATGTATCAATTTAAGAATTGTATATCTACACATAGTGTGTAGAATGTGCTAATATGTAAGGTCAGCATATTTTGCTTTTTCCTAAAGTATTATATCTTACAGAATTCTGTTGTGGGGAAATAGCTGCTATTTACATGAGATTTTACTCTTGCAGAAAAAAATTATTGGAATAATAAATGATTCAGACAAATTAGCCCATTGCCAACCATTATTCATTAAATAGCAGTATCTAACAGTAGTAAATTTATATATTTATAACGTGTTATTGTAAAGGGTGCGGCAAAACATCCTCCCTATTTTAAAATTCAAATAAAAAACAGATGAATCAAAATAAAGAAACTGTATTAATATTAATGATATCTACACAGTGGGAGTTTAGGGTTTTCAGTATAATACATTAGATCGCCTCACTGCGAAGTGTCAATAGACCTTAATCCTGTCTCCGTGCTCTTATAGCAAGATTCACCATATCAATTGTGTCAACGTGATTATGAAAATCATGTGAGGTCAAGTGCAAACATCCTTGAAGCTGTACCAGAAGATGCTGTGGTCCTTTTTAGTAATGAAGCACATTTTCACTTATCTGGATGTGTTAATAAGCAAAATTTCCGTTATTGGAGTGGACAGAACCCTCGTGAACTTCATGAAAAACCTCTGCATAGCAACCGTGTTACTGTATGGTGCGCAGTTGGAAGGGTCGAGATAATTGGTCCTTACTTTTTTTGAAGAGAATGGTGCTACTGTGACAGTAATCTCTGAAAGATACACTCACATGATCAACACATTTTTTTCGCCAAGTCTCAATGCATTGCCAACTGAACAGGTATGGTTTCAGCAGGACGGAGCCACCGCTCACACAGCTCGGATTTCTCTCCAAGTGCTGAGACAGATGTTTCCCGGGCGCTTAATTTCTTTACATGGCGACATTTCCTGGCCAGCACGATCACCAGACCTTACACCCTGCGATTATTTTCTGTGAGGATATCTTAAAGGAAAAGTAAACTAAAAATTCAGTATCATTTTCTTCATACGGATTGAAAGAAAATGTTTTTTAGAAATGATATTCACTGTTAGAAATGTTTTACACCTTCACATTTAATCACAAAACGAATGTATTTATTGTAAAGCGATGGGCGCGTGACGTCACGCTTGACGAAGGCTTGGCTCAGTCTCGCCCGGTGAAAGACATTTCACAGTATTCTGTCTACTGTTACAGTTTTTTAGTGAGTATCTGTTCAAACAATGGTTTATTGTTGTGTTGTGGGGTGTACAAACTCATCGTCGAAGAGTGATAACACACTTAAAATATCTTTTCATCGATTTCCCAACAGAGATAAGTCATCCGAACGTAAATAAGCAATGGCTGATAAAAATAAAAAGAGAAAAATTTGTTCCTACTAAATACAGTACGGTTTGTTCCCAACATTTTGAAGAAAATGATACCGAGCTTTCGGTACAGTTACGAAAACAGTTATCTGGAGAAACCCCGCAATCTGTTTAAAAAAGAAGTGCTGTGCCATCACTTCTTTTGCGTGGGAAATCTGAAACACCGCCAATGAAGAAAAGAAAATCATCGTACTTGAGGAAGAAGGAAATGAGAGAGTTATTGCAAGATTTGAACAGTAATCCTTCAGTATCCGGGAATGGACAAATCATGAATGTGGAATCTAGTATTTATGACGAAAATTCAGTTTCTAACAGCGTAGGCGCTCAGTGTGAACTAGGAAATGAAACTTATGTCAATGTTTGCACAGATTCATTGAATGTTTCTTCTAGAAATTGTGATTTAGATAGCTCTTTTAGCATTTCAGAAATTTCTACTACCGCAAAAGATTATTCTGAATCTGAATGTGACTCTGTTCGTATCTTGAAAAAATATTTTGTTTTTGAACTGTATTAGATCTAAGTATTAACTGATAACGCCTGGCAACTAGTGTATCTTTATTTATAATAACGCTATCGAATGAGCAATGTCGTGTTATACAGTCTACAACCCCCTTCTGTTCACAAATTACTTCACAGTCCCAACAACACACACTTTCGTGGCCCGTTTTCATATGTATACACAGCCCACATTTACACCATTCCGTATTTTCTTTTCTTCCTTGCAATTCTTTAAATAATTCCTTGTCATTTTCTTTTCGTGTGATATTAATTTGTGAATACCGAGATTTGTCCTTAGAAGGTAACATTGCAGGCATCTCTGTCAACAACAAACACAAATGAGACTTGGTGGTGTATTAGAAACACACGCTCGAGCATTACAGCAGCTGTTGTCCTGCTAGCGAGTTAGTCAGGTGTGACGTCACAGCAGCTTTTCACTTCACCCGTACAAGGCTCAATATTGGGCACCTGAAGTTCACGAGATCACCATTCGTTTCGTAATTCAAAGCTCCGTGCGATGAGATTAAAATAAGAAAATGGTATTTTTTTAGTTTACCCTTCCTTTAAGCGTGAGGTGTTTAAACATCGGCCGAGGACTCTGCCAGCCCTAAGAAATGCAATACTGGAAGAGATTGGTCTTATTCCTCAAGAAATGTTGGTTAGAACGATGGAGAATTTCCGAAGTCGCATTCAACAATGCATTGACAGTGAAGGACACCACTTGAGTGACTCATTGTTTATAACATGAAACTTCCCACTGTGTAGAATCATTCATGTTAATACAGCTTCTTTATTTTGATCCATGTGTTTTTTATTTGAACTTTAAAATAGGGAGGATGTTTTGCCGCACCCTGTATGTTAGAAACAATGCCTCAAAAGTAGTATTGAGGGACAATATACACAACTATAATACTAGAAATAGATGTGCCATATCAAAGATTGTAAAAGCAACAAAACTCTTATTCAGTTCTCAGTAATAAGCTAAGAATAAATTTAAAAGAATCGCCTTAAATTTTTTTTAAGTTAGATTATTTAGCCTAAATTACTAGTTAACAATCCCTTTTACACTGTTGATTAATTTTTTGAAACTGAATTTACTGTATTTTAACATGTATTTTTAGAATAAATGACCTTAGAGTTTGTATATATATATATATAATGAATTTTGTAAATAGTACATCTAAGTTTAGAATTGTATTCTGACATTGTCTATTGCTGAAACAGTTTAATGACAATAAAATTCTATTATTATTATAATGGTTTTTTTTTTCTGTAAAAGTTTATAAGCAAATAAGTCATTCCGTCAACGGGGGTGACTTTGATAGTTGTATAAAAGAATTGTTTCTCATTAATTCTGCATAAATTAAATCACATTTAGAAACAAACTGGTTTATTTATAGACTATTTTTTCTTTGGGGTCATTTTGGTGTCATTTTTGGGAATCCTTTGATAATGAAAACCTGCAAGCAATAAAATTAGTTTTCATGCTAGTATTGTATTTCTTCTTTCAGTTTGAAAAGTTTCATTTTGCTATAGTATAAAAACTACCTGGCAGATTTAAGTGTGGTTTGAGAATGATACATTGGTTAGTTTTAGCTTTCATTTCGTGCAATTTTAGAGACCCTATTAAAGTGACCCCACATGAATTTTTTTTCTCAGCGTATGTTAGGTCTGATCTCAAAGTGAATAGATTATTTAGAAACTTCAAAACAAGTAGAATGTTAGACTTACAATTTTTTAGATTTTCAATACTTTTTCAGAAACTATGACAGATTAAAGGGGAAAAAACTATCAAAGTCACCCCCATTGACGGTTACTATTATTATTAACTTAACTTATTTTCAATAACAAAGCTGAGCAGTTGTACAGTAAACTCTTGATAATTCGGACCTCAGTATGCCGAACTTTGGATAACTCAGACAGATTCTTGGCGATCCAGACCCTGATCTACAGCCATTCTATGGCCATTTCAGAACTGCAAGATAATTAATTATTCAAAAGCAACAGAAACAATGTGTACACAGAATACCATTTACAGTTTCTTTTGGCCTAAATCTTCTCAGAAAAATATGTTCATAGTGCCCCATCATCATAATATTGTACTAATAATTTAACAGTGTGTATTTCAGACTCTGACTAGAAATTTCAATATAGAACTGAAGTGTTATTCTTTTTTGTTCCAGTTGTGTTAATATTATGTTCTGCCTCATACGTTTTGTTATTGCAGCATAAGCACGAAATTTCGTTCTTAAATACCATTTCCTAATTTACTCTCCATAAGCTGGACATTTCATAATTCGGACAGACCCCCGCCCACTTTAGTCTGGTTTATCGAGAGTTCACTGTAGTTGTAGGTTTTACTTGGGACCGTGAATGTGCCTTTCGTTTATTTGTACAAAATAATCTTTGCGGAAGTATTTTCATGTTTGGTGGTACTGAAATGTCCTTTGGTACTAATTTTGAAACATTTTGCTGCACTGCCTTCAACAGTGCCGGCATGGGGGCTATCTGTTTGGCCAGAATGTTTATTCCTTCTTTCGAGCTCGCAGAATTTATTATTTCTGTTACCTTTGCAATTAAGGAAAATTTCATTGTACTTAGAGCCACACTCACATCTTCTTTTCTTGTCTTCAATTCATTGGTAATTATTTCAGTTTCAGTTTCGGCTTCATTCCAAGCTATAACCAATGAATTCTCAGCATCTGAAGAAGCAGGCAATGTACAAGGTTTAATTGTCCGGCATATTAAATGAATATGCTTGCACATGTTATATCTGATGGACGAATCATGGCAACTGCAGGCATACATATGAATGCAAGCACTACATTCCTGACAGACAATCTGACAATCACAGTGGGACACTAATTGTCTAATTTCGTACAATTCTTTACTTTTTGATGATGAAGCAACTTGCCAGTATCCGTCTTGCTGCATAATGCTGTCAGTTTGCAACTCCATACTTTTCTTATGGCGGTTTCCTCAACTCAGATATTTTTTAAGTTACCTTTCCCTTGTGAATGATTGTTAATCGGTCAATAAGTTTGTCCCTCAAGTGAGTCATAATTGCATGGATTGATTTGTCCAACGTTGTACTCTCTTCCCCTCCAAGTAAATGTGCTTGATTGTCCTGTGCATCCTTTCTATGTGCATATTCGTATTTAATCCGCAGTGAAGCCTATAACAATAGGCCCACCGTTCCTTGCATGGTACATAATGCTGGAGGAAATATGCACCAAAATCAGAGGTCTCAATATCTTGGCACATCGTTTTAACCTCTGATTCTAGTAGAAGGTGAAATGCCGCAGGGTCTCTCTCCTGTAATATACTTTTCACGATATTTTTGACTTCTGTCTGTTCTGTTTTTGATTTAATTTTGCTCAGATTTTTACTCCATGCCTTGAGAACGTGCCATGCACAATATAATCTTTTCTGTGGTTCAGGCATCACATTTACCCATGCATTATAAAATCCCTCTGCCATATCTGACATGAAAACACTCGCAGATATTTCACCCGTTTGCTCTTTAATGGTGTTTAGAAACAGAGATAGAGCCAATTCTTCTGTTCTGTTCGATATGAAAAAGGTACACGGAAATCCTTGCCTCATGTCATCCAAGACAAGTACAGTGACCACCTCAAATCCATAACCATTAAGCCCATGGGTACCATCAATGCATATACAGTCTGAACCGTACTTACATAACATTTCACTTTGAGCATTAGTCATTATCACCAGTGCAAAGTCTTCCGGTTTCAGCAGTGGGTGCTCCTTCCCCTGTTCTTTATATAGAAGCACACAAGGATTGTCACTTTCCTGCATTTCACTGACCCATGCACTCACACTCGTTCCATCATCAGAGTGTTTCTTTACATCTGAACTTAAATTATAAGAGTGGCTAATATTATGCAAATCTTTTGGGGTGAGGAGATGCAGCCTGTCTAATTTTTCTCCATTAATGGAACATCTCACTTCGTCTAGAATGGAGTGTGGTGGTATTTTAGCAGCAAGTTTAGATGCAAGAAGTTCCTTGTCTTTCTGCTGGATGCGCAAATGACCTAATTCACACTTATGGCCCACGCATGCGTAGACAGATAAGAAACACTGCATTTTCCGTCTGTAAACAACTGTACCTTCATCTGTGACGGGCAAAAACCATTAATTTTTGAACTTCCTTGTGTTTTCAAATGTCTCTGACCAGATCCTTGAGAAACATAATGATCAGATCGGTTGCAACAGAAATTAAAGTACTTTGTTCCATCGCAGTGCCTTTTTACGCCCCACTTCCTGATATAGGAAGAATTTGTACAGTTTTCAATTTCCGTTTTCCAAGACATGAAATCTGAAAAATTTTCAAATTCTTTAGATTCATGTTGGATTTTAATATCATGAGACGATTGAAAATGTTCAAAAATGTGTTTTCGTTGTAATGATGTGAAATTACATATGGAACACTTTAACACAGACTGCCTCCCGTCAATGCTGTGTTGATCACGTTGATGTCGCTGAAGATTCTGCAGGCAAGAAAAATGTTTACCAAATTGATCTCACAAATGATAGCCACTGCCACTTGCCTGACGCTTTCTTGGAGCCAGTCCATCTAGCTTGTCAGGATGTTTCTTTCTTACATGTTTACGAAAGTTGTCTTTTGCCGTAAACTCACTCCCACACTCCTGGCAAACCAACATTTTAACATACACGTTCCTCTTTCGCGCGCAAACAGAACACACGTGCACGTCACTGTCGTCTGCTAGATAACTCACTCCCGCGCATGCGTGCACAATGTGCTGCATGTCGACTGCTATTTCTCGCGCATGCGTGGACGGTCTGAGGACGCTTGAATAATCTCTGTACCACAGAACCGGAAACTTACAGTGTTTCGTTCCCATTGAGCTCTATTACATACTGGAGGTAGCACTGCATGATGAAAAATCGTGACGGCAGGGTTCGCGGTCCGCCATGAAAGTGAACGTATAATTTAGCTCCTATCCCGTATCTCCTTCTAACAAACTCATGTGTATTAATGGAATTATGAAGATGTATTGGCGTTTTTAAAACACTTTTATGAATGAAACGTTTCAATATAAACTACTTGATGCTTTTTAAGTACATAACAAAACTAATTTCATATCGTAATGGTTTGGTAAAAATATTTCTTTAATCTCAATCAGGCGTGAATGTACATTGGTAAACAGTTGTAAACACTTGCATTTTAAATATTAAAATAACTTCACAATAGGCCTTCATTTTGCGATATTATGCTTGATTTCGATATATAAAGAGAATAGACAAAATCTGTTCTAAGTGCTTTGGAAATGTATAAACCGTGACCTTCAACTTTACCGTTACTGTACTGGATACAATTCACATTATTTTTTTTTTTTAATAATTCCTGTAGACTAGCGCAAAGGGAAGCCACTGAAATAAAATTTCAAAATACTTTAAGTCAGTAGGCCTACTTAGAAGTTCCTTTTCTTCAAATATGAAAATTAATTAGCCATGCTATTTATCTTCTTGTTCTTGCGACAGACAATCGTCTGTAGCCTTTTGTTCTTTCTCAATTCTGTTTTGATAGGAGATGGTGGGAGATCATCTGTTTGTCTGTTTATCCATTTTCGTATAATTTTCAGCGAGGTCTTATACAGAAACATCTGCTTCCTCTTATTTCTGCAAATAAAAACTAGCATGAAAAATTTAGGCCTACATGCATAAGAATACTATGATTACATGGCTGACATTTTGCATAATTTATATTCCTACATGGTACCTAAAGTAGGCCTACTACTAACCACATTACGAACCAGAGGCGTAGCGAGGGGTTTTTGGGGGTTTGAACCCCCCCCCATTGATTAAAAAAAGGAAAATTGTACAATTTTTTTAAGTCTGCTTATAAATTGCTTAATACGAGTATAAAGCGTGGGAAGCTTAAAACTCGTTATTGTGCATCTTAATTTCTAAAATTTTTCGGGGGAGGACCCCCGAACCCCCTCTTCCTGGGGGGGGGGGGGTATGGCCAGATGTTGTAACCTCCTCCCCCCTATATGGTCGGCCTGGTTACGCCTATGTTACGAACCAGTTGTCTTTTTGGAAGAATAATTTTTTGAAGATGTCCTGGAAAATTGAAGATTGATGGTACAGCATCTTTTAGTAATTTTACAAGTGCACCAGTCCTTATGACTGATAGCAATCAGGTGTAAAGTGTCTGCTGCTTAATGTACTGTACGCTGTGGGTGACCAATATTCTCTGCACATTGCTTGAACCCACTTCTCCGGAATATCAGGCCAAGAAAATGGAAACCTGTACAAACAGGCAAGAAAAAGACAAGCGTTCGTGGCTATGCTACGCTTGAGGCTAAGTCAGATTTGGCCAGTATCCTCAAATGTTCCAAACAAAAATAACCTACTTGTGAAACTTAAGTCCACTTCCATTTCTCTGGAGCTCTGTGCAGCATATACCACGCAATATTTGACCATTTTGTCATGAAAAATAATAAAAACACATTCATAAATATATGTTTAACATAGGAAGCACACTTCACCAATACGTACGGTGTAGCCAACTTAACAACAAGTGAACGTCACGATTTATGCAATTCCAAAGCACAGCTGTTGTGTATCCTGTTTATATATTGAGATCACTGTTCGTTCCTCTGTCTACAATCACAGTATAAGTATTAATACAGTAAGGAAACTGTGTGTTAAAAGTCCTATGACAACTTGTTAGCTGGGCGACACTAGCGCTCCATGCGGCGGTTGAGTAAAACTGCATTCTCACCATATAAAATAACTTGGGAAAATGCATAAACACATAACAAAATATGTTATAATAAGAGAAAAAAATTTTCTTTCAAAACTGAATTTTAAATTTAAGAAACAATGAAGCATGTATTATATTTTAGTTAAGATCAGGCACAATTTTTAAATGCCACTTACCTGTAACTTGCACTGCAGTTCCTAGGGCTATTCTTATTACAAGTTTTAATAACTTCAAGATGATTCTTGGAAAACCAATTATAACTCATTTTTATTTTTAAAAGTAGCCTAATATTACATTAGAATAGAAATGTCATCATTTTACAAAAATAATACAATATTACATAAGATACAATACAAAATTCAAATAAAAATATAGGTTTCTATCAATATTTCTCAATTTCTAATACTCCAAAACTGCTTTTAGTATACAGTCGGTACAGCAGTTTTAATTAAAGAGTTCTTATTGGAATTCATAAACTGGCTGTTTTCGAAGTGTTCCAAACATAGGCGGCAATTTACATTTAAATATTTTACAGTTTTTGTTAGTAGGTCTTCTCGCCGACTATTGATGACCCATTTTTTACACCTGAAATCATTACAACAATTGAAGGTAGATCGAAGCCGTAAGATACAGAAACAAAATACAATCTCAACAATGAAGTTGAGGACGAGCAGTGTGACAAACCTATATTCAAAGGTCACTCTTTAATATAATTTATAACTTAAACGTTGATTTTAAAGGTGGGAAAAACCTTGGACTAGATACGCTTCTTAACAGTAGCCTACTTTAGGTAAGCCTATTGCTTGCCTAGGTTTGGATAATGATGTCATGTTAGTTTACTGTCGCAAACACCTTAATGGCACATGTATCCGAGAATTTATGATGTAAGATTATGTTTTCGTCATCTTTACGCCTACATCGTGTTCGAGAAAATAAATATCGTACCGCCTGTAAAATCGGCTATGTGCACTTTTTTACGAAATTGAGTTATGTGCACTGATATTCCTTAGCATTGATCCTTACAACCGGGCATGTGGATCTTTGATTGTCAGGTTTGTGCAAGCAAAGAAAAGAAATCGGCTACATGCTGCAAAATGGCCATGTGCATTAGAGCTCACATAGCCATTCTTGACTGCCAACACGGCACACATGTTTGTATACATAACCGGCCCTGACATATACATTACAATGCACATAGGAAATAAGCTGCACCGCAGCAAATATTGTGTTATCTTAAGCGATCACAATACGACATCCTAAATATTGTTATCTTTAACCGTGATATAGACTGCTGACATTTTCATTTCATTGTTAGAAATTACAACATAATTAAAGATAAAAATATTACATTAAAGTAAATGTAAACAAAACCACACCAGAACATGTGTCAAGAGTAAGCCAGCAGGCATACAATAAATATTACGTATTTTTCTTCTTACCTTTCTGGACCTTTTGGGAAAGTGAAGAAATGCAATTCAGGATTTCTTCCTTTATTGTTACTGCAATTTATAGCAGAACAATAACATCCTTTCCAAACACGCATTGCTATAAAAATTCAAAACTCCTATTTATTTCCATTCTTCCCGCAGTAGTGATTGTAGTGTTACTCAATGGCCGGTAGGATCGCATGGAATCTGCGCGCGCATGTCCGTATGGCAGAAAAACGGACTGAGTTTCTTTACTGTATGAATACGTATACTGTGCTACAATGAGCTGTCCAAACACGAAATAGAATGGCGGGCCATTTGGACCGCTTGTCGGATGAAGTTTTGGTGGTAATATGTACGTATTTAGATGGCATCGATCGATTGAATCTTGGTAAAACATGTCAGAGATTTAAGAATATACTTACAGAAAAGACATTGTTAAGGTAAAGTATCATAGCTTATGGCAGGTTTGGCGATTCCAAATTACTGCATGCTGTTTTTATTTTGTGATTTTAGAAACGAGAAAAACTGCCATATTTGAGGTTGTCAAGTTATAAAACTCGGTAGCCCCAATTTGGGGAAAACGAAAGTTATTCCTAAAAGAACGCGAAATATAAGAAAAATCGCGAAGAATTGTAGACTTACATAACCTAAAATGTTGCACTTTATAGGCCTACTGGTTACATACAAGATTCTGCTACTGGACATGGCATTAGGTATGGCAGGAGAGTGGTGCACAGAAATTATCTCCTAGTGAATTAGGGCAGGAGACTGATGTGTTGTCTCCAATTTAATTTAACTTGTGTGCAACTGGTTACTTAGGCTACGATATACAGCTGTTGAACATATTACTACAGGTGTGGCAGGGGAGCAGTGTGCAGGATCAATATCATTGTTAAGCAGGGCAGAAAACTTGGTGTTCCTAGAGCCGTTACTAACCCAACCTAACATCTTCTTGCTGACATGCTACCCTTCACTAGCTTCGTGCTTGTTCTTCCTTGTGTTGGAAGCATTGTATGCAGTAACAACTGAGCCGAACAATCATAGGCAGACAGTCAGAGTGTTGGGAATAGGCCTCATAACATCAAGCAGACTCTGCAAGAGAGACGAAGTAGACCCTTATTATTCACCATGCAGGGTTATGAAATGAAATGAAATATGAATTTATATGGCAGTATGGAATTTCCAAGGCCCTCATTATACCTGCAGTGCATGCTTAAAGAAGATTGTCGTGATTAGGGTCCTAATCTAGATGATGTTCATAGTGTGTGTACAGATAGGGGAGAAAAAGTGCCTATGGGCAATTCCATGGTCACGGATTAACATTCACAGAGAAAAGTCACTGTACTGGCAGCCATTACACCAACAATATTAAACACAGAAAGTACTAAAGTATTTACAAATAAACTTAGAGTTCTCTAACATTTATATGCACAGATATATTTAACTTATAGCACCTTGTCACGGACTAACTTATTTTGGACATAGGTTTCATTTGTAGGAACAAAACAGAAAATTTCTGTGATTTGATATACATTAGGTAGATGTGTTTTATTTGTTTTGAAGTAGGTAGGTATATAGCAGCTTATGATATGGTTCTTTAAAATATGAACCATCAGTTTAATGGTAATAAAAAATGAAATACTTGTGTCACGGACTAACATGAAACTCTTACCATGCAAAACCGTTCTTTACGCGGACGATACTACGATTATAAATACATGTAACACCCTTGAAGAGGTTAATGCCAAAAATGTAATGATACTTGGAAAAGCTCAATCTTGGTTTAAGGCAAACTTCCTACACCTCAACCATACTAAAACAGAAGAAATATTATTTGATCTATCCGTCGCGAATAAAGAAAACAAAAGCGTAAGACTGTTGGGTATATACATTGATCAAAAATTAAGTTGGGAGAAGCATACATCCTCGATATGCTCCAAATTAGCATGAGTCATCTTTCTGCTACATAAACTAAGGAAAAGTGTAAGCAAGAACCTGCTGCTCTATGCATATTATGCTTTCTTCCACTCCCATCTACAATATGGCACACTACTTTGGGGCAACTCTATAGGAGCCAAAACTGTATTTAAATGGCAAAAAAAGGCCATTAGATGCATAATTGGATTAGGTCCCAGGGAATCATGTAGAGATTCTTTTAAAGAATTGAATATCACCACATTACCCGGATTGTACATTTACCAATGTCTGAATAATATGAAAGAAAATTTGGATGAAACCCGTCTTAGACAGACAGTGCACTCTTATAACACTAGACATAGACATAATATAGATATGCCATATTACAGACTCTCTAAAGTGCATAACAGTTATAAATATATTGGCCCAGAGTTATTTAACAAACTACCTAAAGAAGCTTTCACTGTATCTGTAATTAAATTTAAAAAAACATTAGACACATGGATCAGGGATAAAGTATTTTACAGCATAGAAGAATTCAAAGACTGTAATGTGGTTGGTCTGTCATTTTAACCTTTTTTAATTCTTTTGTAATTTTAATTTTAATTTCTATTTGTAATTTTTAATTTTAATTTTAAGTTTTATTTGTAAGTAAATATGAGGACGAAACCAAGACATGTAATACAAAATACAAATTTTTAATTTTAATTTTAATCTTTATTTGTAAGTAAATATGAGGACGAAACCAAGACATGTAATACAAATGTAAATGGTGAATAAACATCTTGTATCTTGTATCTTGTATCTTGAAAAGTTATCATGGACTAACTTCTGGATGTAAATCAGAAAATCACATTTACAACATAACAAAGTGGTGGAACACTTAGTACATGATTTGAAACTTTTGTCTAATAATCTCAAACTCGTTTTCATTGATTCGAAGTATGTTAGTTCGTGTTGAACACATGGTATCCCCTTTTCTTCAAGAAGTTCTTTTGCTTTCCATGCCATATAGTTACTAATACGAAATTCACATTCCATTCTTGCACAAGACCAACATTTAGATAAAAAAATCTACAGGCCCATATATAAAGTTATTTTGCCAGTTTTATTCTTAATTGAACAGTTATAATTAACGTTTCATATCATAAAATAATTAAATACGGTAGGCTAAAAGGCATTTATAAAAATGACACAATGACTGTAGTGAGAAAGAACTGCTGACTGAGGGGTTGCAAGTTTCAACAGGAGGAAAGAAACATGTCACTGATTCTGTAACTCGTGTTAGTTCCAGTTGTTATTTTACCATATGGACCATCATCATCCTATTATATAGACCTAACTTTTATCAAATAAACTTTTAGGGTATAGGCCCTAATGTAAAAAAAGTAAATTAGTATTAGAGTAAGCTTAATTACAACAGTATGATTAATTTTTAATAGAATAACAATGAATGAATTTACCAGAATTTCTATATGCCTCAATTCATATAAAAATTAATTTTAGTATGAAACCAGAAAAATGCTATCATGAAAATTTGTACACAACTTACTAAAGAGGTTTAGAATAAAATATATTTTTCTGATAAAAATTAAAAATCCCGATTTTAAGTTTTTGATAAAAAAAACTTTTTGAGTTTTTGGAAGAAATATACAGTGATGTGATACAGTCAAGTTACATGTCAAATTAAAGCCCTTGTAATTCTAAAAAGAATGGTACAAATTTGAGCTTTCTAGGACCAACCGTTTTTGAGTTACATGCTTTTTAATATATCAAAACGTTCCTAAAAACTGTCATTATGAAATTTTTCAAAAACGTATAACTCCAAAACGAAAGGTCGAAAAAATTTAAAACTTTGTACTTTTGGTCATAGTGATGAACAGAACACAATCACTGAATATGAGCCATTTTGAAAACCTCAAGGTTAAAAATTATATTTTTATTGGTTGATTTGATATGGAATGACCCTCACACTTTATTTATAAACATTAGTAAATAGTAATAACAAATGGAATTGAGAGCTGCGCATTCGGCTTTTTCTGTTTTTATAATATAGTTGGTCAGTCATTTTTGCATGTAGAATATAACAGTATGTGCGATGCCATTGTTGATCGCTTTGTAATCAATCCTGCCGACAGCAGTAGCACTGAGGACGACAGTCAGCTGGAAAGGGATTGAGTTGAACCACTTTCATCTCGATAATAACGTACATTTTAATTTTTATTGTTGTTACATCTTTCCATACTGTTCATGATTTATGTTATCATACTCTGTCAATATAAGAAACGTGTTAATTAAATAACGTTGCATGACAGCTTTTTGTTTGTAGACAATCGGCATAATACTACAGATGGTTCATGTGCAGTAATTTTTAATAACCTGAAAGATTTCTTCCATTAACATAGTCTGAAAAAGGTGGGATTTTTCATGGTTAATTTTGTGCCCTCTTTGTACCTGCGCCTTTGGCGGGGGCCCACCTCGCCACCGCCTAGCTACGGCCCTGCTTTTAAGCTAGTCTTGTAGAAATGAAATTACTTAAATTAGCAGAATGAAAAATAAATTAATTTAGACATAAAGCCTCGTTAGAACAAATTTTGAAAGGTAATTATTGGTGCATGATATGCAAAAAATAGTGTTTCTTTCAGCTGTCACAAAAAATATACACAAAGGACATGAAATAGTTGGCAGTGTATAGAGAAATTAACAGAAAAGGCAATCTATGAACTAATGCAACCATTATAATTACTTTTGGAGAATTGAGATAAAATAAAATAAAAACATGAAAAGAATTATAATAAATGTTAAATAAATGCTAAACAAGGCTGTTTAGCCTACTGTTTTGAGTCCTTTCAAGTTAATAAATTGCTATAACAGTATACAATGGATTATTCTGTGAATAATAATATACTGGTAATGTGCTTGGGTTATCCTATGACCAATTAAAAAAGTCCTTTCTAGTTACTGAAGGCCTACTACAAAGTAAGTGGTATGCTTACCATCTTAAAATTGTTTCTGATCCCCTACACACATCATATTTCTTGTCCAGTTCATTTTGGTATATAATTAAGTCTTCAAGGTAATCTATTTCGATACCCTACACAGGCATTACTAGTATATTCTGCACTAATGAACTGTGAATAAAAACATTTCACTACTTGTGCACAGTAATCATGTCTTTTTGTTTCTTGGCCCTAGCAGGGACCATCAGTAGTGCTGACAATGCTGGTTATCGCATTTCTTCCATAACTAGGATAGATATCTTTCTTATACATGGTTGATTGGTACTTTGCCAAGGATCATTTTGTTTTATGTAAAATATCAGTGCATCTGCATTCCTTGCATTCTTTTTTAAAGCAAACCCATAAAACGAGAACTGACCACTGCTGCAGCAACCATAAAACGATGCTGCAGCAACCTTATGGTTGCTATACATTTGCTTTAAAAAAGAATGCAAGGATTGTGTGTATATGTGTGTGCTGTTTTCCAAAATAACACATTTTGCTAGATTTTCCTGTGTAAATGTTTTGTAACAGCTTGTATTCTCTTTTACAGGAAAATAAATTTGACTGACTATTATGCACTTACGGAAGATGATTTTAATAATTTTACCAAAATAACTCAGGTGAAACATTTTCTAACAGAGCTAGACATAACAAGCTGTTACTGGATTCCTTCTATTCTGATTTTTAGATCAGTGAGCAGGTTGAGTGCTCTAAGTACACTGTTTGCAGCTGATACAAGTCTTACTGTGAATCAAGTAGCGAAGATACTATCAAAACTTAATGTAAGAACTTCTTATCTTTAAATTATAATTTTCGTTATTTAAGTATGTATTTGTTTGTGTGTTGTACAGTGCGATCAGTATTGCTTTCAGCTATAGTGTTTTATCTATGGGTGAGCATTCCACTCGTTATCCAGTTAGCCAGTTTGGACCCCTTGCTGCGGGGGAAAGCAAACTGATTGCATTGTACCAGAAACAGTAACATATATGACATATTGACATATACAGAATGAATCACCTAAAACTTGCACAGCAGATATTTCAGACATGGAAAGTGCTATTGATGTAGGCCTATGAATTTCATGGCATTGATTGGTAGACAGGGGTTCGTACGTTTAGCCTATAAACAGATTTGAATAATATTTAGAGAGTGTGTTTTTCTGAGCAAACATACAATTTTTTAAATGAAACAATACCTAGTTACATTAACAAAACAAAGTAGAGTAAATTAGAATGTCAGTGGTGTTTGTCGCAGGATTCTAATGCCAGTAGTTACGAGAAATCTTATTTTGAAACCTTTACACACCGACACTTGTACAACCTGTGGTAGCAGAAACTAAAGAAAAACTAAAGGGGATGCACTACCTCTGAGGATTCTGACAAGTAAAGAGACAATTGACCTTCAAAGGTTGTGTTCAAATGACCACCTGCAGCTTCAATACACGCTTCCAGTCTGCTGTGGAAGGACTGCTGTACACGTTCTAGCATTTCAGCGGAAATTTCAGAGCAGGCAGCAGTAATAAGGCATTTCATATTGTCTGGTGTAGTTGGTATGTCCTGGTAGACATTGTCTTTCAGTTTTCCCCACAGAAAAGGTCTAACGGAGTCAAAACTGGTGAATGGGCTGGCCAAGGTACAGGTCCCGTTTGTCCAATCCAACGATTTGGAAACAATCCGTGAAGACAAGCTGTAGTAATTCGTGCACTATGGGCTGGACAGCCATCATGCTCGAACCACAGGTTCCTCCTAGTCTGCAGAGGAACATCTTCTAGTATCACTTGTGGGGGGGGGGGGGGAACATGTAAAGAGATATGCACATAGTACAGTAACACTAATTTTTACTTTCAGCTGAAGAGAATTTCATTTACATGGACTTTAAATGCAGGTAGCCTTCTGCCAAGAGAAAAACTTTCAATGCTTGAAACTTTCTCTATTTACATAAAGTATATCAGCTTGGGAGAAAGTGATGCATATGATATTTTGTTGTGGCTTCAGTATTGCTCACAACTCCGAGAACTTAAGGTAAGTTACAAGATAACCATTTTTATTGTTGTTTGTTTCAAGATAGTTTCATTCTAAATATTGCTATAAAATTGTGTTAAAGGAAGGGTAAACTAAAAAAATACCATTTTCTTATTTGAATCTCATCGCACGGAGCTTTGAATTACGAAACGAATGGTGATCTCGTGAACTTCAGGTGCCCAATATTACGCCTTGTACGGGTGAAGTAAAAAGCTGCCGTGACGTCACGCCTGACTAACTCGCTGGCAGGACAACAGCTGCTGTAATGCTCGGGCGTGTATTTCTAATACACCACCAAGTCTCATTTGTGTTTGTTGTTGATAGAGATGCCTGCAATGTTACCATATAAGGACAAATCTCGGTATTCACAAATTAATATCACACAAAAAGAAAATGACAAGGAATTATTTAAAGAATTGCAAGGAAGAAAAGAAAATACGGAATGGTGTAAATGTGGGCTGTGTATGCATATGAAAACGGGCCACGAAAGTGTGTGTTGTTGGGACTGTGAAGTAATTTGTGAACAGAAGGGGGTTGTAGACTGTATAACACGACATTGCTCATTCGATAGCGTTATTATAAATAAAGATACACTAGTTGCCAGGCGTTATCAGTTAATACTAATACAGTTCAAATACAGCTAATACAGTTCAAAAACAAAATATTTTTCAAGATACGAACAGAGTCACTTTCAGATTCAGAATCATCTTCTGTGGTAGTAGAAATTTCTGAAATGCTAAAAGAGCTATCTAAATCACAATTTCTAGAAGAAACATTCAATGAATCTGTGCAAACATTGACATAAGTTTCATTTCCTAGTTCACACTGAACGCCTACGCTGTTAGAAACTGAATTTTCGTCATAAATACTAGATTCCACATTCATGATTTGTCCATTCCCGGATACTGAAGGATTACTGTTCAAATCTTGCAACAACTCTCTCATTTCCTTCTTCCTTCTTGGCGGTGTTTCAGATTTCCCACGCAAAAGAAGTGATGGCACAGCACTTCTTTTTTAAACAGATTGCGGGGTTTCTCCAGATAACTGTTTTCGTAACTGTACCGAAAGCTCGGTATCATTTTCTTCAAAATGTTGTGAACAAACCGTACTGTATTTAGTAGGAACAAATTTTTCTCTTTTTATTTTTATCAGCCATTGCTTATTTACGTTCGGGTGACTTATCTCTGTTGGGAAATCGATGGAAAGATATTTTAAGTGTGTTATCACTCTTCGACGATGAGTTTGTACACCCCACAACACAACAATAAACCATTGTTTGAACAGATACTCACTAAAAAACTGTAATAGTAGACAGAATACTGTGAAATGTCTTTCACCGGGCGAGACTGAGCCAAGCCTTCGTCAAGCGTGACGTCACGCGCCCATCGCTTTACAATAAATATATTCGTTTTGTGATTAAATGTGAAGGTGTAAAACATTTCTAACAGTGAATATCATTTCTTAAAAACATTTTCTTTCAATCCGTATGAAGAAAATGATACTGAATTTTTAGTTTACTTTTCCTTTAAGGAAAACAAGCGGTGAGGATAAATAATTCCTTGAGATAAAATATTAGACCTCTTCAGTTCAATGTATGTATTTCCATCCTCCTGCATGGCCTGAGAAGTGCTGAATGAAATCAGGGAAGAGTAGTATAAAAAAATGTTACTTTAGCTGAATAGTAATAATTTTGTATTAAATATTTTCCACTTTGTACAATGTATTTGGATCTTAACAGGCCTGTCTTATGTTCACATTGTATTCTGACACTAAAGTGATAGTGTTTTGACTTCTATTCTCTCTTTTTAATACTTCTGGTAAGTCGATATACATGAACACTTGCAGAACAAGCTCCACATATAAATCACAGATTTCCCTTCTGCATTCTTTATACAAATACTTGTTCTTCAATTCCTCTTTCTCTGGTGCTCATGCAGGTTTCTTTGCTGACACATTACATTTAACCAAATATGTATATTGTTTTCACTTTGTATTATTAAAAAAAAAAAAAAATTCTGCATAAAATTAACCAAGCTATTTAGTGTCAATCAGCTATTGAACAAATGCTACATTTATGTGCCTTGAGACTTTCCTGATGTTGAGAATAGATAGTGGTTACATTGTTTCCAACCAGGTAAAGTGAAGTAAAGTAAAGTGTTCCCTATTACAGGCCTGGAGGCCCAGAGGATTCCAAGAGGTTGAGGCTCCCAGATTTTTAGACAATCGGCACACAAAGGCGGTAAGGTTGTCAGCCTTATGCGCCGGCCGCTTTTACCCCCAGGATTGCTCCTAGTACTCATTTCTGTTAGAGGCTGAGTCGACCCCAGGGCCATAGTGCCACCAGAAGGATTAGGACAATTGAAAAACTCCAATGACCTCGTCGGGGATCGAACCCGGGACCTTCCTTATCACAACCTTTGCTGTATTTGGAAGTGATAGAGGCTAATACTGACTGCTAGGAGGGCTGTACTGTAGACCACCATCTCTAGCGACCTCTGCTACTATATGGCTCCAGTAGAAGCTCTTCCTCCCCAGTGCTGCAGGTGACTTAGTTGTTGGTACATTTCACTGCTGCTTTACTCCCCGCACTGTAGATAACAGTGGGATTTCCCACTCGAAGACACAACCGGAGTTCCATTCCATATAGGTTATGTCATATAGGATTGGACAACAGTGCAATAATAGGGAATAGGAAGTGACTAGATAAGAACATATACATATATGAATTTAACTTTGATACTAGAAAAAGATTTAAATTTCATACTCAAAAATTTATTTACAATGTGATTACAATACGATGGTAAACAAAACTTTCTATTATGAAATACTTTCTGTAAATTAAAAAAAAATATATATTACAAGCTCTTAAAGAAATATAATGAAAATTATTACAGTTTAAATGCTTTTACCAGACTGCTTGTAAAAAGAAAATGTCTGCCTATATATATATATACAAAAAAGATCTAGATCCTTACTGAAACAAAAAAAAAATTCTTCTGTGAAATACAAAGAGAATGCCTGAAGGGCAGAAAGAATGAAAGAAAGGAAGGGAGTTGGGCGGACACACACAATATTCATACAGCACAGTCATACAGATATCTCTGGAATATAGTCTGGCGAAAGCCAGGCGAGCGAGTGAAAAGAATTTACATATTAAACAAATGAACAATGAACAAAAAAAATCAAAATAAATGAATTAATGTGATAAATGTACTACATGAATGAATATAGCTCGCTCACCTGTATTTCAGACCATTCCAGAGGTACCCCAGACGAACAAGATTCGCACCGAAGGTCACAATCAACCCAACTCAGGAAGTGACAGCAAGAAGACAGATGTAGAATTAGAACGAGCGGCTAGTCCCCGGCCATAAGGTAGAAGTGAGATAGAAGAAGAAAGAGGGGAGGGCATGCACATAACACACTGCTCTGCGCACCTTGGAGACTAGACGTTAGAGAGAGAATACAAAACAAGAGCAGACTTGAACTTACAAAGAGAATATAAACAACAAAAATAGCATACCAGCACGTAGCGGTATTAAGTGAGGAACTCTATAAGCTTTTACCAAAACAAATACATGTAGTTCGTGTGCGTACAATGGAGTGCAGAATAATAACTGTAGAGTTCTAAATATCGCAGAAACTAAGCACCGAACACCAGGATCTTGGTCTGATCAAATTGGATTTTGTGCCCAGTGCCGACATAGTGCTGGGCCACTGCAGACTTGTCTGGGTAATGGATCTGCAGTGATCATTGCATCTTTCCGATATAAACATCTCTACATTCATAGGGACATTTGCTATATTTTTGGAGGGGGTGGGTGTATGGTTTTTATATTCTGTTTTCTTAGGAACCTGGTAAGGTTTCCAATAAAATATCCAAAGTTATCCAGACCCATATCTCAATGAAATTATAGTTATTTGATAATCATAACACTTTCCTGTTATAACATTTTAGGTTGTTAGTTTTTATGACCAAGATGAAATATTAGAAGTAGTAAGATTTATTACTATAGTACATAAATCGTCCGACCTCCAATGAGGATGACCACTAAGGATCCAGAATGCAACACAAATCATAAAAGAATATTTACAATTAACCTTAAAAATTAACAGTTCAAAATTGCAAAGATTGTTAGAAAAAGAAGGGGGAAAAAAGTCTAGTTCTGCTTCAGGTAAAGGTGGACCATGAAGTATCTGCAGAGAGTCTCTGAGTATCCGTATGACAATTTCCCTGATTTCCTGGAAATTGAAGTGGAGTGCAGGATTTTCTAGAATGTTTTTGGTGTATCTAGGAAGGGTACCTCTTGCCCCGAACAGGGTTAAGAGCAGGATGTTTAAAACTTGAAACTTCCATTTGAATGGTTATGATTCAATAGGTATTTTTTTCTTTTGCAGATGATTACTCCTCATGTGATATCGTATCCACCACATACAGCACAATTGCAGTCAAATCTTAACTTTCCTCACCTACATACACTGATACTGTCAACACCATGTACCACTTCTGTTGGTGGGATTGTTGACCTTCTTTTTCATACAATCTTGAGTAACGTGCAGAGATTGAATTGTTGGAAACTATTTTGGGTTACTGTTCCAGATACAGGTATATACAGTTTTAATTATTCCTTAAACTACTGTCTGACTTCCTGCCTTTATTTTCTCTTTCTTTCTTCCTCCCTCTCTCTCTGTCTCATTTGTTTCTTGTTAAGTAGAAATAAAGGTAATATAAAGTTAAGTACGGTACTCTCTATGGTCCTAAGTACCGTATTTTACTGATTATAAGACGCTCCGGACCATAAGACACACCTTGATTTTAGAATGGAAATTTAAAGGAAAAGAAATTTAATGCAATTCTAAACGGAATAATATACTTCATTGCATAAACAAATTATAACCTTGTATGATATAATCAGTGTAAATCACTTCTAACGTAAAAACCTGCGTTGTACGAATATCCCTTTTGTACAGGTGGCATGGCGTTAATTTTAACTACCGATTTGATTTCTCATGAAAGACTGAAAATACTTTTACACCCTCCAGCCCTCAATTCGGCATACGGTAAATGTAACGGGACAAGGCTGTTTATAGGTCATTGCCTTTATTTAAACCACCCGACAGAGACAACTCCTTTCGTATAAAAGAACTCAACAATCCTTTCTTTTCACAGTGTATACCTGGTTTCCAGCTGCCCTCGTTTTGTGACTGTGACAAGTGCAGTAATGTACAGTCTATGCCAAAATTTGTAACTATCTTATCGTTTGTAACATCTTGTTTAGAAATTAATTATGGTCTGGCAATATATACCATATTTTAATATTTTTTGTGTACTTCGGACCATTAGATGCACCCAACATTCAAGGCTCTGTTTTGAAGGTAAAAAAGTGCGTCTTATGGTCCGTAAAATACGGTAGGTTTATTATCATGCTTCGAACACTTATACAGGGATTGAAGATTAAAGTTTATTGTGGCATATACCCAGCATAATGTCACTGTTTGTGGACAGACACGCCACAACATAAGCAGAGCTTGCCTTGAGTGCATCTACTGGATTTCACTCAATCAGCAATCAAAGATAATGTTGTAACAATAATTTTTACCCCTAGGATTTTTCTTGGTAGGAGCTGAATTGATCCAGTGTCATACTGAACCAGAAGTGTTAGGAAGGATTCACACCAAAGTAGCATGCTACATGCAATGTGCTACTTATTTTAAATCCCAAATAAACAATTTGAAGTCTTAACACCAAAGTAGCGTGGCTGTAGTGCCATTCACAGAGTGCAACTTTCATTTCTTAAGTATATCAGGATTTATTTTATGCTATGCTACTCCGGATGACACATGTGTTCTGTTGCCTTTTCAGCTGTTAAGAAAATTCATTGTGAGTTCGTTTGATGTTTCTAGATTACAGTTGTGGCTTGTGGCTTAGAACGAGGGTGTGCTGCATATACCATTTCATAAGCCTACATTTAAAATGAAGAAAATATTTTAAGCCTTCTTATAATGAAGAAGGTATAAGTATTATTTATATAGCCTTTTAAAATTAAAGGATTCGACAATGTTGACCTTCTAAATATAACACAACTTAATATTGATAGATTTAGGCCTACTTCATTGTCTCTTTAAGAAAAAATGATAATTCTTTTCCTTGCTTAGCCTGTAATAAAAGTACAGCTCTGCACGTTTTTCCCAAGCAAAGATATGTTAAAAAAGATTCTGTTGAACATAATTTATGGACTTATGGTACATTCCCAACCATGGTTTTTATACAAGGTATGTTTTCGTTAGATTTGTCTGTACTAATTTATTTGTCTTTAAATCTCAAAGTTCGCAGATTCAAATGTATTTAGTTATGCATACATCCAGCAGTTCAATGTTTGTAAATTTACGGCATGTAACATAACTTCTAAGAAGGTTTATAAGTACTGTATAAACAACCCGTTTTCATAAGCCCACAATTAAAATAAAGAAAATATTCTTAAGCCTACTTACATAAAGAAGAAGGTATAAGTATTATTTATGTAGCCTTTTAAAATTAAAAGATTCAACGTTGACCTTCTAAATATAACACAACTTAATATTGGTAGACCTACTTCATTGTCTTTTTAGGGAAAAATGATAAATATTCTTTTTTCTTGCTTAGCCTCTAGTAAAAGTACAGGTCTGCACATTTTCCCAAAGCCAAGATATGTTAAGAAACGTTCTGTTGAACATAATTTACGTACTTATGGTACATTCCCAACCATGGTGTTTATTCAAGGTATGTTTTCATTAGATTTGTCTCTACTAATTTGTATTTAAATCTTGAAGTTCATAGATTCAAATGTATTTACTAATGCATAAATGCAATAGTTCAAATCTTGTACATTTACGGCATGTAACATAACTTCTGCAAAGGATTATAAGTACAGCGTCAGTATACAATCTCATTAAGTAAGAAGAAAATTGATGCATATACTATCCAGAAGAGTGGGGCTGGAGAAGAATGATCTTGTGTCTACTAGGTTATGTTTGCACGTGTCTAAGCCAAAACTACAGTTTCGTTTATATTCCTACAGATGTCACGATAAGTTATTTATGTGTTAAGATTTCAACAGAACTAGAACATCATGCAGGTAAGACATCAATTAAGTGAAGAGAAGTAAAGCCTCGGTAGCTCACCATACAGATCTGAACAGCACTTTCCACTGTTAAATTGACATATCTAAAAAGTTGGCATGACGTCACTTTAGTCACATCGAAACTGCGCATGAGCTGATCACACTTTACAGAATCTAGTTAAGGAAATTGATAGCTAGTTAGTTAATCGATAAGGAAAGTAGCCCATTCATATTATTGATATCAACAGATGAGATCTCACCCGGAGGCACTGAGCTCAAAATATATGTAAAATGAAGTAGAGTATTGAGTTTTAAAATAGCATTATATAACAAACAGAAAACAAGCTGTGTACTGCAGCACATTAAGAGATGGTAAATTATAGCAAAAATGGCATGAAATCGTGGAAAGCAACCAATTTAATATAGATTTAATACTAACTGTGGAAAAGTATTCATGCATTTATTGTATGACAATGAAAGAGAACAGCAATCGAAATTAACAGGAAAACGAGTGGATTAAAATTGCTGAGACTTGCTCCTCTAGAGGTACCGTAAATTATATTATTTTTAATTCTTAAAATAAGTGTTTTCAATTGGCCTAATTCTTCTGTGGCAGAATGACACTGGGATCATATCAGCCTCTATCACATATAAGTACTGTGAGCAATCCAGAGGGTAGAGCAGTCAGTTTATAAGGCTACCTACCATAAAAATTGCTTTTAATTCCCTTAGTAAAAGTAATTGAATTTTATATGCTAACTCATTTGAGGGAAGCTCATGGCTACAATCTAATTCTGACATCTATAAATATTTATTTAATTGTATTTATTGTAAGGAGAATAGTATACAAAAATCAAACCTGAGGTTATTTCTACTTTGAGTAGAGAACTGAATTCTAAGACATTCTGTGACATTCCCGTTTTTCTACTTTTAAGAAAAACACTGCTATTCAGCTGAATGCATGCATGTGATATCACGTAACTGGCCTCGTACAAGCATAATAGCATTATGTTTGTGTTATATAATGTACCCAGAACATGTAATGACTTCAGGTGATACTGAACCATACCAGTTTTGAATTTTATATTGTGATTATGAGGACATTACATTATAAAAACCTTATTTTCTCACTCAACTTCACTTTTAAGTGTTTACTTACATATAACACACTTCACAAGCGACTTGCTTGCATCCTCAGATGAGGTCCACTGCCTGGTCCAAAATGTTACTTACTAAAAACACAATGCAGCCCAACCTGGATAGCCAACAGAATCAGTTTATATATGATACCGGCCGTGGAAGCCTTTGAACTTAAGAAGTAAAACAATAAAACAGCAACCAGTATGATGCTTATTTACTTCACAAAATCCTTTGGACTAAATTTAGGATTCCATGGCTTATAGACAATTTATTACCTGGGTAAATTCTTGGATAGAATGGTGTGTTATGTTGTCAGTACTACAACCATAACATCAGAAACCAATGATATTTGGCAATTTACTTAACTTTATTTTGGTGACCACATTTAAACTGTGATTCTTCAAAGTCTTCACCAGTGAGATGCATTAAGCACAGTGAAGTGCCAAGACCGGGATTAAAATTTTTCCTTCTACAATACTGTAACCACACTTGGAAATGTGAATCACTTTGATTGAGGAAACATTGGACAGTATGCCCTTTTCACGATTATGCTTCTTTCTTGTAATTGTAGGCTTCCGCGGCCCAAGTTGATTATAAAATCTTCTTGGCTTCTGGGTATCTGCCACGTCATGTGTAAGCTCTGTGCTGGTTATGAAGAAAGCAAATACTGACATCTTAGAACACACTGTGTACAGAAAACCCACCCATACAGACGAACAGGGTAATTGAACTGGAATTCTCACCAGCCACAAAGAAAGGTATTATTGAAACATTAACCACCAGGGCTGTAAACCTAAGCAAAGGATCTAACCAAAGGCATGAACTGCATCATCTAACTGAATCACTACAGGAAAGTGGGTTTCGTAAGGAGGCCATTTCACAAACTATTAGGGAAATGACAACAAAGGAGTGGCACATAAAAGGACCGTTGACACCACCGACACTACAGAGAGACCTAAGACCGCATATCTCCCATGTATACAAGGAACAGCTGACAAGATCAAGAGGTTGCTACGATCACATAATATTAAAACTATTTTCCTCTGTACAAACAGAATCAGCAGCTTTATCAGAAAGGAAAAAGACCGTTTGCCACTCCTACAAAAACCTGGGGTCTACACCATCCCTTGCAGTTGGCAATTGCCAGTACATTTGGGAGACTGGTCGATCAGTGGAAGAAAGGTTAAAAGAGCACATCAGAGCAATGAGGATGCTCCAAACAGAGAAATTCAGCAGTAGTTGAACACTGAGGCCACAAAACTTGCCATTGAGTAGTTTGACAAAACGAAGATCCTGGCCACAGTCACATACAGGACTCACAGGAAAATATGGGAGGCCATAGAGATTATCAAGTATCCGAACAACACCGATTGGGATGAGAGCCAGAAGTTATCAGGGATATGGAAACAACATCTGCATCCTAATAAATCCTGATAAGGACCGTTTTCCTTGCTATGTGTCTGGACCAATCACAATGAAGTACCGGCATGTAAAAAAAAAAAAAAAAAAAAAACCTGATTGGCTGGAATGCAGTAACATACCATTCACTATGTCATGTATAAAATATTGCCACCTATTCCCTCGTATAGAATCTTTTTGTTAAAAAATCAGCTCATAGCTTTGTCAAAATTAAAATTTATATTTGTCAAAATTATAAAACATAGTTAAAATTTATGTCTGTCAATTTTGTAAAATACATTTCGTATATTGTAATGTCTCAACCAACAGTGTTAGTTCACCTGATGAAAGAAAAGGACCTGAAGATGGCTGAATAGCCGAAATATATTGTCCAATATACGAAAAGTATTTTACAAAATTGACAGACATAAATTTTAACTATGTTTTATAATTTTGACAAATATAAATTTTAATTTTGACAAAGCTATGAGCTGATTTCTTAACAAAAAGATTCTATAGGAGGGAATAGGTGGTAATATTTTATACATGACATACAAATCCCTCGTAGGAGATAAATAACATGAAATTTATCAATACCATTCACTATATATACAGAAGTCTTTTCCAACAAAAGAAAATTGAAACCTCAAACCAAATACAAGGTCAAGAGCCCAAACTTGGGGCTCATACCTTTTGCAGTTAGGGTCAGAAATGCCCAGTAAGTCTATCCTCCCTCCCTCCCTCCCAAGTAAGTTGCAGTAGCCTTGATAAAGACCACAGCAAGATGGTTGAAAAGTTGGCAGAGAAGTTACACATGATGCGGCAGATACCTAGCAGATTTTATGCTTCTTTCTTGTTTAATCATTGCACCTTTATGCGCTACAAGATGGTGCTACATGGTGCAAGCAAAACATGATGTCATGCTTGAATCTTTCACTGATCATTATAGCCAAACGAAGCGTTATAGAAAAATAAAACATTGTTGTCCATATTTCATCAAATACTTCAAAATAATTTCAAACAATTTATTTTTTATGTTGTACTCTCCTTTGAGATTAAATTAGATTTTAATTCTTAGAAACGTTAAAGGAGGTGACAGTATGCAGCTAATATGGTAAATATAGAAAGTGTCATTATGATGTCGAGCAAATCAATAGTCATTTAGAAAAGATAACATAAAAATGGAGTAGGATATAACTAGAATATGTACAAAATAATGCACTAAAGTTATTGGAAGAAATTACCCATAATAATAGAAAAATAACAATTCAGTTAAAAAATGATAATAATAGAAATTAACAACAGTACAGTTGCATACCTTACTTGAAATAATCACTGATTTTTTATTAAATTAATGAGGAAAACACTGTGAAGTGTCAATAATATATTAAACTTCAAAAGAATCTACTTCACATACTTATTGTAAGTAAAAACCTACCAAATTAGAATGTACGTTTCGACGGGTTCCCCATCATCATCAGCTGATTTTACTGACAAGTTTTCTTCTCTATCCACCAGATGTCCTCCAGGTTGTATAAAGTTTGAAATGAGGTCATTGTCTTTAGTGATGTCAAAATATTTCTGAGTCTATCTTTGTTTCTTTTGGATTATACTTTTTCCCAAACAGTTCATTCAAGTGTCTCTGAATACATTTCAGTAATTTTGCCTCACTATTTTCACTGTTGCCATTTCAAAATTTCATACAACCTGGAGGACATCAGGTAGATATAGAAGAATAATTGTCAGTAGAGTTCAGCTGATGATGGGGAACCCATCGAAACATATGTTCCAAATTTGTAAGTTTTTTTACTTACAACAAGTGTGTGAAGTAGAATGTTCTAAAGTTTAGTATATATAATCACTGATTTTTTCCTGTATTATTTCTGAACTTTGTATCTGTCTTAAACTAACTCAACTACACTTCCTTAAACAAACTTCATTTTGAAATCCACACCAACAGGGAATGCAAAATTGTCACTTTGCTGAGGGTTTGGATACACAAGAAGCCTTAACCATTTCAGAAACTTCACTCATTAACCCATCTGCTTACAATGGTGGTCGATTCAACAGAATTCCTTAGCAATCTCATTCCTTTCCTAGCCGAGAGCACCAGGTCTTGTTTGAAACCTCTATTTGTTCTAATAATGTTTTTTATGGAGTCGTAAGAGACACTAGGTCTGTTTTTGTTTTTATATAGTAAGCAGAAACTGATTTCATTTTGGTGGTTATTTATCCCCAAACTGCTATTTTTAAATAGCACTGAATCATCAGGCCCCTTTTCAGCCTTAACCAATAATCGCTCAAATGAGAACATCACCTTAGCATAAACTTTATTATCTACTGATTTGAAACATGCAGAAAAAAGTTATCTTCAACAAAAAACAATAATTTTCCAAGTATAGGCTAAATTTTTAAAAATAAATTAATTTTTTTACATATCCCTTGCTTACAATATGGGTTGCAGTGTCCTAACTTTATAATACAGTTCGCAGAGAACTTTCCCCAACCCTAGTATTGTGTCTTTCTGGCCAGACAATGTATGTTCCTGGAATATTCCAGGGTTTGAGAGATTCTGGATGCCTGTAGTATTGAGATAGGAGGATCCAGGTAAAATAAGCAGTTGCTGATATGCCTGGAAGATGACAGGGCATGAAGGAGCCTCTCGAATTAAGGTATTTTGCTGTTCAGTATATTATTTTAAAAAATATCCATTAAATATTTCCTGACAAATAATGCAAGATTATGCGATATTAATTTTATCGACCAAACATTCAAGCTAAATTTATTTTCCATGTATATTTTATAACGTAGGCCTCTATAACATTTAAATGGAAAATTAGCTGTTCCTCCATTAAAATAGTGTAAGAAATGACTGACGAAATATAACCATAATTTACTTCTGTCAAAGCGTTGCCTAGTTCTTCAAATAAATGGTATTTAGGAGGTTGCGAACGCTAGGTATAATTCGTAAGCAGATGGATTAGTAGTATGTAGTTCTTGAAAGCACTGCAAAGAGAGATGCATGTTTTGACAGGAGGTTATATATAGCATTAGTCAGCGATCAGAGCTGAATACCGTACAGTGCTGACTCTCGACTGTTTGATTCGTGATACAATGGTAGCTTCTCTATAATGATGTAAATATTGTATAATCAACCTTTAATTGATATCAAAAGGATCCATTAAATGTGAAAATAACGAAATAAAAATTAATAAAAAGATTGCTCAGATAACAAGTAGATTATTGACATTCTACTGAACTTCAGTAATTTGTTTGTTTGTTTGTATGAAGGAGTTCTTATATTCTCTCCTAAGCATGATAAACTGATTGGGATGGTATCTTATCTAGATATCTGAACCATTAACATTAAAATATTCAGTTTTTTTAATGGTATGGCATATCATTTTGTTTCCCAGCTTTCAGATACCTACCCTGCTTATATTGGCTCACTTCAAGCACTGTTTTACGATTCCAAGTAGTATCAAAACAAGTTGAAACCTTATTACTTGAGAAAGGTCTCTTTAGGCTTGATGAATAGTAAATAATTTTGTTCTGCTTGGTCTTCTAATTTCAGTTCCTTCAATAATGCCAGAAGTATTCTCAAGCATGAATACCTTATTCATGAGCTCAAAGAATACAGTTCCAGTTGAATTGATTGTTCATCCAAGTTTAGAACATCTATATTTTGGTTATCAAAATTTAGGACAGATTCATTCACTTCTGTCATTAATGATGCAGATGCCTCGTTTAAAGAAGTTATTTTGCTCTGGTTGGGTTAAGGTAAGAAATATTTTATTTGTACAGTTCATTGATATGATTTTCTGAGCTTCTAAGCATGAATCTCCAATTTTCTCACTTTAGATTCCTATTGTAAGTGGTCATGTTGTTTCAGTTATCTGTGCCCACCTGCCCACACAATGCTATGTTGTTCTGAGGTGGGTCTTACATCCAAAGTGAGAGTTTATTTGTATATTGCATATCACTTGTTATATTAGCAACTGTGTTTGGAGAATGGCTGCTGCTTTTCTCCGAACAGGTATGAGATTCATGCTAACCTATGTTAGAGGCAGTTAGGTTAACACATTCCCTGCAAAGGGGTATTATAATTGGACTCGTCCAAGCATTGACCCACCGGTGTTCTGATGATGATGATGATGATGATTTGGGTTTGAATGTTCATGACATGTCATATTTTTGTCTTGACCTCCATTCTCGCCACAAACACAAATTGAACATGAATTTCATGCTTGTTATCTTAATTGAACCGTTTTTATTTTAGTCATTTTTATGGTCTTGGTCATATTTTGACAATTTTTTATAATTTAACATAGCCTATTTCAGTTATAAATTCGGTAGAGGACCTCAATTATACAGTATATTGGCTAAATGGCAGAGTTAAATTTGAAATTTATTTAATTAATTTAATGTTATGCCTTATTAGGTACCGGTAACCTAATTTTAAAATTAAAGTAATTATTCATATTTTATAGGGGCAAGCATGGTCTACAAAATATTATCTGGAGCTGATGAAGCAAGCAAACAGAAGCAAATTCTTTAAGTATTACAAGTACAATTCATTACAAATAGAACTGTAAAACACCTGTAAAACTGTTAAAAAGTGATTAGGCCTATTTAATTGAAATCATGTAATGTAATAATTTAGCATCATTAAACGTTTTAAATTGGAATATTTATTTTTAGGAAACACATTCTTTTATATGGTCATATTTAGGACTTTTGGGTCATGTTTAGTCATTTTTAAAGGCATATTTGCAGTCATATTTTCCACCTTTTTAGGTCATATACATCCAAACCCTAATGATGATATTATGTAAAATCGGTTTGTCTCGCCAGTGTCCCAAAACATGTGTGGCCTATTGTGTAGGAGATATTCCTTTAAAAGTACCATTGCAGCTTTGAGCAAATCGACCCTGATGTGACCCTGAAATTCAAGTTATGTTTATGTGATAGTTTTCAGAGGGAAAGAATGGTTATATTTAAACAATATTAACATCATTCTAAGTACAAATACAAGCTAAGTTTAAAATTCTTTTTAACAGAATTGCATACTTTCACATTCTGCAAAGTCACATGATGCTGGATTGTAGATTTCCTGTGGTATTCTGTGTAGAATATCACAACTCTCTTGGTTTTCTCGGCTTCCTTCTTGTTGTGCTGAGGAAAGATTCTTTTATAGCACAATATGCAATGTCACCAATATTTCCTTGCTGGTCCTTCAACTTTTTTCAGAGAATGTGCTCTTTTTCTTCAAGGAAGACAGGCAAGTACAACATCTACAGTGATGGAAGTCAGGTGATTCTTTGCATGCCTGGAAGACCATCCATAAAGAGCTTCATTCACAGTATTAAATATAGGCTTTCATTACAGTAATCCCTAAGAGAAGCTCCATTGCCACATTCTTCCATCATTTCACACCTTTTTTTTTTCAAAACAGAATACAGTAAAATACCAGTATAACGAAATTTAGGGGACCTCAGAAATGAATTTGTTATAATGAAATTTTGTTATACTGAAATTTTACAGGTGTACAATGTTCTGGACTTAATTTTTGGAAAAAGTAAAAATGGTCACCAACCACTACACATGAATTTAAAACGGAATGTGGTATAATGCTTTGTGATAGAAGAAAATCTTGAAGACTATGTGTGCCATGTGTTGCCTTCACAAGAGTCAAACTCTTCTGATCACTGTGTCGGATACCTTCCTCTTCAACCTCATCATCACATGGATTTCTATCACTCAAAATGTCTGCCACAGTTCCATCATTTGTGATATCTTGTTACACTATCACATCACAGTCCACACTGACATAGTCATTAAGATTCACCCTTTCAGGCCCATCTTACTTTTCACACAAATGCTTCCAGTTCTCTTCTCTTTTTATGTCATCTGGCACTTCACTCCAGCTTTTCTAAAGCAGTTAGCGATTATTATTTCTTCTTTAAGCTATTTCCATTCAGCATTAATATCTCTCCCTGAGTCAATATTACACAGCATACGCCGAAAAAAAATAAAATTATATACAGGCAAATAAGTGAAATTTATTTTGTTATACTGAAAGTTCTAAATTTGTTATAATGAAATGTTTTAACACATATTAAATAGGGAAAAGAGAAGGGGCCAATACATAATTTTGTAATACTGAAAATTTTGTTATACCGGTGTTTGTTATACTGGTATTTTACTGTAGTAGGAAGAGATCTGGTGATTGAGGTCTGCATTCTTCTTTGCCTTGTTGTACTATAAGACAACTTTTGGTTTCATTTACTCTTCTCCCTTCGTGTTTTTCTTAACCAGTATTCTCTAAAATGGCTTGATCTGTATTATTGTGATCATGAGAACCCTCCTTTTGTCCATTCAGTTAATTATTTTAATGCCTTTTTTTTATCTATTACCCCTTCTTTTATGGTTTGTCTCCAACATTATTGGTAAGTCTGATCTATTGGAATGTATTGTTCGAAAGAATGTGATTCTGTTTAACAACTTACGTGCAAGAGAAATGCTGGTATAGAAATTGTCTGCAAACAGAATACAACCTTTCTGGAGTAGAGATTCATACATTTTCATGCTTGGCTTGTTACTTGCAGTTTGTCATCTTTCCTTGATAACCTTGAGCGCATAGCTATAATATTCAACAAAACAAAGAGTTTCACTCAGTATTTCTAAGACTTGTTAGTGATATGTTGTCGGAAAAGCAATTTTTCTCGCAAAGGAATCATAGATTCATCAATAACCAAATCCCTACCAGATGTTAGAGCATTCTGAAAATTATTCTGTAACTTTTCGATTAATGACTGGACCTTTTAAATTCAGTTTTCATTTCTGGGGTCCTCATTATCAACAAAATGTGAACAAGACAACAAAGCTAGAAAGCTGTTGAGTGGCATGGTGGCTTTGACTACTTTATTTTTATCAAATTGGTTCTTTGACCAATAAGTGGACATTTTTGGAACTTTGTCATTCATCAAGAAGAAGCAGCCTTCTGTCAACAACAGAAAGTCTTCAGAAGCATCATTTAATTATAAATTTCCAACGATTTTGATTAAATATAATTCTGTATATCGTCAGTATATTGTCATCCCGTGAACATCAAGAAGATGCTATAGACTATATAAAATAGATTAATTACCTGTAGACACTAAAATCTGTGTATGACAAAGAAATTAAGTTCTTTGTGATTTCTAAATTTTTCTCAATTGAGACCTGGTGCAGATCCAGAATTTATTGAAGGGAGGGGCCGACATAAAACGAAGTTTGCAATTACAGGGGAGGAGATGTGGGGGTATGGAATATCCCCCAAAAAACAGGGAGGTCCAGGGGCCCTCCCTCGGAAATTGAAAAAAATAAATAAATAAATTAATTAATTAATTAAGTGCAGAATGAACAGCTTTCAGGTCTTCCAGGTAATCCCTCCAAATTTTTCAGCATATTCTCTTTTTTACCCAGAGTTTTAGTTCTGTTGAGGAATTTGTCGGTTTTACATAAATTATACAAAAATTAAAATTACTACTCAAATATCAAACTTCTTACCTTTAATTTAAAGTAATCTTAGTGCTGGTCTGAAATAGTTCACAAGAAATCAATTCATCATATTAACAATAATTAAAGATAAGGAACTGGAACAACTGCTGTCTTGTGGGTTGTCACCATGCATCTAGAATATAAATACTATTCAACTTGCATTTTACAATCCTCAGGTTGAAGTATGGCAAATACGTAAATGTTTTTATTTTGAATTTAATTAAATTTGAATGTTATTTTATTAAATAATTACTTTTGACAAATATAAAGTCAAATCAATGAGAAATAAAAGCCGAGAGGGGGGCCCTATGGCCCCTCCCCTGGATCCACCACTGGTCGAGACAGAAATTAAGTCTGAAAATGATACAAATAAAAATAATTCTTCTGTAAATAATCTTGTTCTAATATTTTGTGGTTTGTGTTGATGGACTTTTATTTTATTTTATACACTGGAATTGTTTAAGTATTAAGTATCATTCTATTGTTTGAGTATTAAGTATCATGTGTATGGTTTTTATTTTAAGAGTTGAATTTTTTCTCTTCATAGGTGTACTGGACTGTTCTGTTTAATAACTTGTGTCCCAGCTTGAAAGAAATAAATATTGACCACTGTGTCAATAGTTCTGATATTGGTATAGCTGAAATATATGTACTGGAAAATGTAACCAAACTTGCTCTTCCTTCATGCATTTTGGATGGTAAGTACGTAATGAATTTAAAATTTTGCTATTACAGTTCTTGTTTAACTCTAATACGTATTCAATTTTTTAACTCTTCAGTAGAGATTATTTAAAGGGATGCCTACCGTGTGCAGGAGGAGGTAAAGCCCCTTTTATTTTAAAGATGGTAACATTTGCCATAATTCCCCTAAAAATTAACTAGCTTTTCTTGGTATGAAATTGTTCTAGCAGAATATTGAGATAACATTAATTGCATAGTATGAATTTTTAATGTATTGTTATAAAACAGATATTCTAACTTTTTTCTTCTGAAAACAGAATTTAAAATTCAATTAACATTTTTTTGGTTATCCTTCACCCGCTTGTACACTCGAGTGCATGGAAACTTTCTAATGCTTCTGGTATCTTCTAATGTTTTTCTTTATGTAAAGTTGACATTGAATCTCCTTGTCATTTGTGTTCCACACCAGTCCTGTGTAGGGTGGTCATTTCTAAAATGTCAGAAAGGAGGACACACTTCTTCGGTAATCTAGCATAGTATAAAACTTCGGGCATGGACGACTTGACAGCAGATATTGCATGGTATAACCCTGACTAATTTTACTTAATAACTGCATTTATATAAAATAAATGATAGTATGCTATCATGGTATGGGCAAGCGTGCCATCCTTAGGAATAGATTCAGATTTTTCCGAGGCACCAACTAAACAAATGATAGTATCGACAAGCGTGCCAACCTTAGGATTGGCAGGAACATATGGGAAAATACAAATTTTATTAATATGCTTTACCGATCCATCAGAGTCTCGAAAAGGGGGACAAATCAACGTCTGGCATAAAGCTGCGCCTGATAGAGGACTGCTTAGCAAAAAGCCTTACAGTCCGGCCAAAAGCCAGACGTCTGGCCACCCTAGTCCTGGGTGAGCCATTCTCTTACTGGATTGAGTTCAAGTTTGACAAGCCTAGGTGACCTATGAATGGGGCTGAGAGGCATGATCACATCGAATGTCTGGACCAGCTCTGTCTCCTATTGGCTTGGCATCAAAAGATTGGCACTGAAACATTAACATATGAACGCAGGTCGGTTTCAGCTTCTGGAGGAAAGGATTGGAGGTTTGGATGAAATTGCCTTGTACAGTCGGTAAAATAAAAACATCAGGCGTTATTTGATAAAGTACCACGAACAAGGATATGCGCATGTACAGGAAGACTTAAGGTTAGGTTCACACCTGCCTCTTGTCTATCCCTGTATTTTCTTGATTATTTAGTCAGTTTTGTTCCAAAATGAACATATATAGAAGGCTGTGGCTATATGCCTCACATCCGCCATATTGTTGCATGCAGTGGCGTAGGAAGGGGGGTGCGGGCCGCCCCGGGTGCCATCACCCGAGGGGGTGACAAAATAAAAATAAATCTTTGTAAGTAAAAAATTGCTCAAGGGAATTTAATTTATTATTTAAAACAATTAAATAAGCTTAACAGCTATCTACAAGTCATCAATGGTAATAAAACGCGGCTGAACTGGCCGATGTGTTGATACGAACAATAATATTATGGTTAGGGGGAGGGGTGTTTAATTCTGCCGATGCTTGTCACTGCAGTTTTATTAATTTAAATGAGACTTCAACAATCGGTGAAATTTATATCACTCAAGCCGCAACCAATTCTACCCAATGCGGCAGTCATGACTTTGACGAAAATAAACTTCGAATGTCAGTTGACTCCAAAGTCTCCGGCAATCTAGATTTTGAACTCGGATGTGCGCATATTTAAGAATAGATGATTAATAATACAGTTCCGTAAAATACTTACATTACTTGTTTATGAAATTTATTAGGATCAACCTATAAAAAAAATCTTATGTATAATTCACATAACTTCCTCTGCCCAAATAAAAGCGTCACCTTAAAAATAAGAGAAAGTCGTCGCTAATCTTCGTGTTACATCCCCAAAAGGTACCTAACCAAAATACAAAATTTTGTTTTCGTACAATTTTCCGTTGCAAGAGGCCGTATTGCAAAGAGCGCGTATTCAGAGTGGGTGGCTTATAACTATCCTTCAGAGAATTATTTCTAAAAAGTGTTTCAAATAAAAGTTTTAGCTCTTAGTATAAGAAACCCACTGGCAAAATTTAAAGAAAAACGTTAGAGCCGTTTTCGAAAAAAAAAAGTTCTTTATGTAAAAATAAGGAAAACTCTTCTCCAATCTTCGGTTCACATTTTCAAAGGTACCTGACATAAATACTAATTTTGTCCTTTTATAAAAATTCACTTTCCAAAATTCGAGATTTCGCTTGGAAAACAAAATATAAAAATATAAAAAAAAATCACTCCAAAAATAAAACTGCACAATTTCGGGAGTGTATTTTGGCCTAGAAATGTGTGAAACAAAAGATGTTCGCTTTATTAATGGTAACACCCACAATTCGTGAATCTGCCGCTCACGTAAACAATGTATATCTGTCTGTCTGTAACGTACTTTAGATTAATACTAATAATAACAAAATAATAATATTAATAATAATATTAGTATTTATTGTCGTTTAACAGTAAAATGTACAATGTACAGCAAAATGTGCTTGATATGTATATCTCCTTAATCCTAAAAAAATTGGCTGAATTAGATTAAATATCTTATTTGCACCATTGGAAGCACTGATTACAACATGGCGACAACATGGTAACTCGAATCGCTTTATGGGTGGTTGATTCATAGTATGCCATGATTTTGGAGCTTAGTTTTGTTTTTATATAACAAAGTAATTATTACTAATTTTTTATAATCCGTTGAGTTTACGAGTTACATCAGATAAATTCGTTGCAGCTGCATCTATCGATAAACTCTTAAACTCTCGTGGGATTACCTTTGACTATCCAAAAAATAACACTTGGAACTGTTCCATCTTTTCATAATTTAAATTGGGGGAGGGGGGGTGACAAGAAATTTTTCACACCGGGTACCACCTAAGCTTGCTACGCCACTGGTTGCATGGAAGTTCTTGTAATATTAATAATGAATAAATTCGTGAGGAATATGTTTATTCAAGGAGCATTTTTTAAAGATTTTATTTTATAATACCGTACTTGTATTGCAAAAACAATAACTTTGGCTTAAATGTATTTTCAAGCTTGGATATTACAATCTCATCAGAATTTTGTAGGCTGTTCTCATCTGTTCGCAATAGACATCAGAATTGAAAGTGTGGGACCAGGGTTCGATCCTTAGTGAGATCTTGTATATTTTTTATTTTTATTTATGTGTATTTTTTCAAATGCGGCAATGACTTGAATAAAATAATAATTACGTTTAATGAATTATCATTGTTGGTGTCGAATTTTGGACACACATAAAAGAAAGGAAGAAAGAAAGTATGATTTTACAACAAATGCGAATCTGTGGCATAAAATAATGACACGTACTGAAAATAGAAGATAACATATTGAAACATAATAATAAACTTAAATAAGAATAAGTATTTAAAAAATAAATAAAAAATAAAAAGAGCCACATGCTCAGTAGGAAGTCCATCCCCCATTGATTACCATAACTTCCCTCACTGTTGGGCATTGACTGTACAAGGTTTAGAAAATAATTATCCTTGTCTGCCACAGCTTCCCAAGCAGTTTGAATTAGTTCCCACAGTTCTGCTTCTGAAGCTGGAGGTGGGTTTGGCCACATTACTTCCGCCCACACATTCTCAATAGGATTTAAATCTGGGGAACGCGCTGGAAAGTCTATCATCTCGATATATGGTCTTTCAGCGAACCAGGTTTGAACTGATCGAGCAGTGTGGATTGGGCTGTTATCCTGTAGGAACTGAAGGTTTCCATCAGGAAAATGAAGCCTGGCGTAAACAAGCCTCTAGAAACCGACGGCATAATGAATAGAGGAGAAAGTGTGATGACTGAGGTAGTTCACTGGTTCCGCCGCTAGATAGCAGTTACTCTGTTTGAGATTCACGAAAGCAAGGTTACTACAGGCGGTATAGGAAAAATTACAAACACTCTTAAACACAGTAATACATTAATCTATTTCAAAATGACTCACCTTATCTAAAATGAATTGTTAGATACTTTTGACCATTTCCGGGCTGTTTGTCTTGGGAGATATCATGGCCTTATGTAACAGTAATTTCTCAGACTGCAAGAAGGTTGAAGGTTGAACATTTCGTTCCACATCTTTCCAACATTGAAGATGTTCACAAGCAATGAACAATTATATAATATAGGTATAAAACAGTTAAGGGATGGTTTGATCTAATATTTTGTTGCTTAGAAAATAGGCATGATGAAATATTTTTAAAGAATGTACATTTGTATAGAAATAACGTATAATTAGGGTAGAAAACAGCTAAGGGATATTTTTATAAATTAATATTAATATTACATTGTGTAGAATATTGCAGAGTATTAATTTGTATTAATACTGTACTGTATTAATAGTAATATTAATTTTCTCTTGGCTGTATGGGGTAAGTTATGTTGGTGAAACAGGTCAAAAGTGTAGATCTGTGTACACGTTATGCGACAGAGATAATATAAACTAAGGGATGGTTTGTGAATTGCAGGGCACGGAGAATTTCATAAGCAGCTCTACAAAAAATAGGGCGCAGGATTTTTAAAATTGGCGTCTCAACATCCGATAGACACACATAAGCAATAATTGTTTTGCAATGCATTCTACATATATCGCACAATATTTCAAAGCATTTTTCCTGATTTTTTCATTAAAAATAAAATCTTCTTGCCTTAACTATAGCCCGCTAGTATGCTCTTAAACTCTTGGCAATTCCCCGCCCATTTAACTGGTGTACGCTTTTATGTTGTTAAATTATAATATGAAAAAAAGTAATAAGATATTAAACTAATAAGGCATTTGCTATGCTAATTAGACATAAAAATTACTAACATAATAAATAATCCAACGAATGTATAAATAAAAATAGTGTGGATTTACGAAGTTAGAAAAAAAGCTTGATTCATTCCTTTTCCCCAGCGGGTCAATCTTGCAGTATGAGTACAAGTAGTCAATCTTGCAGTATGAGTACAAGTAGTCAATCTTACAGTATGAGTACAAGTAGTCAGTTAACATAGTATTATTATTGAGTCCACAAATCAACTATTTAGAGATGTTTACGTTATTGCTGGTAAGTTATGGAAAAGATGCTTGCTAATACCTCAGTACCATTCTGATAGCTTTAGCACCTAAAGTAATTACTATTACTCGTAATCCATTATAAAGGTGGTACTCGATTTATAATAAGATTAAAATATTTCACTAAAACTTACATGCTTGAATCTCTTTCTGGACACAAAAATAAAAAAAAATTGTCGCATATTCAAATTTGCTTCACCCTCGACATTTCACGATCGTCCCAAATCATTCAGACAGCTATAGCACCCGGAATAATTACCACTCAATTACTCTTAAACCATTCGAGATATAAAGGTGGTACTTAGATTGAAATAAAATTCAAATATTCCACTAAAACTTTCTCACTTGAAGTTTTTACGGGACACAAAAATGAAGAAAATTGTCGCATAGTCAAATTCCGCTTCACCCTCCATGAATTTAGTGTAATTGGTTATGTTTATATAATGAATTAAAAACACTTATGTCTGCATTTTGAAGTCTCTGTTTTAACCATCAGAAGGACTGTTGTGTGTAGATTATTTCTGCACAAATTTCACAGAAATAGGACAGAGGGTTAATTAAAGATTGCGAGTTCAATCATAAGATGCCAAACTATCATGATGCAGCATTCTGAAGTTGAAACGCAAAAGAAGGTGCTGCCAGTGTTTCGGTGGACCGCCGCGCTCCCTATACCTACCATTGCCTAAGCGGCCAAGTCATCACACTTTCTCCCTCTATTCATTATGCCGACGGTATTTCCACTGGTTAAAGCGCCCACTAATTCGGTGGAGCGTGCCAGCCCCTTCCTGAGACATCCAGCCCCAGCATAGCACACTTACCCTGCCACTCCTTGCAAGAGTTGCGGTGTATTTGGGACTGTACCGGGTACCGAATGGTCAATACACTAGAACATGCTCCGAAGATGCACTCAAAAAACTAACTTCATCTGAAAATATCACTCTACTGCAGTCGAAGTCAGTTTTTCAACTGCAAATACGAGGCTCGCGTCCTTGTGTTCTTCCTTCAGGACTTCTCTAGAGAGTGCTCGCCTAGAACATAAACCAGCGGATCTTACCCGGTTCTTAATGGTTTGAAGATGGCCAGGAAATTGAGCAGTAGCCTTACATGGATGCAGCAGTATGAAACTGATTACGTTCAACTTCTGCGACCAGTCTAGCATCTAGCATCTTGCTCCAGCGTCGAAATACATGGCCAGCCAGATCCACGTTTCCTAAGAAAACTTCCGGTTGCATTATAGTGAAGTACCCACCCCTGAGCTGCTCTTTCAGAAATATAGAACCTTCTCGCTGCTTCAGAGGCCGAAAAATGCAGGTCATTTTACAGCCCTAACTACACTTTCTCTCAAGCCAGCATTTGTATGTGGCGCCATGACACAAAGCGAAATGAATTATAACAATAAATTAAGTTGAATATCGTGTGTTGTGCTTTCCATGTTCATTTTTCCCTCCCGTCTCATGGTCTCATATGTTCCAAGAATTTCCTGTATTTTGTGTCTTTTATATGAAAGTTGTGAACTAAAGCATTAAAACTTTAATTTTAACTGCATACAAGTCCCGACGTTTTTTATTTGACCAACTGTAAATAGTGTCTTCTATATTTTACATAGTCATTTGAATTGAACAAAGGACATGGACAACAAGCAAAAAGTTACTTTGCTTAGTGAAGAAAGTTAAGATTAATTCTGAAATGATTATGTTTTCTCAACGAATCTAGAGACTCTTAGCCGCATCCACCATTGCAGAAAAAGGGGAGGAGCATGAGTGAGAGTGGACATGGTGGTGCTGGTAATTCCCTTACCAACTTAAAACCTATGTGCATCATATTGGAAAGGTTCCGTGCACTCGAGTACACATAACGTGAGCGTAATGTCTCTCCAAAGAATATGTGAACATCGCAGCTGAGATGTTTGAGAGTGGATATCATTTGGGTTGCATTCTTAGACAAGGCCAACGGAGTATGTACCGTATACAAAGATGGCACACATTGAAACATGAAAATGCCATTTGAATATTGTAAATAACAACATGTTACATTAATGCCTAACCAGGTAACTACATTTTTCAAAAAAATAAGTTATTTATATTTCATAGGTCATAAGTTTAGGCATTCTTTCATGCTCTATAATCAGATAAGTGACATCTACTTTCATGCTGTAATATCAGAAAAGTGATAACTATTTCAGGCTGTATATATTAAAGTTGTAAAAAAACTGAGATCTTTGTCATTAAAACTTTTAATGCTACGTTAGATAACTTTCAATTGTCTAAAATTATGAAATCTATAGATATGGTCAGTTGGGGTAATTATTGTGATGTAAACAATAAATGGGGTAGTTTATCTGTATAAGGGTGTAAAAGATATATATTTGAGTAGGAAGTTTCATGTATTTAAGACCATTTATACCAAATATTAGGCATAGAAATTGTACTTTTCTTATCTTGAATGAAAAAAATTGGAATTATTTGATTACTGGAAGTTTGCAAGATATCAAGAATTGTATAAAAAGTGTTCAAATGATCATTCGAATGATTTAGTGCTAGGAGAATCATGAAGTGAGCACAAGTTCTTGAGTAATCGTATGTCATGGGATCTGCAGGTGATACATTAACCGTTGCAAAGAATGAGGAATCTCCCACCAGATTAAGATATTGCTCAATATAGGCTTGACTGTCAATATGTATATCTCAATTACAAAGGGTATCTTACGGTAGGCCTACAATGATTAAGCTCTTGACTTGGGACAGGCTATTCCTTCTATTGCATCTAATTAGATGATACACTATTTGGATGTCAGTTACCATAGTGCAGAGTATTTTAGTCTGGTCAATATTGTAAATAACAACATGTTACATTAATGCCTAACCAGGTAACTACAGGTAACTGCTGACCACATGTTCCCCAACCCTGTCATCTGCCTATGGTACGTGATGCAGCGGTCGGGTGGAGGCCTAGTCCCTTCAGGAATGTAGCGCCACGGATCTTTTTTTTTTTTTTTGTCCTTTACTCATCTGCAAATTTTAAACAACCCCATTAAATATGTTGGTTTTCATAAAGTAATTTCCGTTACTTTTTTAAAAAATTTGAAGTTACAGTATTTGTTTTACATTACAGTGGTACCTCGAGATACGAGTGCCCTAACATACGAGTTATTTGAGATACGAGCTATCGAGCGAGCGAAATTTTGTTTTGAAATACGAGCGACATTTGAGATACGAGGAACGGCCAGCTGCAAGGCTGCATATGGCCCACCAGTTTACTGCGCCTCGTGCGTCTCACGGATTTTCCCACGTATTCCCCCAGAGTGCTTGTTTACCTCGCTGTCGAAGCATCTTTGCTAAGTTTTTCTAGAAATCATAGAAAAAAATTAGCAAGGTGTGCGAGTAGCTGACTTGGCGAGGCAGTACAGTATTGTATTTATACAATATTTGTCTTTTATGAATACATTTTTCTTATTAAAAAACACGTAACAAAAACAATTGGGGTAGCATTTTTGGGGCTGGAACGGATTAATGGCATTTCAATTAATTTCAATGGGGAAAATTGCTTTGAGATACAAGCAAATTGACATACGAGCAAGGTTACGGAACGAATTAAACTCGTATCTCGAGTTATCACTGTACTTGGAAACTACACACTCTTAACTTATTTTTCCACATAGTTTCAAGTCACATTGTGATACTTGTCTCCGAGCTACATGCATCTGAAATGTGTGCTGCAATCGCAAGTCCTACCAGTTGTGAGATACGTTCTGTGATAATATTTCTTGTGGCAAAAAACTAAAACAAGTGAAATCCATTGCCAACTTTGTTGTGAAGTTTACAGCCCAAGCAAAATGATTGAAGGTGGTGTAAGACAATGGTGCCGAATGTTCAAAACTGGACAAACCAATGTCCATGATGAAGAAAGAAGTGGTCGGTTGAGTATCATGAATGCAAATCTGTTTCGGATGGTTGACGAAAGGGTTATAGAAAACCCAGATTCACTATCGTGGAGCTTTCCGATCATTTTCCAAAGATTTGTCTCACTCTTCTGTACAAAGTGATTACTGAAGATTTGGGCTACCGGAAGCGCTTTGATAATGATGAAGAGTTGAAAAACGGCATCATAGGTTGTCTTTAGTGGCAAGTGGCAGATTCTATGACTACAAAATTTCATAGCTCGTCAAACGCTATGACAAGTGTCTGAATGTGACTGTAAACTAGGAGGAAAAATAAATTAGTGTGTGTGTAATTTTCAAGTGTTGTAAAACAGATTCTGTAACTTCATTCACATAAAAAAATAAAATAAAAAAAATAATAATAATAAATAAAAAAAGGAAGTTACTTTATGAATAACCTCATAGAATACCAGTGAAATTTTCATCTGATGATGATGTAATAATTCAAACATCTACAGAGATTGGATAATGATTTTTCAGACTTCTAGCCAGGTAAGTAGGATTGTTTCCAAGCTTTGAACAGCATGCTCCACTGCCATCTTCTGGGAGAAGTGAGCTAATTGGGTAAAGGTCTGTTTTATATAGGAAAAATGAAGAAATTCTAGGTGGAGTGGGGGGGGGGGCAATAGCATATCCACACATGTAATATCAACAAATTGGTGTATCTAACATAGTGACTGAGCACTGAAATAATTTGTTGGTTTTCTTGACAACTAACAATAAAACTTGGGTCCCATTTAATATTAGCAAAACCAATTTCTTAAGTGGAGGGAAAGGAAATAGACATTAAATCCATGTCTGGGATATTAATACAAGTAAGAATCAGCTTGAAAAATGTTATGTCATAACCGGGATTTAACACGGATCTTCGGCTTAATGCGCCGATGCTCTACCATTGAGCTACCATGACAACATGCCAGTACGACATCAAATTCCTCAACTGATTCAGAAGACAAGGCAGACCACGGGAGGTTTCTCCGTTGAGAACACACATCCAATGGCGTCCTACATTTGTAGGTACTTTGAAGCCAAGTTATATTTATATACTATTAATTAAGTGGAGGGAAAGGAAATAGACATTAAATCCATGTCTGGGATATTAATACAAGTAAGAATCAGCTTGAAAAATTTGATGTCATAACCGGGATTTGAACACGGATCTTCGGCTTAACGCGCCGATGCTCTACCATTGAGCTACCATGACAACATGCCAGTACGACATCAAATTCCTCAACTGATTCAGAAGACAAGGCAGACCACGGGAGGTTTCTCCGTTGAGAACACACATCCAATGGCGTCCTACATTTGTAGGTACTTTGAAGCCAAAACCAATTTCATTTACATTTTATTAAAGTATAAAATAATGCATGATATACAAGAGTAAATAGACATTCTCCTTTACTTTCTTTTACCAAAAATTACTCATCATCATGTAGTTCCATTCAGTCTAAATTCTGCATCAGGCACCGTCAGGGGAATCATGCGATGGAAGTCCCATCCTGCCCACAGCCTTAGTTAAGGTGAAACTGCATTCCAAATCATCATCTAACTCACCACATTTTCAATAAGGACAGTTGGAACTTCATTGTAATGAATAGTAGTAGAAAATATTCTGCCTTTCAGCAGGTTTTCAAACTTCGTACACAAATTTTGTTCTCCGTAGCTTTCTAGCCTCTGCTTTCTCCTTTAGCATCCAATATTTCCGCTTTTCCTTTAAATTGTCCAGTCGCTGAGTTCTTCTTCTTCCAAGTCTAGTTGTTCCTTCCAGCTTTACTTTTATGATGTTGTGCAGTAAACAGTTTCTTCTTAGAATGTGCCCTATCCAGTTCGCTCTCCTCCAACAAATTCTCACCCACTCTACTCAGAACCTCTTCTTTTTTTTAATCACCATGTCCATCTGCTTTATCTTTTCTTTCCTTCTCCAGCACCACATTTCAAAACTTTCCACATATTTTTTTCTCCATTTTCCTCAGAGTTCACATCTCTGATTCATATAGAGCAATGCTCCAAATATATCACTTCACAAGGTTTTTATGTAGCTCTAGGTTCAAACTACTAGTTGGCAGTGTTCTCTTTTTCATGAATGCTTTCTTGGCATTGGCAATTCTTGATCTAATATCCTTGGTACAATAGGCATCCTTCGTCAGTAAACTTCCTAAGTATTTATACTGTTTACATTCTCTAATTCTTGATTTCCGATGACAGTTGGAAGAGGCTATTCTGTCTGATATCCTCATCACTTTCAATTTCTGTATGTTGATTTCCATTCCATACTTTCTATCTGTTTCCACCAGCCTGTCGATCATTCCTTGCATTTTTTTTTTGTTTCTTTGCTAGAAGCACCAGGTTATCCGCATATTTGATGGTGTTATTAGTGTTTCCTTGTATCACAAAGTCTCTAACTCCTAAGGCTTCCTTTGCTAACCAATCTCCGTAGAGGTTGAACAAGATGGGCGACATACAACATCCTCAATGCACACCTCTTCCTATTACTACACTATTGGTCACTCTGTGCTCTAGACGCACTTTGTGATGAATAGGGGCCATATTTTGGTGACCTAAAGATTACTAAAAAATAGTCTAACCATACCCCATTTGTGACTTTAAAAATAGTTTAAAAGACCTGAAATAAAAAATGATCTAAAAGTTACCTTTATTTGTTGATCTTGCACATTATCGCTTACACTTTTTCACTCAATACTGCATTACAGTCAGTTATAAACTATGTCAATGTACTCTGAAAAAATGGAAATATTTGTTTTTACTTTCAAGATGAAAATATCACTTTAGTACCTCAACCACCAGCTTCTGCTCTGTAAATGACTAAATCGCAATGAGTAGACACAATATCCCATGGTGCAACAACTCTGTCTTAAAATAGATGTGAAATGTTTAGTTGGACGATGTTTTACAAAATATGAATGGGGAAGGACATATTGCAACAAATCTTCAAGAATTTTTAGATTCCAGGGTATTGAAACTTGATTCTACTAGTATTATGAGATAATGCAACCAAACTTGCTAAAAATGACAAAATCCTGGATTTGTTCTTTAAAATGACGTATAACATCTAAAAAATTCCCTTTCAGAGAAATTGCCTAAAAATGCAGAAACAGTTACCCATAAAAATGGTTTAATTTCATGCAAAATGGCAGATGAGCCACATTTATTCTCCACAAAGCATTGTCCTAGCATCATCAGAAAAAAGAAATGCAAAGTCATCAAAATCTGGGCACTAGTGATGAATTTGAATCAATCCACAACTAATGGTGCTTCGGACCTTATCAAAGCAGTCTTGTGTAGGAAAGGAAAGTGAAGTAGATTAAAAACACGTTTTAAAATGTTAATTGCTAGTCATGATGAAAAGTGTCCCCAAAAATTTATTATGAAATTTTGAACTGTCAAACATAATGAGAATTTATAAATTAGATAATTGTGATAAATATTATAAATGTGCTGTTTATAAACCTTAATATTATTGCAGTTTGACTCATTATAAGTACTGTATGTGTGTGGAAAAATAGATGCTGATACAGTTAAACCTGCCTAAAGTAGCCACCAGTCGTTCTTATGAAAAATAGTCATAGGTACAGGTGACCACTAAATTAAGGTTATGAAATTTTCAAAATCGAAGAGGAGGTATGGTTCATCAAGTGATTAGTTCCCTTTGCAACTGTGCAAATTTTGAAGTGTTGTATCCTATCTCTAATTGCAAGTAGGACATACACATCATGAGTTGCTTGTTGAAATGTATTACGTTGTCATGTGTCAGCCAAAAACAAGAAGCAAAGAAACCATGAAATTTTGTATTATTATTACTAGACTTCGGACTTTTAGGTCGCTAAAAATGCTGTTTTAGGTACCTAAAATAGGCTCTAAAAATTGGAAAATAGGTTCTAAAAATCGTAAAATAGTCTCTTATAAAATCGTTAAGTTGCCAATTTTCTGAAATGTATCAATTGCAATGCAGAATATTATATTTATTGAAGTCACCATTAATCAATAATCGTGATAAAACTCAGATATAGGCCTATAGTACACAGAATTTTATAGATCTATTACTAAGGGCTGTAGTACTACCATAACAGTGAAAACATAATCCCTGCGCCCAGAAGATACGCACCTAGCATATTCAACCCCTATTGCAGTTCAGATACTTCGGTAAAAAGAAATAAACAAGATAACCAAATTAAGTATAATAAATGACAGATTAATTGCCCAAATTTATTCAAACTAAAATCATAAAATCTCATAGCCCGTGTTTGGTCTTAAAATGACCGTGAAGAGACGGAACATTCATTATAAATATTATTAACTAGAAAGAAGGCAAAGGTAAAAAGTTTAACAACATCATTTTAAATAACTATTAAAATGAGATTGCAGTGAATAGACGGAGAAGCTGGGAATTTCCCTAGCAGACCTAGCGGGTGCGAGATAAGGCAATGCAGTACTCAGGTACAATGTATCGGGAATCTCCCGAGATCTTATCACAAAGGGTACTGATCCACTTAAGTAATTCTAAGAAGTCGGCTATTGTGTTTAAGCCTTGCTTCTGATGTTGCTACTGATACAACACGCTGTCCGAACCTTCTTAGAAATCCGAGACGCTAAGTTGTGGGTTTTGAGAATAAGGGAAAATCCAATTGATTTCCGTGGGAAACTAACATATTATTATTGGTCGGGAGATTTGCCAATAAGAACTGGTCTATAGTACCACGTGCCGGGATTCACGAATAATAATTAAGAAGAGTAGGGATAAATGTTTGTCCAAGAAAGTTTTCCTTAGGCCTACCGGGGCACTGTAAAATCACTCTACTTCAAGGCCCCGCGCCTATAACAGTCATATTCAACTCTACTTCAAGGCCCCGTGCCTAGAGCAGTCAACAGGACTCTACTTCAAGGCCCCGTGCCTAGAACAGTCAAAATCACTCTACGTCGAGGCCGCGTGCCTACATCAATCACTCTACTTATCTTTGAGGCCGCGTGCCCACAGAATTAATTGGACTTATAAAATTTTAGCTGTGGAATTAATCGACTTAGAAGGATTCTTACTTTCAATCGCGATTAGTCAAAATCATATACGGCAGCAATTGTATCACTAGTAACGATCTACCGAGAACTTGCAACAATATTAATTATTCACAAACAAATTTTGTAATTATTGTCAATGACTGGGCTTGTATTTCCAACGTTTTGAATAAACAGAATATTCCTTCAGTGTTCAAAGAAACTGCATTATTATTCAAGCAATAATATTAAGGTGTTCTTCGCTTCCTACCCTGAAGCTAGAGGGAAGTGCTCAACGATCGACTGGCAGACCGGAGGCGGGTTCAACAAATCAGAAATATTCAGTATATGCATTATACTGTGGCGCCCAGGCAACCATCCCTCATTCCACCGAACCGCTGTACATGGCTATTTCCCAACGTGAGGCACGAGTGAAGCTGGACATCAAGGATCACCAACTTCAAAAATCATCCCAAAACGGAAGGAAGACACCGCAGAATTTCTAGAACGTCACCCGTAAAGGCACCGCTGGAATTCAAGATCGTGGTACATCAGTTCCGGAGACCGCCGCAGAAAACATCAAAAATCACCAACAGATAAGAACTTAAATATACATAGAGTTTCAGTAAAGTAAACAATTTTATTATCAATAATTTAAGAAACAGTAAATATTAATTAAATAAATTAGTAAGCCTGACATCAAATAATATTTTTTTAAAAGTTTGCAATTTAAGATCAAAGTAAAATTAAACTGAAACTCACTAAGTAAATTAAAGAATAAATTCAAGTAAAATAAAATCTTTTTCAAATTAAAAGAACTCAGGCATATCGAATATTTATTGTGCAAGGGTATAATTATACATGTTATGCATTATATGTTGAACTTCTTAACCAAAGGTAAGGTAGATCGTAAGAGTGTATCAGTACCCTTATAATTTATGTATGTGGCTTAGAAACGGAAAAGTTACTAGGAATAAAATTAATATGGAAGGTGGAGAGGGGCACGACTTGCTTACTGGTGAGGAAATAAATAATTGTAGAATGGAGATTAACAATGAGAACAGTGTCGCGACAGGTGACGGGGTTTTGGAGCAGGGAGTTGATAATAGGCAGGAAAATATTGCAACAAATATTCAGCTGACCGAGAATGATAGTGTAACTGAACATAGGCCTAGGGAATTGAATCAAACTATAGACCCGAATTCTATTGCATATTTGATAGCTATGATGAGGGAATCTAAGGAAGCTATGATGAAGGGACTAGAAAAATCAAGTAACGATACTAGGGAAAGTATTAAGGGGTTAGAAAAATCTAGTAAGGAAACTAGGGAAAGTATCAATGAAACTAGGGAAAGTATCAATGAAACTAGGGAAAGTATCAATGAAACTAGGGAAAGTATAAAGGAACTAGAGAAAAATTCTAAGGAAAATATGAAGGAACTAGAGAAAAATACCGGGGAAAAGATAGAGAAACTGGGAGATAGGATAGACCAATCGGACCAAGAACATAGGCAGAATATAGATAGGCTTGAGAGGGAGCTTAATAATATAAAAGAGGTCCAATCTAACATATGCAACGAAATCAGGGGAGAACTCTGTAGGGAACTTAAAGAAAGTGAAAAAGCAATGAGGCAAGAAATTAGTGAAAGTCAAGGGGAAATTAGGTCTGAATTAGAGGCTAATATGGCATCGGTAGATAGAAAAATAGAAATGCAGGGCAAGAAATATGAAGAAAAATTATTCAATGAAAGGAAAATTTTGGAGAAGGAAATGCAGAAATCGGAGTCTAGCTTGAAAAAGAATATGGAGACTCAGGTGGGAAAAGTAAAAGTAGGGTTAGGAGACAAAATCTCGGAAGTAAATGACAAGGTAGTGCATTTAGAAAATATATTAGCGGTTAAAATAGGGGAAATCTCTAAAGAAGTAAGCACGGTAGCTAAAGAGGTCGAAAATCGTAGGCCTGTAGCAAATAACTATGCTGTAAATTGTAGTGAGAGTATATGTAATGGAATAGGAAATACATATAGGCCTCCTAGTGTTGCAAATGAGTCCTGTAATACAGTACACGAGACGGTAGCCACCAGCGTGCCGGTAGTTAGCGATAATAGGATTAATATATGTAATTTAATAGGAAATGAGGTATCACTTCCCAGCTTCAATGAGAGCAACACGAGCCCTCAGAGCTTCTTGAAATCTGTTGAAGAATATTTTACTTTACGGTCTATTCCATCTCAGTACAAAATGTTGATCCTCGGTAGAGCCTTAAAAGGAAAAACAAAAGAGTGGTTTGAACTTACAGTACACCCGGAGTGCAACTATGAGGATTTTAAGCAGTTATTCTTAGCAAGATATTGGGGTGAGGCGAAGAGAGCTTTAGCTAGAAATGAGGTCTATAATGGGAGATATTCTCCTAGGGGCAACGTCTCTCTATCGGACCATTTCCTAAGAGTTATAGGCCTAATCAAGTTACTAGACCCCGGAATGCCAGAACGCGAGGCCATTCAGCTTGTGACGAGACATTTTCAGCCGGAAATATGTAACCTGCTTATAGTTTCATGCCCCCAAACTTATAGCAAGGCTTTGGAGTTATTATCTAGTTTCGAAGTAGGAACTAACAGAGAAGAGCGTAGCGATAATAGGAGACAAAATGGACCGGATAATATGCAAATGAATCAAGATACGAGAGGAGGTCCAAATAATGACAGAGGTAGATGGAACCAAGGACATGCCAACAGAAATGCGGAATCGAACAGAGGACCCCCTAATAATAACTCATATAGAAATAATGGGAACCAAAACTGGAGGGGAAATAATCAAGAGAATAGGCCTCAAGATAGACAAGTAAATAATGTTCGATTTCATGGCAGGATGCAGAACGAAGTAGGAGAACGAATTCCAGAAAACCAGGGGGACATTAACATAGAAGGTGAAAGGAATCAGGCGCATAGCACGGGAAACCACAATGATATTCAGGGAGACATTCGTCACAGAAATGACGAAAGGCATGTAGCGCAAGACAGGCCTTTAAACTACTAGGAGACGCATTTGGAGGTCGAAATGACGTCACACAGACCGAGGGATTAAAAGGATTAAAAAGACCTGATAATGAAAATAAAACACGAGAGAAGGGGTGCGTAGTAGGATGTGCAAATAGAGAGGGTATAACACCCACATATCCGCCATTAATAAGGGTAAAAATAGACCAATTTGAAGTCGATATGTTGGTGGACACTGGCTGTACTTTTTCTCTAATAAACGAAAAATTCTATGAAACGCTGAAAGCAGCTAGAGTGCGCGTTCAGGAATTGAAAGTACATGGCCTATACGCACAAACTGCAATTGGTGCCAAATCCCATAAAATTGAGCATCAGTGTATGTTGCCGTTGGAAATTGAGGGAAAGAAGTTAGAAGTCTACTTTTTGACAATAAAACATTTAGCACATAAATTAATTCTGGGTTGTGATTCTATGACAGATCAACTAATGAGAATAAATTTTGAAGAAAATTGGGTAGAAATGGAATTAGATGAGAAAGAAAAGTTACGTGTACCGTTTTTATCTAATGAGAATATAATTACTAAGGAGTTGGAGTGCCAAAATGAAGATGTATTATTACGCGAGCCTTTCGTGGTGGAATCAGTTGTAGTACAAGAGGGAAATAGTATCGACGAATATAGGCCTATGGGAATTAAACCGGCCGTATTTATATATGAAGGTGATAATGAGGCTGATTGTGACGAAAGTGTCGCAGAGTTACAGGGAATGGAATCTGATATTGTTTGGGAGGACGAAGAATATGATCATTTGTGCATTAAGGGTTCTAATAATTATGTAGATGAAAATGAATGTGAAACGGTACACGCGAATTTTACTAACATTAGTCAGAATGGAAGAAATGAAGAGGAAAATGTTGATATCGAATTAATTCTCAGGGAGAAAGTAGAAGAAATTGATGTGCTGTCAGATGGTCAAAAGTCGACTTTATATAACATGCTATATAAGAACAAATCAGTGTTCAGTTCAACTCCAGGCCTATTTCGGGGTTACCAACACAAATTTAAATTAAAACAAGAAATTCCTGAGCGTCGCTATAAGAGTAGGCCTGTACCAATTTCAATGATGGAAGAAGCCGGTAAGCAAATAAATCCGATTTGTGGTGTAGTGAAAGCACATGGAAAACTACGCTTAACCTTTGACTCTAGTTATCTTAAATTATTCATAGAAGCAGAAAATTTTTGGGCAGAACCAATAAAGGATATAAATCCGTAAAATGTATTCAGATGATCAGTGATTTTGTGTGACGTCATTTATCGACAATGTATTGTAAATATGAACAAATTAGAGGAAAGCAAGGAATAACCGAAAGGCATTGTACTGAGCTGGAATAATGTAGGCCTATAACCTGTAATGTATATTTTACGCGGTAAAATAGCTACTGGCATGATAGGTTATCAGTTCCACATAGGTTTAGGATTAGAGGAATGGGTATGAATGAGAGTAAAATATGCGTGTGTATTTTGCATTGCAATATATTGTATTGAAATTGCGGTGAGGGCTGAATGAGCGCCCTTGTCATAAAAAAAAGTGTTTTTATACATTCTTTATAACGTAGTGTAATAGTAGTGAGAACTGATTGATCGACCTTGTCATAGCCTCATGAAAAAGTGTTTTTATGCCTTCTTTATAATATAGTGTAGGTGTAGTGAGAACTGCTTGATCGACCTTGTCAAAGTCTCAATAATAAAAAAAAAAAAGTGTTTTTGTTTTTCTTTATGCATTCAATATATTTTATAAAATTTCAGTGAGAACTGCTTGAGCTTAATTTTCATGGTCTCACGAGGGTATATCGGTAAATTTATGGTGTTTACGTAAAATTTTGTTGTAATGTCTTGGTCGTGCAATAAACCAAGTAATACGTACAAGCAACGTAACACTACAGGAAACCGCAAGATGTATGAATGCATGAATGTGATAGGTTCAGAAAACTTGTACATGTGGGACAGGATTTAAGGTGAAGTCTCGTGTCAGGATAGGAATTAAATTAGTTATGTATTTGTGTAAGATAGTTGCAACACTGGAGGAAAATAAGGTATAATATTTTGTGGAGAGATGCAGTATATTCAGCCAGTAAGTCAATCATAGGCTATGATGATTCCTGTCTTAATAGACTGGGGCATATATTGCAGTTCAGATACTTCGGTAAAAAGAAATAAACAAGATAACCAAATTAAGTATAATAAATGACAGATTAATTGCCCAAATTTATTCAAACTAAAATCATAAAATCTCATAGCCCGTGTTTGGTCTTAAAATGACCGTGAAGAGACGGAACATTCATTATAAATATTATTAACTAGAAAGAAGGCAAAGGTAAAAAGTTTAACAACATCATTTTAAATAACTATTAAAATGAGATTGCAGTGAATAGACGGAGAAGCTGGGAATTTCCCTAGCAGACCTAGCGGGTGCGAGATAAGGCAATGCAGTACTCAGGTACAATGTATCGGGAATCTCCCGAGATCTTATCACAAAGGGTACTGATCCACTTAAGTAATTCTAAGAAGTCGGCTATTGTGTTTAAGCCTTGCTTCTGATGTTGCTACTGATACAACACGCTGTCCGAACCTTCTTAGAAATCCGAGACGCTAAGTTGTGGGTTTTGAGAATAAGGGAAAATCCAATTGATTTCCGTGGGAAACTAACATATTATTATTGGTCGGGAGATTTGCCAATAAGAACTGGTCTATAGTACCACGTGCCGGGATTCACGAATAATAATTAAGAAGAGTAGGGATAAATGTTTGTCCAAGAAAGTTTTCCTTAGGCCTACCGGGGCACTGTAAAATCACTCTACTTCAAGGCCCCGCGCCTATAACAGTCATATTCAACTCTACTTCAAGGCCCCGTGCCTAGAGCAGTCAACAGGACTCTACTTCAAGGCCCCGTGCCTAGAACAGTCAAAATCACTCTACGTCGAGGCCGCGTGCCTACATCAATCACTCTACTTATCTTTGAGGCCGCGTGCCCACAGAATTAATTGGACTTATAAAATTTTAGCTGTGGAATTAATCGACTTAGAAGGATTCTTACTTTCAATCGCGATTAGTCAAAATCATATACGGCAGCAATTGTATCACTAGTAACGATCTACCGAGAACTTGCAACAATATTAATTATTCACAAACAAATTTTGTAATTATTGTCAATGACTGGGCTTGTATTTCCAACGTTTTGAATAAACAGAATATTCCTTCAGTGTTCAAAGAAACTGCATTATTATTCAAGCAATAATATTAAGGTGTTCTTCGCTTCCTACCCTGAAGCTAGAGGGAAGTGCTCAACGATCGACTGGCAGACCGGAGGCGGGTTCAACAAATCAGAAATATTCAGTATATGCATTATACTGTGGCGCCCAGGCAACCATCACTCATTCCACCGAACCGCTGTACCCCTTGTGTCCCTCAGTGATTCAGAGAACTACTATTTTTTTTTCCAGGGTGTGGGAGAAAAACACTACATTTTCTTGGGAATTCCAAAGAAGTTTTCTACTGTTTACCCACGTCACAATTGTGTCATGTAGGCCTACTGCACATTCCGAGTTAAGAATTTAGTACGAACTGAAAATAAATGCTAGAATTTATAACAAAAAGAAACTTATTTTGAACTTTAGAGGAAAAACAAGCAATATTAGGCTCTAAAGTAAAAATAGGCTGTTTTAGGTCCTATAAAAGTATCAGTTTTAGGCATAGCCACTTATGAAACATGCATATACAAGTTTTCATCCATATATCACTTAAGGATTAAAATAGGTTTTTACCTAAAATCCGAAATCTAATTATTACTATTGTTATTGGATTGACTAGGCAACAGAGCCTTCCACATGCTTGGATTTGAGTGTGCAAAATGTAAAAGATCATTGGCAAGCCTGTATGACAGTTTCAAGGGTGAACAGAGAATTCATAGTGATTGGGCATTCAATCCAGGTCATTTTCCAAAACTCGTGTGGCTGCTGACCACGGTGTGAGGTGGCCATTAAAGGGAGGTGATATTAACATAGGCTTTATAGGAAGATTAATCAGTTCCACAGACAAATGGTCGTTTATAGTGGTGACTGTTAAATCAAGGTGTCCATTTAGGCAGGTTTTCCTGTATGTTTATCTCACTGATAGTATTAAGACAGCAGAAGCTGAGAGGTAACATGGGAAATCTGATACACTTTTTTATAATTATTTTAGTGTCCAGTGAAGTACCAGTCAGCCTGGCAGAACACAGCAACTGTGTCATTAGGATTCTTGTCGAATCATTTCCTAATGTTACACATTTTGAATTAAAGCATTGCAGAATTTGGTAAGTTTGTTCACTTTGTTTTAACCTAAGTTTGACTGACACTTCTTTAGGTGGTGAGGTGGTGTAAATGTACCTAGGTAGACTGTGTTATCTGAACAAGACCTTCAGTATTGTGCATGTATATAACTGTCCAATGGTTAGGTTAAATAGAAACATGAGTACAGAAAACTGAAAATTTCTTAATAGAATGTGAAATTTAGTCATGTATATTTCGGAATCAATCAATGGCAGCAACTGGAGTTTGGAAAGTTATTTTTCAAAGTAACTAAGTTACAAGTACAGTTACTTACCAGTAAAAGTAACAGTTATAGTTATTGTACTGCATCAATTACACTATTAATATAATATTAATCCTAAAATGTTACAGGAAGTTTATATAGTGGAGTTAATAAATATGTATATTAATACTTAAAATTGAGATTTAACATACTTAACTTCGCTTAATTCAAGAACTAACCTGAACATGTTTCAAGCCTGCATCATGACTCATCCTCAGCTATGCTCCATCTATGGAGTTATTCTAAATCAAAATGTGATGTGAGAAAATCATATTGTCCATCCCCAGGGTAGAGAAAGCTACTGAATTTGATGCATCACACCCAATATTTATTTACTCCAGTACTGATTTAAAAATGAATTAAATCAATGATCTCTCAAATTATAATTAGAGAGCTAACTGAAATTCAATCACTACAGTATATTTCGTTTTTTAATAAAATTTATAATTTTTTTAATAATCTGATAATAATATACCAATAACCCCTTTGTTCATGTAACGTGGAAAAATATTGTATTATAGTTGCATTCTTACCTGTTGTAATTATATTTATATTAGTTATTGGTAGATTTTACATTTTATTTTAGAAAGGGGTGCCCACCCTCCCAAAAAAACTTCATGACTCACCTCCCCCTCCCCTGAGTTCCATTCCCAACTTCGTATCACTCCAAGCTCATGAAATGTAACCGCCCTTACAAATAGTAGAATAACAGTAGGCCCACTCTAAAACTTCTTCCTAAAGAAAAGGTTTCACTATATCTATATAATACAAAGTGTGTGTGTGTCTGTCTTTCTGTGTGCGATTCCCAGGTAAATCTAGGGATGCAAAGAACTTGAATGTTTTAACATAGGGTCTCTGATTCCACCTCGAAGTTGGATTTTTAATCATTTTAGCTTTCATTTGCAAGCTATGAATGAAAAATGGCAGGAAACATAAATTTTTTCCTCTATGGACTTACCAGTTTTCGCTACAATATTTCACTGGTAAAATGAATTGCAGGTGGCCTTACTCTGCTGCCACAACAACTGGGAAAGAAGAGCATTGTTGAACTGTCTTTTTTCAACATAATGCATCAACTTGTTGATTGCTTTGATTTTGTTAGCCCACTCGGCTTGATTAATTTGTTTATAATGTAACAGCACGCATAGAAATATTAAATATTAAATAGAAATATATTCTCTGCCTTAGAACAGCACGCATGGATCTAAATTTTTTTACGTGGCTGAATGAAAAGGAGATAATGAATATAGGCCTAAACGGAAAAATATTTATGATTTGGATGAAGTGTTTTGGGACTAGGGAATCTGAAGTTGTTTCTTTCCGAAGCGTTGCATGTTAATCATGAAATGCTCTTCGAAGGTAGATTTTTAACTTTTTAATTACCGGTATCAATAGTTTCATTGTTTGTGCATGATTTGCATGTAAGGGTAAGATTCATGAATTTGTGCTTCATTTTAATCATTTAATTTCAAATTTGTATGCCCATATGGCAGCACAAGATTCATTTTAGTTGTTTTAATTATTTATTTACTTTGTCTAAAAATATTAAAAATAAAATTAGTAGAAACAATGTAATGTATGTACTAATTATGTTTCTGTTAAATAAATAATTTAAATAAAGCTTATAGTGGTTGAGTAAATAATTGCCGCGGGCGTATATAGTAAGACAGATGAGTAAGGCTACCTGCAATTCATTTTACCATTGACATATTTGTTTAACTGTCTATCTTTCTTTCTGTCTGTCTGTCTGCCATGCCCAGCCAAATTCCCGACACTGGGCAGTGTAGATAGACTGAAAGAGGTTCGAGCGGAAGTCAAAGCCGGATTTTTAATTTTCGCTTTCATTTGCAAGTTATGCAATGAAAAATTTGCAAAAAGTTATTTTTTAAACTACCGAAGTATCAGTTTTGGCTAATATATTTTAATATTGGTTGCAGATATAGCATAACAATCGGGAAAGCAAGAGCATCTCTGAAATCGATTCTTTGCAACATTACACATCAATTCATTGATCGTTTCAATTTTTATTCAGTTGTTTATACGCTATAATATTCTCCTTGAAGCCAGATTTTTAGCTTATAAGTTGTTTTAATTGTTTATGCATGATTTGCACGTAAGGGAAAGGTTCATGAATCTGTGGTTCATTTTAATAGTTTCATTTCGAATCTGTATGTTCACATATATTTTACTTTATATATATAACTGTTAAACAAATTTATGCACAGAATATATTCTAAGGAAATATTAAGAAGTACTGAATGTTTTAACTTCTTAACAGTTAAGCATTACAAAAGCTAAGTCAACAACAATGCAGGCAAGACAATCATGCGATGGGCCGACAATGACTGGGTTCACACTCGCACATACAACTCTATTTCGTTGGTGGGGCACTCGGTTACAAGCAAATGTGTTTCACTTACCTTGACACAACTTTAGGTCTACTAGTTGAACAGTATATTAAATATTTTATTCAGTTCTAAAGAATTAGAAGAGGTTTTTATTACTTTTTTACTTATAAGTTTTTTTACTTATAAAATCCTAATTTTGTAACAATTTTCAAACCCCTCTCCCAGAAATTTCAATGACACACTCTACATCTTAACCTCCCCCCGTGAGCACCCCTGTTTTAGATGTCTCGAAATTTTATATTTGTTATGCTCCTGGCCATCTGCCAATAAAATTGAAAAAACATTGGTAAATGATGCACTTGATTGGATGGCTTGCCTTGTCCCTGTCAGGAGTGTAGCCTACTGCCATGGAGTTTTTTATTTTTTTAAACATATATCAACTTTCTTTGTGCTTCTAATATGAAAATTATGAAAATATATTGAAATAAACATCTTAAAATAGGCTACGAGGTTCATCCAGAAAGTAAGATCCAATCGCATCTAGAGTTAGCATGACTAGTCGGACGCACTTGCGCATGCAAGCATTAGAGGAAATGTATGTGGGAATGCTACAGTGCAGCGCTAGCACGCATAGAAATATTAAATATTAAATAGAAATATATTCTCTGCCTTAAACAGCACGCATAGATCTGGCTGAATGAAAAGGAGATAATGAATATAGGCCTAAATGGAAGAATATTTAGTGATTTGGATGAAGTGTTTTGGGACTAGGGAATTCTTATCTGAAGTTGTTTCTTTCCGAAGCGTTGCATGTTAATCATGAAATGCTCTTCGAAGGTAGATTTTTAATTTTTTAATTACCGGTATCAATAGTTGTTGAACAGTGCTAAGAGAATAATGGTTGCACTGATATTGTCTCTCGCCAACTTCATTATGCTTTCGCACGACAATGCATGACCCCATACAGCCAACACCACACGGAATCACTTGCTTCAGTCTGGATGGGAGATCTTCGACTATACACCCTATAGCCCTGACCTTGTGCTAAGTAACTTCCATCACTTCTATCCATGAAGCGATTTCTGGCTGGAAAACATTTCCACAATGATGCTGAGGTACAGACGGCAACAATTTCATGGCTCCAGACGTTGGTGGCAGAGTCCTATGACATGGGCATACAACTTTTGGTACACTGCTAAGATAAATACCTCAATAACGGTGGCTAATATGAGAGAAGTAGCCAGTGAATCTCTGTAAATATTGTAATAAATATTTCTTACTTGAAAGAAAGCTTCTCGGGATGACAGCCAGGTTTGAAGATTGATTTCCTCCGACGTTTCAAAGGCAAACTGGTGAGATGAGTCATGTGGAAGACTAGATGAGAAGTGTCGAGTGGTCCCTAAGAGGGGGCCATATATATACTACTTCCAAGTTGGCAGGAGTCGACCAGTCAGGAAACCGTGCCACTTCCATTGGTCTTTTTTAGGGGCAAGTCACTGTCCTGTCTCTTAACTGTTTCAGACAGTGGTACCATGCTGGGTTAATGCCAAGGCCTCCATCTCTGTTGAAATTGTGGGGTTCGCGAACCATTGAACTGCATTGTGCGGAACATGCACAGTGTATTAGACTTGAATATCCTGAGAAGTCTGCTGTAGCTGAGCACACTAACAACAGGCGACCCAGACACAAGATCAAGTTTGGGAATACAACCATCTTGACCAAGACGTCTAACCTCTGGGACAGACTTTTCAAAGAAGCCATCGAAATTAAGCTGGAGCCCCACAATTTCAACAGAGATGGAGGCCTTGGCATTAACACAGCATGGAACCACTGTCTGAAACAGCTAAGAGACAGGACAGCGACATTGGCTCTAAAAAAGACTGATGGAGGTGGCACGGTTTCCTGATTGGTCGACTCCTGCCCCCTCTGAGGGACCACTTGACACTTCTCATCTAGTCTTCCACATGATTCATCTTGCCAGTATCCCTGAGGATGGAGGCAGCGTTTGCCTTTGAATCGTCGAAGGAAATCGATCTTCAAACCTGGCTGTCATCCCGAGAAGCCTTCTTTCATATGCTTCGCCAGAAAAACCTCAAATCATATATTTCTGACTTATTGATGTTTTAGTTTTCTTTATCAGCGATCAGAACTTACTTTCTGGATGACCCTAGTACATTATATTTAGCAGGTAGTCAGTGATGGGAAAATTACAAAAAAACAGTAATTGGGCTGAATTACAATTACTTGAGAAAATTTTTACTTAATTACAATTACAAATTACTTTTTGAAAAGTAATCAGTAAAATTACAATTACAATTACAATTACTTTACAAAATGGCAGTACCTAAAAATTCCTGCTTTTTTGGGGGGCACAAAAAAGTAATCAGTAAAATTACAATTACAATTACTTTACAAATTGGCAGTACCGGTACCTAATTTTTTTTCTTTTTTGGGGGGGGGCAAAAGGACAGAAACTATTGGGCCATTCAGCTAATAAAGTTGCTTGGGACGTTACAAAGTCTAAAATTATTAATGACCAAACAAACAAAACAGATCAATACCAATATTTCCATAGGCTACACATGAGTAAGTTTTGTTAATATTACCTCCAACCTGGATATTAGTTGTGACGACGTTAGCCTATAGCAATTGAAAACGAGAAGCAAATTTCAAAATATACTTAAATAAGAAATGTTCTTACTGAAAACATTTTAAGTGAAAAATTTTTTAGAAAAAGAATATATAGGGTGCATTTTCGATCTTTTTTAAACCGAATCTGTAAATCGCTTCAGCTTCACTGGGGTTAAAAAGAAGGCCATGACAGTTCATGTAGCAAAACCCATAAAGTGACATTTACAATATACTGTGAAACCCCGCAACACGCGGCGTAATATTGCAGTATCACAATAGATTAGATTTGATCAAATTAGAAAAAGGCAAATACCGGGATCAAGAATCCTACTATCAGAAATATATGTGAATGTCACCTTGTTGTAAATCACGTCCTCATACAGCATAAATGAATTTTCAATGCCAGAAGCATTACTTTCAACAGAGCCTCTAATGCTCGGTAATTAACTTTGAAGTTGAGGTTAGTTTGAGCTTAGTTTTATAATGTGGAACACATGACCTTCTTTTCAAAGAAAGGGATATAAATAAATTTTATAGGCTGAGAAAATTAATTTTAATTTCTTGAACCCGTCTTGAAATGATTAGAAACCATACAGAAATCTAATTAAATGTAGTATCGCTCCCCGTAAATTGCTCTGACTGTGGTCGCCATTAAAAAAAATAATAATAAAAAAAAAACACGAAATACTTTCGACTTCCGCTAATCTCAGCTGATGTCGCGTTGCCACGTTTTTCCGCAGAAATGCTGACTTGCCATGTCGAATGTCGCTATGGTTTGTCTACAGCGTTCATCGCCGGCGATCACCGCCGGGGTCAGCGATCATCATTGTAGGGGTGGTTTCTTTACGGGAGATCATCGTCCATGATACTGTTGCTATCCACAGTTATAGTTGGCCTTGTCAAACAGCTCGGTGTGGTGGGGGGACATGGAATTTGGAAATTTGTTAGCTTTCATAACCTCAGCATAGCCTATAAACGCTCACTCAAGATAAAACGCTGACAGGAACAAAGGAAATTCACTTTTGGTTAACTAAATGTTAAATGGTTCAGTGAATAATAAAATAATAAAACCGGTAATAATATATCGGAAATATTTTTACTAATAAATGAACTGGTAATTTTACTGTATGTTACATAAATTGTAATTACAGATAACAGCGTTTTCTAACAATTTATCTACCATTTGCCACACATTTTCGTTTGTGTAGCTATCTTTATGGTCCTTTAAGCTCATGTCATACAGGGCAATGTGTTTAGACATGAAATCTATAACATTTCATCTGCAACTTGGGAAAAATGACAGTACTTTGTGCAAAATGGCTGTCTTCTGCTTTTCTTGACCTACTATATGCATGATAATCTGCGGCGTTCGTCGCCCTGAATTTGCCTCAGAAGCAACTGCTGGCGATCCTCATCGCCGGCGTTCATCGTCGTAGACAAACCGGGTGCATTGATTTACATGGAGAGCAACAGGCAGCGATGACCGCCGGCGGTGATCGCTGGCGATGAACGCCGTAGACAAACCATAGCTTTAAGCGCTTTACGTTCGCTTTAAAAAGAACGCAAAGTTCACCACCACTGCAGCGACTGCCAGCAGGTAGAAAAAAGCAACATTGCCAAATTCTCAATTCGATACTTTTCGATTACTAAAATGTAATGATTACTCAAAAGTAACGAATACAATTTTATTTCCAGAAGTAAATTACCAGTAAAAATTACATTTTTAAAAAAGTAACGATTACAAGTAAATGGGACCAAAAAAGGAATCGTTACTGTAATCCGATTACTTTTACTCAATTACTTCCCATCACTGCAGGTAGTAGCAAAAACATTCAATCAGTTCCTTTATCTAATATTTGAGCCAAAGAGTTCAAATTGCAGCTGTACGCCATGAATGAATATTCACCTCTTGCAAAAAAAATTCCTGAGAATATAGGCTGAGGTAGTAAAGAGGCACGTTTTTGGTTTCACCTTATGATTAGCCAACCCGAAGATGGGTTTTTGGGGATTTCTTTACTAATAAAGGTGAAGAACAGTTTGAAACTTACTTTCCCCATCTTTATTCATAAGCAAGTTATATATAATAAATGGAAAGAGGCCCGAAGGACACAATTGATGAGAAGTCCTTCTTACCTGAAAGTCTGCTGGCATAGCATAGCTGCTTTGTAAACTATACAAAATGCAGACAGAAGTGGGTATATAGGCCTAACTAGCTGGTCTTTATGAATGCCAGAATTAAAATGGAGCTATATTCTCTGTTAATTGTGATTCATAAATTCATTTTTCAGTAAATTCAGAAGAGATAGAATTGCATATGAACCACCATTTACAATACTTGGCAAATGGAAACAGCTTCGACGGATCAAACTTGAGGAACTAGAATTTTTTAGATCCGGAAGACCTTTATTGCATGTAAGTTGTTAATTTTTCTGACAAAGTAAATTAAGTAGGCTATGTACTTAATTATATTTATGCTGGGTTTTAAATATTTTTACTTGCTGTATTTGTTATTTATTGCTATTAAACATATACCGTACTGTGCAGTAGCCTTGTTGAGTTATATGTACTGTACAGCCGATTGCAAAAAGAATGGATTGCCTAAAGTTGTAAGTTTCAGGTACAGAATACTGCTCATGCTTGTTTCGTCGTCACCCGCATACACAAGATTTAATATAACTAAACCAATGATATTGGCTGAATTTTGTTTAAGGACCTTATATGGGTTATTAACTTGAATGGAGATTCAATTCTGGATACACCAGATTATCTGAAGAATTGAATAAGAATGTCATTCAGCAACATAATATCCATTAGAGCCAATATTGGATTATATAGCATTGTGTAATGGTTATTTACCCTTCCATAGCTAAATTTAAACACTGGTAATAAGCCATTCACCAAGTGAAATCATCAGTTAGCTCTAAGTTTGAAATTGGTGAGGGAACTTTTTGTCCGATGTTCAGTTTTCCATAAATTACAATCCTAAAAATGGATAAAAATCCTCACATTTTACATAAAGCTTTATGCTATTAGTATTAATGTCTGCCTTATACAAATTTTGAGGTGACGCATATGTACATCAGGAGCAGTGAAAAGATTAATTTATTGTATTAGCAAGCAAAATGGTACAGTCGGTCAAATAAAAAACATCGGGCATTATTTGATGAAGTACCATGAACAAGCATATGCGCATGTACAGGAAGACTTAAGGTTAGGTTCATACCTGCCTCTTGTCTATTCATGTATGTTCTTGATTATTTAGTCAGTTTTGTTCCAAAACGAACATATATAGAAGGCTATGGCTATATGCCTCACATCTGCCATATTCTTGCATGGAAGTTCTTGTAATATTAATAATCACATCTGCCATATTCTTGCATGGAAGTTCTTATAATATTAATAATGAATAAATTTGCAAGGAATATGTTTATTCAAGGAGCATTTTTTAAAGATTTTATTTTATAATACCGGTACTTGTAGTGCAAAATCAATAACTTTGGCTTAAACGTATTTTCAAGCTCGGATATTACAATCTCGTCAGAATTATGTAGACTATTCTCATCTGTTTGCAATAGCCTACAGATCAAGACATCGGAATTGAACGTGTGGGACCAGGGTTCGATCCTTGGTGGGATCTTGTATATTTTTTTATATTTTGATTTATGTTTATTTTTTCAAACGCGACAATGACTGGAATAAAATAATAATCACTTCTAATGAATTATCATTGTTGGTGTCGAATTTTAGACACACATTAAAGAAAGCAAGAAAGAAAGTATGATTTTACAACAAATTCGTATCTGTAGCATAAAATAATAAGAAACTTACTGAAAATAGAAGATAACATAAATGAAACATAATAACGAACTTAAATAAGAATAAGTAAAAAAAAAATCAGCCACATGCTCAGTGGGAAATCCATCCACAATCCATTACTATAACTTCCCTCACTCTGTTGGGCATTGACTGTACAAGGTTTAGAAAATAATTATCCTTGTCTGCCACAGCTTCCCAAGCAGTTTGAATTAGTTCCCACAGTTCTGCTTCAGAAGCTGGAGGTGGGTTCGGAGAGTTCATTCTCATATGCTTCTTTACTTCCGCCCACACATTCTCAATAGGATTTAAATCTGGAGAACGTGCTGGAAAGTCTATCATCTCGATATATGGTCTTTCAGATGAACCAGATTTGAACCGATCGAGCAGTGTTGCTTTGGCTGTTATCCTGTAGGAACTGAAGGCTTCCATCAGGAAAACAAAGCCTGGCATAAACAAGCATATACCTCTCTAGAAACCAACGGTACCTCCACTGGTTAAACCGCCCACTAATTCTGTGGAGTGTGCCAGCCCCTTCCTCAGACATCCAGCCCCAGCATGCCACTCCTTGCACGAGTTGCAGTGTATTTGGGATTGTACCGGGTACCGAATGGTTGATACACTAGAACTGGCCTCGAAGATGCACTCGAAAAACTAACTTCATCTGAAAATATCACTCTACTCCAGTCGAAGTCAGTTTTTTAAACTGCAAATACAAGCCATGCGTCCTTGTGTTCTTCCTTCAGGACTTCTCTAGAGAGTGCTCGCCTAGAACCTAAACCAATGGATCTTACCCCGTTCCTAATGGTTTGAAGATGGCCAGGGAATTGAGCAGTAGCCTTCATGGATGCAGCAGTATGAAATGGATTACGTTGAACTTCTGCGACCAATCTAGCATCTTGCTCCAGTGTCGAAATAGTCGGCCGGCCGGATCCATGTTTCCTATGAAAACTTCTGGTCGCATTATAGTGAAGTAACCACCTCTGAGCTGCTCTTTCAGAAATATGAAACCTTCTCGGTGCTTCAGAGGCCGAAAAATGCAGGTCAGTTACAGCCCTAACTACATTTTCCCTCAAACTAGCATTTGTATGTGGCGCCATGACACAAATCCAAATGAATTATGACAATACATTAAGTTGAATATCGTGTGTTGCCCTTTCCGCGTTCATTTTTCCCTCCTGTCTCATGGCCTCATATGTTCCCAGAATGACCTGTATTTTATGTCTTTTATAGGGAACTTTTGAACTAAAGCGTTAAAACTTTAATTTTAACTGCATACGAGTCCCGACGTTTTTTTATTTGGCCGACTGTACAGTCATTGAATAGCTGACCTGTGAAATGTTTGAGCAGGGCATGTAAAGCATTAACTGGTGGAACTTGCATAGTTCACCATTCCCGCCGTGTGATGGTGTTAACTCCGACATCACTGGCCAAGCCGTCACTGGCTGGCTGCATGCGAAGTATTAGATCAATCAATTTTAGCTACATATTTTGCGATATTCAGTATGATGAGACAATACATTAGGGTGTCCATTCATCCTGTTCTTCCCGGGACAGTCCCTTTTTTGGCAAAGTGTTTAGCTATCCCGAAAGTTTTATGGGGATGCTCAAACGTTCCAATTTTTTGTGTGTCCGCTTATCCACTGCATTTTATGCTACATAACTTTGTCCCTGGTTAGCATTGAGCATATTAATGGTATATGTCATTTCTCACACCCTTTATAGTACAGTAGAGCCTCGGCAATTCGAGCCCCGGTATTTCGAGGTTCCGTGTAATTCAAGCTGGTCTTAAGAAAATTAAAATTGTCCATAAAACTAGAGTAAAATCCCGTTTTTATACGGTGTCCGCAAGTAAGTTTTACACACTTCCGAATGTGTTACCTTTTGAGCTTTCTTTCAATTTTTCCATGTACAAAAATGCAGGTAAAACTGTCCCACTTAGGGTTTTTGTTCATAATACACAGAAATAACCTTGGCTTCAGACTGCTAGCATTTCTATTACACATTGACAGAAACCGTTAGGTTCGATTTTTCTTTGTCGGGACCTCATGTCAATCAATATTGTACAGTGCATGTTTCCCCATCCTTTCAGAAAAGAATACTGTATTGTTACAGTAATCCCTTCAATGGTAATTAAAAGTGTTTTCCTAGTAGCATCGCTTTCCCGTTCCACTCCATTAAGGGTCAGACAATGACTTAATCCTTAAGGGATGCCGATGTAGCAAATTGGAAAAGTTTGACAATATATACATACAGGCGTAACACAGGTATGTAGGCCTGCTATATTGTTTATTTATTTATTATTTAAACCATTATTGTGCTCATTAAACATTTATTTGCGATTTACCCATTGATTTAGTGAAATTTCCGTATAATCCGAGTTTTTTGTAATTCGAGGTAGCCTCAGCCCCAATTAGCTCGAATTATCGGGGTTCTACTGTATATGGTAAGGTGATTTTTGAAAAGGAGCAGCTGAAATGGAAGAATATTTAGGATTATTATGCTTTTGTTACAAGTATTATACCAAATTCTTCTGCTGGCGAAGACAAAATGCTTGATGAATTTTCATGCGTGTAGTTGCTTAAAAAGCAAAATTGAAGACAACGTTGCAAGAAACAATGAAACTTTTTTAAAAATTGTGTAAAATGTTTGCCTATTTCAGTGGTAAAAATATTAACATAAAAAATATATTTGGTAGAGTTTTGTCTGTCAGTTCCTGGGTCAGATGCTGCTGTGGAACATGTTTTCTCTCTAGTAAACTTATTGTGTTCAGATGAGAAAAACAAAATAAAAGTTCCAACAGTGAAGGTCTTGCTGATAGTGAAAACACACATTGATGGGACATCATGTGCTGACTTTTAAAATAAATTATCAGAAAAAAATACAGTGGCAACGAGGCATCTACTTCTGCAGTATAAATTACTATCTACAGCAGTCTACAGAAAAAATTTAAGCCATGTGAGATCATTTGTATGCTTAAGACAAAATAAATTTTAAATTTTCACTAAATTTTATAGTCAAAATTTTGGTTCCCTTCTTGAATTGTCCCAGGTTTTTCCAGTATTTTAAAAATTGTCCCATTTTTATATAAAAATCATATTGACCTTGATTTGGCTGAATATCTTTGGACATCAGGCTACGAGTATGTTTAACAGACAAATTAAGCCAAGATCTGGCTGAAAGGCATTTTGGTCTTAAATATCATCCAACCTTAATAGACTTCTTAAATTTATATTTGCTTCAGTCTATATAATGTACCAGTAATAGAAATCCACTCTTCTAAAGCAAACTGTGAAGATGCAGTCGATACTCGTAGTAAGCTGACTTCCTTCATTTAACAAATGTGATCAATGGCAAGAAAAGAAGTAGTGAAAAATAGGCAGGTAAAGGAAAATTTAAAGAAACAACTAACAGAGAAAATTTCTGTAATGTTTTCTGAACCGAACCTAATCCCAATGGCATGGGGGCCTGGAGTGCTAATCATTATGGGGGCCTATCGTAGTATACATAACTATACGATAGTCAACAACCTAATTCATTATATTTCTGAGGACCCTGAATAATCTACTTAATAATAAATCACTTTTTTCATTTGGGATTCACATGTTTATTATGTATTAGGCAACTTTACGTTTTTACTATAAGTTTGCTAGAATACCACAACCAGTACTGACTTATGGTTGGAGTAAATCCACTTTACTATTCAATTCCTTCAGCCATGGTATTGAAAAGGTATCTCAACTAAACAGTTGTAATTTTACAATATTATTTTATGTACAGAACAAAGATTATGCCAACAGCAAAGATTTAAAAAGTAGATTACTAATAAACTAAACAGTACATAAATATAAAATCTTTCTTGCAATCTTTGCCTCTGCAACTTTCGTTATCACGGCATGAAAAGTGACTCTTTTGCCTAGAGCAAAGCTTTGCAAGATTGCTCGTCAGGCCTACGGTGCTTCCTATGTGGTTGTTTCTAACCTGTTTTTTCACTTAATTTTTAAAAATCTATAATGTTTAATAGACAACTGTTTATTCACTCAAACCAAGACTCATCACTAGGGCCCGGATTTGTATGTAAAAAAATGTTTTTTTTCCTGATGCGTACATTCCTAAAACAAAGTTTAGTATCCAAATCGAGGTCCGACAAACGCAAATACCAAATTTTATTTCACATAAAAACACATATTTTACAAAAAATGTTATGTGAATAAATATTTTCGATATATTCTCCATAAATAAATATTTTAGTACTTCTATTCTCTGTTAACATTTTACAACAAAAATTTGTATCTCGAAAGAATTCAATACAAATGCTTCAATTGCAATGAGGTGAGAGTGATTCACTTGCACTTGCTTATTCGGGGATGAACAGAACCCAATCTCAAGTGCCCTGTTGTATTAAGCAGATCATTTTGAAGCATTTGCATCTGTAGTAAGTGAACTGGACAAAGACGATGCCTCTGCAATTGAGATTATTCAGAATTTAATATGTGATACTTTTTAAAATGTGACTTGGCTTTCATATCGGCTAATTTTGATTCACTCAATTAAGAAACTAGAAACTTCTGTAGATTTATTGAGTAATTCAGTTAAAGAAATACAATAAGTTGAAAGGCAACTTAACACTATCTCAGGTTCGAAAATAGAAGTTCTAAGAACATAATTTAAACCCTCTGCAAAGTCGCTCAAGTTTTGGAAGGCTAAAACATAAGTGAACTTGATCGTGTGTGTGTTATTGATATACCCCTCTATAAATATGCAAGGTTAACATCGTATGAAGTAGAACGTTCCTTTTCTCAATATAAGGCATTATTCTCGGATAATAGGCAAGGATTTGTGATCCATAATCTGGAGATGACATTTATTGTGCACTGCAACTCCAGTCAACAATTTACATCTGTTGTTGGTGACTTTCAATATAATTTTTTCTAGTAAGTTACGAACTTTCTGGTATTTTTTCTTTCTTTTTAACGGATTTTTTTTAGTTTTAGCACATATTTTTTAAATTTTAGCACATATTTTTAACATTTTTAGCACATAAAAAATAAATATTTTAAAGTTTTTTAGCACATACAAATCCGGGCCCTACTCATCACTGGTAAAAATGGTAAAAATAAATAGATAACATTTTGGGGCCTATGTTCAAAGCAGGGCCTGGGGCAGACTGCCCCTCCCACCCCAACTTGATACGCCACTGCCTAATCCCTAGACATGACTCAACAATGGCAGGTAATAATATTACTTATTACCTTTGTGGCTACTTGCTTCGTATGGCAGGAAAAAGATATATTAGTTGCAAAGTAAGTTTAGCATCATGAGAACATGATTTGAAAGATATTCAAAATCTCTGTAACACAGTGGACTTTGGAATCATGTTAATTCCTCAAATATCCTTCTGTGTCATTTTACAGCATTGCCAAAAAAGCTGATTAAAGAAGATGCAGTTTGGGGTGATATATTTTCAAACTATGCATGGACTGCCAGTTTTTTGAGCTTATATTGTTCAGGGGATCATTTAACGTTTATATCTGCCTCAACTAGTATTTCATTATATAAAATGTTGCTTCATTTTCTGTGTGAAAGAAATTTGAAGAGAGAAGAGATGTAGAGCGACTGCAAAATCCTCAAGGAAACTGTCAAAACTTTATTGTATGATTTTAAAAATAACAAATTTATTAATTTAGTTTATTTTGAAGTTCAGCTGTAATTTATGTTTATAAGAAAATCCCATTAATATATTCAATACAATTGTCAAATACACTACATAAAAACAAGGCATGATAATGACGTAACAATATATAGCTCTCTATGCTCACTAGTTTCTTAAGTGATGACAATCGCTACGACGCCTGGTGTGGGAATTTGGAACTACTGAACTATACACTCTTACTGAAGCTCCAGCACTTAATGCCCTGGTTTGAGCAATACTGGCTTTACATTCTAATCTCAAACGATCCTTAACTGTTTTAATTACAAGTTTCTGGTCATACATCTAGATATAGGTATATGATTCAATTTTTTTACCTATATTTCCAAAAGCCCTTTTACAGTCATAATTGAGATGGAATTTCTTTGTATGACTTTCCCTTTAACAATTCAAATTAAATTTAGTGGATACTTTTTTTAAACTTCCTTATTTGGAAAGCTCTTTCTGTTCCATCATCCTCCTGATGTGTCAACCACAGCTGATTTAACCTGGGCCCATCCACCTCAATTCCACTAGGATCCAGAGCCTCACAACCCTGGAAACGAACCAACAGAGTTCTCCGAAATATTGTATATAAGACTTATGCTTGTTGCATAAAAAATAAATTTTGAAATTAAGAGATATGCAGAAGTAAGAGACTTGAATAAATTTTATGAATACATATTTGAAAAACCATTGTTTGCTGCAAAAGATTAGATATCTTCCCATCCATGACTTAAAAATATTATGTGTATTTTAAAAAATAAACAGAAGTTTTTTTATATTATTTTTTATTTAAACTTCTGCCTAGCCAATCTTTAAGTATACTTAAAACAAGTACACAAATCCTCCACATATGTTACTACAAGATTGAGGAATAAAGTAGTAAGCAGATGGGTTAAATATCAAGTACATTTAGACTTATGTTCATTTCATTTATAAAGACATTTCAAGATTATAACTAGGTAGGAATTAAATACTTTAAGAAACCATAAATGCATTCTTGTAAACTTGCATCAATGGTAAAACTATTTCTAAAATTCATTTTGTTTTTGTCTCTATTCTAGATTTTCAAGGAATGTGAGAATTTAGAGAGTATTTCTCTAAAAAATCTTGGGCTTCGAGGACATTGCAGCTATTTGGGTTTTTTGTGCCAAGGACTTCGGCACTGCAAAAATCTGAAAGACTTCAGGTGTGTAGTGCATGAGGATAACATAAGATTCAGATTTTATATTCATATTTGGATTTGCATTTTTATGTAATGGGTGAATGAGATTCTAATCATGCATCCTTGTAGGCATATTTCTTGTAAAATGTTTCCCTACTTAGAGTAGATTTTTTTTGTAGAGAGTTTATGGCTAGTAACTAAGGCCTAATGGGAAATATTGCAACAGAAAATTATTTGGGGCCCAAATTTTTAAAAAGTGCTGCAATGTGGAACTTCACTAAAAGTTGTGTAACTCGACCACTAAAAAGATAATTTAAAATTGTTTTTACATTGTAATTGTAAAATCATTCTCCAAAACTTGACTGGAAACATAATTTGGATATTTGGATTAAACGTTGTAAAATAAGCAATGAATTTTTAGAAACACATTTTAATGTACCGTTTCACAAATTGACATGCATAATTTTTAATACAATGAAATAAATTTATGCTTCAGAGAAAAGTTTCATTTAGTCTGAGAATTGTGGATATAAAAAATTAATTATTTATTTAATCAATCTATTGTTTAGGCTTTTGAACAATTGTCATTAGTAGGGTTCGGATGTTCATGACATATCATATTTTTATCCTGACGTCTAATCTTGCCGCAAACTGAAATTAAACACGAATTGCACTTTTGTTATCCTAATTGGACCGTTTTTATTTTGCATATAAAGTCATATTTTGGACATTTTTATAGTTTAGGTCATATTTCGGTCATTTTTTAATTTAATGTCATATTTAAGTCATAAATTCGGTAAAAGAGCACAATTGCACAGGTCATATTTTGGACATTTTTATAGTTTTGGTCATATTTCGGTCATTTTTTAATTTAACGTCATATTTCAGTAATAAATTCGGTAAAAGAGCACAATTGCACAGTATACTGTAGGCACTAAATCGTAGAGTTAAAATTTTTTCGAGAAAGAGTTACTAATATTTTGGTTTGACTGTAACTGGAATGTGAAGGGACAGTAAGTAACAAGTGCAGGTAGTTGAAGCACAATGCACGGGGTTTTACCGCCTTCCTCCTTGTTGTTAACAACTTTCAATAGAGACAGTTTTAAAAGATTTTCAGTTCACACTTGCAGTGGTATCGGGTAACATCAAAATGCCGAAAAATAAGTGTTCTGAAAGTGTAAAACTAAAAAGTTTTGTTAAGGAGTTTGGAGAAAACCACTTCTGCACCGACGGGAAAATTTTGTATTGCAAAGTGTGTGAAATTAAAGTGACGGCTGCAAAACGATTTAATGACGTTACCTGTGACATCCTGTAACGTCGAAAGGAGCCTCTCGCGGTTTAAGACGATATTAAGTGACAACAGGAGAAGATTTCTATTCGATAATCTTAAAATGCACGTGGTTGTATAGTGTAATGCAGACAAAAAAGGAGACTGAAAACTGATACGTATTAGCCTACTTTGAAATTTATTTCATTAATTTAATGTTTATGCCCAATTAATAGAAATTTAATTTTTAAATTAATACAATTTTTCACGTTTTATAGGGACACGCATGGACTACAAAATATTATATTGAAGTGGTGAAGCAATCACACAGAAGCAAATGCTTTAAAATTAGATGTCCATTACAAGCAAAACTGTGAATAATATGTAAAATTCTTAAAAACACGTTCCTGATTGCATTCATGCGATGTAGTAATTTAGTTTCATTAAACGTTTAAAAGTGGAACATTTATTATTAGAAAATACTTTCTTTTATTAGGTCATATTTACGATTTTTTGGGTCATATTTAGTCATTTTTAAGGGCATATTTAAGGTCATATTTTCCAGTTTTTTAGGTCATAAACATCCGAACCCTAGTCATTAGCCTTCTGGCTTTCCAATACAACTGTCCATTCGATTTGTCCCAGTATTGCTGATGAGCAGAGCACATTCTAAGATGTTTCCAGTTTTGAATGCATTGTCTTGACACAGCAGGCACTTCAGTGAGGCAAATAACATAAAATGTTATTCTGTTATTTTTGATTGCTATTCTAAGCACAAAAGACCTTAAATTATTTTAATTTTAAAATAATTTATGATTCAAAATAAAATAAAATGTCTTATGATGTTCGACCGTTATAAGAACTTAACAGAGTCACACAAATAACAAAACTCGCTAATGCCCTTTTTTTTCCTTCGTGCTTTCTAGTTAATGGTCTTAAATAACTATTAATATGCTTGAAAGTAAATACAGGCAGTAAAATACAGTCCGTAACAAAATCTAATATATTAATGAATACATTCTAGGAGATCTCAAAAGTCAGTAAGTCATAGGGTATGCAACAAGTCAAGGTTAATAAATTAGAGAACACAAAAATAAAAAACTAGAAAATTCATACAAGTAGTTAAAAACTATCAACTCCACTGAGTAATAGTTATTCAGTAAAAATAAATTTTAGCTCTCTCTTTAATTTGAACTGTATTCTGTGCAAATGTTTCTATTATGTTGAGGTAGTCCATTAAAAATCTTAACTCCAGAATAAGATAAAGGTGCGCACAAATGTGCATTGTTCATTTGCTAGCATAATTTACCAGTGATTTTGTCCTTTTGGCACACACTAGTAGATGATAATGCCTGCACTGTACATTACATAGAATACACACACATTCATTGTTAGGATCATGCAATTTCCCGTTCTTACACACTTTGCTGCAAAATCCATGCACCGCCAGTGTGGTTATGACATGTCTCAGTTCTTGATTAGAGTCTTTGCAGGAGTGTGTCGTCATGGCTTCAGTAAGTAAAATTCCTTCCATATGTTGTTCTGTTTCTCCCTTCTGAGCCGTAGCATCTCCTTCACGGCAGTCATCCTTGGCAGCAGAATTTTCCACATAAAATCTTCTAGGAAAAAAGTCTCCCTGGCCAGAACATATACTAATCAGGATGGGGTATACTTGGAGAGACCCATGATTTTTTGGGAAAAATACAATATGCGACCCACCCGAGCCCCCCACCACTACTCTCTTAACGGGACCCGACTGGAAAGTAGGGGTTTAGGGTGGGGAGAAACCTAGCGGCGGTATTAGAACTACTAGCAGAATAGCGACGGTGGCGACATCGAGTATGGAAATGGTGAAAGAGAAAAATAATTTATTTCTCCTTTATTCTCTTCTTCTCTTCCTTTCCCGTCTCTTTCCTCTCTTCCTCTCACCTCCTCTTCACCCTACCTACCTATTCGAGACCTATTCCTAACATTAAATTTTGGATCGAACGGGGATCGAACGCATGGCCCTTAGCATCGTAGCCAAGAGACTTATCCGTTACGCCACGAAGGCCAGTTGAGCAGTGAAGGAAGTTCCGATATATTTTAGTTATCTATTGCGTTAGCGAGTGTTAACGCAAGAATCGGGTTTTCTAATTTTGAGATGGTTTGTTTGTTATGAAAAGAGTAGTGTTGGTGCAAGGGAATTTTTCTGCATCATTTAAGCCATGTTTTATGTCATAACACGGCGTTTTTTAAAATTGGGAAATATTATGTAAATTTCGATTTTTTTATATATATATAAAATTGTGAAATATCCTGTTGGCATGAAATATTATGTTTGTTGCAAGGGTTTTTGGCATTTTGTATTTTTTTTTATCGTGAATTATTATTTTTTTATAATTTGGGAAATATTATGTTTGTTGGTGTTGCAAGGGTATTTTGTTATTGTGAAATATTATTTTATCTGTTTAAAGATCGTGAAATATGATGGGGAGATGTTTGGTACAAGGGTATTTTTTAATTGTTCGACATTTTCTATAATTCGTGAAATTTTATTTTGTGTTTTATAATAGTTTTTAAAAATTGTGGAATATTATGTATGGTGCAAGGGTCTTTTGTTATTGTGAATTTTTTTCTTCTTTCAAATCGGTGTTTAAAGATCTGTGTTTACTGTATTTTTTTAATTGTTCGACATTTTCTATAATTCGTGAAATTTTATTTTGTGTCTTATAATAGTTTTTATGCAATGCAATGCAATCATTAGAGTAAGCCACGGCTTAACACAGGAAGCTGTATTACCGGCGCTTAGTAGTGGCCAGCACGAGCCATAGCGGGGAAGATGCGCACGGGATGATGCGTGGTAGGTGTAGGGGAAGCGAGCACGCAGGCAGGTCGGCGGAGAAGGCGACCAGGGCGTGGAAAGGGGAGCCGGGTGGGTCGGATACTGTAATCTTGCCGATTTTTTTAAGGAATCTAACTTTTATGCTGTCAGTGTTTTGTAGTTGTTTTACTGAAAGATGTTCCCATTTTATTTCTAATCCGTATGTTAGTGCTGGTACCACTTTTGCTTTGAACAATCTGAAGGCTGTATCTAGTGACAAGAGTTGTAAATTGCAGATTTCATTCCTGAATATAATATATCTTTTTTGGAAAGCAGTAAATGGTGTATGCAAATTGTAACAATTTCTTGTATTTATATTATATTATGTATGCCTGAATTTGTTTTAGATAATTGAGGATTTCTAGCAGTGAATAATGTTAATGAATGCATGTATTCACAATACTTGGGTAATATCCAAATTTTCAAAAATAATTTTGTAAGAGTCCCTAAGCTTTGCATTCACTGTTAATCTTATTGCTTTCTTCTATGATAAAAATATTCTGGCTGTCAGTGGAGTTTCCCCAGAACATGATTTCTTGCTTCATAATTGAGTGAAAGTAGGCATTATATATGATATTTATTGTTTTAATATTTGTGATTTTTTAGTGATCTGATTGCACAGCAGGCTGAACTTAATTTAGGTGAGGGGGCTTTGAAATTGAAGGGCTAAAAATTGTAATTCTTTAGTTAAATTAAGATTTTCACTGTCACATATTATGTTTGTAGCTTCTGGTGTTTAATATAATTCTTGGAATTTAATCACTTTTGTTTTATCTACATTTAATACTAAGTTATTTGCTACGTTTATATAATGTTGTTAATGACTGGTTAGTGTGAGATTCTAAATCACGTAAGGGCCTTTGAGAAAATATAATACTAGTATCATCAGCATACAATATTGCTTTATCCGAATTTCCTATTACTAGTTAATAATCATTTATGTATACCAAAAATAATAAAGGTTCCAGCACTGATCCCTGGGAAACACCAGTATCAGTTCTTACCCAGGAGGAGGTACCTGTCTGAAGTTGATCAAATGAAGTGATTTTTTTCCTTTATTTTCTTTCTGATAGGTGTTATCGAAACCATTCCAATGTTGGACCTTACAACTCAATTTGTTCAGTAATATCCCGTGATTTACACATTAAAATGTTTTAAATAAATACAACATTTTTATTTTGAATGACTTTTCTTTCTTTACAAAGTTAAGGACTGCATTCTTTCTGGAACACTTACTCTGTTTTCTAAAATTTCAGATTGGAACAATCAAATATGATGGTTGATAATGTTCTTAATGCCTTAAAATCTTGTACAAAATTGGAAAGGATTTGTATTGTATCTCATGGCACCAGCAAATTTCCAAATGTGCCTGCTATGGTAGACGTTGTGAGTCATTTACCTAAACTTGTATTTCTGTTTGTGGCTGGTGCAAATTGGTCAAAGAAAGCACGCAAGGAAATGACAGATAGACTGAATCGTTTGTAAGTATTATTTTTGACTATTATTTTTGTAAGTATTATTTTTAACTCTGGTTTTATTTATAACAGTTCTTAAAGTATAAAACAAGGAGTTAAAAGCAGAATTATCAGGGAATTGTGTGAGTGGATTGAAATTTTGTAAATTACAGCAAACTAATTGTTTGAATCCCAACACTGGCAAAAATAAGTTTTATAATTTCTGTATAACAGTGTGACAAACTGTAGTGCAACAGTATTCCCAACATTGAAATGATCCCTACTGCTGAGTTGAATTGCTGAGTAGCTGAAATGGAACTCCAAAACTTCTTCACTTGACATATTTTTCATTGATGATTGCAACCATTTAATAATGTCATGTTATTACAGTAGTCTCAGAAGAAGAAAAAATCCTTAAATGTAAGAACTGCAATACAAATTTGACTTGCTTGTGACCTTCAAATATACACCTGGTTGGTGTATTTGTCTTGTAGTTAATAAGGAGGACGGGAGGTCGATACAAATCATGTCATTCTCTATCATTTCAATTTTATAGAATATTTTCCCAGGCTACTAACCAGGTGGTGAATTGGATTAATTCCGACGTTTCGAAGCCAATCTGAAGCTCCATTGTTAAGGAGGATGAAATGCCGGGACTAGAGGGGTGTATTTATATAGGACTTCTGTAACTGGGGACATCCGGATTGGAGAAAAGATTTATTGGAGATCAACCAATCAGGAAACAGATGGGTGCTGGGAGAAAGGAGTTAAGATGAGAAGTAGAAACGTTCCAAATTTCTACTTCTCATCTTAACTCCTGTTCTCCCAGCACCCTTAAAAAGCATGGCAAATACACCTTTCTTACTTCACATTCTGATATAGAATAAAATCAGGTAAACTGATATAACGAAGTGCCAGTATGATTTTGTTGAATCAATTATAATTGCAATTATGATGTGCAGAAAATAAGTATTTTTAATCAGATTAAAATCGACCAGTGTCAAAATCGACCTTGACAATCGCGCATTCACATAAAAATAAGAAATATATATATAAATCCATGTCAAATCGGCCAGCTACGCGATTTGATCCAGGGTCCTCCAGAACACGAATCCAAGACGTTACCATTCGGCCAACTCAGTCAATTTTACCATGTAGTTTGATAAGCATATGTGAAGGAATAGTGTTATTTGTCTAATCTCAATGTATTGCAAATTGAAATTCTTAAAATATATCAACATTTCACAAAATTCGTGGCATAGGCTATAAATCCGCTAATTATTCACAGTAATGTACCTTCCGCATACAACATGTATTCATGTAATACTCAATTTAAACTACACCAACGAAGTAAACAAACATCTGAATGCGCTGCAGACAAAGCCCTCAAAGGATTAAAAATGCAGCATTGTAGTACAGACATGATTTTAAAAAAGTGTGACCTTTAATTACTTGTTACTCTGGTACCGGTGAACCAACTTGGTCAAAAATAAATAGGATTCTTGCCATGGACGTTATAAATAAGTATACAAAGTTTCATGAAAATCCCATAAAGCGTATTCGAGTTATCGCGCCTTTTGTTATATAATACCATAAAACAGCACTAAATTGGGCATTATTCCGGTACCAGCCAACTGATTTGGTCCAATATCATCAGACGTCCTCCCATGGACATTATAAATGCGTATACCAAGTTTCATGAAAATCTGATAAAGCGTATTTGAGTTATGGCACTTTTAAAATAGACACTAAATTGGGTTTTACTCTGGTACCGGTGAACCGATTTGGTCCAATATCAATAGGGTTCTTCCCATGGACATTATAAATGCATATACCAAGTTTCATTAAAATCCTATAAAGCGTATTTGAGTTATCGTGCGTACAGACACACGGACGGACGGACAGACATTTTCCCATCCCCCACACAATCTCATAAAGTACCATACTGGCACTTAATAAGAGACTGTATTCAGTTGTATGTATGTATTATGCTTATTCATCTTTTGATCATTTTACATGATATGGAACATGTCAGATATGTCAGGTTGATATGTTTCAGCTTGATGCAAACATTTATCATTCACCAGGAAAGATCAAGTTTCGGTCTACAGAGCCTGGCCTATAACTACCCTTCAGAGAATTTTTGGGAAAAACCTTTCAAATAAAATTTAGCACTTAAAAAGTATAAGCATTTATTGTACAAAATTTAAACAAAACCGTTTGAGCCTTTTTTTTTTATTAAAATTGTGAAAAACTAAATTTTCTTCATGTAAACTGGGTTTAAAAGTAAAAGAAAGTTGCTGCCAATCTTTGTGTCCCATCCTCAGAAGGTACCTGAGCCAAATATAAAATTTTGTTTTTATACAATTTTTCATTCTCAAGAGTTCTTCAGACATGGCTTGTTTCTAAAATTAGCTTTTATGGATTCAGGAGACTCAAAACGTGCATTTATGTTGAAAACGCAACATTGAATTTCAGTGTTGTACTCAATACTTTCTCTACCTGTAGCATGAGCAGAGGAAGTAAAAAGCATACATTGGTGCAATAGCTTCTTCAGTATTTATAGTTTTAAAATCAGATTAGTAGCCAGGCATTAACATTCTTTAAAGCATAGAAATTCTGTAAAATATGTTTTTGCCTATCAATAGTTATATACTGTTGGTAAAGACTGATTAACTAGGGCACTCTTTATATTTGCATTTATGTTTAAAGCGTAGAAATTCTGTAAAATATGTTTTTGCCTATCAATAGTTATATACTGTTGGTAAAGACTGATTAACTAGGACACTCTTTATATTTGCATTTATGTTTAAAGCGTAGAAATTCTGTAAAATATGTTTTTGCCTATCAATAGTTATATACTGTTGGTAAAGACTGATTAACTAGGACACTCTTTATATTTGCATTTATGTTTAAAGCGTAGAAATTCTGTAAAATATGTTTTTGCCTATCAATAGTTATATACTGTTATATACTGTTGGTAAAGACTGATTAACTAGGACACTCTTTATATTTGCATATTGCCTTCTTGACTATTCTAAAAACTGGAATTATATTTAAGATCTGTTTCTTCTTACTTTCAGCTTTCAAAATTGTCATCATCGCTGTGTGAAGGTTATCCTTGAAGAAGAATTAAGGTCTGTTGAACTTGTTAACCAGGTCCCAGCAATCCACTATTTTGAGATATTGCAAGATGTATCTCAGATAAGTTCAAGACCAGGAGAAGGAAAGAGGTTCCTTTTCTCATAATAGAAAACTAGTTTGAAAGGTCTGATTTTGAAAAAATGTAATATGAAATGTCACAACCAGCAAGAAATTTACCTTTAAAATAACCTGCAAAGGTGCCAAAAGCTGTTCATTTGTTACCCTAGCAAGAGTTACAGAATAATACATTTTTATCTTCACTTATGTTCGGTTCTAATTTGCTGTTGCATGTATTAATAGCTGTTTTTCTAATGTTGCAATAATCTGTTTCTAAAACATGCCCCATGTGTACACCATTATGTGATCAAGTGGATTAAATGAACATTTTTTTTTTGTTATGTCAGGAGCACAGTGAACATGCTTTTGATAAATGAAAATATAGTTGTAGCAAGTTAGTTTCATTAAATTTCTTACGATTGTTTTATTGTTTTTAAATCAGACCTAGGTCATGGTTAACAAATCTAACCATTCTCGTGTCGTCACCTAAATGCCAGAGCCATGAATGTGCATTTTACTAGTTTTGAGAAAAACCAAATTATTGATATTGTAGAGCTTAAGAAAAATTACGTAATTAAAAATAAGTGAATATTTGTACTGGAATATGTCATATCGGCAGTTAGAATAGTAGGTATACCATAATGTTCATTTAATTGTGATTACAAACCTTACCATGACTTGATTTTGTCAGATTCATGGCTTTGGCATAACATCTAGTTGAACAAATGCATTTTTATTCACATAGTCGGGACTGACTGCTGTTGTGGGCTGGTCAGTTCTGTAGATCGGACATTCACCCTCGCATAGTATACCTGTCCTCTAAATATGCCTCCCTCCAGCTCTATTTAAGTGGTTGTCAATTTTTCAAAATAAAGAAAATTAAACGCTGAAATACAAATTTTATAGTGCATTAAACTTATCTGCTAATAATTCTTCCAAGTACGAGGGCTGTTTTTTTTTTCAACCTCCGTTGGGCTATAAAAACAAGACAAATTAATATAACAAAATAATTTTATTACCAAAAGTTCAGCAGGGTCTTACTTATTTTTCTACATAATCGCCCAAAAGTTTGAGGCATTTGTCATAGCGTGACACAAGCTTTCCGATGCCTTCTGCAAAAAAGCTGGCCGCCAGTGAGGAGAGATACGTGATGACGGCATCCTGAAGTTCGTCGTTTCCGGCTAAGCGCTGTCCACCCAACCATGTCTTCAAGTCTCGGAACAGATGATAATCACTCGGTGCTAGGTCTGGACTATACGGTGGATGGTCAAAAATGTCCCACTTAAACTGTTTAAGAAGGTCTTTTGTCACGTTGGCACAGTGTGGTTGGGCATTGTCATGGATCAAAACCACGCCTGACGAGAGCATTCCTCTTCGTTTGTTTTGGATGGCTCTGCGGAGACGGCGTAAAGTGGCACAATAAACTTCCTTTGTTATTGTGGTCCCCTGCTGCAGAAAGTCCACCAACAACACTCCTTTGTGGTCCCAAAAAACTGTAGCCATTGTTTTCCTGTTGGTCAGTGTCTGTTTAAACTTTTTCGGCTTTCTTGGAGAATCTGTGTGCATCCACTGCTTAGACTGTTCCTTTGTTTCTGGAGTGTCATACCGGACCCAAGTCTCATCGCCAGTGACGATGGACTTCAAAAAATCTTCCCCCTCATTGTGATAACGTGTCAGAAACGTTAAGGCTGACGCCATGCATTGCGTTTTGTGGTCATCACTCAGCATTTTTGGGACCCAGTACGATTGTGTACAAAGCAGACATTGAAGTGTCTGGAAATTCTTCAGAAAGTTCGCGGATTGTAAACCTTTGTTTGTCTCTGACCACCTCATCAACATGCTGAACGAGATCTTCTGTAGCTACATACTTGCGCCCTTGTCCGCCTTCATCATGGATGTCGGTTCGCCCTCTTTTAAATTTTCTACACCATTCCCGTACACTACCCTCTCTCATGAAGTTTTCACCGTACACATTGCTCATTCTGCGATGGATTTCAGCAGCACTGCATCCTTCTGCTTGCAGAAAACGGATTACACTTCGTACCTCACATTTGGCGGGAGCGTCGATCGTAGTGGCCATGCTCAATTGCCTGTAACTCGCTTACAACTGACGCATTGGAGCCGACAACGGCCGAGGTTGTGGTGTGGGAGTTGCGCAATCACGTGACACACAGATCTGGCGCTTGCGTATTTCGTGCTTACTCAGAAACACCAGCGGAGGTTGAAAAAAAAACAGCCCTCGTACATCACCATTCAAAACATTCTTCATTGTGAAATGCCACAGTGCAAAATGAGTATATGTGTCGAATTTCCCTCCTCTCATGCATTATTAACTCGGCAAGGATTTGAAGAATAAATTATTTTTCCATCTGTCATTATTGTTTGCAAGCTATATTTCTTGGTATCCTCTAATAGCTACCTTGATGAGTTTTTGTGAGCTGCCTTAAAGTGGCTACTACATATGTTTTTCCCTTTTCTGTCTATACTCATTCTCTTGGAATTTTTGTATGATCCTTTGTTGACAGGTTGTGAAATTTACATTGAATTGCATTAGCATCAGGAGCCCTATGGTTTTTGCTGCAGTTAATGGATTTTTTAAAAATGGTTTGCTTTGAAGATAGTCTTCACATATTATTTGTTGTATTTGGTATAACTAAGAACATCTGCAAAATGATCTGCATACAATCATACAGTATTATGTACTGTAATTTCTATATTCATAATTTCGTCATTGCACAAGGGCTGGTGACAAATAAGTTTTTTCCTCTGCTCAGTCAAAACCAAAACAAGACTGCATAATGGTATCATTGTTTTAAACAAAACATGTAATAATAAAATTATTTTAGGAGACTAAAGTGTCTAAGAACAAATACACACTTTTTGTCCAGTGATAAATGACAATGTTTTGTAACCAATGACCTAAATTGGACGGCAGTGGTGACTAAGGACCATCAAGAAAAGTGTTAATATGTGTGTGTACTGTAGCAGACACAGTAAGGCCTTTAGTCATGTTTGACATAGATATAATATGATCTTTGATGGTCAATACACATAAATATTAACACTTTCCTTGATGGTTCTTAATCAACTCTGGCACTGACCCATCCAATTATAAAAACTAACTCATGAAAAATGAACCTCTTATGTCAGCATAAAAATTCCATGACCAGTTGCGTACTACAGATACATATATCTCCATTTCCCATTACCATTGTGTTTGCGAATGTTGAAACCTTTGCTGTTTATTTAACTGGATAAGAACTGCTATATTAACAAATGTGGTACATACACACTATAACATCTTTCTTCAAATGTTTCGCCTGTTGTAAAAAATTCGCAAATGTGGCACATTCATATAATAGAGAATATAATATCGTATATAACAAGGAAGTACACGACAGAATACAAAAACACAAATGTGACACATTCATGATTGTGGTATAACAAATAAAGCAGAACTTGCACTTTCATGGAAATGGAACTAGCTATTACTTGCCAAAGAATGAAGATACATCATTTGCGGTTCTTGCAGAACAAAGATAATATGTAAATAGATGCCAGTGATGCACTTAACTCAAAATCTCAATTTTTGCACATTCGTGGTTCTGGCATATAGGTGATGATTATAACTGATGTTATAACGGAAGCTTTACAACATTGGTCTCAGCTCACTGATTCTCAAGACCCTCCAGAACAACGAGAAATACAAAAACATTGGGACATCATTAACTCTACTCGTATCCTGAAATCATTAACTACGTGTATGGACTCCCTTCAGGATCAAGCACGTTTCCATGCAATTCAAGCTAAAGAAGCAAGCTCTTGGCTCTCTGCCATACCATCTACTCAAATTGGCACACTTATGGATAATTGCTCATTTCGGATTGCTGGAGCACTACGTCTAGGCTGTAAAATCTGCCAGGAGCACACTTGTGTTTGTGGGGCCTCTGCTGACTCTTACGGTCACCATGCATTGAGCTGCTCCAAGAGCTCTGGCAGATTCTCCAGGCATTCTGCCTTGAACGACATCATAAAAAGAGCTTTGACTTCTGCTGGAGTGCCTGCTATCTTGGAACCCGTAGGTATCAGCCGCTCTGACGGCAAACGTCCAGACGGTTTGACACTAATTCCATGGAGACAAGGCAAATCCTTGAAGTGGGACACAACATGTGTAGACACAGTAGCACCATCCCATTTATCCTCCACCTGTAAACTTGCTGGGTCTGCTGCTGAATCCGCTGTCCAGCTAAAGAGGTAAAAATATCGTGGTATAATCGATAATTATATCTTTGTCGTCTTCGGAGTAGAAACCTTTGGTCCCTGGTGCTCTGAAGCCAAAGCCTTCGTTAGTGAATTGGGAAAACATCTGCAGTCCATTACTAACGATCATCGGGGCCACTGAATACCTGAGGCAGCACATAGGCATAGCCATCCAAAGGGGAAATGCTGCTAGTGTTATGGGGACGTTCCCCCCTTCCTCTTCATTAGAAGAAATATTTTATTTCTGATATTAAACATAAAACTGTATTAAATTTTCAGTAATTCTAAAATAAAATTTTTTATAACTGATGTGATAATAATGGCTGTTCTTAGATCAGTTTTTTTTTTATTATTATTAAATATTGTTTACTAGGATATAATCAATATTTTGAGCAATTTCTATTATAGTTACTGTGATTACACAAGAGTAAAGCCTCTTGAGAAGTCGTAAAATATTGTAAAAATAAAAGAGGTGCTGCAAATCATCTGCACAAAATATAGTGTGACTGACAAATTAGAAATTTTGGCCCAGATTGTAAAATGTATTTTTAAGAGTGAACTAGGATTCCAGTGGTCTGAAATAGCAGCAAATGGGCAAAAGTGGAAAGAAGCTACAAACAGTAAGAGACTTGTGAAATATCCTTAGTGTAAAGAAGTTGTTTTTAGTGCCACAGAAAGGATGGCCTGAGGCACTTTTTTGTAAGCCATCTTGTAACAGGAGGCCCTTGCCCACAGTGGGATGTTATTGGGCTAATAATAATAATAATATAAAAGGTTTGAATTTTTCTTGGCGAATAATATATAAAAGTTCTTCACAGGCTAACAGCCGAGTCAAGGGTTTAAAAAACTCCGAGCTTTCGGACTCCATCTCTGAGTCCTTCTTCTGGGAAACTGGTAGAGAAGGACTCAGAGATGGAGTCCGAAAGCTCGGAGTTTTTTAAACCCTTGACTCGGCTGTTAGCCTGTGAAGAACTTTTATATAAATAATAATAATATTGGTAAGAGTGCATTGGCTTTTTCATTGTGTTCTAAGAAATCAAATGTGTATTTGTGGATATTCATGTCGATCCAATATACAAGTCAACATTATAGCCATCAATCCAAAGGAAAATTTGGCTTTCATATTGGATCCAACCATCCGATATGAAGTTGATTGTGCTCAGGCGAAGGCAGGGGCGTATTCAGAAATTAAAGTGCCCTCATGTGCAACATATTAGCATGACTTAGCGTTTCGGGGGGGGGGGCTGCAGCCCCCTCAGCCCCCCCCCCGAAACGCTAAGTCATGCTAATATGTTGCACATGAGGGCACTTTAATTTCTTAAATTGTAGAAAGTTTAATTGCAATTGTAGAAAATTCAGCCTGGCTCGAAAGTTCAAAAAATGTCATAATTTTCTCTGAGACATCATAGGCAATGCAGGGTATAGTATAAATTCGTCTCACCTCAAAACGAATAAAAGTAGTGTACTTTTATTTTGCATTTTTCGGCAGTTTATTCTTCACTAGTCCATTTTAGGAAATTTTCATTCTTTCATTGCATTTTCCCTATTTTGTCTTCAGAATGAACTTTTCAAACATTACAGACAAAGCGATCTCATTTATGGGACATTCTGGCATAAATATAGTAATAAGAGAAAACGTGGTAATAAAGTAGTAATATAAAATACTTAAATCTTGTCCATTGTTTATTTTTTTACACTACTTTTTAAAATATGTACAGTATTTAAAAATATTGAGTCATTTTTTTCAATTCTTCTTGTCATATTTTCATAAATTTAAGGTCATTTTATAGGTCATTTTCAGGCATTTTTAGGTCATCCACTTCTGAGCACTATGGTACTATTGTTAGGCTTATCACAGCCCCTCCCGAAAAAAAATCTTGGATACGCTGCTGGGCGAAGGAGCTTGATTTGGAAAAGAGAACTATATACGAACCATGTATCCCCTACTTGAATCATCTCTACAACATACCTAAAAAGAACTGGCAGGTACAACTGCTGCAAGAGGCAGATTAACATCATAGGCATACCAAATATTGTTGCGCTTGTGTTTCAGCTGCAAGCTTGTACAGAGTGTTATTGGCATTATAAAGGATTTGGTAAGAATCTTGCACCATCACTTGTACTTTTGATGAATGTTTTGCAATGCATGCTCTCACGATGTTTTAAACTTTAAGCTAGAGTTTAATTTTATATTATGTAATTCAATTTTGTTTCTTTTTATTTGGTTGAAAATTATGTCGGTATTCTGGACCTGATTGACCATGGGAATTTCTGACACACACATTTTTATTTTTTTATTTTTTGGTATTGTCATCTAGTTTAAGATTTTAGTTGTTTGCCCCTTATCAGTGACAGCATTTACCCGGAAAAGCACGGAAATCTGGAGAAAATGAGGTTTTCATTTTTCTTTGTTCTTTGCTTATATTCACATGGAATTTCTGACTCGCCTATTTTTTTGTTGGTATTGCCATCTAGTTTAAAGTTTTAGTTGTTTCCCCCTTACCAATTTCAGCATATCCCCAGAAAACCACTTAAATACGGAGAAAATGACTTTGCTTTAATTTTTAAAAATCTTGGTTCTTTGCTCCTAATATGCCCAGGGAATTTATGTCTGGTATATTTTTTGTTGGTATTACCCCTTGGTATATTTTTTGTTGGTATTGCTCCTTATCAATTACAGCATATCCTCGGAAAATCTGGAAAATTACGTAAATACAGAGAAAAGAAATTTGGTAAATTTTTTAATCTTTGTTCTTTGTTCATTGTTCTTCGTTCCTAATATTTTTTGTTGGTATTGCCCCTTGGTATATTTTTTGTTGGTATTGCTCCTTATCAATTACAGCTTATCCTCGGAAAATCTGGAAAATTACGTAAATACAGAGAAAAGAAATTTGGTATATTTTTTAATCTTTGTTCTTTGTTCATTGTTCTTTCTTCCTAATATCCCCAGTGAACTTTTATTAATTATTGATTTCTGTTCCAGGTAAACTGTAATCATGTTTGATGAAAAGCCTTTGAGATAGAACATCAACAAGAGATGTATTATCCATTTTAATGAAAAACCAGACAATATTCTCCAATCATTTTCTGTCCAATCCTCTTAGAAAGTTGATATCTGGCTGAAGGAATTCACTGAAAATAATAGATTTGAAACTGTGTGCAGAAAAGTGCCAGTTGATCTCGATGTAGATATAGACTAATTTTTACCATCGGTAGTGTTACCAAAAGTTTACAACATTTTAGTCTAAGTTACTTTGTTGTATTGAACTGAACCGCCTCCAAGCACAAGCTTTGCTTCATCAGGCGGCGTTTGAATTCACATTTGTATATCTCTATATATATATATATATATATATATAAAAGGCTTTGTCCTGACTGACTGAATGAATGACTGACTGACTGACTGAATGACAGGAATCAACATACAGCCTAAACTATAACAGGTAGAGACTTGGAATGTTGACAGTACCTTCGTTTCATAATGTAGTTGCTCACTAAGAAAGGATTTTGAAAAATTCTGATTCTAAATGCCAAAAATTAAATGTTTTTGAAAATACTTAATCCCTTTTTACATAGAATTATCAATTCCAAATCACAGAATATATTGTTGCCAAATGGTATCAGATGGGCTTGGAAAAAACAAATGAAATGCACTTTTGACAAATAAGAGAAGTTATCAAAATAATTCATATTATAAATAAATATTACAGAATGAAATCCACTAAAATAATGGAATCTCATAACTTTCTTTACCCTGGACATAGAGAACACAAAACGAGGTATGGTAATGTGTATATTATTATATTATATCGCAGGTTTTTGGAGAGAAAAGTATGAAAGTGATAATGCTTTCTGTTTAATTTCATCCGCAAAACGGCTTTATGGTAACATAAGAGTGGGAAATTTCCCGCCTCGATATTACAATTTTATGTTACAGGAATTTCTGTTTCTTCTTATTTAAACCTCTACCAGGCTTGCTGTGCACTGTACAAGCGATGGGATGCAAAATTCTAGATCCTCTATGAGCCATAAAAAACTATATCAAGCGTTTTCTGAGGGAATAGTTTGAGTGTAATAAGTCGTTCTTCCTATTTCAAATTATAAATGCCTATATAAGGACCTAGAATTTAAAATTGAAAATCCTTCATAAGTTAATTTCCAATTACAAAATACAAACCCCGGGCGACGCCGGGTCTTTTAAGCTAGTATTTTATATTGTAATTTGTAGGAATAAAATTTAAAAAATATATACAAAAAAAAATGGCATTGGGCAATGAAAGCGACACATCAACATCCAAGCGAAGACACAAATCAGGTTCTACAGGAAATCTATTTCCGAGTAATTGGATTTTTTGCCAGAAGAACCAAAAATGTATTTCCTTGGAAAGACAATATGAGTTGCCTACCAAATGTATTACTGAAATAGCGGGGTTGTCCCATATACAAGCCGCAGAAACAAAAGCAGATGAAAAATTATTTGAAAGAAACATGTAGATTTTATAACTCGGGAGGTGCACTGTCTGATGCGTGGGTTTTATCCATGATGGCACTTGTCTGTACACAGTTTCAAATCTATTATTTTCAGTGAATTTCTTCAGTCTGATTTCAACACATGAACTTTCTGAAACGATTGGACAGAAAATGATTGGATATTGTCTGATTTCTTTTCATTAAAATGGATTATACTTATCTTGTTGGCGTTCCATCTCAAAGGCTTTTCATCAAATATGGTTACAGTTTACCTGAAACAGAACTCAATAATTAATAAAAGTTAACTGGGAATATTAGGAGCAAAGAACAAAGATTTGAAAATGCTAAAACAAAGTATTTTTCTCCGTATTCATGTAATTTTCTATGTTTTTCGGGGATATGCTGTATTTGGTAAGGGGCAAACAACTGAACCCTTGAACTAGATGGCAATACCAATAACAAAAAAATATGTGATTCAGAAACTTCCTGGGCATATTAGGAGCAAAGAAGAAAGAAAAATGAAAACAAACTCATTTTCTCTGGATTTTCGTGGTTTTCCAGGCTTTGCGGGTATATGCTATAATTGATAAGGGGCAAACAACTAAAAACTAGACGGCAGTAGCAACAAAAAATATTTTATTCTTAAATTCCCTGGGCTTAGTAGAAGCAAAGAACAAAGAAAAATTAAAATAAAACTATTTTCTCCGGATTTTCGTGATTTAATGGGTTTTCCGGGTATATACTGTAATTGATAAGGGGCAAACAACTTAAAACTTAAACTAGACAGCAATACCAACAGAAATTCCCACGGTACACCGGCCTTCGGTCTAACCACCAGATTACTAAAATTCAGGTTGTGTAACATTTTAAAAATATATAGAAATAAAGGCATTATTTGTGTACTAATGTATACTTCTTTAGTTGGAGTGCGTAGCAAAGAGCCAAACAAATTACAAATTATTCTATTTTGAACTAATTGAATAATTTTTTTTTTTTTTCACCATCTCCAAAAGGACCATATCTGGTATATATGAATGTATTAATAAATAATCCAAGCTCTTTTGATAGTATACCTTTAAAAACGAAAAATTTCAACAGCAGGTGAAACTTTATTTGCAATATATTCTGTATGTTTTCCCATTTAGTGTTAAACCTAAATATTTTATATATCACACTTTTTTTAGAAGACTATTAACATATTCTAACTCAGTTGTATCCTGTAGTTTGAAAGTTGATCTATGAGATATGATGTATTAGGTTTTTAATTATGAATTATTTTCCACCTTCAAGCACTAGTATTTTATATTGATATTGCAATAATAGGGTGCTGACGGAGAATTTCTAGACAGTTTTTTGTACCTGTTTATTTTATTTTATTATAATAAATACACAATAAAATCTATTAAGCATATGTTGAAGAAGAAACGTCAGGTTAAAATCTATGTACAAAAGTATTCTTCTACCAACAGTCACAATATTAAAATTAATCAGGTGTATTGCCAGTGGTTAAAAATGTACAAGAATATAATATGTACACTGTTTTTTATAATATTAAAATTATCGTCAATTGTTAAAAAATGTACAAGAGTCTATTCTTCCGTTATCATTCTCATTAATAAAAATGTTTTTTCATTTATCTTAACTATGTGTACACTGTTTTTTATGAGTTGATAACACAATGGTACGGTATCGTCAATAGTTAAAAAAAAAGTACAAGAGTCTATTCTTCTATTATCATTCTCATTAATAAAAATAAAAATGTTTTTTCATTTATCTTAACTATGTGTACACTGTTTTTTATGAGTTGATAACACAATGGTACGGTATATATGTAGACTTGAAGTGTGGATTTTCTAGGATTCTTCTGTCAGCAGTCATTACACAATATCAATGTATTTTACATGGAGATGCATTTCGATGCACGTTTCTTCTTCAACATATGCTTAATAGATTTTATTGTGTATTTATTATAATAAAATAAAATAAACAGGTACAAAAAACTGTCTAGAAATTCTCCGTCAGCACCCTATTATTGCAATATCAATATAAAATACTAGTGCTTGAAGGTGGAAAATAATTCATAATTAAAAACGTATTATCAGCACTAGAGGAACAAAATGAAATTTATCAATGAATGATGTATTAGGTTTTGTTTAAGTTAAGATAATTTTTCGTAACTGAGCCAGTTGAATTAAAGGTAAATGTGTTTGGTGTAATTTACAAGTGAATTAAATGCAGAAGACTGGAAAGATATCCCTGTATTATCAGCGTACAAGATAATTTTTTCTTTAGTTTTTAGCAATCCTAAATCATTTATATACAAAAGAAAAATATTGATCTAAGTAAGGAATCTCTGTGGAACTCTTGTTTCAATTTGTAGAAGATTACGATGTCTGCCATTTACTTAAAGTAAAATGGGACATAAAAATGTGCTTTTTTGCAACAACACTTAAGCACAGAATAATCATAACACAAGCTTTCTTTTACTGTGTGAATCATTTTGATATACTGAGACTTTCTAGTGCTGACATTTTTTATCTGACGTCACATTTAGCAATTATTGCCTAGATATCTCTATGTATATAAGAGGCTTTGTCCTGACTGACTAACTGACTGAAAGAGAATCAACGTAGAGCCCCAACTATAATAGGTAGAGACTTGGAATTTTGACAGTACCTTTCTTTCATAATGTAAGTGCTCACTAAGAAAGGATTTTGAATTTTTTTTATTTTAAATGCCAAAAATCAAATGTTTTAGAGGAGATATAATACCTTTTTACATAGAATTATCAAATCCAAATCACATTCTATGACAACAGTGGCAGTGGTCACAGGTAGGTTTGAAAATAAATGAAACGGGACTTTGACAAATTACATTAAAAGGTAAAGTGATCCCTATACAGGCCATGGAGGCCCAGAGGGTTCCAGGAGGTTGAGGCTCCCAGATTTTTGGACATTCGGCACATGAAGGTGGTAAGGTTGTCAGCCTGACGCACCGGCCGCCTTTACCCCCAGGATTGCTCCTGGTACTCATTTCTGTTAGAGGCTGAGTCGACCCCAGGGCCATAGTGCCACCAGAAGGATTAGGCCAATTGAAAAATCTCAACGACCTCATCGGGAATCGAACCCGCGACCTTCCGGTTTGTAGCGCAGCGCCTCAACCACTACGCTACGGCGTACCCCCTTGACAAATTACATTCATCTAATTCATCTAATGTACTATGTGATGCAGTCACATAAGTTTCTCTACCCTGGACATAGAGAATAGCATACGAGGTATGGTGATATGTATATTACTAGGAGGTGCCTGTGGCTTCGCCCACAATAATTCATTTAAAAATTAAGAGTATAATAATTATTAAAGCATTATATTTCTTCACACTTGCACGCGAATCATTCATAAACTAAGCCATTAATAATATTAATGAAACAGCTAGAATTCCGGCTTCAGAGAACATTCTACAATTAAAAAGCGCCCCCTGGGAAAACTATATTAGAATCGATTATGCAGTTCCAAAGGAACCTGTAAACACATAATACGTATTGTTTTTCAACTGTTTATTGACATGAATATGATGTGAATTTTATTTCATCAATTCAGTGTAATTTTCAGAAATTATATAATGTTTCAAGGGAAGGAATGGTTTGTTTGGATTATTATTATCAGCGATATTTCAAGAGTTAAACCATCAATATTTTACTGCTGATGCCTCCGACTTCGCCCGCCATTATTCATTGACTCCAGGATTTTTTAAGAAATTTACACTGGTAGATTATTAAAAGTGTTTGAGGTTCAGAGCTATGAAAATTGTAAGTAAAAATAAAATTAGAATATTTGTTCATTGTGTTCATTTCACTTAGGCCTTATATATTAAAGTAACTGTTTAACTAATTTTGAAGTCGTCATGAAAGTTTACACTGCGAGAGACGAACATCGCCGAATATACCCGATGTCTCATGAAGCGAGCGAGCAAGCACGCTATTTAGGGCTGTTGAATTGTATAAGAGTAGATTATATCCCAGGTTTTTGGGGAGGGAAGTATGAAAGTGATATTGAATTTCTTTTTAATTTCATCCCCGAAATGGTTGTATGGTAACATGAGAATGAGAAATAAAATATTCCGCAAAGGTAATTCAATTTTATGTTACCAGAATTTCTGTTTCTTCTTATTTGAACCCCTATCAGGCTTGGTGTGTACAAGCGATGGGATGCAAAATTCTACATCCCCAGTGAGCCATAAAAAACTTTATCAAGCATTCTCTAAGGGAATAGTTTGAGTGTAATAAATTGTTCTTCTTCGTTTCAAATTTTTAATACCTATATAAGGACCTAGAATTTGAAAATCAAAAGTCATTCATAAGATAATTTTGAATTACAAAATACAAAACCCAGGCAACGCCGGGCCTTTTAAGCTAGTTATCTATATAATAAGAAGATGAAATGTTTGTGTGTCTGTGTATGTGCAATCCTCAGCCTAATCTAGGGAACACAGAGGTCTGAAATCTTAACATAAATGGACTGAAGAGTGAAAGCACCTCAAAGCTGAATTTTTACTTTTCCCTTTCATTTGCGAGTTATGAGTATAAAAATGACAGAAAATGTAATTTTTTTTGCACTATTGAAGTACCAGTTTTCACTAACATAAGTTATTTCAATTCCGGGGTGCGCGGGTAAAGAGAGTTAAGTCCACCATCCTAAAAAATTGAGATATGTCCATAGAGTTATAGATAAAAATGTTCTCTACATTTGTGATAAGTCCAGTAAGTCATAATCAAAATTGTACAGTAGTTATGGATGTGTGCCTCATGGATTTATCCATCTCTAAAGCGATGTTGGGTGGGTAAAGCGTGTTAAGTCACTCTAATTCTCAGTAACTAGAAAGTGAACTTAACTCTCTTTGCTCGTGCACCCTGGAATTGTAAAATGAATTTGCAGGTGGCCTTGTTCTGCTATCTTAACAACCAGGAAAGAACACCATCACTGAAATATGTATTTTTCTCAACATAACGCATAAATTTGCCGATCGCTTTGATTTTGGTAGCCTGCTCTTCTCAATTAATTTGTTTACAGCATAACGGTGGGGGTACGCCGTAGCGTAGTGGTTGAGGCGCTGTGCTACAAACCGGAAGGTCGCGGGTTCGATTCCCGATGAGGTCGTTGAGATTTTTCAATTGGCCTAATCCTTCTGGTGGCACTATGGCCCTGGGGTCGACTCAGCCTCTAACAGAAATGAGTACCAGGAGCAATCCTGGGGGTGAAGGCGGCCGGTGCGTAAGGCTGACAACCTTACCATCTTCATGTGCCGAATGTCCAAAAATCTGGGAGCCTCAACCTCCTGGAACCCTCTGGGCCTCCATGGCCTGTATAGGGATGACTTTACCTTTACAGCATAACGGTATATGTGGATGGACGGTAGTGAAGTAATGTAAGCCTAAATGGGAAAACATTGATTTGGATGAAACTCACTATACAGGTTTTTTTGGTCATTTTTTCCCGGGTGGCGTTTTCTAATCGTGAAATGCACCTCGAAGCCGAATTTTTAGCTTTTTCGTTATTAATTGTATGATTTAATGCAAGTGTTAATAAATTCGATGTTTAATTAGTTTGCTGTTAAATAAATAATTTAAAATTTAGCAACTGAATAATAAACGCAAGCGAAGCCTTCGGCGCCTGCTAGTTTAAAATAAACGCACTCTTGTTTAGAAATAAATTAGGGTAATTTAAACTTGTTACGAAAGGAGCATGAAGAATAAAATTCTAGCTAAGTTACGCGGGCTACACGAGTTCTACCGGTGCAATCCCGAAAACAGCCGAAGCCAAACGAACGGCTGGCTCTACTATGTTCTGTGGCTCCGCCTTGTGCAACCTTGCTTGTGCGTTCCCGAAACAAATTTAATAAAACTTGCTGCGGCAGTTTTGGCGAAAGGAACTGTTTACATTCGCCTTTTAACTTCACATTGGTCTTATTGGTCTTTTTTTTTTTAACAAGACAGGAATTATTTTGGTTAATCTGTCATTTTTAACATTTTTTTCTGTTACGTTTCTATTACCTTTGACTTGATGTCGTCGAATGTCTATTCTCTGTGGACGGAGTTGTCAAAATCATGTATGGCGATGGTAGGGTTTAGCGTTTAGTATCAAGGTGGCTTTAAACGAAAATTTTGATAAGAATGGAAGTAAAATTTCTGTGTACGGTATTTTTCACGATTCTACATTTATCTTCTGCAAGAATTCATAAATTGGAAATAAAGGTTTGTAAACTCTAGTAATGTAGATAACTTTTTATTATTGTAGCCTGTTCTCTACTGAATGGTGTTAACCAGATTGACATTATTTTGTTACTGTATTAATAATTTTGTATTTGATTTTTCACTATGTTACGTTGAAATTTCCAGAACGATGGACGTAGATATATCGCTCTCAGCACATTTGGTTTTTACAAGGGAGGACTGCTTGATGTTAAATTGAAAAATTTCCATGCCACTCCTTTCAGTGAGAATGATGTGGTGAGTTATTGCTTGTTGATGTCTCAATTTATTATTTTGTATCATCAGTACAGAACACATAAAGCTAATGAGTCTATTTACAATTGCAATTAATTTGAAAGGAAAGGCAAGATTGCTGTGGACTTCAGCAATGCTACATTATTTTAGTATATATTGTCAGTGTCTAGTCACAACATTCAGTCTATATTCTGCTTTAGGCTAAAACCAAATACAAGGTGCCAAATAGGCTCTGCCCATTGCGTTGCTATGGCGACAGCAGCTGACGGTGGGCGACCACCCGACCCTTCCCGAGCCCCAAGCTGACTCACTAAACATGCCCTACCCCTTGTACCAAGTATTGAAAATATGATTACAATAATGCGAAAGTTTCCCTTGTACCAAATATCCAAAATACGAGAGTGCCCTTTGTACCAAATATTCAAAATACGAGAGAGGACGTACTATGATACTTATAAAAAGGCTAGAAGAATTCTCGATTTTTACTGCAACGATCACTGATGACGTAGTGGTTAAAGCGATAGACTATAACGCTAGCGGTCCCAAGTTCGAATCTCCGTAGGTGCGAAAATTATTAGGTCCCAAATAGGTAGGTAGGGTGAAGGAGAGATGGGAGGTAATAGGGAAAAGAGGAGGAGAAAAGGGGGAAAAAAATTAAATTTTCTGTGCTTCTAGTATTTCTGGCAGATGTCTCTGCGCCGCTACTAGTTCCACCATTACCTACTAGATGTCTCCCACTGTTTAAAATAGTCCCCACCCTAAACCCCTCCTTCCCGGGGGAGGAGCTTATTTGGCACCTTGTATTTGGTTTTTCCCATTCAGATGGCATATAAGTGAGGCCCTTTTTGGCTAAAACCAAATATAAAGTGCCAAATAGGCTCCGCCCACTTGATATTCGCATTTTGTTTCTCAGCGAACAGGGTGACTAAACTATCCTTCTATATTGTCGCCGACACTCCCGACCATACCAAATATTAAAAATGCGAGTGTGCCCCTTGTACGAAATATTAAAACTGCGAGAGTGGCCCTTGTACCTAATATTAATAATTCGAGAGTGCCCCTTGAACCAAATATTAAAAATTCGAGAGTACCCACAGGTTTGCCTTATACCCAACAGTTTGTCAGCCTGTTTATCCTCAAAGAATTCGCTAGATCGTGGTATAAAAGAAAGTGCTTCGCCGGGGGTGGGTTAGGGCGGGTTATGCCTCATGCGACAATGCACCTTTCCTTTGGTTTTTCCCAGATTTTTAAATCCATGTCTGTAACATTGCATTTGTATGCAGTTTTATCCCAGTCAGCAATATTATGTTGAGATCAAGTTGTGCCCATTTCTTCATGCTGAATGTAACCCATTGCCCGTAGATTAAATTGATGATTAGATTTAACTTACATTTTAAAAGTATCATCAGTAGATTATAGCTTGATAGGTTGATGTAGACTCTCAGGGTCAACTTCTGAAAAAATTTCCGTAACTTAGTAAACTTTCAGATGATTCAAAAGGTTGATTAGGATTTTGGGAAAAAACAAATAGGCTATAGGCTACTTGCTGGACCCTAACCCCCCCACTCCTACTCACTAACGGGACCCACCTAGCAGCGTGAATGTTGGGAATGTCAGGATGTGCGAAAGACCAATATCTGCCACACCCGGGCTCCCCTTCCACTCACTGCTGCACATTGCTATGATGATGGCCACTTCCCCTACCTTCCATAGCCACCCGCTGCTCGCCTGCCGCTGCTCAATGTCGGTATAGTATTTCACAGTAAAAAAAGACCCTTGCACCAAACAATATTTCACAACTATAAAAACAAAAGGGGATAGTTTCCCATTCTACTGGGTTAGTTTTTTTTTTTTTTTTTAACACACGAAAATAAAAAGAGACCCTCGCACCAAATAAAATATTTCACAATTATAAAAACGTCACCGCTAGTTGTTCAAGTGCTGCTGCTAGATGTCTCCCCATCCAAAACCCCTACTTTCCAGGCGGTCGAGTGGGGGGACTTGGGTGTGACATACAGGTACATTGACTTTTTCCCCTCGGGCTAAAACACAATCTAGTAGACGGAAGGTGAAACGAGGAAAAAAATCATATGATTTATTTCTTCTTTCTTTTCTTACTTTTCCTTACTCCTCCCTCTCTTTCACTCACTCCTTTCACCCTACCTAACTATTTAGGATCTATTCCTAACAGTAAATTTTAGATCGACTGGTATACGAACCCAGGACCACTAGCATCATAAATGAATGAAAATGAATGGGTTGGGCCCTTTCGGTCCCGTGCACGTAGGCCACATAATTGGGCCCATTGTGCCCCTCTTACTGGAGAATTCATTCAAGTCCTGTTGCCTTCAAGAAGGACAGGATAGATTTTGGGTTAGTTCTCCTTATGTCATCTGGTCTCAGTTTATCTGAGCCCAGGAGAAAGTGTCTAATTGTAGCAAGTGCTTCGCACTCGCACAATATGTGTAGAGAGGACTCATCTTCTCTACCACACTTCCTACATGTGGGATCCGCACTAAGCTTCATCACATGTAGGTGTCTCTTTAGGGTGTTGTGTCCTGTTAACAAGCCTACTACACCTCTAAGTTGTACCCAGTTAAGGGTTAATAGAATCTTGCTGTTCTTCTTGCTAGGTCCCTTGATACTAGCATCATAACTAACAGCCTTAACCACTACGCCACAAGTGATTGCTGAGCAGTAAAGGGAAATTATATTATAATTTGAGTTGGGAAGATACACAGTCAAAGGGTCAATCCATATGAAATCATCCAATAATAAAATAATTTGTTGCTGACCTATTTTATTTTATTTTTAAGTATATATTTTCTGTTTCTATGTGTATCTGGGAGTACAAAACAATTTTTTTCACATTTTTATCACTAACGCTTCGGCAACTAGTGGACATTTTGCTTAGAAGGATCTGTCATTTTTGGCATTTTCAAAGGTTAGCGGTAAGTTAAATAACTATTTTATTTATGAAGATATCAACTTGAAGTAAAAACCATCTTAATCTACAAGAAACAGTCTTCAGTTCATGTTATGACCAAAAATTTGTTAGGTCTTAAGGAAATAATCTAAAACTTTATTAGAAAATGCAGTTCCGATTAGAAAAAATTAACAACTTTGTAAAACTTTTTTTCATAGAAGGGATGAAAACACATGTTTCATATTTTCCCCCACAAAGATTTAGTGGATCACTAGATGCTAGTAGAATTTGAGATCATTTATGTAAATCCTTTAGGTTTTATGAGTCTTCAAATATCGAGATTTTGCAGAATTGTTGATTTTCAAATTAAAATATCTCAAATGGGACTGAACAGAAAAATCTGAAATTTTCTCAAAATATTCTTCTAGTGCCTAGTAATCAACATATAAAATTTCATCACTGTGTTCTGAGCAGAAGTATTTTATTTTTAATAAAGAAAATGCTAAAAAAAACACTGTCAAAAGAGCGAATAACAGTGTTAAAATACAATAAAAATTGTCAAGAATAATATAATTATTTGTAGTTTCTAGTAAAACTAAATATGCCATAAAACTAACATATTAAATGTTCCAGGGTAGTTGTCATAGTGATCAATACTCCAGCAGAAGGAGACCATATTGAAACATTTGCTGAGCAAGCCAGAATATGCTGACTTGAAAAAGGCAAGTCTCTACAGACTCCTCTGTAGCTCCTTTGTCCAGTAATCAGTAGCTGTGCTTGACTGAAGATATAAAAAAAGTTGCCCCTTCAGTTAAAAAAATTGTTTATTTTAGCGATGGAGATGGTAGCCAGTACAAAAACAAAAATAACTTTTTGAATATTTGCAATCACTTTGAAGCTGAATAGCATTTTTTTGCCACTTCTAATGGAAAGAATGCTTGCTATGGGATTAGAGAGGGTACAAAGAGGGCTGTCTCGATAGCTAGCTTGCAAAGACCATATTTGGACCAGATACTTTCAGCAGAAGTGGTGTTCAAATTTTGTTCTGAAGAAATTAAAGGTATTTCCTATACACTTGTATAAACATTTTTTAAACCTTTGGCTCAGCTGTGGAACAAACTTCTAGCATCATAAGGTGTTACATTCACTCAAAAAGTGATATTTATGGTGAACATAGTATTTCCATTTTGCCCAAATTTGAAATAAGACCTTTCGAAGTAAAGGACATTGTTGCCTGCATTATTTATCAGAACTGGTGGTTTGGTGAAATCGATATTTTTTAAAGTGAAGGGGCAACTTTTTTGATATTTTCAGTCAAGCACAGGTACTGATTACTGAACAAAGGAGCTACAGAGGAGTCTGTAGAGACTTGCCTTTTTCAAGTCAGCATATTCTGGCTTGCTCAGCAAATGTGGCAATATGGTCTCCTTCTGCTGGAGTATTGATCACTATGACTACTACCATGGAACATTTAATACGTTAAGATATATAAGCGTTCATGAACCACAGATTATTGTCTCTGTTGGGCATTACATGAGAATATTATAGGAGAAAAATTCCTCCAGCACTGGGACTAGAACTCAGGACCTTTGGCCAATGGTTTGGCCAATGCTCTACCAACTGAGCTAAGCTGGAGCTCAATTCACAGCACCAGATGGAACCTCTCTCCTATGACTGATTGCCCTAATGGTCTACCTCACAGACAGACAAGTCATGTCATATGCAGTCCAGCTTAGCTCAGTTGGTAGAGCATTGGCGCGAATAGCCAAAGGTCCTGGGTTCAAGTCCCAGTACCGGAGGAATTTTTCTCCTATTCTATTCTTTAATATGTTAGTTTTATGACATATTTAATTTTACTAGCAACAACAAAAAATTATATTATTTTTGACAATTTTTATTGTATTTTAACACTGTTATTCGCTCATTTGACAGTGTTATTTTTTAGCATTTTCTTTATTAAAAATAAAATACTTCTGGTCAGAACATAATGATGAAATTTTATATGTTGATTACTAGGCACTAGAAGAATATTTTGAGAAAATTTCAGATTTTTCAGTTCAGTCCCATTTGAGATATTTTAATTTGAAAATCAACAATTCTGCAAAATCTCGATATTTGAAGACTCATAAAACCTAAAGGATTTACATAAATGATCTCAAATTTTACCAGCATCTAGTGATCTACTATATCTTTGTGGGGGGAAAATATGAAACATGTGTTTTCATCCCTTCTATGAAAAAAAGTTTTATAAAGTTGTTAATTTTTTCTAAGCGGAACTGCATTTTCTAATAAGGTTTTAGATTATTTCCTCAAGACCTAACAAATTTTTGGTCATAAAATGAATTGTAGAATGTTTCTTGTAGATTAAGATGGTTTTTACTTCAAGTTGATATCTTCATAAATAAAATAGTTATTTAACTTACCGCTAACCTTTGAAAATTCCAAAAATGCCAAATCCTTCTAAGCAAATTGGCCACTAGTTGCCAAAACGTTAGTGATAAAAATGTGAAAAAAATTGTTTTGTACTCCCAAATACACATAGAAACAGAAAATATATACTTAAAAATAAAATAAAATATGTCAGCAACACCCATTGGATGATTTCATATGGATTGACCCCAAAGTGATTGTTGAGATCAGGATTTGCGAACGAACTTCACTTAATAGGTATATTTACCTCAGAATGCATTTCGATGGACAGTTTCCACCATCCCAAAAAAAATGTTATTCAAAAGAACCGGATCAACTTTGACACCACAGTGAGGATTCAAGGAACCCTGATTGAAAAGTTCATCCACCCGCCGCTAGAGTGACAGTCGGATCAGCTGATGATGGTGAAAATTGTCCATCGAAATGCATTCTGAGGTAAACATACCTATTAAGTGAAGTTTGTTTGCAAATCCCGATCTCAACAATCTTTAAGTAAAGGGAAAATTCATCTACCCTATTTAAGTTTAGAGAACTTTAATACATACCGGTAAGAAATAGCCATTTTGGTGCAAGGGTAATTTATTATTACAATTGGGAAATGTTATTGGCTCTGAAAATAGCCGATTTCGTGCAAGGGTGAATAGCCTATACTTTAATTACAATTAATATCGCATAGTGCAGTATAACGTATGCAATACAGAGGGGAAAGGTTGCGGCCGGCCTTGAGCTGCGTCCTATCACTGTCACTACATGTCACTGACTTAGAATTTATTTATCACTACTTAACTTAATACATTGGTTTTACTATAGTGTTTAGCATAGCTACAGGAGCGCCGCTTAAACAATGCATTTGACAATATAATTGATTATTTTCATATTTCAAGTGGTACTATATTAGTGAGTGGTCTTAAAAACTGTTAAAACTGTTAAACCATTCACTAAGATCATTCACATGCATTTGACAGTTCTCGCCTCTCTGCTTCCTTATGTTGGCTGTCACATTGCTGTTCTCCCTGTTTCTAGTGATTGACAGGGAGAAGCCATCAGGCTTCAAATGTTGCATGCTGCTTCTAGTGGCTTATCCCTCATTTTTCTGTTCTTTCATGCATTAGGTTAGGTCTCGATATTAATAATATTGATACAAAGACACTATTATTCTGAGCTGAGCAGCATATAGGCCTAGTATAAATTACAAAAACCGTACATAGTCAATATTTACAAAGTCTTATGGGGCTTAGGAGCAAGCATTATGTTAACATCAGTAATATTGATATTCATTCTTGCAGTGTTTAATTTTTAAAATTAGTTGCCTTATAATTTACTGAACTATCAACCAATAGGATAAATTTTTATTTTGTTATTGCGAGTAATCCAACCATTACCTACACTTCACAACAATTTTTTTCCCCCTAAAATAAAGATAATTCTGTTTTGTTGAAAAATGCATGATTGCTATCGCAGTTTTATTTGGGAAAAAAAACCTAAACCCTCTGAAAATATTGTAATTCTAATGTAGTCAATCTTTGGTAATTTTAACCCTTGGTCGCTTGCGCCTGTGGTTGTCACGCCAACACTTGTGCATTAGATTTGATCTAACATGCGTTTTTTCCTTTTATAGCTATTAAATGCATGAGTTAAACTTACAGGTTACTTGATAGGTATGGTAAATATTGTATTCCACATCAAATTAATTTTGCTGGACTTTTTGCAGGATATTTTTAAAAACAGGACATCAATTTTATGCAAGTTCCAGGCCTATTTGTGGACACATGAAAAGGGTTAGAAAAGAAGTATCCTGCGAGAAGTAGGACATCTGGTCCCTCTACCTGAAAGTGGGTTTTAATAGGTATTGGCCCTAAATGCAGTCTTTAAATTGGCTGAGGGTTAATGGTTTGACTATTGATATTGATAAGATTGGTGATTTTATAAACTAAAAGTTGAATTGAACAATAAAATATAATGCAGCTAATTAAAAAATAATAATTATTATTATAATCTGCTGCATTTGCATGTTAAAAATACAGTGGACTCTTAGTAATTCGAACCCCAAGGGGAATTAGAAAAAAATCGAATTATCCAAATTTCGAATTAACCAAAACTGTGACTTTTTAAACGAAATGCCGTAAAAATGTAAAAAAATTAACTCATTGCAATAAATAATAATTATTGTACAGTGAATCTTACCTTAATGACTGCCATCCTGTTGTTATGATGTTAATTGAAACCATTTTTTTTTCACACTAAAATTGTAACCCTAAATTTAATAAAGGAACACAATGGCCCATTTAAGGGATGTTACGATCACGCGACTGCTTAAACCATTTTAGAGTGCACTCGTCAACACTGGGAAATTCCCCGCCTCTCAATTCAGGGTTGTTATGAAAAAAGCCGGCCTGATTTTAACCGGCCGGTTTTAACCGGTTTTATCCACTTGAAAAAAGCCAGGCAATTTTATCCGGATAAAATCAAATTGAATAAAAATAATGGAAGTTTCTTTCATGTTTTTATTTCCAAACATCATAAATTTAAGTTACAAGCTCAGAACCTGTAGTAGAGCTCAGTCATTTCCGTAACGTCTGTGAGTGATTCCTATTAGCAGCTTCGTTGCGAGTTACCTACTAGCTATCACCACGCCTACGTGGTGACTAGACAGGGTACTGGGAGTCAGCTTTTACTAAGTCTAGAAAATCCTTACACCGCGTGATTAAACTCGTAACCTTTAATTAACCCTTGGTCGGATTCCTGTGAAATTTGTGCAGGAATAATCTACACACATCAGCCCTACTGATGGTTAAAACAGAGCCTTAAAAAAGCTGACACAAATGTTTTTATTTTATTTTATAAACATCACCCGTTACACAAAATTCATGGAGGGAGAAGCGAATTTCACTATGCGACAATTTTTTGTATTTTTGTGTCCCGAAAAAACTTCAAGCGAGAAAGTTTTAGTGAAATAATTGAATTTTAATACAAATGAAGTTCCAGCTCTGTATCTCGAATGGTTTACGAGTAATTGAGTGGTAATTATTCCGGGCGTTTCAGTTGTGACGACCGTGAAATGTTCAGGAAGAAGCATATTTGACTATGTGACAATTTGTTTATTTCTGTGACCAGAAAATGATTCAAGCATGTAAGCTTTAGGGAAATATTTTAATTTTATTATACATCAAGTACCACGTTTATATCTTGAATGGTTTACGAGTAATAGAGTGGTAATTACTCTAGGCGCTAAAGCTATGGAAACGGAACAGAGGTCTTTTTGTTCTATAAAATAGACCTACTAGCAATTACGTAAAAATCCTTAAATATTTTAGTTGTGGACTCAATAATAAAGGATATTAACTGGCTACTTGTACTCATACTGAAAGATTGACCCGCTGGGGAAGAGGAATGAATTAAACTTTTTCCTAATCTTGTAAATCTGCACTACTTTTATTTAGATATTTGTTGAATTATTTATTTTATTTTTTGATCCTTTGTGCTAGTAACTTTTATGTCTAATTACCTTATCAAATGCCTTATTAGTTTAATACCTTGTTACGCCCTTTTCATATTTTAATATAATTTATCAACATGAAAACGTATTACAGTTAAAATGGGCGGTGGATTGCCGAGGCTTTAAGAGCATGTTATCCGGTTATAGATAGGGCAAGACGATGGTACTTTTGAATGAAAAATTCACGGAAAAATCCTTTGAAACATTGTGTGATTTATGTAGAATGCATTGCGAAGCAATTTGTGCGTATGACTGTGTGAGCTTTTTTGATGTTGAGACGCCGATTTTAAAGGTCCATCGCCTCTTTTCGTTGTGCTGCTCATGAAAGTTTCTCTGCTCTGCAATTCACAAACCATCCCTTAGTTTATTAGGTCTATATTATCTCTGTCGTCACATAATTTGTATACAGATCTACACTTTTGGCCGTGTTTCACCAATCATTACCTACATAACTTACTCCATATAACCCGGAGAAAATTATTATTTATGTATTGCTATGATTACAATATTAATACAAATTAATACTCTACAATAGTCTACACAATGTAATAATAATATTAGTACTGTACATATTAATATTAATATATAAAAATTCCCGTAGTGTTTTCTACCCTTATTATAGAATCAGAAGAACATTTTAAGTAACTTGAATAACAGAACAGTTCACATCTTAGCTGTTTTCTACCCATACGTTGTGATCTCTGTACAAATCTACATTCTTCGAATAGTTTTCTACCCTATTACCCTATTACATAATCTATATATAAGCCTAAATACTTCGAAAGATTTTTAGCAGATTTTTAAATAGATTCTGCAGAATCAAGAGACAATTCAAGGCAGCAATAACAACAGAAAAGGATCATACCTTAGCTCTTCTCTACCCCTATTTTCCAATCCCTATACAAATTTAAATTCTTTGAAGGATTATACAAAACCAGATCCTATAGAATCGGGAGAAAATTCTATTCAACAATACTATCCTTCCCTTAGCTGTTTCATACCGCTAATATATAATCTCTATACCCGTCTACATTCTTTGGTTAGTTTTTATGAAATCTAACACGCAGATCCTTCAGAAACATATGAATTATGGCACAACATGAATAACACTTGAGAACGGCTCTACCGATTTGGCTGATTCTTTTTTTGTTGTGTTCGTAATTGTCAGGACAAGGTTTGTATGAAATAAAATTTTTGGAAAATCCACGGGAAAAGTCGGAAATGTGAAATGATGCAGAGTTAAAAAGTTCTGCTTTCAATTGTTTACATAACGAAAGTATTGTTTACGGTGTTCGCATAGGGCTTTGGAAACTTTATTATAATACTGGGCTTTAAAAATTCTGATACTATCGATGTAATTAATACATTTGTGAAAATAATTCTTAAAGAATAAAATCCACGAAAATAAGGCAGTCACATAACTTTGTCTACCCTCGACATGGAAAACATCATTTACTCACTTCACATTTTGATGTAGAATAAGCGGTCGTATTACAGGGACAACTTAGTTGCAGTGAGTATGCTATATCGGAAGTCGGTAACAAATCCTATCCACTGATACGTCACCCATAGCTGTAGGCTTTGTATTAGTTGAGAAATAGACCTACAGTACTTTTCAAATGAGAAGTCTTTTCCTTCACCGCCAATCACGTGTACGGGCTAAAAGACTGCCGCTAGCAATGAGAGTCTTCCCTCCGTCTCGCCGTCTCTGATTGGACCGCGTATCTATGCAGTTGAAGGACATAGGACTTGTCATCTGCAAAGCACCTTAGGGATGTTTATCAGAGGCCCTAAGCAACTAAAAGAAGACAAAATGGGATGGAACATTTTCAGTCCTACGCGCGCAGTAAGTTATATTATGTCCCAGGTTTTTGGGAAGGAAAGTATGAAAGTGATATTGAATTTCTTTTTTACTTCAGCCCCGAAACGGTTGTATGGTAATATGAGAGTGAGAAAAACAATTTTCTGTCAAGACAATACAATATTATGTAACCGGAATTTCTTTTTCTTCTTATTTGCACTCCTCCCAGGCATGGTGTGTAGAAGCAATGGAATGCAACATTCGACATCCTCTATGAGCCATAAAAAGCTATATCTAGCGTTTTCTGAGGGAATAGTCTGATTGTCATATGTCGTTCTTCCTCATTTCGAATTCTACATACATATTATATAAGGACCTATAGTTTCAAAATCGAAAGTCCTCCATAAGTTAATTCCATATTACAAAATACAAAACCCGGGCGACGCCGGGCCTTTTAAGCTAATATATATAAAGTTTATGTAATTCCTGCCATTTCTGTAAAAACAACGTGAGCGTTAATAAATATAATATTTTTATTATTTTAATGTTAAATAAAACATCTAGCAGTTGAGTAAATAATCGCGAGCGAAGCAGCGGGCACGTGCTAATAGGCGGATTCCACTGGTTGACAACAAACGTTCACACACAGGTCTAAACAGTGAATGACTATGCGCACACAATGTCGCGCTTCCCCACCACTACCAACCAGGGCAGGGCAGGACAGAACAGAATGCGCGAAAACTGCGTCATCTCCTAGGTCTGCTGACTAGCACCCCATAGACGTTCCGAATCTGTTCGACCTCTAGGCCTACTTAGGACTACTGAGTGCAAATGCAGAACTACCAGTTTTATCCACTTGAAAAAAGCCAGGTCGGATAAAATCAAATTGAATAAAAGTAATTCAAGTTTCTTTCATGTTTTTATTTCCAAACATCACAAATTTAAAAGTTACAAGCTCAGAACCTGTAGTAGGTCTGCTTAGGCCTACTGAGTGCAAATGAAGAGCTACCAGTTTTATCCACCTGAAAAAAGCCAGGCCGGATAAAATCAAATTGAATAAGAATAATTGAAGTTTCTTACATGCTTTTATTTCCAAACATCACAAATTTAAAAGTTACAAGCTCAGAACCTGTAATACTTACTGAGTGCAAATGCAGAGCTACCAGTTTTATCCACTTGAAAAAAGCCAGGCCGGATAAAATCAAATTGAATAAAAATAATTCAAGTTTCTTTCATGTTTTTATTTCCAAACATCACAAATTTAAAAGTTACAAGCTCAGAACCTGTGGTAGCCCTACTTAGGCCTACTGAGTGGAAATGAAGAGCTACCAGTTTTATCCACTTGAAAAAAGCCAGGCCGGATAAAATCAAATTGAATAAAAATAATTGAAGTTTCTTACATGCTTTTATTTCCAAACATCACAAATTTAAAAGTTTCAAGCTCAGAACCTGTAGTAGGCCTAAATAGGCCTACTGAGTGCAAATGCAGAGCTACCAGTCTTATCCACTTGAAAAATTCCAGGCATTTTATCTGGATAAAATCAATTTGAGGAAAAATAATTGAAGTTCCTTTCATGTTCTTATTTCCAAACATCACAAATTTAAAAGATACAAGCTCAGAACCTGTAGTAGGCCTACTTAGGCCTACTGAGTGCAAATGCAGAGCTACCAGTTTTATCCACTTGAAAAAAGCCAGGCATTTTATCCGGCTAAAATCAAATTGAATAAAAACAATTGAAGTTCCTTTCATGTTTAAATTTCCAAAGATCACAAATTTAAAAGTTACAAGCTCAGAACCCGTAGTAGGCCTCAGTTTTATCCACTTGAAAAAAGCCAGACATTTTATCCTGCTAAAATCAAATTGAATAAAAATAATTGAAGTTCCTTTCTTGTTTTTATTTCCAAACATCACAAATTTAAAAGATACAAGCTCAGAAACCTAAAATTGTATTTAGTGTAATTTAATACAGTGAGTCTCGTGCAAGAGTTGGCCAATGACACGGGTTTCTGCGTCGTGGCGGGCACATCAAATAAAGCCGCAATCGGTGTAATGATTCAGGTTCTCACATTTACAGTTAAAATTACAATGAAAATAACCACGTACCTCATCACAAGAGATGTTAAAAATGTTCTGCTCTTGCATCCACACAATACTGGCTCCATTTTAGGAAATTTTCTTTTACGCGCATTAAGTTCAGCTTCCGAGATAGTTAATTTTTCTTGTGATATTGTCTTCAAGTTCTTCTAACGTATGGGAAATTGACCTATACACTTTATTTTTGAAGTTTCCCCATAAATAATAGTCACATGCTGTTAGAAGAACTTAAAAACAATATCACAAGAGAAATTAACTCTGTCTCGAAAGCTGAAATTATGCATGTGAAAGAAAATTTCCTGAAAAGGTGCCAGTATTGTGTGGATGCAAGAGAAGAACATTTCCAGCAGCTCTTGTGATGAGGTATGTGGTTATTTTCATTGTAATTTTAACTGTAAATATGAGAACCTGAATCATTGCACCAATCGCGGTTTTATTTGTGTAGATATTTCACACGATCGCTCGGGAGTTGGAGCTGTGCCCGCCGCTTCGCAGAATCCCACGTCATTGGCCAACTCTTGCGTGGGACTCACTGTACCACTTCACTTGGTAATTCCCAGCAATAGTTAATTACCGTATTTACTCCAATATAATGCACCCTCGAATTTAATGCGCACCCTGATTTTGAAACTTAAAATCATAAAAAAAGAGTTTGTTAGCGAATGTAATGCGCATCAATAGGATATTTTATTTGGAATTTTGTCTTAGTATTTATAGAATAATGAAACAACACATAAACATTTACAGTTAACTGCCAGTTTTAGGCCTACAAGTAGACCTATAGGCATGGCTCATCAATAGGCCTATTCACTAATGTGTTCATCACTGGAATCCTCGGAGGTGCTTATTTTTATTGCTAAATGGATAAACAAAATGTTAAATGCATGTTTCACAATAAAAGCTGATACCACTCTTAAATGAGTTTAAAATCGACAATGCACAATATTCCACATTTGCACTATAGAACTGACAAAAACTATTTTTTCATTATGTTTCAGAAATTAAATTTCATATGGTGTAGGCTAACGATAATATGAACGAAGTCGAGAATTATAGCAGTGGCTTGTTATGTAGATCAATATTACCTCCGACCTACGAAACGGATTTGTACTAGAATTTAACGCGCACCTCAGTAATGAAATCTACAAATGGACAAAAATAGGGCACGTTATATTCAAGTAAATATGGTAAATTCACCATTCATCATAAGACTCTTGCATATTTGCTTTATTCTGCCTGTTGATGTCTACAAGCTTCTGGGCTTTTCATTGCCTAGTCTGTTTCTCAATTTTGTTTGTATTAACCCAAATGAAGAAAATACTCTTTCGATTGATGCAGAACTGGCTGGCATACAATGTAAAGATTCTATGGCTTGACAAAATTCCAGCGATAGGTGATTACGCTTCAGATTTGTGTAATTGATGGAGAAATAAGTATAAAAAATCCCTTTAGGTAGGCCTACAGGGCACCGGCTGAGGTAGATTTCATAGTGCTTTTTATGAATTTATTGGGGTAAGTGTGGAATAAAAACTGAAATATTTTTTTATAAAAAGAGAGTTGTTAATTATGTATTAATTGTTATCTTTTATTATTTCATTTTTAATTTGGCCAAGGATTATTGTTCTAAAGATATTTAACTATTATTTTTAATATTTCAAACTTTATTTCATTGGTAATTTTAGCCTCAGTTGGTCCTCATGAATTCATTTCGGCATGCCTATTGGCTGAGGTATATTTTAAAGTGTTTTTGACTTTCAAAAATTCAAATCTCTCCTTATATGAGCGCTATTGAGAAACTAGTTGTTGATTTAGAGATTACTCATCAAGAGCTTTTCAACGATACCCCACAAACATGGTTTTAAAAAATTTTAATTTCTACTCTCACACCCACAACCACTGAATCATTGGTGTCTAATTTATGCATACTAAGTTTCCCTCTAAACCCCATAGGGCCTAAAATATAATTTTTTCAAAATTTCAACCCGCTCCCACCTCCCCCAACCAGGAAAAATTGATTTTAGCCGGCTAAATTTGATTTTAGCCGGCTAAAATTGAAAAAAACCGCTGGTCAGGTCTTTTTCAATTTTAGCCGGCTATTTTACAACCCTGCCTCTCATACGTTTCCTATTTCCCCCGTTTTGTGTAATCTAACTTTCCAAGATTTGTAGGTGGACAAAGTGTTTGGTAAAATTTCTCATTCCTTTGCAATGCCACACTTCTTTCTTTCCCCTCTCTCCACCTCTCATAACACTCCACTTTTTTTGCAGGCGTCATTTTCAAACACAGTTTCCTATTTCATACTTTGAGGATAGAATGTACACTAAAATTTTCACAGAAGTGTTGAATTCCTCCCAGACTGTAGCGGAGGGGAGAACTTCGCATTCCATTGAACATCTATTCAGCGAGAGGAAGATAATGGTGGTTAAAAATACACTTTAGTACGGTACCTGCGACTAGGGTTCTTCAGGGAATTAGAGAATTCTTGTGGAATTCCTGGAAGCAATGAACTCTTGGAATCCTTACAACATTAACATGAGACAAATTTTGGCTTCGATTTATCCAAATTAAGCTTAAAAACTTTGAATTAATTGCAATTTTTTAACATGCATTTATATAGGAATTTCAAGGGAAATGAGTATTTATTCGAATTATACAATATTTCAAATTATCCAATGTCGAATTAACCAAATTCGACTGTATTATGAAAGGAAAATTTCCCTAATGGGTATTGAACCAGCAACCTTTCATCCCCCAGTCAAGCATCAATACTAACAACACGAAAGATGAAGTGTAAATATTGCTGGTCTGAACCAGTATGGTTTCTCCTATGCCCCATCAAATAAACCTTTGAGTGGACCTTTATGAAGGAAATGGTTTTGTATACTATTACAGGTTCAGAGTAATAGTAGGTCTATATTACACAAAGAACTACTGCATGGAAGAACATAAAAATGAGAAATGATGGACCAGCAACCATATCCAATGTTCAAAGCCGAATACAGCTGAATGGCTTCTCCTTATTAGTTGCTAGAACGAAGTTGAGTAGTTCGTTTGTTAATCTGCGGTACTGGCAACATAAGATGTAAACTGTCAAATGCAATGTTTGAGTGACTCAGGTACATGTTATTACTTCCTCTGACTGGTCCATAGGTACTATTCTGTTTGATCCCGAAATTCGAAATTGAGTTTTTAACATTTTACATTTTGAGGTCCCCTGAATCCAAACATGTCTATGCAAGTGAACAGCCTAGCTCCAGAATGAAAAATTGTATGAAAATAACATTTTGTACCGATATTTGCGTTAGGTACCTTCTAAGGATGTGATACAAAGATTGATGATGACTTTCTCTTTTACTGCTACTATACATGGAAAAAATTTTGCTTCGCGATTTTCTTGCAAACAGCTCTAACAGTTTGTTTAATTTTTGTACATTAGGTGATACAGTAAACGCCGCTTAATGTAATCGCGGATGTTATCAGTCGGGTAACGTTATCACTTTTATGAAGTCCCGTACAGATTAATACTGTCACAAAGCTAGGATCCACCCAGAAAGTGCCAGAATTCGACACTTCTAGAAAAGGGGTGGCTCTTTTAATGCTGATTGCCTAGAATTTATGAGAAACGACAGAGTCTGGAAAAGTCGCGCCCCCCTATTGTTCGGACGGCAGACGAGCGGTAGTGGGTGTGATACGGCGCAGCAATTGGGCCACGCTCCGTGGGGGAAGACCTGTAGGGAGGAGCTGCACGCTAAGGGGTGGACCGCGCACCTCGCAGGCATTCTAGACCATGCGCGGGCAGAGACTTCCAGACATCAGCTCCAGAATATTCGTCAAGACTATATAAGGGCGCGAGCAAGCCGTCGCGGACAGTCAGTAACAGTAACAGAGTCAGTCAGTAGCAGAGAGTTAGTAACAGTCAGTCAGTTCTTAGCAGAGAGTAACAGCAACGGCCAGTCAGAGGGAGTCAGTCTGTGAGGAGTGATGAGCCAGTCAATGGGAGAACAGTCAGTCTGTAACAGTCAGTAACAGCGGGAGAAAGTCAGCGTCAGAGTGTGAACTGGACGGAGTGAACCGATCAGCACGACCTCAAGTAAGTGTGACTTGAGGAGCCTGTACGGAGTGAACCGATCAGCGCGGCCTCAAGGAACTGTGACTTGGGAAGCTGAGGAGCCAGTGACCGGAGGGACTAGTCAACAGAGGGACCAGCGAATGGAAGACCTAGTCAGCGGGGAACTAGTGAACGGAAGAGCTGGTGAGCTGATCTGGACTGGACTGGGACAGTGCTGTGACATGGAAGTGAGCACTGAACAGAACGGAAGAACTGGAGAACGTTCAGGAGTTTTCTGGCTGTATTGACCACTGTTATAGGAAATGAAGGAACCTCCATCCTTCAATTAGAAACTCGGTGTTCTGATTTCGAACCCCGATGAGCCCTTGTTACAATACTGATACATTAAAAAAATGCTGTTTATTGTGATCAAAGATTCAGTTTAATTTAATTTTAATTTTTTGGCCTTCATTGGACCACTTTAGTCAGGTTTCTGGTTGAGGTTTTTCTTCTTTTTGTCAGCCCAGTACTTCTTCATCCTTTCTGACCGCAATTTTCTTTCTGCTTCTGGAACTACTCTTCCTATTCTCTGTTTGTTGATTTTCATCTGTAGTGTAGTGTGTTTGTCTTTCAATATCTTGAGTGTGTCTGTCTTGTATATTAAATCCTCTACTGTAATACGTAGCTCTGCCATATCTTCCTTAAGTTCTGTAATCCATCTTATATTTTTCTTACTCTTACTCTTCCATAATTTTTCTATTATTTTTCTGCTAATTCTATTGTCTGGTGTCCGTAAAATATGTCCCAAAAATGATATTCGTTTTTTTTTCATTGTACTTGTCACTGGTTCTATTTCTTTATATACTGTTTCATTAGAAGCTAGTTTCCAGACTCCATTTACTTGGTAATTTTTGTTTAAACAGGTTCTTACTATTCTCCTTTCAACCTTGAGTACTCTATCTATTGCAACTGTGTTAGTTGTTTTGAATAGTGTTTCACATGCATACGTGATTTGCGGTTGAGTCACTGTTTTATAATGTTTCAATTTGGTTGCTATTGAGAGGCACTTTTTATTGTATGTATTCTTGGTAACATGCTGTGCTCTAACCAGTTTATCTATTCTATTTTGCCATGCTGGTTTCTCATTCATGTTGTAAGTGATTATTTCACCTAAATATTTAAATTTTTCTACAATTTTTATTTCTTGGCCTCCCACCTCTATTTTGTTTGCTAGCGGCATTTGAGTTAGCATTATTTCTGTTTTTTCAAATGAAATTTTTAAACCAATATTTTGGGCTATTTCATGCAGAGACTTAATTTGTCGTTTTGCTTCCTGAATATCATTGGCCAGAAATGCTAGATCATCGGCAAATCCTAAACAATTTAACTGTATATTGTCCTTTTGGGTTCCAATTTTTATAAAGATTCAGTTTATGTTATCACATTTTCATTATTGCGGCTTTATTTCCAAGTAGGCCTACTGTATGTCATTCAAAGTTTCGTTTTTAAGGGTTTCATTTGTAACTCGACTGTATTGTGTTGAGAATATTATAGGAGAAAAATTCCTCCGACACTTTTTTTGTGACCGGGCTCCCACTGTTATTGTACAGTTAACATTCAAGATAGATATATAAGCATTCATGAACCACAGATTATTGTCTCTGTTGGACATTACATCACAGTACTGCCTCACAGTACTGCATATGACATAACTTGTCTGTCTGTGAGGTAGACCATTAGGGCAATCAGTCATAGGAGAGAGGTTCCATCTGGCGCTGTGAATTGAACTCCAGCTTAGCTCAGTTGGTAGAGCATTGGCGTGAATAGCCAAAGGTCCTGTGTTCAAGTCCCAGAGTTGGAGGAATTTTTCTCCTATAATATTGTCATGTTATGTCCAACAGAGACAGTAATCTGTGGTTCATGAATGCTTATATATCGTCACCTGGCTGCCATAACCACGAATGTGCATTTTACTAGTTTTGAGAAAAACGCAATTGAAACTTTAGAGCTTAAGCAAAATTACATAATTAAAAAAATAAGTGAATATTTGTATTGGAATATGTCTTATCAGCAGTTATAAAGGTATGTATACCATAATGTTCATTTAATTGTGAATACAACCCCTTCTATGGATTGGTTAAATGGCCGTAAATTTTTCAAAATATAATAATTGCTGAAATACAAATTTTAGTGCACTAAACAGTGCCGATAATGCTTCAAAGTACGACACCGCTAGCAATCTATGTACTTATTGGTGTTCTATGAAAGCTACCCTGGTGGATTTTTGTGTGCTGCTTAGGGCATTGATGCTTTTACAGATCCTTTTCCCTCTTATTGGGAATTCAAGGCCAACAGCTTATTTTCTATGGGTTTTGTTATTTTAGTGACAAGCTGTGACAATTATAGGCACTAAATACTTTGAATAGGGCGTTATTTAGAAACAGAAGCAGAACAGTTTTTGCTGCATTTAACGGAATTTTCTTAGAATAGTGTTCAGTACTACTAAGAAATCTGCAAACTGATCTGCGTACAACCATACAGTATTATGTACTATAGTTTCTATATTAGTAATTGTAAAAAGGTTGGTGAAAATACTTTTTTTCCTCTGCTCAATGAAAATCAAAACAAGACTGCAGAGTACTGTCTGCCGTCATTGTTATAAACAAAAAATATAATAATAAAAGGACTTAGTAGAGTAAAGAATACAAGGACAAGTATGCACTTCACTTTCTATCCATTGATAAATGACCATGACCTAAAACATAAAAGCTAACTCCTGAGAAATCAACCCTTTGTCAACATAAAGATCTCTCGGGCCAGTCAAGTACTTCAGATACATGGATATCACAGGCCCATCATCAATGCGTTCGCGAATGTTGGAACCTTTGTCATTGATTTAACCAGATATGTACTGCGATTTTAACGAATGTGGTACATACACCGTATCATCTTTCTTCAAGTGCTGCGTCTGTTCTGCCAAACTCCCGAATGTGGCACATAGGTGATTATGGCATAACAGATAAAACAGAACTTGCACATTCATGGAAATGGAACATGCTATTACTCGCCAAGGAAAGAAGATACAACATTCGCGGTTCTGGCAGAACAAAGATAAATATCTGTAGATGCCAGCGATGCACTTAACTCAAAACCTCAATTTTTGTACATTCGTGGTTATGGCAGCCAGGTGACGATATGTATTGTGTTGCATATTTAGATTTATGAAAATAACAGTGTAGAGATGCAGTAATGGCTAGTGTTAAATGAAAAGACTTGAACAGACAGGCGTTAGGTGTTTTGCTTTGCGGTGTTCACCACATCAGTATAGACTTACAAAAACACTCGTAATTTAGTATGAAGTATTGGTTAATGGATTCCTAAAGGAAAGTAAAAACAATTAAAAACTTGGCTACTGGTTGAAAAAATAGATGCTTGCAGTCTATTATTGTATTAACCAGTGCTGCTTAACCAGAGGTGCAAACCCTTTCAGATTCACAGTTACATATTTTATGAATAAATATTTTTAATTCTGTTTTGTAGTGTATTATCGTATATATGAATAAATAACCTTTATTTAACTCCTTCGGCTACTGTTATCAGTTGGTTAATATTATCAGATTAGCTGCATCCCAAAGTGATCACAATAAGCAGCGTGCATTGTATTTAAAATGTAATTTTAGTAGAACAAAAATAATAGATTAATTACATGTTATTAGTTACTTAAGTATTTTATCTTATTTTAATAATTAAAAACAGTTTTAGTCGTTTCTAGATTTTTAATATCTTATTTAACCATCATTAAATTAGGAGAGTTTTGTAAATTTGGACTATGTGACTGCCACAGCAATGAAATGGATAATTATGTTAAATTATCATAGCTAGCCTAAGAATCTGGGCCCTAGTTATAAGCTACCTTCTATTTGTAGAAATTCAGTCTTGCTTGGTGAACAATAAAGGTTAAAACAACTTTGCAATATGGCCTCTTCTTCTATATTAGAATGTGAAGTGAGGAAGGTGTATTGCCCACAACTCAAGTTGAAGAAAGTTACGTGAGTGCATTAATCAGATTTTATTTGGATTTTGTGTTCTTTGAGGATGGGATACGATGTGGTAATGACATTCGCTTCATTTTTACAACCAATTTACATTTGTCATACGTAGTATACTAAGAGGCAAAACTTTTATTTGGACAGTATGGTTTCATATCAGATTTATTTTATCATAGCTTAAAATGTTATTTGTTCAATATTGATGTATATGTTTTGAGATGGTCTCTATTTGTACCAGTACTGGTATACTTACATACAGGGATGTTTAGATCTAAAAAGTTTGACAAGTATGTTACAGGTCTGTCCTGTGAGAAATTTGATCCTTTTAGTAATAATTTGGAGAGTGTGTGTTGATAGTATGTTGTATTTTTTACAGTTTGGATTTAGTTTGGATCGTACCTTGAGTGATGCCATGAATCCATATTTAGACAGCCATCAAGAAGGTTGTCTGCTACAACAAGTTAAAGATGGCACAAATGATGTAGCTCATAATGAGCCCAGCAGTGCTGTCATATATTTCATTCTTGATTTTAAGAACCACACGTAAGTTATTAGTTATTATACTCCAGAGGAATATTTTCTTATTGAGTTATGGTAAAAGTTCAAAACACAACACAATTTAAAATTCACAGTGGATGTCACATAACCTTTTAAAACTCGATGTTTTGGCCCCCCTGCAATTGATAGCTTGGACTCCATTTACAACATCCCGGAAGATTGGGTTAAAAGATTTGGCAGAACAACAGGTTTCCAAATTAATGTTCTGGACGATCCAGAAGGCGGTGAAACCGATGATTCGACTTTGTGAACACGAGTCGCAGCAAGTGGGACTTCCATTCCTTCCATTTAGTGTTCCTGATGAAGGGTGAGCCAAAACGTCTAGTTTTAATAGGTTATGTGACATCCATTGTGAATTTTAAATTGTGTTGTGTTTTGAAGTTTTATCTTGCAAACAATGGAAAAAGGACTATCTGCAATTTTATGAGTTATGGTATTATACACATATAAGAGTGTTATACATAATGGTTGATATAAATAGAACTGAAAGGTGCTTAAAGCACAAATTTCAAAGTTCTATGGCAGTAGTAAAAATATTAGATCTGCTGTCAATTTTGTTCTCTTAACGTCGTTTCACAATCATTATCACTAATTTTGTATAAATTTTGATCAAACTTATTTAAATATGACATTGATTAATGGCATGGTATTAATAAATTCACAGAATTAATTTAATTCTTTGATAAAGAGGATTTATGTGTTCATTGAAAACAGTGATATTACAGTGGCCTCATAAAGGGAGAGATTTACTTTTTCAACAACAACAAAAATGTGTCTTCTATCCTAATCTAATGTAAAAAGCTTTCACTTGGTAGTCAAGGGACGTGAATAAGTAATTAAATTATATTCATTACAATGAGCAATAATATATTCCATATTGATTCACCAAAATCTGTTTTTCTTTATGCACTGTTACTCAGTATTGTAGTATTGTCAAGTTTTCAGCTGCTCAGCTGTTTCGGAATCGGGGTAAAAGTATTATCCAGGTATTATAAGAAAAGTTGTGCACCATTGCTACAGTACCGCGGTTTCCAAACGTTAAATATATTGCGGTTACTCTGCTACAAAGCCATTCCCTTGGAGCAATTTGTGTTGGTTTCTTCCATGGCTGCTAGTTTCTCTCTCTCTGCTTGTCTGCCAGACATGGTGACTAAGTTGCCAATTTTTCCATACTTATGGGGCAGCTACAAACATCAAATTGTTCATGCTTATGCCTGTTGTATGTGCCAATATTCCTGCCAAATTTACAATTCTAGCTGTCCCATAAGTGTATCATAAATTATATAATGTAAGGAAAATATTTAAAAAATCACTTAAAATAAAAAATCTAACTCTATCTATGGTATATACCAATGACAAAAGTCATAGAACCAAGCCTGTAGATCTTTCAAAATCCATTACTGCTGGTGCAATCGGTTTTTTTATATGACTTACCGTCCAGCTACTATAAGCCTCCAAAGAAGGTCTGCATAGCCCTTAAAGTTGCGTCTGCCATTTGGAATATTTTTCAGGGTAAAAAATAAAAATTCAGCAACTTTTTTGAATATTTCCGTCAGTTACAGGCTATAAGGTAAGCATGCCAAATCTCAAGTTTCTGGCTCATCTGGAAGTGGGCAAACATCCAGTCAAATGATATCACTGTCATTCTCTTGCCTTTCGTACAAATAAATATTGATCTATTTTCTTAATTTTAACCACTACAGATAGTATTATTCCTACTACTAACTTACCAGTATCTGGTCTATTTATAAGAGGAGAAGGCGTGCAAAAAGCTCTGATCATGTATATGGTTTTTACCTTCTCTTGCAGGCATCTCTTCAGATATGTCCAGATGTTCTCTAAACCATAGGGGATGACTGGTATTACTTTAAGCTAAAATATTCTTAATTTGTGATGAGTTTGATGGAGTTCGTTGCTTTAGTTATGGCATGGTGACAGGACTACCTATCTAGAGATTACCGATGTTGCCCTATTTAACAGCACTTCTTGTAAAATCAAAAGGGCAGTGGTTTTGTGCAATTAAGATCTACAGTCATAAAATAGTTTACTATTACAGGTTGACAAAAAAAATCCGGCAACCTCCGGACCTGAGGAGTGCCTGATTTTACACTTGAATAGCCAGTGTTGTATGTTTCACAAATGGTTTGCACAAAGATGCCCCTATAATTTTTTTTTTTTTAATTAATCAATTTTTTTACCTAGCATTTCTATTTTCTCTGTGATCAGCAACGGACGATGTTTATGTTTTTTGCCACCTGTTTCCTTTGCTGAATTCTTAATGGGGCTATACAGCAACGAATAAATAAAAAAATAAGAAATAATGAGCAGGAAGTGCAAGCAATAACCAACAGCTGATTCTGGAGTACAGCTCCATTAAAACATGAACGGCACCTCCAGAAAACAGTGGCATGCCAATGTGGTAAATTTAAAAATGCACTCTGAAATTTATGCTGAAAATCTGAAGGAACCGGTTTTTCCATGGCCAGAGTTTTGAATATCTTCCTGTTTCATATATAAACACAGTCTCTGTTAGAAACAAATATCTGTTCACATCCTTTACTAATACATTATTACTGATTGTAGCTCTTATTCGACATTAATCAGTGAAAAAAGATACAAAATAGAATAGGTAAATTTAAAGGAACGTGGAACTTCATATAACCAACAATGACAGGGAATGAGAAGAGTTTTCCTGGAATGCATCACTTAGCTCCCTGCATTTTAAATTATCAATTTTCGTGAAATATTCTAGATGAATATTGTCATTATCTTGCTGCACATAGATATAATTAACATTACAGTGGATCATTGTTTAAGACTTTCTCCTCCCTTAATTTTACCAGTGTTTGCTTTATTTTTTTAATTATATATTGTGAAATCTATATCCATTGTCTCTTACTTCTAGTAGTAGATCTCTAACATTGTGTGTGTTTTTTCATTTCTTCCAAAGGTTAAATATCACGTGTGGTCATAATAAGCAGTCAGAATTTCGTTCTGTTCGAATATACAAGAATCTGAGTGAGGTTACATTACGGCCGAAGAGAGGCTCTTCCTCTCAACTCTCTGGGCCTGAGTTTCAACACAGGCGGAAAAGGAGTGCACCCCAAGATGAAGGTATGTTGTACAAATAATAATTAGTTTAACGATTCTAGCTATCTCAGAAGCAACAGTACAGTAATCTTACCTTGTTGTCTTCCTGCATAGTTGTTAACATACACAGAATTTTGTGACTCAGTGGCTTACTATTTAGCACTTGAGGTCTCTAGAACACTTCCGTGATTGATAATATGATAGCTTGCAAAACCATTGGTATAAAATGTTTGTAAATGAATGCACTAAGCATTGCTGCATGTCTCTCACTTTCACTACATACGAGAAGATTAGATTTCTTGAGTAAGGGTTGTAACTACATTTCCAACCTTTTCTGCAGACAAATTTTAGATAATCTAACTTTTCAATAAAATTCTGCATTGTAGACAGGAGTCCAATAAATCTACCTGAGGGGGGTGATGGGTAATGAACCTAGGACTTCATATTACACTTATGAGCTCTACTAAAGGATTATTATTATTATTATTATTATTATTATTATTATTATTATTATTATTATTATTATTATTATTATTTCATGGTAAAAACATTGAACATAAAGACTGACCCTGATGCTTTCCGTAATAGATACTTATTAGTTTTCTGAAAATGCAATAAATAAAATTTAATTGTCCCTATAATTTACTTTTTTCTGTGCTAGCTTTTAACACATGTATCCGAGAAAGTTTGTGCAACATTTTTGCACCATTTATTTACTTATGAATGGGGAAGGCTTAACAATGATGGGGAGTAAATAGTGATTTATTACATTTTAAGAGGAACAAACTATAAATAATTTAAATAATAATAGTGTAAATTATAAATAGATATTATCGAAAAAGAACATTAAACTAGAAATGGAAACATAACTCTCTTCAAAAAATGAAACCATGATAAAAACGATGCCTAAGGAAACTGATTGTATTGAAGTAGGTTTAGTTTTTTAAAGATTAATTGTTGACTACTGATTCAAATTTATCAATTTTGTAAAGCAATAGGTTTTAAATATTATATCAAATTTATCAATTTCGTAAGGCTTAAGAGTTAACTATTATATCATATTTATTAATTTTGTAAGGCAATAGGCTTTGTTATGTTGTTAACAAGTACTTATAAAGCTATTATATGTGACGTTTTATTTTAATTCTTTATTGCTTGTGGGATTATCTGGATTGCTAATTTTGATATCTTATTTGCAGGAAGTAATTCAAATGAAGTAAATGTGTGCACTTCAAAACCATTTCAATTGGATGTGGTTGAAAGGGACCATGAAAGATATTACAATGCAAATGTAAGTTCTATACGTGATACTTCTATATTTGATATTCAGATTCGATCAGAATTATAAGAATTCAAAGTAATTGAAGTGAAAAACAATGACTTAAAAATGATAAGTGAAAAGTGGTCCCTCCCTTTTCTCTAGTCTGGTTAAAGCTTCAGATTTCTATTTATTTTAACAGACACTGGTGGTGATCTGGAATAAGTATTTTTATCACAGACTAATAAACCCATGTGAGGCTATTGCACTGAAGCCAAGGAAAAGTAGACAGTTATTGAAGTAATTAAATACACTCTTACATAGTCGCATACATAAGCTTAAAAACATGTGCACATACAGCAATATACTAAAAAATATACAGACCTCGTTGTCACATGATATGTATTATTGTGGTTGTAAAGATATTCTTTGGTCCTATACTATCACCTGCCAATAAACCTCTGTTAATATATATCTAACACCTTGCACATTTATGCTGATATTAAATTTTAAATGTGTACTATGGCCTCCCGATAATGCTGTTTAGAAGAATATTCTCAGGTTTGTCGTTTGGGAGGGTACAGCAGCCATTAAAACAGCAATTGCTCAAACAAAAATAGCCTACTTTTATTTTTCATATTTTTGAATTTTTTGGAATCTTATTCTCTATTGTTCATTTTTAGGAAACCTTTATTCTTTCATTGGATTTTTTCCTATTTTATGTTTAGAATGGATTTTTTCAACATTACAGGCAAAGCGATATCATAATTCCTTAGCTATGAGGCATTCATCTAATTAATAAAAATAAGTGTTGGTCTGTCTGTTTGTATGCGATGCCCCGTGAGATCCATTGAATGCAGAGATCTGAAATTTTAAAAGTAGATGGACTGAAGGGTGGTCGAATGCACCTCGAAGCTGGATTTTTTATTTTTGTTTTCATTTGCGAGTTATGAGTGAAAAACTGGCAGAAAATGTGATTTTTTTTCGCTATCATAGCAGGTGGCTCTGCCTTCTTTTGTCAAACATTGATCGATTTGAACAGAACTCACTATGCAGGGGTTTTCTGAGCCGGGGAACTCAAATCTGAGATCTTTTTTTTCCCCCCAAGTTGCACTTTCTAATCATGGAACGCACTTCAAAGCCGGATTTTTAGCTGTTTTATTAATTTATTATTAATCGTTTAGTTTAGGCCAATGAATGTTTCGCATGCAAGTGTTAATAAATATAATGTTTTAATTATTTTGCTCTTAATTTTAATTAATTTCCTTGGGCGAAGCCGTGGTGACCTGCTAGTTAATAAATATAGTAAACGTAATAAAAGAAAAGATAATAAGAAAAGTACCGTTTTTTATGGACCATAAGACGCACTTTTTTACCTTGAAAACGGAGCCTTAAAAGTTGGGTGCGTCTAATTGTCCGAAGTACACTAAAAAATTTAAATTATGGTAAATATTGCTGGAATACCATATTTATACACATGGTGTTGTAAACGATAAAATAGTTACAAATTTTAGCACAGACTGTGCATCATTGCACTTGTCACAATTGTAAAATGAGGGTAGCTGGAAGCCAGGTATACAATGCAAAAAGAAAGGAACGTTGAGTTCTTTTATACAAAAGGAGTGTCTTCGCCCGGTGGTTTAAATGTATACAATGACCACGAAACAGCCTTGTCCCAAGAAACTAACTGTATGCTGAATTGAGGGTTAGAGGATGTAAAAGTTTTTTCAGTCTCTCACGATAAATCAGTTCAGTTCAAATTTACACGTTGCCACCTGTACAGAAGAGATTTTCGTACAATGCAGGTTTTAAGTTAGAAGTGTTTTACACCGATTCCATTGTACAAGGTTATAATTTGCTTGTGTAATGAAGTATATTATTCCCTTTAAAATATTTCGTTTAGAATCACATTAAATTTATTTTCCTTTAAATTTCCATCCTAAAATTAGGATGCGTCTTACGGTCCCGTGCGTCTTATGGTCCATAAAATAGGGTAATAATATTTAATACTTGTCCTTTGTTTATTGCTGTTTATTATTACACTACTGTACATTCCCTTTTTTTATAATACAAGTACATATTTAGAAGTATTTAGTCATTTTCTTCAATTTTTCATGTCATATTTTCATAAATTTAAGGCTTTTTTATTGGTCATTTTTTAGGCATTTTTAATCATTAACTTCCGAGCTCTACATATAAGAATGAGTCTTAAATCAGTCGATCGCAGACCTGATTCACTAGTTATTTATCGAATTTGCTTTATCACTTCCTACAAAAGTGATAAAGACATGTCTTGTTTTCTTTATATTCTTAATCAGTTCAGAGACTCTGTAGGTAGTGGCTTATGCATATGTCACCATTGTCATAGTACATTAGGATTTATTCTGGAAATAAAGTGAATATTACTCTTACATCTGTTCTGGAATCATCATTATAATATTTACGGGAATTGTGTTCCGTAGTTCAACAACTTGGGCATTTAATAGTCCTCGCTTCATACAGAAGATTCAGCAGATGCAAGAATGAAATTCTTCTTGTCAGATATGAATCTGTATATAAAAGTGTCCTAAAAGAATATAAAACTAAAATTAAGGAGGCTAAATTCCAATGTTGGAAAGATTTATGCTCTGTTCAGACATGCCAAAATCCATGGGGAAAAGTGTATAGGATATGTTGTAAGCCCAAGAACTACAACCATTAAAACTTACCACCATTAAAACTGAACAAGGTTTCTCGAGAACAACATTAGAAACAGCCAACATCTTGGTACACAGTTTCTTTCCCAATGATGTCCCATTCACCATCAAGGAAATTGAAAATGTTATTAGAAACCAAAACGACAGCAAGGCTCCTGGTTTGGATGGAATTTCAGCTAATATAATCAAGAACATCTTTCATATTTCTCCATTGCTACTTGTGAACCTTTTTAACAAATGTTTGGAATTGGGAACATTTCCTGAAGTGTGGAAAAAGGCAGGAGTGAAAATTATACCTAAACTTAACTCAAAGGATAAATTTAATATCAAATCCTTTAGGCCCATCTCTCTGTTACCTGTAATGGGTAAAATTTTGGAGAAGCTTTTGAACGATAGGTTAAGATACCACTTATACAGTAAAAAATTTCTCAGTGACAATCAATTTGGTTTTACACCGAATAAATCCACAGAAGATGCTGTGCTATCTGTTAGGCAGTGGTCTGAGGAAGTGCTTAAAAGGAAAGAAATCGGAATATTAATATCATTGGACATTACAGGTGCTTTTGATCATGCTTGGTGGCCAAAAATTCTGGTGCAGTTAAAACGGAAGAAATGTCCAAGAAATCTATACATCTTAATTCAGAGTTATTTTCAAAACCGCAGTGTTCAGTTACAAATTGGGAGCAATTCCATTACAAAGGTCATTGACAAAGGTTGTCCTCAAGGTTCGTCCTGTAGTCCAACTTTTTGGAATATTTTGTATGACAACATGTTAGAAATATCTCTTCCTGAAGGATGTCAATTATATGCTTATGCAGACGATGCTCTATTGATGTGTAAAGCTAAAAATGTGCCTAATTTGACTTACAAGGTCAACACAATATTAGAAGAATTATGTCAGTGGGGTTCTGATAACAAACTCCATTTTAATCCGCTGAAAACAACAGCTCTGATTATTACTAGAAAAAGAAGAATTCAAAAGCCAATAATTAAAATGAATCAGGAACACATTCGAATTGTAGATCAGATGTCCTACTTAGGAGTAATCTTGGATCAACAAATGACATTTAGCGGCCTGCCACACTGAGCTTTGATCGAACAAGACCAGCCGACTGCTATCAAGCGCTCTCGGCTGAATTTCTGTTCCTTGTCACACTGCATCGAGCGTCATATATCAACGGAAATATTATAGGTTATGTACCTATATGATTTTACTAGGTCTACTCATCACTGTATATTAGAGGTAAAGTATATTACCTTATTAGGAATACGAATGCCTATTTCCTGCACATTATCATACTACATGTGTTGGGATGTAAGGTTTAATATTATGCCTACTATCTAAGGCTACATCTGTTTACTTCAAGCTTCCACCAGTCGGCCGAGCGAAGAGGTTTGTTGTTTGTTGTAGTTCGATCGCCCACCGCTAGGTGCTACAACTCGATCTGTTTTTGTATTTTTAAAATTAAATTATATAAGAAGATATCGTTTTAAATGTCTTAAATGATTCGTGCAATTCTATTTCATTCAAATATAAGTCTAAAACGGCATTATTGTGTAAGTTAAATCTTCCAGCATCAATTCTGAAATTCAGGTGGGTACGAAGTTTGCCATCGACTGGCGATTGAAAAACGGACAGGTTTGATTTCACAGACCAGATGATCTCTCGCCCTCGTTGTTGATTGCTGGCGATCGATGCTATGTGACTGGTACCACTGCTGTTTATAGGTTCGTTATACCAGTCGGTTGGACGCTGTCCCTCGATCGATCCAGTGTGACAGCCCCCTTAGACCTCACTTTGACAATGTTGCTAGCAAATCCAACACTCTACTCAATAAACTGGCTTTTGCTTCTCGACCAATGTGGGGTCTCAATGCAGAAGTTCTGAAAATTATCTATAGAGCAGCAGTTGAACCTTTAGTGTTGTATTGTGCTTCGGTGTTTAGGAAATGTTTTGATATGAGCTGGGCTCGGCATAAATTAGCACAAATACAACGAGGCTTTATTCTGAGGATTATTAAAGCATATAGAACTGTTTCTACAGATGCCGCTTTAGTAATTGCGGGCATTGAGCCTTTATATTTGTCTGGTATTGCAAAAGCAGAAACTACGCTGCTCCGAAAAGGCTTCACATATGAAGACGCAATCTTGCGTTTGGATATCGAAAGACCAGCACACTTTACTACTGCCGGACATCCTGCTTACTTCAATAATTTCGTTAATAACAATGGATGTACCAGGAATCACAATCTGGAGATTTTTACAGACGGTTCAAAATTCTGCAGAGAAGGAATGGTGGATAAAATCGGTTGTGCTTTCGTGGTGTTCTGTTGTGGTAGGGAGATGTATTCACAAATGGCCAGACTCTCTACAGAGTGCTCAATTGTACAAGCAGAGCTCTTTGCTATAAAGGAGGCTGTCTTAAGGTCTAAATCTCAAAATTCTGACTGTTGCATTTTCAGTGACTCACAAACTGCACTTACTGCTATAAACAACAAGTTCAATTTAAATGCCTTGGCAGCAGAAATTAGAACTAAGATAATATCATACGAGAAACACGTTTGTTTATCCTGGGTACGAGGCCATATGGGCACATTAGGGAACGAAAGAGCTGATGAATTGGCAAAAAATGCTGTGACCTTGAATTTAAATTTTAGCTACAAATTGTGTCCCCTATCTTATGCTAAGAATAAACTTAGAGATTATATTAGGACTGCTTGGAATGAGCATTGGGTGTCCAGCTCCAAAGGGACCACTACAAGAGAAATCTTCTTTCCAACAGTTGAGTGTCGCCTACGCTGTACGAGTGTAAAACCGGACTTCATATTCACTCAGCTTCTGTCTGGGCATGGCAAATTTGGTTTTTACTTTCAACGTTTCATGATCCAAAGACAGAACGGTTATCAATGTATATGTACTGAACAACAAACTGTTGAACATTTAATTTTTCATTGCCCAGTCCTAGAGCATAAAAGAAGAATATTGGACACACACTTAGATTATTGTAAAAAAGAAATTAGATAAACCACTCTTTGATATTTTTAGGAAAAAATGCTGTTATAGAGAATTCCAAAAGTTTTTGTGTTCTATTTTTAAGATGTTATAGTTTTCTTTTATAATATAATATATTAGTTATCTTGTTTTCTTAGAGTAGTAAGACCTGCATCCAGCCTATGGATAAGAAGTAGTAATATTGCAAATATATTGTCTGGTAACTATAACCCTAATATACCTCCGGGTGGAATAGGGTTTAAGTAATTGTATATTCAATAAATAAATAAATAATAATAATAATTGTAATCACCTCCTGTAAACATTATAAACATGTAATCTCAACAGCATGAATGTGCACTGTGGGTGAAAGGAACGCCTTTGAGAGGTGGAAGATGAATATGCAATCATTTGCCCCATTTCGATATGGACTTGTCCAGTCGTCGGTCTGGCAGTTGAGCATCTACTGTACATGTGTTCATGGGTGTATATTAAAAAAAAGTTCTAGGAACAATAATAATAATAGTACTATAATTATCTTACACGAAATAATATCTTCAATATTAAATTTCAGCAAACAATTCTTGAATAAATGGATGTTTATTAATTGTTCGTGTTTTATTCACAGAAAACATTCACATTGTTTGTATATCATGAATGCCTTTTAATAGTACCATGTCAGTCTAAAATGCTACTAAAATAATTCAGTCTAAATACATGTTATGAATTATTTATTACATATTATTCATTAAATAGTCATTATAAATGCAACTCATGACTTGGAACTCATAGAGATAAATCCCCTTGCAACTTTATCACTTGGGAATTTATCAGCGATTTCCTCAAAGTCACTCATGGCATTGCCTATTATAATGAGTCAGTGACAGTGATGAGGACGATGAAGATTACAATGAAGGCAGGATGAAAAGTTTGATTTGATCTTTAAATTTGCTGAAAAGAGTGTGAAATACTCGTAAATTTGAAGAAATATGGTAAGCTCTTAGTAAGTGATTATTTATAATAATTAAAACGAAGTAATATACACAGTGGAGCACATGAATAACTGAACTAGTTAAATATTATATTAACACTTAATGCTTCACTTACGTCGCTGTTTATGAGCAGGACATGTTTCGGGATTCTTATCCCTGCTCATAAACAGCGACGTAAGTGAAGCATTAAGTGTTAATATAATATTTAACTAGTTCAGTTATTAAGTGATTATTTGTTGTTTTAAGATAATTTGAGATCTCCACATCTATATATTGTGATGCTTTATCTAACATAAATTGTTATTTTACAGTTTATTATGTATGTTGCATCAGAGAGAGACGAAGGCCTCTACAATCTATACTTTCACAACTGTCCCAATTACAAAGATGGAAATAACGTGGCTCTGGATTTTACAGTGAGTAAAAAAAATGTTATTTAAAAGTACAAGTAAAGTAACAAGTTGATTTTTGTTAATTGGAGCTTACGAGTATGTGATATTTCCTGAAAAATCTAATTGGAAATGAGTCAGAAAACCTCACAAAATGTTTTTGTCAGTATTTATTTAATAATATGAAAAACAAAATATACTTTTCTATTTACTTATATTGTAGTGTTAAATGGGTTATCCCTTTTTCATTTCTTCAAGCTAGCAATCAAAAGTAATGTAGGAATTAAAGATATTCTGTTAGCCTAGATATTGGAAGACATTTATCAGATTTGTTTTGTGATTTTGAATTAGCATATTTTCTCCTGGACTACATATCATTCTTTATCATATGCACCATATTTTTGTGGGATGAAAATCTGGAAAACAAATTTATGAAACGAGAATTCAATACCATTTCTATTAGACCCACCAAGTTCGAATGCAGTTACTTTCATGTATTTTTTCTTTAATATTATAATATAGCACAACTTAGGTAACTACAGTATTCATACACTATAATATCAAGCATTTTTTAGTCCACAATAAATTTAGTTGCATTAATGGAATTATATGTTCAGAGTTGAGAGATGAAAGACACATGCGTTGTGATCCTTTTGCACTAGAGTACTGAGATTTGTGTTTTCAATACTAGAAGACAGTTTGATTTTGTATAAGTATGCCAACCTACAAACTTAGCTATTCCAATTTCACTATTATTTTTTAACTAACTAGTGCTGAAGTACCATACACTCCTTTTCCATGAAATTCCTGGTTTTAAATGGGGTCCTTGTTAGAACATTTTTAATTTCTATTGTTGACAGAGACTGATTTTTTCTTATCTACAGTAAAAAATTTGTATTTTTTTCTGTGTTGTTATAGGAATGTACCACCTTATACTTTTAAATGAGTCCATTTATAATTGACACCCATGGTAATGCGTGATGAAATGGTTTCCTATCTGTCTGTTATAGCCTACATTGTGTTCAAGTGCTTATTTTCAGTAGTAATTTTTGTATTTTTTTTACCACTTCCATATACAGAATCATTTTTACTTCCTCTACCCTTACCATATAGACCATGGGCTACCAATATGAAACCCTCCCCTCCCCCGTGGGAATTTCCGACACATATATTTTTTTGTTGGTATTGTCATCTAGTTTAAGATTTTAGTTGTTTGCCCCTTATCAATTACAGCATTTAGCCGGAAACCCCGGAAAACCCCGGAAATTCGCAGAAAATGAATTTGTTTAAATTTTTCATTGTTCTTTGCTCCTAATATTCCCAGGGAATTTCTGACTCACACATTTTTGTTGGTATTGGCATCTAGTTTAATGTTCCAGTTGTTTGTTCCTTACAAATTACAACATATCCCCGGAAAACCCGGAAAACCACGTATATACGGAGAAAATGACTAAGTTTTATTTTTTAAATCTTTGTTCTTTGCACCTAATATTCAAAGGGAATTTCTGACTTACATGTTTTTTGTTGGCATTACCATCTAGATTAAGGTTTCAGTTGTTTGCCCCTTATCAATTACAGTATATCCCCGGAAAACACCGAAAACCACGGAAATCCGGAGAAAGGGACTTCGTTTTATTTTTTAAAAATCTTAGTTCTTTGCTCCTAGTATTCAAAGGGAATTGGTGAACCATATGTTTTTGTGTTGGTATTCCCATATAGATTAAGGTTCCAGTTGTTTTCCCCTTACCAATTACAGCATATCCCCGGAAACCCCGGAAAACCACGTATATACGGAGAAAATTACTATGTATTATTTTTTAAATCTTTGTTCTTTGCTCCTAATATTCAAAGGGAATTTCTGATTCGTATGTTTTTTTGTTGGTGTTGCCATGTAGATTAAGGTTTCAGTTGTTTGCCCCTTATGAATTATAGCATATCTCCAGAAAACTCCGAAAACCACGGAAATCCGGAGGAATTAAATATTTAAAAATTTCTTTAAAATCTTTGTTCTCTGCTCCTAATATTCCCAGGGAATTTCTGACTCATATGCTTTTTTGTTGGTATTGCCATCTAGTTTAAGGTTTAAGTTGTTTTCCCCTTATCAATTACAGCATATCCACGTAAACCCTGAAATCCACGAAAATCCGCAGAAAATGAGATTGTTTTAATTTTTAAAAAATTTTTGCTCTTTGATACTAATATTCCCAGGGAATTTCTGAATCACATAATTTTTGTTGCTATTGCCATATAGTCTAAGGTTTCATTTGTTTTCCCCTTACCAATTACAGCATGACAAAGAATACTGGAAAAAATCCTGATGCTGAAGGAATGAAGGCGATTGGAAACCTGACAGAACACACTTCATATTCTAATTTGACATCTGTGAATGATAATTAATTTATCTTACCAAACCTTCCACAGTCACTACCAAACTTTCTTGACTGAAGTTAGAGAAGAGACATTTGGTAAAAGAGCACAATTTTGGAATGGTAGTATGGACAAAGTGTCATTGATTTTGAGATTTCAGCGAGCAACTAAAGAAAACAACTTTGACTTACACTTGGCATGTTTAGAAGATATGATTCCCCTTTTCTTTGCATGTGACCATCGCAATTATGGCAGATATCTCGTAGTCCATATACTCACCCTTTTGAACCTGCAAGGGACACACTTGAAGCAGAAGAATTACTTCGCAATAACGGTTTCAGTGACCGTAGATCACAAGTTCCGAGTTCTAGAAATTCTGTGGATTTCCGTGGTTTTCCGGGTTTTACGGGGATATGTTGTAATTGATAATGGGCAAACAGCTGAAACCTTAATCTAGATTACAATGCTAACAAAAAAATAAATATATGTAAGTCAGAAGTTCCCTGGGAATATTAGGATCAAAGAACAAAGGTTTTTAAAAAAATTAAAACGAACTCATTTTCTTCGGATTTTTTAGGTTTCCGGAGTTTTCCGGGGATATGCTGTAATTGATAAGGGGAAAACAACTGAAACCTTAATCTACATGGCAATACCAACACAAAACCATATGAGTCACCAATTCCCTTTGAATACTAGGAGCAAAGAACTAAGATTTAAAAAATTAAAACGAAGTCATTTTCTCCGAGCTTCTGTGGTTTTCGGAGTTTTCTGGGGATTTGCTGTAATTGATAAGGGGCAAACAACTGAAACCTTAATCTACATGGCAATACCGACACAAAACCATATTAGTCACTAATTCCCTTTGAATACTAGGAGCAAAGAACTGAGATTTAAAAAATTAAAACAAAGTCATTTTCTCCGTGCTTCCGTGGTTTTCAGAGTTTTCTGGGGATTTGCTGTAATTGATAAGGGGCAAACAACTGAAACCTTAATCTACATGACAATACCAACACAAAACCATATGAGTCACCAATTCCCTTTGAATACTAGAAGTAAAAAACTAAGATTTAAAAAATTAAAACAAAGTCATTTTCTCCGGGTTTCCGTGGTTTTCGGAGTTTTCTGGGGATTTACTGTAATTGATAAGGGGCAAACAACTGAAACCTTAATCTGGATGGCAATACCAACAAAAGAACATATGATTCAGAAATTCCCTTTGAATATTAGAAGCAAAGAACAAAGATTTAAAAAATAAAACATTGTCATTTTCTCCGTATAAAAGTGGTTTTTCGGGTTTTCCGGGGATATGTTGTAATTTGTAAGGGGCAAACAACTGGAACATTAAATTAGATGCCAATACCAACAATAATGTGTGAGTCAGAAATTCCCTGGGCATATTAGGAGCAAAGAACAAAGAAAAATTAAATCAAACTCATTTTCTCCAGATTTCCGTAGTTTTCCGGGGTTTCCGGGTAAATGCTGTAATTGATAAGGGGCAAACAACTGAAGACTTAAACTAGATGGTAATACCAACAAAAAATATGTGAGCCAGAAATTCCCTGGGCATATTAGGAGCAAAGAACGAAGAAAAATTAAAACAAACTCATTTTCTCCGGATTTCCGGGGTTTCCGGGTAAATGCTGTAATTGATAAGGGGCAAACAACTGAAAACTGAAACTAGATGGGAATACCAACAAAAAAATATATGTGTCGGAAATTCCCACGGGGGGGGGGGGGGGGGGATGGGGGGTATACAGTAGCCTACGCTCTAATATTATGTACTATAGTGTTCGACTCTGAAATTCGATGTACAATTTTCAACATTGAAATTCGATGTACAATTTTCAACATAACTACACTTTTTGAGATCCCTTGAATCCAGAAACATCTCTGTGTGTGTGTATATATGTGTGTTTGTGAACAGCGTGGAATTTTCACAAAATTTTCTATTTGTTGTATCATCTTGCAGTATGACACGAAGATTGATGACTTTCACTTTTATTACCAATTTACAAGAAGAAAATTTCATTTTTTATGATATTCTTGAAAACAGCTCTATTGATAGTAAACACAAATCAACCCTGAACATACGATAAGCCAATAGAATGTTATGCAACTTCCGGTGTTGAGAAGTTGACGACTCGGCAGTGTGCAACTGTCTCTGTCTAACAGAGAGCGAGAGAGGACACATGCGCTTACTCACTGTTGCACTTCGTCGAACAGTCATTCACTATTTTAACGTATTTCATTTTTGAAAAATCGTGAACAAAAGCAGTTTGAAATTTCGAAACCTATTACACATAAGATACAAAATGAATTATCTTAAAAGAAAGTGAAGAAAGGTTTACCTTATTAAGCAGCAGAAATACACGGAAGCCTCTACAAAGGGACAGCTAAAACTTCTTCGTCTTCGTCCTCTTCACTTCTTTCACCACTCGTGTCACTATCGGTTTCACTGACTCTAAGATTTATAATTGTACTTTCAACCAATGTCATCCCTAGCAACTTATTTCTGAATATCATTCTCTTGCAGTTTTGATACACCTGAGCAACACGTGATTCCCAGTCCTCTCTCATAACCCTATCGAGTGCTTTGTTAGTTTTTCTACATCAGCAAGCCGATGAGTTGTTTAGCTTGGCCACTTCAGCTTAACTTTTGCCCAAATCATCTCTATAAGGTTATACTGGCAGTGATAAGCAGGCAAGCAGATAACTTCATGGCCCATTTCTAACGCTGTCTGATCCAGTTCATTTTTTTTCCCTGAGTTTTATAAGGGGGCAACATGTGGAACTGTATGCTGTGTTTTTGAAGCCATTCCTGAATCTCTCTCTTACATGAATTTTTTGTGGGTAACTTGTTTAATAGCCTAGAACAGGGGTCGGCAACCTTTTGAGTCGGAAGAGTCAAAAATTACAATTTACAAAATTTCAAAGGTTTTAAAGAGCCACAAAATTTTTTGTTGCCAACAATAAATAGTACTCGCATAAATAAAGTTTTTTTTTATAGAAAAAACTAATCTATTTATTCATAAGAAAAAATATCTATTTATTCATAAGAAAAAATATCTATTTATTCATATATAAGTAGTGTTTTTTACAACAAATTAGATTATATATATATAGCGAATTAAAACCTACATAGAAACATCCGACGACGGCGTCATTCGAGAGCTTCCGACGGACTGACGACAGTGATGCCGCGTGTCACGGGGAGGAGTGCGGTGAAAAGCGAGTACAAGTGACTGAGAGATAGAATCGGTGCCTAATCCTCGTTAATCGATTCAGAACGATTTTTTATTTATTTTGATAAAATAAATAATATTTGCGTATGGAACTAAAGAGCCGCAGCTTCACATCCAAAGAGCCGCATGTGGCTTGCGAGCCGCAGGTTGCCGACCCCTGGCCTAGAATGATAACTATCGTTATCCATAAATATTATTGAACTCTCTGCCAGATAATTTAGAAATCTGTTCATGAACCATTCTTTGAAACTGTCCGAAGTCATTTCTGTATGATAATCAGTGTTTTTACATTTAGGACTGGAGTGTATTACCCATTTACTTTCTGGTATAAACCCTATTTTAGCAGAGCCTGCATGGCATATTGTAAGTCTCTTACCTTTCCCTATTGGTACTTTTAAGCCACCTCTTCCAGTCAAATCTTGCTATATGTCCCTCCTGGAGTGATTCTGGTTGACCCATGTCTCATCAAGATAAAATATGGGCCTCGTATCTCCCACCCCTCTAAGATTGTGAATTGTACGCAGAAATTTTTGTCTGGCTACAACAATGTCACCCCTTTCGAGTAGAAATTTCCGGCCATCATTGGTTCTCCTGTATTTAAATCCTAAGGATTTCAAAATCTTATACATGGAGGACACAGAACCTTTATATTCTATTTTCTCTCGCATTAAAGCAACTAATTTCTTAGCTGTGGGATATTCCTCCTTATCGTACAAATCAAATATTTTCAGCGTAAAATACACTTTTGAAAATCATCAAGATTTGTTTTGCGCTTTTTAACTGTGTGATATTTTCCGAGAGATCTAAAACTGAGCCCACCCACTACTTCAGTTGATTGTTTTCCCTCCATAATAATATTAGTCACAGAATGTTCACTAATTTGGCAAGCTTTAGCAGTCAATCCCCTACACCTGGCAAAATTCGTATTATTATGCACTTCTTCATCCGAAATAGTCTTAAAAAAACTGTAAACACTGAAAACCATAGCTCTTGCCTGCTTATGCAAAACTTTGTGGATATAAATTGTTTCACCACTTGTACTAGGCTTGCTAAGTGACATTACGGACACTGAATTCTCACAATAGAACACACACGAAACGCTCTTGGATTGCTAACACATATAAACTGAAACTGTGTCTGTGTTGTATCTATGGCTGGGTGGAAGTATCTTAGGGTGGAAGTGGGAGGGGGTCTTGTTGTTGTTTATGTTAACAGATAGACAGAAACTGTAATGTAATTCATCACTGGTGTTAATATTTTGTAGGCTGGATTTTTTGTTTGTTTTGTTTACAAAGAACCCTGAAAATATTGATTCTTGTGTTCAGGGAAATGTAAGTTTCTGGACATTGAAAGTTAGGGAAATTTATTTTGTATATTATATTAAGAGCTAAAACTTTTATTTAGATAAAGGAAGTTACGTGTTACACATCAGGTTTTTTTTATATGCTAATTTACTGCTAATACATGAGATTGAAAGTTAAAATGAGTAATTGCCAATAAAGTTGTAGAATTATGGTGTTAGTGCAGTGTGCTTACATGTTTCACTTGTTTCTTTCTTGCAAAATCTTTGTAAAATTACCTTGTTACTTGCAGATGGAGATTGAAGAAAATAACAATGGAAACTTTTTGTCCGCTGGTGAGATGCCTCTTCCAGCATTATATTTCATGATGGCATTACTCTTCTTCCTCTCAGGGTGTTTCTGGGTATTCATTTTACGGAAGAGCAAGTGAGTTTATTGTAGGGTCTCAAATTTGAAACTAGGGCCGGTATTCATAGTCGCAGTAAGTCTTACTTATATCCAAGTTGAACTTTAATCTCGTCTTAAGTTAAGTTTCTGACACAAACAAGTCGGACTTATGACGTAGTTACTTTATAAAGTCAGACTTGACAAAGTCGAGCTTATTGCTATTCATAGTCACTAAAGTACGACTTATTTGTCGAAATAAGTCGTACTTTATCCCCCTGACTTATTTCACTTTAAGCCAGTACCATGGATAGTAATTTTGAGGATCTTGGCAGATATTAGAAGAAACTCACGCCCCAAAGCGTTATTTGCGAAACATGATGAATCCATTCAAATTCTACAGTGACAACGAATTTACAAAGAGATTTCGTTTCTAGCAGACACAATTTTAGAAATATCAGTCACCTATCTTTCATCAGCATTTCTCTCTGCTGGCATTTCATATCGGCCCAAAGCTTCCTAATCTGTTTTGAATCTCTCTAAAATAATAATTAATATCGAAATAAATACATAAGCCTACCAGTATTAATTCTGAACAATATCCAAGCTAATATATACATAGAATATTTTCAAGAAACTATTGGTCAGTTTACTTACACGCTGCATAATATGACTGGATGAATTGAATTCTTTGTTTACAATGCACAGCGCCGTCTGTATGTTTATACTACAATAGCGAAATACGTAACCAGATGGCTTTGCATTACACGAAATCTGAAAAAATCTTGAATGCGTTTGGCTAATTCAATTGTTACGGCAGTGAACGTGCGATTTTTCATATTATCATGTTCGACCTTAATATGTAGAATAAGTAGAGCTTTATGAAGTCAGACTTAATAAAGTACGACTTTAAAGAAGACTATGAATACGAAAAACATATAAGTCGACTTGTCAAATAAGTTCAGCTTTGTAAAGTCGGTTCTTAAGTCGCCGACTATGAATACCGGCCTTGGACTTGTTAATTATGTGGAAGCGTACACTTAGCATTTGAAATGGAAAATTGAATGTTACATTATTTGTTTCAGGCATCCTGTATACAAAATACATTACCTTATGGCTGTATTGGTTTATCTGAAGTCAATGTCTTTGATGTTCCATGGTATTAATTATCACTTCATTCAGACGAAAGGGGAACATATAGCAGCTTGGGCTATCTTGTATTATGTTGCACATTTGTAAGTGAAGTGTTCCATATTATTGAAACCTATTCCTATTACCTGATATTCTCAGGGTTAGTTCATAACCTTTTTTTCTGTTACTTTCAGGTTAAAGGGAGCAGTACTTTTCATAACGATTGTCTTGGTTGGAACAGGGTGGACATTTATCAAGCACATCTTGTCAGAAAAGGATAAAAAGATCTTCATGATTGTCATACCTTTACAGGTATATTTTCAATGATTGTTTCTCTTTCTATGCAAACTGAATGATTTGAAATAATATTAATTTTTTATGCTCTGAATTAACAACAGAATTTGGGCACCTTGTAAAATCTAAGTTGAATCCTAAAATTTATGAGGTAAGCAAGTGATTTCTGATTACTCTAAAAAACACTCCTAGCATATCACTGGCTAAGAAAGATCACATTAACTGTTCTAATGCCAAAAGGGAGTTCATACCAATAATTAAGCTGACTATTCCATTCATACACAGCGTGTTTGATACTGACCAAAAATGTTTAGCAATTCCTCAGATATAGACCAATCACAATCGTTTATCTTATAAAATGCTTGCTATTAATATGAGGATGGGATTTTACCTGATAAAATCATCAGCTTATTACTGGACACGTAAGCATCAATGTACCATGATTAATGTGTCACATGCTGCCATTAGCAGCACGAAAACTGATTATTTTATACAACATAACTTGTTTGGAAATCGAAATAATATAAATGTACATAGATTAAAAACACAATTTTGATTAGGTGCAAGCCAGTTCATGTGCTTTTATCCTGTTCTGTCTTAGCTTACCTGTATTAAGTTAACTATGTCTTATATGCACCATTGGTAGCACTGGTCAGAATATGGTAAGTCATGGATGGTTGATTCATAGTATGCTGTGATCTTACAGCTGTTAGTTTTGTTTTTATGTAACAAAGCACGAAAGTAATTATTATTTGTATAATCCGTTACATTTGTATTCATGGAATAGTCTTAATAAATCCAACTAAGTTTCCATACCCCAACCCGCCACCATGCTAAACCCATTCTTTGTTTCTTGGAGCAACCTGAGACGTACTTTTCCAATCCCCACATTTCTTTCATTTTAATATAGAACACTAGGGATCTTTTTTCCCTCATTATAGCTACATGGTTTTGTCTCTGAATATCGTTGCATCTTCTACTAACGATCTTGGTGAGCGTTATTATGTTTTTCTCAGGGTTCAGAACTGAGTTCCAAATCCATTTTAGTCCTATCTCGTCCAATAGTTTCGTAATATCGTGAACTCTGCTCTTATTACCATTGTCCAATAGGAGAGATTGAAAACATATTTTAGTTACATCGTCGTTGTCTTTCTCATATATGTATCTAAAGAACTTTAAGATCTTACCTAAGATTGTGCCCATGCTGCTATCATAACCTAGTTCATATCTCGCCGCCTCATTTGAGGTGAATCTGGGGATGCCCAGTACCTGCTTGCAAAACCTGGCCCTTACCATGTCTAAATATTTCCAGGATTGCCTCCCCCCCCAAACCTCAATTCCATAAAGAACTTTGGACTCTACTAAGGCTTTGAATATCCTATTTAGCATTTTAACTCTTAAGTCAGGTATTTTGTTTAAGCAATTATTTATTGCACCCAAGGCTAATTGTTGAGGGTTAACCCCAGATATTTAGCAGTATTCACAATATTAATTACTTTGTCATCTAACCTCCATATTTCCTTTTTGCTGAGCTTATTGCCGTTCTTACACACAAGAATATTAGTTTTCAGAATATTAATTTTTAAATTCCATGCTCTACAAAACTTGCTGACTGAGTCAATACTTTTCTGCAGCCCTATCGGGGTGATTGCTGTAAGTGCCAGGTCATCTGCAAAAATTAGGCCCGGAATTTGTATGTTCATAATAGCCGGTTGGTGTTGGTTAGCTATCATAACTTCATCAAAGATATCGTTAATAAATATGCTAAATAAATGTGGGCTGAGGTTACAACCTTGCCTTACTCCAATCTCTTGTTTGATCATTCTAGTGATACCACCATTTAAATCAGTTCTTATACAAAATTCTATGTTGTCATATATCGCTGTTATATTATTTGTAAATTGATTACTTAGCCCTATTTTTCTCAACTTATACCATAATTGGTTCCTATTCACTGAGTCGAAAGCTTTCTCCAAATCAATAAAACACCAATACATTTTTCCTCTTTTTCTGCTCAAGTATTTGTCTATCACTGTATTCAAAATGAAAATATTATCTGTTGTGCGCTTACCCCTTCTGAACCCTCCTTGCCATGGTGAAATTAGATTGTATACTTCTAAGTATACTTTGCTAGGATTCCTGTGTAAACTTTAGATAAAGCCGTTAATAAACTAATACCCCTGAAGTTGTTTGGATTTTTTATATCCCCCTTATTCTTATATATAGGCACAACTATAGCTTTTTTCCACATCTCCGGAATTTGATTGGTTAATTTAATCTTATTAAATAATCCAGTTATGATCTCCAGCCATTTCTGATTCTCGCACAACTTCTTCCACAACTGTACCTGAATTCCGTCCAACCCGGGAGCTTTATTTCGGAATTTTTTAATTACCATGATAATTTCATCTTTAGAGATCATGCTATCTAGCCCATCTATGTAATTCATGCAGGGAAATACATCGATTGTAAGGTAGTTACTAGAATATCTTTGTTTGAATAGTTTGTGAAAATGCATGACCCACGTCCCTTCATCAGGCCCTAAATTACTGTTAGTATTTTGTTTTAACCTTTTCAGGTATTTCCAAATTTCAGTAGTGTTGTTGTTCTCTAACCAATAGTTTATTCTCTCACTTTCCATGTTATAAAACTTTTCTTTCTTGTCTGCTAGTAGTTTCTTATATTGGTTTTTTATGCTGATAAAATTATTCCTTGCAGCATTATCATTGTCCCCTTCACTTACCTTTCTGCACTTTCTGTAGGCCCTCCTTAATTGTGATCTCGTGTGAATGCATTCCATATCAAACCATGAATTATTACGAATGGGGCGTGTATATTTTCTTACTCTCCTTTCCCCAGCTCTTTCAACCACTCTGTGGAGTAATTGTAAGGCCCCATTAATATTGCCTTCATTAATGAAAAAATGAACCCCTAATTCTAGCAACACTGCACATTGGTCGTTCATCATATTGAAAAAGTTGTCACTACGCTCTTTGGTCCAAAAATATGTTGTCCTCGTAGATCCTAATCTATTTTCACTGGCGGACTTGTAAGAGGGCCGAGGATGGTTACTGTTAATGGTTATATCAATCTCTGTCGATAAAAGCATATGGGGACTGTGAGCTACTTCCGAAATTTCAAATCTTGAAATAAACTCGCCTAAGTCATGAGATACTAACATATAGTCTACAATGCTAGCTCCCTGTTCATTAATAAAAGTAAAATTACCTTCTGTATCATCTCTGTAGCAACCATTGAGTATTTCCAACCCGTTGTGACCACAGAAGTCAAGTAATTTGAGGCCTTCAGCATTGGTCACTGGATCTCGACTGTTTCTGGACGGCAAGTCGCGGTTTATGCCGCTATTGAAATGATCATTACAAACTTTCATATTAAATGGGCTTGCATCCCTCTTTCCAATCCTACTGTTGAAATCCCCCGCCAAAATTACGTCATTTACTCTGTATTTAGACTTAATGTCATCTATTTCCTCCCCCAAGTGTTCATAGAAGCTGCAGTTAAAGTACTGAGATCCCTTGGGGTGGTGGTAAGTTACACCTATTGCTAATATTATCTCATTATTATTACTCTTTAGACCTATCCATAGACTATCTTCGTTCTTGCTATTTATTTGCACTATACTTTCCCTTAGTTCGCTGCTTATAATAAATAAAAGGCCTCCTGGCCATCTTCCAAGCTTATTTATTTTTACCTTATTTCTAGCAATACAGTCAAAGCCCCTAATATTGATTACCTCATCATTTTTAAGCCACGTCTCCGCTAAGGCGAGAATCTCACAGTTCCCTAAAATAGTTTGAATTTCCCCATATTTAATACTACTCCAAATTCCTTCAGTGTTAAGGAAACCTATCCTCAGACCTCTTACAAAGTCATTACCCTAGCTTTGCGTTTTGTCAGATGGGGTTACCCAATTTCGAAGACTGTAATGTTTATTTACACTTTTGCTTCTGTCTCTGTGTAATTGAGACCTGGTCGCACAATCTGAACTCTTGCTGGCTTGTTTATCCGCGTCAGCGTTTTTCTCCGCGGTGACTAACCCTTGGTTAACTGCCGGAGTGCTAGGCTGCTGATGTAGCGTGTTGTTGACTTGAGTCCTGCCACACGCCGAATCCGATCCTGTCACTGACTGGGAACTTTCCTGCTGACTCATCTCCGCTCCTCCGCTGTTTCTTATTTCCTGTATATTTACTGTATCCAAAGTTTGTGGAATATTTTTTAATTCCATGTGTTTTCTACAAAATTCCAAATCAAAAAGTCGTTGTTCAATACGCAGCTTGACTCCAACTAGCACAGCAAACTTCCCCTCGTTCCTAGCCTGTTTCAAAAACGGTAATAGCTCTCTTCTTGTTAATCTCTCCTGATAGCTATAGTCATGCTCCAGTCTTATTCTAGATCCAGATAACATACGGGATCTACTCATCACTCTGTCTTTGGTTATTGCACTTGCGAATTTCACTAAGATGGGGCGGTTTCTACCCTTTCCGAGGCGGTAAGCATTCTCGATATGAAACTCGGAGAGGTTCAAGTGTAATTTCGCATCTAGTAACTCCAACACACGGCCACACGTGTCCAATCTTCTTTCGTAGTTGGGTTCTTCCATTCCAAATATAATGACGTTCCTCATTCTAGATTCCTTTTCTAACTTCTGGGTTGTCCACTTGGTTTCCTTAATCGAGTCGACTTCCTTTTTTAAATCTGTGTATGCTTCGTTTAAGTTGATGTACCACCCCCTTGGTACATCAACTTGGTACAAACTTGCTGTTTACTTCGTCCAGTTTTTTATTAAATTTTTCGTGTAGCTTCATTATCATATCCGCGATTGTGTTAAGATTGTCACTTCCCGCACTGTTGCTACTTTTATTCCCGGAAGCTGGTGGTGGTCCCGGATTAGATTCGACACCGCCAATAACCAGCAATACTGCCACAATTACACCCAAAAACCATAAATTGTTCGTTGACGAGCTGTAGAATTGTTCATTACTTATATTTCTTCTTGCCTTCATTTTTCCGTACAATCCTATTCGCGCACGATATGTTGCCAGGTCAATGCCCATTGCTCCCCGTTACTGCTATCTCCGCACAAAAAGTCTTCCTTCTATAATGTCTGGCACAAGACGAGAAGGACACAAAAGTAATTTTACAGAAGTCACAAAAACTAAATAAATAGTGGATGAGTGAAACTATCAAAACTACATTTTGGCATTACCTTTAACAAGTAAAGGGTCATTTAATACTGATTTCAGATTCCATCCCTGAATTAAAATACAATCAAATTTGCTCTCTATTGAGATGTGCCCTTTTTTGAAGTGAATTGGATTTTCTTAGAAACAAAACACATTTTTCATCCCTGTCTTTTTAGTTTTGTTTTGAATTATGATTTGATATAACTTCTAAAGCTAAACAAAACCTCTAGCATTTATAAAGCACAGCATCACTTAAAATTCCAAGCGGTGATCATAATAATTTGTCTTCATAAGAAAATCAATCATATAATTTTTATTTACACAGCAAAGTATATTACAACTACAAGATCAACAGTCACCAAGCTGGAGACTCAAGCGCTAGCACCTGGGGCTCGCATTGAGGAGGTTTTGGGTTCAAATCCTGTGGTCAGCCAATTTTACTGGGTTTTCTCAAATGACGGATTGAATATTTACTTACCATAATTCATTGCTGCTATTTCACCCAATACCGTAATCATTAAAAAAATGACATATGAATGGCAATAGGTACAGAGAATATCAATATATACATGTCCTGCTGGTACGCCCACAGATTCTAACACACTATCTTACTCTGCAGTTAACACAGTTTAAATAAAGCTGAATTAAAAAAATATATAGGAAAAAATAATAGTCTATAGCCTCTTGATCACTATAACAAATTGTAATTGACTGTTTTGTGCATAAAAAATAATCAGAAAAGGACATGCTGTGGGATAGGTGTGACGTTCTTGAAAGGAATGAACAAATAATCATATCTGTGCTTGGTGGGTAAGAATATAAAGAGTGTCTTTATCACATGAATCAACGCATCTGCATTTAAACTAAATACAATAATAGAATAAGCAATTTTATAATAAAAGTGAGCATGTGTGTACTTTTCCAAATGATCTACTCAGTTATATTAGCAGTTGACCTAAAGTTATTGTGTGTTAAAAAACGAACTATTTATGTCTCTGTTGATCCACAATTCACCTTGGTCAATGGGGAAAACTAAATAAGTAAACATGGAAGTTGAATCCGTGATCTCTCGAATGTGAGCCCTCTACATTATCTTAGCTAAGCCACTTAGTGAGAGATGAATTTTTTACTGCAGGTATCATTATGAATTATTTTACGGATATGAGATTCACAGACATTATGTTAAGAATGAGTATCAGATTGGTTAGGCATTTTTTTCAAGTTCTGTTTTTCATTTCAGGTGCTAGCTAATGTTGCTGAGATAATCATTGAAGAGTCTGAAGAGGGTGCAGTGGAACATCGCACTTGGCGAGATGTGTTCATACTTGTTGACCTTTTGTGTTGTGGAGCCATCCTGTTTCCTGTTGTATGGTGAGCAATCCATTGAAAACCAGTAAGGTAGTTTAGGAAAATTATCTCCAGTTATGACATTAAAACAGGTGTTCACATGCTCCATAAGGGTATTAATATTGTTTTTACATTAGCAAAAATTCTGATAGTTCTTTTTTCTCATAAGTAATTTGAAGAGTTTTAATTTTTTTTTTTTTCAGATGACAATTATGCTTTTATTAAGAACTCTAAACTTAGACCATTGATAAACTGTGAAAATTGAAGTCAGCAGTAAGGCATAATTCCAATAAGGTATCAAATCAGAATCAAATTAATGCTTACATTCTTCTCCATACAAACTCACTGTCTTTAACTCTAGTGGGGACAAAATAATTACTTACTTACTTACTCCTGGGCATTATGGTCCTCTGAGAACCTTAGCCTCCTTTATGACAGCTGTCCAGTCCTTTCTATCTTCTGCTTTTTTTCTTCATCTCTTAATTTTAAGAGTTCTCAAGTCCTCTTCTGTTTCGTCAATCCACCTTGTTCTTGGTTGTACTTTCCTTCTTCTTCCCTCTATTTTTCCATTAGAAATCTTTTTTGTCAGCCTATCTTCATTCATTCTTATAATGTGCCCTATCCATTCCAATCTCTTTCTCTTAATGTCCACAACTAAAACAAGGTCTTTATAAAGCATTCTTAACTTGTCATTTGTTCTTACTGGGGACATAAGAATTGTACTATGTTTACTGCTGATGAAGTTATTCTGAACTTTCTTATGAATTAGAACTTTCAACCCCAAAAGAAAAATTCTATTGTAATGATTTTGAAATGCCATGTACATGCTTAATGCTATAACCTTTAAGTAAATGATACAGGAGTTAAGAATACCATATTTTCTTTCATAATGGATGCCCCCAAACAATGGACGCACCCCAACTTTTCGCATTAAAAAATAAAAATTCTCCTTGTAATAGTTGCATCTTATTTTTGTCAAAAAATCATTAATAATATCTGAAGACGTGAGATTGGATGGCCTGAATATTTTTAAATTCAAGTTTCTAAACAACAATGAGTGGAAATAGTAATCGTGATCGGATCTTATTAATGCACAAATACCAGTATATTCAACGATTCTCGATTAATATTGCAGTATTCTTCGGACATCTGCAATAGACAGTTGTGTTGATAAACTTGTGTTTGTACGAGAGTTTGAATCAAACATTTTGACGAGGGGGGGAATGAAATGTGAGTCTAGTGTACTAACATGATTATATTTATCCCCATATATAAATAATCAGGTAAACTGATGTAACAAAGTGCCAGTATGCTTTTGTTTAATCAGTAAAAAGTTAATTGGAATTATGATATGTAGAGAATAAGTTATTTTTGTTATCAATTTCCGAGTTAAGGTGCTGATTGATTCATTAAGCAGGACTTATGGAAGAACAAAGGTCTAATGTTTGATACTTAACCTTAATTCAAACTCGTATACACTGATAAGACATTCTTAAAATATGTCAACATTTCACAAAATACACTGTCGAAGAACTCCACTTAATGTATGTAGGCCTAATTATTTCAGAGTTTATATCTTCTGTATATAACAATATTAAACTTGATGAACAAAATAAACATCTGACTAGTTTGATAATCAAATCTTCCAATTTACTTCGTTATTATACCGTATGTCTCATCTTAAATGCGAAGGTATGTCTCATGGCTAACTATTTCAAAGCCGTATATGAAGAGTGTAAAACGATATGTTGTCAGGATAACAGATTTGCATTTGTTGAATTCTTTAAAATATATTACCATAAAATAGACACTAAATAGGGCATTACTCCGATACCGGTCAACCGATTTTATCCAATATCAATACACGTCTTCCCATGGACATTATAAATGCATATACCAAGTTTCATGAAAATCCAATAAAACGTATTTGAGTTACCATGTCTTTAAAATGGACACTAAATATTTTTAAGGACAGTTGAACTTCTCTACAATATGTACGGTATTTATTATTGTTAGCTTTCTTCTTTTTTCTTCTTGTTCGAATATCATTCTTCTTGGTTCTTCGCCAGCTTCTGTTCGTCTGTATAATTGCCATTACAATTTCTATCGGCATTTTTGGGTCATTTCACCCTATTACTATATTAAAAAGCTGGTGATTCATAGCTTGATCTTCGATGCTGTTTTTAATGCATTTTCTCTTCAGTCAAGAGTATATATTAGCAAGATTTCAAGCTTATCTGTGAAGACATTATTTGTTATAGAAGAGCTATCATTTCTGATTTGATTACACTTCAAGAATAAATGTTCATGTGAACAATTACGAACTTCAAGATCATTTGTACTGTGAGTTAATCTCATTATTATAACCTGTTTAATGTACCTTGTAGATTAGCCATCGTCACGAATTAGGCAGTGATTGTGATATTCAGTTAACTACGACTGATGTGCTTATCAGCTAGCGGCAATTACTAGCTAAGAATAGTGATATCTATTGTTTTGACACTACAAGGATTATTTCTATGTTTCAAATTCTGATAAATATCAATGGTCCTCCGCAATCATCAAGGTTTATCGACGTCAAGAAGTCTAATGCCTGTTGCTCACGGTCAAATTGTTTCGTTAAATTTATTGTACAACAAATTTAAGCAAACGTTTAAACAAATCCACCTTTGCTAACGGTAAAATGAGTCATCAAATGCATACTAGCAAATGATTCTCCCTCTGTGTACTAAATTTCGCAACATCGTAGTATTACCCTGCCACCTAGTGGTAGACTCCTGTACTCTAAATTTTCAGCTACTCATACTCTGCTGCAAATGGTAGTTTGTTGTATCGTTTACATTAAAAGACAACAATTATCCAGATTAATTGAGATGGGACAAGATCACATTATTAAGATAATTTACAAAACTTATAAATAATTTATTTCAGTGTTATGATATTTACGAAAGACAAATATAACGTGCGGTTTAAGCTCCGCCCACTCGATATTCACATTTTGTTTCTCCGCGCAGCATGGCGACAAACTATCCTTGTATATTGTCGCCGACACTCCCGACCATACCAAATATTAAAAAGCGGAAGTGCCCCTTGTAAAAAATATTAAAACTGTGAGTGTGTCCCTTGTACCTAATATTAAAAATTCGAGAGTGCCCCTTGTACCAAATATAAAAAATTCGAGAGTTCCCACAGGTTTGCCTTGTACCCAACAGTTTGTCAGCCTGTGTATCCTCGAAGAATTTGCTAGATCGTGGTATAAAAGGAAGTGCTTCGCTGGGGGAGGGCTATTTCTCATGTGACGATGCACCTTGTATTTGGTTTTTTCCATGATTTTATTAAAGTTGTCCTTTAAATCTGCCGAACATTAATACTTTAGCTATTTATAATTATTATTGTAATTTTATAAATTTCACATCCTGTTGTTTCCTTTGCCCTGTGTATTTGAATTTTTCATATAAAAGAAAGCAAACAATGCGTGAAGCTTTGAAATATTAAAATCATACATTGTTTACAATCATTTAAAATAATTATGAAAGAAAAAAAAAATTACTATACCAAGAATCGAACCCGAGACCTCTAGCACCACAGTCTAGCATCCTACCACAAGGCTATGAAGGAATGATGGAAGCAAGCGTGAATCGTGCATATACAAATACGTCTCCTATGCTATCCCGCTTCGAATTTTCATTTCGTTTTTGTATGGCAACGAGTCGTGTTCTCGTCATGATTTTTATACTAATCCGTTCGGAATAACGATATCTACACAGGTATATACCCATGCTATTTTGATGTATTTGCTACGCTAGGAAAAGAAGAATATGTGAGGAAGGAAAATGGCTGCATTGCAATCATTTGGCTTGCAGACAGCAAGTTCTCCACAATACCGCCCGGGGCGCGGGCTGTTCACGTTCGTTGCGCTGATTGGCTTTTGACAGCTTATTTGCTAGAATTAGAACAAGTCCTATATGCCGACGCGAATAACCAAACGCTTGACAAAAGGCGAATTTGATCGTTAGCAATACCAATTTGTTGAAAAGTGATAGTTGTGCAATAAATTTAAAGAAAAATTTGACCGTGAGCAACAGGCATTAGGAAGTATTTTTGTCGATATCGCTCATAAGGGATATATATTTGTTAATCAAGAAGCTTCAAGACACTACTGTATGCCTATTTATGAAACTATTTAATTATAAGTCTTATCGAAATATATGGTAAGTCTTTTAAGAACCAACAAATTGGACTTGATCATTTCATTAGTGACAATTATTACTAGGAGACTAGGAGGGTTATAAGGCTATATGAAGGCTCTCATTTTATGTTTTGCTACCAGATAATGCTTGTTCTTAAAAATTCTCCTACTCTTTCATTCAAAGAAGATGTGCAAGCCACACTATACAGTCCATTATAAACGCACACTGTAAAAGACATACTCGACAGACTACCATGAAACACCAGTCACTATTGCACTCTTTGTCAAAGCAAACTTTCTTTAACCATATTGTTGCCGGCAAAAAGAAACCAACTCAAAGCATGATGTCCATTATCACGCTTCTTTTACATCAAGCATGGTCAAATGCTCAAATGCTTGTTAGATAAATTTTGTTGCTATGTATTGTGCTAGTGATACCGCTACGTTCAAAAACAGCATTATCAATTGTAAAGAAACTTTTACAAAATACAGTAATGTGTAATGATTGTGACAGTGTATACTTAGGTAAAACAAAAACAAACCTCAATATGAGATGGAAAAAAGCATTTCAGGAGTATTAGACGGGGGAATTGAAAAATCTACTGCAGCAGCACATGTATGGAATTCTGATCACGATGTGGTAAAGGAGGCAGCTCTACTTAAAAATCTGCATCGTCCAATTCAGTTGACCATATGGGAGAAGATCTACATACAGAAACATAGAAATAACTTCCAGAATTTTGAAATGCCAGGGGATAACGAGTTAGGCCTAATTGGGAAACTCTTGAAACCACAACATCCTCACCAGGTGGTACAAGACGTAAGTGTGGCAGTTGGACATAGCTGACGTTGATAGGGATGTCCTATAAAAAACCGGTTCCTAGTAAGTAATGAATAATAATGAAGTAGTGAGTGTTCTTCAAGATATTATGCAATATTGTTCCACTTCATTTTGTCTTCCCATTCCAAGTAAATTTAGATAAGTACATGTTTTCGATAATTTCAATAGAATTTTAAACTGAAGTGTTTAAAATGTAGAAAAATATATCCCTGGCAAGGAAGGAATTTTATTTGATGAGCCAAGAAAATTTTTTGACAAGAGGGGGAAATCCCTCCTCCCCTCTCCTCATTAATTCGAACACTGGTTTGGACAATGGGTAAGAACCGTTCGAAATATTCAAGTTATACAGCGAGTTTTAGGCTGAAAGTTATGAAATTTGTGGAAGAACACAGTGACAGAGCTGCTGGATGATAATTTAAAGTGTCTAAGTAACTGAGTGTAATGTGCGTAAGTGTTTCTCGTTGTGACGTGCTCAGCGGACTGTATCTCCTGGTAATAATTAAATAGGCGCTAAAATTAAGCGTAAGCACATCACATCCCGAGGAATGAACGATAATGGGAAATTATAAATAATAAACCCTTGAAATAGCACTGACACTAATTTTCTTGAAGAATCACTGACACTCGATGAAGCTGGACTGATGCCTTGCTTTAGAATGGAGCGATGAACAATTCCGCCATAAATAAAGAGCTTGTTGGGTTTTAAAACAGCTTTATTAATAAATCCGGAGGACCATTCGACTTTAATAGCGTCGAAGACTAATGTGAATATTAGTTAAAACACATAGAAGCAGCAACTGTATGCTGTGATTGTAATGTAAAGTTAATCTTGTGAAGCTTACATTCACAATTCACAAGGCGCAATAACAATGTCATTCAATTGCTTGCGTGCTAATAAATCAAGGTAATATAAACCTTTAAACACTCACATGTTATAATGAATCCTTTTCGAGGTGAATATCATATAAAGAAATAATCCTGAAGTTGAAACAGGCTACAATAAACCTGGTAGAAGTCTAGCAGCAGCAAGAAGAAAAAATTCACCATTTAGCGATGAAATAATATATAGAATTCTGCTTCTGTGCAGTAAAAATCACTCAAGACGAATCCTTGTATCGCTGAGGACGAAATAATGTAATTAAAGTTGAATAGCCACTGCTGACTGAGTCGAAAAAGGATTATAAATCCACTAGAAGGATTATGCTAGTGATGATGATGCAAGACGAAGAAGGAATGAATTAATTTGAATAATAATGCTACGTAATAATATTAGTAAAAGCAATCCCATTGGACGAAGATTACGAGCAATTGAGCGATTATATTAATAAGAGATGAAGATTGAATCATAAACAGTAAAAGCAGAATGAATAAAATATATTTATAGTTAATGACTGCTAGAAAATAATAAATATATAGTTGAAAATAAAGGTTAATTTGACATCTATAAGAAAAGAATTTGAAGATCAATTGTTTTTGACAATAAAAATAATAATTACTAGGCGGCAGTGAGGAAAATAGCATTGAATAAAATATACCAAAGCCGCAAGAAGACAAGAATAAAATATTATACTATTATTAAGGATAGCCATGCTAATGAAAACTCTATCAAGGCTCAGGTATCAAACATAACTGAACACTCGTCTGTTTAGGCAAATGCTAACTATTTTATGTGCGATACAATCCATATATGAATTAGTCGTGGCTACTATATCGATACATATGCTTTCAATCATTAGCTGGCGAATCTTTCAATACGTGTTTCTTTCTCTAATTTTTTCCTCACATAAAGGATGCACCCTCCTTTTTTGTTATAAAAATCTGGAAAAAGGTGTGTTTATTATGCTGGTAAGTATGGTGAAAGCTGAAATATGATAGTGATATTAGGTGACATATACGCATAAGTGAAATTTAAAGATTTTTCATTTTTCCCAAGTTTTCCATTGGCAAAGAAAACCAATTTACATTATAGGCACACACAGTATACATAATGTGTATCAAAACTGAAAGTTGTTTAGGGCTGGAGTATTTGGTTTACATGAATATCTGTGTGTTCTTTTTGAAAGCAAAATGTGAAGCATTGGATTATATATGTGTTTTGCTGCAGCAATGGTGAGCAGGTAACCTGAATTTATGTGGTGTGCTTTGTGAAATATCGTGGCGCTTTTTAACCATAGTTTGCTGCAGCTCTTTACAGAATTTCTATGGAAAAAATATATGGTATGTAATGGTCTTGATGTTAAAGTTTTTAAAACATGAGTACAGCTAATGGATATGACAGGTAAAGCAGCTTAAGAGTAGTCCTAAAGATTTCTCTTTGTCTCTTTCAGTTGCTCCAACTTCTCTCTTGTTTTGAAAATAATGTTTGTTAGGAATAGCAACCATTGTAGGTCTAATTTAGTATGAAACTATTTTTCTAGGTCAATCAGGCATCTTCAGGAAGCATCTCATACAGATGGCAAAGCAGCTATCAATTTACGTAAATTGAAACTGTTCCGACATTTTTACATCATGATTGTATGCTACATCTACTTTACACGAATCATTGTGTATTTGCTCAAGGTAAGGATTCTCAAGTATGGTTCAGAAATGTAGTGGATTTTTCTTTTCCATTGTTAATACTGTGTACATTATAAACTCATTGCATGAAATCTGTTCTTGAATGGAAGTTAGAAAAGTCACCATAATTATGGGGGCTGTTGAATAAAGAATGTTAATAATTTTTTTCAGTCATAATTTCTCATGGTTTAAGTTAAATGTACAATATTCTGTCAGCTTAAAGTATAACAAACATGGTTCCTGCCTGTGAGATTCATGCTCAGCATTGCCTTCGGCAAAAATGGAGGTGACATGCGACAAACAGTTTACTGCTTTGAAATTCTGGTTTCATGTCAGATCTTCAGCTGAGGTATATGCAGTGTTACAGGAGGCTTATGGAGAGTTTTTTTCTTCATTACAGCACAGCTCGAAGATGGTTCAAATTGTTTCAAGATGGAACACAATCAATGGAAGGAAGGAAGTTTGAGCTGTCTCTGTTAGGTGTCACTACTTGGTCCTAATGTTTTTGTCATTTATACAATTTAATTATATTAGAATATATGATTGATTTGTGCAATTGTATGTCATTAAAATTTGAGCCTAAAACTTTATTATTAAATTACCTTTCAACAGCAACTCAGAAATTCAGGCAGCCATGGAGCTCCAGTGAGGTGCCATTTTGTTTCTGCCAAGCCTAGCAGTTATGGTTTATCGACTATTCTACCCTCCAGATAGCCCAAGTATAGGATGCATATTTTGAATCTAATTTCCAGATAAATGTTCAATCTGCCAGAAAAATATTAATCAGAGGTTTATCCTAAGGTCATAGCACAGCCCCTAAGGGTCTTTAGATTTTTGTGACTAAAATTATTGATGTATATGCATATTATTAACCATTAATTAACACATTTCTTTTTAACTTCTAGATCACAGTACCATTCCAGTATGAATGGCTGGATGAGATGTTTCGGGAGATGGCCACATATGTGTTCTTCGTGCTGACAGGTTATAAATTCCGACCTGCATCAGCAAACCCCTACTTTCAGCTCAGTGTGGATGATGATGATGAGGAAGAAATGGATGTTGTGTAAGTGAAAGTTTTTTTTTTTCTTTTTTCTTTCTCCCCCCCCCCCCCCTCAGGTGTGAATACCTTACTCTTCTGAAGCTATACAAACATCTTAGGTAAGGTACTCACAGCAACATATTCTCTGAGGTACTGCATAGTAAAATATAAACTCCATGGCACTACATCCCTTGAGGGTAGGTCTGCAATCCAACCATTGCATCATCCACCAGAGACAGATGGCAGGATTGGGGGGTATATGATCAGCATACCGATTCTCAAGGCCAGAGTCACTACTTGTTTATCAAATAGCTCCCCAGTTTGTATCACGAGGCTGAGTGCACCCAGTTCCAGGCTCCCCAGTTTGTATCACGAGGCTGAGTGCTCCCAGTTCCGGACCTCCTTACTTCAGAAGAATCCAAGGAGATACCAAGGATCGAACCCAGACCTGTGGATCCGTAGTCAGCAACACTAACCACTAGACCAGCCAGATGGTCACTGCATAGTTACTGCAAGTTATACTAGTATTGCATTGTTTTTAGCCATCTCATTTCACCACAAGAAGGGGAGTCAAGGTACACCTTGAGAGACAAAAAAAATTTCAACGTCTAAATTCTTAGTCCTATTCGGGAAAACTTCAGCTGCATTCATATGCGCCATGATATCTATAATAATAAGAGGAAGTGCTTGTCTGTCTGTCGGTCCGCGATGCCCAGCAAAATCTACTGAATGTAGAGATGTGAAATTTTAAACGTAGATGCCAGAATTTTAATTTTCGCTTTCCTTCGTGAGTTATGAGTAAAAAACGGGCAGAAAATGTGCATTTTTTGCATTTTCGAAGCATCAGTTTTCAGTAATACATTTCATTGTCAAATCAACTGCAGTTGGCTTTGGCTATTTTTGTCATACCTTGGAAATAAAAGCATCACGATCGCTTGAATGTTGTAAGCCCATGCTGGTCGATTCATTTGTTTATAATGTCAAGGCACACAGATATCTGATATTTTCAGCATAGTCAGAAGCGGGATAATGAATAACCTATAGGCCTAAACGGACAGACATTGATCGGTTTAGACAGAACTCATTATGCAGGGGTTTTCTGGGCCAGGGAACTCAAATCAGAGATTGATTTTCCCATGCTGCGCTTTTTAATCGTGAAATTCAATTCAAAGACTGATTTTTAGCTGTTTCATTAATTATTAATTGTTTTGTTTAGGCTTATGAATGTTTCGCTTGCAAGTGTTAATAAATGTAATGTTTTAATTACTTTGCTCTAAATTTTTTATCTTCCAGGTAATTATCGTGGGGAAGCCATGGGGATCTGCTGGTTTATTATATTATTACTATGTTATCTACTCTTCATGATTCCACTAGACCTAATGGTGAATGAGACATTGCAATAACAGTGCACATGTACCTCATGATCATTAAGATGTTATTAAAATATTAAATATATTACTAGAACTGAAAGATACTTCCAGAACACAATCAATTATGTTATTTCCATTCTATTTTAATAAATTTTCATAATTTGAGTATCACAATAAATATTTCACATATGGTGTGTTGAAATACTACTATAATTTGGAAAATGTATAGTAAACTATTACAACTTAATTTGTGTACTATATTTCATACAGGCAACCCCGGGGTTGCATAAATCAGTCGAAACTTCAAGAAATACATGCTGTGCTCTTGTTTTGGAGGAAATTGACAAATTATTCTCAAATGTTTGTCCATTTATGATTACAAAAGAAATTTGCAAATTACAGGTAATTCAGCACAACCTGTTTGACAGTGAGTAATATGTTACCAATGGAAAGTAATGAATTTTGAAATTCACTTTTCCATTGACTTGAAAAACTAGTTCGGAAAAAACAATGTCAAGTGAAGCGTTGTATATTCCAATTCATCATTAATGTTATTAATAATAATTTCACTTTCATCAGCTTCCTTATAAATTAACATTAAAAAAAAAGTTAATTAAAATATTCAATTCATTTCTCCTCTACACTGCGTTACTCTTAAAATATTTACATGTTTCTTCTTTCAGAGTCAGTCAGTCTGGATTGACTGAAGGTTTGACCAAGATTGCTCGAACGACAAAGATAGTTCCAGATGAGATGTCAGATGAAGAAAAAGACAACTTGCTAGCAAAGCGGGAGAGCAGCCATGAGTATGATTGATGACAGACCCCAAATGTATATGTGATTATTCTTGCATTGATTGTTGGGGTGTTTTAGATCAGGAACTTCAGGTGTGGAACATTTGCCAAGGATTCTCATTACTTCCACAGAAAATGTAATCATTCTTACCGAAAATCTAGAATGATTAAAGCAAGAAGTTTGTAGCAAAAATTTATAACCACTCAGATGTGTCATGCTTTGGAAAGAGGAAGTAGTGGGGATTTGAATTGTTTAAATGTTTATCACAACTTTTATTTGAGGTATATCTCTTAAAACAGCTGCTTTTATCAATTGTTTACCATTAGTTGTATTAATTCAATATTCAATACTATGCAGAAAAATACCTTATGTAAGGAAAAATGGCAATCGTAAACAATAATAAGGTATAAGAAGCTCTATTATTTAAATTCATTAATAAATAGGCAATATCTCATTAGATATTTAAAGTCTCATTCCAGTATTGTTTGAACGTCAACATTTTTATAAAAATTGCCAGGTAATTATTTTCTATAGAAATACATTAATACCGTAGATAAAAATGGTAAGACTATCATAGTGATTACCCCACACGATGCACTTGGTAATTAAAAATGACATTATAACTAAGATATATATTTTCCCATCATTGAAGGTTAATGGCTAAGAAATTACTGACTCTTCATGAAAAATAAAATATGCTACATAGTATCCATAGTGGGATTCATTAATTAGCATGTTTTGCTTTATCTGTTGTCTTTGAATTAACTGAATGTTTTGCTAGAAGTCCGGCCATAGAAAGCACACCACACCACCACACCACATTATTAACAGATCATTTGACATGTTTAAATAATGTGAACATTGAAATATCCAGACTACTCTAGAGTAGATATTGCTGTTGCTTTGAATATACTTCAATTTCCCTTGACTAGTGATTAAAGTCGTTAAAAGGTAGACATGCCATTTATAACTGTATGTTAATGAATTATGTATCTTTGTCCATGTTAATTCAGTTTTATAACCTCCAAATAACAGTATATTTTAATAAGATTCTAGGTAAATAATTTCCACATGTTCCTTACGTGAATTTAGTGACTGGTTTAGTGCATTTATGTAACCTATGAGACTGAAAAGAACTATTAATGATCTTCATAGTCACTTCATAGTACCTCAAAGGCTTTGTGTATGCTTTTTCTTCACCATGTAAATCGAAAGAGGTTTTGCATAATTCTTACATCGACCTTGGAAGTTGACAGTGTCAAATGCCAACACAAAACAATATTGAGGCATATTCTTATCATATTCTCTTGAGTAATTTGATTGGGCCGTGCTTTAAACTTATTGGCTATGAAGAGCTTGTTTTAATTAGAATTGTTGCTTTAATTTACATTTTCCTTTTAAATACACTATCATTGGATCTGAATTGTACAATGTTACAAAAAAAGAAAGCGAACTGCTCTAAAATATAGAAGCTTCGTTTAGAGATTTTTATTTAAACTATTTCCTATCCACTGGTAGAATTTAAATTTGTATTTTCATAATGTGTTAGTAAAGCACCACATAAGCCTGGAACACATTGTATGAGATGTGATCTAAAGTAACCGGACTGTATCTGCTGTGTGCTTTCTGCATGTTATGGTATGCTATTGAACTGCAAGGGTCAGTGGTTCGAATTTTGTGGATCAGTCTGCCAAGTTGCATCAAGCTGCGAAGACTCAATACCTCTCTGGACATCTTTTCTCCAACCTTTCAAAGCACCTCTTTTCGGCCCCCTGAATCTCCTCTGCAGTGTAATACAGCTGCCCTTTGAGATTCAACTTTATTTTTGGAAAGAGGAAGAAGACACAAGGGGCTGAATCTAGCAAAAAGGGAACAGGCAGAATCACTGTAATGTTTTTGGGCATCTGTTTTAGAGGTCACATGAGTCAGAGCATTATCATGGTAGGGAAACTGGCAGTGATGATTGTCTGAGCAATACCAAATGAAATCCTGATGCTGTCTACAACTTCTTGAATCTTAATTAGTCTCTTTCAGGACCAGGTGTGCAATTTTTTCAGAACTTTCATTAAGTTTCAAATTAATTTCAGGAGTTTTTGCTCATTCAGTATTTTTTTCAGCCTCCAGTGTTGTCTGGGAATTCTGAAATATTGAGGCCTTCTGAAGTATTTTGAAGTTTCAGTGGCAGGATTTCTAAATTTAAACTCAAAACTTCATGTTCCAAATTGCAGAACCACATTTACAGTTTTGTACAAAGCAGTGAGCAGCGATCATTACAGTTTTCACAGCTTGATTCAACTTGGCAGAATAACACGCAAAGAAGCTTGCAGCTTGCTGTTGATATGAGGTTCAGTTCACAAAGAATTGTCCATGTACAGTCCAGTACCTATTTTATAATTTTTTACTATATGAAGTAACTTCAGTATTTAATAGATTCAGATTAAGAATCTGAACTATATTTTTGTCATATGATACTATTTGCTATTAAGTTTTCGAGTTTCGACAAAGAATTTAAGTAAAACATTACCTCTTTCCCTAGTAAAGACACTTTTGAGGGGGGTAACATGTTCTTCAAAAAAATTTATTTGGCTTCTTATGGAAAGTAATGAAGAAGATAAGATTTCAGAGTGGGAGAAAATGACTGAAACATGGAAGTCTTATTCCATCCAGATAGGAGAGTGTACTGTCAAATCTTAAGTTTCTTTGGTATTCGTTCTGCTTATTTAATTTTTTTGCCAAAAGTATGCTGCAGTGAAAACTAAGTGGTTCTTATTCCATTTTGTTTGTTACTTAGCACCAACTTATGTATGATATTATGCAATATTTGAATTGATGCACATTAAGGAAGAAGAAAATTACAGATAATTGAAGAGAAGCAAACTGTGTTAAATGAAGTAATAAAATACCATCTGTTGGTGATTTGGATGTTTAGCTTAGATTGAGAGACAAGGAGAGTAAATTCATTAATCTTATATCGCCAACCTAATATAGTTAGTTGCTAAATTTTAATTAGTTTGAATGAACTGTTAACATTATTTAATCAGATTAGTATAAAGGTTCGTTTCATACTTTATAGGGCAATTGTAATTTATTACATTAAAAAATCTGTCATACAAAAAATTAATCAAATGACTAGCATTTGAATCAATTTCTTTTATGGAATTTTGATTTTTTTTAGAATTATGCATTATAGCAGTAAGGTTTCACAAAGTTATATCATATTGTTAAACATCTGGTGATAGTGTCTTTTCCGGTATTTTAATTTTATAGCTTGGTTAATTTTATTTATTTCAAGACTGTCAAAATTATCATGATTCTTGGCAAATGTTGGAAGTACTGGCTTAATTTCTGTTCATTTCTACATTAGCTATTTGGAATGTATTATGTGTTTTAAGAATATAATTTGGCATTATCATTGGAAGCAATATTAATTGCTTTTTCATTGCATTATGCATTGTATATAACACAGAATGTGTACAGGACAGAAGTTTGACTTGTTCCTGCTTGTTATTGAACTGTACCTTTAAACTACTTTGTATATACTATATTAAGCAAGATTTTTATTACTGCTTTGTATGTGATAGTTTTTTTGTTTTTTTGAATGACTCCTGTTTTCATTTAATTGTTTCCTTTATCAAAGGGTTTAAGACAAAATAAACTCCAGCAATTTTACTATAAAATTTACTTCATATTGATCATGATTGGTCAACTAATGATATTCTCACTCACCATAGGTAACTGATAAGATAGGGATGTTGCATTGAAAAGTGCAGTTTTATTTAGACAAAGTTAAATTACTTTCTAAAAAAAAAGTAAAAACACATGAGGTATTAATTAAGTGGAGGGAAAGGAAATAGACATTAAATCCATGTCTGGGATATTAATACAAGTAAGAATCAGCTTGAAAAATTTTATGTCACAACCGGGATTTGAACACGGATCTTCAGCTTAACGCGCTGATGCTCTACCATTGAGCTACCATGACAACATGCCAGTATGACATCAAATTCCTCAACTGATTCAGAAGACAAGGCAGACCACAGGAGGTTTCTCCATTGAGAACACACATCCAATGGTGTCCTACATTTGTAGGTACTTTGAAGCCAAGTTATTATTTATATACTATTAATTAAGTGGAGGGAAAGGAAATAGACATTAAATCCATGTCTGGGATATTAATACAAGTAAGAATCAGCTTGAAAAATTTTATGTCACAACCGGGATTTGAACACGGATCTTCAGCTTAACGCGCTGATGCTCTACCATTGAGCTACCATGACAACATGCCAGTATGACATCAAATTCCTCAACTGATTCAGAAGACAAGGCAGACCACAGGAGGTTTCTCCATTGAGAACACACATCCAATGGTGTCCTACATTTGTAGGTACTTTGAAGCCAAGTTATTATTTATATACTATTAATTAAGTGGAGGGAAAGGAAATAGACATTAAATCCATGTCTGGGATATTAATACAAGTAAGAATCAGCTTGAAAAATTTTATGTCACAACCGGGATTTGAACACGGATCTTCAGCTTAACGCGCTGATGCTCTACCATTGAGCTACCATGACAACATGCCAGTATGACATCAAATTCCTCAACTGATTCAGAAGACAAGGCAGACCACAGGAGGTTTCTCCATTGAGAACACACATCCAATGGTGTCCTACATTTGTAGGTACTTTGAAGCCAAGTTATTATTTATATACTATTAATTAAGTGGAGGGAAAGGAAATAGACATTAAATCCATGTCTGGGATATTAATACAAGTAAGAATCAGCTTGAAAAATTTTATGTCACAACCGGGATTTGAACACGGATCTTCAGCTTAACGCGCTGATGCTCTACCATTGAGCTACCATGACAACATGCCAGTATGACATCAAATTCCTCAACTGATTCAGAAGACAAGGCAGACCACAGGAGGTTTCTCCATTGAGAACACACATCCAATGGTGTCCTACATTTGTAGGTACTTTGAAGCCAAGTTATTATTTATATACTATTAATTAAGTGGAGGGAAAGGAAATAGACATTAAATCCATGTCTGGGATATTAATACAAGTAAGAATCAGCTTGAAAAATTTTATGTCACAACCGGGATTTGAACACGGATCTTCAGCTTAACGCGCTGATGCTCTACCATTGAGCTACCATGACAACATGCCAGTATGACATCAAATTCCTCAACTGATTCAGAAGACAAGGCAGACCACAGGAGGTTTCTCCATTGAGAACACACATCCAATGGTGTCCTACATTTGTAGGTACTTTGAAGCCAAGTTATTATTTATATACTATTAATTAAGTGGAGGGAAAGGAAATAGACATTAAATCCATGTCTGGGATATTAATACAAGTAAGAATCAGCTTGAAAAATTTTATGTCACAACCGGGATTTGAACACGGATCTTCAGCTTAACGCGCTGATGCTCTACCATTGAGCTACCATGACAACATGCCAGTATGACATCAAATTCCTCAACTGATTCAGAAGACAAGGCAGACCACAGGAGGTTTCTCCATTGAGAACACACATCCAATGGTGTCCTACATTTGTAGGTACTTTGAAGCCAAGTTATTATTTATATACTATTAATTAAGTGGAGGGAAAGGAAATAGACATTAAATCCATGTCTGGGATATTAATACAAGTAAGAATCAGCTTGAAAAATTTTATGTCACAACCGGGATTTGAACACGGATCTTCAGCTTAACGCGCTGATGCTCTACCATTGAGCTACCATGACAACATGCCAGTATGACATCAAATTCCTCAACTGATTCAGAAGACAAGGCAGACCACAGGAGGTTTCTCCATTGAGAACACACATCCAATGGTGTCCTACATTTGTAGGTACTTTGAAGCCAAGTTATTATTTATATACTATTAATTAAGTGGAGGGAAAGGAAATAGACATTAAATCCATGTCTGGGATATTAATACAAGTAAGAATCAGCTTGAAAAATTTTATGTCACAACCGGGATTTGAACACGGATCTTCAGCTTAACGCGCTGATGCTCTACCATTGAGCTACCATGACAACATGCCAGTATGACATCAAATTCCTCAACTGATTCAGAAGACAAGGCAGACCACAGGAGGTTTCTCCATTGAGAACACACATCCAATGGTGTCCTACATTTGTAGGTACTTTGAAGCCAAGTTATTATTTATATACTATTAATTAAGTGGAGGGAAAGGAAATAGACATTAAATCCATGTCTGGGATATTAATACAAGTAAGAATCAGCTTGAAAAATTTTATGTCACAACCGGGATTTGAACACGGATCTTCAGCTTAACGCGCTGATGCTCTACCATTGAGCTACCATGACAACATGCCAGTATGACATCAAATTCCTCAACTGATTCAGAAGACAAGGCAGACCACAGGAGGTTTCTCCATTGAGAACACACATCCAATGGTGTCCTACATTTGTAGGTACTTTGAAGCCAAGTTATTATTTATATACTATTAATTAAGTGGAGGGAAAGGAAATAGACATTAAATCCATGTCTGGGATATTAATACAAGTAAGAATCAGCTTGAACAAATCCCGGTTGTGACATAAAATTTTTCAAGCTGATTCTTACTTGTATTAATATCCCAGACATGGATTTAATGTCTATTTCCTTTCCCTCCACTTAATTAATAGTATATAAATAATAACTTGGCTTCAAAGTACCTACAAATGTAGGACACCATTGGATGTGTGTTCTCAATGGAGAAACCTCCTGTGGTCTGCCTTGTCTTCTGAATCAGTTGAGGAATTTGATGTCATACTGGCATGTTGTCATGGTAGCTCAATGGTAGAGCATCAGCGCGTTAAGCTGAAGATCCGTGTTCAAATCCCGGTTGTGACATAAAATTTTTCAAGCTGATTCTTACTTGTATTAATATCCCAGACATGGATTTAATGTCTATTTCCTTTCCCTCCACTTAATTAATAGTATATAAATAATAACTTGGCTTCAAAGTACCTACAAATGTAGGACACCATTGGATGTGTGTTCTCAATGGAGAAACCTCCTGTGGTCTGCCTTGTCTTCTGAATCAGTTGAGGAATTTGATGTCATACTGGCATGTTGTCATGGTAGCTCAATGGTAGAGCATCAGCGCGTTAAGCTGAAGATCCGTGTTCAAATCCCGGTTGTGACATAAAATTTTTCAAGCTGATTCTTACTTGTATTAATATCCCAGACATGGATTTAATGTCTATTTCCTTTCCCTCCACTTAATTAATAGTATATAAATAATAACTTGGCTTCAAAGTACCTACAAATGTAGGACACCATTGGATGTGTGTTCTCAATGGAGAAACCTCCTGTGGTCTGCCTTGTCTTCTGAATCAGTTGAGGAATTTGATGTCATACTGGCATGTTGTCATGGTAGCTCAATGGTAGAGCATCAGCGCGTTAAGCTGAAGATCCGTGTTCAAATCCCGGTTGTGACATAAAATTTTTCAAGCTGATTCTTACTTGTATTAATATCCCAGACATGGATTTAATGTCTATTTCCTTTCCCTCCACTTAATTAATAGTATATAAATAATAACTTGGCTTCAAAGTACCTACAAATGTAGGACACCATTGGATGTGTGTTCTCAATGGAGAAACCTCCTGTGGTCTGCCTTGTCTTCTGAATCAGTTGAGGAATTTGATGTCATACTGGCATGTTGTCATGGTAGCTCAATGGTAGAGCATCAGCGCGTTAAGCTGAAGATCCGTGTTCAAATCCCGGTTGTGACATAAAATTTTTCAAGCTGATTCTTACTTGTATTAATATCCCAGACATGGATTTAATGTCTATTTCCTTTCCCTCCACTTAATTAATAGTATATAAATAATAACTTGGCTTCAAAGTACCTACAAATGTAGGACACCATTGGATGTGTGTTCTCAATGGAGAAACCTCCTGTGGTCTGCCTTGTCTTCTGAATCAGTTGAGGAATTTGATGTCATACTGGCATGTTGTCATGGTAGCTCAATGGTAGAGCATCAGCGCGTTAAGCTGAAGATCCGTGTTCAAATCCCGGTTGTGACATAAAATTTTTCAAGCTGATTCTTACTTGTATTAATATCCCAGACATGGATTTAATGTCTATTTCCTTTCCCTCCACTTAATTAATAGTATATAAATAATAACTTGGCTTCAAAGTACCTACAAATGTAGGACACCATTGGATGTGTGTTCTCAATGGAGAAACCTCCTGTGGTCTGCCTTGTCTTCTGAATCAGTTGAGGAATTTGATGTCATACTGGCATGTTGTCATGGTAGCTCAATGGTAGAGCATCAGCGCGTTAAGCTGAAGATCCGTGTTCAAATCCCGGTTGTGACATAAAATTTTTCAAGCTGATTCTTACTTGTATTAATATCCCAGACATGGATTTAATGTCTATTTCCTTTCCCTCCACTTAATTAATAGTATATAAATAATAACTTGGCTTCAAAGTACCTACAAATGTAGGACACCATTGGATGTGTGTTCTCAATGGAGAAACCTCCTGTGGTCTGCCTTGTCTTCTGAATCAGTTGAGGAATTTGATGTCATACTGGCATGTTGTCATGGTAGCTCAATGGTAGAGCATCAGCGCGTTAAGCTGAAGATCCGTGTTCAAATCCCGGTTGTGACATAAAATTTTTCAAGCTGATTCTTACTTGTATTAATATCCCAGACATGGATTTAATGTCTATTTCCTTTCCCTCCACTTAATTAATAGTATATAAATAATAACTTGGCTTCAAAGTACCTACAAATGTAGGACACCATTGGATGTGTGTTCTCAATGGAGAAACCTCCTGTGGTCTGCCTTGTCTTCTGAATCAGTTGAGGAATTTGATGTCATACTGGCATGTTGTCATGGTAGCTCAATGGTAGAGCATCAGCGCGTTAAGCTGAAGATCCGTGTTCAAATCCCGGTTGTGACATAAAATTTTTCAAGCTGATTCTTACTTGTATTAATATCCCAGACATGGATTTAATGTCTATTTCCTTTCCCTCCACTTAATTAATAGTATATAAATAATAACTTGGCTTCAAAGTACCTACAAATGTAGGACACCATTGGATGTGTGTTCTCAATGGAGAAACCTCCTGTGGTCTGCCTTGTCTTCTGAATCAGTTGAGGAATTTGATGTCATACTGGCATGTTGTCATGGTAGCTCAATGGTAGAGCATCAGCGCGTTAAGCTGAAGATCCGTGTTCAAATCCCGGTTGTGACATAAAATTTTTCAAGCTGATTCTTACATGAGGTATTATTTGCGAGATGGTTATACTTGACATTTTCCTCATGACAACCATCAATGTAAATAATTATGAAAGTTTAACTTAATAAACTTTAAAACATTCAATTTCACACATTGCTGTAAGTAAATACTCACTAAATCAGGACGTTTGTTTCGATGGCCTTGCCATCATCCTCAGCTAGTTCCACTAACATCCACCAGATGTCTTCCAGGTTGTATGAATTTGGAGTTAGTTCCACTGCCGTCCACCAAATGTCCTCCAGGTTTTATGAATTTGGATATGAGGTCATTGTCCTTAGGGATATCAAAATGTAGAAGCCTATGTTTGTTTTTCTGGATGTGTAATTTTTCCCAAACAGTTAAGTCAAGTGGTTTCTGAACACATTTTAGTAATTTTGCCTCACTATTGAAATCATGACCTGTTGACCAAAAGTGATGAGCCACTGCAGATTTCTCTATCTGTTGACATTTAATATTTCTCATGTGTTCCTTGTATCTTAGATTTATATTTCTCTTTGTTTTGCCTGTATATACCTTCTCACAGGTTTTACAGTTAATTTCATAAATGCCTGAATTTTTACTATGTGGAATTTTGTCTGTTATGCCTGTTCTTAGTAGATTTTTTAAACTGCATTTGTTGATAGGTGCCAAAGTGATGTTTAGTTCATTGAACATTTTTTGAAATTTATGATGAAAAGTGAATTTCTTGAACACTGTTTCATCTTTGGAATTTGTTAAGGCTAGTTTACACGACGAAATTAGGTTTCGTAACTGGAGTTCGCAACTGTTTTTTACTTGAAATTGCAAGCCCTAGATGTACTGGTGACAATGAGTTACGACACTACGCAGTTTCGGCTGATCCCAACTTTTCACGAAACTATAATAGTAATTTTGAGATTATACGCTTACTTAGCTTGTTCGCATTTCGTAAAATGAAGTAAATTCCAAATTCTAATTTCCTGCCATTTCCAATAATCTTGATGTCTAGAAACGGTAACATATTATTTGATTCAACTTCTGCTGTGAGTTTTACTGAACATTCTTGGAGTAGTAGTTTGACCACATCTTTCATCAATTTCTGATTTAGTGAGTATTTACTTACAGTAATGTGTGAAGTTGAATGTTTTAAGGTTTATTAAGTTAATGTTGACACTTCACAATGTTTCCCAATTAATTTAATTTAATCAAATTATGGAAGTGTTTGCTGTTCTTCAGATCTTTTGGCAGTTAAGATTGCTTTTTGACTTTACTGTTTCGAAGTTATTTTTCTCATGTTAATAGTACATTTAGTTTTTACAAACCACACAGTTAATTGAAATAAATTAATCTATACATTTTTTATTTAATCAAAGCTGCAATGTTTGATTGTTTCAAAAATTTAATATTATGAAACATATCCTTTTAGCAGTTACCTACTAGCACCAGAAGCTTGATCGTTTTTATATAATAATTGTTTTCTAGCATTATCATTCGTTCTAAATGTTCTAATAAGTAATGAGTCAAACAGTTACAGAAGAACCCTGGTTTTACAGAATCTTGATTCAACATTTTCCCACATTTAACATCAAATTTTGAAAACCCAATATTATCTCAAGTAATTAATGTATTAATATTTCCTGTGTAACATTATTCCCTATAGCATAAAATCCCTATGTAATGTTTTTAAAAACTTTTCAAATTGTCAGAGAAATTATTAGATATCAGAGCAATCTGACATTGGGATGTGCATGCTACCTTCTCTTTTTAATCAAAAACCAGTTCCATAGCATGGCCTTTTTGTATTGTGCTTCGGGAGGAAGGAAGCATGTATTAAGAATCTTCACAAGTTAGCGTTTGTCGTATTATAGCTTATGAACCAATTGAACATTACTGTGTGTTTCAGCTTGGAACTTTCAGTGAGGTTGGCAAAGAGGAATGGACTTTCCTAAATTAAAATGTGCACATTATGCAAGAAGTATAAAATATCAACATAAAATATTGGAAATTGCTAGATCACAACTCAGCAAATACCATAATATTTGATCCCAACTACTAACATTCTAAGTTGTAGTTAAAAATACAATGGGATTCAGTAAAACTTTATATGCACTTTCCAACAGTCAGGACAACCAGTTAGTTGGGAGATTGTTTGAAAAAATTGTTGGGAAAAGGAAATGGAAATATGTGCACAAGAAAGGTGATTGCTTTTAAAGGGGACAAAATTGACACATTTTTAATGAATGAATAGATTCAAATTATTTCCATTATTTCGTGTGCATGAACAAGGAATGCTTGTATCGATTATTCATTATTGTGGAACCTTTTATAGAAAATTGTTAAAATATTCTGAGAGAATCTGTAGGTGCAAAGAAAGATTAATTGTGAGACTAAGATTTTTGGCATTGGGAAGGAATTATGAAAACTCAAAATTTTGAAAGTCATTTCATCATTATTTTTATTTGCCATAATCCCATAAATCTCAAATAATATCTATGACTGTTTTTAATAGTAGGTCTGTATTCAAATAAGGGAATAAATAATTAAATATAGGTTTATTACTTTCGAGTTTCTATCATAAATGGGAAATGTGGGGAGTGGAAATTGAATGCTTCCACCTATCCAACCTGCCTTACAATTGGTTTGATCAAGCAACTGACCTACACACTACCCACTATAACAGGTTGGTTGTGCGGTTGGCCTGACAAGTGTTGGATAGTGTGTACCAGTCTTAAGAAACCAATTCCTGCATAAACGCTGTTTTTATTTTGTAAAGGCAATAATACCCCCACTTAGTATAAACCCCTATTTGCAGTAAAAGTTCTATATCCCAGAAAAATGTTAAATCAAGATTCTACTGTTTATATACATTTTCAGTGAAAAGAAAGCATATAACTTTGACTTCTTCCTAGTCATAATACTCTTTTTTTCATGGTGTAATTTGGCTTTAAATATACCATACCGCAGAAACCTGAATATAACATGCTTTACAGTATTTTTTCTTCCATTAAAGATTAACAATGTTTATTTATGTAGATGTTTGAGAAGCTACAAATTGAGCTACTTCTAAAAACAATATCTCAATTATTTTGTAATATTGATTTTCTAAATTCTTTTTATACTGAAGTACAACGTTAACTTACACTTTCTGCTTCACTCACCATTAGGATATTCCCGACAAGGGAACCATAAGGGGTGTCATGTCGAAACCACCCTCAAATTTTGCATATCGATAGGTCTTCATTACAGTACACGCATGCAAAAAATTAGCTGTTCATACGAATGGGTGGGTGAAAGTGTGTTTGTATTGTTCCATAAGATAACAATGGTGAGCACTTGTACAGCTCGCTTGAGTAGCCCACATACTGGGGAACGTAAGCAACTGCGGGTGCCTGGTTGTGAGGTAGAGAAAGAAGTTACGTTGTTACTTGTTGAATATAATAATTTTTATTTAATCACTTATTTCCACATTTTGAAACTATATAATCTGTTGGACATTAAGGGGTTGTTTATGATTGTTAGGACCACCGGCGTGGTCTTGTGGTTAACGTTGCTGACTGCAAATCCATCGGACCGGCTTCGATCCCTGGTAACTCCTTGGATTTTTCTGAGGTAGGAAGGTCTGGAATGGGGTGCACTCAGCCTCGTGATTCAAATTGAGGAGCTACTTGATAGAGAAGTAGCGGCTCCAGTCATGGAAACCACCATTAACGGCTGTGGGCGTTAGCATGCTGACCACATGCCCCCAATCCTGCCATCTGCCTGTGATACATGATGCAGCAGTTGGGTGATAGGCCTTGTCCCTTCAGGGATGTAGTGACATGGATTTTTTTTTATGATTGTTAGCATGTGGGGGGATTATGTGTGACTACTCAATTCATGTGATTAAAACAAAGATTTTTTGCCATGCGCAGCGAATCTCAATATTAATTATTGTGCTTCAATCAACTTGTTCTCAATGTTGACATTTATTGCTCAGGCAAAACTCTTTTAAGTATTAAGAACTCTGACTGTCATACTACATATAGTGCTCATTATTATAGACCAAATTAAAAAATAATCAAACTAATTTATTAAACAGCATACGAGATCCACTTTGCTAATCCTAAACAGGTACTAATTACTTCTTGTCACTTACTGGAATACAAACATGTGTATCAGAAGAGGGTATTATTCATTATTATGATGTTATTAGCTCCCATAGTGATAGGGATTGGGAGAGATAAGGCTAACTACATGTAGGTCTATACTACGAGTACGAGAAACAGGATCCATGCTTTGCAACTGGGACAGCTGATGCACAGCTGAGCACGCTGGTAGGGAATTTTTTGGCATGTGTCTATCTGCAATGAAGACCTACCAATATGCTAAATTTGAGGGAGGTTTCGACATGACAACTTGTGTGAAGGATTTGGCAGTTGTATTTGAAAATGGTGATGAGGATCCCTGAAACGTGTCATACCATAATAATGGGAAGTGAAGCAAAACAATGTGTGAGTCAACTCATGTAATAGGTTAAATTTATTATAGTCGCTTCACTGTGTAAGTTCCATTATATCAATACAATTTTTATACTTGTTCTTTAATTTCAGTAGGACAAAACCAATATGAAGAAAATTTACAGAAGCTGTTTACCTGTTTGTGGAGTTTAGCACATTAGTTTGGCAATTTGTAAAATTACACCTTATCCAGTTATTTAGAATTAGATTAAATTGAAAGCATGTGATAACAGCCTTCTATTAGAACTGGAGGTTTGTCCAGAATACATTCCCCTCCCCAGTTGTTAGTGATGTATTATAGGGCTAAAATAGTAGCAGTCCTACCAAGTTGTGATAATACATTATAAAAATATAAATAAGGTGTTTGCTTTTCAGAGATTGGAAATAACCTTCAGTAAGTGATATCAGATACTTAGTTTACTTCATATTTGAGACTGATAAAGAAATTCTAATTTTTTAAGGAGTTTTTCTCTTAGTAAATAATAGTACTAATAGAATGTTTGTGACGAGGTTGATTTTAGTGTGTTTCTAGGAAGAATGCTTGCGTAACACACAGGGCAGTGAAACCATTTGTGATTTATTTTCTGTTAATTAAGACCATTTCAATCAGCAGAAACGTTTAATTAATTTTCTCTTACATTGTAATAAGATCTGTTGTAAATTATAAGCTGTATTTGTGTTCTCTATATTTTATGTATAATATTTTACGGAGTATAGTAACTCATAAAAAGATTGACTGTAGTATTTCTTTCTGTACTTTTATGATAAATGGTATCTTTATGCAAGAGGTAAAAACTGTGCTGATATGGATATCAGAGTATAAAAGAAATGCCAACTGCACCTTGTGTTGTTAATTAGCGTGAACATTCCACTAATTTTTTTAAAGAAATATAATGACACCCAATTAAAACACACTTTAATGGATTGCATAGAATCATGTGTTAAGCAGGATCATGATTGGAGCGCCAAAATAATATTGTTGTATAATCAGTTTGGTGAAATGTTTTATGGACATTGGGGAAAATTTAAGTATTTTTCTAGGTCAGGCAATGAGGAAAGTTGCTTCATAAAATTGGTTGGTTTGATAGCTGTTATGAAGGGGGATAGGGTAGAGAACTAAGATTTCTTACATTCAGTTGCATTTGCTTGTGATTCTTGATTATCGTTCTTAATGTGGGCAATGAAATGATTTGGGTCGAGATAAACATTACATATTACTCAAAGAGAGCATTAAAAAACAGCTTATCTTATAAGGTTTGTCATTTGAATATTCCTGCATCCTTAGATTCTATTTAGTTTGCTAATCAATCAGACTTAACATTTTTATTGTATTTCTATTTTAAAAATGAACATCTACATAATTAATCTTGATTGATTTTTATAGCTGCAGAAAGGTAACACTGTTATTAGACCACAACTTACATTTTAGTTAAGTTGTACTTTATTTTGGAGAGCAGAAATAACCTTGGAAACCTATCTATGAAGGATAAAATTCCCAGGAATAGACAGGATCTCAATCACTATACCATGATGGTGGTTAAATAATAAATTATGATTTTTAAAAATTTATTGGACCATTTTAGATCAACAGAAGCCATACTTCATTGTAATAGGCAGGGTAGGGAGTGGTTGACCATGAAATTAATATTACGGTTGTTATTCTTGTGTTATGATAATATCTAAATATGAAAGGTGTTCAATAAGGAAGCTTCCCATGTCCACAATCAGTATACACTCACCACTTTAAACACATACCTCTAGCAATAACCTACTTCTTCGCATAACCACATTGATGTTGAAGCATTTGGTCCATCTATGGACCAGCTTCTCAATTCCCTTATCAAAGAACCCATGGCTCTGGCGGCACAAAAAAAGATGCAGAGTGCTTTTACCCTGCTGATCATTCTGGAAACACTGATCTGCAGATTTGAGACAGTTTAAGGTTTAACAATAATGAGTAGCATTGTTTTTCATAGGTTGAGAAAGTCGATGAGAAGAATAATTTTGAAATCCCATGACTTCACTTGTGTAACCTTGGATGTTTTCTGTATGGGTGAAATACAATGTTTCCATTCCATCTCTTTCATTTCAGGAGTGTAATGATTCATCCAACCTTCCTCACCTGTTACAATTCAAGTGAGAAATTCATGTTCTTTCCTGTGAAACCAATGTAGTTATCACTAGTTGGCAAGCTGGTTTTGCTGGGAGCATCTTCAGTGCCCACCTGATTTGGCATCTGGCGATTTTCATCTGTTTCTAGCATTGGAAAGTCAGTATTTCCAGAAGGTCAAAAGTGCTTTGCGGAAATTTTTATACAGCGAGAGCCATATGCTCTTTGAGGAGGGAGTTTAGAAGTTGGTCTACAGATGACAGATGCCTCAACAATGTAACTGGTTTTGTGGAGAAGTAGCTATTGATGGGGGTATAGAATTTGTTTAAGTTTATGAGTGTAAATTGATTACAGTGAACTTTACAGACATGGGAAACTTACTTATTGAACACCTCTTGTATTTCTGTGTTTTTAATCAGTCTGTGTTTAAGTGTTTTGTTTTTGCTGCTTAGATGGATTGATTTTTGCTGACTGATCTCATCACCTATGTAGCATTGCCCAACTGTATTTTCATCTATGACTTATTGGAATCCCTTTCTCATTATATGTATTATAAATATAAGAATTTCTGAAAAAAGTCACAATTTTTATGGAAGTTGCAGGGCTTCTATTTGCTATGAGTAGGGATAAGAATTTTTCGCGATCGCGAATTTAACGATTTTTATTAAGAACTGTATTAGGAATGATAACTATAGTGCTTTCACATTCGCCAGAGGTTTCAAGGCCACAACTTCTCACGTGTAATATACCCCCACTGAACAGCAGTGAACAGTATTCCCCTTTGCGCAGAGGAGCTGCGCTGTCGCACACACTCATACGACACTAAGGGGGAACTCCCTACTGGCTTGTCATGTGACTGGCATATGATGTCATATGAGCGCGGTAAGTGGGGGTATCATAGGCATGCTACGTTTGGCCTTGAAACCTCTGGCGAATGTGAAAGGACTATAGCTTCAACACACACAACAGTACCCTGAAAAATGTTTTTTGTACTCGCGAATTTTGCATGAAAATGCGATTTTGGCGCGAATTTTTACTTTAAAATGCGATTTTGGCACGAATTTTTACTTTAAAATGCGATTTTGGCACGAATTTTTACTTTAAAATGCGATTTTGGCACGAATTTTTACTTCTTTGCGAGAAAGAGGCCGAAAACGAAAAAACCGGTTGATCTACCGTAGCTGGTAACCTTCCAAGCACCACCACATCGATTATCTCGAATCTCCAGGGCTATCGATATATGAATCGATTTAACATCGAAAATATATCGATTTAATTGAAACACCGGGCGCTACCCGGACATCCTGGACTGTGATAACTCCGGCCGCGGAAGCTACAGACCCACCGTAAAAGAGGCGTAAAGATTCGGAAGCAAGTGATGTTAATTATTATCTTTGTTTTGCGTATTTTGTCATTTTTATAGCGGTGTTACAGAATATCCATGTATTATGATTTGCTCAGAAGTAAAAAAAATAAAATAAAAAAAGGCTGTAACATGTGGAAATACAAATAATGGTAACAAAATGGTTATGAAAAATAGAAAAATCGCGCGAAATTTAACACTGAAAGTCATATGAAGTGTAAAGTACAGATTTCTGTTTTCTTTTCCGTCAATTTTATTTAATTGTATTAACTTAAGTCAGCTGATACTTTCTTTTTCTTATCAGGCCTATTTCAGCTAAGACATGTGTTACCTTAATATTATGAATATGGGGCAATTTATTGTTTCACTTTGGGGTTAATTTAATTATTTTTCCTTTACTTTACTGTTAAAAAGGCAAGTGCAGCTTCAATTCAGGGGTGGCTTATATTCGGATAAATACAGTATTGGGATTCGATTAGTATTATTACGACGTATTTAGTTCTCCTTGGAGTTTGGCGTTGTGGATGCCGTGCACAAATGCAGACTGCGAAAGATTTTTTTTCTGCATAGTGTATTGAGTGACAGGCGCCATCGTTTGTCACAAGGGAACGTTTAACTTTTTAGTGAGATGTTCTTTGAAGGATAAACTTTACTTAGCCTTGTACATATTGTGTCTTGATCGAGTTTAAATGTGTATTATTTAGCCTTTTGTAAATATTGTGTCTTGATTGGGTTTAAATGTGTAGGCCTATAATTTAATTCGATTGTATGGTTTAAGCACATAAAAGGTATGCTTCCCCGTGAATCTGCTATAGTTTTGAAAGTACCGAAAAGCTCAATTGAAATCACCGAATTTCACATATCAAAGTACCGCTTTCTCCGGTTTGAAAACACCGAAAAATTCCTATCTCTAGCTATGAGTAATAAACTACTGAAGTAGTATTTTGAAGAAAACTGATTTCGACGTTGTTTATCTCAACCTAGCTATTAGTCATAAAACCTACTACAGTGTATTAAGAAAATACAGGATTTGAAAAAGTAACTCTTATTTTTATTTATTTTATTTTTTTTGTAAAAAACAATTTATTATTATAATTATTATTTTCATCTTCATTATCGTCATCATTGGCACCAAATTTTGGTAATTTATTGTAGAGCCTTTTTTACAAGTGCGTTTGGGGGTGTTAGCTAGATGGTGTCCTAGAAGGAAAGAAGACCCCTTTATTGTTTGGTTTTAGTATTACTGCTTTTGGGATCTAGAACTCTATGTTGAAGCCAAAACATGAATTGTCTCATTTTCGGAACCAGATTACTTCATAGGTCCCGTAGGCCCAGACATAGGGTGGCATTTTGCAAGGAGAGGCATTATTTTTAGTTCATTTTCAAATAATATTTTTAACGTAAAATGGTATTGTTCACACTTGAGGTCAAGATACAAAATTATAGTCTGGTTTACTTTTGTTAATTTCAACCACAACGTGTAAACTCTCTGATATAACAGTTGAGAGCTAGATGTCAGTAAAATCACAGAAATTCATCTTAAAAGTAATTTGAAATGCAACATTTTGCTTTTGCAGTGAGATTAATATTACAAGATAATTCAGTTTTTAAGCTTGTTAACCATCAGCCATTTTAGTAGTATGGTCAGCATGGAGACTCCTATGGCTGTTACTGATTCCTATCGACACCGAAGCAGCTGCTTTTTTTCTAGTAGCTCCACAAGTTAGTGTCACGAGGCTGAGTTCACCCCTTTCCAGACCTATGTAGGGCATTGAGGTGGCAACTGCATAAATACATGACAGTTCAGATGGCTTCATCGCAGTAACCAAAGCAATTTGGAAAAAAAGTTCATTATTTGCATTTATTGTGCTATATTTTAAGTTAATTGGAACATTTTGACCATTAGCTGGAAGGTCCATGAAAACCCAACCGTGTGTTTAGGCAGCAAGCAGAAACCAGTAGTCTAATATATCTGCTAAAGTTGATTTGGAGATAAGGGATGGGAGATTTTAAGCATGGGTAAGATCTTAAAATCACCAAAGGACTGAAAGAGAACAACTGTAAATTTGACGGTAAAAGTCTTCATTTGTGGGTAACTTCTATGATCCCTTATATTTCTAATTTACGTTCCAAATGTTGAAATATGGGATAATAAAATTATATATGCTATGGTAGAATGACTAAAAAAACCTAAAATAAGGGAGCAATAATTTTGATATAGATTTAGGTGTTAACGACTAGTTAGTTTATATTTGCATTTTTCTTCTTTTTGTTACAGTAAGTGTATCTTGCAGTGTGTGCAAAAATTAATCATAATTTTGTTTATATGTTGAACTGTGTTGCAAGTGCATGGATCTAAAACTTAAGTTTATCTTGTTTGTTGTATTGATATCAATTATTTGAAATTGCCTGACTAGTCATAAGTGGTTAATAAAAGATTAATAATATCCTACTTTAACAGGAGGCTCCTTTAATGGCTTCCCTTCATCCTCGGTGCTTGATACAGCTGCTTCCAGGCCTGCTTCCAGTACGGGTAATAGTCATTCAGGGAATTGTATTCAAACATTTGAAATGCAAGGAAACTTGTGGAATTATTTAATGTTATTGTACAATGTTTAGATAAAATTTCTTTCAGTTCTGCTGCATTTTATCTTCCAGACATCCCACTAATTTTAACCAAGCTTGATCCAAGGCTAAGAACACAATTCTGTACAGTATTTTGAATTTTGAAAATGTGCCTCATACCTGTTTCTATCTCCACACACACTGAATATTTAGAACTTCTAAAAAATAGATACTTTAAATTTGGTTCTTTCATTTATTTGTGTAAAATATAGTCATCATCATTAACAACCATGGTTTAGGCCATGTGGCCTGTTCCGTCTCAATAGTAAGAATATTTATTAGCGTTGAATTAAAACTGGTCTGTCCAACGTCTTCTGGGTCTTCCAACATCTCGTCTTCCTCTTGGTTTGTAATTGTATAATATATTTGGGATTCTATCTTTTGTCATTCCTTTTATGTGGTCATACCATCTGTTTACATAATCCTGTGTTTTTTCTGAGATGCTGTTTATTCCTAGTTTTTCCCTGATTTCTGTGTTTTGCTTGTGGTCCATTAAGGTATATCCTGCCAGCGGTCTCAGAAATTTCATTTCCGCTGCTTCCATTTTCTTTGTAAAATATAGTATTAAGAAAAATATAATTACTGCCTTTTAATTTTCTAAAAGTATATACAGCTTGATCAACCCACATACAGCTGACTATGGAAGAAGCATGGTTTCCGAGTGAGTGTCCTCGATTTTGTGATGGTGACTGCTCTATTTGAGCGATGCTCTTCTTCCTCATTTGCTATGGTAATTATGAAAGGCCATGTGCAATTAATTTCACATTTGAAAAGTATTAGCAATGATGCATTCTACTGCTAAAAATCTAGCTTGGAGCTGCATTCATATCTCCTTCTCTCCACCTAATCAAACAGATGAACAAACACTTCCTCTTGTTATATATATATATATTTGTAATATTTTGTATTTGCATACATTATCCATAGTTTTGTACATGTATTCCAGAGACAGTACGAGCTTTCATATCTGACCAAAGATATCTGAAACCTCCGATAGCCCTGCTTTCTGGATTTGACAATACAGTAGGCTCCCTCTAATCCGGCCACCCCGGGACCGGATTAAAAAATGGCCGGACCATCCGGCGGTCTTTTAAGCATGTAAAGTATAACCTATTAAAGCAAAAATCAACTTTTAAGATTTCGTCGATTTTTTAAAGCATACTTACCCAAAACTTAAAATACAGTATTACAATTAAAATTTCAAAATTAAAAGAAATATGTTACTTTCTTCTGTTTTTTAGTTGAACTGTTTTTTGAAAGCATAATCATGCCACTTCTTCATGAACTGATGTAATTTGTTTACACTTAAGACTGTAAAATAAACATACATGTTTATTCTAGTCTATTACTGCCGTGAGAAACACCTCTGCGCGCAGATGGCCCATTCCCAGAAGTCGGCCGGACCATCCGGCGGCCGAACCATCAGAGGCCGGACTAGAGGGAGTCAACTGTACCATGTGTTTGTTTTTTTTTTTAATTTGGTCTGTGATTAATGGTTTTCGTTGCTTTTGCTTATATTTTCTTATTCTAATTTATTTAATTTAGGGTTATGCTTCTTTGGAGTTGGTTGAGGCATTGTGCTATAAATCGGAAGGCTGGAATTTTTCAGAAATGTGTACTGGGAGCAATCGGCGGGGGGGGGGGGGGTAAAGATAGCCAGTGCCTAAGCCTTACATGCCTTAAACCTTCAAATCTCAAATGTCTAAAAATCTGGCAGCCTCAAACTCATGGAACCCTAAGGGCCTTAGTGGTTTGTTAAGAGGACACTTTACTTTACTAATTTATATGAATTTACAGTGGAACCTCAGAAATCCGAACCCAATTAATCTGAAATTTTGGGAACCTCAGAAATCCGAACCCCATTAATCTGAAATTTTGGATAATACAAACAAATTTGTTTTATTAAAAATTAAGGAAAAGTAACAATTATGGATCAAAAACAAAGCTAACTAAAAAGAAACATTTAATTGGTATTTAAGAATGAATACAACACCTTAATTAGTAGAAATAAAATCAATTATCTTCTTTTTTCTAGCTCTTCCTCACTCTTTTGCAGAATATCTAAAGTCAATATTCTACTCCATTTGGTAGGCCTACATCAAGAGTACTTTAACAAATTTTCTGTAATTCGAATACAGGCAGCCCCAATTGGTTCAGATTCCCATGGTTCCACAATAGCAAGTAAAGTTTTTATAGGCCTAATCATGTAGTAAAATTTTAGACTCTTTGAATCAATTTGCCATTTTAGTAATAATCTCTGCCGATTTTTGTGATCTGGACCACCCGGCACCACATAATTCCGAACATCAGATACTGGTAGTTTATTGTATTAACTATTCCACAGAACTCTTATACACTCAAATGTTTGTATACAATAGCCTATTGTTATTCTTATTTAGTTTTCTAAACAAATTGCAAAGGTGACTGATGATGGGAACAAAACATTAGAAAAGTAGAAGTTTTTAACCTTAAATGTTTGTGCCTTGTCTAGAATGTTTTAAAATAGGAAGCTTATTAAACAGAAAATGAAATGTTGCTCTGTGACCATCCTACTAAAAGCTGAGGCTGTAAGTTGTGAAGGAAATTGTGTACCTATAGCACTTGGTTGATCTTCTGTGTATGTCTTTGCATAGTCAAATACCAGTACTGATATGAACCCTTGGCATTTCGGTACTGATGTATAATGTTATGTGTGAGTTCATGATGTACTGAGTGTCGAGGGTGCTCTTAGCTATATATTTTTGTGGGGCACTAGAAAAAACTTTAGATTACTGCATGGGCATACAGTATAGTTTTATTTGGGGGAGGGGGCATTCAGTATAATGTTGTCGTCTCAGCTCCATGCTCCTGTGCATATTGTAACTCAGTATGCTTATTTTAGCAACTAAACTGTTTTATAGTGATCATTACACCATAAAATATAATATTAATATAAGGTTATAACGTGTCAGAATAATACTGCTATAATGCAGCAAGTTAAGCTCCAGATTAATTAATTAAGCAGGGCTTGCGGAAGAACAAAGGTCTAGTTTTAAAAAAATTAGATTAAAATCATCCAGCATCAGCAGAACTATAGTCTACAGATTTGTGATATAATGACAATCACACACTCACAGAATTTTTTTAAAAAATGTCAAATTGGTCGGCTTCGGGAATTGAACCAAGGACCTCAAGAATGCGAGTCCTACCATCTCGGGCACCTTGCTCAGTTTAACGGTCTAGTTTGATAAGCGTATGTAAAGGAATAGTGTTATTTGTCATAGCTAACTGTATTGCAACTTCCAAAGCCGTATATAGAGATTCTAAAACAATATGTTGTCATAACAGATTTTCATTTGATAAATTCTTTCTAATACATTACCATAAAATAGGCACTAAATTGGGTATTAATCCAGTATCGGTCAACTGATTTGGTCCAATATCAATAGGGTTCTTCCCATGGACATTTTAAATGCGTATACCAAGTTTCATGAAAATCCCATAAAGCGTATTTGAGTTATTGCGCGTACAGACATTTTCCCATCCCCCACACAATCTCATAAAGTACCATACTGACACTTAATAACAATTAATAATAACTTAAATTAATGTAAATACAATTTACTGAGAGATATAAAATTGTCTGGAAATAATGTAGCATTATAGCATTTCACCTCAAATTCTTCATTACTCTAAATGCCTTGTTCGCCGTGGGTGAGTCGGTAGTACGCCTGCCTTCCACTCCAGCGGCCCGGGTTCGATTCCCGGCCGGGTCGGGGATTTTTCAGTAGTGAAAGATCCCCTCCCCGGGTTCAGGACTGGGTGTTAGGTTTAGTCTTAGGTTAAGATAATGCACATTGTGCGCGATTCCTAAATTTAAATGCCTTGTGTGTTAACTGCTTTTTAATATAGGACGTGAAGAATTTATTTTCAAGGTTTCTCATATTTTGTGGTAATTTATTGTATAATTTCAGATCTGTGTGTTCGTAATTATTGTGTATGTGGTAGATAGTCTCAAGTTAAACTTACCATTAATTTTCAGGTAGACGTTAGTTTAAACATGTCCTAATCTGTTTTTATATCAGACTTTGATATCAGTATTCTTGCCGCTTTCATGGCTCTATTATGTAATAGTTTTTCACATGAGTGTCTCTTTTGCAACATTGAAGAACATCTTGAGCAGTCGTAAAGAACTAAAGTTCCTCGGAAGATGAACTGGGCAGAACCAACAGCAGTTGAAGCAGAGTGTCAGTATTGGACAATGCTCTTTTTTAATTACATTTTTATTTTCATTTCTAATGATTTGTCTATCTGTGGGTAGTCATAAATTATGTAGAGTTTTTCTATTATTTTTGTTAATTTTAAACTAGTACAAACATTAGGGCCAAAACACGTCCCACATATTAACGGCACTTCTGACAGTGTAGTACATTGAATGACAGCAGAAACACTACTGTTTCCAGGGGCATATCCAAGATTTTTTTTGGAGGGGACTAAGATAGATCACACTGTTATCAGATACACTTATATTGAACCTTTGCATTATTAGAATAATATAACTATACAACAATACTGAAAAAAAGTATGCAGGTTTGTTTGTTTGTTTGTTGATGTTTACATCACATCACATCACATCTTAATTTAACTAAGGTAAAGACATTAAAGGTGCTGAATCATAGAATCATATTAAATATCCTTGGTTTCCCAGACAATTTTTTAAGCACTGCTTGCTTTGCCATGGTTCAATGTTGAACTGAATTTTGTATATACAGTGAACACCGCTTAATGTAATTGCAGATAATGTTATCAATCGGGTAATATTATCACTTTTATGAAGTCCCGTATGGATTAATACTGATAAAAACAACCTCAGATTCGAGTTCCCTGGCCCAGAAAACCCCTGCATAGTGAGTTTCATCCAAATCGAACAATGTTTGCCCATTTTAGGCCTATAGGCTATTCCAGTGGCGATTATTCCATATAGGATGTGAAGATCATCCTACACTTCATAATTTATCTACATAAATGTTTACTAGAATTTATTGTCAAGATTAAAACAGTAAAATGACAAAGCAGCGTTATTGTAGAGCACTCGGGAAGGAAGTTAGCCGTTCTGTTTTGAGCAGGTTGGTATTTGCGAGGATGTCCTCAGTCACTCACTGTTGATGTTACGTAGTCCATGCCGTTGTTAAAGCTCTTGGGCATGTGAAGGGGGAGGTGGGAAGAGAAAAGGTAGTGAGAAGCCAGTTTCATATGGACGAAGTTGAGGACGTCTTACAGTCCTTCCTCACAATATGTGTTCTGTGTTTTCTCACGTTTGATAGCTTGTTTTCTAAGGAGGGAGTGATCATATTTTTATTAATATTTATTTATTTATTTATTTCATTTCTTGGTATATATTATAGGCTTAGCTATTATTAATCTTTACAGTGCTGTTTATATTTCAATATAAGTATTCCTGGAGTAATACAGGTTTCACTAATGAATTATAAGTTTGATATCAGGAACGAAAATTATAGCGGAATAGCTGATTTCCATAAATGACCGTTTTCATACGTGGTTAAATATTTTCATATCTTACGATAAAGTATTAATGTATTAAATTTATATATCAGCCTTTATGCATTTTTTTACGGCGACGCATATGTACGTCAGTAGCAGTGAATGGGTTAATTTACTCTCTCCACACCATCCTACACAACTAAAAAACCAGGAGTCGCCACTGGGCTATTCATTATCCCTCTTCCATCTATGTTGAAAATTTCAGATGTCTGCATGCCTTGACATCATAAACAAATGAATTGACCAGCGTGGGTTTACAAAATTCAAGTGATCACGGTGCTTTTATTTCCAAGGTGTGATAAAAATAGGCAAAGCCATCTGCAACTGATTTGACAAATTAAATGTATTACAGAAAACTGATGCTTGGATAGCGAAAAAAGTCTGTTTTCTGACAGTTTTTTTACTTATAACTTGCAAACGAAAGTGAAAATAAAAATTCCGGCCCACCCTTTAGTCCATCTACATTTAAAATTTCAGATCTCTGCGTTTAGTAGATTTCGCTGGGCATCGCGGACAGGCAGAAAGACAAACACTTTTATTATTATAGATATTTTTAATTTTGTTTTGTAATGTATTAACTTATATATGAATAAATAACCTTCATTTAATTCCTTCGGCTACTGTTATCAATTGGTTAATATTATCAGAATAGCTGCATCCCGAAGTGATCACAACAAGCGGCGTACACTGTACTTAGACAAAAGCAATAACGGTGTTTCTATTTCGTGATTTGCCTTTCACATTTCTTCAGTCAGGATGTGCAATTAAACTGTTTAAGTTACTATGTGTGAAATTAAAGGCTTGTCTTAATTTTTTTTAATATACCCTGACCATTTGAGAATGAATATGTGGAATAAATATCACTATAAGAGTATGGTATAGTAGCTTCAAACACAAACTTAGTTATTTGGACTGTGAATACTCAAAGGAATAAGTTGGCAACAGACAAAAGACATAGCTCATCTATCAGTCAAGTGCAATAGCTTCACAACAGCCATTCCTGAAAACTCTAAAATTTAAGGTCACAGTGTTTTTTTTTTGCATCAAAATTTAAAATATTAATTAACATTCATTATGTTGATCATAATTTTAATGTTATGTCTTAGGCCTTGATGTGTCTTAAATTAAAGTATTATTTAATGTGAAGTAACAAAATATTTAAGAAATCAGGTATTCATAATATCAATAATAGTCATACTATAGGGTGTATACATATATTAAGATGGTAGCTGCAGGAAGGTAACCAGTATGGTATCCTTTTTTGCTATAAAATTTAATAGAAATGTTATTTTACTCTATAGGGTTGTTTACTAGCATTGATTTAATTGAACGGTATTATTTGAGTAGCCTATATGGTAGGCCTAATGAAAGAAATGTTTGATATATCCATGGCCAGATTTACCCCTTTTCCATCCCTTGGCCGGGTTTTAAAAACTGCATTATTATAATTTTTCGTACCAACTTTCGAGCAATATCAGCAAATGCTTCATATTGTCATAATGAACAGCTGTAGAACTCGCGAAACTTATACCAACTGAGCTCATCAACATTAAATTTATTTCTTCAGAACTGTCCTTTCTAACTTTCCTATATTGCAATCCAGTGGAAGATTGTGTTTGTTTATAACGACAATGAGAGCAATACTAGAAAACAAAACATTAAACATAAATCACTCCATAAAAATTAATCTTTCTCTCACTAGGGCACATCACTTCTTTAAACATATTCTTCAGTGTAATCTCGATATTACGTACCTCAGTTTAGAATACTTTTCAGTATTAAGTACATATTTTACATCCCTGCTCAAGTCCCATGCAATATAATAGGAAGATATTTAATTTTTACAGTTCCAATACTTATGATCATTTCATTATTAAGTATGAAAAGTTGTACATTAAAAATTAGTAATTGGCTATTACTTCTTTAATTCATTCACAGATATTTATTAAGTTTATATTAGAATTAGAATTAGCCCATATTATCCCTGATGGGCAAGGGCCTCTTGACTGGGAAGGTGGCTTTCTGGCTATCCTGCCTATCTATTGTAGGAAAGATCCTCATTCCTCTCTTGTTGCTTCTATCAGTAGTCTCTATTCACGTCGGTCTTTAGCCTTTGTAGTCCATTTGGTCCCAAAGTGGAGTTTTAAGTTGTCTCTCCATCTTCTCTTTTGTCGTCCTACTTTTCTATGGCCAATTCTTGGGTCCCAAGCTGTTGTTTTATGTGCCCATCTGTTGTGATCCATCCTCATGACGTGGCTTGCCCACTTCCATTTAAGGTACAAGGCCGATGTTGTTACGTCTTTGATGCCTCTCATCTTCCTTAGGGATTCTATCTTGCAGTCTGACACCCAGAATCTTTCCATTTTTCTCTGGCACGTTGCTAACATTTTTCTTTCTCTGTTCGTCAAGGACCACATTTGAGCTCCATACAGAAGGAGGGTTAAAACGCAACTGCCCATTATGTCTTTCTTTAGTTTGATGTTATAGGCCTTATTTGTAAGGATAAATTTTAAACTCCAGAATCTTTGTAATAATGTTTGGCAAAGGCATAGTGTGTTGTGGAATAACTTATCACATTATTTATTGTAGAATCACAATGATTTTGTACCGACCGGTTGAATTGTAAAATGTTTGGTTTTGACAATATTTGCTTGTTTCAGTATGACATACTTTTCAGAATCAAGTTTAAATATTTTGTTTTTCTGATGTACTTTACACTGAGATTTCACTGTAGGCCTACTCTTAATTCTATTGCTCAAGTACAATGCACTAACGAATTGACTGACCATGTTAATAAGAAGAACTGTCACTAAACAAATCTGAAAACTGAATTTTTTAAAATATTAATCTGAATGAAAAAAATCAATTCTTGCATTTTGTATTACCGGTACTTTTAAGAGAGTTCCTGTGATCTAGTGACAGCTGAATAAATTTTTTCTTGTCCCCTCTAGATTTTTAGCATTTAAAATCATAAAAATCTATTCAAGCTGTACTTTGAACATTTTCTTTAAATAGCTTTTGAAATGTACAGTACATCAGCTTTTATTTGTGATATTGTTTTCTGAAGGTACACTAAGACTATAACTACAGTAAAATGAGAGAGATGCATACCTGTAATGTTGAGACCACTGACTATAATACATTTAACAAAGACGCTTGATATGAATCAGTTTGTGTTACAGTTTGTAAAATCAGTCGTGAAAGTCAGCTTTATAAGTATCACCCTTGTCTTCACTGGTAAATAAGTGTTTAATCCCTCCACACTTCTTTTAAAAGTATATAATTTATTGTAATATTCAATATCTTAATTTCAGCGTCTGTAATTTGTGTTAATAAATTATTTTATCTGGTGGAGTGGTTACCTCCTTATGATTCAGTTCATTTTGTTTTGGGGTGGTGATATATATAAAAATCTTGCTAAATCTGAAGGCCCCCCTCTGAAATTTGATTTTCCTCCCTCAAAAACTTGACCCTGTCGACAGGCCTGTTCACTGGGTTTTGTATGAGAGTGTTGGTTGATACAACTGATTTTTCATTTTGTATATAGATCTCAAGCATAAAAAATAACAATTTACATTAAAAATATCTAACTAAGCTAACTAAGAAAATGGTGTTGCTTGCATAGTGCTGCTCTAGGCCTCGGATTTGAGGCCTATTGGAAAATCCAGCCATGGATATATCCTCGATTCCATAAGAAATATAAATGTTTTGTAATAATACCTATTTGAATCCAACTAGTGAAAATGAACTAGATGTTTCAGAGTGATTTATTTGGTTTGTTCCTACAGTCAATTCATGTGCTGTCAAGTACTACGATGTATGCACACATTGTCAGTTTAAATGCCATATGCGCACAATGTAACTTTTCCGCATACTCACAATGTGCAACACATCGTGGTATGTGACAATATATGACTTAGCCTTAGAAACAGACCTATTAAGTACTGATATCTGTAACGAATAAAACAAAAAATTCTAATGTACTAAAGAGGACCAGTATTCCAGGGTTATAGTTGAGGAAACAATTACAACAATACCAAGAATTGAGCAAAAACAAACAGAACACAAATTATGAATATTGTAATAATAGGCTACAACTTCTAAATTGATCAGTAGAAAATTTCTAATGTGATAAATGTCACTATTTTCTTACTGTAACAGTCCTTGCAGAAATTCTTTGGACTCATAAATCTAACTTTCTCATACATTGAAAAATAAAAGCAATTCTTATGAATATTGAGTATGAATCAGGAAATTAAAGCTGTGAACTGAAAAGAAGACTAGCACAAAGCTGGTTTGCCAGTGGAAAATAATCTTTTATTTAACGGTTTCATCTCATCGTCAGTATTCATAACTTCTGCACAATTTCTAATGTGATAAATGTCACTATTTTCTCTTTGTAGAATGTGTTACACATACACATACGTCCTTTAAATGGTCATTCTTCTTTAATCCTTCTTTCATAGTTCTTAAACATGTCTCTAACGAGTTACCAGATACGAACCAATGCTACCAGGAATGGGATGAGAAATAGTTAACCTAATAAAGATAAGGTAAAATCAGAACAGAATAAAAGCACACGAACTGGCTTGCACCGAATCAAAATTGTGTTTTTAATCAATGCCCATTGAAATTGTTTCAATTTCCATATGTCACACACACATTCATACATATATGTATATTTATGTAGGGAGTTGAAATTAAACTGAACTTCACTTTTGGTTTACATTATTGGTGATGTTATCTTATTTACATAGTAGTAACATAAATACTGTTATATCTTCTAAAATAAAAAGATGAAATATGGATAGAGATATTTTAATATAAATATTAGATGGAAATTTACAGTGAAGTGTTCAAATCTGTAGCAAGATTGAGATCGGAAATATACACACAAAACTTCACTAAAAAGGTATATTTACCCAGAATGATCATTTCAACGGGTCTTCCCGCCATCATCAGTCGGAATCAGCTGATGATGGCGGGAAGACCCGTTGAAATGATCATTCTGGGTAAATATACCTTTTTAGTGAAGTTTTGTGTGTATATTTCCGATCTCAATCTTGCTACAGAGATATTTTAATTTGCATTTAATATGATGTTCTTACATGTATTGGCTGACTTAGCACCAGTCAGTTTTCAAAATGGCTAACGTTTGCACCCACATTGACTTAGTCTTTCTGGCCACTCATCTGCTCCAGGACGCATGATATCCACTGGGAACTCCACCACTGCTGCCAATAAAGAACTGTCATCCTCTCAATTGTGGAGTGCCTCTTATTGTAGATAATACCCTCAAGCATTGACCACACTCTGTAGTTCAAGGGTTTGAGGTCCAGCTTGTTAGTCTGCAAATCTGCAGGTGATATAAAATCTGTTATTTTGTGCTCCAGCCTCCCTTTGAGTTGATTTTGCCTTTTGAGCTTGAGCATAATTTTCCTGTAAACTCCAGTTATGATTGCAGAACAGTGAATTGTTTGAGCCTTTCACATTCCTAGTTTGGTTTTCACACCCTCTTCATAAAATATGCAGCTGTGGGGCAGCAGAATAACCTCCACCACCATACCATTTCTGAGGAGACAATGTGGTCCCTCTGAAATTTTGCAGTTAGTTCGTGGGATTCCCACGAGCTAGATGCATACACCCTATCATTTTGGTGGTTGAAATTTTCTTCAATGATGAAGATCTTTTCATTAGTAAATCCTCTGATGTCCAGTGTGTGCATAATGCTGTAGAAGGCATCTGCATTTCATCACCCTCTGCTGAGTTGAGATACTGTCTGGTACTTCAACAATAAGTTCTAAATCCAATATCCTCACTTATTAGCCTGGACATCAATGTTTTGGAAATATATATCTTGCGAGCCATCATTATCTGTTAAGAGACCACATTTCAGCGACTTCAGCCTTTGCCTTCAGAGCTGTTGGAGTCCTCATAGTTCGAGGGCAACCTTATCTCAGATGGTCCGTAGAAACCCTGGTTTCAATGAATCGCTGGATGGTCTGATGCACAAATATGCTACTGATTTCTAGATTTTTAGTGTTTTGAAAGTGTAGCATACAGATTTCACAGCCTTATGTAACCCTATCACAGCAACTCTATTTTTGTAGACTACCTATTCCATATTGAAAACTGCAGGTATACACTTCCTCTTTCACGTACAAACTCACAGTGAACCAGGGTTTAAGACAGCACATGGGAAGCTTCTTAACTGTACAGTAGAACTGGTCATACAGCATATTACATCAAAAATTTGTAACAGTATTTATGTTACGACCAGTGAAAGAAGTGGGAAAAAACCAGAGGTGGTATGCTATCCCAAGATCTTTTCCTATCATACCTCAATTTGGATACAGCATACCCCTCCTTTACAACATAATTATTATGTGATATACATGAAGTTGTTCTATATATTCAGTGTTTTTAATAAACTGTCTCCATGAGTAACCAACCCTGCTTTATAGATAATCTCCAAGCAGGAGCGCAAAATTCTCTAACATATTGTTCTAACGATTGATAGATCTTATTTTATTTCAATGAAGATATTTTAAAAGTATTTAAGACCTAATTAAAAGTTAAAATTTTTTACTTACTGAGAAATATTTTTAAAACATCACATCTAGTGGTATAGTCATTCTAAACAAGTATCGATCACAAGTTATCAATTCACACCTTCAATACTGACAAAGGATACCAGTGAAAACATACCAGTGGCTTAGTGATCATGATGAGGATGATGGGTAATTCTACCCAGAGGCAGGTCTGAGAATCCAGAATGGAGCCATGGGGGGATGACTACGACACATGTCCCAGGTCTACCAATCAAAGATGATACCACATAGATTTGCCAGTGCCTTTCACAAGATGAGAATGAGGAGAGACAACACCCAGTCCTGACCCAGGAAGGAAATTTTCTATCTCTGAAAAATCCTTGACCCAGCCGGTAATCGAACCCGTGCTGCTGGGATGGCACACACTACCAACACACCCTCAGTGGCGGACAGTGATCATGAAAAGTAATTAAAATTGCAACTCAAACAGATAATAAAAGGACTGTTAACAATTTTTTCAACATCCACTGATGTTCAGTGACGGTATGCTATTTGACAATTGAAACCAGAGCTGGTATGTCATTGAGCCTTTGAAACCAGTGCTGATATTCCATACCGGTGCATACCACCTCACTTCCCTCACTGGTTATGACTATGTGTATAAAATATGTTTCATCAAAGCTGTACTTGAGCAGAAGCTTTAATTTCTGGTAAGAGTATGTGCTATTAAGTGTTTACTGTAAGTATTTACTATGACCTTTGGAATTTATACAATTAAAAAATGAGAATCAATTTCATTTCCTTCCAAAATTAATTTTCTCAGCTGTTTATTGCATATATCTGTAATTTTGGTTGGTTACTGGTATTCAGAGTCATAATATTTAGGATTCCAGTATGGATGTTTATTCTGGAGTTTCAGGTGCCACATGATAGAATTAAAGCTACAAACTTAAAGCAATGAAACTAATAAATTGTAACATTTATAACTTTCTTTCTTTAAGGAATATCATTTGAAGTATTTACTGGAAGAATGTGTTAACTGTTAAGAAATTTTTTATTTTTATTTGAGAGTTTCAAAAGTTTAGAGATTTGAATAAGATATATAATATTGTGCTGTATTTCTTTATTCATTTATGTTGTAATTTAATAAAATTCACAAATCAAAATCAACAATGCAATAAATTTTCCAGTTATATTCAGAAAAAATAGATTATCTTGAGAACTATTATTTATTGTAAGAAGCAAAGTAACTTAAATTACTTCCATTGTGATTTAGGTAAAATTAATTTCTTATAATCAGAATCGTAGTCATCAACTGAAGGATGTTTTTTAAACAGTTTCTGAATTATAATCAGCTGTTTCTAAGTTTGCAATCTATGTTCCTCTGAAACAAGTCTCTTAGGGGGATGAAATATTTGTAAAATTTTCTTAAAACTTCACATACACAATGTACCTTGTACTATGTTTATTCATAGGATTTTGAGTTTTAACAATGCATGAGCCCTACTTATTGATAACACTAAAATTGAATGTTCAGTTTTCTTGCATAAAAAGAATAATAATGTTTGGTTCATTGTTGAACTGGAATATGTTTAAAGCTGTCTGATGTTATTGACTGATGTTATTTTTACATATTAATAATATCTAACTGAATTCCACAATACTGTTATACCGGTACATAGCATAATTTATACTCTTTGTACATTATACATTTTTATTGTAAAATTATTTAATATTTATGTCACACTACCATAGTACATAATGTGTAAATAACTTTTACATACAATTCTCATTTGTAGTACACAATACAAGCATTACATGAATTATAAACACACAGAAACACATTTGTCAATTTACCTTTTCTAACTCCTTCAGTATTACCTGTCTTAAATTGTATAACTTTCAGGTAGGGAAAAGCATAACCCAGAAATGCAACTTTGAGAGTAGTTATGTGCACATTTATTTTGGGAGTTAATAATATATAATAAGAATAATTATCATGAACATACATGCTAATAAATATAAATTGATATATATTTTGTAAATACAGTGCTGGTATGCAGTGCCAGAATTCTTTCTACTGGTGGACCAGAAGAATGCAAAGGTGGGCCATGAATATGTATTTTAAATCAAGTTTACGTCTCTAAATTGATAAATAATTGAATTAAATTTGTATTACTCTAACATATGTTAAATATTTTGCATTGTAATATGGTCAGAATATTTACAAGAACTCTGGTCTCTGCATTGCTTAGGTTCGATTTCTCACCCCCTTCAGATTTTTAAATGTGAAGCATTGCTAGAACTGGATGCCTGCCCTAGCCTTTCCTTGCTCTGAAATATCAGATATTCCTATTACAGTAACTTTTGAAAGGTATGCAGATCTCACATACTTTAAAACAAGAAATAATTAAGTCAAGTTCATTTAAATTTTCCATTTTTATTTTATTCTCTAATCTTTCATATTCAATTTTGAAAAAAGGCGAAAGGGTAATATTTTTTGGGGGGGATGGGCCATGGCACCGCTCCTGTTACTTGATCATATTTTCTGCAGATGTTTGGTCTTGTCTTATCAGGCTTTAGCAAACTAAGATCAGTACTTAATTGAGATATTAGCTGAAAATATTATGTATATACACTATTGAAGATGGATGTTATATTTCAGAAAGTGATTCGCATGTGTTTGTTGTTATGGGAACCGAATATTTGTCCTGGGGGGCCTTGTCCATTATGGCTTGTATTATGATGAGTGTCGTAAGTAAATTCTTACCGCACGGAAACTCTTAGCGCACGGAAATTTGTTTTGTTTTCATAGCAACAAGATTGCGTGCGGGAATGTCAACTTACGATCCTCGGCAACAATATTCGTAAGTACCACTAATTAGTTAAGTCGTGCAAAAACATTTTTACTTCTAGGTAGAGGAAGTATTGTGTTCGACCCTGAAATTCGAAGTCGAGTTTTTAGTATAAATAGGCCTACACTGCTATTTTCAGAAACATGTCTGTGTATGTGTCTGTGACCAGCCCTAGCTCGAGAACGAAAAATCTTATAAAACACAATTTTTTTAGTGTTTAAGCATCTTCCGGGCTGACGTCAGCGTCAAGGTAGCAGCCACTGAAGAAGTTCCCCACAGCGGGAGCGAAACGTCTGGCGAGACTTGTTATTTTGCCTTTGGACCACGGCCCACAGCCCGGAAGATGCTTCAACGCCAAGATTCCGGCCGTGAAAGCCTCAGATTAACAATTTTTTTACTTTGTTAGGTTTCGTTTGGGAATGTGACACGAAGATTTTTGACGAATTTCACTTATTTTTAATGTTACTTTACATGAAGAAAATTTAGCTTTTTGCCATTTTCTCGAAAACGGCTCAAACGATTTTGTTTAAATTTTGTATGTGACGTGCTTGTACTGAAAGCCAAAACTTTTGTTTGAAACTTTCTTCGCAAAAATTCTCTGTTGCTCAAGGCTTGAATGAAATACTGAATTGTAGAAACTCAGTCTTGCCTGCTTTTGCATTAGGTTGAAACAACTGAATACGCACTGCTTGCAATACGGCCTCTTATTCTGTATCAGAATGTGAAATGAGAAAGGTGTACTGCCCATGCTTAGCGTAAAGAAAGTTACGTGAGTGCATTACGTAAGATTCTGTTTGGTTTGAGTATCCTTTGGGGATGCGATTCACTGTGATATCTACTTTCTCTTCATTCTTTACCACTTTACATTACGATTTACGATTTTATAAAAAAAAAGAAGCTTTTTGTTTAAATGTCCTACCTGAATACCATAATATGCATAATGTAGTGAAGGTATATTAATTATGTATTACAATATATTATCTGAATTCCCAAAACTGTTATGGATTTTTATTAATCACAAGCATCGTCTAAATTCTACATATAAATATTTATAACAGCAATGTGATTAAATGCTTTCTGAACGAAAGAATGTATTGAGTCTTTTGAAAGCGTAAAAAAGATATTTCCACCGTGGCTATGGAAACTGCATTGAGAGACGTAAAAATTTAATGAATTGAGGAACAATCTGAAACGAACTTGAGTGGATCGGAACAATGGTGAATGTTCAACAACAGTCTGATTTTCGATTTGCAGGGATTCAACAAAGAAACATGACTTTTAGTAATCTGTATCTGGTTTCCTATATCCCCTTTGTTGGGGCGAAGGGCCTCCAAGTGGAGGTTTCTGTTACCTATGTGAATTTTGTTACGCTTATTTTCCGAGAGAGGGCAGAGGGACAGGTGGTAAGCTCATCGCCTCTCAAACCTCCTACGGAAACTAAGATTTTTAGTAATAGCAGTAAATAATTGTGATAGTATACAAGTTATTGGGTGGATTTGAGCCCACGGGCTCATTATATTAGCGGCACTGGTCGTAATATGTCCTCCTTCCTGGAGGTGTTTCTCGCGTAACGCTAAGAACCATTCAAAATACTTTTTTTTACCTGTACGAAAGACGGGTAACCAGCTAGTGATACAGTAAAATGCCTTGGTGTCCTCTCAAATTACCTATGAGAGAATGTAATTTTTCCTGAAAACGGAAACTGAACGTCACTATCACCCGTGAGAAAAATGAGCTCTTTTGCTTGGATTGGTCTTTTTATATTTTTCTACAACACAAGATTGTACAGTAGTACTAGACTGTTCGTCTGTGACTACAACTTTGGTTACAACAAAGTCGTACAAGGTTACAATGAAATATAGCCTATTGAAATCTATAACTTAATAAGTGTGCGACAAAATGATAGAAATTGGAAACCACAAGGGATTAGCGCCAATCTGTCATAGTGTTAGATTCATTTACTACTTAAAGGTAATAAGTTAGTTCGAGTCTTCATCGATCGATTTAAATAACCTTGTTTCGATTAACTTAAGAAAATGGCGGACATTGAGTGTTCTAGTGAGGAAAGCTGTGTTCTATGTTGTATTTTATGTGGAATATTCAGTAGTGACAGTGGTAAAACTATACGGGTTGTCATTATTGTACCTTCATATTTCATTCGTAGTGATTTGATTAACTGGACTGGCTCTTCTTGTGATGATTAGGCTACTTCTTGACAACGCCGGCTCAATTCGCTATCGTAAGTAATAGGCTACATTCTCATCTATTTTTGTGATAATGCAGATATGTTTGTAATTTGGTTAGGTAGACCGGCTGTCTTTATGTTGCCAAGTATTCTTGTAATGATACGAATACGGGGAGCTGCGGTGAAGGGGTCTGTGGATTCGAGTCCCGCCTAGGGCATGGGTTTTTCTATGTGATACGGAAAACAAAGTAAAGAAATGGTGAAACAAGGTAAAACAAGACAAAAAATTAAGGAAAATAAGCCTTTGGCAGGCTAAATTTAAAAAAAACCGTGAAAATCTGCCCGCAAACACGTAATTGCAACAAAGTATAGCCATGGCCCTCTTTATTTAGTAACATCTATAGGTATATTAACTTATGTTATATCCGATGTTCGGTGACCCGAAGCATTTTGATTGGCTCTCTAGGACATAGATTAACCTTCAATATTACAGAAGGCTATGGTTACTGTTGTAACTCGAAGTGATCTCTATTTGTCAGTACATCTTTATAATGCCTGAGCAAATCTGTACAAGTTAAAATAGAAGTTTATGTCAACATTACGTATTCTGTTATGAAAAAGAAATCAGATCGTATAGAAGGTTTGGGTATCAATGCTAATAAGACGGTCCTTCTAAATGCAAATGCAAATAGTCTACTTTTAATTTGTTGGTAGGACTATTGTACTATTTGATGCTATTGTTACAGAACTATTTTGTGTTACATTTTGGCAAGCTGCCACAAAACCAGGACTCCATGGAACTAGGCGGCAGAGAAATATTTTCCCTAACTCCGATAATTGTTTACAATAGTGTTTTTATCGGCCTTTGTGAAAATTTGTACTCATTAATTACATACTTAAGTAATTTTTCTCTACTGATATTTGATTCAAGAAGAAGTGTAAGATTTATGTAATGTTTTCCCATTTTGATATACCAAATAAGGTTACATTTCCCTCTGGTTTATTGTCCCTTTCTGTTCCTTCTACATGTTCGTTCCACTCTGACTCTTCTCTTATTAACCAGTCACCAAAATCTTGTACTTCAAACTCTTGACTTAGATTATATCACAATTCCTTGCCTTGTCCATTAATATCCTTACTGTGATATCACAATCATCATCTAATTTCTATTATTTGACTTTCCCGCGCTCTCTTTATGTATTACAGATCTACTTAGAAAAACAATGTGCTTAAGTTTTTTCTGAACCAAAAATGTCTTGAGCATTTTCAAATGGTATATAAATATAGCCTATACTGTATATACAGTATTTCGGCGGTGGATGTGAAAACTGCGCTGAAAGTCGTAAAAATTTAATGAACTGAAAAAGATTTCAAATGATCGTGATTGAATTGGAACAATAGGAGATCATAGTATATATATCAACAGCAGCCTGATTTTCGTTGTACAGCGATTCAACAAAGAGACAAGATTTTTAGTAACAGCAATACATAATTAACTTATAGTAGTACACGGAAAACTAGGGCTTGAGTCCCACGAGCCCATATAAGTTGGCGCCACTACATACATTACTTAGAGAGTAGATTCGGAGTGACCACCAAATAAAGATAAAAAAAGGGGGCCCTTGATGGTAAGACTTTAACTTACATTGCATAGAAAATAGATCTGAAGGAACTACCAAATAAAAATATGAGAAAAGAGGGCTCTTGACGATAAGACTTATTTGCTTCCTGCAGAAAACTTAATTTGCGTTGTGTTTTCTAAAAAAAGATGTAGACCTATTGTGTTTTGTTATTACTGCCAAATGTATAAGTTCGAAAGGCAGAGGAAATCTTTACACATCCATGGTTATCTGTTTTTTTATATATATTTCGAAAGAAAGTTTTTTTTTTTGGGGGGGGGGGTCTTAGATTTACATGATAAGCAAGATTTAAATATCTTTTGAGAGTTCGGCTCTTGTAATACCTTGTAAGCTTTACAAATGCCTTTTTTTAAAAGTGCAGAAAGTGTTAATTTACACCCAGCCGTTTCAGTATGACAGAAACAGTGATAAATATACCGTACATGAAAGCTGAACATTCCATAGATGGCGTCCATTCCTTGCGGAGTGTACAATAGTATGAAATTATTTTTATAAACAGGCAGAAAGACACACACGAAATCTTAAAATTGCATTTATACCGTAGCCTTGGTTGGATTTTTCGGGATCGCCCGTAAAGTTCGATCACTTACTTTTCAGTGTCCTTGTGTTTCATGACGCGAACCACATTTCGAAATAGGCTGTATGCTGGTCCCTGCCCCTTCTCAATACATCTTTTATATTCGAAATGCAGAGTGACTTCAGCCAGGTTGTGCGTGATCGAAAAGAACATGCTGGTGTAGTAGACACAAATTTATTTAATTATACTGTAGCTTGCGTTTTGATTGATTATTAAATGTTACGTAATATCAGTCACATATGGGGAAATAGCAGCATTGACCAGGATCTGATTTTTGGATAAAACACACAGGGTGGAGGTACAATAACTGTAGATTAGAGGAGGCAATAGATAACATTAAAAGTAATGTAAACTCTGTTTTGCGTTTTATGATTAGATCTATGGTTTATGAAATAATTACATTAATGGCAGCAGCGCACACCTAGATATCTATTCAGTAATAATACTAACTTATTCATCTGCTGATATGAAAAACAAAAAATAGTCCGACGCCGTGGGTGAGTCGGTAGCACGCCTGCTTTCCACTCCGGCGGCCCGGGTTCGATTCCCGGCCGGGTCGGGGATTTTTCAGTAGTGAAAGATCCCCTCCACGGGTTCAGGACTGGGTAGGTTAAGTCTTAGGTTAAGATAATGCACATTGTGCGCGATTTCTTAATTATTATTATAAAAACAAATAGTAGGACGACACCGATACGGATAATAATGATCAAGTAATGCGGAATTAAAGTTTAGGAACCAGTTTTTTTCTGAGAAAAGGGACAAAACTGTATTTGATTTCTTGTTTTTGTTTTTGGCGAAAGAATAGGCTGTTAAAATCTGCAGTTTACTTCTTTCACCCTGAGTACAATAGCAGTAGTGAGTGCTCATTTTTAATTCCTCTTTCCGCATTGTAGTAAACTATTGGTAGAGGAAGTATTATGTTCGACCCCAAAATACGATGCCGAGTTCTTAACAAATACACATTTTGAGATACCTAAAAGTTTGCAGATGATACACCAATAAAGTGTGTTTTGAACATGACCAATACCTACACTGTTTCAACTTTCATTAATATAGAGTAAAATACATAGGCTAATCGGAATAAAAGGAAGCGGGGCATTTGAGCGTCCCCAATAAAACTTTCAGGACCGCAGTACATTTCCCCCCCCCCCCCCCAAAAAAAAAGAAGAAGAAAAAAAACTGTCCCGGGAGAAGTGGAACGAATGGACACCCTTTACTAACAACTAAAACTTTCATTTCCCAATAAATTCTATAAATGAGAACGGTAGTTATAAGCCACTCATTTCATACACAAACCTAGGTTTAAGTCTTGCCTCGCGAACAATGCTACTTTGAACGAGGCTGAAACAAGTGAATGCGCACTACTGCAATACAGTTGATTACTCTATACTTACTTAATGGCAATAGACAATTCCTCAGCAAGCTTAAGGAATATTTTATACTTTGTGGAACCCGAAGGGTCATTGCCGCGCTTACCTGAGCCCGCCATTCAACCTTATTCTGTGCTAACTCCGTCGCAAATCCTACATCCCTTAAATCTATCCTAATATTATCCTCCCACCTACGTCTAGGTTTTCCAAGTGGTCTTTTCTCTTCGGGTCTCCCAGTCAATACTTTTGAGATATGTCTTTCCTCCCCCATGCGCGCAACATCGGCTGTGCTGTGAATATTTCACTTTCTACACTTTGGACATCTCCATGTACATTTAATGATTGATTAAATAAATTTTTCCATCTATTCAAAATATTGTTCGGAGCCGTTTAGGCAGTGCCAACGGGATCCAACGGGATCCAAAGACATGCTGTACGCAATGGGGGTGATTACATCGAAGGTCTATAAAACTTAGAACCTTGTGCGTGAGCTATGTATGGAGAAATAAAATAGTTGCCACTATTAAAAAAATCAACCCATGTGAATAGGCTATGTTAAAGAGGACAAGGAGAAGAAAAATGATTTTCCCAATTAGTTTTGTATAAATACAAAGATATATTATAGTACTTTGATTCAAGTGACAACCAATTATGTACATACAGTCTACACTCTACTTGATTATTTAGCTATCTAAACACTTGTGCTATGAGCATTTGAAGAGTCTATGTTGATGCAGTTAGTTTCTTGAATGGCAATAGATTTACTCGAGGACAAATTTTGGTCTTGCAGATAGGCCTGAGTTTTTTGTAGTGCTGTGATAGATACCAAACTTCCTGCTGGTGCCTGAAAACAAGTGACATTAATAAACAGATATATCACAAGAAGAGTGGTTTCAAGAATGCATGTTAACAATATGAGCGTAAAACCAGCAAGTCTAGAAGCCCATGAAGCAGACTGAATTCCCACAACATGCAAACATCCTTTTTGAAAAACTTCACTTATTGTGCATGACTGACTTGTATTTAAGTTTTTACAGCAAGAACTGGGAATTCCTTTGCGTATTTTGAACCAGTCTTCAAATGAATCAGCTCCACAACATGACAATTCTGTTTGAAGTTCGTTTACACGGCCCCTGTACCTTAAAGAATTATCATACCGAATCATAGCTTCCATCAGTGTATTATTTAGTGAACTTTTGAATACACATTCAGATAAGGAGAGGCGTTGGTAGTCAGGCTCATCTGAAATAATGCGATAATTATTTGTATGTGCTATTTGGATATCAATCCTCTTTCTATACTTTATGCTTTCGTTTACGCTCGCTGATAGGCCTACAATAATAGCACCAAGATCTATCAACAAGATTGTTAGAAGTCGTTTATTAATAATGCTATCGTTATGCAGAAGATAAAGAAACCAGCATACACTAAAAGAAAGGATAGCTGTTCCAGCTGCAAGAAGTGCAGAAGTAAAAAAACTATCCACCATTTCAGAATTGAGAGTATCCATGAGATGTGATTTCCATAAAACACCCCACACAGAAATGATAAGCAGTAGAAGAGATGTTGTCAGTATTAAAGTCAGCGACAAAAATATCAGGAAGTTTGGCAATTCGTCTTTGAGATTGACACCTTCTTGTTTAGGTACACATACAGGAACACTTCGACGAGGACGCGGTAACACTGCAGAAAGCATAGAATATATGGCCATAGATTCCATAGATGAATGAGATTGGTCAAGGGCATCGTCAGATGTGACCAAGTTTTCTTTTTTCGACTCTTCTGTTGTCCTGTCTTTCAATACCCTCATACTGAGGCCTTCCTGTCTTTCTACCTGCAATGGAAGACTACGTCGAGTTCTTGGAAAAAGCCCTGACAGGAAAGTTTGCAAGACTGTAGATTCTGGTAAAGAATGTGAGGAGTCCATACTTTGTCAGTCACTATATTCCACCGCCGTCTCTAGAAGGCAGTGCTATATTCAATTCGTTGTGACGCCTTTATGCATGGCCTTCTTCATTAAAACAGAAAGAGGGCCGTGCTTTATGTCAGAGAAATATGATTTACATATAAAATACCACTGCCTTCTAGACTGAATTAGTTGTGTATTACTCCAGACGGCGGTGTTAAATACACATGCAGAAGACGGAATTACTGTTGATCATGGCCTTCTGCCTAGGTATATTATAAAATGCTAGTTCTTCATGAATTGAGAATTGCTGGAGTAATGTTGACTAAAGCTTTGGTACATCATTATTTTGTAGGCCAGGGTCAATTGGGCAACCAAATACTGGCTCCCTTCCTCTTCTCGGCTTACAGAAGGTATATTCATTGTAGTACAGGAAGAAATGGACCTGAACAACATAAAAATTGGTACATTCACAAAACTTTGATTATAGCCCCTGCCCCTATTTATAATACAGTTAAAGAATCTGAAAGATTTCGTAATGAACTGAAAATTGCATTTCTACTTTTTTTAAATATTTAAATGGACATATAACTATGAATTGAATACTGTGTGTTTTGGACATTTCTGAAACAATAGGCACAAAATCTTAATAATATGTCTTTCTCTGTATAATTATCGAATAAAAAGAAATAGGGCCCTGACGTAAATTGCCTTTCTCTTACAAAATAGAGGTAAGTGAAAAAATAGACTCGTCTTTCTTATTAACGTTTAGAAATCATTACACACAAAAAATTACTGGCAGAAATGATACCGCTAAGCTGTACCCTGCAGAATTTTGATACGACGAACATTTAACCAGTTACAATACTTCCCCTTATTGTCGGATCGCTGTGGCCTAGTGGATGACAGTCGACAAGTTTTGAGGCTGTGTTCAATGTACGCGGGTTCGATCCCTGCTTAGTAAACATAAATCCCATGTGTGTAGTTGTACTCCTGCGGGATAAAATTTCTCCACACTGCACTGGTTACGTTTAGAGGCCTAAGTTGCAGTGCACAACTCCCACTAAATAATCACATCAAACAGATCATTGCTTTCGTGAACTTATGATTCGTAAATAAAAGTCTTATTCATAGACTTGCATTAATGTATCGATTCCCGTCTAAATAGATACCCATACCGCGATTTAAATATTGTAGTACAACAAATTTGATTTATAATTTCCTACGTTTAAACCAATTCGACTTTTTAGTATTTACCGGTATATAATAATAATTATAATAATAATAATAACAACAACAACGTTAACGATACCAATAATGAAAGATGTTATGTCTTGAAGGAGACGTGCTAGGACATGGCAGTGTTTTGCAGAACCAGACGACAATATAATCGATAGAGTTCAGGGCATTAGGTTTGAAGAAATATTTAAACATGACAGAGTATTCCATCACCTTGGAACTTACCAACATTCATGCCAGTTGTCGACCAAGAGCTAAGCTTAGCTCACATACAGTGAGGGATTTCATATATAGTTGTGCTGGATTTCATATGTAGTTTTGTTGGCACAACTACATATGAAATCCCGCACTGTATGTGAGCTAAACTAAACCAACTTAGCTTAGCTCTTGGTCGACAACCGGCATTATGCCCTTCAAGCAGTCTAATTGCCGTTGTGGTGTAGAGGATGCGCTCTCTCTTCTCAAGCAGCGGACCGGATTCGAATCCTGGTCGGGACAAGTTACCTGGGTGGGGGGGTTTGCCGGGGTTTTTCCTCATCTGCGAGACAAATTTTGGGTAACTTTAGGCCCGGATATCATCTGGTCGTCATTATCATCTTCATTCTCTCCTCGCCTTGTTCAGAGCGAATGCGTACGTGTGAATGGTGTGTCTCGTCCTATGTGTTCGTGATGCCTCGGCATTGGGCTGGCCGCTGATTACTCATCCGGGGAGTCCTTCCATGTCCTTGTCTGGTCAAAAAATATGTATGTGATCCATAGATAATCCCTACAGGCCGCGGCCCTTTAAGGCGGCGTGGATTGCTTAAATGCCCCTGAAAGGGAGAGGTAAAACTAAGGTAAAAGAAAGAAAGAAAGAAAGATAGTCTAATTAAGTGAGCGAGACGAGCTACATTTTTGCACTTACCGAGAGCACTATAACAAAGCAGCAATGTTTGGTTTAGCAGGAAGACAGTTTCAGTTAAATACATAATTTTTTTTTTAATTTGAATTTAGGCCTACTTCCTGTAACAGTTTCAGTTGGTCCATATGCATGGTTTCGAAATATGGCCAAAGATCCTTTCGATGGTGCCAGTGCAATATTTTCCAGAATGTTTTTAGGAAGGCTAAACTTTCGGCAGTTACCAAATAACTGAACCTGCGTTCATTGAACACAGCATCAAAACTTGCCGACTGTCATCCACCACAGCGATCCGACAATAAAGAGGTAGTATTGTAACTGTCCTTCCTCTTCCAAGTTCAAATTTTTGTTGCGTCAGCTAGGATCAAAGATATACGACTCTGTCGTATTGGAGAGTTGAATAATATTAACAGCGATAGCCTATTGATATTGTATTTCTATTTTATTAATAATGAGTAAGCATAATTATAACAAATTTCAGTTTCTTATGCTCACACTTTTACGTACCGGTATTCGAAAGACATTCTTCTCAGATATGAAGTAACCCGGCAGAAAAGCAGAAACCAGGCATTACTGAAAAGAACCGAAGGACCTTAACTAATAGACATCAGTTCAAATTCAATCAATCCGTTGACCAGTAATACACTTGTCAACTTTTCTAGGAACTGAAAGTAATCTTAAAAACAACATTTTTTATTTTTTTTATTTATTTTTTTACCCCTGATGGGAGTAGTAAGTTATCGACCTTATCCTCCAGAACGGATCATGGTAAAGTTTTCAACGAAGTATTTGCATAAAGTCTTTACAATATGTATATTATTTATTATTATTATTACATTAAATTATTTACATTATTTGACATTTAGTACAAGTAAAAACAAATAAAACCAACAGAAAATACTATTTCTAATTTAGCATTTAAAAAATAAGGTATGCCCCTATATGAGCAAAGCTCGTGTTTAGGGGATATAGTAGATTAAATATAAATCTAATTATATATCAATGCACAGTATACTACAAACGAAAATTATAAATGTATGAATACAATGTATACAAAAATAATTTTGCAGTGGTTTATATAGAATTTACAACAACAACAAAATAGAATAAATTGGGTTGAAACATTGAAAGACCAAACAAAATTAAAGTTGTGCTATTAATATTTTTTGTTTAATTTTCCTCTTAAAATGTTTAAGATCTGAATTTAATACAGAATTATGCATCTGAATAAAGAAATACAACATACGTGCCATGAATTTATGTTATAAACTAAGTTACGAAGCTCAAAATTTTGGTAATAATAAAGCTAAGCCGTTTCCAGTTCCACGTGCAATTTGATGAAAAAACCTTAAAACATGAATTTTATTCTGAATGATTGTAGAATAAATGTTGCAAAGCGTATGTTTTAAATTAGTAACACCTAACGTAAGGAAGGGTTAATGAACGATTACTCAAATTATAGAAGATGACATAGGACAGTATGTGATGGACGTTGTCGGAAATGATAAAACATTGTGCAATGCAGGTTCGTTGTACGAGAAAGTTTTTGTAAGGTGTATCATACACGATTTGCACGTAGCATATGCGTGAAACTGTATAGATCTCTGCTTTTCCTCTTAATACTAAAGACAAAACATGGTTTCAAATAATTCTAATAGTTCTAATTTACAATAAAATTGGAATCGTACATTAATTTTCAAGAGGCTTTTCAGACCCTGATTTCAATTTAACCATCGTGGTACTTAATGTCATATTTTCTTAATTACGTGGAAATCCCTGCACGAAGTCCGAAACACGCTGCTGAATTGCATATTTAGGGTCATCATGGTGCACCTGTTTAAAATACCTATATACATTCCACACTATTTCCCTGCTCTGTGAAACACTTTACTACCACCAACCTTTTTGCTAGGATAACTACATTTGCCTTCCATTGATCTTATTAGCGTATCACACTTCACTATCGAATGCTGTGAGGCTAAGATGTTTTTACACGGTCCGTACAGTAAGTACTGGCAGGGAACATCACGTGCTATGAAGGCCAGGCAGGTCTAGATTACGTCATTGTAGCCTACTGCGCATCCGTTTGTTTGGCTCAGGCATTACCGATGGAGTTATAGCTGTGTGAACAGTAAACCTATCGTCCAAAAGGAAGAAAAAACCTTAGATCTGCTCTTGATCTTGAAATGGAATAAAAATAAAAATAAACGTCGTTCTTAATGACTTCAAGGAACTCTTACAACCAAGATACGACACTCTGAAGACGATAAACACATGACTAGGGTTCGGATGTTTATGACTTTATTTATTAAATGAGAAATTTCCTCAAAACAGAGGTTTGTCTCCAACCAAACAAATACATCAGTCAAGCACTATCACATAACTCAACCTGACACACAAAATATGATACCACCATTCAGAACTCTACACTGCTCACTACATTTCGCCACTTATCCCTGTCTTGTACATCTTCCTCCACTAAACCAAATCTTTCCATTGACATGTGTACATTCTGTATCCAGGTAGTAGCAGGTCGTCCTCTTCCTCTTCTTCTCTTACTTTGCCATTCCTGTACGATTCTAGGTATTCTTTCTTCTCCCATTCTACGTACATGTCCATACCATCGAAGTCGTTTCCTTTCAATTGTGACTGCACTCTCTTCTTCTACTTCCATAATACGTCGTATTTCCGTATTCCTAATCCTATCTTTCCTAGATATCCTGGCAGACCGTCTCCAGAAGTCCATTTCCAGTGCGTTCAATCTGTTAACCTGTTTTTTATTTAATGTCCATGTTTCTGCTCCGTAAAAGACTATACTCTGTAGTATGGTTTTGAATATTTTCGTTTTTGTACTATTGATTATATTTCTACTCCATAAAATTGAATTTAACATTCCTATTATTTTCTTTCCACTAGTAATCTTTTGATTAATATCCATATTTGATGTCCCCTCTATTTCCAGAATTGAACCCAGGTATCGAAAATTTTGCACTTTTTTAATCCGTCTCCCATCAATGTATAGCTCATCTAGATCATTCGTCAAATATTCTGTCTTATCATAGTTTATCTTCAGTCCCCACCTTTGATATTCCATTGACAACTGACGACATACATAATTGGCATCTTCTCCATCCTGCGTTACTATTACCTGGTCATCTGCAAACAACAGGTGGTTTAAATATATTTCTTCAGAAACCTCCAATCCCATCCTTTTGCATTTCCTAGACCAGATACGAAGGCTGATGTCTATATATATTTTGAAGAGTGTTGGTGACATGGGACATCCCTGAAGTAATCCTTTGCTTGTTCCAAATTTCCCAGAAAGTTTCCTCCCTATTTTAACCTGGCAGACATTGTGTCTGTATATTTGTTGTATTATTTTTATTACTGAAGTATCTATGTTAGCCATATTTAATGCCTTCCAAAGCAGTTTCCTTGGTACAGAATCATATGCTTTTTCAAGGTCTATGAACACCAGACCAATATTCTCTCCCTTTCTATTGCATTTCTCTAGAACTTGCCTCAGCGTGAAGATATGATCTATACAGGATCTTCCCGTTGTAAATCCACATTGTTCTTCTTGAGAGACGAATGCATTCTCTAAGTTCCTTTTCACTATTTTCCCCAAAATTTTTATAAGTGGATTCAAAATACAAATTCCTCGATAGTTGTTTCTATTTTTTCGATCTCCTTTTTTAAATATTGGTATAATTTGTCCAGCTTTCATGTCTTCTGGTAATTTATCTCCCCCTAATATCTTATTCAACAGTTCCTTTATTAATTTGATTATCTTTTGACCCCCATATTTGATTAGTTCTAAGTTGATCCCTCCCGGGCCAGGTGATTTTCCATTTTTTCCACTTATTACTGCTTCTTTCACTTCAACTTCAGATATTTGCAATTCTACTCCTGTCCAGTCATTTCCAAATTCTTCTTCTATAAAATCTCCTCTATCTTCTTGCAAGAGTTTCTGAAAGTGTTCTTCCCATTCCCCAATTGTTATCAATTGTAGATTTGTTCCAGACTTCGTTTCCTGTCTGAGTCCTTTTAGTATAGACCATGCTTCTTTAGATCTTCTAAAGCCGAGTTGGCTATTTATATTGGCACATGTTTTTTCCCATGACTCATTTTTCGCCGTTCTTATCATTCTCATAGCTATATTCTTCTTTTCTTTATATAACTGTCTTGTTTCTTCTGTTTTTGCATTGAGCCATATGTTAAATGCTGTCCGTTTTTCTTGTACCATCTGTTGTATTTCTTGCGTCCACCACTCTGTTCCTTGTTTGCGTCTTCTATTTACATTGGTTCCTAACACTTCATTTGCTACTCTTTTTATACTCGATCTGATATAGTCATAAGTTTCTTCTGCATTTCCTTCAAATGACTCATCTAATAGCTGTTCCATTCTAGTTGTATAAAGTCTTCTTATACTTTCATCCTGTAAACTGTCGATACAAAACTTCTCTTCCCCTTCATTTTCTATTGCCTGCTGTTGGGTATCCGTCTTATTCCTTTCCCTTGACCAAGGCCAAAAACTTTTCATTTTTAATAGATAATGATCCGAGCCACATATGGCTCCTCTATGAACTCTAGCATCAATAACTTTGAAAGTGGTAGATTGTTTAGTGATAATATAATCATTAATTGCTCTAAGATCTCGAGAGTTTTGTTGCCATGTATATTTGTGTACATCTTTGTGTCTAAAAAATGTATTGCTTATCTTAAAATCAAATTGTTCACAGATATTAATAAGGCGCTCTCCATTATCGTTGCGCTGTATTTCCCCATGCTTTCCTACAACCAGCGACGAATCCATACTTCCCACTCTCCCATTAAAATCTCCCATCATTATAATTTCCTTTCTTCTCGGGATCTTTTCAATTGTATCTTGTAGTGTTGTCCAAAAAATATCCTTACCTTGCTCATTCGTATCATTTGTCGGTGCGTATACTCCGATTATTACAATTTCTCTAGAAAATAAGGTCATTTCGAGTAATATAATCCGTTCATTTATGAAATCCCATGTAGTTATATTATTTTTCCATTTCTTCTTAATCATAACCGCTACACCTGCCTTGGCTCTCTTTGCTTTGGATACTCCACTCCATATGTGTACATACTCGCCGATCTCCTCCTCTCCTTTCCCTTTCCTTTTCGTTTCTGATAGTACTGTGATGTCCATACCAAATGTGTCGAGCTCTGCTGGTAGTATATCTATTTTTGTCGAGATGCCTTGTACATTCCAGCATCCAAAAGAGATTTTCCGTTTTTCATCGCCTGTTCGTCTACCCAAAATCCAGTTCTTCCGAGGCATATTGTTCGGTTTTTTAGCATTTTAATTTTTACGTGGATGAGGAGCTGGCCCACCGCACAACCCCCTACTGGGAGGATCCGGGATTTGATTTCGGAGTTACCTTCTCCTAGATGAGTTGCCTTCACTTTGGCTTGAGGCCCATCTCCCCGGTTTTCTGTTAGGGTTCCTTCCCTTAGTCTTTGACAATCCAATGCCCAACTACAAGACAGCAGTGCCTGTTGGTCCGCGGGAGGTATTTCATTTCCCTCCTACCACCCATATCTGGGAGGCTTTCCCCTATCCGCCACCTGGGGACGCGCCCTCTAGGGGTTACAGGCTCCCCCGACTTTATGACTTTAAAAAGTGTAAAATATGACTGCAAATATGCCCTGAAAAATTACTAAATATAACTCAAAAATTCTAAATATGACCTATTAAGAGTGACATATTTTCAAAAAATAAATGTTCCAATTTAAAACGTTTAAATACAGTAAATTCTTACATCACATTAATTCAATCAGATAATTTCTTTTTAACAATTTCTGTGATTTACAGTTTTTCTTGTAATAAACTGCTATTTTTAAAGAATTTGCTTCTGTTTGCTCGCTTCATCAGCTCCAAATACTCGTAATATTTTGTAGTCCTTGCGTGTCCCTATAAAATATGAACAATTCCATTAATTTTAAAATTCAAGTTACTGTTAAGTTGGCATAAACATTAAATTAAATAAATAAATTTCAAATTTAATTCCACCATATAGTACATACACTGTATAATTGTGCTCTTTTACCGAATTTATAACTGAAATATGACGTTAAATTACAAATATGACCGAAATATAACCTAGACCGTGAAAATTGTCAAAATATGACTTTATATGCAAAATAAAAACGGTTCAATTTGGATAACAAATGTGCCATTCGTGTTTAATTTGTGTTTGCAGCGAGAACGGAGGTCAGGATAAAAATTTGACATTTCATAAACATCCGAACCCTACACATGACGATAGAAGCTTTTTTTTTTCATGGAATTTATATCAGCTATTATTTCCTGAAGATATGTAGAACTACAGTCAGAAATTCATGTATCATTCTAAGGGCTTAAAATATATTTTCCTTATAAATCACAAAACTACTTTATTACTATCATTATTTATAGTGAAATGTGTTATTTTTTTTAAAGATATTCCTTAGTTTTACTATAATACTGTATGAAGTTTACAATTTTAATTAATACTGTGCTAACGCTAACATCATCCCTTATTTTTGCCATTAAGCTGCTGTATGACTATTTACTTTTACTGTACTAGCTCATCCTCTATTTGCGTTTTCAATATTTGATAATTTTATCACTTCCTCAGTTTTACCTCGCCCGTTGGAGGGATGTTTATGCTGCTCACGCCGCCCGGGCCTTACAGGTTGACTTGCATTCTTTATTCGGGTGAGGAATATCCTGTGGATCACATAATACTTTTTTAACTTAAGGAGATGGAGGGTCTACCAGTAGGAATGATAGCTGCGGCTAACTCCGAGTCAACACGGTGCCCACCAAGCGCATACACTCATTCCGGACAAGACGTGATAATGAGAGCTAGATTGTATCCGGGGACCACAACGGCTTTAAGTTTCCCGACATTCGACACCCAGGAAATGTCCTTCGCTTCCTCACTCATCCCCTATGCCACTTACTTTCTTACTTACTCAATGGCAATAGGCAATTCCTAAGCAAGCTAAAGGAATATTATCTATTTTATGGAACCCGAAGGTTCATTGCCACGCTTACCTGAACCCGCCATTCAACCTTATTCTGTACTAACGCCATCCAACCATCCCTCGTAAATCCTACTTCTCTTAAATCTGCCCTAATATTTTCCTCCCACCTACGTCTAGGTCTTCCAAGTGGTCTCTTTCCTTCGGATCTCCCAGTTGATATGTTTGAGATATGTCTTTCCTCCCCCATGCGTGCACCATGTTCATCCCATTTCATTCTCCGTGATTTAATTACCCTTGCTATATCTGGCGACGAGAACAGATTATGAAGCTCGTCGTTGTGCAATTTTTTTATCTCTCTTAGGCCCAAATATTTTCCTAAGCACCCTGTTTTCGAATACTCTCAGATTATGTTCTTCCGGAAGAGTAAGCGACTATGTCTCACATCCATATAATACAACCGGCAGGATAATAGTCTTATAAATTTTTATTTTAGATTTCTGGACAGAAGACAAGAAGATAGAGTTTCTGAACTGCATAGAAGCCCCCATTCCACAGCAACATTTAATTACATGACTTATTTATATTAAAGTATAGTTTCTTTTAACTAAATTTTTTAAGTTTTTTGTAGCTTGCTGGGACTTCAGTTTTGTATGAATGACGCTTAGAGTAGACCTTGAATACGGTACGTTGAACTAACTCCGGTACATGAGGGAGACACTTCTGGAAACACTTTCTCTCGCAACATAGAGACCTTCGACTAGGTCGGCGATATACGGGTTGGAGAATTGAAGGGTAACAGAAATTCCAAATCCAGCACCCGATGCTCACACCGAGAGCTCGCGAAGTGATTACTCAATGCCGGCCACCCACCTGCCCACTCGTGCAGACACGGCAGATAAAGGAGGGCAGCCAGAAGGGGGGAAGTACATCACGATGGTATAATAACGCGACCATAGCACTGCATGATGACAGTTGTAGTAAACATGGCACTCACACATCACTTACTCCTTGTACTACTTCTTTTGGCGGCTTCTTCTTTACTAGCGGCTGCTCCTACAGGTATGTACGGTAACTAGTGGGTACTATCTACAGCACTGTATGTACTCCGGAATCAGGTTTGGTGTGGCTCCGTTAGCACAGCTTACATTTTATTTTTCGTTATTAGATCCATATTTACACTAGAATTTTCTAAATTCAAAATTTAAGGGATGGCAGAATAGTTGACTTAGCCATTTTGGTAAAAAAAAAATGTTATTTTTTTAGTGTAAAAAATCAGGTACATTTTAAAGTATACCTGTGCAAAATTTTATGCCGTTTGGACGAATGGAATAGGTGCTACTGACATAATTTTTAAACTTCCGTGCACTTTCAACTGCTGGTGCATGAAAATTTTAAACGCCGTTTTCTCAGTTCCTGTTTTCAATGTTATTTTGCCACATTCTTCTCCACAAAAATAGATATACAGCTCTGAGCATTTTTCACAATATATTTTACAGTGTGCGCAGTAAAATTTCTAATAAGATTTTCTGTATAGACCTTAATGCTTTAAAAATACATTTAATATAATCCCAGGGCAATTTTTCCTTCTTCTGGGTAATATATTTTTTTCAGAATTTATAAACAATACGAAAAAAATCCATTTGTAAGTTTGTAAAGCAAGCATCAAAGAATCTTACATATAAATTCAAGCTCGTATTTTAATTATGTCGAAGGAGAAAGATTTCAATTTTGATTTAAAAAATCAATTTTATTAGTTAATATCTCAAAAACAAATTTAGTTATTAGAATAAAATTTAAAATTTAAGTTTAAGTTTAATTTGGTGTGCAACATTTCAAGTTTGTAGGACACGTAGTTTGGAAAACCACTCTCAACATTTCGGTCTTCCCTTAATAACCTTATAATAAGTTTTTCCTTTACAACCTTCTCCCTCGTACCTTATATAAATAAAATGTTCATATCATCTTCCTTTTACCTTAAACGCTACTTAGGATAAAACATTTACATTATAGCCTATTGTACATAATTTTTGTACACTATCTAGTCAATAATTAAAAATTATGTCTTTATAAAATCCTACCCATCTGAAAAATGAAAACGAGTAACAGTATTGTTTGTTTTCCATTCTTTGTATACGGAATTTTATAGTATTTTGAGTTTTTTACAAGCTTATTTAAGTTTTGTGTTTTTTCTCCTTGTTTATAATGTAGGCCTACGCTGCTTTTCACCACTATTTTGTTTGTTGAATTATATCATATCTTCTATCTCCCCCCCCCCACAAATTCGTAAATTAAATCTTCAACAAAATTTAGATTCTAACCTTCAGTTGATGATCTCTTCTTGGGTAGGCGGCAGCATGTGAAATCTATTGCGCTCTCCGTCTAGTAGTGATTAATACAACTTGAGTGTACAAAATTTTAATTTATATTTAGCAAATAATGTAACCGATGGATTGCACAATAGATTTTCCGATGTTCTTGGGCGCTGTCAACTGAGATTCTGTAAAGTTGTTTGCGAAACAATCTGAGACATTGATAACCCAACTCAAACTTGTACCTGAGATAAGATATCGATTTAATGAACAAAATTCTGTTGAATTTCGTGTCCTCAACAACGTGCGAAAATAAGAATATGACAGGAAAGTTAAATTTAAAAAATATTTAGTGACTTCGCTACATTTTTAATAATCTTTGTAGCACTATATAACTTGGCAAAGTGAACGTTTCAAAAAGTAATTAGAAATTTAAAATTGTTGGAAAAAAGAATTATTAGAACTAGAGCCACTGGGAAATCACAAAATCTGTCTATATTACCCTAAAATACTTCGGTAAGAAGGTGACCTTGTGGAAACTATGACACAAAAATGTTAAAACCTGTAAAAATTTTACTTACTTATCAAACCTATATATTTTACCATTGAATTAGTTACAGAGATAAAACAGTAAGCAATAGTAAGTTATTTTCACCTAGGGAAAACTTACGTCTACATATTAGCGAACTTTTAAAAACATATTATTACTGCTATAAAGTACTAAATCTTAAGTCTGATTCAGCCAGCAAACTAACACAAAAAACAGAATGCTTGACATTATTTTTTAAATGTGTAGTGACTTTTACGCCCGCATAGTAAAACAGCTGTCCAGCATTAGGGTTTTCAGCAATTTTATTTTTCAACCAACATTTAAAAGTAAATTTGGTATGCCGTGGCACATTTGGCTGAGGCACTGTGCTGCAAACAGGAAGGTAGCAGATTCATTTCTCCGTGAGGTCTCAGTGATTATTCAGCTGGCCTAATCCATCGGGTGGCTCTATGGCTGTAAGGTCGATTCAGCCTCTTAACAGAAATGAGTTCCAGGAAAGCTGTAAGGTCGATTCAGCCTCTAACAGAAATGAGTTCCAGGATAGGCCTTACCACCTTCATGTGTCGAATATCTAAAAATCTGGGAGCAACCCTAAGGACCTTCACGGCCTACTTAGGGATCACTTTAGTCAATGGCAATATCATGTTGAAAACTCCAATCACGAAGTTAAGCATCGTTGGATGTTGTCAGTACCTGGATGTGTTCCTCCGTCCTCTATAGAAAAATAAGCGTAACTAAGTTAGGTCTTCGGTAATGAATTCGGTCTTCCATTCGGAGGTCCCGTACTCCATGCGCGGAGTGGACAGGATACCTTTCATCCATCCATTGGGAAGTTATGGGAACTCACATAATGCAGTGCTGTTCCATATTTGAATATCGTACATAGTTCACTTAAATCCATGTAATTTAAATTACAATTAAAATATCAGCTTCTCTCGATAGTTCCATGCGACTTGTTTTTATTTCATCAGTCCGAATTACTTATAAATCCACTTCAACCTCTAAACAAAATTGGCTTCTTTCTACGTAAAATGTTTGAAACTTTGAATTCTATGTTCTACAGATTCATGTTATTAAATAACTTAACATGGCTTGAAGTGATACAAAAATACCATATTCCAAAACGTTAGACTATTTCATTTACAGCGATGTGTATAAAAATTCTTCGATATATTTTCTATCTAAAACTTTAACATTTGGAATACTATCATATTCTATAGTTACGTTGCTGTCTACGAATAACTTATGCACACTCAGGCTCAATCCGCTGTAACTTCTCGAACGTATGAGGTTAGGAGCTCTGGAAAGGGGTGCACTCAGTCTCCTGAAGACTACTGAGGAGCTACTTGATAAAGAAATAGCGACCCGAATCCGGTTATATATCATGGGGGTCACATGCTGACTACATGTCCCCAAGTTCCACACATTTGCTATTGATGTTGAAAGACTGGGTAGATGATGCATCAGTCGGATGGTAAGACTTGACCCACCATGAGATAGCCTATAGGTTATGGGGCTGATTACAAAGTAAAAATGGTTCTGAATACTCGTCTAGTAAAAGTGAGTCCTTCACTGTGTAGTTGAGAAATCCTTTCTCAGACCGTGTTATCTACAATAGTACTTAGCTTTGACCCAGATATTTATATGTCTCGTACCTTTCAGTGTCATCTCCTTAACAAATGTCACATTCTTACCTTGGAAAATTCCCGGGATTCTCCAAGGATGTAAATTATTTTTCACCTTTAGGGATTCCTCATCTGCATAATTCATGGTTTGAGTCTTACTTTTATACTCTTTCTTTTATGAAGACTCACAGACATAAAGAAAATCCAGACTACTGGACAGAAAAATGCTTTGTTGATCATACGGAATCTGGCATTACTATGCTGATTTCAATGAAAGTCGATTCGGTCTCAAGCCTCCGAAGTTTAAAACCATAGCTTACATGTTTCTGAGCTGTTTTATTTATTTATTTATATCTTTCATTCAGTTTTTTTTTATTCATTCATTCATTCAATATGTTCTTTCTTCTTCTGTCGTTCTTTATTTCGTTCTTTCCTTCGGTTTCTTCCTTTCTTTTATTATGTATTCATTATTTAAAAAAATATATTTATATATTTTTAATATTTAAAATATATTCATTATTTTTAAAAATATATTTATTTATGTCTATGTAAGCTTCCATTAGTCGTAAAGTCTTTCGTTATTTGTTTTCATCCATTCCTTTTTATTTCTTTCTATTTTCGTTTGTTTTCGATTTGTTTTTCTTCCATCCAATATCCCCTCTTTTATTCATTTATTTTTTATATATTTTCTTCTTTCTTTCCTTCCTTATTTCTTTAATTCTTTCAGGTAGCTTTCTATGGTATTCATAACTCCACTTTTTTGTGCCTTAAAACAGTTTTTTTTATTACATGAATCAGTAGCCAAAGAATCCTAATTACTATGAAAGCAACAATATAATTTCAACTCTATTTATGCTAAAAGAAAAGTCCCTTGAGTAAGATCGTATAGGCAAATGTGTTAGAGTGGTTAACGTCCATTCACGATGCTTTCTTGTGCATCAACGTTTAAGTAATAACTAAAGTCGCAGATGAATTGAGGTAGAATAATGTATAACATTAGTTACATTATAATACATATTATAACTTTGGGGAAGTTACCTAGTAGATACATAGTTATCCGGAATCCAAATTCTGTCTACAGTAGATCAATGATCACATTCAACGTCTAGCAGAAATATATTCCACACGTTGTAACTGTATAACTGGGACGCTAGGACCTGAACCAAACTCGCGCAGATAGCTTATCGTCCGCCGGGAGCAATGGAGTAGGGGCAGAAGAGAATGTATATACTGTACTATTCATTCCAACCTATGCGGCTTATAATAGCCCTAACCTATATACATTCCACACTATTTCCCTACTCTGACTGTGAATCACTTTACTACCACCAATCTTTTTGCTAGAATAACTACATTCGCCTTCCATTGCTCTTATTAACGTATCACACTTTACTATTGAATGCTGTGAGGCTAACTAAGATGTTTTTACACGGTCTGTACAGTATGAACTGGCAGAGAGCATCATGTGATATGAAGGTCAGGCAGGTCTAGATTACTTCATCGTAGCCTACTGCGCATCCGTTTGTTTGGCTCAGGTCTTACCGATCTAGTTATAAATTAAGTTACAAGTCTGATTGATGCACTATGAGCTCCCGCAATACTCGTCGTATTCCACTATTAGGGTCTAATAGGATTTTCTCTTATCTTTTAAAATAAGTTAGATAACCTACCAACTCCACTCGTGAAAAGCTTCAAAGTCTGCAATGAAGAGGAGAATTGAGATCGAGGAGGATTTTCAATAGAATTAAGAACGAAAAGAAAAGAAATGGAAGTAAGAAGAAGGTGGTGAATAATGCTTGATTGGACAAAGGAAAACTGATAAATTTTGAAGAGCATATTATGCCGTGAGGACATGAATGTAATATCCTGAGGCGGTATGGCCTTTCAGTAATAGGGACAGCTTCTCCTACAAGGTGTTTCCAGTGCTTGTTCTACTTGGTAATAAGTTGTGCATCTTTATAGCCAGGAAGAAGTAGTTAGCTCTTTGAATGCTGAAAACAACAGACACACTATCTTTATGTTGTTTGAATACTGCAGCACACATATGACGTGCTGTGAGGAGGTCCTCGCCCACGGGCAATGGCTTGCTTTCAAAATTAACCATCATGGCGGCCACATTAACGACACATCATTACCACCACCATGTCTCGTTAACGACAGCAGGAGTACCAGTACCTGCCCATATCGAGAACGTGCTGGTTTTCGATAACTTTGTGTAACTATCTTTGATTGCAATGTTATACTATGATAACTTAACCTATTCAGGGTTGTAAAAATAAATAGAATGTCGTTACCACATCGTATCGCAACCCAGAAGGATACGTAACCCATATAAAATCTGATTAATGTACTCCCATATTTTTTTTTACTTTAAATATGACCAATGCACTTTTCTCACTTCACATTCTGAAGTAGAACAAGAGGCCACACTGCAAACAGCACAAATTCAGAGTGGATGGCTTATAACTACCCTTTAGATATTTTTTCGAAAAAAAGTTTCAAATAAAAGTTTTAACTATTAGTATAAGCACCCCTTGTGTAAAATGTAAACAAAATCTCGAGAAGTGTTTAAGAGAAAATTGCGAAAAACTAAATTTTCTTCATGTAACATCCCCTTAAAAATAAGAGAAAATCGTCACCAATCTTCGTGTCACATCCGCAGACGGTACCTAACGCAAATACAAAATTTTGTTTTAGTTCGATTTTCCATTCTGGAGCTAGGCTGTCCACAGACAAACAGAAACACACTCACAGACATGTTTCCGAAAATAATATTATTTTATGTTAAAAACTCAGCTTCGAATTGGGGGCTCGAAAATAATACTTCCTCTACCTATGGTACCAGTTGCAGTAACTGGTATTCTTCTGGGTGCAAGAGGCACCATTCTTTTGTTCTTCCACACCTGAAGATTTAAGGCTAAACTACCTAAAATGTTTCAAGACGACACAGTATTAACTTTAATCAAATACTGTGTCGAAATCATTTGTATGATCCTAGCAATGTTTAAAATCCTGTAAAATCCATTTTCATTTCTTTTAATTATTCTTTAATTGTCATTATTGTGTAAAGTCCTTTTTTTTACTATTCTGTGTCATTTGGAAAACTCCGTATATGAGGTCAGATTCATTAATAAACAGGCTTATCTTATAATATCCTACAACCATTTTTAATTAATAGGTCAACAAAATAAATCTGGTCTTTTTTTTATCGATAAATGGTTTTGCGCGTACAATATGTGCGGATTACGGAAATGACTTCCAATTTGCTATATCAAATACGTTTCTTAAAAATTACATATGATACAAATCTTCACAAGACACATTAAGGTATGCATTAGAAATACAGACATAATAAAAATTGCTATGTGATAGGATAAATAATTAATTACATTAATTTGTTAGTCCTATTCTCAGTACCAGGATCTCCTTGAGTTCCCTGTCACTTTATTCACCAGAATTGTTTATTTCGGTAATCATTGAAAATTGACGTAAGGACATACTACATGTATCAGAATTGGCAATAAGTAAATGAGGAATGTAATATAAAGGTGTTCTGTAATAAAAAGAATCAGAGGAATGTATACCTGATGAAAGGGGTGTATGAGAAGGGATGAAGGCGATTCTCTCACGACCTTACTGCTTTCCCCCTGCAGATTTGAGTTCATGGGAAAGATTGGAGTTCAAGCATATCAAAATAGCTTGCTAATCTCTCAAGAATCATGTCCGGTTATGATTCCGGCAGGTTTGAGACTTGAATCAATTTTATTATTTTTAGCCCAACTTGAGTTATGAGTTGGTCATTTCTTCTGTACTTATTATATTGTCTGGGTAAGATGTAGATATTGCTGGCACAAGTGCCTTTCTTATTCTTTGATGATAACAAAAGTGCCACCCCCACTCCGTGCTTGAGCCTGACAAATATGTAAGACAGAGGATAGATGGAGCTATTAAGAAGAAATGACAGAATAAGTGAGCTTTTCCGTAGAATATTTACCTTTCATGTAATGTTTGGATTCAATTCTCGCTTGGACATAGGCCTATTATTTGTGAGAGGATTTCTGCCGACGATTTGTTTTTGATTGATAACCCTTAAATGCACGAGACTAAATTTATCACCCAAATTATAACTCACGCCGGACTGCCGAAAAAAAAACACACACACATACGGTTGACACAATGATTGGCTCACATGGAGAAAAAATATCAAATACAGCTATCTTCTCACACTGGAATTTTAATTGGAGCCCTTACGTGTTACATCCAATGTCCAGCAGTAAGTTCTCGACAGTTAATATTTCTGAAGACAGCTGTCATCTTCACATTTTACTGTTACTTTAAATGAATGAATTTATTTTACTCCGGGCGTTAAGCATTAATTACGATACAAAGTTTGCTGGTACTTATTCTCTGTTTTATATCTGAAAAACAAAAGGCATCCACTAGTTTATTATTAGATCATAAAATAGTTAACTCATTCTCTTCAGAGGTTCCTGTATTAGGTTTTGAGTTCTTTAACATGCCTGGAATCCTTCGTCTATAACTTTCCTTCAAGGAAAAGCATTGCTCAAATCATCCATGCCAAGAAATAGCCTTCTACACCGACTGGGTCTGAACCTGCAAAACTGAATCATACGCATTCGCCTACATACCGAGACCGACAGCAATATTTTTGGGTAAGAAGTAAATGTTTCATTCCTCTTTGATATAAAATTGTTTACCTAAAAGTGGTCTACAAGCAATTAAGGTTAATAGCTTTACTAGCATATTCAAATATTAGAAAAAAAATCATTAAAAATCCATGGAAATGGGAAAATATTCAAAGCACTTTAAACTCGAAGGAAAGAGCCGTAGGGAGTACATTAATGAAGTTTTCGTGCGAGCCCCGTCAGCCTGAGAGCGACCATAATACTAAATTCCGGTAGCTGAGAGCACGACCCAGACGCTCGGGGCATCATCAAACAGCACGGTAGCCACGACAGCGGGTGCCGCAGGCTTCACGCGCGTGACTACTGCCACAAAAATATTTGTAAATTATGCAAATTGTCGCGACGCTTGTGTTCAATTAGTCTACCGACATGTACACAACGGATCACCAACTTTATAAGCCCCTGCCTGTCATAAAGTTTAATCGTCTTCCAGCTATCTAAAGATTCCACATACACACATCGATCTGCTGTCATGTCGTTCAGAATGTTAATAGTTTTTGTTTTTTATCCATACGCTGTAAATTTTGAACCAATATGCAAACTATGTTATTTTTAATGTAAAGTAGACCCTAATAAATATCATTTAATTTTAATTGTTTGTAAAGAATTCAGATAAAAATGTATCTTCATTAAGATTCAACAAATTGCAATGCCTGCTGGTCTGTCTGAGGAAAAAAAAATCTCTTATTAAAATAAAACATACATTTTCAGTAATTTATAACGATTTGATTTAAGATTTCTTATAATTAAAGCTAATTTGTAGTAAAACAGTTATGAATACATCGGGAGGTAATCTTAATGAGTATAACACAGAACATACATTTCCAGTATAACGATTTCGTTTAACATTTATTTTAAATAAAGGTAATTTGTAATAAAAAAAATTATGAATTCATCTGGGAGATAATCTTAATGAATAGATATATTTCCCGTGTTGCTTGATACCGACATACCGTGGAGGTACAGGTCTTATCGTCCAACCGCTGCTTTATCTACCTCTGTTTTAGGACTCCGTTGGTTGATGGCAGAATTGGGGACATTCTTGTTGTGCTTTCTTAAACCTTTGCTTCTTTGCTTTTCTCAAGTAGCCCGCCAGGGTCCTCATGAGGCTAAGCTTACCGCGTCAGTGCATCGGACATTCCCAGAACGTAATGAAATCGAACCCGTGTCCACGAGTCCATTGTCGAGAACTCTAGCTTCTATGAAAGAACGAGCTCTAAGAAAACTTTGATAGAAAATTTGATTTCAGAGGTACTCAGAACTATGTTGTACTCGCTAATGCCGCTAATTAAGAAGCATATACATAGTAAAACAGTTGAAGAAAATTGCAATTGAGAAGTTGGGGATGCTTATGAAGAAATAAAATTGTAGAAGAGGATAAGAGTAGAGAAAATAAAGAGAATAAAGTCCCTCTGGGATGTTATCTCTGCAAGCAAACATAGAAGATATCTAGCAATCACATTTCTGTGTCATTCAAAACCTAATAACCATAAATCCTCGGCCAGTTATTATTGTCATAACCATAATGTTCCCAAGCTCATCAGCATTCTTACTGTCACACTCAGAGAAAGCTGACAGCATAATGAGGTGAAACTGCTCGGAGACCTATATGCTAGAATAAGACACGAACTTCCATAACCCATGACGCATGTCCAGCAAATGTTATGTTTTGAATGCTAGCAAGATTATTGTCTGCTTTTAATGCGAGTGTCATTTAGGTGCTCGTCGGTAAAAGACTAAAACAGATAGGCCTACTCTTACAACACTGAGAAAGAGCAATGATTATATAAGGCGAACGGGAAAAGTGTGATAAATGTACGTGATCATAAAATATTTTTAAAAATATAAAAATTTCAACGCTGCTTCAAAAATTGACTGAATTTATGTCATTATATTATAAAAGTCGAAAATTGTAGTCCTTATTATTAGTCACTCTTGGAACCAACCAACTCGGAATTATGTAGGCCTACTTAAGCGAATGTGTTTAGTAGATATTGCTCTCTTTATAAGTACCATTAAATAATTGTCGTAAACCTTAGAGCTTCATTTAATTTGTGTCCATAATATTCGCCTTTCAGCTAAGGAATATAATCCATTTCCCCCGCAGTGACATAGGAAGAAAAATAAAACATTTAACATTTTGATTCAAATGAAAAGAAACGGGGGATATTGTTTAGTTGTTATTTGTACAATAACAGATAATGTAAATTTTTAATTTAGTAAAAAGAATACTGCGTAACCGATTGAACTGTTTTTCTAGGAAATTACAAACTTACTATTTTCATTAAAATAAATATTTTGGTGTTGAAATGCTGAGGAATGTGAATGATTCGCTTCCGCTGGGAAGTTCGGTGGAACGAGGCATCTAATTTCAAAGTTATCTCTCCTAGTCGCATGATATGGAAGGAAACGAAGGCCTATTCAATATCTACTAGCCAGTGTTTTTTAAAATATTTATTAATGTACACTGGTCCTCTATTTTTCTATCGGCCAGTTCTTTTTGTAGATCACACAATAGCCAAAACGTTATCTGTTAAAACCGAAAGTGGTAGAAAATGTAGACAAACAAATTCACTCAGCAGTGAAGGAGAATGGATTTTGCTCTATAACAACTTTTGGTTTGTAAATTTGTATTAAAGTTTATTATATAGAAAATATTCAACAAATGAACTAATATAAAATCATCTAAGCGAAATGAAACTAATACACCAACCAACCTAAGCTCACCTAAAGTGAAAGTTAAGTGACCACTGGTTACTGTTTAATCTAAGTAATATTTGCGTCCTAAATTGTCGCACATGAGGGAAATTTTTATAAATGACCCAAAAACTCGGGCTACGCCATTATATATAGATTAAGCCATTCGCAAAGTAATGCATTATAAGCCTGAAAATGTACATAAATAAGCTACTAAAATTACTAATATAACATGCTGACAAACGCATTGTAAAATTAAATCAGATTTAAGCATCGCGCGTGTATTTGGGATTGGTCATCTCTTAGCAATGAGATATTACTGGTAAGCTTGAGGTCGGAAGACAGGATGCGATTTCATCAAGGCATAAAAATGCTGAACATAAATATAAATAATGTAACTTGAATCTTGTACACATTTGCAGGCCTATATCGGAAAGTTAACTACTGTATTTTAACTGGTAGATAAAATTGCGAGAATTGGAAGTAGACATTTGAGAATTTCTTGAAACTCCTAAAATAATTTCAACCCAATAAAAAAGAACCTATTTTTGTGACGCTGTAACAATCGTAAATACAGTATTACATCATATTTTGTTGTTTGTAAATATCACAATAGTAATAATGTTAATAACGTTAACAATAGTTTATAATAAAATATATTTAAATTATGTGCACATTATATGGATGTTAGATATATCGAGAACTAATAAATATAAATAAAATTGAAAGACTTATAAGTTGTTGTAAAATCTCAAAGAAATTTGAATGCAAAAGTGATAGGTATTATTGAAAAGAGTCTTCCCACTCATTGTAATTTTATTGGGGAAAATGTGCATAATGAATCCTGTAGTTTCCATGTAATCTATTATGTCAGATTCCCATGGGCTGCGTGTGAATCGGCAAGAAATGTCCTACTTGAATTGGTAATACAACGCCTCGAGGAAGCTTCCTACCAGCGGTACAGGCAAATTCCAAGTAGCACTATGAGAAAAACTTAAAAAGTCAAAATTCAATTGGAATTGCTTGAGAATCGGTTAACTGAGGGGTAGCCAAATACCCTGCAAACGACCACACATTACACAACAAATTAATTACTTTTTAAGATAAAGCAATACAAATGTCTTACTTCCTGGAATATTTTCCATTTCTCCTACACATATGTAACTCAAGGATGATAGATTTTTTTTTAAATTTCGGTGGGAAATATAGGTTATTTAGCGTAATACATTTTTTACATTAAAATTATAAGTACGGTACATTCTGTTAAAAATTGACGTCCATGTACAGTATGCAAAACAAAATTTCCTTTCCATTTTCATAGACTGAGGATTATCTGCGAAGTATATGCAGGTATGGTTCAGCATGTCACTTCTTGTCCTCGCACATAGACTATTACTCGTATTATTTTCACGTATGATTTTATAGTTAACATTGCTTCTTGTCGCGTAAATACAATAAAATTGAACTAAGTTAAGTAATGGTCAGAAACTCAGAATGCTTTTAAGCAACTAATTTCACAAACTATTGGCGAGTTAGTAGCCGTTTATTATATTTTTCCATTTGTACTCTGGTGAAGCTTTATTTTACTATTTTTTCCCCCTATAGAGATTTTAATGTAGGTGTCAATTTGTATTCTCTTTAACATGTTAATGAATGCAAAAATAATTGGTTTAACGGAATATGTCGTGTTAATTTTAAAATTAAATGTCTCAGCAATTTGTCGTTCTTCTTGCTTAAGGCGATTCCTCAGCCCATATGTTTGGTGGAATTTATGAATTCCAGCTTATATATGATTTTAGAATATAATCAAAAACTTTTTAACCATTCCGTCATTTGATTGTATCGCCATACAGCCATCTGTGAAATAATTGTCTACATCGTCTGCTGATAAAAAGGTAAACTCGGTTCACTCAGTTCCTCTCCAAAACATGAATATTCAGTTCTTGGAGCAACTCACATAACATTTCCCCCTCCTACTTAATTGCAAGAATTAGTGAACAATAGGCGACTCCCATTAATGAGCTTAGAAAAAACATCATCAGGTTTTCTTTCTTTTCCGCAGTTTGTTCAGTCCATTGTGCTTTATTATGTTGAAAAGTTGCGCCCGCTATGTGAGTGTTATATAATGTGTACTTTTCTCCGACCTAGGTGTAAAAATGACCATCGACGCCACATCGGAGGAATGTATACCCTTTAGATACACTGTCTCTGGAATTAGCGAACAATAAGCGACCTTCTGCCCGCGCCTAGAGCGGTGGAATGAGACGGGGCTTTCTTTTTTGGAAAGAGCTATACAAGCAGAATCACTTACTATAACTAAACCCTAATTAAAAAGGGCTTTTGTGCTACCCCAAAAAAGCCATGGTAAGACTTACCACGTGATGATGCAATCTTACCCCTTGCTTAAGCTACCCTACCTCTTTTCTTGATCAGACTGAGTTTATTGGTTTGCCTAGAAATCATGAAACTGACAGTGTCAATCTTGTCAGTACTGAGGTAACTGCGACGGGGTTAAATTGCAGCGAGGTTACTTAACTTCGGCAGGAGATTGTTCAGCCTCCATTTACCTCACACCGGTACCTTTAGTCATAGATACAGCAATAAACTGAAACCTTGTTGGACTAACAGCTATAGATGTGGTGACCCCTGAGCCGATGAGATTTTGATATTAAAGAGATTGGAGTACACACACACACACACAGAAGCTGGAGGCGTAGGGTTCCGTGCATCTTGGAAGGCTACTGGTCATGTTTCTCCCCCACGTGATAGCTACCTGCATTACTAGCCGCTCGCCCTGGGGGTGGAACAAGCTTGTAAATGATTACTGTGGAAAGAATCTTGGTTATGCCACAGCACGTTCCCACATGCAGTATGCAATTACTTCAGTAGCGGCTTGTGTAGTTATCTGCGCTTTTTTATTCCTAACATCATGGTAATGTTCTTAATGTATATTCTCATAATGACAATACTCTTCATTCTCCAGATGGTTTCAATCTGTCAATGAAGTATCGTATTGGAAAAGCACGGTTGCTTTCCACAAGATGATTATTATTAATCTTATCAATTGTTATAATTTATGTTCCTTGTGAACGTTCTCATTTTCGTCAGATTCAATACTTTACAAGACTTCCTAAGATATTTAAATACTTGTCGAATTATCTCGTAAAATAATATCTTTCAACACTTAAATGTCTTTCTTTTATGTTCTTGAAAACAGATTCCTACAATCTGTAAGCAATCCAAGAAGAATAAGATTTATAATATTTGATTGAATTAATAATAATCAGCATATATTTGCTCGTTTAGTTTCTCGAGGAACTCCTCCAGTTCTTATACCATTTATAACGGATGCAACATTCAGTCATGCAGAATACTCCACCTTCCATTCCATAAGTTTATACCGCATCCTGTACTCCTTACACTTCTCAAATGGCTATTTATTTGAAGTAGTTTTTAGTTTATTTTATGATTTAGTTTATTAATATTAAGTTACAAGTTAATATTTCGTAACAGTTATGTGCCTATATTATGACATTTGATGTAAGTGAAGGACTAAGCAAAAGAGAAAATCACTAATTTTAGGTTCTCTCTCAAAGAACCAAGCATCTTTTATAACAGCTCGTTAGACCGATTTTATTTACAGATGATTATTTATCTGGTTAATGAATTTAGTTGGTATAAATAATAATCGGTTGCATCATTAGGGATAGGCATATGACTTACTGGGGTGGTCAGCATCAGGATAGAACCCCATTTAGTTTCAAAGAATGAACTAACTTTTAAAGAAAACCTAATAACTACAGTAAAACTTGGATTTGAGTTCATCCGAATTCTATACCGTAAAAAATATCAATTTAGAAATAATATTGAAATAACTTCCTACCCATCTATGAAGTTAATCATCTGACATATTTAACGCTTGTATAGTGCATTCGAAATCCACGTTAATCACTAAAATCAAAAGCAGACCTGCAGACCGTCATAAATAACTAGAACTATTGCCTTAGACAATAATCTTGTAAATTTCGGATCTTCTACTTGTTTCGTGGGCGATGAACTTGCTTCACACCCAATTGGATTTTGTTCGCAACTAATCAGGATGCATTTTTTAATTTTTGGCACTTAAGCTTTGACTCCACCTGGAGTGTGAAACGTATGGCATTAATTCTGTTTCCCTTGCAGTGCCGCTGTCACATTCCACTCTTAACTGTTTGAGGCACGGTGGTACAAACAATGTACCACTTTGAACAATGTACCACCAAACTGTACCACTTCGAAGTGTATGTACCACCTGTTTTTATAGCATTGTCAATTACAATTTGTTAGGATTAAAACCAAAACATCTTTGAAAGGGTTTGTAACGTAGATTCACTTACTGGCAACAATTAGCAGGAATTTAGTAACAACAGTAAGAATCTATGTAATATATGCTATTAGCTGTGATTTTTTAAATAATAAAAGATGTTTCTCTGGGCAGCTAGCCTAAGTTTTCGCACAAATTTCCTGGGCCTGAAAGAAGATCTGAAATTAGAAAATCCTCAAAGGATGCCGGTGGTTCGGAGATCTAGACTCCACTATACGTTCGCTAATGGAGCTCGGATCAGTTAGTTGGGAATCTTACAGAATGTACCAAACCCACTCTTTAGGGCAGTTAAATCTGTTAAAGAAAGAATAGGGCACGGAGATGAAAATGCAAGAGTACTGAAAACAAGATGAAAGAAGTGTAGGTTGACATCTTTATTAATACAGAGCATATCTGGAAAGAGATGGCATGGGTAGGTACCACAGCGCGGTTAGAGAAACCAAAATATTACGGCAGGAAGATCACGAGTTCAAAATTTGAATGTAGACCACATGAACGGATATAGGTAAATTTTCATTCTTAAATCAGACAATTAAAAATGGGGTAAGAATTATAAAATTTTAGCGAATAATTTTATTCCAGATTAAAGACCTCTTGACATTTTAAAAAATTTCACGGGATATAGGCCTAGTGTTGTTATTTTTGGTGTTGTATAGATTATTTTTATTTCTACTTTTATTTAACTCTTTCTAGTGCAGTTACTCTTTCACTAACCATAGGTGGATACTTACTAACATAACTTAAGCAATAATCTATACCCTGACAGTTTTGTATTCCTTGTTCGGATTTCTAAGCACGAAGTATGTGTAGTTGTAGCCTAAGTACTTGTATCGAAAGTTTTTTTCCAAAATCTTTTTAAACCCCGTTTTTCGTATTAAAATTGCTTCTTGCACCAATTTAGCCCTATTGTTTTTTGCAATTTTCTAAACACGTTTCTTGATAATGTCTAAAGTTATTCAACAGCTTGTTTTCTATTTTTTTTAAATAAGGAAAATTGATTTTCTTCATATTACAGTTGTTTTTTAAAATTACTTACCTTTTTAAAATTAATATCTGTTTGTATAAATCAAGTCCAAAATGTATCTGTGAAGTAGTTTAGATGTTGAGTGAACTTAAAACACACTTTTGATATAGCCTATAACTGTCTTGAAATTTCTTATTCAAGAAATGATATTATGCTTATGGAACAATAAAAAAAATAGCTTCCAAACCTTACGTTCTGAATGATAACAATGGCAATGGTGGACACTGTTTCAGTGTTTCATCTATAAATTGATTGATTTTAGTATTTGTATTTTAAAACAGTGAAGGCTTAATAGTTCTAATTACAAAGACTAGGAAACAAAAATATTTTTATCATGTTTTATAAGTCGCATTTTCATTCACCGAAACTATACAAATTTAAATTACCATCTGACAGTTAACAACTTAATTCTTCAGTGCCGCATCAGAAAAAATTTTAGATATGTCTCAATTCCATGTAAGTTAATTTCTTCTATTATCCTGTAGGTCTTACAATAGGTCCTGTAGGTCCTGTAGGTCTGATATCGGAATTGTAAATAACACTCTCTTAAATTATCACGTTTTCTTGATATCATCTTTTGCATGGTTTCACTTTAGAAACCTGTACTTTACTCTTCTATTTTTTTCTATTTCTTTACATGACATCCAATTTGGATTCTAAAAAGATGGAGAATTTTTTAAAAATATAAAAATGTAAATTTGTTGTGTGATTTCTTCATTGTATTGCATCTATTTATTTATTAAGTACCACAATGGTACTTTATGAGATTGTGTGGGGGACGGGAAAATGTCCGTCTGTCTGTCTGTCCGTGTCTGTACTCGCGATAACTCAAATACGCTTTATCAGATTTTCATGAAACTTGGTAACCGCATTTATAACTTCCATGGGAAGAAGTCTATTGATATTGGACCAAATTGATTGACCGGTACCGGAGTAGTGCCTATTTTATGATAGTATATTAGAAAGAATTTATCTAATGCAAATCAGTTCTCCTGGCAACATATTGTTTTTACAATGTTCATATACGGCTTTGGAAATTGCAATACAGGCAGCTTTGACAAATAACACTACCCACATATTCCTTCACATGTGCGTATTAAACTTGACCTTTGTTCTTCCGTAAACCTTGCTTAATAATTGATCTGGAGCTTAATTCTGCATATCATAATTGCAATTATCACTGATTAAACAAAATCATTTTGGCACATTGTTACATCAGTTTACCTGGTTTCATTTTATTTCTTTTTTGAGAACCCTAAATCGATTCTGTTATTGAACTGTAAAATATATTGTGATATTTTGCATCTTCTGAAGTCGCGTTGTAATATGACCGTTTTCTACCTTACCTTCAAATTCTTAGCGTAGTTCGACAAGATCGCTAAAGTGTTTTCTGGTTGGTCGTTACGGTTATTTAGCGACGGTTGTATACTACAACATAGGTCTATAACCATCGCTGGTGTGCCGAATTTTTGTCCAATAGAAGTTATTTTATATGCCTAAAAATCTATAGGCATGATAGGCATGATTGTCGTATTTACATACAAATAAATGCAGTTGGCCTGGGCCGGGATCAAAACCGCGAACTTAGGAACAGAAAGCAGTGCCTAAATAACTATTCCGTTCAGACAGGAAAGTTTCCCTGAATTTACCATTATTTTATTGACGTTTCTATTACGATCTTTTCTTTACGTGTCAACATTTAAAACTGGGCTAAACGAATACCTCTCCAAAAAACGCTAACATTTTTTCAGGTATTAAGCATTTACTTTTTATTGTTTCTTGTATATTGTATATCTAAGATAAGTTACTTATTTTTCTAGTGTAACACACTTTACTAAAATAGTTTTATTTCATGTAACATAGACTAAATTCACCACTGTATATGTATGTATCTAGTGTATTCTTATTACTTATAGAACTGTGTTAGTGTATTTGTTTGTTTCTTTTTTTTTCTGTCTCTGGTTGAGTGTAAGAGAAGGCCTTAAGGCCTTAACTCTGCCAGATTAAATAAATATTTATTATTATTATTATTATTATTATTATTATCATTATCTTGCCATTAATTTCCACGATCTATCTCCGGATTATTTACTACATTTTATTAGGGAGTATACGAGTATTTACACATGGAAGAAAGTCATGCACAATGCTCGCGCCAATGTGTACTAGGCTCTGAAGCGATTAGACGTGCCAATCTCACTAATCTCTTCTGACTACTTACTTAAGGCCAAGGATTTACCTAACCGGACCTTTCTCATAATGAAAAGAATACTGGGCATGCAGCAAGCAGGAACTGAAACTGCGGCGGCTAGTATATCACGATCTTTTCATTACGAGTTAAATGCTTCAAAGCTGCGTAGTGATCGCTGTAATGTGAAGCATTTAACAGGTCGATTGAGCGATAAATTGTGGTAGGTAACGTAAATAGGAGCAAAGACAGTTAAGATTCTTTTTGGACATTTTTACACTTGTTGTTATTAAGTTGGATTCATATAACGAAAGATGTTCGAAATGTCAGTTTTTCTTTCGAAACTCTTTTTTCTACATACTTTCCTGGATATTTGCTGACCTCAACCATATTCCTTTACAATACACTAAATCCGCAGATTTCCTCATACACTTAACATGGGATGAAATTTGACCTCAATTTTTTGGCACCTTTTTCGTAAAGAAAAAATCGGCCTCCTTCATTACCTGGCTTATAAGGTCATGTGATGATGTTTAACCCTTAACCATGGGCGTGAGGTCGACATGAATGCAGTAAAAACAAAAATCTTCTTCACAGGTGGGTTATTTACGAGGCGTGTTTTTAAAGTAAGTACTGATAATTTTTTTTTTAAATAATAGAAAAATTCTTTCTTATCATTTATTAACTTACACCTTACACTACTTCTCCACATATTCATTGCCGTTATTCAGGCACTCGCAACAAGAAGTCAGTTTTTGTATGCCTTCATCAAAGAATGATGCCGCCTGTGATGAAAGTCAAGAATACACTTCTTGTTTCACAAAATCATCGTCGTTGAAATATTTTCCACCAAAGAATTTCTTCAGATGAAGAAACAGATTAAAAACAGCTTGGTGCAAAATCCGGACTGTAGGGAGGGTGGTCTAGTTGCTCCCAACCAAATGATGCGATCAGATCTTGCACGTTTTCACGACTGTAGGCCTATATCTCATCTCTAAGGGGAAAATGTAAATTAAGCTACTGCAATTTTGAACACAACCACTTATGGTGAACTGTGATTAATATGTGGTTGGGAGTGATGTGAATGACGATAGTAAGCATGCTTTTGTGTACATTAGTTATTTAAAAAAATACTAACATATCTTCGAAACTGTAGGCTACATTTCATTGCATTTGTGCTGCATTGAGTCAGATATGTGCCCTGAGAACCCCATTGAATGATGGTGTAAGATTAATGCTTCGTTACGAATCAATTTGTTTGAATAATAGACTAATTAAAATTCACACTTTGTTGGTTTTTCGTTGTTAAAAGCCCCTTAACTGTGAGTGGTCACTAAGGACTCAGGTCCTTGGTTAAGGGTTAAAATGTGTCAATCAAACGTACCATTGCTTAAACCCGCGTCAGAACGAACCGCCCTTTTTCATCAGTAAACGCTCGGCTCTTTAAGACTTCGCTCCAGTCAAACAATTTATCATCGCTTGAAAAATCATATAGAGACATAGACTTGTGATTTCAACCTAAATACTACCGAATATCAATGTTCTACTGTAACGAATCAAGGTTATTTACAATTTCTCAAGCATTTGAAACTCAGACACTTCACACCACCATTTTTTCATTCGTTTACGTGTGTAGCATTAGTGACCTCCAGCTTTATAGATATCATATCGGTAGCAAAAAAAAAAAAAAAAAAAATCATTGCATCGTAAACTGTATTAACTTGAATATATTATATAGAGGAAATCCTATTCTATTTGGCAATGGAACCGACGTTTTCACCGCTGAATACAGGACCACTCACGTCCTCTGGTAAATGGGCCTACCCGGCCATATTACAATTATTCCTCTTGACCCGCTACGTTCTTCATTAGATTTTAAAAGAAATGCGAACCAGACTTTGAATGTTATTCTTTTTTAATGTTAAAACTGTTTGGCTCTAACTTACCCGAATAACATATTACGTAATGTTTTCTGCGCATAAACAGGCATTTAACTATCGTTAAGAACATAAGATCTTACAGAACCTGTTTGTTACTTGGAAAAAAAAAACTATGATAAGTCAGATAAATATCATACTACTCATAGTTTCTGTTGACAAATAAATTTAATAAAAATACAAAGCAACCTTCTAGGTTAAAGTAATAATATAATTATCTTTTCTCGCAGCTGAAGAATCTTCTACTGACGTTCAGCAACCCTCTTCGAATACATCGACAAATGCGCCACCGATAGAACAGGAAGTGCCATGTAGTAGGGCGGGAGGAATGTGTCTTCCAGCTAACGAATGCCCGACTGGACGTCTCAGTCAAACGAAAGGCCTGTGTCCTTCGCAAAAGTCTGCTGGAATTGAATGTTGCCATGGCCGTAAGTTTTCAGAGTGCTTTACTGGTTATTCTGAACTAAGTTAAGGCATGTTTATTTGTGTATCAACTTCATAAGGAGTAGCCGTGGTGCAGTTGCTTGAGGCATAGCGGTACAAACCGGAAGGTCGCGGGTTCGATCCCTGGGATTTTTCCATTGACGTAATCCTTCCGATGACACTATGGCCTTGGGGTCGACTTAACCTCCAACATAAATACATGTCAGAAGCAATCCTAGGGGTAAAGGCAGCCGGTGAATAAGGCTGACAACCGTACCATCTTGATGGTCCGAATGTCTCAAAACCTGGCAGTCTCAACCTCCCGGAATCCCAAGGGCCTCCATGGCCTGTATAGGGGTTACTTTATGCATATCTTCTTTATTATTTCTACTTAAACGGTAATTGTTTGAGGCAAGTAAAACTGAAACATAAAACTACAGATGATAATATATCTTTGAATAGTTGTGACTTCAGTTTGCACTTCGTGAATAAACAGTAAACTTAATCAAAAGAACACAGAGTTATCTGGGATTAATAATGGACAAACAGTTCCAGTATTGAAAAAACGTAGGTAAGTGGAAGATAAATCTTATATGTAACTTATAGGCTAATGCAAATTGGGAATTAGTTTATTTAAACAGTAGGTCCATATGTAGACTAAATGTATAAGGGAGGAGTACTCCCGCGTACGAATTAAATTCACATAACTATTAGGCCTACATTATTATAACTAACTTTAACAATACATCTTTCTCATTTCAAATTCTGATGTAGAATAAGAGGGTATATTGCAGGGAGTGAGAATTCAGTCTCCTGCAAAGATGTATTGTTAGCCACGGAAGACTAATTACGACTAATGTGTACGTAATTGTAAAAACTGTAAATGTAGAAAGGATGTTGTAGGTCTAAAAACTTTGTTATTGATTGGAACATTTGAGAAGAAAAGTAAGAAAATTGTTTTTAAAGTAGATTCTGCAAAAATGTTGCATTATAACTTAGTAACCTAGTCATTTATTTAAAATAAATGCATGAAAATAACAAAATAGGGAAGCAAATGACACGAAAATGACAGAATAATGACTTAAAATTGAAATAAATGCCCTAAAAATATAAAATTGCATAAAATGACAAAAAATGAACTAATAAAAATGCATTTCTATATAATAGAGGCTATGATTAGGATTTATCTATAAGTTGGCAATGTCTATGCAGCATCCATAAAAATATGACATGTCATCAGAATCCGGGCCCTGGTGATCACCAGCCTTCATGTCAAAATCCTAAAAAATATATAACCGAAATATAGAATTTCGTTTGGATAGGATTTTTCGTCCTCGAGCGATGTTGTTCAGTCACACACATATACACAGAAATGTTCTGAAAATTGTATTTGTGTATTTTTTCTAAAAGCTTCATGTCGAATTTCAGAGTCATACAAAATATGTCCTCTACCCATAGTATCTATGGTACAGGTAATAACGAAAAACACTGTAATTGAGATATGTTTTTTGGGGGAGAATTCTTCCACCTCCTGGGCTTCAAATTAACAACCGGATAATGTTAACGAATCATTGGATAAAATTGTAGAATTTCAAGGGAAATTAGAAGAATAATTGGATGGTTGATATGCACGAATTGTAGTATGTGATTGTTCTTTATATTACAGTTTCAGTGAACGAGAAGCGATGTGCCAAACGAGGAGGATCATGTATGCTTAAGACTAGATGTGGACGTGCCTTATGGGATGAGAACGCCAAAGATTGCAGTCATAACGAAGCTTGCTGCATTCTAGTAGAGAAATAAATTCATAGACCATTTCAATTACTACTTCAGTGTCTAAGGATTTGAGATTAGACTACAGATTGACGTTTTAAACCTCTTGTGTTTGAAGTTTGAATGATAGATGTCATATTACAGTTTGAAGTTGAGTGTGTTTTTCTTACAATTTTTATGGTAGGGATGAATTCAAAGACATTGATTCCTGTTGTTATAAACTGTGTGTTAAAAAATTCTAAGAATTCTATTCGATTCAGTTGAGAATTTTTACTTAATTTTCAATATTTATATCGTTTTACATTACATCTTTCTTATAAAGCAGATTTAAATAAAGGACTTCCTTTCTATTTACTTAAAATTTCTTAATTCAGATGGTTGTGAATAATATGGGGAGAGTCCTGAAGAATGATTAAGGTCAATTCCTGTAATGTGTCTGAAGGTAGTATGCCAAAAGTTGCAAAAAATTGATACAAAATTTCGGAACTGTCCCTCTCGCCCCAAATAGCATCCCAGTCACTTCCCAATCCTTGAGCTCATACTTTTCCTTCAAGTATTAGCAGCGTGGTTGATAATGACATTTCTTTTCCATATCTACCTGCTTTATATGGTCTCCGTCCCCCTCAAATGCACTGTCGGGACAATAACCAATCCACAGTTCTTCCTGATTGATCACAATATCTGCAAGTTGATGGAGCAGTCCTTCGACTGGCGTACCACCTAGAAAAGGAATATTATCTATTGTACTGTCCGAAGTTAAGTGTGCCCAGAAACTAGTAAGCTCTTTTGTTTAACTAGAGGTACAAATTAAGAAAATAAAATGTTATGGTAATACAATAATTATTCCATGAATTGAAAATCTTTTAGAAGTACACACTTCCAGTTGCAGTTATTAACAGTATTTTTTCAGGTTTTAATTTATTAGATGAATTGTGATTGTTTGTATGGTAACTTGAATTGTAAATCTAAATGCTCAAATAAAATGTGCAATATTGACGTTAAATTGAAGTTTGTCCATTTTGTTATATGTCCACCCACCTTTTTATATAACAATCTGTGTGTTCAATAACGCAAATAAGTTTTTTTTAATGGAACTAATTGTAAAATAAAATATTTCTATGAGCTAAATTATTTCATTATTTATTAATCTGAATTCATTAGGTCAACCGTTGTGCCGTAGGGACAGCGTTCGCTCTCTTCATGCATCGGACCAGGGTTCGACTCCATGTCGGGGCAAGTTTTCTGGATGGGGTTTTCCCTCACCTATGAGGCGAATGTCAGGAAACTTTAGGCCCCTGTGGTCTCCGGAAATGAACTGCCCATCATTATCATCTTCATCCCATTTGGTTTGTTCAGAGTAAGTGCGTGGGCGGCTGGTGTTTCTTGACCTCTGTGTTCGTTGTCTCGGAGGTGGCCCCGGCATCGACCAAATCACTCATCCGAGGATACCCTCCATGTTCTTGTCTAGTAAAAAGAAAGTATGTATGTGATTCAATGCCTGATCCCTTTCCCGACAGGTCGCAGTCATGTAAGGCTTGGGCATTGGCCGCATATACAGTTCCTACAACGGGAGAACAAAACAGAGAAAGAAAGATGAAAGCAATTTCATTGCCCAAGTTCAACGAATACTTATATACCGGTATACAATCTAGTAGTGACAATAGTGACATTTAACCGAGGCCGCACAAATTAGTGGTCGGTATATCTTATCGTTCAGGGGCTGAGTCCTTACGTAGGCTGCATAGGTGAGCCCATTGTACACCCCCACGCCCTAGGGCCCCCCTGTCAACAGACTCCACTACGAGCCCCCACGGAGCTCCTCTACATCCAATAAGTACAGAGTACCATTCCAAGTGCACTGCATCCCCATCACAAGAACCCCAGGGTCGGGGCACACCCTCATACCCTGGGTCCCCCTAATCAGGAGCCTCAGAGACACGGCACACCATCCGCAACTCTCTGACCACAAACAACGGAGCAGGGCGGGGGAGGCCTGTAGCAGACTCTGCAGCAGTAGCTGGCCCGAAAACCGTAAAGGGGAACGGGGTGATAATGAGGGGGAAAGGAAGGTGAAGTGGAAAGTGTTGGTGGAATGAATGAAAGGGGGAAACGGGAGGATCCCCGAGAAAACCCCCCAAAGTCACGGCTTCGTCCACCGCGAATGACATGCCCGCCTGCCTCGGGATTTGTACCCGGGACCGCTTACATGCCAGGCCCACGTGCTAAGCATGAGCCACCGTGTCGGCGAGTGGGCGGTATCACAAAGCACCCCGATTGTACTATCCACTACTATCTGCCCTATGTAATTCCGCAATTATCATCCAATAGTTGTACAAGATAAGATAGTCATCTTCGAAATAATGTACCGTACCGAGAAGGTATGTATCTGGAAGCTTATCTAGAAGTCGTAGTACGGACCATATAACTTTGGCTTGGTTCTAAAAGGGCCAATGTCAATTTCTTGCAAAAATGAGGTTTATGCATTATTGAGCTCGGCTAGTCTTTATCTTCTTATACTAAAAGTGCTAATTGTCTGTTGCTTTTAATAGACATAATACAGAAACCTTAGAGGCCAAAGTCGAAAGTTCTCAGCAAAAGTTTTTATTTTTATAAAGGCTTCAGAGTCAGTTATCTCAAAAGCAAGTTTTATGACATTGGCCCTTTTAGAACCAAGCCAAGGCCTGAGCGTCAACTTGAGAACCGTATACTATCAATAGTACACGTGGTCAGCACGCCGACACCCAGAGCCGTTATTTGACAACTTTCGTGACCGGACAAGTAAATGTAACTTATAGGCCTAATGTTAAATAGCCCATAAATAACATGTTATGGCTACTAAATCGTGTATATAAATATAAGATTATGGCTCTTTAAATGTGAAGAGTGTTTCGGATTTCATGGTTTGTTTGAATCTGTCCAGTTATTTATTGGAGCTGAGAAGATTTCTAGAGTCAAGAAAATTTAATGAAAGAACTAATTATTATATTGTTACTCTTAAAATGCACGTTTTCGGCCATAATTTTTTTAGGGCATGTTATACCTAAATTTCTAAATTTCTAACCTAAATTTCTAATAATAAATCATCACCGGAATAATATGCTTCGAGATTTGTAGGGTTCTGCTGAAAGAGCTCTACGAATCTGGATATTTTCTGAATACAGATCAGTGGCAAGAGCAGACTTAGTTCTGGTACTGGGAGAAATTGACCCCTAATGATAATGAATACTTTAAAAATATCAATACCAGCGTGATTGTAATTGATACCTTTCCTACGCTGCATCTTCTTGCAATTCTAAACAAATCATATTAATCATTTAGCGGTATAAAATCATATATGGAATCAGGGATGGGTAGAATATTCACTGAAAATTACTTGTAGTAATTTAGAATAAATGTTCAACTTGATAGGTCTTCATTATCGTTTTATATGTACAGAAAAAGAATTACAATGGGTATCTTCATTCATTTGATTGAAAAATCTCAATAGTTTCGTACATGGGCCTATTATTCAATTTAAAATTGTAGGGCTAAAGGAAATTAAGAACCAATAAACTACGCTATGTCAGCTGCGAAGTCGGCCGCGGTGGTCTCGAGGTAGCCCGCCTCTAGATCTGCAGATCGCGGGATCAATCCCGGCCGCCGCGGTCGATCGATTTTTCAGGACGTAAAAATCCTGGGCATGTCCAACTAGTACCATAGTTTCCGGAGGGGATTGAGAGGCGATTGAACTTACCACCTGTCCCTCTGTCCTATCTCGGAAAATAAGCGTAACAAATTTAGTATAGGTAATGAAACCTCCACTTGGAAGCCCTATGCCCCACCATAGGGGTCAGTCAATCAGTCATGTCAGCTGCGATAGTGCCGACTGCAGAAGTATAGCGTGCCCGCCTATGGGTGCGGCGGGTTCGGTCATGGCAGGGGTCGATGCGTTTTTAGGACGTAAAAATCCTGAGGACATAGTCCTCCGGGAGAGACTATAATCCGTGGGTCCCTTGTACATTTTTGGCATGTTAGACAACTCCAAGCCTAAATTAGGTCATCGGTTCTTTCCGCTCAAGTAATATCCTTATCAAGTAGTTTCCTCTATTTGGTCGTGGATATGATGGGCTTACCATCTGTCTCTCTCACCTGTATGGGAAATAAAACAGAACTAAGTTCCTGTCCGGTAATGAAATTTCCACTCGGAGGCCCTATACTCCCGTCCGCGGAGTGACATAATGTCATCCAAACTATATCAACATTACCAAAAAGGAATTCTTTCAAACCATTTTAGACAGCATTTTCAATCTCAAAAGAGAATGCTATTACAACGATTCAGTACATATATATTTTTTCTAGTGTGATCTTAACTCCCTTTATAAAACCGCGCCTCTGGGATCCACTTCGTGTTTGATTCCAAATCGGAGTCGTTATCCACGAGACACAAAAAAAGGGAGAAGAAATCTGTGTTACAGCCAGTGGAAGTTTGTTAATTAGCGAAAGATGTAAATTCATTTAAATTGAATGCATTATCTGTAGGAAGAGCCCCGAAGGCCACCGCGCATCCTTCATTTCACAGTAAATTGAAATGGCTTCCTCGTACATACTACATAGTTGATGAAGAGGATCAAGTTCGCTCGAGGGAACGTTCCAAGGGCTCATTCATGCCGTACTTTATTAAAAAACCAAGCCTTCTCTGTTAAGAAGCTCGCAAACATTGTCGGAATGAATCTTTATTAACTTATGCTCATGTCATTACGAACAGTAGGCCATGTTTGCTATCCTTTAATGTTGTCATGTGTATTTCGATTTTTTCTAGTTATAAAATAGCCTATAGCTGTTGAAGAATGTTAAAGCAGACATTGTAGTCATCACAACATTTTCTATACACATTCTATACATTTTCTATTCGTTTTGATGTAACGTGAACATATAAAGTGACGTGGACTGAGGTGGTTGTTTAGTCTGTAGGTCATGACTAGACCTGGGATTTTAGGCTCACACAGTAGTCCTTCCCCCTTAATCCTCCCCCTCCCCCGTCAGTCAGCATTCTTTTAGTGACAATTGTTTGGAATAATCAAGTTTCTGTGAAAAACTCACCTCTGCTGTTCTGCTATTCATTGAGGGATGTCCATTATAAGATTGTAAAAATTACAGAAGTTGAATTTTATTTTAAACGTTCAAAATAGGCATTTTAGGCATTAAAATAGTAAAATAGGCTCTAAAGGTCCAAATAGGCATTTTAGGGCGCTATAAAACTCTATACATGTAAGTGATTTATCATGAAACGTCCACATATTTAAAAAAAAATAATGTTATTTCATAAGGAACAAAATAGGCATTTGCCTTAAAATAACAGGTCTTGTCATGACTTATATCCTTGTAGTTTTTATATTAGAACCAGGCTATTGACCGTTACTGTGAAGTCACATCGGCTCTAGAACGGACAATCCCTACCCATCCCAAATTCTAAAACCTTTGCAACTTCTGTTACAAGTCACCATACTCATCCTTTTGCCGTTGCGTCGTAAACACACAGGCACTTTAAAGTCAGCAGTATACTCCCAGTCAGGTAAGTCCTATGTAAGCTCTTCCGACTGTAGAGTCCTACGTATATTTAGTTACAATATGAGGAACATGCGTACAATTTGTTGTAAACAGCATGCTAATGACAATGTACAGTAATTCGTCTGTAAGCTTCAATCGTATGACTACATTGAAACAGGTAGGCCTATTTATTTTCACGCCCGAAGGAGCATACTCCTTTTGCCTAGTTGAAATGGAATAGGTCTAAATTTTTGTTATATATGAAAAGTGTATATGTTACGGGTAAAGCTGGGGATTGTGAAAACGTAGCTTACCCGGATAAAATACACATTATCCAAAAGCAGGCTTAGAGTTGGCATAAAATATACGTTTCTAGCTCTACCCGGGTAACCTTAGGTTTCTCCAACCTCTGGTGAGTGAAGATGAATTTCAAAGTAACAACACTTTCAATGTGCTTTATAACTATTTATGGAATTTTATTCACTTAAAATGCTATTTAGTAAATCTACTTGTTTGAACAGGATGCGATTGAATGAATTGGAATTAACTTAACCCAACTTAACCTAACCCAACCAGATTGCGCATGTCCCGACCCCTAACAAAATATCAAGCCAGATTTACCCAGAGGCATGAGGGTAGGTCGCCCTTTACCCGGATAAAACTCGATATGAAGGAAATTTTGTTTAATTCTTGCTTTACCCAAACTGATCGCGTAAAGCGCATATTACCCGGGTGGACATAAGCTTATCCGGTTTTAAAGCTGTACCGTGACATATACATGGCTTATATGTATACTAATAATACGAGTATAAGGATAAAATATTTCTTAAAAACAATTCATCTTCCTAATTAAATTTTGGAGTAAATTAGTAATAAAGATAATGGTATCATGATCATTATATGGCTGTAGACTTACCGTACTTTATATGTTTTGAACTGACTAGAAAATGGAGATAGAAGCAGATTTTAAATCGCCCGGTAGTTTCTCTCTCAGGAACCTAATCGTGCAAATTAACTTTTGACCACATTTTGTTCTCCCATTCGCTCGAAATGACAACTTGTATGACGACGACAGACGACATTCGCAAAGGACAAGAGTTGACTTACGCGAGTTGTCACATGTTTCGCTAGGAGCAACACAAAAGAACAATTAATTTCGGTCACCGCTCCTCAATTTTCTCTTCCATCTCCCGACCTCTTTTGTGTCAAAACTCATTCTCTATTTTTTATTCCTATGTTTGTTTTTACCTCTCTCGCTTTTTTTTATTCCGTCTCTCCGTCTCTGTCTTATCAAAGCTTGAAGCCTGAGCAATGAGAGCCTCTCTTCCCATGTAATCACCCTATGTACCCGGGGCTACAACTCCAGGATTCAGAAGGCGGGTGGAGGACAAGTGGATGAAGGGGGGAGCCTGCAGGAACACCTGAATATTCTACTGACGTTGAAGGCGCCTCCAGATACGTCTCTGACGTCTACCACCACTCCTCCTGCGTCCCTCTTTCCCTCAAAACTTCACAATGAGGGGACAGCGTCGGCGCCCTATATGCACAGCTACATGCGCTCGTCTACTTTTCTACGTTTATAATTATAGCCTACTAATAATTTTAATATCCAGGCTTATTTCAATTGTTTCTTATTAGACATGACTAAAATTTGTGGTAACTAGTACCTTGGAGTTTATGAAAAAGCATATTTTTAATAATCCACTCTATTACATGCTGGTGTTCAAATGTGTACAAGACATGAAAGAAATAACATAACGTTGATGGTTTCATATTGCATGTTGTTGTATATTTCGTTAGATTTGCGATAATGCATCATATCTGCTTCTTATTAAAATATTTGTGCAAATTTGATTAATTTGACACATTTTTAACGGTATATTTCTGACAGATTTTAAATATTGTGCATATCTCTGTTAATTCAAACATTTTCAGCATATCTGGCTAAGTGAATGTTTGGAGAACCGCCTGTACAAAAATTCACAGTGCATGGCCTAATGTTTTCGGAACTGATTGTATAACATTAAATGGACATTTGACGTTAGGCCTATTAGTTTTCAATTTATTAAAATTTGTTGCACTGATCTTGTTTTTTTTTTAAGTTTTGGAATGTAATTTATGCAACTTCTACTATTTTGTGTAATTTATAATATAATTAAGTTAATAAGAGAACGTAAAGTATTAAAATGACTTACATGATAGAGTATACTTCAATCGTTCTGGAGCACATTTTACAAATAAAATAAATTCTGTATGTTTTAATTTTATTACTATACTAAATAGAATTAATTTCGTCTTGTAAAAATCCATTTGTTTCAAGAAAACCACCAAGAAGAGCTTTGAATTGACTTTACGCCGTTAGCTGCCATCTTTCGCAGAAGACAAGAACTACGATAACAGCTGATTGCGAAGGGCAGCCGTCTCCGTTTGTTTAAGTGAATCTAAAATCTCAAAACTTAAAAATTTAATTATGGCCGAATAAAAACGTTGTGTGCAATCTGCCTATAATAGTAATTAAGATACTACCTTTGCTCCTTTCATAAACATACTCGCATCTTAATAAATGCCATTGCACAATACAATAGTTACTCGTTGCATAATGTAGGCCTACTGTTGATTTATAGGTGTGATATGAATTCATCGTTCATGGCAATACAGTATTGGTAAACCATATGCTTTGGAATGCAAATGAATTATACAGAATCTTTTAAAACTGGCTACATTTTCAATTACGGGGATAATATACCTTTGCCAGTAGCTATCTAAATATCAGTATTTGTATGTCTAGATGGCATGTTAGGTTGGCATGTCATTCTGTCCGAAATATTGTGGAAGGAGTAAATTTGATCATGTAGACCTATATTTCTTTAACACCTTCCATTTGGGTGGTGTGTGCTTTCTAAGTGGATTTTAATAACCTCTATTGAAAATCTTCTCCCAGGTAAATTAGCCTACCTGAAGTCGAATTTGAACAAACATCAGCAATCCTTCTGCTTGCTAGACTCGCTCTCTGGTGTTATAGCAGCTTTTAATGTTGAAGCGTTATTATTGAAATATATACACAAATAAAAACTGTTATTAAAGATATTTGTTGTTCAGAAGACACTAATCAATTGTAGCTTTTCGCGTGACTTAAATTACCGTGGAAGTATTGTGTTTAGAAATTATATCTGTTGAAAATTATAACTCACGTAAAGAACATAGAAATTACTAAAACAAGTTAGAAATTTCTGAAGGAGTAGTACGCGTAAAGAACATAGAAATTACTAAAACAAGTTAGAAATTTCTGAAGGAGTAGTACACATTTTGATAACCCAGGGACTTGCATATTATTTTGTTACAGCAAACCATCTTATCGTGTGGAAAAATCAATGAAAAGCTGAAATAGGCAGGTGCAGTACATAATCTAACTATTCAATTTTACATTGTCTTATGCAGTCAGTTGTCTGGTAGTCTTTAAATACAATTTAAGATAGATTAACTTGATTATATATGAATTATAGCCTATATATTATACATAATAAAATATTATAATTATTATAAATTGTCCACCGCTGTGGTTCAGGGGATGTGTTCAATCCTCTCACGCAGCGGGCCCGGGTTCGATTCCTGGTCGGGACAAGTTACCTAGGTGAGGTTTTTCCGGGGTTTTCCCTCACCTGTGAGACAAATGTCAGGTAACTTTAGGCCCTTGTGGTCCCCGGATATCATCTGGCCGTCATTATCATCTTCATCCCCATCCTCGCCTTGTTCTGAGTGAGTGTGTGTGTGAATGGTGTGTATCGTCCTATGTGTTCGTGTTGTCTCGGAGGTGGTCCCGCGTTGGGCTGATCACTCATCCGGGAAGGCTCTCCATGTCCTTGTCTGGTCAAAAAAGTATGTATGTGATCCAAAGATAATCCCTCTCCCGACAGGTCGCGGCCCTGTAAGGCCCGGGCGGCTTGGGTCGCTTAAATCCTAAAAGGGAGAGGTAAAACTGCGAAAAAGAGAGAGAATTATTATAAATTAGTCTATTATTAATTTATTAAATAATTTATAATTCGCATGGTTGAACATAGGCCTACTGCATATATCTTTGCATAACTGAGCACCAAAAAAGAATATTTTTAAGAACTCTGAAGCACTTCTACGGGTGTGTAGTGAAATTGGCTGACAAATCCGGAGAAAAGCATAGTTTAAATAACTATAGACCTATATCCTTACTCCCTAGCCTATCGAAACTGTTAGAAAAATGTATAAAAAATAGACTGGTGGACTTCTTAAATAAAAATAATATATTAAATTCAAATCAATTCGGTTTTCGAAATAACTTAAGCACAGATGATGCCATAATTAATGTTACAGGAAAAGTTATCGAAGAATTAGATGCGGGAAATAAAAGTCTAGGTATTTTTTTGGATTTGCAAAAGGCTTTTGACACTGTAAACCACAAGACACTTATAGAAAAATTAGAGCAAAGTGGAGTAAGAGGTACTGCACTAAGTTTATTTCGGTCTTATTTACATAATAGAACGCAAATAACCAAAATTAAGAATCAGTTTAGTGATATCAGAGATGTGGATACTGGTGTGCCACAAGGAACAATTTTGGGTCCAATTCTTTTCATTATTTACATAAATGAGTTGCTGCATTTGGACTTAAATAATTTCCATGGTCGTCTTTACTCTTATGCCGATGATACCGTATTGCTATTTTCCGCTCCAACTTGGCAGGATACTTACAAATGGACTAATAAGGGATTAAGAGTAGTTAAAAGTTGGCTTGACTGCAATAGGTTAGTACTAAATATAGATAAAACAAACTGTGTTCCATTCTCATTAACTACTGCTGGTACTCCACAATTAAAATTGGATCAAAACTTGTGCGTAAGACTACATTATATCAACTGTGAATCTCATTCATGTACCTGCCAGGATGTGAAGGAGACAAATCAGGTCAAATACCTTGGTATTATTATAGATCGTCATCTGAAATTCGACAAACACATCACATATTTATGTACCAGATTAAGAAAAACATTATGCAAATTTGTCTGTCTAAAACAATATTTACCGACTGAAGTCTTAAGAACAGTCTACTTAGCTCTAATACAATCTGTCCTCCAATATGGTATCATTGGCTGGGGGGGAAGTGGCACATCTGTATTGACTCCTTTGATTCTAATACAGAAGAGAATTATAAAAATTTGTTTAAAAAAACCTATAGAATATCCAACAGAATTGATATTTCCTGAATTTAATGTGATGACTGTAGAACAAATTTATAAGCTCACACTTTTAAAATACTTTCAAAAATACCGCAACGTACATGTATCGGATCCTCATAACTACAATACTAGAAGAAATAAAACATTGCCTTTAATAGAACCAAAATACTTCACCTCTTCTGGCTCTAAACATAGCATTTATTAAGACTCTATAACTCTATAATTAGGTCACATCCAGAAATAGTACATATGAACAACAAAAAATTCAATAAGTTTATCAAAAATCTTATTTCATAGTTCAAAAGTTACTTCACTCTGTACTTAGTAGACAATGAAGGAACGATTTTATTTGTAATAACTCAGGGTTTCAATTTTTGTTCTTACTACTTTTCCTTTTTTCTTTTTACTATTCTGTTCTTTCTTTTTTATTATTATTTTTTAGGTATTGATTTAATATTATATTTTCTTTATGTATTTGTAATTTGTATTTTGTAATGTAAATGGCTGAAATGTGCCCGAGTACGAGCGCATGCTCATTCGGGTGGTCTTGTTTTGTTTTGTATAAATATAAATAAAATATAAATAAATTAATTAATGTACAAAGAACAAAGTTTCGGAAATAAAAAGCTATGATAACTCAGAATTAGCATTAAATAACATGTTGTTAGATATCGTTGAACTTTAACAATAAAATTTAGAGATTTACAAGTTTTGTCCTCTGACTTTTTGTCGTATCTCTATCGGATATAGGCCTACCTTAGATAGAGTTAGATTTCTTAAATAAGTAAATTTTGTATATTTTACTCATATATTTGTAATTTTTTACACACTTATAGGACAGCTAAAATCATAGAATTTGGCAAAAATAATTGCACATCTAAGTGCCATAAGCGTGTAATTTGGTGTTTCCAGCTGCTTTATGGTATGGAAAAAACTGCTTGGAGAGCCGTGACGTCATTCACATCTACGACAGTTTAGATCATCCACTCATTGACATTGAAATTTACCTACTTCCACATAAGCTGGAATCTTGAAATTTGGCAACTTATAGTTTTTAGCCTATAGCCTATGGAAAAATTCCAAAATATTCTAGTTTTCTAATTGTTTACCCTTCAAAAGAAAAAAAAATCTTTGAGAGGTTTTGACTGAGATGTTTTTGCAAATAGAGGAATACTGTTGGTGTGAGGAATTTGTTAAACTTCCTGGGAGTGAGGGTAATTACTAGGGTTCGGATGTTTATGACCTAAAAAAGTGGAAAATATGACTGCAAATACGACCTTAAAATGACTAATTATGGCCCAAAAATCCTAAATATGACCTCATAAAAAAAAGTATTTTCTAAAAATAAAAGGTCTAATTTAAAATGTTTAATGGCATTAAATTATTACATCACATTAATTAAATCAGATATTCACTTTTTAACAGTTTAAAATGTGATTTACAGTTTTAACTTGAAATCTATTTCTAATCTGTTAATGTTTCCAGATACCACTGTAAACGTGAACTGAAAATATTTTTAAAACATGTATATTGGAAGTTATTAACAGCAAGGCGGAAAGGGTAATTGTGCTATTACTTGTTTTTGTTCCTTCACGTTTCAGTTACAGTAAAACCAAAATATTCTTGACTAATTTTCGGAAAAAGCTAAGTTGACAATTTAGTGCACATGCTGTATAATTGTGCTCTTTTACCGAATCTATAACTGAAATATGACGTTAAATTACAAATATGACCGAAATATGACCAGGTCCATGAAAATGTCCAAAATATGACTTATATGCAAAATAAAAACGGTCCGATTTGGATAACAAATATGTAATTTACGTTGAATTTGTGTTTGCGAGAGAACGGAGGTCAGGATAAAAATATGACATGTCATAAACATTCGAATCCTAGTAATTATTGTATTTCCTATCCTAATACGGTGGCGCAATGGTCAACCGTATGTCGATATCTACGCTGATGTGTCCTTATGTGTGAAATATGCATATGATAAATTCTTTAGTTTCCTTTATAGCGTTAGTCTCCTTTCGCATGAAGGCGTCTTTTCAGTCTTCAGTGATAGGCTACGATACATCTTGATTCACTGTTCTAAACAATGATGTCTTGCAGTATCTTATTCTGATCTCTATTGCCGGACTTGATCCGACTCATTTTCTCGCACAGACGACTTTGCTGTGGGTTTTTTTAATATAAAATATTAGATATAAGGTCAGATAATGAAATAATACTACACAGACAAACTAATTCGCGTGAGGTTAAATGCGGACGCTAGACAGGAGTCATTCTCAAACTCCAGAAGTACGTCAGGCATACTAAAAACGAATCATGAAGTCATGATGTTTCCATTGAAAGACATGGTAAACTAACTCTATTTTGAAATACGCGCTGTGCGCGATTGATTGTTCATTTATGATTACAAAAGAAATTTTCAAATTAATTCACCACCACTAGTTAGTACATTTTTCACAGGCTAGAAATCTAAGATAACACAATAATAATTATCTTTAATTTTTTTCCCCTTCTTTTTCGGAAACAAGTTCAATTCGCAGGACCATAGGAACTGTCCTAAGACCATCCGCGGACCATAGTTTATCCAAATCACCACTTATTCCAATATTTAATAATTTGTCGTTTTGTTAGCTCTTCACTACAGGATAAGATCCACTCCGTAAGTTACCAGATTCTTTCTTTACTATCCTGCAGAAACAAGACAAGTTTCGAACATACTGTATAATCATATTATATGATACATATAAACCCTTTTGTTCCCAGAGGATATCCCGAGGGTTTGTTTTCCATTGGGATACCTACACGGTATTGTAGACCTTATTACATTTGTGAAGTAAGGTTGGATTTTGCTTGCAGTTACGTTATATTCAGCATGTGTAAAGAGAGGGGGGATTTGTTAGACAGGGACAGAAAAGCTGAAGTGTAAGATAGAGAGAGGGGAGGGAGGGAGAATATGACAGAGAGAGAGAGAGAGAGAGAGAGAGGGAGGGAGAGAGAGAGAGAGAGGAGAGAGATATGTGCTTTGGTTTTGTATATATTACTGGTTCGCTCGAATGTCGGAGATGATGCTGCGATCTGTCGGCCGTCCGCCTACATAGTCTGCTGCATTTGCTTTGCTCTCGGCTATACAGATGTCCCCCTGTCCACTTCACGTTAAAAACTTACCCATAATTAAATACGAGAGATAAAGACTTTCAGACCACGAAAAAAAATATTAACAGTTCTTACAGTCAGCATAGCTACGGGTAAATTATATGTCCCATAGAACTCTTAGTAATAATTTAAGAATCCTATGTCACAAGAGGAGTGTAATTTATTATGTCTTCGTACAGACAAAAAAAAAATTGAAGTTAATTTTCGTCATATCCGTTAATTTAATGTACAATAATAATAATAATAATAATAATAATAATAATAATAATAATAATAATAATAATAATAATAATAATAACTAATAAAAATAATTAGCAGTAAAATATAGGGTAAATGAGAATCTTGTTTTGACATCTAGCTCTTTGCACTTTTAAAATTTTTTTAATGTATTTTATATAATACGTCTTTGACGTTGCAGTTAATGCATGATATAATAACCCCCTTTTTTATATAAACGTTGTAGGGAAAAACTATCAATAACATATTTGTAAGTTATATTGTGCCATTTTTATAATACATGATCTAATGATATTATTTGCTGAATTCAGCCATTAAGTAACAATTCAATAATAAATAAATCTCATTGTGCTATATGCTCTCGTTTTCAGCTACTTATTCCAGTACTTATTACTTGTGTATTGTACGATAGTGGTTTGTGAGGCGGTTATAATACTTATTTTACACTCATACAGCCACTATCGGTATGAAATTTATTAATATTTAGCCAAATGTTTATGATTCTACTTCTGAACAATGATACAGTCGAGGGGTCTCTATGACAAAATTATAGTGAATATAGAATAGAACATTATGCAGCATGCTTATAATGACATTTATTAAGCTACGAGTATAGCGAGTTTCATAATTTTCATACGAGTATCTTAATTACCATTAAAAGCAAATTGCATAGGACTGTTTTTATTAGACTGTAGTTAAATGTTGAAGTTTTGAGAACTTAGGTTCATAAAAAAAATCGACTGATCGTGACAATCAGTTGTTAGCAAGTTTTCCTAGTTCTCGTCTTCTGCGATAGACGGCAGCTGAAGGCGTATGGTCAAGTCGAAGCTTGTTCTTGGAATTTTTTTTAAACGAACGGATTAAAAAACGTACTCAGTTTAGTATGATATTAAAATTAACTCGAACAGAATTGATCTTATTTTAAATACGTTTTTTGCCCCGTTTCATTTGCTGCTCTCAAGGTTTAAGATCTTTCCACGTTCGATAAAAATCTATACCTCACCTGTGTTATAATGAAAATCTGTATCGAAATGGATATCATTATGACCCGTTATATTACATGTAATATGCGTATTATAGTATGGTCGAACTGCATTATAATTGTGCATTAAAAATCGTCTGGTACCCAAATTAGATATTTCGTTTTCAGATACAGCATTACGGTATTGTACTCTGGATTTTGATTATGCAGAGAATAAACTAACCGAAACTAGAGGAACCCGGTGAGTGGCGTAGCCCCATATCGCAGTAGACGTGCTCCCTGAGGCGACTCTCAGTTCCTGTCGCTGTCTGTTCACTTCTTCAGTCCCCGGAACTGCGGTCCCTCTGGGGGATCTAGCCCCCAGGAAATGTACAAAGTTTTATGGATGAATGGTCCACACATACAGGTTTATTTGCCGACGGGGATCTCTTGATTGTGTGTCGTTTCTACAGTTGAAGGGGATATCCACTGCAACTGTAATAATAAACGTTAATGTGTGCCTCAAATCTTCCAACTGGCATTAAGCATCAACTGAGGACATTTAATTATTTAGTTTTCGTTATAAAATCATATTTTAAAAGTTTTGATGGTAAAGAAACTACTCTTTTTGGTGTTTATGTAGTTATAGGTCTAATCTGTGTGATTCAGCAACAAGTACGTGCACAGGAGAGTATTGGGTAATTTCCGACTAAACTGTTTGAAATGGTTGCGTTTGAAACTTCAAAGCTGTTTCGTGTGCTCTCTTTTCACCTTGATACTGTATTAATACGAATTTTATTTATAGGTATTTCTTTCTCAGGTGGAAACAAGAAGGAAAGGTGCATTCGTTTGTGCTTCAAAAGTAAAGAGATTTTGTCATGGAGCATCTCTTGCAGGGTATAGTGTTCAGTCAATTGCTTTACACTTTACAACTTTAACTTCAACTTTAACTTTAACCGAAAGTTTCGTAAATTTTATATTTAGCTTACTACTGTTACAAACAATAATGTTTTATATTATGTTATACATTAACATTTTACTATTATTATGCTGATTAGACTACATACATCCTTATGGATCAGTGAGGCTTCTAGAGCCGACTTGACACAAATACATCTGTTATGAAGTGAACTCTGTAAATTCTACTTATGAAATTTGTTTATGTGTTATTATAATTGTATATAATTTTGTAATCTTATTTTCTTACCTCTCTATAATATTATGTCTTAGATGCCTACAATTTATAATTTTTAAAAGCTATTTGTAGCATCTCTAAATAAATAAATAAAATTAAATGATAAATCATTATTATTATTTTATTGAACTAATTTCTTTACAGCATTAACTTCAGGCTGAGTTTCGTAAAATTGTTATTTACCTTACCATTGTCACAAATAATAATTTTCAAATTTTATTATAAATTTTATTATAAATAAAATTAAATGATAAATCATTATTATTATTTTATTGAATTAATTTCTTTACAGCATTAACTTCAGGCTGAGTTTCGTAAAAATGTTATTTACCTTACCATTGTCACAAATAATAATTTTCAAATTTTATTATACAGAGTGTCCCAATAAAATGTATACACTCTTTGACAGTTCATAACAACCACACTTTTTGTTCTTTTTTGAGTTGTGACTGCTTAAAATAATGGCTGGAGTCAGACTAAACTTTGAGGAAAGAAAATTCTGTATATTAACCATTTACTATTGTTCCCGTGAATATTAATAACTTATTACTAATATTACTATTATAGAGTTTTGTTATTATTATTATTATTGTTATTATCGTCTTGTTGCAAGTCTTGAAATCCTTTAGGGTGTCTAATGTAAAGTGAACGACCCACGCAGAATAAAACATATGCTTATTAGATGCAGAGCTTATTCCATGCTCAATAAATATATAGTCGCACACATGAAAATATTTTATTCTAATAAACTATAATAATTCTTAGCATTTTTTTCACTATATTATAACTCGTGTGTTATGTAAATTAGTTTGTGCATAGCCTCAAGATTTCGAGGGTGGAGGTGAAGAGACAGCTGTTTCATATCTGTGAGCTAGCTTTGCTATCCGTAGGGCAACTGATTTTCATCCACGACGCATTTTGGATTCCATTTTTATTTTATTTTTTCTAGAAGAAAGACTTCTCGAGGTTGCTCGAGGTTGCTCGAGGCACGAACACATAACTCGAACTGGTCGTGAGCTGACCATATGTGAGCTGGTTGTCTGTCTGAAGGCGACGCCGTGTATTTTCGAAACTCGCGGTATTGTGACTTATCTGAGATCTGTGCAAACTGCAAGTTCGACCCACCCTGGCTGCTTGTTTTAAACCTATTTTTATTACCTGGGATATGACATTACATAGAACAATATCACAAGTATCACAAGGCTTCTAGGCGGGGAAATTGAAACCAAATGATTGATAGCTACTCTGTTAAAGCACGCTGAGAATAGCTGATTGGAGTTATGAATTATGCTACCGCAATAAAGTTCTTCGCATCTGCCATGTGCTGAGATATCAAATAAGTAGGGATAATGTTTTACGGCGATTTGTTAAATCTCGGCGTTATTTCCCATAACATAACTTACAATTTTGTGTTATTTTATTCACTTACATACATAATACTATGTTAACAACATCTTTCTGTGCCTAACGTTTATTTATTTCCTTCCATTTGTCTCTATCAATCCAATCCATATCTTTTAGTTCTCTTTCTTTCATTCCTGTACTGATCTCTTGCATCTATAAGTTTTGAGGCCTGCCTCTGATTCTTCGTCCAGGTGGACACCATTCCCATACTCTTCTTGGTAGCCTTTCCTCTTCCATTCTTCTTACATAGCCATACAAATTCAATTTTTTATATCTTACAAAGTCCAAAGTAGAATTCTTGATATTTTTTTATCTTGTAACTGTATTTCTTATTTCTTTTTCCTAATTTAGAATGTCTTGCTGACCACCTTATGAAATACATTTCCATTGATAACAATTTTTACTTTAAATGTACTATTTCATTCAACAATCAAATAGACTTTCGGCTCGTTTCGTGCAAAACATTGTACGTTTCTGCAAAAAAACACCTCTAGGGGATTTTAAACCTTTTATTTTGTAGACTTTCACAGTTTTTACACTTGCCTTCAGTGTAGATAAACTGCTTAATATAATCTCCCTGACCTATATTGAGTCACATTGAGGCTATAACTAATGGGCACCAAAATACAGATATTACTTTATTGGAATAATATATAAAATAAATTCTCTAGGAATGGAGTTTAGTGCTAAATTAATATAATATGCTAAAGTAAAAATCAATTTCCATGAACATTTCTACACATAAGAATGTCTTATTTTCAATTAAAATAGGTATTTTTTCTGGTCATTTACACTTATATTATATACTTATATACACTTATACCACCAAATTTAAGTGGTTTATCGAAAACTGTATTTATTTTCATTGCCATGGACATGTATTTATTCAACCTTCAATAAGAATATTATTTAAGTCCTTTTATAAAAAGAGACCTTTCCAAAACACGAGATTTTCCTTAAAAATAAATTTGGCCGAAAAAGAAAATTTCGAACTAGAAACGAAAAATTCCCCTTAAAAACTCACAAAATGTAGTTTTTCCCGCAAGCATAAAACAACAATATTTCTGTCTAGATTACGAATCACCTGACTAGGAAACATCTCTAGTCCCGATCCATTGTTCAGATATTCAGCTGGTGCAGAAAGATCGCCTGGTTGGGGTGAACCCTTGAGCTGGGTGCAGTCCATCCGCTGTGGGTAACAGTAGTCTATGTCAAGTGATCCCTGATAGTTTCGACTTTTAAGTGAATAAACTGTAGGGGTTCATCTGGTCATTAAGTCCGTAACAAAGATCAGTAGTTGCAATATCATCTATCATTCAGTGGAATCACGTACTGGTTTCTTTGTTGAACCGACAGATACGTTTAATTCTCATCACATCCATCACAAGACAATGTGCTTGCAATGCCCTGCTGACCAACCTTGCGCCGCCGATGTGGAATAATGTTTGCAGATGTTTTTTACCGGGTCAGGTGAGAAGCAGTCAAGGAGGTTGCATGAGCTGGATCACTTTCATTCATTCATTCCTTACTCTTATTCGTTACTGTAAAAGAGCAAATTTGTTTAACTATTCATAACAATTGACAGCTCGAGCTCTTAAGAAGACATCGCTCCAATCGACGCTTGAGCAGCCTCTGAGGATGCCTGCCATAGTAGCGGGCGAAACGTCAGGTCCCAGCAACCTCGGACCACGGCCTAACAGCCCGGAAGTTTTCAAATCTCATGACACCGGCCGTGAAAGCCTCCGTATTTTCATTACAATTGACATTTCACCATACTTTTTTTTATAACAAAGTAATGCATTTTAGAAATAGGGAGTGTACATAATGTATTTTTTGTTGTTACATTACTGCACGTTAAAATGCAGAAAAGCAATACAGTACAGGTAGGTTTAATTATAAAAAGAAAGAAGGAAAGAAAGAAAGTAAGAAAGAGCAGCAGGCCAACAAGATACTATTCTGTAACATAGTCTGAAAACTGAAAATATGATTGACTTAAAACCTAAGTTAAAATAAGCATCAGAGTCTGATGCATCCTCACTACATGCTGTTTGAACTCTCAGAATAAAGTTAAAGTAAACAAACACAGCTTGGGCCGACATAAAAAATCGTTTAGAAGATCCTACATATTTAGGCAGGCTAGATCACAAAATGAAAATCAGACCCCGAAAACAAAGAACGGATGTTGGAAAATTTTCCTTTGTTAATCGCACAATTACAGATTGGAATAACCTACCTGCAGAAGTTTTTCAAGACAGTCCTCTACGAGTGAAAACATTTAAAAACAAGTTATTAAATATTTAATTAGCAGGTAGATTATAATTTAGAAGAATGTAGGAACTACTCAGTAATGAGCTACGATAGGGTTAAGCATAGGGATAGTGATCTTTTTCTTTTGTTGTTTGTTTTCTTCTCCCTCTCTATGATCTTTCTTTCTCTCGTTCTTAAGCTATTTGTAATCCTAACTGTAAATTGTAATCCTAACTGTAAGTTATTTGTAATCCTAACTGTAAGTCATACTTTGTAATTGCTAACTGTAATTTTTTTCTGCCACCGGGCATTTGCCCTATTGCAGAAATGAAATATATACACAATACAAAAAAAAAACAGTAATACGAGTAATGTGCTAGAGCTAGAGTGAGGCGGATATACTGGTCTTTGTTTACTTTAGCTTGTTCTTAGAATGAAAACCGTTTTGATGTGCAAACATTTAAATGCATGATACTCCTGCAATACCTACTGAGAAATTAATATAATTTTCATTGGTCCGCTGTTTTCAAGGCCCAGTACTAAGTTTCAGTGGCTTGTCCAAGTCTGTAGGTTGGCATTATATGAGCTCTATTTTTTTTTCTTTCTTAAGTTTGATTGCATTTTGTGCTGTATCTTTATCAAAATCATATGCATGAGGTATAGACTTTAATAAAGCTCTGTTTTTCTTTATTTATTTGATGGCATTTAACAGATGCTGTATATATATCAGGCCTCTTGGACCTTTGCCTTTTACAAAATTTATTTATAACAGAACTTTCGCTATTTGGCTGCTAGCAGCTGATGTGTTGTCCGTCTTCTTCAGTGAGTGAGTTGCTTGCTTTTTTAAAAAGCTCTGTGCTTTAGAAGTATGTGAATGTTATGCTTCCATCTAGCGTCAAACATTGGAACTATTACTACATGATATAGTACACCTTCTATTTCGAGAATCAAATTATAACACTAAAACTTTTCAAATCATGCTAGAGGTTATTACATCTTCTAAAATCTTCTTTGTTTTGTTTCTAAAATATACTTATACTTAAATGAGTTCCTAAAGTTATCGCAGATTTAAATTTTATAGCATATACAGCTGGCTTGATTGGCTCTGTTCCTCCTTCCTGTTCCCATACGGCATGGTGTCTGTTTACGTTTGTAGAAGCGCGGTTCTATTGAAGTTGTGTTTGTGTACTGTGTATCTCAGAGCTATTTCGAAATGACATGCGTAAAGTAACTTAATGCTGGCACAAGCCAAATAGGCCTACTCTAAAATTGCAGGGAGGTGGAAAAAGTGTGGCGTAATTACTTCAGACGTAGCAACTCATGAACATTCTTCAAATGAAGAAAGAAGCAGCCAAACAAAAGAGGAGGTTAAGGTGCAGGACTGTTATAGATAAGGTAAGCAGTAGCACAGATATGGATATATTTGATTCATTATCTTAAAACAATGAACTCTGCTGTTGTACAGTGCCTTTTTTTTTTACTCGTGGCCGGGCGATCGGCTGAAGGTAGCTGCGAGCGCACAGTGCTTCTCACCGTTCCTGGCTCCCGCCTTTCTCCCCGTCAGTGCACACACACAGCACACCAAACACCAATTTTCTGGTCATGCAATGGCATTTCGTGTACAATATCGGGTTTTTCTGCACTCCAGTATCTGTTGTTTTGTGTCGATACATGACCATGTAAATGAAACCATGCTTCGTCTGTGAAAAAAATTAACTTTGGGTCCATAGAGCCATCATTAACTTTACCCAACACCGAATTGCAGAAATTTACTCTACTCACAGTATCACGTGGTTGCAGTTCCTGAACTATGGTTATCTTATATGGTTTTAATGTCATAAGTTTAGTGACTTTCCAAGCCGAGAATTGTGAAACCCCCGTTTCCTGTGATAATCTACTCAGAGATTTTCTTGGGCTACGTTCTAACTTTTGTCCTATCTCATCGAGTATTTTCTCTGTAAGCACATGGCGATTTTTTTAAAAAAAAATTTTAAATTTCTTATCAAGAACAGAACCCGTTTCTCTGAATCTGTTTACAAGTTTACGAACTGTCTCTCTGTGAGGCACAGGGATACCAGGGAATCTGTCTACAAATAGACGTGTCACTTCTCTACAGAACTCTGTTTGCACATAGGAATCATACATGAATATGCGGTGTGCTAAAGTATACACACTTCTTGGCATTATAACAGAACTATCACAATTTAACCACAAAGAAGAAAACAAGAACCTCCGCTAGCAACGACCCCACATGCACTGACGGGGAGAAAGGCGGGAGCCAGGAACGGTGAGAAGCACTGTGCGCTCGCAGCTACCTCCAGCCGACCGCCCGGCCACGAGTAAAAAAAAAGGCTCTGTAGAACGCGTCACACGATAGTACAAATGGTAAACATTGTTCCTTTCTAACTTTCCGAGGAATGTGTGTCGAACGAACCTCCTCGAACATACATTAATGTATTTTAATCGGACTCGTGTTATGCAATGTTGTTTATAAATTCGCCTGTAATTTTTGAAGAAATCAACACTTAAATTTCATATACTTCATAAGCGGAAAATGTTCGTAATGATATTGAACGTAACACAGCTTAAATCTCGGGTGCAATTACTCTGAGTCAAGGAAATTCCTTCGTGTTTAACTCTTCAATGCCGTGTCCAAATATTCCTTGAATGACTTTTTCAATTCTACGAGTTATTGCTGTATTAATTCTTGACCTTTTTAAAATCCTCGAATATGAACAGTGTAAATATAAACAACCGACCTAAACTTTATTTTCACCAGATTGTCAGGCAACCAAATATATTTTGTTTCGAGTCTGCAGTTTCATGTAGAGGAATTAAACCCAACAAATTTTCGGAAATGTTCACATCACCGTCACCCCGCAAATGATTGCTACCGGTAATTGAGCAGTTTCGTTAATGTCGCATATCTCATTCAAAGTAAGGACACAATAGACTTACCGTATTCGCAATTTATATATATCTTTTTAAAGTTCCGTTTTGTATAGTTCCAAATTGCCTAAATCCTTCTACCTTTTGAAATTCTCTGTGACGATATTTTCCGATTTTTAATAATTTTAATTTGAGCATAAAATTTCAACTGGGCTATTTTGATTACACATTTAAAAGAAACAAAGAAAATCTCTTCTATTTGAAATTTCTCGGTTTCCCATGCACCGTGATAACATGCTATTGACAACAGGACCTTCAGATATTTACGGTATTTGGTGCTCCTAATTTTCTCTCTCGTACAATCCCTAAAACCAATAATTAGGAACTACATTGCAAGCTGAAATCAAATCAAAGTCGCACAAATAAGATAATTAGGAACCGCTTATCTGTGGTAGTAATGTGTTCTTCATAGGAATTTTTTAGTGTCTCTTGAACCGCTTCCAGAAAACTTACTAGTAAGCTTCCACTAGAATATCATCACTAGGGCAAGGCAATTAGTGACCATAAAATAGCGAAAAAATACAGAGTAAAAAAAAAAACATTTATGACCTAAAAATAGTGAAAAATGACACAAAATTTAAAAAGACCAACAAATTTACCAATACTACTTATAATAATAAGGGGGTACGCCGTAGCGTAGTGGTTGAGGCGCTGCCCTACAAACCGGAAGGTCGCGGGTTCGATCCCCGATGAGGTCATTGGAGTTTTTCAATTGGCCTAATCTTTCTGGTGGCACTATGGCCCTGGGGTCGACTCAGCCTCTAACAAAAATGAGTACCGGGAGCAATCCTGGGTGTAAAGGCGGCTGGTGCGTAAGGCTGACAACCTTACCACCTTCATGTGCCGATTGTCTAAAAATCTGGGAGCCTCAACCTCCTGGAACCCTCTGGGCCTCCATGGCCTGTAATAGGGAACACTTTACCTTTTACTTATAATAAATTTTTTTAAGGTAATGAATTGCTAAAAGCAATTTAATGGATGGCAGTGCGTTACATATAAATTTACAATATAAAGCACACTTATTTTGTTACTAAAAGAAGTAAATAAATTTATCCTATTTGGACACCCTTAGCGAAAAAAAAAATTCTTTCTGAACTGGCATGCCCATAAAATTGTCCCTAGCAAATATGTGACATTTAAAAGAAAGAAAAATCTTTATTGCTACAAGACAAACTGCTATGGTGTTTACAATAAATATGAATTAAAATGAACTATGAACACATGGCGGAGATTCTCAAATGAAAACGATTTTATGTTCTCTGAAAGTAACGATTTGTACGTGGATAAACTCTTTTCTACCTCCACTCAAACATGACCTAAAAATGCCGAATATGACTTAAATATTGCCAAAAAATTGCTTATCTTTTGAAAATGATGAAAATGCAAAATAAAACAAAATCATGCAAAAAACTAACTGTCCTTGTTTAATCAATTATTTCATGATACAAATATGGATACAGAGTGCTTCGAAAAAATGTATACACACTTTGAACTGTCATAGAAAATTTATTTCCCGTTCTACAAGGTTAAATTTCTGGGAGAAAGTAATGTTACATTTCTTCAACAGGTGGCAGCAAAATAGTTTCAACAATCATCCAACAGTCGTGCCAATAATCGTCGTCGTACCAATCATTTACAAAGAACATCTTTTAATTTTTTCTTAACCTTTTTATTGCTACGAACATATGTCACCAAAAAAATTGCGTGAAAGCAGAGATAGCACGGGCGTCGGCATGGGGGGGGGGGACAAGGGGGGCAACTGCCCCCCTCTGGATTGCCTTATGGATTCATTTATTTGTGGTACTCTTTGTCAACCTACAGTTGTAGCATGGAGAATAAAAAAAATATAATTACTTTATAATGAGTTTAGCAAGTATTAACTAATTATAACTATAATATGTATTTATAATAATATCTCACCAAGGCCATTGCTCAAAAGAGCGTATTCTGTTAACTTAAAAAACTTTGTAGCCTCGTCGAATTCAGCTTGGGTTCAAAATAACGATCCGGTTAACTAAGTGAATATTAATGTGTTTAGCCTAATCATTTGAAATTGAGGTCCGAAATTGATTTTGCCCCCCCCCCCTTAATAAAATTCCTGGCGACGCTGCTGAGAGATAGGCTATTTTGAATTAATAGAGTAGTTTCATGCTTAATGTTATAATATGAGGAATTTTATTCAAGCGTTAGAATTACCGATTATAAAAACCAGCTGTTCCATTAAAATTTTCTACAATGATTTCCCTATAATATAAAGCCACACGGCTGACTGACTGACTGACTCATTCAGTCACCCACTTACTCATTCACTCACACTGACATTAATATCTGCCCACTTCCAGATGAGCTAGAAACTTGAAATTTGGTACACAATAGCTTTTAGGTTGTACACCTCAGGAAAATTCCAAAAAGTTTATTTTATTTTATTTTAATTTTTAGCCCTAAAACCCTCCGAAAAAGGGCTCACTCAATGATATTAATGTTCGCCCACATCCAGATTAGCTACAAACTGGAAATTTGGGATAGCTTTTAGGTTATAAACCACAGGAAAATTCCAAAAAGTAATTTTTTTAAATTTTTAGCCCTAAAAACCCCCGAAAAAGGGCTCACTTACTGACATGAATGTTTGCCCACTTCCAGACGAGCTAGAAACTTGAAATTTGGTACACATATAGCTTTTAGGCTGTAATCCTCAGGAAAATTCCAAAAAGCTTTTTTTTTTACTTTTAGCCCTAAAACCCCCCGAAAAAGGGCTCACTCACTGACATTAATATTCGCCCACTTCCAGATGAGCTACAAATTTCAAATTTTGTACACATATAGCTTTTAGGCTGTAAACCACTGGAAAATTCCAAAATGTATTTTTTTAATTTTTAGCCCTCAAACCCCCGAAAAAGGGCTCACTCACTGACATTAATGTTCGCCCACTTCCAGATGAGCTGGAAACTTGAAATTTGGCACACGTATAGCTTTTAGGCTAAAACTACAGGAAAATTTCAAAAAGTACATTTTGTGATTTTTATCCCTAAAAACCCCCGAAAAAGGGCTCACTCACTGACATGAATGTTTTCCCACTTCCAGATGAGCTACCAACTTGAAATTTGGTACACATATAGCTTTTAGGCTGTAAACTACAGGAAAATTTCAGAAACCTTTCCCGAGAACCTCAGCGGGAGTTTGGGGGCGGAGCCCCAATGAGCGAAGCGAGTTAAACAAATAAAACCCGCTGACACCAATTGATGAACGCCTTCATCAATATAAATTCAGCCCTTTTAGGGTTTTCATGAAGAGGTTGCTGAGTGACTTTCCGACAGCGTTATCAATCTGAGTATGGTATGTACTGTATTGGTACTGTCCTTGTATAGGCTTACTTGAATGGCAGCTGCTCCCCAACTACCAGGGAGTAAATTACTTTCAGTCAACATTCTAAAATTCGCCTTTCAAAATGTGCTCCTTTAATGCTGAAGAATCCTTCAAATGTGCTAAAAGGTATTTTTTCAAGTACACATTTTTCAGCATGAATAGCGATTTTGTCATAGTTTTATTAACAAAATCTTAACATTTGGCCTGCACGTACACCGATATTACATATTCTCTCTCTCTCTCTCCCCCTCTCTCTCTGCTGTTACTGATGTGTCAACAACAATGAAATAAAGAGTAACATCCAATATCAACTCGCTTCACATTTTAAAAACGAGATTATCTCACACGTGTTATTGTTTAGTGTAACTTGATCTTGCAACCAAGCATTTCACTCCACGCGGAGTAGACGAGTAGCTGTCAAAATCGCCACAGGACATTCTTAGATTTTGATTGGCTGGGGTAACTAGCTGATTGGTCCGGTAAAAACAAAGAACATGGGTTAATCTGTCGGCAAACTTTTCCTCCTAACGAAAGGAAGCCGCCTGGGTATGCAATGAGTAACTGGACTATACTGTCATGAACCGCGACGCATGCGCACATTTTGAATATGCTAATATATGACATTGTGCGCATACGTCGCGCAGCGAGAGTGACAATGTGCGCATGCGTCGTGGTCCGTGACAGTTAGGGATTTACTTTGCGAACAAACCTATAGTCCACGGCCCCACGCGCTTTAGTTAACCAAGTGGGTACCAGCGTGATACAGTCAATGTTTTCAACTCAGCACGTTTCACTTGCATTCGAATTCCCGCCGCCTCTGTCTCTGACGTGGCCCATGCTTTCAGTTTGAGGGCGAGCTCTGTAACTTTGCTGAAAAGTCTGTATTGACACACCTTCAAGAAGGAAGATGCTTTTAGATCCAAAACGGACTTATTATGAGGAATTTAATTGTCTTTAGGACTAGTACAATATTCTGTACACAATATTACCGTATTAATATTTGATTTATTGTTGTCTGCCTTAATGTTGAATCTCAAGTACCTTCGTGATGTGAAAATGTTGTCTCGCATCCGAGATTAATATTCCTCGCTCGTGTCAAAGCAGAGAGGCACTAGTATATAAAATTAAAGAGACAAATATTACTCAATTTGCTATCGCACCCCGTAGCCTCTTTGGAAATACAACCTCCTTGGAGAGTGGCTGCTATATTGTATTCTCCAACATGGCGACTCCGTGACATGAATACTGCGTGCCTTATTATAATGATGTGACAAAAAAATAACATTCCACTTAACTCAAGGTCGCCAGCCCATACGTGCGACAGTTGTCCGAGAACAACACGCCCCTCCCAGCTATCAGTGGTCAGTGCTTACATCTGGGATTAAATGATTAACTATCAGTAGCACAGCCTAGAAAATTCAATAAGGCTATTTCACCATCTCTTCAATCATCTGGTAATGATAGATTGCCGAAAAGAAATGTTGCGTTATCATTCATACAACGCCTTTTGTTAGGTAGGTCATAAAAATATATGTGCCGGGTATAATTAGAGCCGTGATAATCTGTATAATATATCATCTAATATTTAAGATATTTCATAACCTTAAAGCTAGCGAACAAAGACTTTTGAACATTCTTTTGTAACACTAGAAACATTTTCCTTTCCTAAAGAATATCGTAAATGCAGAATATGTAATTATTAAACAAAAATAGGTCCTAGAAAGATGTAATGTTAGTGCATGAAATAGAGCTCCCATTAATAATGTTATAACACTGTAAACATGACCAGGTTAATAAATTATATGCTACCGTGAGTTCATAAACTAAACAAAGTGTTAGTAGGGAATGACTTTCCCGCCGTATGGTCTAAGTACACTGTTCTCAGACTCTTCAGTCTCCCTGAAGATGAAGGAACCGTGTTCCTCTGAAACGTCGGAGCTTTCTCAATCACTCGCCTGGTTAGCAACCTAGCTATTTTCATACGTCTTCTGGGCACTGTGCATTGGAAATATACTTTTTTTCATTTCTATCTCGATAACTATGCATTTTATAAAGAAATGAGTTTTATAAGCAATAGAAATTTTAATTTTCTCTAATTACTTGCTATGTAAACTTTGCACCTTAGCCGAGATAACAAAGAAAAATTACACGAATAAAATACCCTCTGATCTATGTAGACAAATAATGTGAACAATTTATTACTAACGGATAGTTTAAAATCAAGTCAAAATCGTTAGAGCAATTTTTAAAATTACAATACATTTTAAATAAACCACGAGAACTAACCTAAATGTTTTAACAATAGAAAACAGTTCCAGGGGTTACAAGAAGAGTCAAACAAAGCCCTTAATCTGAAATTGTAATGAGATATTGTTATATTTTGCAACGCCGTAGGTTTTCTGGCGCTAGATGCGGAAGATGCCTTTGGAACGCACCGAGCTGCGGCCAATCCCGTCATTACATAGCGAAACGCATTGCAGTTAAATTACAATGGAGCGTTCACCTGCAGCAAGCCTACGCACATGAGAGACAGACAGACAGACAGACAAAAAGACATGCCAAGACACCTTTTTGGGCTTCTAGACGACGGAAAACGTGTTTTTCCAGTATTACCAGATTTAGATTTTTTCACGAGTATTGTACTTTCTTTACACCACGTATAGGCCTGTGTAAAAGTAAATACCAACTCAAGTTTCCTACATATCTCTCAAAGGCCACAAATAACTTTCTTGCTGTTGCCTTGGAATATTTGTTGATGTTCAGAGAAATGATTCTGTAGTAAAAATGTGTCTATGGAATAATTACTTCTTTTCGCTGTCAGAGACGAATTTAACTATGAATTTATTTACAGTCTACTCACTTAAGTAAACGTAAACCGAGTTGATTACAGTCGTCCGCGGGAGTTCTCTAAACCACGTTACCTACCCAATATTATAGCCTGTTACTGTAGATCTACAGCTAATTTACGAGGGATAGAGCATAAGTCATGGCACCTATTTTTTTTCTCAAAGGCAAGTCGCCATGAGATGTTGTATATCATGGAAGTGTGTGACATCTCTAGTACAAGAACACATCATTTGGTAGCATTGTGATGCACGGTTGTACGAATGGAGGCGATGGTAATTTAGTTGTGAGTCAGCCGCCTTGCAGAATAGATATGGCAAGCTGTGAACAGCATGTGAACAGATGGAAGCTATGGGGAGAAATGCACGACCGTACCGAACTCTAAGATATCATGGAGTGGGTATCATGCTTTCAACTAGCGCAATACATTATAGTGGCACGATGCAGTCGCGTATGGATTTTTATGGATGTCTGTTTTCTTCACTATCCTATATGTAGACCCATTATCTGGCATTACACATAAATTCCATATCTTCCCTTTCATTTGCATATTTCAAAAATTTTAAATGGTCCCACATTTTCAAAAGAAAATATTTTTGCCATGACTTATGCCTCATCCTTCGTAATTCTCTTAATTAAGGAAATCTCTACAGTGCTCAGTTTCTTTTTAAATGGCATCACAAATAACTTTCTAGTACATCGAGGCTTACAGGTATAAATTTTCAACTTACATGATTTGAAAAGAATGTAATACCCGGGAGTATAAAATGAAGAGAGATAGAGAAGTTGTTTCAGGGAAGTGAGCAAGCTCAGAGACTGAGAGCCTCCAGCTAGGAGAAATAAGTTTTTCTTTTGAATAGATAATGATTAATGCTGTGTAAAACCACTCACAAAAATAGTGCACATAGTACAAGATTGTGATACGTATATTATAAAAACTTAGTATAGCTGCAGCGAGCTCCGATTTTAATATATGTTGCCAAAGGCATTTTATCTTACGTCCCCGTTGTCCTTCAGCACAACTGAACTCAATTATTAAACTGCTCTGGGGCCGTTTGGTAATACAAGTATGTTACTGCACCTTTGCCAAGGTAATTTATCACAAGTTCCTATAAACGATATAAGTTATTTATTTATACACTCTCTTGAAATATATGTATATAATCAACCAGAAAAATGCTTAACTACATAAAAAATGTGTATTATTTTAAATTCTAAACTGTGAACTAAATGCTGATTTAATCATCGCCATCTTTCGCTTAGTTTAACCTCCCCCGCTTGTAGGTACGTTTATGCGGCCCACGCTGCCTGGGCCTTACAGGACCGCGACCTAACACATCCGGCGACAATAGAAGACCTTATGAACTTATTTATAATCTTCTTGTTCTCCTATTTGGTATTATAATCATTATGCAAATATTCTTTTCTTGCTTATCCTTCCCTTTCATGGGCTCGCAACCACAAACACATTATAAATTATAAGCCTAAGGATTTAACTTGTTCAGTTTTGTAGTATACTTTAAAAGAATTATAGCCTAAATCCAAGTAACCAAAGTAAATGAAGACATAAGCACGCAAAATAATATCCGACTAAAAACATAGGCCTAAGCAAGTACAAAACTTGAAATGAATAATACGTTTGCTGAATATCTTAGTCTGTATTTGTTAGAATTGCAAACACATTTATCACACAGTGTCCATTTAAAGGGAGGAATAATTTACTTTAACTGGAAAGGAAATCCACTAAATGAATTATTGCATTAATATAGTTGCCGCCCTGAAGTAACTTAAATATATTTAGACTTGAGAGTGTGTATCTTCGGCACCAGCCAACGAAGATGATTACCGCAACACTGATACATGAATCATACCGAGTGACTCGTGCTCTCCCCATGCAAAGTTTGAGCGCAATTCACACTCAAGCGTTTTCCTCTCTATTCTACGCATGGATAAGGATTGCTTGTTTAAGGTCTTGTGCTCACATCCCTGGAAAGATTGGACGAAAATGATGATATGAAACGCATCTTTAAATCTGTCCAAATATACAGTTTATTTCCTCTGGCAGAGCTAAGTCCATTTGTCCTTCTCTTTTGCTCTACTAGTCAAAAATAGCGATATAATACATGAATACAAAAATTCAAGTAACTACTTAAAATACATACAACACGACAACTTTTATATCACATTCGTAATACGAGGGCCATTTCAAAAGTTCTGCACACTGTAAGATAGAATGGAAGAAAATAATTTATTTTGCAAAATACCTTTACAGGTCTTCAGTATAATCTTCATTCTTGCTTATGACGACTTCCCATCGTTTTGGAAAATTTTGTATTCTGGACAGGGTACCTTCATTGTTGAGGTGTCTGATTATGCAGGTCACCTCACTGGAAGCTTCATCAATTGTAACAAAACGTTTTCCACGTCTATGGATGGGAAAGACTTCTCCACCCATCATACAGTCCTGATTTGAGCCCACCAGACTTTGATTTGTTTCCCAAATTGAAGGAAGCTCTCCGTGGAAAACTTTTTTTACAATTGATGAAGCTTCCAGTGAGGTGACCTGAGTAATCATAATCAGACAGCTCAACAATGAAGGTGTCCTATCCGAAATACAGAATTTGCCAAAACGTTGGGAAGCTGTCATAAGCAAGAATGGAGATTATATAGAAGGCCTGTAAAGGTATTTTGTAAAATAAATTATTTTCTTCAATTTTATCTTACAGTGTGCAGAACTTTTGAAATGACCCTCGTATAAATTTAATATTAATTTCTAACTTACTACAATTTCTGAATTACTACAAACATTGGAAATTCTAGTTTGAGAATATTATCTCTAAATTACTGCAAGAAAACACCAGTAATTACACTTTATGGTGTCTGTGAAATACTGAAAAGGAACATGATATCACAGATCATATTACACTAATATGATGCGATATTAAAAAAGAAAATGAAAATTGTAATATTTAAATGCACTCCTGCTTCTTAGTAGAATATAATGTGAAACCATTTGGAAATTTGATTTTATAGTAGCTAAATTACCTGTGATTAACGTGTCTCTGGCATACTCTACTACGTTAGAACAACAATCTTAAAAATTACAATAATCAATATATTTAGACATAATATGCCTACCATATCATATAGGCCAACTTCACTATAATATTACACAGTCTGTTCTACAGCATCGAATAGGTTTACATTGTTTACACATGTTTATATTTTCCGAACTAATGATATATCTTTAATTACATTTCTCTTTTTTCTCTCTTCATGTACAAACTAAATGGTAAGGGTTTTATTTTTTCTGTAGACTAAAAAAACTTGTTTTTGAGGAATGAATGCATCCTTCGACAAAAGCGAGATATAGGCCTAGTCATGAAAATTCCATAACCATGACTGGGTTACTTTACTTTTTGACACGAATATCTCAGTTTATTCCTTTCCTTTTCTTTTCTTGACAACAAACATCACTAGTGGCGCCAAATTTTGAAAAACATTAGGTGGGCTCAAAGTTTGTAAAATTTTCTGTTGCCCCCTCCGCCTGGAAATTTTGTTTACTCGTAAATCTTTAAAATTAAATGACTATAAGCAACTAATATGAAAAGCGGCTTAAATTTCCACTTTCTGTAATTGGAATTGTTTGGAATAATTTACTTACTGAATGGCAATAGACAATTCCTTAGCAAGCTAAAGGAATAATATCTATTTTGTGGAACCCGGAGATTCATTGCCGCGCTTACCTGAGCCCACCATTCAACCCTATTCTGTGTTAACTCCATTCAACCATACCTCGCAAATCTTACTTCCCTTAAATATTTTCTAATATTGTCCTCCCACTTACGTTTAGGTCTTCCAAGTGGTATTTTCCCTTCGGTTCTCCCGGTCAATACTTTTGAGATATGTCTTTCCTCCCCATGCGCGCAACATGTCCAGGCCATTTCATCCTCCATGATTTAATTACTCTTACTATATCCAGCGAAGAGTACAGGTTATGAAGCTCGTCGTTATGCAGTTTTCTCCAGTTCCCAATTTCATCTCTCTTATGCCCAAATATTTTCCTAAGTACCCTGTTTTCGAACATTCTAAGATTATGTTATTCCCGAAGAGTAAAGAACCATGTCTCACATCCATATAATACAACCGGCAAGATAATAGTCTTAAAATGTTTAATTTTTAGATTTCTGGACAGAAGTCGAGAAGATAAAAGTTTCTGAACTGCATAAAAGCAGGCATTTCCTGATTTGAGTCTACATTTAACTTCTGTCTTAATATTACTTGTGTCTGTAATTAGTGCTCCAAGATATTTGAATTTATCCAATTTGTTCGGCTATTCTAATATTTTGTAGCGCATTATTTTGACGTTTCATGACCAAATACTTAGTTTTTTTCTGTGTTAATTTCCAATCCAACATTCCTGCAGGCATCGAAAAGGCTTTCGGCATATCTCTCGAGTATGATTATGTCATCGCCCAACAGATAAACGTCATCTGCATAAGCTAAAATCGGGTATCTGCCATTTAATTCTAGGTCACTACTTCCACTAAATTTAAAATAATCCTAGCCAACATTTTACTGTAACGAAGGTAAGGCAACGGAAGTATCGCATTTTACATGAATATTTAGTACCTGTGAAATTGTAAGGAATAGAAAAAGTTATTTGAATGTACTAGATCATATTTTTTCTTTGTAACCATAGTCATAGGTCCAGCTACAGTAAATCAAGGATGTGGATGATGATGATGATAATAATAGTAATAATAATGATAATAATATTAATAACAATAAAGTGGTTGTATGCTAGTATGCTAGTATGCTAGTAGCTAGTAGTGGTGGTGGTGGCAGCAATTTATTCTTTTTCCCCCTCCCTTGACAAAATTTCTGCGGCCGCCCATGCTCTCGCCCCTTATCTGGTTCTTTAAATAGAGTTAAACAATAGGCCTATTGATATGACTACGGTTAAAAGTAGAACTTTACAAGAAACGATTTCAGTGTTTTAATAACAATGACCCTTTGTAATTCAACCACCTGGAGAGTGTTGTGTAGAGTAGTTGACAAAAATTCTCTAGAGTATAATATCAACTTTTTTGGGGAGGGGGCATATAAGTTGGCGCCACTGTACATGACCAAAATGAAAAAGATTCCGTACATTTCATTAAAATATATGAGGAGGTGCCGTGCAGAAGGTTATACCACCAAGAGAAGTTTGTGGGAAATGAGGAAAATGTGTTTTCCTTCCAAATTAGCTATAAAATGCATAAAAAACAAGTCTTATGATGAAATCAAAACATATCGACATGATTGAAATTTAATTTTCTAAATCTGGATACCTACAAATTCATATATTTCTTTCTTTTCTTTCTTTATCGTAGTTTCACCTCTCCCTGGTAGGATTTAAGCGACCCAAGCCGCCCGGGCCCAAATTCATATATTTCAATTTTAAAATGTGACATGTTACCTTTTGCATGAATTCAAAAGGACATGTTTCCATTTGCACAAAACTTTCTATGGACTAGTTACATTTTGCACCAATGCCTCCTTCTTTATTGATTTATCACTATTTTGCCTTATAATGATAATATAACCTGTTTCTTTGCCTAGTTACTAGGCCAACTAAGTAGCCTACACCATCATGGTTGACAAAATAATGGTTATACATAAATATTTGGAAATACAGCAGTTACAAAGAAAAAAGAAAATTGAGGATTAGTTTTCCTGTCACACAATAAAGAACTATTTTTCTTTTACTGGTTTTGTTACCACAGATAGGTTAACAAATTAATGAAATTTCATTATTGTTCATTGTTCATACAAAACACAAAATCACCTATAGACCTATGTGCAGTCCTATATCTTCTAAGCAGTCACATTCTTCTTCGTTGTTGATTGACTGCTGGAGACTGCTCTGGAGAAGAAATTGATAAGATTTCCTTATACCATGCAAACATAGGATTGTCTTTCCAGTCTTTCAAGCTCATGTAATTGAGCAGCAGTGCAACATCAGTATTCTTATCATTAGAAATTGCATGGCCAATATGAAGCTGTGGAACAGGAAGGAAGCACCTCCTTGTTCCCCATCATTTCTTTTGAAGTTGCTGGAAAGTTTCCTCATTGAACTGAAAGTGGAAGTGCTCAGTTGCTTTAACCAAAACCTTGGAAGAATCAAACTTCCTTATGGAAATTCGTTTCTTATCCTTGATGTGGTCAACATTCTTGAAACGTGCAGACAAAGATTTAAAGTCCAGCAAATTCCATTCAGCACCCAATTTTCGAACTTCACCCACTTGAGAATACAATTTGTAGTACTCATCCTTGTTCTCAATTACTGGTCTCTTCCTCAAAAGCTTTTCAACCCGTCCGAACACTCGATCTGAAGGGAGGAAACTGTGTCCTCGAACGGGAAATGTTAGTTCGATTTGTTTGAGACTCTCAGGTGAGTCTGGTGAACCAAGGAAGTTGAGAAGACTATGGACTACAATGTTATTCTTGTTCTGACCTAGGCACCCATCACAGAACAATCGAATACACCGAATTCCTGTCAGATCCAGATTTCTCAAGAAATGTGACAAAGCCGAGGAAACTTCCACAGAATCACGTCCAGCCATATATTTAGACCACGAGTAAAAAATAAGACTTATTGTTTGGGCGGCGTTTTCTCTGTTTATCCTTCATTGACTCATTCCTTTTTCTCTTATGGGTCCCTTGATTGGCATTTTCAACTCTAACACTACCATCTTCCATCGTGGTATCCTTAATAATTTGTAGCACACAAGCATTCACAATCCAGAATAATAAGCAACTCTCTCACTAAATATGCAAAAGCAAGTGTAAATAACTCTATTGGATGCTGGAAGTCACATGACTCTTCATAACTGCTGTTCATTGGTGGGAAGGACATGTTACATTTTGCTTGAAGCTAGGCCTTGGACATGTTACTATTTGCATTAACCCCACTTATTTGGTATGGAAATAAGATGGGATCTGATGCTTTTTGGTAAAATCTACTTTAGTTATCTGAAAGCAATTACCTTTGCCTTCACAGAGCTGTTGCTAACTCATTTTTTTTTTAATGGACATATAACCTTCTGCACGGCACCTCCTCATATATTTACTTTATTACTTTAGATTACAATGCAGTAGTTGACAAAATAATACATACTGCACGAGTATAAATTGGATGATTTTATTCGCTCCTGAGAATTGACACTTACGTTGTACTTTTAATGATTTTTTGTCATGACTTCAGGATTTCTGTAATTTTATATTTTATCATTATTTTACTACTAGCATGTGCCCGCGGCTTCGCCCGCGATAATTATTTCAAAAATTAAAAATTAAGAGCATAATAGTTAAATCATTATATTTATTAACACCTAAATCACGTGGACTACATACCACGATTAGATAGCGTCGCCTGGTAAAAGCGACCTCAGATTCGAGTTCCTTGGCCCAGAAAACCCCTGTACAGTGAGTTTCGTCCAGATCGAACAATGTTTGACCATATTTAGGCCTATATTGATTATCCCTCTTCCGTGTAGGTTGAAAATTTCATGTCTTCGGGCCTTGATATTCTAAACAAATGAATCGTCCAGGATGGACTTACAAAATCAAGCGATCGCCCGCGATAATTATTTCAAGAATTAAAAATTAAGAGCATAATAGTTAAATCGTTATTTTATTAACACCTAAATCACGTGAATTACATACCACGATTAGATATCGTTGCCTGGTAAAAGCTATCTCAGATTCGAGTTCCTTGGCCCAGAAAATCCCTGTATAGTGAGTTTCGTCCAAATCGAACGATGTTTAACCATATTTAGGTCTATGTTGATTATCCCTCTTCCGTGTAGGTTGAAAATTTCATATGTCTACGGGCCTTGACATTCTAAACAAATGAATCGACCAGCGTGGGCTTACAACATTCAAGCGATCGCGATGCTTTTATTTCCACGGTATGACAAAAATAGCCAAAGCCAACTGCAATTGATTTGACTTTGAAATGTATTACTGAAATCTGATGCTTCGACAGCGCTAAAATCACGTTTTCTGCCAGTTTTTCACTCATAACTCGCGAACGAAAGCTAAAATTAAAAATTCGGCTTCGAGGTGCATTCGCCCACCTTTCAGTCCATCTATCTTTAAATTTTCAGATCTTTGCGTTCAGTAGATTTTGATGGGCATCGTGGACAGACAGACAAACAGCATGTGCCCGCATGTGCCCGCGGCTTCCCCCGCGATAATTATTTCAAATTATAATTATTAACACCTAAATCACGTGGAGTGCATTCCACGATTAGGTAGCGTCCCCTGGTAAAAGCGACCTCAGATTCGAGTTCCTTGGCCCAGAAAACCCCTGTATAGTGAGTTTCGTTCAAATCGAACAATGTTTGACCATATTTAGGGTTGATTATTCTCCTTCCGTGTAGGTTGAAAATGTCATATGTCTGTGGGCCTTGACACTCTAAACAAATGAATCGTCTAGGATGGACTAACAAAATCAAGCGATCGCGTTGCTTTTATTTTCAAGGTAGGCTATGAGGTATGTTGACAAAAATAGCCAAAGCCATCTGTAAGTGATTTGATATTGAAATTTATTACTGAAACTGATGCTTCTAAAACGCAAAAAAATGCACGTTTTCTGCCAGTTTTTTACTCATAACTCACGAACGGAGGCGAAAATTAAAATTCCGGCTTCGAGGTGCACATTCCGACCCTTTAGTCCGCCTACTTATAAAATTTCAGATCTCTGTGTTGAGTAGATTTCGCTGGGCATCGCGGACAGACAGACGGAGGACAGACAGACGGAGGACAGACAGACGGAGGACAGACAGACGGAGGACAGACACTTCCTTTTATTAATATAGATTATATTTAAGTGCACTTAGTATTTTTTTTACATAATTTATTGTTATTATCATTGCTCTATATGTTTATTGTATTGATTGTCATATTGTTTTTACAAGCAATTGTGTGTACTACTTTTGACTATGTCTACCTATACGTTATATAGCTCACTGACGTAATAAAAAATAAAATAAAATACAAAAAATAATTAAAATGAAAATAAAAATAAATTTAAAAGACGCTAATCTTTTCCCATTCCCTTCAGTCGAAAATAAAGTTTTACTAGCTTGTATAAAAAATTAGTATTGGGTAGGCCTTACGATAAAATTTATAGTAAACAGGATTATTCTTCCAATCTTAAGTTAGCTCTCTTAACAATATAGGCTTATGAAAAGGGTTTTCTTAAATTTATAACTGAAATAATAATTACCGATAACAGAATCTGATTTTATTAAAACCTTCTTGAGAAAAAAAAAATAATTAGCCGAAGTTGTGAATAAAATGAACATACAAAAGCCATAATTAATTAAGACAGGCAATAATGCAGAAAAACATGGGAACATGTGAACCTATGCTGAACTGGCTAGTGACAGGCAGGTCTAAAGAGAAGAAAGAGAAAGAGAGAACAGAGTGTGGGTGTTTGGATGGATGGACGAGATTCATCTCATCTTCTTTTCTCTCGAGCTCGAGTATCGGGTCCTGAGGGCGAGACCAAACTCCCTAATTACAAGAATCGTGCTGACCCTCTGCAAGTCGTGATGGGCCGAACACTGCCTCCTGGGGGTACCCAAACGTGCTAAATCAAAATACTTGCCAAATCAATCCTCTTTATAAGCGCGCTTGATCGATATTGTAATTATCTCTCCGCCGTACATACTGTATGGATGCGCAAATAGGGTCCATAATGAACAACCTGGACATGCTAATAAGTTTCACTTAGCTGCCCCTTATTCCTTATAAGTAAACCGTAATGAATATCTATTCATTTAAACACTACTATAGATGCAATAAAGCTTACCTTCTTAATACCTTTGGCGGAGTTCTGTTCCTTTCTAGGTTGGAATTTTAAAAGCCCTAGTACGAGCATATATGCGGAGGAACAACTTCATCTCAACACCTGTTCCTTGAAATTCAACCATTTTTCCTTTATCAAAATAGGCCTGCTGAACATGCGAAATAGTTTTATAATTATTTACATATCTTTATCTAAAATAGCCGAACAAATATATTATGGTTCAAGTATAATGGAAAATATAAGGTCCTATTGGAACCGGAAAAAGTCTACAGTTTTTTTTTTTTGGAGGGGGGGACTATTCCATTTTTATGTCGCGTGTTTGATATTGACCAATAACGTTTATTAATTCTTCGGATATACACCAATCATGATCGTTTATCTTATAAAATGCTCGCTATTAATACGGGAATCGTGCGCTTTTATCTGATAAAATGTCTGCTCGTTACTGGAAATATAGGTATCAACGAGCAATGACTAATATCCCACATGCTGCCAGCGAACGCAATAAAACACATTTTTTACAACAAAACTTGTTTGGAAATTGAAATAATATAAATGTGCATTGAATAAAAACACAATTTTGATTCGGAGCAAGCCAGTTCGTTAGGTTAATTATGTCTTATATGCACCATTGGTAGCATTGGTCACAACATAGTAATTAGAATCGATTCATGGATGGTCGCGAATTATCGATAAACTCGTAAAATCTCGTGGGATTACCTATGATAAACCTGGATGTTTACGATAATTTAGTTACAATCAGTGCTATATAAATAATTAGAATATAATTAGAAGTAAACGATTGCAATTACAAGCCTGGGGTGAATATGTTCCTGGACCCTGTCCTATAGAAGCATAAATTTGTATACAAGTGTTATTTTCTGGCGATTTGTAAATAAAGTGGAGTATAAAGCTTTACAATTGAAGACTTGTATACAAGTTACAAGAGAGCCGTATACAAATGAAAGCCACTGTTGAGTTTTAGGGTATAGTTTCCCATAAGCCTACTATAGGCGGTTACTAAATTAGTAACATTGAGCAGAAAGGGTAGAAAGACAAAGACCCATAGAAGAAAATGGCAATGCTCGAAAACGTTCGCAGAAGCAAGCAGCAGCTAGCCACTGATAGTGTTCCAAATTATAGCCTATCAGAATAGGCTAAGGAGGTGCTGGGCATTGAACGGCATCAGCACTTACTTGTCTGAGAAAGAATTGTTAACCGAGCAAGGTGGTCGAGACGGTGGCATCGCAGACAAGCATTTGAGAGATACCGGGTTCAAACCATGTTAACTATAATTTGAAGACTTTTTCATGGTTTCCTCAATTGCCAAGGCAAAAGCCAGATTGGATATTTACTTACGATGACTCATTGTCGCAATTTCTTCGTATAAAAAAATATTGAATACAGTATCATTTAAAATAATTAACAGAAGCCATAACACAGCAATAATAGTTACAGATGTGCGTTAATACATCCACAGATAACTAATATACTACAAATCCTGACACATGATATCACTCGAACTTTAAACTGCGATTAAATAAAGCAAAAAATAATAGAAAGGGAAAGAAATTACTGGATTATTTTCTAAAATTAGAACAAAATATATAATTTTTGTCGTACTCAAGCTGTATAGACCTACAGCTTTAATTTTTCAATCTCTCTTCTAAGCATTTGCTGTGAATGAAAGAAGTTTTAACCTTTCGCATTTGTTTTCTAAACATAGTCCTCATATGATGTGCATATTTCATTCTTCCGTTAAAGAGGAAGGCATACAATGATTTGAACAATTTGTGTCACAGCTATAGTGTCATCTGCGAACAAAGCTTGGGAATTTATAACCAATTCATTTACGAAGATGAACACAACTTTTAGTATGCTGTTTCTCATAAAATTTTATTTTTTACTCTTACCTTTAAGTGGTTTTTCTTCTATGCAGAGAATGGAAAGTTGTAACCGTTGACACCAGACCAATTGAAATTCTAACGACACCTGACACGAGTAAAGTTGAATGACAGTGGTGCTGTATATCTTTCCCATGTATCTTTTAGTGTTGGCAGCAACAAAACACTTGCCTCTTCTTTTGTTAAAACATGAATTGCGGTCATTGCATTAATTTTCCCTGCTCAGATACTTAACCTGTGATGCCCTCTAGTTAGTAACGCTTCCAGCTTCATTCTGTACAGCCTGTACAAAAAATATAGAAAGCTGTGAAAAGAATCTCACTTTTACCATAAAGACCAAAGGTCAAATGTAAATTGAACAGGTCCTGCAGCATCTCGTATAAACTTGTGATTTGTTGTCAAAATAATCCATTATTATTATTATTATTATTATTATTATTATTATTATTATTATTATTATTATTATTATTATTATTATTATTATTACTATTATTATTAGCAGTAATAGTAATAGTAATACAATACCATCAAGAAGTCCCTCCGCAGCACTTGTGCAGGTGATAATCCGCTAAGAAACGGAACTCAGTTGGCAGTGCTAGCATGTTGGTTATAATGTTCTGCTACAATCATTTATGAAATAAGAAATAAAAGTAACATAAAACTCATCTACAATATTTACAGAAGATGTTGAAAATGCTTACCGTTTTCTTGATGACACAAATTCACTCGCTTTAATTTATTTTCGAAAACTTTAATTATAGATTAAATATAATTGCTTACTCCAATATTCGACTCATCAACAGTAGCAAACAGACTAATATCAACAGCTAACATGGTCTACTCTGGTACATATGTTACGAGTCTGAAAGGAAGGTACGGAGATATATGAATTTTCACATGGTTGACGACATAACCAGAGCTGCGGAGATAATAATTCATGGCACGGAAATTAGCTTAATATGGGGTGGTGCCCAACTTTGGGTACTTCGGTATCTCGCCTATTTGGTACTGACACTTCATGGAATTTTAATGGAACACTTGAAAATAATCTAAAACACGTTCTGTATACAGCTAACCGTCATTCCTGTAAACAAGCCATCTCAGCGATTTCTGAAGAAAGTGACGTTTGTGTTTAAAATTACAAGAACGCAATTGTTCTTTATAACAAATTTATGCTACAGTAACAAACATTACGATAATCCAATTCTCTGTCCTTACCCAGTCCTTAACGTTTATTAGAATGAACAATTTCACTTCATGCTTTACTAATTCAACATGGCGAGTTCCCTATTATGGGGTAGCTAGGAGGCCATAATATGGGGTATCCCATATTAAGAAACACTAGTTATCATTTCAGGCTAGTATGCTTTTCTGTCGACTAATAAGGGCTTATACGTTGCTTTCAATTGATTGCCAGTAATTCTGTACAATAATACGAGTAATACTAACAATAAAATTGTAATTTGAATAATATAGGCCTAATAATAGTAAATAATATAATAATTAACTGTATGGTTTAATTATAAGCTGGGCTGTTGCTTTCAGGGAGTGTTGTTCTTTATTTATCAATTAATTGGTTTATTTCAATTGTGTAGCCTATAATTCATAATATAGATAAAAGAAGAGGTAAGTGGAATTCACAACTTTATTCTCCGTGCTTTTAGATCCCTGTTCCTTAAAAGAGACAGACCTTATATACAGAGAGAATAACGAAGGCAGTAAGATACATTTTGTGTAGTTACCTAATTACAAGCTCACCATACAAGACTCAGCTTCTGCAGCAAAAATCTAAGAATACTGATACGTCCCTGCCGAAATCCGAACGATCTCTAAAGTTGAGCTCAGAGAAACAGAAATCTACACAACAGCAGCCAAAATTGACTAAAAGAAATTGTGCTGATGAATCCTCGTTGTCCGAAGAAAACCATGTGCCACTGAAGTAGGAAGATGAGTAGAGAAATGAAAGTGAAGATGATGAAGAGGTAAATTGTTTCTATTGGCAGATCTTTTCTCAGATGATCGAAAGGGAAAATTCTGGATAAGATGCTTGAAGTGTATGAAATGGGCCATACTGCATTTGCAAGTAATGCCTCTTCTAAATTCCCTTTGGAATGGTGCATGAAGAAAAATGCAAAGTAAAAGAGGCAAAGTCATAAAATACGAATAAAGTAAAAATGTCTACCGGGATTTGAATCTTGGACGACAAATATCTCCACAAATAGATGAATTTAAATATATTAAAACGTATAAGCATATATTAAATATTGTTAAATATTGATGTATACAGACATTGAAATTAACATTATTTGTATTTTAACCTTAAAATTTCCATCCCTTATTACTGAACCTCCATAACTTCATATTAGGAATCGAATATTTATATTTTCTTTAAATTGAGTTATAGTTCTGAATCAGTGAATATTTTATTATTACTCACATATACTAGACATTCGTTGGCAGATCGAAATTCTGCAATTAGAATTTAAAAATTGGTGACACCCCGAAGATATTGAGAAAGCATAAAAAATACCCCATATGAGGCTACTTTCCTCTAGTAGTAGTAGTAGTAGTAGTAGTAGTAGTAGTTGTTGTGTTTTATTATTGTCACCAATAATATTTAATGTGTTATTAAATTGTTACTCATATTATCGTTAGGTAATATAACTTTACAATATCTATAAACAAGAATCATGAACCGATTACCGAGAATATGGAACAATATAAGATAGTTTACTTCTGAACATTGTAAATACGTTTGTGTATTGCGCGACCGTGTTAGGAAAGGAAGTGAATCCTACCTTCGAACTTGGAACTTGGAAGAGCTGGTTTCTATATACCCAACCAGAGATACATCAAAACAGGAAATTCGGAAAACTTTTACAAATCAAAACAATATATTTTTTATCATTATGCATAACGACTTGAAATCACAAAATGTCATAGCTAAATATTTGAATTGAGTTCTTCTAGCTAGTGGTAGGCAAGACCACTTCACTTATAATCGCCTAATTTATATGAACACTCCTTTCAACATACTAAATATAGTGCCTGAAAAATTCAAATAACTGGTTAAAAATTGCAATATACCGTAATTTTCAATTCACTGGGTGTTCCCTTAATATAATTCCTAGTGTGGTAGCTTTTCACCAATTGGTGAAGTCGAATAGAATAAAGCAAGATAAGTTAACTCATTGTTGGTACAGATTTGTAACTGCGATCTTTTTTTAAGTTTTTTCCTCCTTCCACAATCACTACAAGCACATGAAACACTAGCTGTGTACTAAATAAACAGTTCATGTATATTCTCAACGCAATATTTTATTATATTTTTGTGGCATATTATGCAATATGTTCAAACTGTAGTACATTAAATTGTTCACTCTTACGGAACCTATTCTGTGAATAAAGTTGATACGTTCTTGTAAAATATTATGTCACAGTTATTGGACAGGCTTGTACTTCATAAACTTTTCTCCTTTGTGTCGTCCCCATATTTTTTCTGTCAAAGCAAGCTTTGAATGGTAAGGAGCCAAAATATGTGCCACGGAGGGGCAACCACAGATCCTCAAGGGCATGCAGCAAGTCGTCTCTCATATACAATACAATACAGTTCATCGTTCTTTCCGTGGGCGAAGTACGCTCAGAAGAAATGATAAGTTTGTCACTCATTATAATCTTAAACATTGTTAGAAAGTAAGGTCTTATAGTTTCACTTGCTGTATACGTCTTGTTATCGTGCCGTCGAATTTTCATTCGCTTTCATTCCGCTTATTCTATTTAACCCTAAAATTAAATCAATTTCTCGCACAATTTATAAAATAGCCGAACAGCAAATAAAACATTTAACACAATGATTAGGCCCATACCTTATGACCACTGCCTTATTCTGTAATAGTACATACAATTTACATTTTTATTCCAATTGGAATAAACATTTTAGACAAACTACAGTATTTTGTAGAATGCATTTACAATTAAAGAGTTAATTGACTAAAACATTTCATTGTTATTCCAATCTTAAATGCCCTTTTTCTTCAACTCTTTAGACAGGAAACGGTGTGTTTGGTGAAACGCTCAAAAACAAAGATATTCTTGCCGATTGCCAAGCACGTATTTAGAAATCAGTTTCGTGGGGGGGGGTGCTAAACCGATTAACCATAAATTATTGTTCTTCCTTCCTAAGTGAACAAAAATGGATTTTTTCTAACTAATTCTTTAAAAATCTCATATTTTGTGAGGTCCGGACCCCCCTAAATATGCCCTTGCCGGTTGCAATGTCATATAATTTTCGTCATTTTTCTACATAAAAGAAGACCATTGGCCGACCGCTTCTTCTGAAAAGACAGTTGACTGAACTGTCATATATCGAACTACCATGCCATCAATCGATGTAATCAATATTACATTAGCTATTGTTATGGATACAATAAAGAAAAGAAGACCCTCAAACAAGGGAAAAATGCTGTTAAAACACCGTAAAAGCAGCTAAGGAAGTTTCCTGATAACATTCCGTAAATATATATTACAACAAAACTGAATCAGTTATCTTCGAGGTAACTATATGAGATAACTAACTGCCTAAAAAACAGAAGGATTAATTAAATGAAAACGAGAGTTTATATTTAAATTAAGACTATTTATTGCAGGTTATTAGTCAGCACCACGCAGGTTCTCCTTCTAAGACAACATAAACATGTACAGGCAAGGAATGATTAGGCAGTCATTAACTTAAGTTCAGTAGTGGGGAAAATTTAAAATTTTAGTGGGGAATTCATCTTGAGAAAATCCGGACCTCGAATTTTATTGTGACTATTTAGCGAATATTCAGAGAGTTAAGCATGTAAACAGTAGTTAAAAGAAACCACGGAGATCCATAAAACTATACTATTTCTGTCGTTCCGGTGTCATTGAAACAGAGGTAGCCTATGGCGACAACCGATACATTATACGTGGGCTATTTCTTTTTCAACCTCCGATGGGCATAAAATGAAAACCACAGTGAAAATCAAAACTGTTTTATTTGGAACATTTAGGTATCGGTACAACTTCTAGCTACTTATCTACATAGTCTCGCTCCGATTGAGACATTTGTCGAAGCGTGGTGCAACTTTCAAATACCCTCTTCATAGAAGCTTGCCGCCAGCATATTGAGAACGGTGTTCACGACATTTTGAAGTGTTTTGAAATTCTTCGTTGGTGTGGAAGCTCTGTCCTCCCAGATTTTACTTCAGCTGCCGAAAAAGATGGAAGTCACTGGGCATGAGAATGAGTTTTTGAAATCCATCGTGACGTGGGTTCGTTACGACAATCCAGAATCAAAAGAACAATCCAAACAATGGGTGCACACAAATTTCCCGAACAAACCCACACCAACGAAGAATTTCAAAACACTTCAAAGTGCCGTGAAGACCCTTCTCAATACGCTGGCTGCAAGCTTATATGAAGAGGGTATTTGAAAGTTGCACCACGCTTCGACAAATGTCTCAATCGGAGCGCGACTATGTAGAGAAGTAGCTAGAAGGTGTACCTAAATGTTCCAAATAAAACAGTTTTGATTTTCATTGTGGTTTTCATTTTATGCCCAATCGGAGGTTGAAACAAATAGGCTAACATTTCGATGGTCACGCCATCGTCGATAGTCGTGCTTCGTGCGACTTAGACCTATCTTCTATGGGCTATTGTACCTTTTAGAATAACCTCATTGTGAAATAACACCGTGTACTTAATATTTTATTTATTATAGGCTAATACAAGATTTAAAATGCTTCACCACACGTGTAAATAAGTGTACATTATTCTTATACTTCTTTTTGCTAATAAGCAGCTTATACATGCAAACAGTCGTTGTGTTCAATTATTAATTATTATCAAAGAAGCTACAGGTATGAAGATGTTGCAGTGTTCACCCCTTGTGAATTTTCTTAAAACACAAGTGAAGGTAGATTTGATAAAATGAAAGCGATGAAAATAGAACGATTAAATTATAACGATTGGTTGAATTTCCATATTCTTACACTGGATTGATCACTGATTCATAAATAGTAATTTTAATATTAATAATATTGTTAATAATAATGCTATTATTAAACTATTATTGTTGCTCTCGTTGAAAATTCTCTTTCAAATAAGACTGCAATATGTTCTTTGCAATGTCTGCAAGGGTTGGATCTGCGGGGCACCTTAGCAACCCCAATGTAACGGGACTGTACCGCCCCGAGTAAAGACTCCACTCCTACACCTCTAGGCGTATTCCTAGAAATCTCTTGCTAAATGAAGAATGGGATGAGGACGAACGCGTGGAAAAGAGAGGAAACGAAGCCTTAAAATATGGTCTCTTTTCTGGGGTCCTACTCTGCCAAGACCCTCTTCCCCCTCCCATCCAACCAAACCCTGATGGCTTTCGCTCCAGGCTATTGGGTTTAATTCTAGATGGTGACGAATTCCTCTCCCACGGGACTTGAAGTAGAAGATGCACCCCCTGCAGGGATTTTCTGGTTCTCCAAATATGGGGGTTATGGCGGAGGAGGAACGAAAGGGAATCGAGAATAACCGGAGGGTTACTTTTCCCTAGCTTCATCAGAAAGCCATTCCGAATGCTAAGGGTCCTTCAAAAATACTACTACAATCTCGTTCATCAAATGGTAGTGGACGTCTGGAGATGGATTTTCATCTTTTATACACAGCAGGAGCTTCAGATTCACATGGTGTGTACGGAAGAACAGATAAATCAAAACCCAGTTTCGGAATAGAAAACGAAATGAAGATTTATTGTGTTTCAGAATGACTGTTGATGAACTCATTCTTAAGATATAATACTCTAACAAAATGTAGCCTACAGTGTAAATTTCAAATAGTGTAATTAACTAATGAATTTGTAAAAATAGTTTTTAGTAATCATGTAAATTCAAACTACAGAAACTACAAGACACATTAAAACAACGGCTTTACATTTTGACAATTGTGTTTTCCATAGATGTTGACAATTTTACTAAAAAATGTCATGACACATTTTCAAATTTAGAAAAATGTAGAATTGTCATTATAGAAGTGACAGGCAACTTTCGTATTTAGGCCAAGTCAGTAGATATATAAATGTGTGACATAAATTGGAAAAATGTTTTTGTGATTTAAGCTTTCTTTTTAATAAACTATCTAAAGTGTTTTGTTAATAATGAACACTGGTAGTAGTGCTATTAGCAGTAGTGAAAGTGAAGAAGAAATAGACATGAGACCATGCTGGGTTTTCAGGCAACGGATTAACCTGACTTTCAATTTCAGTGACTTCGTATTCACCGGAAAATATAATTCAATTATTTGTTATAGTAATAGTAATTGCTTATGCATCACATTCAATGTTGAGATCAATTACTACACGCATATAATTACGAGAGCCATCTACAGTGTATTGAAGTAAATTTCAGGTTTGACATAAAGCTGTCGTTTTTCGAAAAGTGTTCTTTTTAGTCAGACAATTTACATTAATTTGCCAGCCATGTAAGGAGAGGTAGTAATATTTATCAAAAATACAATTGTCACGACATACTGACAAATTTGTCAGACTTGAAATAATTGTCGTATTTGTCACACCTGTAGAGTTTTATGAAATAGGGCCCAGCTGATAATGGCAGAGGACCATCTTGTCAACCTCTTAATAAGAACTGAAATGTGTGCCGAGATGCATCTTTTTAACATATATGACACATCTGGGATCCAGGAAGAGGAAGGACTGAACAGACGGCATCATAAATGACAGACTCTTAAAGGTTGCGACTTTCATCATTTTAATATGTTTTGTGTCTATATTTTATGAATGTTAATTGTTTATGATCTGGTCCCAGAAAAGTTTTAGTAAGGTTATAAGGCTGTGTAGTTTTTACCCAGTTTTAATATAAAATTCCATATTTGTCTACTTGTGAGTTTTATACAGCAAGCATTCGTTAGTCGTTCATTGCTCCTGTCACTATTTCATTTTTTTTTTTTTTTTTTTTTTTCGTACGATGAAGGGAGTAGTAACGTTAAAAATGCGACAAATCACCGGTCAGGGTAACGATTTGTAAAAATATCTACAGGGTGGCGCACGAAATGTCATACAGTTTAGATTGTTTATATAATTTTTAATATACAAAATATGTCATACAATTTTATATTAAAATACTCCCCTGAATGTGCATGATTAACGAGCATGCAGGACGTGTTCAATATGTCCACCTTGTTGGCGTTATCACCTCTTCGAGACGAACCCTGATGTTTGTAGCCACTCTACGACACAAGTCTTCTGACAGTCCCTGAAAGAAAGTTGTGATGGCCGCTCGCAGTTGCATTAGATTTTCAGGTTTATTGCGATAGACTGTCTCCTTCAAGTATCCCCAGAAGAAATAGTCACAGGGATTGATATCCGGGCTCTGTGGCGGCCATATTGAACCGCCCTGAAAACGTTCTGGATATCGATGGGACATTGCACGTAGTCCAAAATATTCATGCAGGAAATCAAGAACAATGTTTGCTGTATGAGGACGAGCTCCATCTTGCATGAACTATTGTGTCTCCATTGGTAGCCTTCTTGCATAGAGGTGCGGAAGAAAATTATTTTGTACCATGCCCATGTAGCGCGCACTGTTAATAGTGACGTTAAAAAAGAAAGGCCCAATGATTCCATGACTGGAAATCTCCGCGTAAAACAACACCGTCTTCACTTTCTATCCGAGCGTCAACCGGCTCTTGTCCGCCATGTTTCACAAATAATAACAATGTTAAATGTGCACAATGTGCAATGTTTCACAAATCGAATCGGGTGACCCCACGCATGCGCAGCATTGACAAGTGCTGCCTTCTAACGAACCATGCATGGACTAAGGCTAATCGTCATAAAATTTGAAAGTTCTAAACCCAAAATTAAACGTTTTATTACATATTTTCAGTGTATGACATTTCATGCGCCACCCTGTATGTATCTATTTTGTCAAAATATATTATAACTAGTTTCCTTGCATGCACTATTATTGCTTCTCTGTGAATTTATTTAAAAAAAAACCGCCTTTTTAATAGAAGTTTCTTCATATGTTAACTAGAAAATTAGCAAGCGTAGGCTTACGTCTTGCCGATCTAGTACATCTAGGGGATTCATGTGTATTAATGTGGATGCATGTGAATATAATGTGGATTCAATGTGACATACATTTACCTAACAATAAAATCATTATGTTATGTTCGAACGCTAAACTGAGATTTTGACTTAAACTTAACACTAAACTATGGTTTGAAACTTAACATTGAACTATGATTTGAAAATTAACATTGAACTGTGATTTGACATATGGCAATATACTATTAAAACGTACAACAGATTCATGACCTTGCCCAAATCATGCATATACAATTAAAACGATTGATAATTAAAAAACTAAAAACCCGGGAGAAAACGACCTCAGGTTCGAATTCCCAAGGGGGGAAAACAGCATAGTGAGTTTCGTCCACACCATTCAATATTTTCCCATTTAGGTGTGATTCATGGTCCCTGTCTGTCCACGTATCTGTATATATATATATATGCGAATCGTAAACAAATGAGATAGCAACCGAGCAAGGCCTTCAATTAATTCACGATAAAATTTAATACAGTCTTGTTAATAGGTGGCAGCCGGCAAGCTTTAATGTACATAGATTTGTTTACCATTTATTTATACAATATTCTTAAAATTGTCCGTAAAATGATAGTGTCGTATAAGGCCTTCTGTAAAACCAGCAGCATAATCTTAATAAAACATATTTTCTCTTTGTTTTACATTATGCATAACTTATTTTCGATTCTTACACGCTAATGAATGTCCTTACTTCTGAAAATAAAGAAAACTGTCCTACCTGGAAGAAAATGTACAAGATAACTATTTGGAATGTAAGGTCGTTTCTTTCTTAAAATATACCTGCTTCAGGAGTGGCGTCATAACGGAACAGAACATTTTTACATAGAGAAGTTTTTTTTCAACATGCAGAATAGTTGTCTATTCATTCGGTCATAAATATTACTAGACTTAATTTTTCCTTGGATTTATTTATGGTCGACTTCGTAATTCTTGCTCCTTCAGTACCGTACATTTCTTAAGAACACCTCTCACCCTCTTGACTTTTTCCGGCAAGCAGCAGGTTCTAGCTTTCAGTATCAATATAATGCAGTGGCGCAACTTATATGGACCCGTGGGGCTCTAAGCCCACCCAATAATATTTGTCTTGTATTTTCATAAATATTTACATTATTACTGAAAATCGTGTTTTGTTGTTTAATCGGTACAAAACGAAATCAGACTATTATTGGCATACGTAACATGATCTCCCTTTGTTCCAATTAACTCACAACCGCGATTGTTTAAGGTTTCTTGAAATTTCTAGTCAAATTTACTCAGTTTCCATTTCATCTGCCGAAATATCTTTTTGCGCTTTAGAAAGACTGGTAATGTTTTTATGCTTTCAACAGTATCCAAGAAAATGAGAATATTGTAGGAGAAAAATTCCTCCCACACTGGGAGGTAGACCATTAAGGGCAATCAGTCATAGGAGAGAGGTTCCATCTGGCACTTTGAAGTGAACTATGTTAGCTCAGTTGGTATGTAGAGCAGTGGCACGGATGGCCAAAGGTCCTGGGTTCAAATCCCAATGTCGAGGATTTTTTCTCCTATAATATTCTCATGTAATGTCCAACAATAATCTGTGGATCATGAATGTATATAGGCCTATATCCATCCAAGAAAATGCTTAATTACATGTAACGCTTTTTTAAATATAGCTCTATATACGGGTTGGGGGGGGGGGAAGCTGGATTTTGATTATGCTTGTGATGAATATTTAGAGAGAAGTGATGTCAAGAGAAATATATTAACAACACGCACTTCTATGTAAATGTCAATGTATTATTTTGTATTTTGTTTTAATAGTTACCGAAGACCAAAATAAGTCCATATAATTATAAATAATATTAGTACTGTAGTGGAAAGTGCCCATCCTGGGATCTAATATGGGTGCTATGTTATCCCTTCATCCCTGTCCCGTGAGAGGCGATAGAAATTCTCCGTGGTATCACTCTTGCCTGAAAGAGCTTTGTACGAGTCGTGGTCATCATCCCATGGCTTCGTTTCGGGTCTGAACCTGCCTTGGGGCAGAAACTCCTCCTCATCATTAAAATACAATACTTCCGAGACGTAAGTTATCGTTATTAGGAACACTGAAATCATTAATTTTTGTACCTTTCTTAGTGTATCAATTCAGTATTATATAAGTTCATTTCATGATAAAAGTGTCTTCGAGTCCATGCAATGTTTTTCAAAAGTTGGCGCCACTAATGATATATATCATATCAGGAAATTCTCCGGGAACTTCATGTTAAACTCACGAAATAAAGGCCTATAAAGTCTAGACTAGAGTGATACTGCCACATAGTTTTTTCTTATACCGTCGACTTAACTAAGACGGAAAACATTGTAGGCCCTATAAACAGTAATGTTTAAAAATGTAAAATACAGTACTAATCTGATTAGATGACAGAAGCTATATATTTAACTATTACTCTAGTACAGGTCTGTCCAATTATGTTTTTCAAAAGCTGGCGCCACTAATAATATATATCATATCAGGAAATTCTCCGGCAACTTCATGTTAAACTCACGAAATATAGCCCTATCTTCTGATTTTTCAAAACGAGAAGTACTTACATGATTCATTTGCAGTTCGTATGTACAACATTTTAACTTTCGCCTCTTTTGTTTGAGTCTCTCTTCTGTCCAGGGCCTTAGCGGAGGAGGAACGTAGGTGGACGCCGTCCCCCACATTTTTTCAGAGGGGAACTTGGTCCAATTACTAGCATAGGCCGTTTTTCGTGTTAAATGTAGCCTAAATAGACATAATAAAAAGAAAATAAGAAAAAAGTATTGCAAGTCGGTACTAAACTTATAATTACGAATAATAGATTCTATTAAATATTAAATTAAAATATATACAACACATGAAAGGAAATTGATTTCATTTTGCATATTGTTACATATTATGTTAGTTTTGTGAAAATGCATAAAATTTGCCCGCTATTGAATTATTTGTGCGTCTTTCTGACAGATTTTAAGTATTATGCGAACAACATACAGTATTTCAAAATAATCAGTTATAAACATTAGTGTAAATTATGATATATTCGGTTAAGCGAATGTTTTATGAAACGACCGTACAATAATAATTGTGCATAGCCATGTGATGTAATTTATACTACTCCACCAGAGAACGTCTATTTTCCTATAGGCTATCCCCTATGTTGGAGCGAAGGGCCTCCAAGTGGAGGTTTCTGTTAGGTATGTTAATTTTGTTACGCTTATTTTCCGAGAGAGAGGGCAGAGGGACAGGTGGTAAGCTCATCGCCTCTCAGAAACTAAGTTATTACTTGGACGTGAAAGGGCCGAGAAATTTTCTCCAGCGGCTCTAATTTAGGCTTGGAGTTCTTTTACGTGCCGTTAATCTATGACACGGCCCCTCCCCCAGCTTAAAGTACCTCCCGGAGGACTCCGTGCCCAGGATTTTTATGTCCTGAAAAACCCATCGACCGCGGCACAGGATTTCTACAAAACTGCTCTACGATTTTGTTTAAATTTTCTGCACAAACTACCGGTACTACGCCCTAAATATTTTATTCGAAACTTTTTTTGTAAAAGTATTTGAAGGGTAGTTATAAGGCAGACATTATTTGCAAAATGACAGGTTTTTTCTACGTCTTTGTGTGATAGTTTATAAGAAAACGAACATGATCTCTTATTCTAAGTTATATTAAAATGTGGAGCGAGAATATTGTATTATCCGTGCCTAGTATATAGAGAAGTCCGCCGGCGTCAAGGCTTGTAAACTACAGTTTACTGATCTTGCCCCGGCGTGGTCTTGTGGTTAGCGTCGCTGACTATAGATCCGTCTGCCCGGGTTCGATTCCCGGTACCTCCTCGGATTTTTCTGAGGAAGGGAGGTCTGGTAGGGATGCACTCAGCCTCGTGATTCATATTGAGGAGCTACTTGATAGAGAAGTAGCGGCTCCGGTCAAGAAAACCACCATTAACGGCCGTGGGTGTCGGCATGCTGACCACATGCCCCCAATCCTGCCTACGGGAGATGACGCAGCGGTCGGGTGGTAGGCCAAGTCCCTCAAGGGATGTAGCGCCACGGAGTTTTTTTTAGTTTAGTATATAGAGAAAGTTGTGTATCACTTTTTTTATTGCTTAATAAAATTTTCCTTCTATAGTATATAGCTGTAATAATCCGCTTATTTATTTGCTTTGATTTTTTCATTACCGTATCTACATGTAAAATTATATTCAACGAGGCAGATGTGCAAAGCATGCTGTTGAAAGCACGTATCATAGGATGTATACACTCATTCATAACTTCTATCATGCAGCATGCACGGGTTTTTGTGTTGAACAACCTGTTTATACAGCGCTACACAGAGATGACGCTGCTGCGTTATATTGTGGTGACAGTTTCCCCACTTTTGTGGAATTCGCGCCCACCCGCGAGCTTGTCACTATGTGGGGTTTAATGTCGATATGAAGTGCTGAGTAAATTAATCCCCACCCAAACAATATACTGTACCCGCAGACTATCCCACTATTACCTCCTTCCTTCTAACCCTCTTTCACACATAATTGACATACAAAAATTGTCCTGACACACACTTTTTAAGTTTAAGATTTAAGTTTAAAGTTTATTGTTCTATAAGCATATACATAGAATGCAATTGAACTCGTCAGATGACAAAACACAAATAAACTATACAAACAAAGACACTATATCCAATCGATTAATCCCACGATAAAAAAAACTCAATTTACAAGATTTGGAATTATAATTCAATTTAAAACACAAACAATAAAATTTAAAAACACGTGGATAATATAATAGAACAAAATATGTGTTAAATGACAACACTGTCAGTTTCAAAGATTTCACACTCAGACTATAGAAGGGGCTGACTATTAGGCACCCACATAGTCTTGTTTTAAAGAGTCTATCACTGAACTGTGGAACTTGTTAAATAATTTCAAACCTGTTACTGAATATCTATTTTGCACTACAGCACACACACATAATGTTGAAATACCCAGGATTTAAAAAGACACGAATATGCATGTCTTTAACCGCCCTACTACAGCTTACTTTTGTTGCACTGGTTACCAATGGGATTGTAAAGATCCCAAGTCATTTTCATGGGATATATCGGTAGTATTACAATTGTTTCTTAGAAGCTAGCGTCTAATAACATATATTTTTACCTTGAAAGCTTTAGAACTACCGGTATGTATATTATAAGAATTTTTACACTGAACCTTCCTACTACCAGGTTATCTTTGTTATATGTACTGAGTACCACTGAGGTCATAAAGACCCCAAATGATTTACATGGGATATGTCGGTTATTGCAATTGTTTCTTATAAACCTGGATAAGACATTTTTTCCTTGAAAACTGTTGAATTACCGATATGTAAATTTTAAGAATGTTTAGGCCTACATTGAACCATTCTACTACCAGGTTATTTCTGTACACTGAGTACTACTGGGGCCATAAATACCCCAAGTAATTTACATGTGATATTGACCAATGATACTAATTTCTCCCTTTACTACCAGAAGGCAGAGTTTCCACTGAAAATGAGTTTATGTGCTCATTCACTTCAAAAATATGCAAAATATCTTGTACCAAAAAGTTTTATGTTGAAAACCATTCTCACATAATGTAGATATGTAGGCCTATTCCGTATGTTTGTATGTCATTTTTTCCAATAGTTCCAGAACCAAAAGGTCGTACAGGCATGTTGCATATTCAACCTTCTGGCGAAATGCATATGGCAGTAAAGCGACGAATTGTAAGAAGGTTAAGTAATTTGTCTTATCATAGGTAATGTCACTAGTGACGTTGAAATTACCGATTACGTCGTTCGTGAATTTTTCTAGTCAAAGTCACGAGCTACATTATTTTATAATGATTACTTAACAAACAAAATTTAATAAATATTTAACAAAATACATATATAAGTTAATATATTGTTATTGAATTATTTGAATACGGACCATTTTAGATTGATATTTTATGCATTGTATAATCACTAGGAGGTGCCCGTGGCTTCGCCACGATAATTCTTTTAAAAGTTAAAAATTAAGAGTATAATTATTATTAAAGCATTATATTTATTAACACTTGCACCTGCTTTAGAGTACATTCCACGACATGAAAGCGCCCCCTGGGAAAACTATATCAGAATCGATTATGCAGTTCCAAAGAACCTGTGAACACATAATACGTATTGTTTCTCAGCTGTTTATTGACATGAATATGATGTGAATTTTATTTTATCAATTCAGTGTAATTTTCAGTAATTATATAATGTTTCAAGGGAAGGAATGGTTTGTTTGGATTATTATTATCAGCGATATTTCAAGAGATAAAACCATAAATATTTTACAGCTGTTGCCCCCGGCTTCGCCCGCCATTATTCATTGACTCCAGGATTTTTAAGAAAATTACACTGGTAGATTATTAAAAATGTTTGTGGTTCAGAGCTATGAAAATTATAAGTAAAAATAAAATTAGAATATTTGTTCATTGTGTTCATTTCACTTAGGCCTTATATAATAAAGAAACGGTTTTCCTTTCTAATTTTGTAGTCGTCATGAAAGTTTAGACTGCGAGAGACGAACATCGCCGAGTATACCCGATGTCTCACGAAGCGGGCGAGCAAGCACGCTCTTTAGGGCCGTTGAATTGTATAAGAGTAGATTGTGCATATTGTGTAAGAACAAAATACGATCGTAAATATGGTTTACTGAAATACGAAATATATCTGGCGTAAAATATAATCATAATGCTGCTTCATGAACAGATGTAGGCGTAATTCACTTTATTTATAGATTGAATCTTAATAGAACCGTTTAATTGTATTATTATTATTATAGTCCCTAGCAATGCATGATGGTAAGTTCTATTTCTTGAAAAGTATTATGCTTGTAAGTTCAAGTAGTCCTATATATTTCAAACTATCGAGGAAGGTGATGACAATCATTTTTATAGGAGGTGGTACCGAAATTTCGATAAAGTGAATCAGGTTTGTGATTAAATGATCAGACTCATTCTTATAAGTTATTGGTCTAAATGGAAAGAATGACGTAAAAGTTAGTCCAATTAGCGATCCTATTGTATCTTCCCTATGACAACGCATAAAAGAAAGCTTTAGAAACGCAGTTTCCTAAAAGAGTAAGTAACTTTACGCATTGGTAAGGAAAGTCTGTGTAAACTTCATTCAGTAATAAAAATCTAACAAGTTAATCACTTATGTCAGAATTTAGATTGAACATGTGGAACAAACAAACGTGTTTATGCAAAATTGCAGCACTTTAGTAGTTTTTGTCACGAATCAGAACAGACAGAAGCCATTTTGTTTTATTTCAGTATGTGACAACCATGTATAATATTTCCGAAACAAATTCTTGGGAGAAACTTTGTATCACAAACAAGCACGTATTTAGAAATTAGTTTCTGGTGGTCCTAAACTGACTGACCATAAATTACTGTTATCTTCCATTCTTGAGTGATACAAAACATTATTTCTTTTTATAATTCTTTAAAAAAATATCATATTTTGGAGGGGTACGGACTTCCAGGACAGTTATAATGAAATTTCCATGAAATTCTAAAGTAATTTTTTATCATAATTTACAACAGAAAAAACGTCAGAGTCTGAAGGAAAGTGATTTAAGTTGTTACTTAAATACCAAGGATATAAAGGGAGGGAAATTAAATAAGTACGAAAGTAATTTCTTACTATTGTACACTCCACCATACCATACTAACATTAATGTATCTTTAATCTCAGGAGGATGAAGAAAAACTGCACATCCTATCATGGATATTGCTGTATAAAGGCAGGAAGCTTCCTTAACCACAAATCGAGTCCTGATTGATGAATGTATGGCCAGACAGGCTCAATAAATATTGATTCCCATGTATAAGTTGTAACTATAAATCTAGTGAATACTATCATCTATACAACATACAAGTACGATATGAAGATGGTAGCAAAGAAGACCATGTTTCATTTGCGATTGCTAATGCCGTCTCTTATCCATAAAACCGGTTCCATAGTCTATTAGTAAGGAAACGTGAGTATCTTTTTATTTAGCAAAACCGATACGTCCAGAATGAAAATAATGTGTATTTTATGCACACTGAATAAAGAATATGGCTTGTATCCTAGTAAGAGTAAAGAAGCAATTTGTCTATCTAGAAGTTGGAAGTACTTTTCACAGAAGTTATTACAGCTTTTTTTCTCCAAAACTCGTTTCAACGAAAATAAAAACTCATACACAACTCAAAATTATATCTAATGTATTCTTCGCAAAGCTTGAAAATTTTATTTATGCATTGCATCTGCCGATATTATTTGTACGGGTTGATTCTAAAGAATGGTTAATCTGAAGAACATTTATTAATAGATGTAAAGGTAATGAATAATAAAGAAAAGTTCTTATTTATTATTTCTGTCACTACAGCTTGCAATAAATACAAAATAGGAATGGGATATTGGAAGCAAAATATTTATATTGAATATCGATATGAATACAGTAGAATCCCGTTATTCCGAAAATCCGCCTATTCCGAACACAGTTCAGAAAAAATACAGATTTTTTAAACTTAAAAATAGGATAAATCAAAAAGACGTTCGTGAAAAACGTACATTTATTGTTATACAGTACAAAGAAGACATACATAGAGCCTAAGCTTGATGAAAAAGCCTGAAACCAAATTGGAATGAAAGCTGGTTACTTACAGCACATGTCGGCTCCATTTATACAATTCCCCGCACTTAATTTACGTCTTAACAAGTCAATACGTTGATATTATGCATGAAATCTGCCTATTCCGAATTCCCTCTAAACCGAACGGAGTTCGATCCCAACTAGTTCGGAATACCGGGACTCTACTGTATTGGTTACCGGTACTAATATCGATAACAGTGTAGTATCGCTAAGAAAATATTCATATTCGATAATATCGAAAATTTTACTAAAATAAACATTTGTTCCTAGTGTACTAAAAAACTGTTAACACATTGTTCACAAATGCGCACAATGACAGTTTCGCTGCGCGACGTATGGAAACTGACATTGTGCGCTTGCGTGAACTATGTGATCATGGTGTCTGAGTGCTCTAGGAACAAACCTGCTGTCGTTTAAAGTAAATTTATATCTTATAGCGATTTAGGGAATGGTTTAGAATCTCTGCTTGTTGTTGTTATACAACAACATGTGATGAATAAGTGTAACTGAGACGCCAATGTGGCAGCAAAACTCAAATTGACGACCAGAAATGCTGAAAATACGTGTTATTAAACGTTGAAAACTGTTAGTTCAATATGTTAAACTTATGTTTTACTACTATTAATTTTTAACTTGATATTGCTTAAAACGTTGCTTTAGCCCATTTTATACATAAATGTTATCGTTAGAGCCCGGAAGTGCAGACATTTATTTTGGTTAAAATAGGTAGACAGAAAGGGACTTAAAATATCGAAAATGGGCAGTAATATAATTAAAATAGGCATTTATTAAAAGTCAAAACAGAGAGTAATCCCGCTCTTTATTAATGAAATTAGGTTTCTAAGATACTTAGTAATTTATTTATCATATATGGTGCTTAAATCTACTCTTACTTTTCTCGATTACAAGCAACAACAAGATAATTTTTCAAGGTGTGAACTGTCATAGTTAACCGTCTGTCACAGAGAACAATTTCATCATTTATAGTTAACCCAAGATCCACAATAAATATTTTTATGACGTGAATGTGTCATTTCATTATTATTTTGTCGAACTTTCTTTTTTTTCACTTTCATACATCGAAATTGTTTATGTGGTTTTTAAAATGTGTAAATCATAGAAAAAAGTCACAACGATTCATAAAGGCTTTAAACCTTAAAATAGGCAACAGAAGTCAAAATAGACAAACAAAAAAAGACCAAATAAAAACTGTCCCTACCGTCCCTGAATGTACGGAATCATGTTTATCTCTATGTAAATCTAATGTATCCACTCAAATAGAAAAGGCATTTTGCCTAGCATCCAGGCCTTAGTTATGCAGTGTATTTTTGTTAAGTCCCTCTTGCACCCTCGATATTATCGAACATCAATATTATGGAAGAGAAATATCGATATCACGATATTATCTGAATTGAAACATCGATCTCAAAATATTGGATTTCGTTAACACAATATCGACATTCCATCCCTAATGATCTACAAAGAATATACTACCATATCAACTAAACAAACGGGGGGAAAAAAAAAAAATACAATGAAATGCGCATCGAAGTCAATGAAAAGAAACAAAATATTCAAATTATATTAACAATTCGGAATGGTTAAAATCTAATAAAATAATTTTATTTATTCTGTGTACATTGCAAATGATCCAAAAACGCCTGCTATGAGCAGAATTCAGTAGTTTGTACGATGGCTGTGATTCCTGAAAATGAATGGAAGTCGAGATGTTATTCTATATTTTATTTTATTAGACCAACCTGGTCATCTGTGAAAGTTAAGGGATATAGAATTCCACTCTTTATCCGAGTTTTGGAAGTTCTTAGTGAAGTTACAGTGTAATCGTAGTTATTGTAGGTAGTAATAATTACCTTCTGCGGGACAAAATTCCGGCAGACCGAGGCCGTCACAGGCCTAAGTTGCAGTACACCACGTCGTTAAATAACCTTAAAACAAATTATCTTTGTTTGTAATTTATTGGAAACATTTTGTACATGGAAGGTCGAAGAAGACAAGATATGCATTGTAATATTTATGAGCTACAAAAGACCTGTCGGCCGCGGTGCCCGCCTCTAGATCCGCAGGGCGCGGGATCAAACCCGGCCGCGGTCGATGGATTTTTCAGGACGTAAAAATCCTGGGCACGGAGTCCTCCGGGAGGGACTTTAAGCTGGGGGTACCGTGTCGTAGATTTACGGCACGTAAAAGAACTCCAAGCCTAAATTAGAGCCTCTGGACAAAATTTCTCGGCCCTTTCACGTCCAAGAAATACTTAGTTTCCAGAGGGGGGTTGCGAGGCGATGGGCTTACCACCTGTCCCTCTACCCTCTCTCGGAAAATACGCATATCCAAATTAGTATAGGTAATGAAACCTCCATTGGAGGACCCTTCGCCCCACCTGGGGATCATAGGGTACCAGATACAGATACAGATACAAAAGACGTACTGTTGTACTTGACATCTGCATTTAGGAAAACCCGTATAGAAATAGAATATAAAATACTCACATGAGTTCCTGTATCCTTCATTTTCCAACATAAGGTAAGTGACTGTTTTGCAGTATTTCACATTTAGTCTTCTTCTCATTTAACACATAAATACGAATATGTAAATAAAATTCTGGCTACTGAAAAGTTTAGAGTTTTAAACTTGGAATCATGGGAATTAAACAGAAAATATATTTTTTTCATACACTTTAAAAAATCATAACTTTTCTATAACTTGGACAATAAACTGCAATGTAGGTTTACTTTAAAGTGAAATATGTGTATTTTAAAATAAAATGTATATTTGCAATACATTTTGTAATTTAAAGACTGCATTAAGGCTCGCATAATTCGCGAGAAAAGACTTAAAACCTAAGATTGTGGATGGAATGAGCGGCATATAACTAACCTAGCCTACCCTTTAGATAATTTGCGGGAAAAAAGTTTTAAAAAAATCTTAGTAACTTATATGAATTTCATACTACACAATTAAATACGAAATTCTTTTCATGTTAAATGATAGTAAAAAAGCGAGAGAAATTCGTTGCTATGTTTCGTGTCTCATCCCCGAATAATACATAACGCATATAAGATCCGATGTAATACACACACATAATTTTCTCTACCTTAAGCATGGGAAATACAACTTTCTCTAAATTTTGGAATTATAAGAGGTCATCTTGCAGGGAGTGCGTGTTCGGTTGTCTCAGGAACATGCAATGGGGTATTGTTCACCTTAATTTGTACAGTCAGTGATTCCCTTATTATAACTACGCTTCAGGATTGTTTGTGAAAAATAATGTTTCAAATAATAACGTTAAATTTAGTATAACAATTTTTTGTGTACAAAATTGTTAAACCCGTTTTCGAGAAAATCACAAAAAATAAAAGTTTCTTCATATAAAGTACTGTAGTAATAAAATTAAGAGAAAGTCGTGGCCAATCTTCGTGTTACTTACCCAGATGATACCTAACGCAAATATAAAATTTCCTTTTTATACGATTTTTCATTCGCGAGATATTATGCTATTAACAGACAACAAACAGACAAGCAGACAGATACATACATAACAACAGTCATGTTTATGAAAATTGTATTTTTATATTCAGAAGACACTTCATGTAGTTTTACTTAATTCATCCACAGTTGATTTTTAATTTATTTAATTACTTCAATCATTGTGGAATCAAACATTGGTAGGCTATATTTAGTGATTTCTATCTTCGATAATGTTCACGTGTTTGAGAAATTAATGGCACTCCACCTACTTATTAAGTTTGATGAAGAGTTACTGCCGTATTTTAAAATTAGTTGATTCCCCTTTTGTTCCTGATGAAAATAATTTTTGTTCGTTACTATTATGGATATTTCACAAGCCTTGGGCTTTATTGAACTTCTCAACTCCTTCGCGGCCATGATGTGTCTCGCAGGTTGTACTATAGAGCATAGGCATACCGAGGGGGGGGTGGTTTGAGGGTTTGAAACCCCCCCCCCCCATTGATTAAAAAAAGGAAAATTGTATAATTTTTTTAAGTCTGCTTATAAATTACTTAATACAGGTATAAAGCGTGGGAAGCTTAAAACTCGTTATTTTGCGTCTTAATTTTTAAAATTTTCCGGGGGAGGACCCCGGAAGTTTAAAACTCGTTATTTTGCATCTTAATTTTTAAAATTTTCCGGGGGAGGACCCCCGGACCCTCCTGTACCTGGGGGGTATTCCATACCCCCCAGACCCCGCGGATGTTATAACCCCCCCCCCATATGGTCGGCCTGGTTACGCCTATGCTATAGCCTAGAGAGACAAACGTCTCATCTCATCCTATCCTTCCTCTTGGTTTTTGAGATTCGGTAGATATTAATGTTTATATTTAGTATTATGAGAAAACATGTGGCTTGCTTCAGTGAGTAGAAACTGAAATTGTTATGTTAATGATCGCTGTTAAAAATCATGGCAATGCTTAAATCCTTAATAGTTTATAAGATAACAGAAACTAAGTTTAATAAATGCTCCCAAATTGTAGACTATGTCTGCTAGTATTAATAAGGTTTAAGAGATAGAGGATGATTTGAACGGTGCTAGTTCCTACAAGCAAAGTGAAGGTTCTGAGTTCGATTTCCGGCACAGGATTTTTTAAAAATCTAAAACGAGTGTGAAGTTAAAATAACAGACTTCAAATATTGTGATACGTTATCAACTTATCATAATAGCTAATGAAGCATTTTATATTTGGTCTGCATAACATTTGAGAATCTAATTACACAGTAATATTGCAAAGTGCAATATCTCTATTTACAAGCCTTAAATTCAACGGACCACTTACTGCTACACTGCAAGAACTTCGTCACAGAGAGGACTACACTCATAAGAAGTGTCACAAGAAAACGAAGAACTTGGCCGTTACCAAAGCACGAACTAGTGGAACATTTTCTGAAATACTTTTGTAAATTTGTAAGTAGTATAACATTAGGCGGTGTTTAAAGTGTTCGTTAAATTTCCCTACAGTAATATTTTTACAAAGAGCATCAACCATATTTAGTTTTATGAAATATCTTAGTAATCCATTGTAATTAAAATTGTAATAGGCCTATATGTAATACCCTAGCAAAGAATATTCTGTATAGAATGGAAAATGCTGTTTATGAGCAATTAAAAGAAAACTTGAATACTAAGACAACTTTCAGTACAAATTGCAGTACAATTTGCGGTACAATTTGCAGTACAATTTGCGGTACAATTTGCCTGTCTATATTGAAATAAAAATTATTGTAAACAGTGTGCAGTTTTGAAGAATATATCAGAATGCCTAAAGAATATTGTTTATCAAAATGAATTCTGCTCTAAAAATATCTGCATTATTAAAGTTTATACATAATCTTTTTATTATTATTTCACAGTTCACTATCGTTTGCCATCGTTTTTGTTATAATTCTAAATAAATATATTTAGAAAGTAAGTCAAGAAAGCCTAATGCTAATATTTAGAAAGTAAGTCAAGAAAGCCTAATGCTATTGCATTATATTAAGGAAATGAGGCCGAAAATATTATTTTAATACATTTCTAATAAATCACAAGGTAAATAAAAAGTAATATGAATAATAATTCTGAAATTGGTTAGATCGTCAAAAATAAATTATGTCACTAACCTGCGAAACCCGTTCTGGTTGCAGATGGCGCTTAAGACCACGCCTATCGGCCTGATCTCCTCACCTGCTTCCTAAATACAGTGTCCTTCCAAATATTTTGAAGTTTATTGTTTATGGTAACTTGCACTCTAATTTAGGATAAACTTTATTACTAGGCTAAAATAAGGGAGAAGGCTAATAATAATTACTTATAATTTCTTAAATTTTTAGTTCTATTGATAATATAAGGATGTCCACCGGTGTGGCATCGGGATTGCGTTTGCTTTTCTCACGCGGCGAACCCATGTTCGATTCCCGAAGAGACTGATTTGTCTTATCCTCTGTGTTAGTGTTATCTAGGAGGTGGCGCTGGTATTGAGCTGATCCTTCATCAGGGGAGGCCCTCCATGTCCTTGTCTGGTCAGAAAAAGATGTCTGTGATGCAATGGATAATCTCTCTTTCCCGACAGGGGCAGTCCTGTAAGGCCCCGGCGGCGTGGGCCACATAAACAGTTCTTACGACGGGAGGGAAAGAGAAAGACAACATAAAGATAATCCTGGGATTGGGTTTATTAATATTATAAGTACTCTTCAAGGAAATAATATATGTAACATCTATTAACGGTAGTCTAAGATATCCTATCTTCTGCATAATACGAAGTAAATCAATGCTTGTAAAAGGCCTATATGCTATTCCCCGAAGCTGCTTCGGCGAAGCAGAATGTAATATGCATCATTTCTTTGCGCTCGAAATAGTACAGTGCAACTTTCTTCACCATAATTATAATGTTGTCCTGGACTATTTTATTTTCTAACGTTCAGTTTTTCTCGTAATTTTTGTTTTCTATACCGGCTTTCCTACATGGAAATGTTGGATGGACAAATAAGTGGATGGATGGATGGAGGCACGGTTGGACTGTATGGATTGATACGTGAATGGATGGCTGGAAGGATGGATGGGTAGACAGACTGATGGAACGAGGGACGGATGAATGGATAGAGAGATTATAAACTATATGGAGAGCGACAGAATTAGAGAGAAGGAGAGAGATAGGGGGAAGAAAAACTAATCTCGAGAATAAAAATTACAACAAAACGACTTTTTTTTGTATTTGGATGTGGCATTTTCAAAAGATGTAACTCGAATCATGTTAACAACTTTTTATTTATCTTATTAATACTTTTACACTTTTTTTTTTTATATCCTCGGAAATAGTTCTGACTTGTTTAAGTGTAATGGTTATTTAACGACCGCACTATTTTTAGACCAGCGGACGTCGCCATTGTGCCGGGAGTTTGGCCCAAAGAACTTTTTTCACTTGCCTCAAAACTACAAACATGAAGTTGTCGCATTTAATGTGGATAGAACCAGGGTCGGAGTGGCCATGGGGGCATTCGAACAAACTCGCAGTGCGCCGCGTCTCCCTAAATTTCGTTGAAAGGCGTCAGTTGACCAGCAATCGTTATTCTTTTTAGAAACTGAAAAATAGCCAGAGGGTGACAGCTGTGCGTACAGATTAAGATGCAGTTTGAGTCAACAGAAATTAGAATCTCTTATGTTGCTATCCATTAAAATGGGCATTTTAGAGATCTTTGACCAGGATGGCACTATTAATATCGTAAGGAAAAGAGTTGAAATATCTTCTGGCTGCTCTAATTCGCGTATTTTGTAAGTTATTTGCAAAGAAAGCTTACTTTTTTGAGATTGGCGTTAACGTAGACCTGGAAAATCGGGGCAAATTTAAACTGTTCAATTAAGAGGTAAAACAAACAATTTAAAACATTTCCAGATTTCCTATAGCTATTTAAAACGAAAAGTCTATTTCCCTAGCCTAATTCGTTATTAAGTTTACTCACAATTAAGATTTCAGTTACATCTCACCTCTTGTTTTGAGACTCGAATCCATCTCATGGCATTCGTAGAGAGCTGGTCAGCTAGGAAAATGTTTGTCCGTGCATTCGTTTTTGGTACTGTGTAATGCAATGGTAGACTTTCCTTCCACTCACTCTCTCCCTCACCGGCGCCAAACGTCTTCCTAGTTGAACCGCTCTCTAGCATATTATCCACGGTGCATCAGGCACAAGCGTGACCATCCATTACCCTAAGACAGGACACTACATCTACATATCTGTGGAAACTGATATCGGGGTTCATTTCATGTCCATGAACAGCATTATGAAAAGAAGAATATTAATAGGCTTTACCTTTAAAAAGAACGATGGCAACTTGGATGAAATATAGATTTTTTTTTTCCATGTAATTTCAAGACAGATATTCGAGAGATAGCGAGATAACGAGAGATAATGGTTTCAAGTATTTCACGGTCAGAATTTTTCGCAGGATAAGTGTTGCTTTGTTCTAGGTTTTGGGGAAGATGAAGACATGGCTTTTAATAATGGGTAGACTATTAGTTGATATAATTTTACTCAAATGTTTAAGTTGTGCACATGCTTGAGGTTAGTTAGAATATCAAGCTCATTTGCTCAGTTTCCGGGTGTATTGTGGCGACAGAATTGTGCGGCAATTTATGAGGCAGCTATAACCCCTGCAGGTAACTCATGTAATGTTGTTGTGGAAGATGGACGCCTCCGAGACCTGGCATGGTACCAGACAAATTCGATCCGACCTGCTGCTTTGCTCACTGACCACATGGCACAAGTCATAAGACTGGATTAGTACTTCATGACGATTTAAGTTGCTAAAATAATGCATCAACAATTTTGCAATACTACTACTACTACTACTACTACTACTACTACTACTACTACTACTACTATTACTAATAACAATAATAATGCGATAGAGCAGAATAATGGAAAGAAAGGAAGTGATAGATTCAACGATTAAACCAGAAGAAAAACACAAGTGAACCTTGGAGCCCTTGAAACAAATTTCAATGAAAACTGGATCCTCAGTCAGATAAAAATTATGGATCTTATTGTTAGTGGTCATTGTGCAAAATTTGACCAAATCGATATTGTTTCCGAAAAAAAATCACGGAAAATGAAACTTGTATTCTGAACTGGTATTAATCTTAAAATATCCTACCTGTCATATCAAACCGGAGTTCAAAATTGTTCTTTGTTTAGGGTTTTTGGTTTTTAGGCTATGCTGGGCACAGACACGCAGACCGATATAAAACAGAAACTTATATTTTTCTTGAAATTTATTTTGCTGGACTCTCAGGCCTCGAAATTTGTAGGCTGAAGACTTATCTGGCGAACAATCAAAATATAATTTCTGGACTGGATCGAAGACAAATAAATTGCTGATGGTTTACTCGGGTACAGAAGTTCTTCGCAGGTTATATTCATTATTACTGATGGGTTTGAGAAAGCTTTTTTTTTTTACCCTTAAATTTGGCTTTGTTAAGTGTAACTTACAAAACGCTTACCATAGTTTAAGTTCACTGACTGATCTGACCTGACTTTTTCCTGTAACCCCTACGGTGGGGCGTAGGACCTCCAAGTGGAAGTTTCATTACCTATACTAATTTTGTTACTCTTAGTTTCCAAGAGAGGGCAGTTAAGTTCATTGAATTGGAAATTTTGATTTTCGTGTAAGTTTTCGAAATAATAAAAAAAAGGAAAGTTACATTATTAAGTTTTACCTCTGAAGTTTTAAAAGGTGAAACTTAATTTTGGTTTTCAAGACCATTGTTTTATTTAAATTACAGTAGAGTCCCGCTAAATCGGACTGATGGGACCGGGCCCTGTCCGGATCACCGAAAGTCTGGATGAAACAGAATTTACCTTAAAATGCACATACTCTACTGTAATAAAAGTTTTTGATGGGTAAAACTATAAAAATATATTTTTTTCATAATTATTTGTAACTTTTCGTACAATTTAATTTTAGTTTTAATGCTACTGCATACGTAGATCCAAGTTTTTTAACCTACGAACTGATTTAGGATTAACAAAACAAAACATCTTTGTGATTATTGATTTTTCAGGGAAAAAAAACGTAAATTTCCGTTAAAGAATTTTAAAAGAAAGAAAGAAAGAAGTAAAGAAAGAAAGAAAGAAAGAAAGAAAGAAAGAAAGAAAGAAACGTTAAATTCTGAACAGGACTATAAAATAAAACTGCAGTACCGGTACTGTACTGAAAACAAGAACAACGTTTGTAGTCTCACTGGAAAAATTCCGTAATATATACTCTGTACATATATATATATATATATATTGCTTTAGAGAAGACGGACGTTTTAAATCCTGTCCGGATGAGAGGAGTCCGGATTAGCGGGATTCTACTATTAAAACTATTCTACATAATATAACTACCGGTACATAATAAAAATCCATATAAATCAGATCGGTTATTAAATAATAATCAGATATAAAGGCTATGCCATAACTATACCATTTAAGCACTTCATAGGAAATTCACACAATAAATTAGTTCCTAGCCGTGAGAATAGGTCACCACCTATAATTTCTTCAACAAACACGGAAAGATCTCGCACTATCCTGCCGGCGGGGATATACCCTGCTCTCATATCAATCCTGAACACGCAACCTGGACGGTATGTTCGAAATACATCTTTAAGAAAGCAAGAAAGAAAATAGTGGAACCTTAATTCCTTGTTTAGCGTCCGAAATTATTAAATTTTCTTTACCATTTCTACTGATGCGGCTCTCATTATCGTTGGCAAACCTCTTCAACTCACTAGGATTTACAGAGTCCCGTCACGAATAGGCCTATTAACAGGAACAAAAATCTTCTTCATGTTCCTGATATAGAATTTGAGCTGCAGTTGGGCATCCGTTGGAATATGTTGCATAACCCTAAATCATTCAACCTGATTGTCATAGATTGTATAAATACCAAAAAATAAGAGTAGTATGTTCCCTGTAGTTTATGAGAGTGAAACTAAAAATCTAAAACATATACAGATTATGTCATATTGCAGTGTGTCCAGGCCCTGTTTCATAGAACTTTTACATTCATATTATTAGCAAATACATAATAATATTAGTTATTATCATTCTTCTGTTTCATAAGAATATTTTCTAATAACATTAGTTATAAGTTCCCAGTGGCGCCAACTTTTGAAGAACATTGGGTGAGCTCAAAAACATTAACCCGGAAATTTTTAACCACTGGCCGACAAGGTGGAAGACAACCGTGCTACCAACACCTCCCGGGTGGGACTCTAATTTAATTATTCAAAGTTTATAATTACGGGGACCTTTGGAGGAAAGGTAACAACTAAAATAAAATAAAATAAAGTAAAACATGCAATAACTATTGAGTAGCACTGCATGTTGTAGGCCTACATGTACAGTACTCTCCCTATAAATTCTTCAACAAGCAAAATCGAAAGCCAACTTTTCCCCGTTATCCGTATGTAGGGTTACACTTAGAACAGCACTGTGTGAAATTAGCTCTTCTCTATAATATTGTTGAACGTAATAATGTCTTCAGTCTTTTCAAAGCGGAAAAAAAGTATTTCGGAAAATGCTGGGAAAACTGGCATTAACAGAATAAATTTGTCGTAGGCTATAAATTTGAAGGACTCAGAAACAATTGCAAACGATCGCGATCGTACCGTAAGTTAATTGAAACAAGGGAGATCATGTTACTTGTGTCAACGCTTGTATAAACCTATAGGCTAGCCTAATTTTGGTTTTGCACTGACTAAACATGATTTTTTAGTAATAATAGGCCTACTAATTATTATTATAATAAAATATATTTAAGATCATTCACAGTAAATTATTGGGTGGGCTTGAGCCCCACGGGCCCATATAAGTTGGCGCCACTGTAAGTTCCCCTAAATTATTAGTAAATATTGCTACTATTATTAGTAAACTGTTTCATAGACTGCAGAACTAAGAACATTTACTGATAATATTAAGTGTCTTTCAGTAAGTATTTTTGAACCAATAATTTATTCTCAAATCCATGTAAACCCATGACCTTAAATTCGTGGAAAATGAATCCCTCTGATTTAATTATCAATTTAGAATAAGCTTATATACGCTTTCAAAGGAATTTTTGTCATAACAAGTTTTGTTAGGATTTGAGGTTAGATTTTAATACATAAGCCTACTGTTATTTCGAATAAGTGCCTGGCAGACTTATTCATTTCTTAGAGCTAGATATTATTTGTTACAATTATGAAGATATATGTCGGCCATGCTGCTTTGAAACTGCATTGACAAAAAGACTAAGAAGGGAAAAAACACAAACAACAATCCAGACATAACCTCCAAATCAATCAGCTGACTAATGAACTAATAATATTAGTGAAGAGATTTTATGAGTAGTGTTCATATCTCTATGAAACAAGATTTTGTTAACTAATAAATTTAGAGTGATAGGGAATAAGCGAATAAGTAAAACAACCAAAGTTTCAGGAGAGACAAAAACAACTTATTTCCACAGCATTGTTATAATATTTAGTTCAGCCCACCCAGATATTTGTACACAGTATAAGATAGTATGTAAAAATATCTGGGTGGGCTGAACTAGGTATTGTAATAATTTTATGGAAATAAATTGTTTTGTCTCTCCTGAAACTTTGGTTTTTTTACTTATTCGCTTTTCCCTATCACTCTAGAAATAATATTATGAGTTCTAATATTATTACTAATATTGTTAGAAAGTTATATGAAACATGGCTCTGGCCCTGATTTATACATAAGCAGACTGGCATTTGCGGAAAACCTAGAAAGGGCGCCAGATTTTTTATGGGGACATTCTTCAATAAAACTTAAAAATTGCATTATGTAACAAAATATTGTATCTCCAAACTTTAGGGCGCTTTGATTCTACAACGATCGCTAAACAGGCCTTCCGATCCAAACAGACATAACTTACAGAGTGCCAGGTTTTGAATGAATGTTCATTGTTTTCTCAACATGGGAGATTCCAGTTCATTCTTGGTGGTTCAAGTGCCGTTAGGGCTCGGGACGTATGAGTTATTTTTTCATCCTTCAATTTCCGCGCTTGCGGAGCCGACGGTAGCACGGTAGACTGGGTTTAGATTCTCATTGCAAAATAAAAATAAGGCAATTTTTTTTTGTTCTAAAAATATTTTTTTAATAATTATCAATACATGCACATAAATAAATACAATTAGCATTATGTTATAGTCTAAATCAGCGTTTCTCAACATTTTTGAACCCGAGGACCTCTAAAATTTCTAAAAAAAATTTACAGACCCCTAATTAAACATCCCATTTTTAAAAGTAGGCTATATGTAGGCCTATATTCTTAATATTTGGGGTATTAATTATAGGTCATTATAACGAAATAAATCTAAATAATTTTTTTTAATTCAACCGAAACACAGTTATTGAATTGGAAGTAAACTATTGATAGTTTTTTATTACCACTTTGATAATATAATTAGGAATTATGTTATTACTTTTAATGAGACGGTTGAGCTTGTCGCCTCTTGCAGAGTTCCTGGATATCTGGCTCATTATTAGTCAAATTTAGTCGTAGATCAGCAGATACATTAAACCATCTTAATTATGTCTGCGGACCATCTCCACCTTCTTCGCGGACCACCAGTGGTCCGCGGACCATAGGTTGAGAAACGCTGGTCTAAATTAACATCATCATCAATTTCAGAGATTAGGCCTTGCGACCTGTTATTCCTCTCAAGTAAACTGGTCCTTCCATCCCTTCATGGGTCTTCCTTTCTCTCTCTTCCCATGTGGTCTGTATTCTAGGATCATCTTAGGGATCCGAAACTCTGGCATCCGATGTACATGAGCATAATATTTCTCTTGATTTTCTTTAATTTTGTTATTTAAATTCAATATGTTCAATTCTTTTCTTATTGCCTCGCTGTACACTTTATCTGTCCTCCTATATCCAGCGACTGCTTTCAAAAATCTCATTTCTGATGCTTCTGTTTTTTGTTCTTGTTTCCTTGTGATAGTGCAGCATTCTGACCCAAGAGATGGCACTGCTAAAACTTTATAAAACTTCAAAACAGTATCTTTCCGTGTTTTGTTTATGAGGGTTCTTCTAATTGTCCCACATATTTGTTTAAAATATTGTAATTTTCTTTGTTGGTATAATTCTCTTGTGTTACCAACTTCACAGTCTAAATATTTACAATATCTCACTTGTTCAATTATATTATAATTAACTAAAATTTTACAGCTTAAATGTGTTTTATCTTGGAAGGCTATAATTTTCGTTTTTGTTGGGATATTGTTAAATTATAATTCAGTGCTATGATTTATAACTCGTATATCAATTTTTGGAAACTGTCTTCTGATGCAGCTAATACTAATTGATCATCAGCGAATAGAAGCGTCGTTAAATTAGTTTTACAAAATTTATTTACAGAATCTAGCCACTCACTAGTGACTTGGTCAATATATAAATTAAATAGCACGGGTGAAAGTGTTCACCCTTGTCGAACTCCTAAGTATATTATATTTTCTCTGCTTCTTTTTCCGCCACTACATAGGTTATTTGTATTTTTGTTTCTGAATAAAGGTTCTGTACAACCCTTATTAGATGTTGTGGAATACCTTTCCTCTTTAATACATCCCATAATGTATTCCTTTCTGCATTGTCACAGGTTTTCACATAATAAAATCGCATTATTTAATAAAAGCAATGTATACTGGAAAATTATACAGCATTCCCTTCTCGTTTCTATTAGTTGAACTAACTAACTCCATGGCGTTACATCCCTGAAGGGACAAGGCTTACCACCCGACCGCTGCGTCATCTACCATAGGCAGATGACAGGATTGGAGGCATATGGTCAGCATGCCGACACCCACTGCCGTTAATGGTGGTTTCCATGACCGGAGCCGCTACTTCTCTATCAAGTAACTTCTCAATTTGCATCACGAGGCTGAGTGCACCCCTACCAGACCTCCCTACCTCAGAAAAATCCGAGGAGGTACCGGGGATCGAAGTTCAACCCAGGCCGACGGATCTGTAGTCAGCGACGCTAACCACAAGACCACGCCGGCGGTCTTCTATTAGTTGGATGATTGCAAATACACAATCTATGCATGATCGTTCTATCATCATCTATGCATGATGTTCTAATAAAATGACTTCAGATATTGCATTTAATCTTTTAGTTAGAATTTTGCGTAAATTTTATAAGCACAATTCACTAAGCTTATCCCCCTGTAATTTGAACAACTCTTCCTGTCTCCTTTTTTTTTTATATAATGGTATTATTATGACTTCTTTCCATCACAAAATTACCAAATATACAAAATACTTTTGATAAATTTTAGAGAATGACTAACAATATTTTTATAGAGTTTTTAGGCAATTTTTGTAAAATGATATTACAAAAGCAATGATCTATTTTTCACCAAAACGTAGTTACTTTAATTAATTTTAGGAAAAAAAATTATATTTTTTGGGGGGGTGCGTAGGTAGTGATTGGATTACTCGCAATAATAAAATACTCTCGGAATGCTATTGGTTGATACTTGAATTAAACAAAATTAAAACGATTTTAGGGTGGGGTTAAAGTGAAAATAGAAAAGGGCAGTTATACAAAGCTTTTCCCAGGGTGCAAAGTGCCTGAAATCGGAGCCTGACTTTGTCTCAAAGTGAACTGGTAGCTATATTAAAAACCATTATATGGTGTTAAACAAACTTTTAGTGCTTACATTTTAAGTGATTCTCAATCAGCATTAAACTGCTTAAAGAATAAGTACACTTTAAATATGCATATTGTAAGAACCAGGAACAAAAATTTAAATTATAACGATGTTTTCGTGAGTGAGAGGACACTCAGATGTGATAGGTATAGGTATAGTGCAGGGGCTGAGCCCTAACGGACTCGCGGACGGAGGCCACATAGGCGGGCCCATTGCCCACCCCCTAGGAAACGAATGATGTGCATGCCCTAAGGCCCCCCAGTCAACAGACTCCACCACAAGCCCCCACGGAGCTCCCCTACATCCAACAAGAACCTGGTACCACTCCACGTGCACCGTACCCAGGGTCCCTCGTACAAGAGCCCCCTAGGCGCGGCACAACCAGACAAGCGCCGCTAACCCAGGGTCCCTCTGAGAGCCCCAAAGGCACGGTACACCACCAGCAACTCTTGACCACAAGCAGCGGGGCAGGACGGGGGAGGCCCGCAGCAGAGTCTGCAGCAGGAGCTGGCCCGAAAACCAGTAAAGGGGAACGGGATGATAATGAGGGGGGAAAGGAAGTTGAAGTGGAGAGTGTTGGTGGAATGAATGAAGGGGGAAACGGGAGGATCCCCGAGAAAAACCCCCAAAGGTCACGGCTTTGTCCACCACAAATGACACGCCCGCCAGCCCCGAGATTTGAACTCGGGACCGCTAGCATGCCAGGCCCACGCGCTAAGCATGAGCCACCGTGACGGCCTCAGATGTGATAGAAAATGAACGAGCTAATCAAGTGGCTAAACTTACAGCCAATTCTGACTTATATGCCCGCTATGTCATGTGTCCAATATCGCATGGAGATATTTTGTATTGTTCGTTATTTATATTCTCGTTTTATTTGTATTTGTATCGACATTCTTTATTTCTATATACTGTACAGTATTTAATAATTTATTCGTTTTAAAAATAGCCTATAGCATCTTCTCGATGCTCACGGCATATTAAATCAAATTAAATTAAAGAACACTGAACAATTATATTCATCTGTTGGAATAATCAATGGCAAAGCAATCTTTACGGTACAAGATCAATAATAATAATAATAATAATAATAATAATAATAATAATGGTTTATATACCTGGCAGTGTTAAGGTCTTCTCTTACACTCAACCAGGAGTTAAAAAACAAATTAAGTTTACATTATTAACGGATAGCCTACAAATTAAGGAACAAATACAACGAAGATAGGAAAAAATACAATAAAAATAGCAATATTATAAAAAAAGACAACATACAATGTACAATTATGATCGTGATGGAATGAAACGTCGTGATGTGATCTGTAGCTTTTTACAAACGAAGATTCTGTTAACTCATGGAAAATTCAACGCCTATTCAAAATGTCAACAGGAAATGATTCACAATGCATCTGTGCAAATATATATATATATATATATATATATATATATATATATATATATATATATTATTATAAAATAACTTTTCTGTAAACAAAGCTATTTATTTTTAGTTTTGTTGCTATTAGTATTTTAATCTTATCCTGTAGAACAGGTTTATTGCACTTCGTTTTATAATGTGAAAAAATTACCGATGTAGTAAATATTAAAAAAAAATCATTTTCACATTTTAATTTGCTTATAAATTAATGTAGTAATGAGATATTTCTGAATGGTTCACAGATCTAATAAATAATCACAGATTTTAATAAGGTGGTTTAATTTAATTTAATTTAAAATATGTAGGTCACATGCAGTGTATCCCAGTTGAATATCAACTTGGGGAATACTGTCCGAATTCCCAAGCTTAAATTGTTGTGCGAACTATATAGGAAAGCTATCTTGTTTGTGTTAATTTTAGTAAAGATGCTTGAGGGAATTTTTATCGTCATATAGTGGTTGCAATGAATGCATTTTTGGTTCTTCTATGGACGGATTGTCATTGCTACGTGGAATTTGAGCGAACGTGTGTAACCAAAACTGGCTTTATCCGGCTGTCATGTCCCATGTTTACGTATGCGCGATGCATTAGGGTTTGGGTTTTTGAAAGCCCGGGGGGTTGAAATCTGGAATTATGTTAGAGGGAGGGAAAAAAAGAGATAGATGTGTGTATGTATATATAGAATGTCCAGAATGGGATGGGGAGAGCCCAACCCATTAACCCGTTGGCTATTCCGATGATATAGGAAAGCAAGTACTGGCGAGGGGACAGTACCCCTCTGCCCCCTCTGCCCTCTCGCCCACAGTGTAACAACTGGTATTTCAAGCCCCCGTGCCTGCGGCCAGCCGGCTTAACTCCATTCCCGACCCGACTAGTGGACGACAAGACAAAAAAATTGCTGCAGGACAAAGCCAATGGGGTGTTGAATTGAAGCCAGAAAACGAGGACTGTCACCTGACTTTATTTCTGTCTCACCAACCAGCTTTCTTACGACCAACTATCTTCCTGCCAATAACCTATACGTCTATATAAAAATTAATAAAACCATATGCAATACCCACCTGGGGGTTATTAATTCCGTTCATTCAACTCATCCACCATTCCAATCTACATGACTGCAATCTATTTGTATTGTTTCTGGACATATTATCTTGATTGGGCGAAGAAAAAACTGCGCTAGATGCAACTGTAGAAGGAATATTATGGAAAGACAATGTGTAGTGGATTCCACGTTAAGACGTCTTCTTCCCATGCCTTCGGTTTTCTACAGAAGAATACAATAACATTATTCCCCAATTCGAAAATCTATATTGATTATGTAGAACCTCTTTGCGGCCTTTTTTTTTCTTTGCGATTTCTGGATTAAAGTACTTACCGTAGACAGTACTGATCACTAATCAGTAATCACTACACAGCTGGAAGTCATTCTGCGTTGCTGTCGGCTCCACACAACGACCAGCTCTTTGTACAGTTGACAGAATATGGCAAATATTTCCTAGAACTAAGGAAGTTAGATTCTGTAAGCTTATAATAAGCTGAGTTCGTGTTCACTGATTGACAAGGGAAGTGAAAGCAGCAGTTCTAGGAACAGAGGTCGTCATAACATGAAAAACTATTTTTAAGTAATCATTAAAGGTGCAGTAGATAACATTAATAGAACATAAAAGCTATTTTGCGTTTTATGGTTTAAGTCCAGGCTTTAAGAGGTTATTAGATTATTAGTTCCGCACAATTGCAACTGCGCACTGCCACATCACTGAGTTTGTGAATGTGTGATATGTGAAATGTATGTCTTATTTTGTTTATGAGCTTTTTCCATCGTAATAATTTATCATCATTGGCTGTAATGTAATGTTTGTGGAGGCAAGTAATATAAAAAGAAGAAAGGCTGCGAAAAGTGGAAGAATCGAAGGGAAAAAAATAATAAAAAAAATAGGTGTGGGCATACAGTACATATTAACAATTCATTGCATCCAATGTCATAAGTAGCCTATAGCCTATTTATTGGATAGTTCTTAGTTATAAATTTATCAGTATCACCAATGAGAATCTTCCCCTTAACAGTAATTTTTGCTCAAGCATCGTATGCGTATCCTTTAGAATTTTTTTGAATCGTTCTTGTCTTAAAAGTTTTAAATTTGTTTTGGACATTTTTATCTAATTTTCATGTGACACAGCCTGTAAGGATATAAGTCTACAAAATGACATATGTGCGAAATTAACGGTGTGGCTAATATTTTAGAAATCTTTGCATAATCTTTACGATGCCTGACTTACTTTTGTGCTTATAGATTTTGTACGAGAAACATTTCTGAAAAAAGGATTTTTTTGTTACACTAAAAGTTTTTTTTTTTTTTACTCTTTCACTTTAAGCTTATAAAATTTAGTTTTTGACGATATTTTAACCGTACAAATAGAACCGTCCATCGTATGCGTAGCATTTAGAATTTTGTTGAATTGCTCTTGTAAAAGTTTTAAATTTGTTTTGAACATTTTAATCTAACTTTCATGTGACACAACCTGTATGGAATATAAGTTTACAAAATGACATAGGCCTATGTGCGAAATTAACGGTGTGGCTAACATTTTAGAAATCTTTGCATAATCTTTACGATGCCAGACTAACTTTTATGCTTATAGATTTTGTATGAGAAACATTTCTGTAAAAAAAAAAAAAATGTTACACTAAAACCTTTTTATGACTCTTTAATCTTATAATATTTAGTTTATGACGATATTTTAGCCGTACAAGTAGACTCAAAATAATCAGTAGACTGTACGAATTATAGTCATAAGCTAATAAAAAAAATATGTAAAAGTATCTTAGCGTTAAATTTTCGAATTAGAAAAAATGTATATTTTTTGAACCTTACTTTCTTAAAGGCTCTATAATGAAATAAATAATAGTGATAACTAAAATAAGATAGAACAAAGGAAGATACTGAATAGAGAGCTTACATAATAAGGAGAGCTGGGAGTGATGTGGTGATACACGGAATGCCCTGTCCTCCACCCCTGAGGGCTCTGCGGTCTCATAGCAAGTATTAGTACTGCCTCCACAAACAACAGAGAATCAAACCTTCAGACCTCATTATGCAAATCGAGTTAGCCATCAACCAAGGCAAGGCGCGGCCCATCGAATTAACACGCCAAAACTTGAACGTCAAAAGCTTAATATCACCGTTGTTCCTCCCCTCTGGCTCATCTTCCCGCCCTTTATTCTGTCGGGTATCGTCATCATCCAGTTCTGTTTTTTTTTTACACCTTACTTCTTCTGGGCTCATAATTTTATTGCTTTTTTATTTTATGTCAGATTATTTCGTATACATCACCCTTAAAGACATTCTTCTCATAATCTGCCTCGTGGATTTTTAGTATTTGTTTGGCCTTCAAATCTTAGATAAAGATATCTCCTTGGGCAAAAGCATGGGTGGGAGAATCAGAAGAGGTACCTACAATAATATTTTCTTCCTGTTGATGTACTGCTTATCTCTTGTATTAACCTTAAATCTGAAAAGAAAACACTCACAAGTAATCAGGATAGGCTCATATATTTTCAAATCAAAACAACTGATATGAAACACACAGTGGCGGACGCAGAATTTTTTCGGGGGGGGGGGGATTTGAATAGGTAGAAAGAAAACTAAAAAAAATAATTAACTTACATATTAATTAGTTTATAAAACTGGCCACTTAGAGTGCATATATAGCCTTTTTTCAAATTTCGGGGGAGGGGTATATATCCCCCAATCCCCCCCCCCGTTTTCGCCACTGGAAACACATAGGCCTACACACGACTTTCTTTCGCTTCTTGTTCCGACATAGAATACCGTAAGTACATTGAATGAGTGTGCATTCACTTATCTCAACCTCACACAAACTGTATTGTTCGCAAGACGGGGTAGGAAGTGAAATATATAAATTATATACAGTAATCGGCTTACAATAAATTATTCTTGAGACTACTATTACGAAAAATGTTTCAACTGAAAGTTGAGGTCTAATGTAGACCTATAGGTTTTAAATAAAATATTCAGAGGAGTTTCCGAGAAAACCGCGAAAACAGTTTTCTTCGTTTAGAGTGGTAGGAGGATTAAGATTGAATCGTGGACATACTTATCAATAAATTTATTTAACTTATAATTAGGCCTATGTTTTACAGCTGTTAAAAGTATGTTGTTTCCTAAAAGAACTGCTATGTCATTCATTACTAAGTCTAAAAAACACTTTTAAGATTTTTCACAGTAAGTTTGATCTTTTTTATTTTAATTTTCTTGTTTCATATTATTTATTCTTCACATGAAGCGAACTTGCTATTAAAGTTATAATGCACAGTAAAATTATGTTTCCAAGAATCCAAATTTTTCGTGATACATCACTGGCAGATACCTAATTTAAATAACTTTTTTTTAAGTTTTGATAAGATTTTATTTCTCATGTTACGCTGTTCACAGACTTGACACAATGAAGACACACACTCACACAAATAATTTCTTATGATAATTATTTTTGGTCACAGGGGACCACAAGACATGAATTTTAGCTGGGAATGAGAATTTGAAGTTTTGGAGAAATACTTCCAACAGGCCTATCTATGGCGGGGGTAGAAAATGCAAAAGGAAAGAACGAATGAAAGGTAGGAAAAAAAAAGTTCCTTCAGTTCAGCATGCTTTCTAAAAGTGCGGGATATTTCAGCAGGCAAATTTCTTTTATCTCTATGTGCGCTATGCTGAGGTGATGTACTTTAAAATGAGATATTTCGATCATATTCAGCCACATGAATTCTGTTATTACCAATAACGGTGTTTTAGGGCACAAAGTCAGTGGCGGCTGATAGAATTTGAACGAGGGAGTTCTCAGTGACCCATATTTATTTTAAGCATCATGATTATTAAGTGCCAGAATGGTCATTTATGAGATTGTGTGGGGGACGGGAAAATGTCTGTCGAGTCTGTACGCACGACAACTCAAATAGGGTAAAGTGGTACATTTTCGAACACGTGACAAATATTCTTATTTTATGAACACAATAAACATAAGACAAGTTCAACTGTATCGTAATCACAAAGTTGGCAATGTAGTTGACCCTTCAAAAAAATATGGAAGTCAAACAGCTTTAAAATTGGTCATGGCAATCAATCTTTCATTTCCAGAATATCGTTCGAAAATGTACCACAGTAGGTACAATTCTAAACACCAGTGGGTACTATTTCTAACAGTGGCATTTTCAACGAACGAATTGCTTTCTTCCAAATATTATATTTTATTATTATTATTTATCAATAATATGAGCGTAATAATGAAGTGTCACGTTTTGAATAGGCAGATGACAGGTTTGGGGCATGTGGTCAGCATGCCGACTCCTACGTCAGTTATTGATGGCTTACTGAATCGGAGCCGCTACTTCTTTATGAATTAGCTCTTCGGTTGGTGTCAGGAGGCTGAATGCACCCCGTTCCAAATCGCCCTACCTCAGAAAAATTCGAGGAGGTACCGAGGATCGAACCCAGACTTGCGGGTCCGTAGTCAGCAACCACTAGACCATGCAGGCGGGTCTGTCATAACATCAAGAGCAATAATAAAAAATACTTAACAACTCCAGAACGATTTCTGTTTGCTATGCTGTATTGCATAATTGCTGAGATGCAAGGGCGCCCATATGATATTTTCTAGGGGGGGGCCAAATTTTTAGTTAATTTATTTTTTGTCCCTTTAACTTCTTGGGTTAGTTTGTAACATTACATTAATAATATAATGTAAGTGCAACAATGAAGTAGCCAGAAAATAATTTCGGGGAGGATTGGAAGTGGCAGGGGATTTGGAATACCCCCCAAGCAAGGGGGTCGTGGGTCCATCCCCAGAAAATTTTAAAATATTCAACCAATTAAAATCACTTTTTACGCTATTTTAGCACTGAAAAACTAGTTAGTAAATTTGTTTACGTGCCAATGTAAACAAGAAATCGTTACCTAAGTCGGGGGTCCACCCCTGGAAAATTTTTAAATAATGAACTAGTTGAAATCACATTTTACGCTATTTTAGCTCTGAAAAACAAGTTATTAAATTTGTTTACCATACTTTAAGATATGCCAACTTAAACAAGAAATTGTTACCTAAGTCGGGGGTTACCCCTGGAAAATTTTTAAATACTGAACTAATGAAAATCACATTTCACTCTATTTTAGCTCTGAAATACTAGGTAGGAAATTTGTTTACCATATTCTAAGACTAGCATGTGCCCGCGGTTCGCCCGCGATAATTATTTCAAAAATTAAAAATTAAGAGCATAATAGTTAAATCATTATATTTATTAACACCTAAATCACGTGGACTACATACCACGATTAGATAGCGTCGCCTGGTAAAAGCGACCTCAGATTAGAGTTCCTTGGCCCAGAATACCCCTGTACAGTGAGTTTCGTCCAAATCGAACAATGTTTGACCATATTTAGGCCTATATTGATTATCCCTCTTCCGTGTAGGTTGAAAATTTCATAGCCTATGTCTACGGGCCTTGACATTCTAAACAAATGAATCGACCAGCGTGGGCTTACAACATTCTAGCGATCGCGATGCTTTTATTACCACAGTATGACAAAAATAGCCAAAGCCAACTGCAATTGATTTGGCATTGAAATGTATTACTGAAATCTGATGCTTCGACAGCGCTAAAATCACGTTTTCTGCCAGTTTTTCACTCATAACTCGCGAACGAAAGCTAAAATTAAAAATCCGGCTTCGAGGTGCATTCGCCCACCTTTCAGTCCATCTATGTTTAAAATTTCAGATCTCTGCGTTCAGTAGATTTCGCTGGGCATCGCGGACAGACAGACAGACAGACAGACGGAGGACAGACACTTCCTTTTATTAATATAGATATGACAACTTAAACAAGAAATTGTTACCTAAGTCGGGGGTTACCCCCGGAAAATTTTTAAATACTGAACTAATGAAAATCACATTTCACTCTATTTTAGCTCTGAAAAACTAGGTAGGAAATTTGTTTACCATACTCTAAGATATGCCAACTTAAACGAGAAATTGTTACCTAAGTCGGGGGTTCACCCCCGGAAGATTTTTAAACACTGAACTAATGAAAATCACATTTTATGCTATTTTAGCCCTGAAAGCTAGTTAGGAAATTTATTTACCATACTCTTAAGACATACCAACGTAAACAAGAAAGCATTACCTAAGTCGGGGGTCCACCCCCGGAAAATTTTTAAATATTGAACTAATTAAAATAACATTTTACGCTATTTTAGCTCTGAAAAACCAGTTAGGAAATTTGTTTACCATACTCTAAGACATGCGAACTTAAACAAACCTAAGTTATAATACTCATTGTCATTACTATTTATAAGAAAAGTTAAATAACACAAGGAACAATGGAAATAACAGGCCTACTCATTATGTTATGGAAACAAAATAACTGCTATATCATATTTGACACACCCACAAAAATTGTTTAATTTATTAATTTTTTTAAAATACAAAATAGAATTTTAGGTTTTGATTTTTGGGGGTCCAAGCCCCCAGGATCCCCTTTTCTAATCCAGTGTGGATTCTGCTTCCATGGTGTCGATATGGTAAAACTTCTGCAAACTTATGTCTCTACTGACTTTCAAATAATTGTCTTAAAAAAAAACAGACTATAATTATTAATATAGAATTTTTTCCTTTCCCTGAGAGCTAGGGGGGGGGCCGCGGCCCCCCCTGCCCCCGGGTATGGGCGCCCTTGCTGAGATGTAATAACAATCCAGAGGAAGTGCAGTTCATAAATCTTCGTTGAAATAACTTAATACCACTGTTGAAAGCTGTGTGAATGCCATCCTTTAAATATTTGACTGGCACAGTTAATAATAATAAACATGCAGAATGCTGTGATGGCAAAACAGCTTTTCCATGCAAGCGATCGCGGGTTAAAGTACTGTTCGAAATTGTACCTAAAATCTGTTCGTATTTGTACCTCGAGCTAGTTTTTGTAAATTATACATAGTTGCAAATTCCGCTCACGAATGACCATTGTTGTGCCAATGACTTACGTATTAAAGACCACGCTATTTGTTGGTATGCATTAAAAACTGGTCCTCAACAATGTATTCCAGGAACACAACGTGGGATTATAAGCAATTTTATAACGTGCCATTTTTCCAGCATGGAGTTCTTACCTTCGATTGGAAAATAATATTTTATGGCCGAATGAGTCAACTTAAAACATCATTCTCGCGGATACAGATCAACAAAACAATCAGTATGGACGCTATATAATTAAAAAAAGGTTGGCTAACATTTGAAATCCAAAAATGGATAAAAATCTTAGTCCGTTCAGAATTGTACCATGTTCGAAAATGTACCACCTTACCCTACGCATTATCGGATTTTCATGTAACTTGGTATATGCATTTATAACGTTCATGGGAAGAAGCCTATTTATATTGGACAAAATCAGTTGACCGGTACCGGAGTAATGCCCAATTTAGTGCCTATTTTGTGGCAATATATTAGAATGAATTTATCATGGCAATATATCGTTTTACAGTGTTCATATATGGCTTAGGAAGTTGCAATACAGGTAGCTTTGACAAATGCTACCCACATATTCCTTCACATATGCTTATTAAACTAGACCTTTGTTCTTCTGTAAGCCCGTTTAATGAATCGATCTGGAGCTTAACTCGGAAATCGATTAAAAATAACTAGTTTTCTGCATGTCATAATTGCAATGACCACTGATTAAACAAGAGCATGCTGGTACTTGGTTACATTAGTTTACCTTATTTATTATTATAATTATAATTATAATTATTGTTATTATTATCATCATCGACATCATTATTATTGTTAATTTTATGATGATTCATTATCCTTTATTGTATTTCAAGATAAGCCTATATTATTTGATCATACAAGTTTCATTTTTGGAAAAAATGTTTTACCTGTATTTACCTTCTGGAAGTGAAGATGATTTCACTGATATCTGTGATAGTGGTACAGACCATACAGTAAATTCTAATTAGACTCGCGCGTAAGTGTTAACAAATATAATGTTTTAATTATGTTGCTCTTAATTTTTAATCTTCGAATTACCTGCTTGTTGTAAAATAAAGGAAATATTTCGATTGTGTTATATATGAATTTTGTTCCCATAATTAACATGTAGGCCTACGCTACGAAATGTTCATTTAACTCTTGGAGTTGCAGATTTGCAAGTTAGAAAAAAAAAAGTTCTTATATCGATTTTTATTATCATTAATTTTCCTGGCTTATAAACCTTTTAGAGAAGTCAATAATGTTATTCATGAAAATAAATAATCACGCATTTAATGGATAAAATAAAATCAGGTAAACTGATGTAAGAAAGTGCCAGAATGTTTTTGTTTAATCAGTAAAAAGTTAATTGCAATTATGATATGCAGAGAATAAGTTATTTTTGTTATCGATTTCCGAGTTAAGCTGCAGATCGATTCATTAAGCAGGACTTACGGAAGAACAAAGGTCTAAAGTTTGATACTTAACCTTAATTCAAACTCGTATACACTGATATAAGACATTCTTGAAATATGTCAACATTTCACAAAATACACTGGCGGAAGAACTCCACTTAATGTATGTAGGAATAATTATTTGATATTTCAGAGTAATATATTTTCTGTATATAACAGTATTCAACTTGATGAACGAAATAAATATCTGACTAGTTTGATAATCAATGTGTCATGGCTAATTATTGCCAATTCCAAAGCCGTAAAACGATATGTTGTCAGGACAACAGATTTGCGTTTGTTAATTTTTTATAGACTAATATATTGCCATAAAATAGGCACTAAATTGGGGATTACTCCAATACCGGTCAACCGATTTTATCCAATATCTATAGATGTCTTCCCATGGACATTATAAATGCGTAAACCAAGTTTCATGAAAATCCGATAAAGCGTATTTGAGTTACAGCGTCTTTAAAATAGAAACTACATTGGGTTATACTCCGGTATCGGTCAACCGATTAGGCCCAAATTCTATAGGTTATTTCTCATCGACGTCATAAATGCGTATACCAAGTTTCATGAAAATTCGATAAAGCGTATTTGAGTTATTGCGCCTTTCTAGTATAATACTATTAAAATAGGCACTAAATTGGGAATTACTCGGGTACCGGTGAACCGATTTGGTTCAATATCAATAGGGTTCTTCCTATGAACGTTATAAATGTGTAGGCTATACCAGGTTTCATGAAAATTCGATAAAGCTTGAGATAAGGCGCGTGTAGACACACGGACAGACATTTTCCCGTCCCCCATACAATCTCATAAAATACAATTCTGGCACTTAATAAATTCTCAACTCACGGGGAATAGGCTATACAATCTCATTTTGTATAGTTTTCTGAGTTCCTTTGAAAATATTTTCAATTTAGGGTGGGATTTATACTCTTGCACAATTCCATCACTTACTTCTAAGAAAACACCATTAGGCCTACTTAGTGACTCAGATGTTTCGTCATATGCTTAGAGGAGTAATTTACACGTGCTTTAGACAATGCTGATAGAATTCCCCATTTTTGTGACCACTTCATTGCAGATCTTGATGGAGTCCGAATATGCTATAGGCTACTTAAACGTTAAACTATGAGCAAAGTTACCGGCAACAAGAAAAAAATTCAATATGGTTACACTCACATAACTTTCTCTGCCTTACGTATGAGCAAAATAACTCACTTTATATTCTTTATACAGAATAAGAGTACATTTGCAGGGAGTGCATATTCAATTGTGAGACACTTCACGCGAAACATAAGTTTAAAACTATTCTAGGAGAATTTTTGCCAAAAAGATTTTTCAAATAAATGTTCTAGTACTTAGTATAAGCGCCTCGTGTTGTTAAAGCTGTTGTAAAGAAAAACACGAAAAATGACTGTCTTCCTGTAAAGTAGGCTAGTAGCAAAAGTAAGAGAAAGTCGTCAAATATAAAAATGTTGATTCTATATTATTTATCGTTCTCGAGCTTTCCTGTTCACAAACACTTGGACAGACAAAAGAACATGTTTGTAAAAACTCCAATTTTAGTTTTAAATGATCCCAAATCTTGTATTTAGGCCTATGCTGAGAACTCACTTAGAATTTTAGCGTTAAATATAATACTTTCTCGGTGCTTAAACACGTTTGGTTTCTTTGCAACCACTCAAATACGCTGGTTGTGTTTGCAAAATATTCAAGTAGGGGTTAACCTACGTAGCCTATGTTACTTTAATAAACTAAAACTTAATATTTTTAACCTACGAATTCTCGTGTTTCGCATAAACGAACTATGTTACCAACTATTTTTGAGGGGAAAAATAATATTCCGGAAATGTATTGTGCTTGGGGATAGCCTACACATCATAGTCATCTCTCGCTCCAATAAAATTTCATTGATGGTTATTAGAAAGTTATTTCATTTTTATCACTGGGGCCCAGATTTGTAGGTTTTTATAACTCCAGTTTTAGTTTCTAAACACATTAATATAGCTTTATTTTAGTTTTTTTTACCATTTTCAGAAAGTATTTTTAGTTTCACTTCAATTTGTACAATAAACATATTTAAACAGATTATTATATAGTCCACCGCTGTGGCTCAGGGGATGCGTTCAATCCTCTCACGCAGCGGGCCCGGGTTCGATTTCCGGTCGGGACAAGTTACCTAGGTGGGGTTTTTTTCTGGGGTTTTTCCTCACCTTTGAGACAAATGTCGGGTAACTTTAGGCCCTTTTGGTCCCCAGATATGATCTGGCCGTCATTATCATCTTCATCCCATCCTCGCCTTGTTTGGAGTGAGTGTGTGTGTGAATGGTGTGTTTCGTCCTATGTGTTCGTGTTGTCTCGGAGGTGGCCCCGGCATTGGGCTGATCACTCATCCGTGGAGGCCCTCCATGTCCTTGTCTGATCAAAAAAGTATGTATGTGATCCAAAGATAATCCCTCTCCCGACAGGTCGCGGCCCTGTAACGCCCGGGCGGCGTGGGTCGCTTAAAGCCTAAAATGGAGAGGTTAAACTACGAGCGAGAAAGAAACAAATTATATATTACTTTTATATATTACTTAGGCCTATATATACTTTTACTTTTTCCTACAATTTCCATGGCTCTGAAAAACGAAATTATACGAACATTCATTGCTTGATTTCCCACAGATTATTGAAATCAATTAATTTTAGAATTACTTCTGTCGTTTTGAACTCCACCACATAAATCAACAAGAACGTTTTTCAATTAATCAACCAACTTCTAGAATACTTTACTTCTGGCATCTTGCTTGAGAAAACACTGAATAAACTGCAAGTATAAGCTTCTTAAGAATGCCTTCTATTTTCTTCTAAAGATACCGGGAATTTTGGTTCACTAGTGATTTCCTTTACCGGAGCAATGAGATTACAAAATGACAAAATGCATTGCAATATTTTGTTTTACAAATTTACTGGTAACAACGAGCAAGATACAAAATGTAGGCAAATATTTAAAAAATAATTTTAAGTTTAAGTGCCATATTTGTACACCACTGTGGTATAGGGGATGCGTTCGCTCCTCTCACGCAGCAGGCCCGGGTTCAAATCCTGGTAGGGACAAGTTACCTAGGTGGGGGGTTTTCCGTGGTTTTTCCTCACCTGTGAGATAAATGTCGGGTAACTTTAGGTCCAGATAATATCTAGCCGTCCCATCCTCGCCTTGTTTGGAGTGAGTGTGTGTGTGAATGGTGTGTCTCGTCCTCTGTGTTCGTGTTATCTCGGAGGTGGCCCAGCTTTAGGTTGATCACTCATCCGGGGATGCCCTCCATGTCCTTGTCTGGACAAAAAAGTATGTATGTGATCCATAGATAATCCCTCTCCTGACAGGTCGCGGCCCTGTAAGGCCCGGGTGGCATGGGTCGCTTAAATCCTAAAAAAAGGGAGAGGTGAAACTACGATAAAGAAAGAAAGAAAGAAACGCCAGTAGTGATCCACCTAATTTCCACAAAGTAATAGAATTCTTCAAGTTAACTGGACTAATAAATTATTTTCTATAAAGTAGCTACCAGTATATTGTTTTATTATGTAGTGAATTTTTAATGAAATAATACAAAAGCAAATGTAAACAATAATGTAAATCATGAATATGACTTAAAGAATAATTAAATGAATAAAATGTTACCACTAGTTTGAAAACGACTGAATATTTCCCTGAATTTAAGTGATATAGCTGTATTCTACTAAATGCCAAAAACCTGGAAAGTTTGAGCAGCCAAGGACAGAGGCACGGCTTGTCCCGGGGGTACCCACACAATCACGAGTGGCGTTCAATCTTTCCCAGTGGCGCTTACGTAATATACACTACCCATATGTTGCAACTTAATACGCCACAACAAAGAGAACTAAAAGTAAAACCATTCTTCTTTAAACAAATGAATGCAGTTAAATGCTAAATCGAACTTTTATACTTTATAAATATATATATATATATATATATATATATATATATATATATATATATATATATATATATATATATATATATATATATAATTTATATATATATACACCCACACACACACACATAGTAGCTGTACCATTTCAAGTTGAAACTTGATTTAGAAATCTCGTGCAGGTTAGGGAGGGAGGATTTACATTACTACCTGCAACAGCCTTAAATAACTATTCTTGCACATGAAAAGCACGTGGTTTAGTAAATCAATATTTCCTCCCCCGACAGTGAAGCATTTTTCTCTACTGCGCATAAAAGGTCGTGTTTCAAGAACGATGGAACGGCTTCTATGCTATGATGGTAGGAACATGCACAAGCAGGCCAGACAAACCTATAGCAAACATTTATTATGCACGTTTATACTGTAGTTTAAGACTAGCTACGCTTGTTGAGGGCTCTGCTCTCGAACACCCAGTGAGGTTCTCAGGATTTTTTTTAACTGGCACTGTATCGGAGATAGAATCTGTAGATTACCATTTAGCCACAATAAATCTCCAAAAAAAAGTGTGGAATGACTTGAAGGTTTTTTTTCGGGAGTAGAATAAACACTTTGAAATATTGGAATTTTCTTGTCATTTACAGGCCAAAAGCTATAAGTTTCTAGCTCATGTGGAAGTGTGTAAACATGATGTTAGTGATTGGATAATTTTGACTCTCGTAGATACGATTAACATCAGGGCTATCCAGTTAGTTTTCCACACAGTGTAGATAGAATCACCAAATTTAGCATGCTTAATGCAGTTTGAAGTGCCAGTATTGCTGCCAACTTTTATGATTCTAGCTTTTGTATAAATGGGTCAAAATTTACACTGGCCTAATATGTGAAAAATGCACACAATTTACTTTAAATAAAGAAATTTAACTCTATCTAAGGCATCGGACAAAACTCGTAGATTTCTCAAAATCCATTACTGTTGATGCAATCGGTTATATGATACGACTTACTGTTTAGCTAATATAAAAACGTAAAAAGATAAGTATTCCTTATACAGGCCATGGAGGCTCTAAGGGTTCCAGGAGGACGAGGCTCCCAGAATTTTAGACATACGGCACGTGAAGGTGGTAAGGTTGTCAGTCTTATGCACCGGCCGCCTTTATCACCAGGATTGCTCCTGGTACTCATTTCTGTTAGAGGTTGAGTCGACCCCAGGGCCATAGTGCCAGCAGAAGGATTAGGACAGTTGAGAAACTCCAATGACCTCATCGGGGTTCGAACCCGCGACCTTTACTTCCGGTTTGTAGCGCAGCGCTCAACCACTACGCTACGGCGTACCCAGTTTAGCTATATTAAGCCTCCAAAAAACGGTCTGCCAGACTTTAAAGTTGTGTCTGATGTTCTGAAAGTTTTTCGGGGGTAAAAAAAGAATAACTTTTTGGAATATTTTCTTCGGTTAGGCTAGAAGTTAAAAGCTGTGGGTATGCCGCATTCTAATTTGTAGTTCATCTGGAAGGGGGAAAAGTGAATGAGTGAATTAGCCAATAGGTCTTAAGACCTTTAAGATGAAGAAGAAAAAGAAAGAAGCAGAAATATGTGTATATAGTCTATAGCTGAATCATTCATCTCGTTTTATTGAAATATATGATTTTGAAACGCATATAAGGCATAAATTTAGAGGCCGGAAGTTCAGAATTTATTTTGGTTAAAATAGGCAGGCAATAAGGCACTTAAAATACCGAAAACAGGCAGTAATATTATTAAATAGGCACTTATTAAAAATAAGAACACAGCAATCCCACTCTTTATTAATGAAAATAGCTGTCTAAGATATTTAATACTTTATTTATCACATACAGTACTTACTCTTACATTTCTTGATTACCAGCAACAATAAGAGATTTTCAAGGTGTCAACTGCCATAGCCAGCCGTATGTCAGAGGAGGCAAGTTTTGGACTGCTCAAAAACAAATAAATGTATTTAGCCTATAGCAACAATCTCAATAAATATGTTTGTGACGTGAATGTATCATTTATTTATTTGTGTAACTTTTTTTTCACTTTCATACATTACATTCTTTATGTGCTTTTAAAAAATGTGTAAATAATCATTAAAATTATTTGAAATATAAGAAATTAAAGTTTGTATTTTTTAAATTCAAGATTTAAAGACTCCATAACTACATTAGATTAAACCTGGATGTAATGTGATTTTAGAATTATACAGACGAGGACCGAAAATAGAGCTATGTGACAGACCAGCAGAAGTCAAACTTTTGGGTTCTACCGAAGTTAGTTTTATTTCGTCCTGTGCAGTGTTCGTGTGGAACAGCTAGGAATTTTATCTTCTGTTTATGGTAGAATTTTAATAAAGAATATCTATAAATTTGGTTAATGTTAAATACATTAAACTCGGAATAGATAGCTCAGTTGGTTAGTCCAGCCGCTTTTTAAAGCAAATTTTGATTATGCGTTCTTGTAATCAAGTTAATGGAGTAGGAATAATTTTAGAAATGCTACCCTTTCCAACAATGTCATACTGAGTAATGGATTCGACTAGGGCTAAATAAACTATGGCCATACAGTTACGGAAATGTTCAAATTGATATATTGCTTTTCGTATTTCGTATTTTATTTCAAATGTTGTTCAGTAATAATCCAAAAAAATTTCAATTCTGCAGATCATTTAAGAGAGGGGCATTCACAAACCGTGAGGTATTCACAATCAGAGTTATGAATTACTAATTTTAAATGTTCAAGTGGAGTTCCTTAGTTCCAGGAAACGTTTATAGCTACATTACAAAGAAGTTGGTCGTCTTATGGACCGATACCAATACAGAATGGCTGTGTAGTGAGTATTGATTAGTATTGTCCCGAGTATTTACTTCAATTCAGAAATCGTAAAGAAAAGAAATCGCCCCTATATTAAGAGACTGCAAAGAGGCTACCCTTCGACCTGTACATTATCAGTATAGATTTTAGGATTAGGGAACAATGCCGTTGTATTCTTTTGTAGAAAACGATGGTATGGGAAGAGTTCGTCAACTTGGAATCCACTATAATTATGAAGAAATGTCGGGTGTTGTTCATATCATTGCCGCTTTCTTTCTTTATCTTAGTTTTACCTCTCCCTTATAGGATTTAAGCGACCCAAGCCACCCGGGATTTTTGTTTACAGGGCCGCGACCTGTCGGGAGAGGGATTATCTTTGGATCACATACATGTTTTTTTGACCAGACAAGGACATGGAGGGCCTCCCCGGATGAGTGATCAGCCCAATGCCGGGGCCACCTCCGAGACAACGCAAACACATAGGACGAGACACACCATTCACACACACTCACTCCAATCAAGGCGAGGATGGGATGAAGATGACGACGGCCAGATGATATCTGGGGACTACAAGGGCCTAAATTACCCGAAATTTGTCTCACAGTTGAGGAAAAACCCCAGGAAAACCCCACCTAGGTAACTTGTCCCGACCAGGAATCTAACCCGGGCCCGCTCATGAGAGGAGCGAACGCATCCCCTACGCCACAGCGGTGGACCATTGCATCTTTCAGCAGTGTATAATACACCGTTATATCTCATTGACTAAGCCAGGGAATAGAGTGAAGATCGTCCTTAATTCTTCCATGGAATGGGTTTACTTCATCAACACAGTGGCCTAAAGCTGATTTGCCTCTCTGCTTGTCCGGCACTCTTCAGTACAATATCTTTAAAAACAGAAATTTAGATATGGGATATCGTAAAGCGAGTTAAAGAGTTTAGGTATACCTTACCGTATGGTAGATGGAGTACGGTAATTGGGGGCGGAAGAATGAAGGTGGGGGAGGAGAAATACTGGTCCATGGATTCTGGGTGAAAAAGAAGAGGTGGTAAGAGGGGGGATTGTATTTTGCCTGAGGACTTGTGCTATGTTGGCTGGTGAGAGAGGGAGAGAGGGCCACAGAACGAGAGAGATGGCTAATGCTTGCAGATCTGAATGCGAGCGTGTAGATTGAAGCAAGAGCCTTTTAGTTGTAAGGCTTACTTGGGTTGGGCCTTTGGTGTATACAAGAAGGGGCTACGAAAAGAGAGAGGGAATGGGGAGAATGAATGAGAGCGAAGGCAGAATAGAAAACCTTAGGGCTATAGAAAATAAGCCCATTTAGTTTTCGAAGCGAACTTCAACAAGCCGAATATGATACGAAATAGACCGAGATAGACCGAAAAGTACGTGGGGGGGCCGAGAACTCGGGACCCTCAGGCCATTATTAACCCAACTACGCCTGGAACTAAACGCGTTTGAGCGAGAGGGGAAGAAAGAGAAGGTAGGGAGGGGGCCCGCTCGCTATTCTCCGTTTCCAGTAGAGATGGGAATCTGTTACTTTTTTTGGAACAGTTACGTTACTGTTACAGTTACACGAAAGTAACTGTTATTTATAACCGTTACCTGTTACTTTTCTTGTATATTACGTAGTTAATCGTCAGATCACTTCCCACTTGTAGGGGAATGCCCTTTATCTCCCCCCCCACAACGGTTATGGACGTAGCCAAGGCTGGGGCTCTAGGGAGGGACCCCCGAAATAAAAAACAGTTGTAAAATTAAGCTTTCAATTAGGGATGATAATCGATAGTTAAAATATCGAGGTTAAAATCGGAGATAACCATCGATATGACGATAATATCGGCCTGAAAACATCGATGTATTTAGACAAAAAACATCGATGTATATTTAAAAAGGGCCATGGTATCAGAAAATTAGGCAAAATTCATAAATAAACAGAAGAATTTCCATGAAAGCAATCGATGTAAAAAATCAATGTTTTGGGAAATTAAGCTCCTGTAAATAAAATTATATCGTAGAACCAAGGTAGCCTATTAATCTTCTTTTTGTTACAAAAACATCCATGTCGGGGAGAAACATCGATGTAGCAAAAACATCAGTTGTTTTCCATCGATGTAAAAAACATCGATTATCGTCATGAAAATAAACTTTTTGGAATTTTCCTGTGGTTTACAGCCTAAAAGATATAAGTATACAAAATTTCTAGTTTCTAGCTCATGTGGAAGTGGGCAAGCATTCATGTCAGTGAGCGAGCCCTTTTTTCGGAGGTTTTTAGGGCTAAAAATATAAAAACTACTTTTTGGAATTTTCCTGTGGTTTACAACCTAAAAGTTATATGTGTACCAAATTTAAAGTTTCTAGCTGTAATGTCAGTGAGCGAGCCCTTTTTCGGGGATTATAGTGCTAAAAATTTAAAAAAATACTTTTTTGGAATTTTCCTATAGTTTACAGCCTAAAAGCAATGTGTGTACCAAATTTAAAGTTTCTAGCTCATCTGGAAGTGGGCAAACAGTAATGTCAGTGAGCGAGCCCTTTTTCGGGGGTTATAGGGCTAAACATTTTTAAAAATTACTTTTTTTTGGAATTTTCCTATGGTTTACAGCCTAAAAGCTACATGTGTACCAAATTTCAATTTTCTAGCTCTTCTGAAAGTGGGCAAACAGTAATGTCAGTGAGCGAGCCCTATTTCGGGAGTTTTTAGAGCTAAAAATTAAAAAAAACACTTTTTGGAATTTTCCTGTGGTTTACAGCCTAATAGCTATATGTGTACCAAATTTCAAGTTTCTAGCTCATCTCGAAGTGAGCGAGCCCTTTTTCGGAGGTTTTTAGGGCTAAAAATAAAAAAAAAATACTTTTTGGAATTCGCCTGTGGTTTAGAGCCTAAAAGCTATATGTGTACCAAATTGAAAGTTTCTAGCTCATCTGGATGTGGGCAAACGTTAATGTGAGTGAGAGAGCCCTTACTCGGGGGTTTTTGGGCTAGAAATTAAAAAAAAAACGTTTTGGAATTTTCCTGTGGTTTACAGCCTAAAAGCTATATGTGTACCAAATTTCAAGTTTCTAGCTCATCTGGAAGTGGGCAAACATTAATATCAGTGAGTCAGTCAGTCAGCCGTGTAGCTTTATATTATAGGGATTTTATTATTAGTAGTAAAATTATCAATATTATTTCGAATAATTTACTACAGTTATTGAATTCACATTTCATGCTATATACCCACATTCTAAGTTTAAATTGTCCAGTAAAGGCAATATCGTATTTTGATAAATTTTTAAGTGGTATGTAAAGCAAGAAATATATATGAGATCAGACAGCATGAATTCTATGCATGAACTCTTGACGCCCATTAATAATTAAAAAAATAACTTTTTAAATTTTTTTTTTATTTTTTTTTATTCTTATTTTTATGTAATTTTTATTTTTTAATATTTTTATTTTTTAATATTTTTATTTTTTGTTTTTTATTATTTTTATTTTTTATTTTTTTAATTATTTTTGTTTTAATTAAGAAAATAACTTTTTAATTTTTTTATTCTTTATTTATTTTTTATTCTTTTTTTTGAAATTTTAATTTTTTAATATTTTTATTTTTTAATATTTTTATTTTTTTGTTTTTTTATTATTTTAATTTTTTATTATTTTTTATTTTTTAATTATTTTTGTTTTTCAAATATTGGAAGTAACAGATGTAACGGAACGAGGCGAAAGTCACGGATAAAACACTTGTAACAGAAATATTAGAATTAACTGTAACAGGTCAGAGTAACTGGAGCAGGTGGAAATAACAGTAACGGGTCCAAATAACTGGAGCAGGTGGAAATAACAGTAACGGGTCCAAATAACTGGAGCAGGCGAGAGTATCAGTAACAGGTCAGAGTAACTGGAGCAGGTGGAAATAACAGTAACGGGTCCAAATAACTGGAGCAGGCGAGAGTATCAGTAACAGGTCAGATTAACTGGAGCAGGTGGAAATAACAGTAACGGGTCCGTGTAACTGGAGCAGGTGAAAATAATGTAACGGGTGTAACTCTCGACACGTTACTTTGTTCCAGACCAGTTACATTCGCTCGACACCGACAAATTTCTCAACGCAACTAATAATAACAATAATAATAAGTAAATAAATAAAATAAAAATAAAAATAAAAATAAAAATAAAAGTATTAAAAAAAAACCTGAGAAAAAGGAGAGCTGCTGAGAAATTTGGAGAAACTATACAGAATTCTTATATATTTATATATATTTACACGCTAGCGGCCGTAATTTTGAAGATATTTGAACCAAATTTTATTATGTTATTTCTAGGCCCAATAGTTAATGAGCAAAATTAGCCCAAGGGGGGGTCGTGGGAGGGGGTTAAATTTTGAAAAAATTATATCTCGGCCCCTATGAAGTATAGAGAGAAACTTTGTTGGAATAAATTAGAGTACTCCCTATGGAGTTCACAGTGACAGTAACGATTCGGGGGTTTTAGGGGTACGAGTAGGGGTAGGGGATGGAAATTCGAAATTTTTGAAACCACGTCTTGTGGGGTATCGTTGAAAAGCTCTTGATGAGTACTCTACAAATCAATACCTAGTTTCTCGATAGCTCTCATATAAGGCAAGATTTGAATGTTTTAAACAAGTGCTCTTTCCTCTTTTTTGCAGTTATTATTGCGGGTTTATCATGCCAAGGCTAAAGAAGAAGAGAACTGCGCAGTGACAATAAATTAAACCAAAAGTACTTCGAAATCTACCTCAGCCTGTAGGCCTGCCTAAAGGGATTTTATTTCACTTCACACAAATGCAATTAATAGGAAATGATCAATCTCCGCCATTTCATGCAGATGTCTAAACTTAAATAGATGAATTTTCGCTTCTCATTGCAATGATTGCTCGATGGCGTAGTGGGTAAGATGAAGGTTGAATAGTAGGAAAGGGTAAAGAAGTGGTGAAGGGGGGGAGTCAGAATTTCCAATACTGCTAGTTGTTCCACCATTCACATCTAGATGTCTGGAGTGGGAAGAGCTAAAGGGACGACCTGATTTTCCCTCGTTTTTTAATAAAAAAAATCCCGGGGGAGGACCCCCATTTTTTGGATTTCCAAATAATAGCAAACTTTCGTCTGTGTCGGTCCCTCCTTTCAGTATTTTCTGGTTCCGCCTTTGGTTGAGACGAAAATAAGCTATCCTAGGAGGAGCTTTGGTAACCGTTACTTTTGATTTTTTGTAACAGGTCGTTACCGTTACATACATGTAACAGTTACAAAGTAACAGTTACAAGAAATATTCCCCATCTCTAGTTTCCAGTACGCTCCAGTCAGAGGCCGGCTGTTGCAAACGGAGGATCTGTGTTGGTGCGATCTCTACAGCTGTGACGGCGTGTTTCAGCCTGCATCCCACGCAAGCTCGTGCTACTCAATCACGTGACAACTTCATCCCAACTGTTTATTATTTCATATCGCCTTTTATTGTTTTGTGAATCTACTTTTTTTTGTTATTTTTTGTTTCTGTGAAAGACTGTTGTTTTCTGGTTATTCTTCGATTTTACTAGTTTTTGATTACTTTTTTTCGCACCTTACTGTTAAGTGAAAGCCGCCAAAATTTTCCCACACGACCTCATCCGCATTCCTTCCGTCGCCGTGGAGAACAGAGGAGCCGTCACACTGGAGGCCACGTGCCATAAACGGTAAGTTGAAACTCATGTTGACAGCTTGTGACAACTCTCTACATCGGTTCTTGTGATTTCTCTATTAAGAGCATGTGTTATACCATCTTCAGTGTTAGATTTCGTTGATAATACTGCAAATTTGTACCCATGTCTATAACCAATTTTCCCTTCCTATATTTGATAATTTGTCGGGACGAGTTAGAAAAACTTAGTTTACTAATAATTTCAAACGTAAGATTTGGTATCTCAGTATGAACTTTGTAGGGTCCATGGGGTTTATTAAAATATATTTTTTTCAATCTTGTGAAAGATCCATGATTACCTCGGGATTTATTTTTTCAGTATAGGTGACCAGATTTCCAAAACAATAAAAAGGATACTCAGCTCTTAAAAAAAAAAGAGGAATAAAAACGGGACATGATCTACATAAAAGTCGAATAACATATTATTGTATAATTATTTTGAACGCAAATTAAATACAGGACTAAAGTGTTTATGATTATAGTTACACACTAACAGAATTATTATTATTATTTATGCGAAGACGTTATGAACTTCAGATAGTTTTCTTCTTTCAGTTTTCTCTCATACAACTCAATTCAATAAATATTTTATTTGTTTAAATGCTGTTTTATTTCTCAGTGTTCAATCGGAAAAACTGAATGACACGATGTAGCTATTTCTTTATACATAGCAACTTGTTTGTTGTTGTGTCTTCTCTCAAATCCCGAGTGAAACTATATTTCCTTTCCGGCATGATAAAAAAAAAACCAGGATGAAATATCACTACTCCTAGCAGCATTTTCGACTTATTGGGACTTATTGAGTTCTTTGAGAAAGGTGGATATTAGACATAATATTTCGACCTCAGAATTAAGAAATCAACATATTCGAAAATAAGTAACGATCATGATATGAATTTAAGAAAAAAAAAAAAGAACTAAACGATATCAAAGTATATAAAAAGTGGCAACAACGTCCTTTTAAGGTTTTGGAGGGACAACGGGATCATAGTGTAAAAAAGGGACAATCCCGTTAAAAACGGAACTCTGGTAACCCTAGGTTAGGGATTAAAGGAGTTTAAGAGGAATCCTCGGATTTAGGTTGTCACGATGCAATGACAGGTACTTCACTTTAGATTATTGTAGGTGCTTTTTTTAAATTAATAAATACTATTCATTATAGGTGCATTATTAAATATATCGATTACTTCGGCAAATATGTTTATAAAAGGACGTTTATTTCTTAGGATAAAAATTGAAGATTATTGGAGCTATATACGAAAGCTTTGAACATAAAAATATTTCTGTACACATGTTGATAACCTTTCAGATCTAAATTTATATTAGTGTAAGTATTCATCAAGTGATAGCAGTTTTATAAGTTTGGAATTAATGTAGAACATTTTAGTAGAATAGCTGGTTTTTATAAATGGCAATCCTAACACGCGAGTAAAATTCCTCATATTTTAACATAAAACATACTCTATTAATTTTATATATCTGCTTGTATGCAATTTTTTTCAGTGATGCATACATAACGTCTGTAGCGTTGAAAATGTTAAGAATACACATTCTGTGAAATGTGTGTATTGTGTGCGCGTAATTAGAAATTAAATTTTCTTCGCAGTGTTAAGTTGTAAAGTAAAATAATCACAGATTGCGATACTTCTATTACTGAAATATACATTTTCACCGTATTTTTAAAAATTATTTACTAGAATAAATTATTGTATTTCCCTCTTATAATGTTTAAAGTCCTTAAAAATATGACAGATTTCACTCTAAGGAAAATCGGCAAAAAAAATCTATAGACTGTAATAAAGTTCAACAGTAATGTATTCACAGAAAGTTCATAGGCCTGTAGCAATACGTTTCCTGGATAAAACATTAAGAAATACAACGGATGAAAATTGCAATTCCGTATAATTAAGATTAAAATATTTCAAAGTTCTGAACTGGAATAATTTTAAAATGTAGTCCTCAGATTCCTTCTTTCCAGCATCTGCCCATGTTAAATTGAATTATAAAGAAAGTTTGAGTGTAGCAAAAACCCTCAGGTTGGACAACAACCCTTCTGGCAAAGAACCATTTTTTACAGCGCCAATCTCTAAAAACAATTAAGCGAATAGAATACGTCATAATTTTCTTTTTGCACTGCTTTAGAAATATCACGTGTACATATTTCTTCAAATTGTTACGAAGAAGACATTATTACTGATCTTTCAATAATTTTGACATTTTTCAACAAGTTCACGTGCTTTTTGTGACTCAGCGTAAACATTAATTTACAGCATAAACTATGCACTTACTCAGTAACTCAAAATCATGACAAGTCAATAAAAGCATCAACAGTAACGACACCAGTTGAACTTCCTACACGTCCTGTTACTAACCTGCATCGTGGTTTATGGATCTAACGACGGGGATTTACTGCCACTTAAGCCTATAACCGTCGCCGGAATTTTACATGCCTGTAAATCTGTAGAAATTACTTTTTCACATTTATGCACATATAAATACCATCGACCTGTGCTGGGGTCGAACCCGATATCTTGGGCAAACTCCTTGCCGACAACGCCTAACCTAACCCACAACACGCACATTAAAAGAACAGCTTACTTTGTGAATATTAGCATAGGAGAAGTTACGTTAGTTTATATCGTATTTCCCACCCTAGAATACCTAAACGAAAGGACGGCTAATTTTGCTTACTGTCACCATTTGATTGTTTCTATGTTCACTTTTTTCTTTATAAAGCAATAAACGCACACCTGGAACTATGCTCCTAGTTAATTTCTTTATAATGTGAGGCTTCGAATTTCTTAGAATCATGTGGTAGAGACTACCACAGGGGAATGATTTCGCCTCAAGATGATCAGTTGCATAATTCTGATTAAAAAAATGACAAATTATAATTATTGAGCTCGGTCTTTATTATGCGCATGCTTACGTCCTGAGCACCAAACTGAGCCTAAAACTATACATTATAATAATGAGTAGTTTTGCCTTATGATATATTCAGCGTCCAGAATTCATCAGTGTGGTTTCCTGAACAAGACATTTTGTCCAATTTAACCTATTCACTGCTACTGACGATTGAATGCATCACCTCAAGAAATTATATAAAACCAAAGATATACAAAGGTATATGTATAATTAATAGTAATAGAGTATTGCTTTATACAAAATGTGGAGATTTTTATCCACGTGTTACGATTGTCGTTTATGGAGATCGGCTATTCCACTGAAATTTTCCTCATTGATGTCAAAGTGCCCACTGGATTTTTCACTTGATGGTTGGTTATACCAATATAAGTTATAGCCTAAATTCAGCCCCGAAAATATGGTTAAGTGTAAATCATAACTGGTTTAGATTCATCTGTATAAGAATCATAGTTTTAACGCCGACAAAATAACATCTACTAATTATGTTAACGATACTATCTTTCGTCATGTGCTGTGCGTCTGGGATCTCTATTTTAATGCAGGTAAAACACTGAAATTTTTACGTGAACGTCCAAAGGCGACTACAATTTGTGGGTTAGGCCTATCTCACACATTGAAATGAAGGGCTCGCTGGAATGACTGCTGCCACTGTAATGGTCTATCACTCTTATCACAAAGAGCATCGATGCCATCAAGCACTCGCGACAGCATTCCTGTTCCTTGTCACACTGACCATCGAGCGTTATCGATCAACGGTAATATTATAGGGTAATACCGGTATATTACTATGTTAGGCCTACTGATCAGAGGTTGTTTATATTACCGGTATCTTATTAGGCTCACATCTGTTCGTCTCCTGCAACTCACTAACGGAACCCGCCTGGCAAAGGATTTAGGGTGGGGAAGCATCTAGTTGACAATTGTAGGACTACTAGCTTTGTTCCGATTTATTAAGAATTTAATACAGATTCTTGCCACTTTTCGTCATAATTCTTGACGAAATGGCTTTTCATATTAAGTCCTGTTGCTGTATCCTGACAGCCTTGGATTATGTAGCAATTCATTTTCATGAACTAAACATATTAATTTTTGCATCTCCTCTGTAGTTCAACAAGCTTCACCCGCCATTTGCCATCGACATTCGACTGTCGCTTGAAAAACGGACAGGTTAGATTTCACAGACCAGTTGATCCATCACGCTCGTTGTTGATCGCTGACGACCGATACTATGTGACTGATACCGCTGCTCTTTATTGGTTCGTTATATCGGTTGATTGATGTCACTCGATCAGTTTAGTGTGACAGCCCCCTAAATCCCTCAAAAAGTGTGTCCTGACTGTGCGACTAGTTGCGTCTAGTTCTGCATGGAACAAGCATTAGAATGATCAACTGTTGAAGGAAGGAATGGGGATAAGACAGTCAAAACAGGGGTATATTCCACAAATTTGGTGACAGCTACATTTTTTTTACCAAGAGTGGTCTTACTGAAATAACAACTGAAAAATATATTTTGCATTATATGCACATACGCATTTATTTTTCCTTTTTGCATTCTCGGGTTTTCGTCGAAGTAGAACTATTTATTCATCAGTATCCGACGCCGAATCCATTTCAAGAATCACGAAAACTTAAAGAAAAACACCTGTTAAATGGAGGTAGCCTAATTGGAAAATATTTGGGGGGGGGGAAGAATTGGATTTTTAATAGTTATGCATAGGCCTTATATGATGAAATCTTAAATGTTGTAGGGGCAGAAAGTAACTTCCCTCCCCCAAAGTCGGCGCCTATGTTAGTATATACAAAACGTGTATGTTGATGCGTTTCGTGTTACAGAATGGCCACACGCCACGCCGATGCCACAGATTAACGGTAACTCGGAAGTCGGAATGTACATCCGGAACGCTTCTCCAAAGGTCTTATAAGCTACTTCTGTGCCCTTTCATAGATCATACCTTTGCAACGGTTACGCTATGTTTAGTTAAAGCTAGATGACAGGACAGTTGCGTAATGTGAAAATTCGTACCGATGGCAGTAACATCAAAATTCGTTCAGATAGAAAAGGAACAATTGTGGGACAAATGTCCCGCGCGGGACATTTATTAAATGCAGTACAACTTCAATTATTCGGATTCATTGGGACTGAACCCGATCCGGATAATTGAATATCCGGACGATTGGATAAATCGTGAAAAAGGCCATTTCTTTTTAAAAAATGTACAGAACTGTACCTACATAAAGTGTTGAGTCTTGACCATTCTGACAACCTGTCGAATTTGTCGGATAAAAGTTTTGCTTTTTTCGCAAATAATTGGTCCCGAAAGAGGGTTTCCCAATGCTGCTGCAAAAACCACTTGAATACAGCCCCAAAGCGATCCGGATAGTTGGAGTTCAGATAATAGGAGTTTTACTGTACCTTAAAATGCGGGGCGGTTGGTCACCCTAACAAGCACGGTTGTTTATATATATATATATAAAGAAACTCCCATTACCTGCATGGACTTCCGCGTGCATGTACATTTCTTTCTACCCTGTAAGACCAGGCATGATTATCGCATAAGTTAAACTTGTCTCCTATTCAGAAGTCGTTCCAGTTAGTCCTTCACTTCAATGATCCCTCATAAACATTTGTCTTTCCACATCGCGAACTTAATAACTGGCTGAAATAACGCGTTCTTTTCTTCACATATCGAAGACTGAATTATTAGATTTATATTTTACATAAAATGAAGATATTCTAATATAGACTATAAAAGTTATGAATATGATAATTGTTACCTCTTGTTTCCGTCCGATAGTTTTTTAGCTATAGTCTAGTAAATTATCATTTTAATAGATTATTCAGCTGTTATGCCTTATAAGTTACTTTTGCTATTTCATTCATATGACGTCATTCCACTTTCGACAATGAAGTATAATGAAATTCAAAATTTTAGCCAGTCATGTTTGACCTTTCTCATAAAGTAGCCTACCACGTCGATAGCAATGATTGGTTGTATCGCTTCGGTAGCTTTTGTTTTATTTCTACCCTAGCGTTTGTTTCTCTTTGTTAGGTTAGAAGGTATTATAACTTTTTTTTGCGGTAGACTAATTCAGCTGATTTAGCCGGAACATCGAAACGATCAAATTTCTTTGAATAAAATACTTGGCGGACATGCTAAGAACATTTTTAAGATACTTAGTGCATTTATTGTTTTATGCATAGAGGTTGAGACTGTGAATAAGATTTTTCGCACCGTAGGCCTACTGACCCGAAAAGTCTGCACAAAAAGCTTGGGTCGCATTTGGAGTGGCCTTTTGGATAACCATTCTCTAGGTCATAGATATGTAGGCCTATTTACTTTATATTCAGTACTGAACTTCCCCCGACGACGACCATGTGCTCATTCGGGTAGCGTCTTAATGGAAAAAAAAATGCGGAAAAATTGTAAATAAATCTTTTATAATTATGTAACATTTATGCAAGACAATAAACTAACTTTCAACTTTCAACTCTCCACCCGGTTCGACAAATCTGTTATGTTGAGTTTTTTGTAGTTCATTTATGAAATTGTATTTTACTTAGCCTATATGTAGTCATTTGTTAAAATGCAAAGGAATTTACAACTGTTATTAACAAGTGCTTGTGTTGTTGATTTCCTTGTACTACTTGATCAACCAAAAAGACGGCTTGATGTGGATGAAAACGAAGTCGATTTATATGGCATGACTAGATTTTTCGATGTTGGTTTGTACTGTTGATTCCGTAACTCAATCATTTAAACATTTCTAGTTCAACCGATTAAGCTACCGTACTTATTTTATCATGCTAAGTCTGCTAACTTTTAGACACTACCGTTAACTGTAAAAATAAAGAGTGTTACACTGTACAGTACAACAGTACAACTTGGTATTCATTATTTCAAATGCAAGCCCAGGGGACAAAACTTGTGTATTCCCGTGTTATATGTGTGTCGCATGAGATGTGAAGTAGCCTTGTAGTTTTCCCCCCTAGATTTGTGTATGTATGGTACGTATTTACAAGGAAAAAGGGACAGAATGTGCCAAGGGTTTTCAAAGTTGTGGTCGTGTACCATCGGTGGCAAGAGAAAGGTTGGTTATGCATCAAAACTCATGAAAATATTAGTACACTACATTACCATCGTCGAATTTCAAAAGGCCGCAGTAAGAAGTCGGATTTTTATTGCATGGATCTGTCATATATAGTATTCAAATTACTTATTGAATCTCCATAATAGATAACTTAATCGTACATGGGTAGACATCTTTATTTCCATTTTATTTTTTCGTAGTGGTACGACTGAAGCTACCAATAATTTGCTGGTGTCTTTTAGCAAATACGATAGGATATAGGAAGGAAAATATCGATATTGACATCGATATGAATATCGGTTACTAATATCGACACCAGTATTATATCGCTAAGAAAATATCGATATTCGATAACATCATACTTTTACTAAGAAAATAGGTATGTTCCCTGAGCACTCAGAAACCGTTAACACATAATTCACGCATGCGCACTTTGACAGTTTGGAAGCTAACATGTGCGCATACGTGAATTGTGTGTTCATGGTTTTGTAGTGCTCTAGGACTGTCGTTAAAAGAGAATTTGTACCCCGTTGCGATATAGGGAATGGTTAGCATTACTGCTTGTTGTTACTTCTGACGAGTATGTGTATCTGAGACGCTCTTGTGGCCGCAAAACTCATTTTGACAACCAGAAATCCTTAAAATAAGTGTATTTAAACGTTGAAAGCCGTCAATGCAATATACTGTACCGGTACTTATGTTTTACTTTTATTAATTTTTAACTTAATATTGGCTAAAACGTTTTTACTCATTATTATAGTCTAGTACGTTATAATAGTGTATTTTTGTCCCTCTCTCATCCTCAATTTTACTCTTTTCCTTGAATTGAGAAACGGTGAAAACAGTTTTTAGCTTTCTTGGTTGATGGTGTTGCTGGTTCCGTTTTATTTATTAATCTTCCCATCTTTATCATTATCATCATCATAGCAGGTCTAGTTTATTGGATTTTATGGTTATCTAACGAGTTTGTGTAGGCCTACTGCAACCGTCCCAGTGTGCCGGAATTCTTTTCCGCAACAAGAAATTTGTCGTAGTTACATGCATATAGTTTAAATCTAAAGACATGAAACTGTCACATTTATGCCCACATAAATGCCATCTTCCTTGGCCGGTATCGAACTTGCGATCTTCGTTGCAGATAGCTCACGATCATTCTCGTTATCTCGTTGTTGCCTTATTATCTGTCGGCTAGTATTTTTTTAAATGAGAATCTGCGTAAATATTTGATTAGCCTATCCGCAAACCGCATAACGTTCAACATCTGTTATGCGAGTTTGTGTTTTAAAACTCCCAAATGGCTTATTCAGTTCGCCTGTACTGTATAATTTAATTGGAATATAACGACGTAGAATTTGTGCGAATTAAATTGTTTTATATTGATATATCTAGCATTTACCATAAGAAATTGTAACATATTTTAAAATTTGATAATTCGTATGTGCTTATGTGCTTCCATACTAGTTAAGCCGTACAAAATTTGTAATTATTCCTACTAATATTTATAAAAATAGATGCGATATTTATGAAAGATAAATATCTACTTTGATTAGTTATCGCGAAAAGCTACGATTTAGTTGTATAATGGACATTTAATTCATTACTTATAAGTTGAGTAGTCAGACATCTGTAAGGTCTTCGCTAACTCAGAAATGGACTGAATTTTTCGGAATCCTGAAAATTTGTTTATAAATATGGTTTACTGCTGGCTTGCCTAAGAAATTACCTTTTGATGACTTCCCGAAAATAGTTTAAATTTACTGTAACTTATTAACTTGTAGCATTTAAGCATAATAATAATAATATTAACTTAATAATAATAATAATAATATTTTAGTCGTCAGCTATGCCTTGAGGTTTAATGTCTATCTGCTTAAGGAACTTATGAAATTTTGAGATAATCTAGAGTCTGAGGGAAAGCACAAGCTAGAGAATAAATAAACCGATCTTATCTTAGGCCTGTGTAATGAAAATGAGTAGGTCCGTTCTTTTATTCTGTGATGTACAAGATTAGAGTACACAAAGTAAGATGATCTAAATCTATTTAAAAATATCACTTCAGTTGTATTCGTAAATGCTGTTGTCGGGTATTGCAGATTGATTCCATTTATTTACTTTTTGCAAACCTGCAGGAAGTGGTCTGCACTGTTATTCAGAATTTATCACCGCGCTGGTGTTATAATTATTGAGTTTACAAACTGTTTGGGTACCGTATAAAAGCAGAACTTGAGTGTTGATATTTGTATTCAATACGACAAAGAAAACACAGAGTGTTATGACAACACCCTGTATAAATATTTACTGCGTCGGCAATATCGCCACAGCAGACCTGTGGAAATGACCCCGTGGGTTCTGTGGGTTTTAAAATGTAATAATTGTATTACGCTCAGAGCACTTGATATCGAGGATTTATTTATCAACATAAAACCTACATACTGTCTTAGTTTCGTTACCTGTTCCAGTAATTGCTTACATTACTTGTTGATATTGTATCTCGATTTATAATAGGGTCATTCCATATTAAATCAACAAATTTTAAGAAAATTTCTTGCCGCACCATTTTTGATTTTGATGAAATTTGGTAGGTGATGTGTACCAGTCTTCTGAACCCCAAAGCAAATCTTGTTATACCTCTAAAAAATTTTACTCCTGAGATATAGACATTTGTTTGGAACACGAACAAGCAAAAAATGTAATTTCAGACCTATTTTCTGAAAGCCGTAGAATTTCTATTTGAATCAGTAGGATGATCAAATAGGGCTCATTGGAAAGCTTAAAGAATGGACTTTCATTTGTGCATATTAAATTAGATTTAAGTTAAGTCTAAACAGACGTTTCTAGGGCTCAAATCTTCGTTCGTGAACTGTCGTTTTGCGTAAATTTAGGCATTTAAAAAACAATGAAGGACTTAGAGTAACAGGCCAATTTTTGTCCCTGTTACACTTATGTATGAGGAGTTTGTATAGGAAAAAAACTGAGCTGTTACTGGTGGTCCTTCACCCTGAAAAATTTGCTTAAACTTCGAAAAAAATGTAAATCGGGCTTTTTCTCGGTCCCAAAAAGTAATGTGGGACAGGTGATAAAAATCTGAAAATGCCAAGATGAGAAGCCCTTATAGTGTACTTTAAAATAAAAACAAAATCATTTTGTGACCCGAAGGGATAGAGGAGCTACAAGCCTTTGAAATATCAAGAAAACAACACTTGACCGCTACTGAAAATAGGCTAAGCAGATAGGATAATTACCACAAAATTTAATTTAAATTTACATAAAATATAAAACATTTATTTACAAATGAGAAGTTTCCTCAGTCATACAAATTTCTGATTTTTTGTAATTTTTCTAACAATTTTTCACATTTGACTTCTTTTTAAGCTACATTGATGGCAATTTCAAGTAGGCCTACTGTATTTTCAACTATTGTATTTAGAAACCATTCTTATCCTGGTTTTTTGGATGTAGGTAATGCATTAAACACTAAAAGCTGCCTAAAGCTCTTTAAGGTCACATCAAATTAACCTTTTCTGTATGTTAACCTTTTTCTCCATTAGGTCCTCTAACAGATACACAGTCCCTTTTCCTTGGCATCATTCTGCTGTACTCATCTTTTTCGTAGAAGTCTTGTACAGTTTTGACTGAAACTTCATCAAGTTTATTCCTAGTCCTGTTCTCCTTATTCTGTTGCAAAATCCCGTTCTTTTTCACTAAATTTCTTGACTGGCGGGCTAAGTATTGGCTGACATTAAACTCACTCTGAACTACACTAATACTCCCAACTACTCCAGGAGCTAAACTTACAATGTTCTTTAGTAGTTGAAGCAACTTTCATTTTTTTTCTTTAAGCTTGTGAATTAGTTGCTTGTACTCATTTGCTATACTGGCAGGCTGCATGTTCATTGAAAATTCCTCATTATCAGTTGAAATGTTCAAATCAAAAGACTTGCTTAACTTTACTGTTATAGATTTGACTATCTGACTAACTTTATTTGTTAACACTGAGGGTCTAGCTTCAACTGACAGCTTCTGCACCTTAACAGGAGAAATACCAAGGACTGAACAAGCATCATTAACTGTTTCAACAAGAATGGCTTCAGGTTCATAAATGTCTGGGCATTCATCTTCACTGTCAGTACCGGTCTCTGTGCCTTGTTTTGGATTTTTAATTTTTTAAACATTTTGTGCACAATACCTTCCCTGTGATTAATTTCAGCTCAGGACTGCACATGGAAATGTCATTGATATTTATCTGAGAGATATTTTTAATAGGTTTTGAGTGAACACTGTAGGGGTCAGAGCAAGACCATACACAAGATTTGGAAGTATCTGTCCAAAATTTCAGCCTTGTGAAACATTTTATATCATCGCAACCAGTTCTAATTGAATATAATGTTTTTTTTTTTGTTCTTCAGTGAACTCGGAAATAGTATTGAGTACTGAAGACCTAGAGTAAGAAAATTTATTAGATACCTCTCCTCTGAAGATGCCAACAGTACAAGAACACTCAATCATAGTAATATACTGGTAACAATTTCAATAAGCATGTATTCAGCACAAAATAACAATAGTAATAACAAAAATAAATAAACTAATCAAAAGATAATGAAGCACAAACACAACCTACTTGCTGTTAGTCAGCTCAGTAAGTGGATAGTGGACAGCATTGAACAGAGGGGTTGGATCATATGAAGCTATGCATATTCAAACATGACTTGGTCAGCAACCAGACTCCAATGAACAGTGCGTGTCCAGAATTTATCCTATCATAACAGTTAACATATAATTCAATATACTGTATAGAAGAGTAGAGTTTAATGCAGTACCTACACCTAATAAACCAGGATAAGAATGGTTTCTAAATACAGTAATTGAAATTGCCATCAATGTAGCTTAAAAAGAAGTCAAATGTGAAAAATTGTAAGAAAAATTACAAAAAATCCTAAATTTGTATGACTGAGGAAAATTCTCATTTGTAAATAAATGTTTTATATTTTATGTAAATTTAAATTAAATTTTGTGGTAATTATCCTATCTGCTTAGCCTATTTTCAGTAGCGGTCAAGTGTTGTTTTCTTGATATTTCACAGGCTTGTAGCTTCTCTATCCCTTCGGGTCACAAAATGATTTTGTTTTTATTTTAAAGTACACTATAAGGGCTTCTCATCTTGGCATTTTCAGATTTTTATCACCTGTCCCACATTACTTTTTGGGACCGAGAAAAAGCCCGATTTACATTTTTTTCGAAGTTTAAGCAAATTTTTCAGGGTGTAGGACCACCAGTAACAGCTCAGTTTTTTTCCTACACATACTCCTCATACATAAGTGTAACAGGAAAAATAATTGGCCTGTTACTCCAAGTCCTTCATTGTTTTTTTAATGTCTAAAGTTACGCAAAACGACAGTTCACGAACGAAGATTAGAGCCCTAGAAACGTCTGTTTAGACTTAACTTAAATCTAATTTAGTATGCACAAATGAAAGTCCATTCTTTAAGCTTTCCAATGAGCCCTATTTGATCATCCTACTGATTCAAATAGAAATTCTACGGCTTTCAGAAAATGGGTCTGAAATTACATTTTTTGCTTGTTCATGTCCCAAACAAATGCCTATATCTCAGGAGTAAAATTTTTTTGAGGTATAACAAGATTTGTTTTGGGGCTCAGAAGACTGGTACACATCACCTACCAAATTTCATCAAAATCAAAATTGGCGAGGCAATGCCCATTTGTTGATTTAATATGGAATGACCCAATAGTCTCTTTTAGGAATTACAAAACACTGGAGTATGCATGTAGAACTGTAGTCCTATGCGTGTAATCATGGACTACAAAAAATGGAACGTGAAGGAGTTTCGAAAGTTTCAGTCTTATCATACGGGCTTAAGGCTACTAAGGGATACCAAATGTAGGCTACTTTTAAAAAACGTACCCTCTGATCAAGGTACTAAATTATTTGCAAAATGCTTAGATTTATTATTTTTTATGTTAGGGCCTATTATAACAGTGATGTAAATTTGTATATCCTTACATCGCTCTTAAAAACAGCTCAATATGCTAAAAGATTCCCCACATAACTTCAGATGTCCGCTACAGTTTATTTCCTTCATTTCCTTAATGCACGTTTAATTTTAATTTTAATTACAATGTAAGATGACATAATTTTCAGTTATTACTTAAGTGTTTATTTCTGTAAATAATTGTTATTGAATCTTAAAAATCTTTTATTTTTTGTGTAATATTACTTATAAGTAGGGTTCGGATGTTTATGACCTAAAAACTGGAAAATATGACCTTAAATATGCCCTTAAAAATGACTAAATATGACCCAAAAAATCGTAAATATGACCTAATAAAAGAAAGTATTTTCTAATAATAAATGTTCCACTTTTAAACGTTTATTGAAATTAAATTGCTACATCACATGAATGCAATCAGGATCGTCTTTTTAAGAATTTTACATATTATTCACAGTTTTGTTTGTAATGGACATCTAATTTTAAAGCATTTGCTTCTGTTTGATTGCTTCATCACTTCCATATAATGTTTTGTAGTCCATGCGTGTCCCTGTAAAACATGAACAATTGCATTAATTTTAAAATTAAATTACCTATTAATTGGGCATAAACATTAAATTAATGAAATAAATTTCAAAGTAGTCTATTACGTACCAGTTTTCAGTCTCCATTTTTGTCTGAATTACAGTATACAACCACATGCATTTTAAGATTATCGAATAGAAATCTTCTCCTATTGTCACTTAATATCGTCTTAAACCGCGAGAAGCTCCTTTCGACGTCACAGGATGTCACAGGTGCATATTTGAAGAAAGTAAAGTCATTGCAATTTAGCTTTGGTTCATCTTCTTCCAGAACAGCATCATCGCCATTCAGAATATCCTTAATACTGTGACATACCCCACATTTGCATTCAACACTTTAGTAAGTTTGTTCTTCACAGAGTCCCCTACACTGCCTCTTGCTCGCTCTAGCTCACATTGTACACTTTTCACTAGCCCCAAACTTTCGTGCAGTTCCAAACCTACTGTCTCTAGACAAGAAATTGCTCTTATGATGCCCCCAAAATTTGATTTGATGTAAGCCAAATTTCCCTTCAAGCTGCTGGAGAATAATTGTTGCACAATTTTAATAGAAGCTGCCTCACGATTGTCAAATGTATTAATCACTTCCTCAATAGCTTCATAATTTTCACAAAATATTCAGCTGCACTAAGCCATGTACACCATCTTCTCAATATTGGTTGGGGTGGAAGTGGAAGTGAAGGTAGATGTTGTTTAAATGTTGCCAGTCTCTTTGGAGATTTTAGAAATATTTTTTTCACATTTGATATCAATGCATCCACATCATGAAAATGTACTCTTACTTCCTCTGCAACTCTGTGCAATCCATGAGCCAGGCATGTTAAATGCACCATTTTTGGATAGAGCATTTTAAGGCCCTTGCCTGCTTTCACCATGTACGGTGCAGCATCAGTTACAAACAGTAGAACTTGTTCCCGCTTTACGTCACCATCCCACAACAGTTTCATGGCATTGTCGAAAAGTACAGCAATTGTAGAATGGTACTTCACAATCGAGTAAAAATATAACACCAAGACGATCAGGAAAGAGTGTGCCAATAATAACATTCGCAACATATCTCCCGCAAGCATCCGTAGTTTCGTCTATCGAAACCCAAATCTGATTGTTGCCTACAGTACTTCTGATTTTTTGCAATGTATTTCCATAACACGCAGGTAAGTAATTTTTCCTTAGTGTAGATTCGTTTGGAACTGTGTGACTTGTGTATTTTTCCCAAAAAATTATAAATTGATCATTGCTAACCTTATTAAGAGGGATTTTGGCAGACACCATCATTTCACAAAGGTCTTTCGAGAATTCAGACAATTTACTTGATGTCGAAGGAGAAGTTGTACCACACAAAAGACCATGCCTCTTTTCTTGAACTGATTGTCTGCTTACACTGTTCTTATGTTTTGCCGTCTCACAGTGCTGCTGAACATTAAATTGTTTTGCAGCCGTCACTTTAATTTCACACACTTTGCAATACAAAATTTTCCCGTCTGTGCAGAAGTGGTTTTCTCCAAACTCCTTAACAAAACTTTTTAGTTTTACACTTTCAGAACACTTATTTTTCGGCATTTTGATGTTTCCCGATACCACTGCAAGTATGAACTGAAAATCTATTAAAACTGTCTCTATTGAAAGTTGTTAACAACAAGGAGGAACTCGGTAAAACCCCGTGCATTGTGCTCCAACTACCTGCACTTTGTTACTGTCCCTTTACATTCCAGTTACAGTCAAACCAAAATATTAGTAACTCTTTCTCGAAAAAAAATTAACTCTACGATTTAGTGCAATTTAGTGCGATTTACTGTGCAATTGTGCTCTTTTACCGAATTTATTACTGAAATATGACGTTAAATTAAAAAATGACCGAAATATGACCAAAACTTTAAAAATGTCCAAAATATGACCTGTGCAATTGTGCTCTTTTACCGAATTTATGACTTAAATATGACATTAAATTTAAAAATGACCGAAATATGACCTAAACTATAAAAATGTCCAAAATATGACTTTATATGCAAAATAAAAACGGTCCAATTGGGATAACAAAAGTGCAATTCGTGTTTAATTTCAGTTTGAGGCAAGATTAGACGTCAGGATAAAAATATGATATGTCATGAACATCCGAACCCTACTTATAAGTTCACTTAATGTGTGATCACTTATTTTGTAAATTGTATGTATTTCATTTCTTTTTTGTCCTGCAGCCCTATTCTGTAACTTCTCGATTTCGGAATCGGAATCGGCGAAGAAACCGATTTTTCCAAGTTTTGGTATTCTGTAACTCCATTCCGATTCCGAGCGATCGGAATCATACCGATAGTAATGGCGGCTGATCGGAATCCTTGCCGAGAGGTCTCACGCATTCGTTTGGAAATTTCTAAGTCAAATAAATAACGAAGGAAAGCAATACACAATGCCATTCTATTAAATTTGTGTTATTAATGCATAAGCATAACTAATTAAAATATTTAAAACTTAATAAACTAATGAAAACATATTAAAATAATATATGTAAAAATGTAGGGTTATGTTTGCCTTACAAATCATGGTTGTAGTAAAAATGTAAGTAGCCTACTAATTTTCTTTAATTGTAATATAATTTAATCGTTAATAAAACCGTCAACCCCAATTCACTACCAGTATAATATGTTCTTGCCATAATTATGAACATTAAGTACAGAAAACAAACTACAAATAAAATAAACAGCAGATGATATTGTATTCATTCCTAAAATGTACTGTACATATATTTTACCTATGTCAACCAATCTCCGAAATAAATAAAAAATTAATATAGGCCAAGAGTGCCCAAACATTTCATATGAAGGGTCAATAAATATTTGAATTGTTTATGGCGTGTCATATTTATACTAGCAGTAATTTACGTTTAAAACTAGACTAATCTCAAAGCAAACATATATCATATTTTTAATAATTTCTGTAATCACTGTTTTTGTTAAATTAAATGCAGAACTATAAACAAATACTGCAATAAATAGAACAGACGTAGTACGACAAAAGACTACTTTAGCAAATATTAGCCTACCCAATAAAAGTCATTTACGTAAATGCTTTGGATAAACTTTGATAATTTGTGTAATTAAACAAAAAATGCAGAAAAAATGTCAATGACGCGTAGGCCTTAAAAATTCTGAACAACAAGAAAAACGCAGGAAACGGCAACTTTTTTTGAAGGGACATATTCCAAAGTTGAGTCAATGCTTTTAATTAGACATAATATAGTGTACTATGTAGTCAGCTTGTGCAAAATTAATTAGGAAAATGCATGCGTAATTACCTGGCAATGAGAAGTGTATATTGAAGACTACAAACCACTGATAACTGGATTCTCTCTTGTGGAGACATATCGCTTGAAATAACACACATCACTATTTTAATGCTTTCACAGAATAATTACAGAACTGCACTTTCACTGTTCATCCATTATCAAATTTGCACATACTCGATAAAAATTGAATTAGTGACGATATTACACGGAATTGTACAGCTTCTGTAGACTACAAATGCCTGACTGCCTCTGCAAAGCGTAAATGTGAAACACAATTTGGAAGAATGGAACATAACGGTCTATGAGGAATGATTGACCGTGCCCCTCTAGCCTTTCTTTGAAGTGCAACCCCGAAGTAAGCTCACCACATTCCTAACATTAGAAATGAGATCCAATGAATAGAATTTAGTGTAGCAGTGTTCATTGCAAAATTTTAAAACCACAGCAGTAGTCATTTAAGATATGTATGTTTTATTATAACTTATTTGTTCGCCCCGTCAAAAAAATAAGCGGCCTATTCATATTAAGTTCTTTTAGCACGACTCCATTTTATAAATTGTGTGAGATATTATGAAGTCTCATGAATTTTAGGGTTAGTCAAACTATTTTCATTATGGCGGGAGAGCGATTTCAGACGACAAATCTTCCTAGTTGAGATGACGTCACTTAAAACCCTTGTCTCTCATTGGGTAACGTCACCTGTACGTCACTAATGCCTCGGCTACCTTCGGGATTTCGTTTTGAGATACGCAAAACGAGTGGATGATCTCGATTGGTGTTACAGAATACCAAATAAGCCAACATTTCGATCGACTCGGAATGGGGAGATCCCGATCGGTAACATCTCGAGTCGAGCGGCTAGCAAAACGAAAAGTTACAGAATAGGGCTGCTGTTGTGTATTGACGACCTTAATTTTGCCAGGAATAATAATAATAATAATAATGTAAAGAACCAAATAAAGTTGGTTTTGTTGAAATTTTTCAGCCTTTTAGTGATGCTGCCAATTATTTACTAGGGAACAAACATATCCTTTAAATATGTAATTATATTTCATATTGTTTTTCTCCTGTAGACAGTTGAAATTATAGTAAAATTGATAGAAGTAGATGTCCTAATATACATATTAAACACTGTACAGTAAATTTATGTTTTACTCATAATTTACTTTTCGTCCCTACAACCGAACTAGATGCGTAATCTACCGGTAACTAAATGTAGAGGCTGAACTGCTGCTATTTGTTACATGTATGGCTCAAGTGTAGTAATTATATAATTGAATTACAATCTGCAGGCCGGGAGGTCGTATTGAACAAGTGCAAAGAGGCCTGGGGTGTCTCTGTGAATTGGCCATGCAGAATATTCTCGGAATACTACAATGTAAGCTGCATTGACGGATGGTTACATCCTTATTCAGGATAGTATATTATTATATAAAACATCTAGCAACCGCTACGTCTATTCCCGTATTATTATCTCCTATCAGTTTGACTTTCCCATATGCTGTAGAATGTAGATAGTGAATGGCAGTGCCTTATTCAAAATAGGCCTATGTATACATTTTAAATCCTACAGTGAGAGATCTGCTTGAGTGCTTCGTGTAATATTTTTTAGCAGTGGTTGCAAAATATCTTACAATATAGTAGTAGTAGTAGGTCCGTAGATCGCGAACGATCTCTGGAGATCCCCTTTTATAGGATATGCACAGCAGTTTAGGGTGCCAGCCTAACATTGTCTCTTGTTATGCGTTTCGTAACCTGTTGAACAGCATCTCTCCATTCAGATCTAGATTCTGCAAGCCTAATGATCTGTGCCCATTCCATCTTAAGGGTGTCCTTAATCCCGTCTGTCCATCTAATTCTACGTCTGCCTTGTTTCCTGCTGCCTTGTGTGATGCCTATCATTAGGTCTTTTTCCAACGAATCATTTCTTCTGAGCAGATGACCGAAATATGTTAGTTTGTTTTTAATAGCAATTGCAGTTAGGGAATTTCCAGGATTGATTTCTTCCAAAATTGATGCATTCGTTCTTTTGTCTTTCCAGGATACACGCAGCATTTTCCTCCACGTCCATAGCTCGAATCGGTCTAGTCTCTTTTTGTCCTCTTTATGAAGAGTCCAACTTTCACTACCGTAGAGCACGACTGGAAATACCATGGTCTTTACAATGGACATTTTCGTGTTCCTTGATATGTCAGAGTCTTTCATTACTTTAGTTAATTTGACCATTGCCACTTTACTCAGACCTATTCTTCTTTTAATTTCGTGCTTGATATAACCATCTTTATTGATCAGTGAGCCAAGGAAATTAAATTCTGTAACTTCGCGGATGGTCTGACCGTTCACTCTGATATCGATATCATCACCAATGCACATGACTTTAGTTTATAATATACAGATATACAGATCTCCAAAGTCAGTTGGCATTTTTGAACAACGAAATTCCTCAATGCTGAATTGTGCAAAATGGGCCTCGAGTTTCGGCATTACACCTTTGGTCGCCTCTATTTCCCCGGGGGAGGGGGCAGTATGAACATTAGTGAACATTACATTGGAAGCGATGTCAGTATATCTACTTTGTCTTTTGTAACAAATTTGTATCGTTAATATTAAAGTAAATAAAACTCTGAGAAATCGGATGAAGATTTTGATGACACTCTGTACAGCTATCTTGTTTGAAACCGGGACAACCCAAATGCGAGGCCCCAAACGCTAGCACCTGCGGTATCCTACTCGGTAAATGGGTGTTTTTATTAACTTGAGTGAATTCTGAAAAATCCTAGTAGGCCTGACTTAATTGACCATAAACTTAATGTTTTAGGTTAAAGTATTGTTACATAATTTCTAAGGATAAACACCTTTACTATAGGATGTTAAATGAGAGTGTGGGTGACTATTAAATAATAATGATTTCAGTAAAACAGTACTGAGCTTTGAAAATGAAACAGGAATTGTTATGAAATACAAATTCACCAGCAGATAACCTACTGTTTGTGGCACCTGAAAACCTGCGGCAATGACAGAGTCCGATGCAGATGTTTTCTGATAAATATCATAGGCCATAACCACATGCATCACATTAGGTTTGTTACATTGGGCCCTCTTTTTATTTGTTTATTATTTTTTCCTTGGTGCAGACTTTTGTTTCAAATTATAGTTTGAAATTTTAAGCCAAGAAACTGCGAGTTGTTTTTATGTGTCAAGTTGTTCGACCTGTTGGTAGCTCCGATAGGTTTAATAAAATCATTTATGAAAGTATAATTCGATATTACTCGTACCTTTATACCAGTTAGTTATTATTAAACTACCATTAACAATTACTGTTCTCTGTGAATGTAATGCAGTAGGCTACTTTCTATCCAGCATATCATTATTCATAAGCTAGTTGAAGGTACAGTAATATAACCCCTTCTTCGTCATTCGCAACTAATCAATATGTGCGATATACGAAATAAATTTATTAAGAGCTTATTATATCTTTATTGAACTGCCGTAACCATTTGCCATCAGTTACAATGTAAATTATGTAATCTCGTAGCACAGAATATGACCTAACCTGAATGCCATGGTTTTTGTCACCTAAGTTACTTGCTAACGATGTGACAGAGGGCAAGTTTGTCACCACTTGATTACTTGGCAGCAGTGTGACAAGAGGACAACATTGTCTCAGTTCATCACTTGGTAACGATGTGACAGGACAAGAATGTCGCCACGCGAACCACTTGATATCTATGTGTCAGAGGGCAAGTTCGTTGCCATCTGGGTCGCTTGGTAACAATGTGCCAGGGCGCAAGATTGACTCTACATGATCACAAGGCATCGGAAATTTAGGAAAATGCCAGTTTTTGTTCCAGTATACATAATTAAAGGCTGGTGGTAGACGTGTTCGAACTGTGACAAATAAAGCCTTCCGGTGAAGTTTATCTTGCCTATTTTTCCTTTTTTGTCACTTGTGTCTTCTTTGTTTTTTATTATGTACTTTTTGCCGTTTGTTGAATATTTGAGCACTCTCTTAATAGCACTGAAAAATTCCTGATTCCAATTTTATTTAGTATGATCCGGAACAGTTTATTTTCTACACCCAAAAATGTGAGTTCTTACTGTTTTTTCCCCATTTTGGTTAAAAAGAGCCCGAAGAACCCAAATTCAAAATAAATGTTTCTTCATATTAATCAGTCGAGCATTCTACATTATTTGAAATTTTAATAACAATACAGTGTTGTGGTTTTCTTACAGACAACTTTGTAATTTTGGAGATCTTTAAATGCCTTATGTTTTAATTGCAGGCTTTCTAAACGAAATAAAAACTGGATGGAAGAGAATGTCTAGCCGTGATTATGAATCCTGATTAATAAATGGCTATAATTAAATTTTTCTGGTGCATGTTATGATAGCTATTTTGCACATAGGAGTTTTTTGCTCAATATAGAGTAGCACGTTGTGTTGGTATACAATATTTTTATACAGATATAAAATAAATTTCCAGCACTTAATTTCGAATTTTACTCGCCTAATTTCGATTTTACCACACTTGATTTAGAATTTTTCGCACTTTATTTCGTCAGATTTTGAATTTCCCGCAACTAATTTCGTCATATATGCACAAAATGGAATAATTGTGGGAAATTCAAAATTAAGTGCGGAAAATTCGAAATTAAGCCCGGGAAATTCGAAATTAAGTACGGAAAATTAAAAAATCTCGCACCCAGTTTGGATTATTCGTGATTTCCGATCTTCCATGCTTGTCGTAGTCCTAATGAACACGAAAAATCGGGAATTTGCTGTACTTTCAATTCTTACCGTTGTCTTCTGTGAGATGAATAAATGGTAGGAATGAGATGACGTCAGATGAATCCAAGGTTCCAGCGCTGAGAAATTTTCCGACGTGAAATAACTGCAGAAAACCTTAAAAATATATGCGAATAAATGATTATACTGCAGTCATTATAATCAAACTTTCTATCACCTGAGCCACGGGTAGGCTTATGATCAAACAGACCAATATAACTTTATAGTAGCATGTACAGTCGGTCAAATAAAAAACGTCGGGCGGTATTTGATTAAGTATCACGAACGAGCATATGCGCATGTACAGGAAGACTTAAGGTTAGGTTCACACACGCCTCTTGTCTATCCATGTATTTTCTTGATTATTTAGTCAGTTTTGTTCCAAAACAAACACGTATAGAAGGCTGTGGCTATATGCCTCAAATCCGCCATATTCTTGGTTGCAAATTTCTATAATATTAATAATTTGATTCGCGAGGAATATGTTTATTCAAGGAGCATTTTTTTAAGATTTTATTTTATAATACCGGTACTTCTAGTGCAAAATCAATAACTTACGCTCAACTTCTGCAACCAATCCTACACTAAAATTCAGCCCAGCAAGTTACTACAGGTCTTATGGGGCAGGAATCAACTCACACCACTGGACCAGGGTGATGTTGCCAAACTAACAGTAACGGTACTTTGAGTAGGGGGATGGGGGAAGGTCACGGGCTAGCAGAATCTGCTCTATCCCCATGTAATACCTATTCTAAAAATATTTTCCTTTTACTCTACGCAACTGCTTTGAAAATGTTAGTGTCAGTAAGTACAAGTAAAACAAGGAATTTAAGTAGATGATAAACTCACCATTAATCGGGAAGAGGAGCTACTCCTAAATCTTCATATTCGTCCCCACTTTCGTCGCTGCAATTTTCTTCAGATTCTTCAAGATTTATCACAACATTATCGTGTATCAGATCCAGCAGGCCGTCCGTTTCCCACATGCGTAGTTCAACATCTTCTATGTGTCGCACATAATTAGACCACTGTTGTTGTGTCACTTCATTAATACTAGATTCCAAGAGTTCCCGAACCTTATTTATATTGAAAGTAGTGTTCTCTTGTGACACTTTCCTCTTAATTTGACTCCACACCTCTTCAATGGGATTTAATTCACAATGATAAGGTGGGAGTCGCAATACCTCATGTCCATGTTGTCGAGCCATTTCGTCGACAATACATTTAGGTTCGTATCGAGTTCGAACAGATTCCAATATCTCCACAAGCTCCGTCTTATGCATTTCATCATCGAAGTGGATACCTTTGGAGATTAGCCACGATTTAATAACTCCCTTCGTGTTACTCTTTGTAGGGATTTTTTCATTCTTCCTGGAATGTACAGAAGCATTGTCTAGCACTATGACGCTATTAGCTGGTATATTTGGAAGCAATTTCTCTGAAAAATATTTTTCATACATGGGTCCAGTCATTTCATCATGATAGTCGCCATCTTTCTTTCCATGATAAACTAACTTAGTCAGGAATGAAACCATTTTCATTCCCTGCATGGACCAATATTATACGCCCACCTTTTCCTGAGGGCATTTTATTCCCTGTAGTTAGACCTTGCTTCCAGGCTTCTGATGCAGATCGAATTCTTGTGTCCACCCAAGATTTAGAGGTGGTGCAGCCTGCATTTAACCAGGTTTCATCGGTATAAACAATGTTTCTATTGTTTGCCCTGTGACGTCTCATAGCCCTCAAGTATCTATGTCTCCAAGCAATAATGTCACTTCTGTCGATCAACATAGAGTTCTTACTTCTTTTCGTGAACTGAAAGCCTATATCCAGCATTATCCTTCTTAATGTGGAAATAGATACAGTAGGCATATCAGGGTCTTCATCAAGGGCTGATTTCACAGTTTTCAGCGTCGGTAGTGTGTTTCCCTTATAAAACATGTGAACACGACGCCTTATTGCAGACAGAGTGTGAGAATCGTATTTTTGCATTCTTGTCTTTTGTATTCCAGGGCTCTTCTTTTTAACGGGTGTTGAAACAGTTCCCTTCATTTTAAGTTCTTTCCTTATTGTCATCACTAGTTTGTAGGAAATTTTAGTGGCTGCTGCGGTATGCTTGGCAGCTTCCGTCACACTGAATGAAAATATACTTCGAAAGTACAAATAGATATTCAAAACCATCGTTCTTTCATCGGAACGCAAAATTCTTTTCCGGTTACTCAATTTTTTGTAGCATTCCGGGGACGTTTCCATTGTTTCAACTCAATAACTGAAATAATTACACTACTTTATTCCTACTAGATTTAAACTAAAGATAATATAACAAAATAAACACAAAAACTATAAACTATAACGAAGGATAAATGTAAAAGAAATATAACTATTGTAGAATAACATAAAACGTACGAATGCAGTATTAAATCATACAACACAAGAGAGGCGACACTTTCACACAGGGTAATATAGAACAGCACCAGCTCTGTGACAAGTGGTGACTGGTTTCCACATCTGGTTTTTCTTTAAGAGGGGGTGGCTGGGATTGCAGATTAGACATCTATGCACCTGCTGTGTTGCAAATTTCAGGTTTATGTAAGGATTTTCCCTAAAAGCTACTGTTAAAAGGCAACACGGTTCCCTATTCCAAATACACAGTAACTTCCTGGGCTGAATTTTACTGTAGCATCGAAATACGCGTCCGGCCAGATCAACGTTTGCTATGAAAACTTCCGGTCGCATTATAGTCAAGTTCCCTTCTCTGAGCTGCTCTTTCATAAATATGGAACCTTCTCGCTGCTTCAGAGACCGAAAAATGCAGGTCAATTACAGCCTTAACTACACTTTCTCTCACGTTAGCATTTGTATGTGGCGACGACACAAAGCAAAATGAATTATGACAATGCATTAAGTTGAATATCGTGTGTTGAGCTTTCCGCGATTTTCATTTTTTTCCCTCCTCGTTCATATTTTCCCTCCTGCCGCATGGCCTCATATGTTCCGAAAATCACCTGTATTTTGTGTTTTTTATAGGAAACTTGTGAACTAATGCGTCAAAACTTTAATTTTAACAGCATACGAGTCCCGACGTTTTTTATTTGACCGACTGTACTTAAAACTTTTTTGTCTTTTATTATACTTCACGAGATTTATTGTTTTGTTTTTATTTTTAAAATCTATCACTAAGATTTATAGTTTTGCAGGCACTAGTGTTACGGATCATACTGTTTCATGAAGTAATTTGTTTAATTCTTTTAATTGCAGTGATTACTCATTTTTCTGTTATTTTGACGTGTTTATGATCGAGTCTCTTGAACGGAGACTTTTAATTTGACCTAGAAACTCAAGGAAACTACGATCACACCATTCGATTCTTAGGGACCCTCCGGCAAATATAGGAAGTGAGTCGCTTATCTGTCAGAGCCTCCGATTATATAGCATTTCGTAAAACTTCTTTTTTTCGGAATATTAATCCTTGCATATTAATTCAGAAACTTGTTCGACAGGCATTTCAATTTACAAGCCTGCATGTGACTTGACGATCAAGCATGCATCAGTGTTATCATGAAGACGATGATTATTATGTAGAAAATAATTGTTAAGTTCTCCTAATTTCCTGATTTCCTTGATGTACCATTTCACAAATAATATATTTAATTAGCACATAAGCAAGACCAATCCACAAATGAATCTTTAAAAAAATGATAGAAAAATAACAAAAACTTGGGATTGCCGAATGTTCTTAGAATGAAAAACAAGTTTGAGATTTTTTGGGTGTGTAGTCCAATAAGAAGCGGGTATTTATATTTTGGCCAGTGTTCATAAGAGTTGTTGTAATACGTGAATTAATCATACTTAGATAGCGAACTGTGACGTCCATAGGCGTAACCAGGCCGACCATATGGGGGGGGGGTTATAACATCTGGAGAGGGGGGTTCCGGGGTCCTTCCCCCGGAAAATTTTTAATGATAATGAAATAAATAGTACAATTTTCCCTTTTTTAACCAATGGGGGGGGGAGGTTCAAACCCCCAAAACCCCCCCTCGTTACGCCTATGGTGACGTCCCCCGGAACAGTTTAGAACGACGAACTATTTTGAAATATTAGCCTATTAAGCATATACGCTGTGATAGTTTCAAATCTTTTTCTTCTGATCAAGAAGATCTTTCCTCAAGAACTCATCAGACTATTTTTTTTTAGACGAAATGTTCCTACATGTATCATTGTTTCCTGTATTGAGGCTAGACACTATCATTTGTTTTGATAGGTCTAAACTAGAATGGTCTAATAATTCAGTTCAGTGGAAAGGTGAAGTCATTACACACACGGCCTACACACGGACAGTGTGAAAGAATTATCATTCCATTCACTTCAGTATCTACATCACTTTAAAAAAATGTATTCTGCACACTTCCAGTGCTTATATTTTTATTATTGTAAGAAAAAATCAGGATGCAGTTCAGAAACTCTTATCTTCTCGACTTCTGTCCAGAAATCTAAAAATAAAAATTTATAAGGCAACTATCCCTGCCGGTTGTGATGTGAGACATGGTAGCTTACTCTTCGGGAAAAACATAATCTGAGAGTGTTCGAAAACAGAGTGCTTAGAAAAATAGTTGGGTCTAAGAAAGATGAAAATGGGGACAAGAGAAAACTGCATAGCGACGATCTGCATAACCTCTACTCATCACCGGATATAGTAAGGGTATTAAATCACGGAGGATGAAATGGGCTGGACATGTTGCGCGCATGGGGGAGGAAATACATATCTAAAAAATATTGGCTGGGAAACCCGAAGGGAAAAGACCACTTGGAAGACATAGACGTAGGTGGGAGGACAACATTAGGAGAGATTTAAGATAAGTAGGATTTGCGAGGGATGGAGTTAGCACAGAATATGGTTGAATGGCGGGCTGAGGTAAGTGCGGCAATGATCCTTAGGGTTCCATAAAATAAATAATATTCCTTTAGCTTGCTGAGGAATCGTATATTGCCATTGTAGTATTGGCAGTATTGTAGTATTGTAGTATTGCCATTGTATTGTAAGTAGGTAAGTAAGAAAGAAAAAAATATTCCCCTAGTGCCACAATAGTGATATTAATAGGGCAGATGATTAAGATGAGAAAGAAGAAAATAAAAATGATTTAGATAAATCTTAATTGAAATGAAAATAATATGTTAGAAAATAATCTGATTTAAAGAAATAGTAATTGATATCATACTCATCATAGAGAGCTCAACTATAATAATAAATTCATTGTTTCTCCAGTAAACGAAACGACTAGTAATGTCGGATATTACAGTGCACTATGTTAATTGTATTATTTCGTTTGATATATTGTTGAGATTACATCATATAACGAATCAGTTTCTAGTGCTAAATGGTCTGTAGTCTATGTTTTATGAATATGTCTAAATCTTACACACGATCTAGTTTCGAGCGCAGTCTTTATAGTTTCATATCCCATATGGATGGAATAAGGTAAGATATTTTACGAGTAAAGGAAGTTGCTGTTGTCTGGGCGGTTCCTAATTGCCTCGCATGCTTCTACCATACTCATATTATTAAATTACACCTCATTACCCACAGTTGTTGTTGCCCTATGTTCTACCTAATCATTACCGCTTATGGGGTTGGGAATGATCACCAATGGTTCTATCTTCTCCTGGCTTTTCTGGTAATCAGGTTTTATTATTATTGTTATTATTACTATTATTATTACGCATTTTATTATTTTATTAAATGATTATTACGATTAGTTACTATAACAGCAATAATAAATTAACTTCGTGGCACATCATCACATAGGTTGGGTAGGGCTTACCGTCCGATCGCTGCATTATCTACCCTATCTTTCTACTTCACTAGCAGATTCTAGATTTATAATATGTCCAGTGTATTGACTGCAAGGCCGCTGGTGATGGCTTCCTTAACCAGATGCGCACTTTATTTATTTTTATTTATTTATTTATTTAGGCTATTAAAATAACTCCTCAGGTGATCTCTGATCCTAAAAGTAAAATCCAACGTGATTAGTACCTTTAGGTACGTGGTCATAATCAAATACTGTTATACGTTATATAATAATAATACTAATACTAATAATAATAATAATATAGCTTTTTCTATTTTTATCATTAGTTCTTCTCAATATCTCTCCATTTCTTCTTTGTAGACTTTATTTAACGTTATAGTTTTCGTTCATCATCATCTCCTCCTCCTCCTTCTTCTTTTATTATTATTTATTGTTTTATTATTCTGCACTCCTGTTTTAAAAATTATGTTTTATTCATAGTTCGTATTACCATACCGACGTCTAGATGTATTTGTGCCGGTTTTTCTTTAGCAGCTATCAGTTTGTTATTTCCCCAAAGATAATCTGTTTGGATTTTACTATTCTTCTTGCTTCTTGGCACCCTCATTTTACTACTTTTCCGCTTGGTATGTTTACTTTCGTACTCGTAATTTCCCATCAAATTTCTACGATTAAAAGCACACCTTTTCTTCTTCTTCTTCTTCAACATCATTTCTTCTTCTTCTTCTTCTGCTTAATTCTGGTTAAAAATCATTTTAGGCGAAGATCTTGAGACCGTAGTACGGCATTTAAAACCCTTCTGTTGCATCGAACGTTCACAATACTCCAAAAGAATTGCAGTCCTATAAATAACAATTATGGGTAAGTCTTCACTTCAACGCCAAATTTATCTCCCTTGCGTACGAATATAGAATTAACGCACTATATTCCTTGTTGATTTGAGGTGACGGGCGACCGCTATGTATTCTGGTTTTTATGGTAATAATGAGGGCATTATGTAGAGATGAGAACAGCCTGTGTTATCCTTCATGTCATTTCAGACCAAGCCAGAGCTGCCGGTTCCTCTAGTCCAGCAAGCGTGACTTACTCGACATGACACATGTCATCGAAACACAAAACACGCCACATACCAGTTGCTTCAGACCGGACTGCATTTTAATAACTCTACACATGAGCCCCGCTTGTACAGTGGTATTAATCAGACGTGGCAGTCCAAGCATGGATGCTCAGTAGATGCAGACGAGTCCAATAAACATTCGTACTGCATGGAGGGGTGTATGGGTTAGTTGTGTCGTTGCTTTCAGTGCGGTAAGATCGTATAATACAGTGGAGAAACAAGATACCTTGTTACAATCGCTTCTCCTCTCCCGCTAGTGCAGTTCAACATTCTTACCCCTCCCCATGATTCCCCCTACATGCGTCACCTCTCTCATGCGCATCTGACTGCCGCCTCTGTTTAATATCACTGTACGCGTCGATCAGAGTCGAGGAAGGGTCCTATCGTTCCACACTTTTTTAAAGGGATGCCCGAAGTGTTGAGAGTGATTCTGTAAACTGTTTGTGGTATAAGTCTCGAAATTTTGCCCACTTAATTAAAAGCGGAACAGAAATTAGAGTTCCAAATTTTAGTTTCATGTCTCAGTTTGATTCTGAGATATCAACTAATTTAATTCATTTTAAAAATAAAAATTGAAATCTATCTTCTGTATCAAATATTAAACTGTGAACTTGATTTTTTTTATGGAACATTCTTTGACGCTTGTTTCACAAAACCCCTGACAGATTTTTAAAAACCTTAGTTACATATTTAGATTTAAAAATATTTTACATGGGAAAATCAAAAGTTCAAAAAAATTGACAAATATCCAAGGCATATTGTGGGTGCAACTTCTTATAGACATTTTTCCAAGAACTGCCTCTATCTTCTGCCACCCTAATCCTCTTTGACCTGACAATCAGTGAATAGAAAGGAAATTATATGTATTCACACTTTTCTGCAGTTCAGTATAATGTTGAAGAATTCGTACCACAGTACCTTACTTCACTTGAGAAGTGGTGAATGACAGCAGCAACACTGGGGAAATCCACGCGATTACGAGAGCACCTGTTCTTTGTCGATGTCGGTGTCGGTGCAGATTTTAGGATTAGGGAACAATGCTATTATATTTATTTGTAGATAGTCGATGGTTTGGGACGAGGCCTTCTTAAAATGGCACGAAGAATACACAAAAATCTAATTTGTAATATTATTGTACATATTAAGAAGGATATTGTGAAAAAATGTCAGACCATTATTTCTATTTTGGGGGGAGAAGATAGATTTTGAATTGTATCCATCCCTCACAAATCCTACTTCCCTTAAATCTATCCTAATATTGTTCTCCAGGTCTTCCAAGTGGTATCTTCCCTTCGGGTCTCCCAGCCAATATTTTTTAGATATGTCTTTCCTCCCCCATGTGCGCAACATGTCCAGCCCATTTCATCTTCCGTAATTTAATTACCCTTACTATAACCTATTCGGTGAAGAGTTATGAAGGTAGTCATAATGGAATTTTCTCCAGTCCCCAGTTTTATCTCTCTTAGGTCCAAATATTTTCCTAAGCAGCCTGTTTTCGAACACCCTCAGATCATGTTCTTTCCGAAAAGTAAGCGACCATGTTTCACATCCATGTAATACAACCGGCAGGATAATAGTGGTGTTTATTTTCAGATTTCTGTACAGAAGACGAAAAGATAAGAGTTTCTGAAATGCATAAAAACAAGCATTTCCTGATTTGAGTCTACATTTAACTTCTCCCTTAATATTATTTGTAAAAGTAAAAAGTTCCCTATACAGGCCATGGAGACCCAGAGGGTACCTGGAGGTTGAGGCTCCCAGATTTTAGGCATTCGGTACGAGAAGGTGGTAAGATCAGCCTTACGCACCGGCCGCCTTTACCCCCAGGATTTCTCCTGGTACTCATTTCTGTTAGAGGCTGAGTCGACCCCAGGGTCAAAGTGCCACCAGAAGGATTAGGCCAATTGAAAGACTCCAACGACCTCATCGGGGATCGAACCCGCGACTTTCCTGTTTGTAGCGCAGCGCCTCAACCGCTACGCTACGGCGTACCCCCTAATGTTATTTATATATGTAACTATTGCGCCCAGATATTTGAATTTCTTCACTTTCTCGAATGATTTATCGGCTATTATAATAATTTCTGGCGCATTATTTTGACGATTCATTACCATGTAACTTACATAGGCTAGTTTTTTTTCTGTATTAATTTCTAATGTGACATTCCTGCAGGCATCAAAAATACTTTCTTGCATTTAAAACCAAAATGACTAAACCATATGGACACGATTTTATTGTGAATAAAACTTGTGATTGTCGGTATAAAAAGTAGGCTCAAGGTGGGATAAAAGCCGTGAAATAAAAGTCAAATATTACTGTACTACTATAAATTTCAAATGCTTTATTTAGCCTATTCATTGAAATAACAAGTAAGCATGGTTTTTAAGTTCCCTGCTTTAATAACTCAGTATCATTGTATGTTGATTGGGCTCTTTCACAATCAGTATTTGAAATTGAAATATACATTACTGGAAACACTTTAAACAAGTGTTGGACACTTGCTCTACATCACTTTCCTGACAGGCAGATTTTGAGAGTCTTTGCAGCTGCATGTAGAATTTAGCAAAATCACGAACGTGTATATTATTTTTTAAAAAGTAGGATTTAAAAAACTGTCTCCTAAAGAAGAATCCATTACGGCAATTTTTAACTGTGGCTAGTGAAACAATGCTGTGACAGAATAAACCAATTTCACGTCCAGGATCTTTTCAAACTAAATCTGTGGATGCCATGAATAAATCTCGCAATGAATTACTAATTTCGTGGTAAATCATAAGTAAGCGTTCCTTTCGCGAGGTGAGTTAAAATTCGCGTTTAATGGCGAGAGTAAAACTTTGTAATTATGAAAATGGCTATATAGCCTATTTAATGCTGACAACTTTGTAATATGTATTAAGAAATTTTGCGTTATCGGGATCCACCAAAAAATCGCGTCTCTACAGTAAACCAACACTTCTGTCATCTCTCAAGTCTTAAAGGGACGTATGAGAAGAAAAAGTAAAGATTATTTTTTCGTAGCAAAAATTGAAACACTGTTAAAACCTCATCGTAATTCGACGCCGAATAAACAGGGGACTGAAATTCTTCCTCCAGTTTTCTCAAAATATATTTTACATTTACATTATTTTATGAGATGCCTGTCTTTAAGTAGTTACCCACGCAAGAATGAGTTTTCCTTGAAATCATTAAAATCTACGCTTGTGTAAGGATTTCAATTCTTGATTCAGTTTCAAGATGAAGGGCAGATTTTAAATTTTTTGGCCGCGAGGTCTACTGTTCACAGAACTACTAGTGATTCGGATGTTTCGCTCTCATAGCATTTTAATTTATTCTATCCAACCTTTGAATTGTCAAGGAATTCTTAAACATTAAAACATGCATAGTTTTGCAGTACTCCTGATTTATCAGTATCTTACCATTTTATTTATTGCAAAATTGGGAACAGTATTGGAAAAAAGGGAAGAAATCTATAAGATAGAGGAGAAGCTATCTTGTCTGATCATTACTGATCCAGATTTTGCAATAAAAGAAACGGTAAGATACTGCGGAATTAAGGGTACTGGGAAATTAGGAAAGTTTGCTATGTAGTTTTTTTAAAGATTAAAAATGGAATTGCAAAATTTCAACTGCAAATTTAGCAGTGAGTATATAAGCTTTTATTGGAGGCAAACTATTCAACTTGTCTTTGTAAAAAGATATTTATAATAATGTTATGTCTAATGGTAGGACTAATAGAGATATGCTATTGTGCACCTCGATGAATTTTTTGATCAGAAAATTGTTCTCTTGTGATATTAATGATACCCTGTAAAGTTACAACATTAAAACTGAATAACGAACCATGGCAGTTCAGAACATAATCTAGAGACAGTCCGTTATAATGCATGAAATCGTTCTGTACACATTGGTTTGTATAAGCCGTCGCCCTCTAGAAACTACAGCTGGCCTCTAGTCTACATGACGGTAATGTCCTTGCATATATACCTGGGGGCGCCGAGTAAAACCATTGACCCCTGGAGCTACCTCGTCAGTACGTTTATTCATAATTGATGGAATCGAACAGATACAATCGATATATCGTTTGTCTCGCTCGATGCATTATTAGAGACTGTATCAGTCGGGGCTTGGCTACTGCATGTAGATCCTAATAATATTGTCCCGTCACATCCAAATGTTTGTACAAGCTCTGTACATGTGCCGATGTGGGTGGGGTAGAGGATGGGATGTAACATGGGCCCAGCCCAGAGCCTACAGACTATAAATCAAGTGGATAAAACGCACACACCCCCTCTTTTCTCTCCACCTCCTTAAACTCGATAAATTTTCCTAGCGTATCTCCAGGGAAGAAAAGAAACTCTGTTTGGCATACGGTACTATATAAAAATAAGAAGAAATAAGAAAGAGCGGTTTGTGTGGGGCAATCCAATATGTTGTGTCAAATAGGCGCATATTTCACATTTAACGTCAAAGAAATTGTTCACTAACAAGTTCGAGACCAGAGGAGTTGATATGAGTTATTTCTCGTTGAGCTGTGCCGATATATTTTGCCAACTTAACCAACGCCTCATCATATTACATTGAATGAATGTATGTATTGTGTGTCTAATTACATAGGCTGGATAAAAATAATTGTTATACATCTATAAAATCACGGTTAGTTACAAGATGTTCACTTTTTTATGATATTGCTTGGATATCCAGCATACTTCAGAGCATATTGGAGCACTCTCACTACGAATGCCTTCACAGTAACCAGAAGAAAATGAGGTGGCCACGTCTGCAGCCCTAAATGACTTCTAGATGCAGTAACAGAGGTACTGTTAACAATTCCAACGGCTGGGAGGATTTTTGACTTACAGAGCCTTTTGAGGAATTTGAATTTCCATACAGAAAAAGAGCAAGGACGGACAAAGCTTGTCACCTGTTCTTTTCTATCTGGCAGAGGTTCAATCATGTGTCACATCCAGCCATTCGTCATTACGAGTAAAAACTTTACTAGTGTTGAAACTTGTATTATGGTAAGTTATTGCAGATTATTATGAGTCAAGATTCATTTAAGGCACCTTGATTATTTTAATCAACGACCATATTTCAGTTCCAAAAGTTATTTTCGGGTGACTGGTGTGGTCAGCTCATTTTCTGCTTGTTACTATGAAGGCATTTATTGAGATAGAGGGCTCTAATTTGATCTGTAGTATGCTGAATATTCAACCAATATCTGACAAAAGCGATTTGAATATCCTATAATTCACCATGATTATATAGATGTGCTGCCATTAATTTTTATCCAGCCTACGTGTTTTCAGAATAGTTATTTTATCCGGTTAAATTTGTAGCAATTTAGTAGATAATATGAGCGAGAGAAAACGTAGATTCTTCCAGTAACTTAGTGGAGTTTGACAGAATTAATAAAATAATGTCAGTCGTCAAGAAAACTTATCCAGCTGGCCTTAGGAATGAAATTACCAAAAGCTTTTAAAGAAACCATTTCTATTAGGAATCTTATCACCAATTAGGAATCTTATCACCAATTAGCACGTAGTTTGACTGTTGTAATAAGAATACGTAGTATTAAATATATTATGATATTCATTTATTTTTGCTGGTGTTACTACACATTTTCAACCACAACTTTGGAATTCGTATTTCCTACTTTTTATTATACTTATTTCTTATTTATGTTATTGTAAGTACATGATATATTGCTAGCGTAGTCATGAACATTGCAATTGGGTGTATACCAGTAATATTCATTCTTGGTTAAATAAATAAACAAAATGTTAATTTACATTCGGAAAGAAACTCCCGACAGGTCGCGGTCCCGTAAGGCCCGGGTGGCTTGGGCCGCATAGAGTCCCTTACAAACGGGAGAGGTTAAACTAAGAGAATGAAGATGAAAAAGGAAGATTAGATCATTGCTGAGCGGTAATTGTTTATTGTTCACAAAGTGCTTGTTGTTCATTTGTGTTATATTACTGTTCAGAAGCAATAGGCTGTAGTAAAATTATTTTTATGAAGAGCTATCAATATTTCAAGTATGATTTTCAATAAATGGTATGTTGATACGTAGCAAAAGCTCTGTACATTCTAATTAAGTAACATGAATTATTAGCATTACTCAAGCAAGTTATAGCCTAATAGCATTAAAACTTGTGATACAGTGATGGTTGAAATTGATTGATTAAAAAATTAGTATTAGTAAATATTTACAAGCTGTCAGAGTGGATGATGCATGGATAATGTTGGCAACACTGTTATGTCATGGCAATTTTAAAAGTGACGATGCGTGTTTGTCTGGCGGCTATATATGCAAAATTTACAACAAATAAATTAATATTTATGGAAGTTTAGAATTCCATACGCTCGGTGGTATCTAAAACTATTTAATGTCACAGATTGCCATTTCCTGAATGTATAATATCATTTTGCCTTAAGGGGTGCGGTTAGAATCACATTGTACCAAAAACTGCACATACAAAGCCTATATTCATTTAGAAGAGAAAAGTTTCACAATGCTGAACAATCTGGAAAATCAGGTTTAAGGTGAACACCTAAATATTTTATTTATATCAGACTACATATTTCGTACATGCCTTTAGTTTATCTTACATTGTTTTGAGGCAAAGCGTAGGCGATGTAGGTAGGCCTACTAGTAACAAAAGACCAATTTACAATATTACTGTTCCTACAAGATTATACTGGCCAGTTAAAGGCATATACGGGTGGAGTTATGGAAAACGTCAGCCAATGACATGGTTCATACCATCTCAAACTTCAAAATTCTAAGCAATCAATGAACTGCTATCTTGGTGGAAGTTGCCCTTAATAGGCTACATGACGTACTGAATAAATTCTGTTTGGAAAATTTTACGTTCTTATAAATGTGATGCTTTGTTAAAAATAAATAACTCGTTTGTGAAGTTAGTCAATATGTGATGATGTGTCACAGAATCCAAATGAACAATGATATTTGGATGGATTTTATAGCCTAAATTCTAAATAACTTTTTTTAGCTTTTCCGCAAATACTTCCTCTTGCTCTCAATATGAGGTTTCAAATGGAAAATAAATAGAAACCATAATGAATTTTATTACATTTTTTTTCCTCGTGGGTGTCAAAATTTTATACAATATTTATAATATTGCTGGAAACTAAATTACTTTACTCCCGAAAATCTTTAACAGAAAACTTGGCGAGCTTCATTGGATTAGAATGAAATTGGAAATGAGCAGTTGCCTGGCTAAGAAAGAAATTGTGTGCAGTAACACACATTGTTGGGCAGGCTATGGGTGGTGATATGAAACTGCTAGGGGCAACTGTTTCCCCGTGACTGATTGACTGGCCAGCTGATGTTGGTAATCCCCGAGACGTGTCGTCCTATTGATTGATTCAGCAAGTATTGGCCCCGAGTATAGCCTACCTCCTGTAGGCCGTCAGGTGGACACAAGTCGCCCTTCTGCCATTCCTCGAAACCTGTAATAATAATAATAATAATAATAATAATAATAATAATAATAATAGTAATAGTAATAGTAGTAGTATTAATAGTAATAATAGTAATAGCAATAATAATAGTAATACATTTGCTCTCGTTGAATTTTTGGGAAAAATTACTAGTATAATCAAACAACTAGAAACTGCGTATCCCGTTTTTAGGATAAATTACTTCAAAGGACCTATTTTCAGTTCACCAAAAGTGTCTTTAGCATGATACAGTGGCATTATTTTTGCGATGTGCCGAAAACGCATGGTCCGCGTGGCGGCCTGGAAGTAAGACTTTCGGGTGATTCAGATGTATAATTCTTCTTGTGAAATTGCTGCAGTTTCTCTTCTTATGTTCACTTTCAGTTCTTCAGTTATACCGTATGAGGATTATTCTTGTACACTTTATTTTTTAAATTCCCCCAAAAATAAAAATCACATACAATAAGATCTGGAGAACCTGCTGCCACAATTACCCTATCTCCAAACACTTCTTCAATTAAATATAACGAGAGATCTACAGTATGCGCTGTAGCGGAGTCTTGTTGGAAAAATGTAAATTTATTTGAAGAAATGTTTTAAGGTAGGGTAATTATTAAGATTTCGTGATCTTATTCAACTTGGAAAACGAATGACAAGAATACAGAGAATTGCTTATCTTAAGCACGTTACATTGGAAGATCAATTTTTATTTAACTGAATTAACTTATCAGGGAAAGGAATACTTTTTTGAAAAGAAAATTCTTTCTGAAAATTTGCTCAGATAATTAACTTTCTTTCGGATAGATCCCAAGAGACTCGCGGCGGTAGACTATTTAAAAAACACGATATTCTGTTCGTCTGAACAACTTATCTATACGGATAAACTAGCTGTGAAACTCCCTTTACATACCTCTAGACATATCAAACATTCACGGTCATTTGATGTTCACACTACCAGGCTGGCCAACAATCAAGCGATGGGAACAGTAAGAGTAGCCATTTCAGTGTTACTTGCCTTTCAACCTTCAAAAAACTAGGAATATCTTGGCTTCGATTTATCATGAAAGACCCATGAAAAAATCAATGTACAAGAGTTTACCTTGAAAATCGCACGTTCATCGGAAATTATATTAGAAACACGACCTGCAGCTTCCTTTTAAATACAGTCTGAAAGAATATCCTCCTATTTGGCTATTTGGTAGATCGAATAGCAGTTTTCAACTACCAGATAAGCAAGCCTAGTAAGAATAACATTTTTAGTGCCATAGTCATCTTCTCACAACTATAAAAAACATACTATCCATGGACAGGGCCGTCGCGTAGTTTGTTGGCGCCCGGGGCAAGATTTCGTCAGGTGCCCCCCCCCCAAACTCAATCTCACGTGCACCCACCCGACATTCCCCTATCTGTAGGGATTCAAACACAAACACACAGCGAGCGACGTGACGCGACACTATCAAATATGGGGTTAAACACGCAATGAGCGACGCGACTTGGGGCGACGTGGACTGGACAAGTTCCAAGCCGCATCGCGTCCAGTCGTTCGTTAGCCAAGTTGCGCGTCGGGTTGCGTCGCTGTCTGTGTTTTTGTGCCCAAAAGAGACACCTAATCGGATTACAAAAATACCAGAAATAAAATTATTTAATTTTTTTTAATAACATTGCATTGAAAATCAAATTAAGTTTAGTAATTTTAGAAAATCTTAACAATCATAAAAAAAAATACTATAGGCGTTATTAATGGACTACAAATTAATAGTGTGGGAAACCTCGATACATACATTGCATAGAATATAGTAAATGGAACCGCGTTTATCAAATTAAGACAAGGTACTAAACATTAAATGGCATTCGCCTGGTTTTTGCACGAACAAATGTCGTTAGAATTTCCTTCAAGTCTATTTTTTGTCCTTCGTCGTTCTCAATGGACAAGATGGCCTGAGAATTCAGTCTCCCCTGTGATGTAGTTGATCGTAAATATGTTTTTATAAGGAAATATTTATTTTTGGATAACTTAGCAAATATAGGCCTAAAGTTCTTGGTGTCAAATATTTATTTGTGCAATAAAAACATACAACGTAATATTCAAAATTCAGTTATACCTAACTTAAAAAATATGTTATGTACATCCTACTTATTTTTTCAAATTTTGTTGTTTTATTTTTGCCGTTGCCACGGCGCCCCCCTAATCGCGGCGCCCGGGGCGATCGCCCCGCTCGCCCCGCCCACGCGACGGCCCTGTCCATGGATGTGGAGAGGTTGAGAGGCTCCTGAGGAACTGGTGTATGGGGTATAAAAATGATTTGAATTTTTTTGAAGAAAGAAAAGTACGTTACTTGCTAACTGGTAGGAGTAATGCAACTGACTACAGAGCTAAGAGATATGTTTGCATCCAGACAACTCAAGAGGCCTATGGACTTTCCTATAGGCCTAATTTTTATGGAGTACTGACAGGATATTGTGCTCTCGTCGTGGTTTGGATTCCATATTGAACGATTGAATCGCAAAATTGTGGTCTGGAAGTTGAAATATCCCTAGATTAGAAAATAGTTCATTCCATTGGGTAAGGATAAAGGAGAAACTATTGAAGATTATGCGAAATAGGATTTTGTTATAATTTGGTATATTTAAAGATGGAGGATTTGATCTAAAGATCCTGTTCTAGTGGTAGTGTAAAATAAAAATTATTGTTTTTTGTTTGTTTGAATGCATTGCTAATTTTATTGGTTTCAGACTACAGTTCTAACTGTTATTGTTTATCTGCTTTACAGGTAAGACTCTTTCTTCTTGTGAGTGCTGAGAGGCGGAACGTAAGTTTATTTATTATATAGCTGAAATTTACGAGTATTTATTAATTCTCGTACTTACTCCAAACAGGGCTATCCACAGAACAAAATGTAAATAACATTTAAACAGCAAATACATTTTACCAGTATAAACAATGTTAAACGTGGAACTGCTATCAATGCGTATACAAATGGTTCCTCAGAATGTAAACTGAATATTTCAGTGCGAGGAGAGACACTATTTTGTATTTTCCCTGGTCAGTGGTTCCCAACTGTACACCAGACCAGTTGGGGTGGTACGCAGAAGGGTTTAGTAAAAATACAAACCAAAAAGTACCGGGTTTCAGAACTAGTAATTGTGGAAAACATAATACAGAATTCGACTGTGCTTGTAAAAGGACTTAAGATTAAAGATAAGAACTACTGTATTAAATTTGACAGAAGCTGTAGTAAGAGTTAAGACGTTCTACCGTTGGGACATGTATTTGCTATCTTTTAACAACAATTACATAAAGGCCTAAATGGGGTTTTACAGTGTATGAATTTATTATCTGTATTTTTTATTAACACTTAAATACCTTTCCTAAGGTTATTCACAAGGATGGATGTTAATTGATTACTCTCAAAAGGTTATAATAACATAACCAGTGGTACTCCACGACTATACAACATTCTTAGGTGGTACTCAAGTATAAAAAGGTCTATATGAAAGTCACTGTAGAATTTCACGAACTGACGTGTGATTATGCCTCTTGCACCGATCAGTAGACTAGCCAATTCTACTGCTGGCTGATAGATGCTCCTTTTCTCAGCATGGGCTTCATCGGGTTGATTCTTTAAGTTTCGAACTTGACCGAAACTTTTTGGGATTAACATTTTGTGGAAATAGAATTATGTATATGATAGAGTTATTTTAGGTCAAGGCGCAGTTTATGATTAAGAGCAAAGGGAATTACAATATGAATTTAATATATGGATTATTTTGTTGGGATAAATAATTTACCTTCCAAGGAATTGCAATTCAAATTGCCTCATGGTCATATTCTTGTGCCTTGATATCACCGAATAAAAAGTGCATAAAAGACTGTGAATATGTCCTCAACCTCTTCTCAACGTTATGAAAGTTATACATAAGTATACACAAAAGGAAATTTTGAATTTAAGAAATATGTCTATTATATTATTAATTGCATGAAACGTCTTCATTTGTTCGTATTTTATTCTTGTTAGATTGCATGGATTCGCCCATTATTACCAACACCCCTGATTTAGGGAGATGCCTTAGATAGCAGCGGTGCAGAGATAACATGCTCGCCTGTGGATCCGAAGGTTGCGGACTCAAGCCCTGCTATAGATGTATTTTTCAGAACATAAAAATCCTGACCATGAATCCTCCTGGGCGGATTGTAAACAGTAAGTCTGAAGTTGTAGATTTACGTTCAAGAATTCCAAGCCTAAAATACAGGCTGTTGGTCAAACTCCTCGGTCTTACGTTCAAATAGTACCTTGGTTTTTTTATTTTTTTTTTATTTTTTATTTTTATAGAATCTAGAATAGATGGTCGTCAAAGCGACTAGTTCACCACCTGTCACTCTTTCCTCTATAAGCAAATAAGCATAACTATGTTAGTATTCGACAAATTTCCTGAGAAAGATCCTGTGACCAATCAGAGTAAAGGGTGAGTACAGGATGTGGCATAACAACAAACTATTATTGAATGTGGAAAGAATTTAGGACACCATTCGAAAAAGGAGGATTAATTTTTATGGCCCCATAATACATTTTATGAGCTCGCAGAGACAGATCAATCGGATCTTTTCCTCCTTTGTAAACAAGAAAACCAAGGGACCCAGTTCACTGAAGTTGACAAAGCCCTTCGAGCATACCAGCGATTCCAAGAAAAGCCAGTCATACACAGGGCAGAAGTGGACTGCTAAAAGAAAGGAAGCTCACTGAAAACGAATGTGGGAATAAGTTACTGGAAATACTGGAGAAGAACTAAAGCTCAAGTTGCAAACAGGAGCGGGAGTGTTTTGTTAAGTTGCAATAAAAAGATAGAAAGAAAGTTGATGAATGATATTAAGTCCCCGTGACAATTCGGCATATGATGCTAATAAGTAGGGACCGGATTCTTAGGTTTTTACCTATTTTTTTCCTTACTTCCAAAACAAAAAGCGCTCATACATTTTTTCGAATCATGTCCATAGGATTCACCCACATTAATTCTGTGGCACCTAAAAATACCTAAATGGGGTATAAAAACCTAAATATACCTAAACGGGATATAAAACCTAAAATATCTAATTTAGGCTCCTTTTTTGTCTTTTTTGTTTGTCAGTTGAGAAATCTATATTTTGCGGGGAGAGAATAATTTTTGTCGGGTAGAAATTAATACCACCAGCGTTTCATTCAACCCATTGTCGTATCAAGGGAGGAAAAAAGTACCGGCGTATTCCTTTTAAAATATTCGTACGAACAACCATTATTGCCGTGTATAAACAAGGATATAGATTTCTGTGTTTTATAGCGCTTGTTTTTTTTTTGTTTGCCTTTATAGTCCAGTCATTTGGTAGTTTTGCCTGGAAAGTTTTCCGGGAGTTTTGAAAATTTGTGATTTTATAGATTTCGACGTGCTCTTTTCGAATTTTCACTTTGCTACCTCGTATCTTTGCCGCTCGCGCCGCCATATTGGAAAAATGGCGCCCAAAAACAGTTTTTTCACAATATCTCCTTTCCGACTTATTTTGCGATGAAAATAGTTATGTAATAAATTAAACTAGAGAAAATTTCCTATAATTTATGTCCTAATGATTTTTTTTTGTAAAATGAATAGTTTCAGCGTACGAGCGCCGCGAAGTCTACTCCGACACGCGTTTTGGCCCAAGCCATGGAAGATGCGGATACGCCACTACCTGCATCATTTTGCAGTAAAGCATTTAATGAGCGATTTTAACTAAATAAGGTCTCCTGATTTCAAAAATGTCATTATTTTTGTTGTTTCACATCTAGTTTTCGTGTTTGCTGTTGTGGCGGACGCAATTTCAAGGTCTGTGTAGACTTTTTTGCGGGCTTATAGTAGCTAAACGGTAAGTCGTATAAAAAAACCTGTTGCAGAAGCAGTAACGGATTTTTAGAGATCTACAAGTTTGGTCTTATGACTTTTTGATGTATCTTCATCGGTTATCCCTTAGATTGAGCTAGATTATATATTTTAAATAAATTCTGTATATTTTTCTCACATTATGTAACTTAATATTGGCACACATGGTATGAAAGATAGAATCATACAATTTGGTAGGAATTTGGGCACATACAACAGGCATAAGCGTGCTAAATTTGGTGTTTCTAGCTGCCCCATAAGTATAGACAAACTTGCTGGATAGCCGTGGCATCATTCACATTTACGACAGTCTAATCTTCCACTTATTAACATTGATGTTTATTCACTTCCAGATGAGCTAGAAACTTATAGAATTTAGATTTATTAAAATACATGTTCAAAACCGTTCAGCTCGATCAATGTAATAAGATAAATAAGATACCATTTGCTCAACTAAAATATATTTTATAGATTTTAGCTTATAACCAATGTAAAAATTCCCAAAAGTTCAAATCTTTAATATTCCCCCTCCAAACAAACTTCGATTTTTTTGTCACTGAGCATTTGTACGGCATCAGATGATTTGGCAAAAATAATTTTTTTTGCCTGCACTCACAAAAAATACTGGAATACATAGCCTACGTCTTGGACTGTTTGAAAATATTATTTGATTTTTCCCCGAAAAATATTATCAATATTATCCTAATTTTTAAGTATTTTTTATCCTGTAAGCTAGTCTAAGCAATAACTTATATCTCTCGTTGTGAAGTACCTATTGCAAGAAAACATGACGTGTTACGTAGAAACGGTCAACGGATTCATGTTCAGTGACCCAAAATTGGTTAAGTTCACCTATCACACCACTTACCGCAAAGAAAAAAGTTTCAAAATCCAGCATCAAAGCTGCATACAGTTATTTTATTATACGAGTACAAAATGTCAAAATAATATTTTTCTCAAATGTCAATTAACCAGATGTGATAGAGAAAAACGAAATGCATTTTCAAATTTAGCACAGCGAATTTAATCAAACACACCTATTTTCGTTTTTACCGCAGAAATTTCTAGGCTGTATAATCAATACGGCAATCAGCATTTCATCTACATTTGATTCCGTAATAGTTGTCGGCGAAGATGTAGATCTTCTTATTCTTTTGACGGCTCTATCTACGCGTTCAAACATAGCCTATATAATCTCAAACCAGGAATAGGAAAAATTTCGCAACGAATATACTCAACTCCATACCACTGCTAGGTTTGGAACGAATGTTGTCGTGCTACTGCTTCCGTCGGTGGCAGCGATGCAATATTAAATTTATTTTCATTGCTGATTTTGTGAAGCATGCATATCTATAGTTGTTTAACGACACACTTTTCACGGCACTGTATCCATACAATGAAGGAGGAAGCTTCAGCAATGATCTTTGGATCTGCATTTTAGTTTTTGAATACCTGGACAAGCTCGTTTAATTCTGTTTCTTTTTCTTTCTTTCTTTCTTTTTTTTTTTTTTAAATACATTAGCACATTTTATTTTGCTTTGTTTAAAGAGTGCTGATGTTGTATCACAGCCACTGAAGGCGTGCAGAAATAATATTATGTTATCTGCGGCTGTTTTATCCACGATACTTTTTGTTGAATATATTCGTTGCGAAATTTTCCCTTTTCCTGGTTTGAGAATATATATATATATATGTGTGTGTGTGTGTGTGTGTGTGTGTGTCTGAACGCGTAGATAGAGCCGTCAAAAGAATAAGAAAATCTACATCTTTGCCGACAACTATTACAGAATCAAATGTAGATGATGTGTTGATTGCCGTATTGATTGTTATTAGCGTATCCGCATCTTCCGTGGCTTTGGCCAAAACGCGTGTCGGAGTAGACTTTGCGGCGCTCGAATGCTGAAACTATTAATTTTACAAAATAAATCGTTACGACATAAATTATAGGAAATTTTCTCTAGTTTAATTTATTACATAACTATTTTCATCGTAAAATGAGTTGTAAAGGAGATATTGTGAAAAAACAGTTTTTGCGCGCCATTTTTCCAATATGGCGGCGCGAGCGGCAAAGATACGAGGTAGTAAAGTGAAAATTCGAAAAGAGCACGTCGAAATCTATAAAATCACCAATTTTCAAAACTCCCGGAAAACTTTCCAGGTAACCCCCTTTTTGAGCACCAAATGACTGGACTATTAGTTTAAAAAGTTATTCCTCAGGTTCGTGAGTGACCCCTGGTGATCCCGTACTGCCCTGTTATTCATACTGAGTGGTCACACTGTGAGTTTTAAGAAGACGTGTTAATTATGCCGAAACAATTGAAATCGAGTTTATTACGGCAGTGCATTGGCGACGATCTGAATTTCACTACAGATAGCAAAGTAATATTTTGTCAAGCCTGCCAGAAACACGTATTATTTACCTTTCTAGAAAAGGGGGAAGTTTTCGTCCCTAATTGATCTGTTGTGCGGTTAGCATGCTTAACCGAGAAAAGGAAAATAATCAGTTTCACATTATCCACATCCAACCATAAAGTATTTTACTCACTAAATTAGAAGCATCGGATTCGAATCCTGAGAAGGGTAGTGTCTAGATACAGTATTAACTATTAACTAAGAGATAACAGGAAGAACTACACAGTTGAAAATCTTGAAAGATATTTAGTGATATACTGTAGTTAACCAGGAAATGTGAGGCAATCTTATTTTCACTGCTTCTTTTGACTGTTTATGCTTTCTTTCTTCAATTGTGTAATATTGTCCTAAAGCAAGTTTACACAATTTTAAGTCAATTTTGTTAAGTTAAACTTTACAAGTATTATGTATTCAATCCTATGTAGCACATTCAAATTCATTAAACCAATTATTCAACCCGAAAACGATATTTTGTACAAAAAACCTAAAAAAAACTATTTCACCTAATGGAAAACCTAAAACATTGTTTTTAAAAACCTAAAAATCCGGTCCCTACTAATAAGTACCGGTAGGATAACAACAGTAGTACCTGGCATACCATTTCGGATTCTACGAAGAGAAAAGGTTCTAAATTTTGTTGCATTATTGTTCTGATGAGTACTTCTGGGTCAATATTGGATTGCGTAAAGGTGAACGTAGAGATGCGGAATGCGTTCTGTTGATTCATTGATTTTGAAGCATTTACAGTGTAGAATTTGGGGTCATAAACGCTAGGCAGTGTTGAGGAAATGGAAGGCAAGATATTCTGAGAATTTCTCGAGGCAATGAAAATACAAATAGGATTCTCCCTCGAGGCATCTAGCGTTTCTCTACCTGGTGCGTGGAAGCCTGCACTGCCTAGGATCTCCCCCTATTTCGAAGTGCTGTAGGATGTTTCATAGTAAATCGGCAATAAGAAAATGATGGGAGCATTTATATTATTTATAACGAGTTTTGTTTTATTGATTCATAGAAATGTTCATCTTTTGTATTTACCGAAATGTGATGCTTAATCATTTCAGAGCTGAGTTTTAATATTTATATAAGCTACCATCAAGTGAAATCGTTAGTGAGTTCTAAGCTTAGAATTAAAGAAGACAGAATACTGGTATCCATGAATGACAGTATTAACCCATGTAACCCCCACTTTTCAAAAAGGTTAATAACATTTTTCATTTTTCCATATGTTTTTTACAACTTTGGGACCCAAATCTTGGACGTTCCCTTATGGGAAGATATCACAAAACCCAATTATTCCTTTTAAATGTATGAAAAATGGTAAATAAAGATATATTTCTGTTCCCATTAAGATTAAGTGGATTAATAAGACGAAAATATCCTCACATTCTACATGAAAGAATAATTTATTTATCTTATATCTCTTTTATACAATATTTTTTTAGATTACTAACAACAGGAAAATTGGCATACCTTATAGCTATATTAACATGCTTTTTATTGTCTGTAATGTACTTTTTTGAAATTTCGTGGTAGGGTACTGTTGTTTTTTAAAATTTTGACCACATCCTTCTTTAGGACTAACAACATTCACACAATCGTAATTTGAACCTGTAATAGGCTTATGACAGTTACCTCTATTCAAGTCTCTGAGCTAAAATGATTTTTTTGCTTCTTTGTAGTGCTGTAGGCCTGTCTAATTTTCGGGAACTCTTAAAGGTACAAATCAAAGCTATTCTTAGAATATCATTGACTTACTGTATAGTTCTGTAATATATTTGAAGTGTACAAATAAAAGATAAGCTTCTAATTTTATGAGATCTCATAGTAAGATAATTTTGGCATTGGAGAAGGCCTGCATTTCATATTACACTGCATTTGTATAATACTGTATTTTGGATCAAACCATAATTATTTCCTGCAGAATGCTTGGGAGTGTCATGTTATCTGGGATTTTCAATATGAACATTCATGCTTAAGAACAATCCATTGGTGTGTTGCCAGAACGATCCATGCTTTAAAATCTGCATTGTTTTAAAAATCAATTGACACAATGTACTTACATTTTATGAATATCTAAATAGGCTTGTGAGCGTTGTGTTACTATTTCATGTACATATAAATAACTGTATAATTGTGTTATTTATATTTATTTCTTTATATTATATTTAGGGCCAGAACATAATTTTCGGGAATTTTTCTAACAGTAAAGAATCTTTCGTTGGATTAGCGACCAAAGAATATTGAGATATGTGATAGCTTTTTGTTGTTGCAAATACTCTTAGTTGCTTACGGTATGATTCATATGAGTAAATTTGAAGTAACAGAATTTGGTAGCGAACAAATCTAGCGTTTTGTTAACCACGATTTGAACTGCCTGTAGAATTGAATATGAAAAGTGAAAATCTGTTTAATTTTTTCTTTGTAATTGAGAAGTTAAACCATTACAGTAGCTCATAAGTTATTCCTTGCTCCTTGAATACAGCGTCACAGCAGGTGTTTTCTTGTAGCTGCGCCGTGTATGCATGTAAAAACGAGGATCGTAAGGTAATAATATGAGTGGCATAAATCAAGCAGAGCATCTGTTGTAATCCGATTTTATTGTATTCGTAGCTGCTAAGAACAATTGTTTATTGATGACACAACATAACAATCGTAATAAATAATAACAATAACATTAGTAGCTAATAAGGTAATAACAATGTAAAAATTATATTATTAACCTAATATTTCATTTCGTTCTATTTAACGTAAGAGAAAGATCTCGTTTCGAAAAGTATTCCAAACAAACAAAAATTAACTAAATGCAGAATGTAATGTAGCCTATGTATGTACGTATGTACAGGTGGGGGGGGGGGGAAAGCGGACCGGCTCTTGTAGCTGATTTTAGAGCCTTTGCAGACCAGTGTCCATGCGTATTCCTTAGACCTGTGTAGTTGGACATACATGATACGTAAATAAATGTAAGAGATGTAGCAGAAACGTTTGTTTTCACGAGCAATGCTAATTACGTGAAATTATTTCTCAATTCAAGCAATTTAACGGCTGTAGTCTCCTTGTCAATAACTTGTTTCATAACAGACTCTCAAGGAGCGTTGGTTGTTAAGCGATTCCATAGCATAATGACAGCGCGTTCGACTGGAAGTAACACGTTCTCGGTTCGAATCCTGCCAAGGAAGGAAATTTTTTGTTTCCTTAATGCTTCCTTTGTTTCCTACTACTTTTCGATTGCCGCAATATTTAACTACTCAATTAACGGACTATTCCCAGAAAATGAATTTTACTAGCTTCTTTTCTAATGGGTTTCGAAATGGGCTAAGTCAACAGTAGACACTAGAACAAATTTCAATACATTCTCTGCTATCCTGCTATCTTTCACTCGATCGTTGGCAGAAAAAACCAAGAAATCTTGTAACCTTAGATGAATATTACTCGGCGTGCAATCGGGAAGCCCAAGTGCAAGAAACATTTACTGAGGCTATATCAGTGTACTTGTAAAGTGTTAGTTATCCCACATATAAAACCTTACTTACTTGCTTACTCAATGACAATACATAATTCCTAAGTAAGCTAAAGAAATATTTTATGGAACCCTGGGGTTCATTGCCGCGCTTACATGAGCCCGCCATTCAACCCTATCATGCGTTAACTCCATCCAGCTATCCCTCGCAAATCCTAATTCCCTCAAATCTTTCGCAATACTGTCCTCCCTCCTACGCCTTCCAAGTTGTCTGTTTCCTTCGGGCCTCCCAGTCAATAATTTTGAGAAATGTCTTTCCTTCCCCATGCGCGCAACCTGTAAAACCTAGTCCTGGTAGTTACAAAATGCAGTTACTTTCGCACAACTACAGTCAATGATGAGTGACGCATTTACCAGTAGTTTCACAAGTTAGTACAGTGATATTAATCAGAGGTGGCAGTCAGATGCGCGTGAGAGAGGTGACGCATGTAGGAGGAATCATGGGGAGGGGTAAGAATGTTGAACTGCTCTAGCGGGAGAGGAGAAGCGATTATAACAAGGTCTCTTGTTTCTTCACTGCATTATACGATCTTACCGCTCTGAAAGCAACGACACAACTAACCCATACACCCCTCCATGCAGTACGAATGTTTATTGGACTCGTCTGCATCTACTGAGCATCCATGCTTGGACTGCCACGTCTGATTAATACCACTGTAGCCTACTTGTTACATTACCTATGATGGTGTTATTTAATACAATGAAATCAATAATAATAATAATAATAATAATAATAATAATAATAATAATATAATAATAATAATAATAATCTAATAACAATTTCAACTGAAGGGTTCAGCGCAAAAGTGGGCTATACCACCTTTTTAAAGTTTAGAGAAAAATAAATTAAAGTTCTACACTTATAGTTTTTCATACAATTTGAAAAATACAGTTTTGTTGCTAGTGGGGTGTTCTATGGTGCTTGCTCAACTTAACTACAGTGTTTCATAGTCTACTGTTTAGATTAATCAGACATATTATTTTTATGATACATTGCAACACTGTTTTCTTGGTGAGACCACTGTTGTACTGACACTTATTTCTACTTGACACAGAAGAAAACAATTATTTCAATAAATGTTGGATTTTATGTGTAATAGAATATTATTTTAAGAGAAAAGATCTTGTATTAGTTTTACTCGTATTTGTAAGTTCCGATGATTATTCAGTTCTACACTCGATGAAGTAGCTACATGAAAAAGGCTCACTTCCTTTCTCCGCCGTTCCTTCAACACTTATATGATTTACAGAAATCAGATTAGGCCTATCAATTAAATTATTGATGAATGAGCATTTGAGAAGTTCATTAATAGTCACTAGTTTATTTGGATTTATTTTCTTATGCTTTTAAAATTTTGGTTGCCCTTATACAAGAGGGTCGGCCGCGGTGGTCTAGAGGTAGAGTGCCCGCCTCTAGATCCGCAGGGCGCGGGATCAAACCCGGCCGCGGTCGATGGATTTTTCAGAACGTAAAAATCCTGGGCACGGAGTCCTCCGGGAGGGACTTTAAGCTGGGGGTCCCGTGTCGTAGATTTACGGCACGTAAAAGAACTCCAAGCCTAAACTAGAGTCTCTGGACAAAATTTCTCGGCCCTTTCAGGTCCAAGAAATACTTAGTTTCCAGAGGGGGGTTGCGAGGCGATGGGCTTACCACCTGTCCCTCTACCCTCTCTCGGAAAATAAGCATATCAAAATTAGTATAGGTAATGAAACCTCCACTTGGAGGCCCCTTCGCTACTCCTGGAGATCATAGGGTACCAGATACAGATTATACAAGAGGAATTCTGTTTCAGGGAACAGATGATCGATTTCAAAAGTTCCCTTCAACATACTTAATTGGTCCATCCTCTGTGTAAGAATAAAGTTTACTCCCAAGTCATGCAAGGGTTAGACCACCGTTGCGCTGACCCCCTAAATTATAATACTATTTGCTACATAAATGCGAATCATTAATAAATATTAATTCCGAATGAATAGCAGTTAATGCCATGGAAATAAATCTGAAGTTCGTTGTGGGAACCATCACAAAGTAATCATGTTATTATCTTTCAGTTCCTTATCGTCTTTGGCATGGCTATAGGGGGAATTCTGGTAAACAGGTTTTTCCTAATGTGACATTATGTACTAATCCTATAATAAAAATCTTGTATATCTCAAGGGCTGTCGTGATTGGAAATGTGTCAATAGAAGACCAGGGGTCATACATTCCGTTTGTAATAATGTAACTGACCAGGAGGAACATGTTATATGCCGTTGCACGTTCTGAACTAGAGATTACATTTCGTGTTCCAAACAAGTTAGAATATTTGACAATTCTCAGACTTCTTCATAGAAAGTGCAAGAGCGAAAATGTGGTCCGGGTTATTATTGCCAAAGGGGAGTGAAATCTAGAATTGGATGATAGGCCCATATGGTTATCTTTAACCTTTTTTATTTCTTTTTCAACATTGACTTAACTGCAACCAATTGAGTCGACAAAATTTTAGCTATTCAAGTTAAATATAATGAAATAATAACACTAAAATTCTCAGACTTCTTCATAGAAAGTGCAAGAGCGAAAATGTGGTCCGGGTTATTATTGCCAAAGGGGAGTGAAATCTAGAATTGGATGATAGGCCCATATGGTTATCTTTAACCTTTTTTTATTTCTTTTTCAACATTGACTTAACTGCAACCAATTGAGTCGACAAAATTTTAGCTATTCAAGTTAAATATAATGAAATAATAAAACTAAAAATCACATTAAATATACTTAAAAAGTCTTTGAATGTTATATTGTCGTCATTGATTTGCTTTAGATCTACTTAATAAGCTCGCGGCATACAATGTTCTTTGCCCCAAACGACACTCACCATGAAGGGGTTCAGGCAACTTTAACACATTCGAGAGCAAATATTTTTATATCCAAGAGGAATGAGCTCTCAGAACAGTGGAGAAAATTTCATGCTAGAGGAATGAACATTTTTATACAACTCATCACATATTGGACTAGTTATTATTTTATTAAACATCGCAGACTAAAATAAGCAGTCCATGTAGCTCGAATGTGCATAGTTAGAATTTATATAGCAGAAGGCCTTAGGAAGACCCACACGTAAATGGAAGATTAAGATCCTTCTTGGGGAGATCAGAATAAAACGAGTAGTTTAGAGATTAGATTAGAAATTAGAGAAAACTCTGTGATATCGCCAGCAATACAGTGGAATGAACTTCGAGGACAGGGGTTATGTGCACTGTTGAAATCTGTAGTAGGCCTAACGTCTTTTAATAAAAGACATGATACTAAAACATGCGGGTCAAATCAACGTTAACCACTAGCTCTAAGGTTCTTAGAAGACTGTCAACTATATAATCGCGATTACACTAGGCCCAATAAAAGAGCAGAAAGTTAGTTCTTGCGATGTAGGACCGTTGATTTCTGTATTGCCAATGAATAATTAGATTACTTTAAGCAAATGTAGGTACGTTTTCATAAATTAACAATCAAATTAAATAGAATAAATTAGTTCCCCAATTTAAACTTAAGGCCAAAGACACTTTTTGACCCTCTTATTCCAGTCATATTCAGTTTTCAAGAACTTCATGATTTCCAATGAGGGTGCGTAGTGCCACCTTATACCCTCAATTCCATTTATCATTAAAAGATGTTCAAGGAGAAATGTAGGCCTATACTGCCAATATCAGTTACAAGTATGTTTATTAAGTGTAATTACAAAGTATAAAATATAATTCTCTGGTGTAATTTTGTCAGATAGGTTCATACTATGACTGAGCACATATGAATATATAGCACATATGAATATTTTAGCTATTACAACTTACATAAGTTGACACTACCATATCTAACATATTTTAAGACAAATTATTTTTCATTATAGATTAATGCTTATCATTTTTAATTTTTTAACTCTTTAAACTCACTGACAAAATTACACCAAAGAATTATATTTTATACTTTGTAATTACACTTAATAAACATACATGTAACAGATATTGGCAGTATACATTTCTCCTGGAACATCTTTTAAAGATAAATGACATTGAGGGTATAAGGTGGCACTAAAAATATCTACCAGTCATATTCATTTCATAAGTCTTCTTAAAGAAGCCTTCAGAGCGTTCGAAGTGTTTTAAAACGATTTAAAAATACTGCTTTATAATTATATAGAGTATGGCAATTGTTGAATGGAAGTTAAATGGAAATATTTTCAAATATATTTAGGCCTATATTTACCTCTTTTCTTCGAGGACTTGGTAAAACTGCTTGCAGTTCTTTTCTCTTGTTTGCACAACTCCCGTATTTTGGTAAGAACAAAATGTAACTACGGAGAAAGGAAGAATATTAGAATATTACAGTACGAAATCTTCGTATCATAGGGAACTTATTTTTTAGTGCTGGAGGGAATTTGAACTATTCTGTTTCCTGTTCCTAAGCAGGTAAACACGAATCTTTATTTCCCCCCGTGTTAGTGCCTGTCCTGCTTCTTGGAACCGAGACGTAAAACTCCCATACTGAACAAGGGTGAAACTTACAGTTCCTACATATTTATCTTCATACCTGACTCGTTCTAACAACTTTACTTTATAGTATAGCCTAGACTTAGAAACCATTGTTAGCAAGCTATTCCGATGTCTTCTCGTATATTTTAAGCAGGTTAACTTGCAACTTCTATATTCCATGTAAAACAAAATGTCCATGTAGGACAAAATTATCGTTTGATAATAATGATCCATGAAAACGTATACTGACTTATAAATTAGGGGTATTTACAGTGTACTGTATGTACTATGGTCTCCCATAACTGAAATACAGTCCCATTACATTCATTCGCCAACCAATGAAATAAGATTTAAAGCGTTTCACGCAGTGAAAGAAACTCCGTGAACCCTCTGCGATCTCTTTTATTATTGAAATTAGTTAAAATATTATAATAACATTTTGAAGCTATACGGAAAATTCATTTATTTATTTATTTATTTCTTAAAGGTCCCAAAGAGCACATATGGCTCGCATAAAGGGACAGTCAAAAGTACATCATAGGCAGACTTTACAAAGTAATAGAATAGAGACTGCACAGATTATAAGAAAAATATATATATACAAAACAAACAAAATATCTGTCAAAAATACATAGAAAGACAAAGGAGAGTAGTAATTTATAGAATAGAACCAGAGTTCAATACTGGTGGGCTTTAAACTGTTTTTTGAAAACGGTTAATTTGTTTGTTTTTTTGATATCCTGAGGTAGATTATTGTATTGTTTTGTCATCACGCTAATAAAACCCTTTAAACCGTATTTGGATGTTTCAGTAGTTTCATCTAGTTTCAGTAGTTTCATGTTTCATCTAGTAGACCTATATTATGCTGTTATTATTTTCACAACATATAGTAAGTTAGTGAATACAATAATAAATTTTATTTCGAAATTCTGTTGATCTGTTCACTCTGCTACATTTAACTCCAACACAGTTATTTGATCGAGGACAGCACCACCAACGAATTTGATTTTCAGTCAGATTTTATTATAGATGCAATTTCCGGACAAGCTAATTTCGCGACCATCAGATGATTTGGTTAATTTTTTCACAGCTACTGACGCACAAGTGCGTCTAAAAATTGCAGATATTAATAATAATAGCACAATACATTATTTAAAATATGAAGAATTTTATCCGTGTTTTAGTATTATCATTTTTGGAAAACAGCTATTGCACGAAAATTTTCACCAACGATTTTAAACTTATTGCCCTCTGACGAATTCAGTTGACAAATGCGTTATTAACCGTGTAAACTTGAGATCTGAGTACTAAAGAAAGACCTTGAAAGAAAGAGCTTTTCTTTTCTCTTATGTCTCTGAGATCATTTGTATTTAATCCGACTGTAACGTTATTGAATTCTGGCAAGTACTGTGTGTAAGGTTAGGCCTATCGAATTATGGGAAGTGTATGAACCCAATCTTCCCGTTGCAGTAAACAGTTTATAGCAAACAGGTAAGGTCTCCAGGCTTTTAGGCCCATTTAATATTTGCTCCCATTGTAGCAGGAAATCGCTTCGATTTTTAAGCGCCTTATTAATAGCAAATGTTCTAATAACATAGGCTAGTTAACAGTCCTGCTGTAGAATGTTTGGCATACGCCTTATAAGAAAAAATGCTTATCTAAGATTAGGCAGTGTGACTGTTGCTACATCCTCAGGGTGCGTAAAACGGTAGGTACATACGGATCTCCAAGGCAGGCCATTGTTACAAGAGACAATGCTTCTAATCCTCTCCAATGGAAACAAAGACAGCTCTCGGTATAATGGAATCTTGCTAGCCTTCACAAATATATCTTCTTAATCGTATTAGGTAAGCTACAAGGTTCATAATTACGTTATATCAAACGTGATATTAAGAAACAAGAGCTGTCACAAAATATTTTAGGTACTAAACGACAGATGATGATTTTAATGATGTTCATAATAATTAGGGTTCGGAAGCGGATGAAATGTCGAAAATTCGTCTACCTCAAAACGAACGAAAATAGCTTACTTTTATTTTGCATTTTTTCGGCATTTTATTCTCTGTTGGTTTTGTTTGTTTGTTTGTTTGTTTTTGTTTTTTTGTTTGTTTGTTAGGAAATTTTCATGCATTCTTTGCATTTTTTCTTATTATATCTTCAGATAGACTTTTCCAACATTACAGAAAAAGCGATCTCATAATTTCTTACCTCCAGGCAGTTAAATGCACATTGATTTGGTATGCTTATCGTCGGACAAAGACGTACAACATTCATTAGTAAATGTAGTAAACATAATAATAATAATAACAATAGACAGTAATAAAATTAATAATTTGAAATACTTAGGCCTAGACCTTCTTCTTTGTTTATTATTATTATTTGTTATTATACTACTAAAAAAACTAAACTCAGTGGCGCTACATCCCTGGAGGGATTTGGCCTACCACCCGACATCTGCGTCATCTTCCATAGGCAGATGGCAGGATTGGGGGGCATGTGTATTATACTACTGTATATTCCCTTTTTGACTGCCGGCGTGGTCTTGTGATTAGCGTCGCTGACTACGGATCTGCCGGCCCAGGTTCGATCCCCAGTACCTCCTCGGATTTTTCTGAGGTAGGGGTGCACTCAGCCTCGTGATTCAAATTAAGGAGCTACTTGAGAAGTAGCGGCTCCGGTCATGGAAACCACCATTAACGGCCGTGGGTGTCGGCATGCTGACCACATGCCCCCCAATCCTGCCAACTGCCTATAGGTAGATAACGCAGCGGTCGGGTGGTAGGCCTTGTCCCTTCGGGCATGTCGCGCCACGGAGTTTAGTTTAGTTTAGTTTATATTCCCTTTTAAATACGTATTTAGAACAATTAAGACATCTTAAAAAATATTCATGTCATATTTTCATAAAGTTAAGGTCATTTTATAGGTAATGTTCAGGTATTTTTAGGTCATCAACTTCCGAGGCCTATTAATAATGATGATGATGATGATGATGATAATAATAATAATAATAACATCAATGAAAACATATATCATGACTTTATTATCAATAATCCACAAAGTTAACCTATCGTCTAGATAATCGTATTTCTTGTTTCTTTGTTGTTGTAAATGGCGCAAATGCAATTTTTTTCTCGATAAATTCAGCAGTATCACATCGCTACTCATAGGCCTATTTCATGTATATAGAGAATTGTGATAATCAGTTGAAAACAAGACTAGAAATATAACATGTAGAATCAAATTTCAAGCCCGTAGGCTAATTCAAAACTGTTGAATTTCTTAAATGTAAAAACTTGTGTGTGTATGCAGTAAACTTGTATGTCTTGTGGGCGCGCGCGTGTGCTAGCACCTACGTTTGATAGCTTGAAGAAGCTATTTTAAAATTATGATTAATAATTTTCGGAAAGTCGAAATTCCTTGCCTTGTGGTGTTACGGACGCATGGGATTTAGCATCTCCCTTCCACAATAAAGATGCATACAGGAAACGCAAAACCTCTACTTAGGTTTTCAGGGAGGCGTTTGTTGACTAACATTTCTGGGATGATGGTCCATGGTCTATCGGATACATATCCTGTTTCGCCTCGAAATGTTTCGGGCAAGTTCGGAGCTATTGTTAAGCCGATGTCTCACGATCCAGTTTGTTGGTTGAAAAAGTTGTATCAAGTAGCATTTCTATACAATTATTTCTGACTGTGCACACGAGAGTGAGTTTTGATCCAAAATAAAAAGCGCCGCTGTTCTCCCAAAACGAAAATCGATAGCTACTACAATCGACATGGCGGTCGATATGCACGCACTTGACATAAGTAGCATTTTTTTACGGAATCTTTCTCATAATTTCCGGAGCACCTCAGCGTTTATGCCGGTTGTAATAATGGTTATTGTTAATATTGTTGTAAATTAGAAGTCTTAGGATCCGTTAATCTTCTTGAGTGTAATATTAGGCCTATATCATTTTGTCTTTTTGGTTACGTTCGCTGTCGAGCGAGCGCTGGTAGCGGAGAGAATCAGCTGTACGGAAGAAGAAGACATGTTTCTACTTCATGCAGGTCACGTGGGGTTAGAATGACGCTTATTGGTTGATTTCATATTTTTGGGTAGAAAATTAGAAACGTTTCTACTCCGTTGAATGCAATACAATTGTATAGAAAATATAGGATGAAATTGTGTGCAATGGCAGTCGGCAATGTCACACGATCCAATCTGACGGTTTGTAGACATTTGGACTAAAAATTGGGTCGTGGGTCATCGGCTTTATACAAACCTTGAATGTTGTACTATTTAGCAGTTGACAGCCGACCGTTATACCGTCCAAGGAACAACATCGCTCCGAAGATGCCGACTTATTTCGGAGTGAACCGTCATGACATGACATTCGATAGAACACGATCCATTGCTCATTAGCCCGGTAAGGTTGAAATAATGTGTAGGCCTATTTTTGTCCAGTTGAGCTAAGTTCTTCTAAAGTATCCAATAAAACCTTCTACAAGTAAATTAATTAAGATATATGAGCACATATTTCCCATCATAAAATGTTTATCTTATTTTCTGTTGTCACTCCTGGAAGATGAAACATTAGCATTCGTGCTCTTTTAACTGTTAAGTTAAACCGCTTCATTTTTTTGTTAGCCTATGATTTCAGAAAATAGTAGATGAAGATAAACTAGCCTAAAGATGGTTGATCGGTTTTATGGTTATTTAACGACGGGGGTGTACTGCAACTTAGATCTCTGACCATCGCCGGTGTGCCTGAATTTTGACTTTCAGGATTCGTTTACGTGTTAAGTATACTGTGGGCCTGTTACATTTATCTACAGACGTGGGCCTGTTACATTTATGCACCTGGGTCGAGATTGAACCCGCCACCTATGGTACAGAAAGTCAGTGCCTTAAAGACTAAATAAAGCTGAGTAATTTTGGTAATTAGGATATTCAGTAATAAGGACTACCATCGACTCATTTTCTTATCACGTGTGGGTAGAGGCCTGGAAGGTCGTACAATTCATGTCTTCGACGTGTTGGCGCGATACCAGTCCAGCAGAAAGTTTCTAGGATGTGTCATTCCTGCATATGATTGTATGATCGTGTATAGAGATAATTAATGACTGCATTTCATCGTATTGCATTGCCTGCAGTTAGATTACTTTCTCAATGCAGATCTCATTCGTTATACCAGGAGGTCGGATGAAATGTTAAAAGTAATGTTCTTGCATGTACTGGTTACTGAGCTTTGATATACACTCATAAGGAATGTGTTTGTATTCTAAACAGCAAGTTAGTAAGTATGTAAAGATCTCGCACGAAATCTGTGCCGATGAGACCGTTACTCTTTAGAGAGAGACATGCTATTGTGCGAGAGAGAGAGGTAGCTTGGCCTTTACAAATAGAAAGGGAGGTACTGTTGTGCGAGAGAGATAGGTAGCAGGCCAATCGACGCTATAGTCCCCATGAAAACGTAATGAAATGACTTAGGCAATCGGCACAGATTTCGTGCGGGATCTATAGGCCTAAGTAAGTAAGAAACTAAGTAAAAGGACACACAAAACAAGAAAGCAAGGAAGTAAGTAGGCCTACTTTGTCACTAGGATCTAGTGATATTGAAAGGATCTCTTAGTGGGAGTTAGAAGCTCATTGTGTTATTTTCGTTTGGGCTAAAATTTCTTTAGTTTCAAGGAAGACTTTAAAGTCTGTTTACTTCCTGCAGTATGCCACAACAATAGTAGTCTACAGTCATAGGCCCACGTCTAGATATATAAGGTAGGAGAATAAATAATCTGGCAACAAAGACTCAGTGACTGATATTTAAATACGTGGGTGTGTTTGAGAATAGATGGGGTGTAATTAGAAGTGAACTCATTGAAAGGGCCCGTCCTTTCCGGTCGCTTTCGAGCATGTAAAGCACATCGGCGTCTTTATATGAATATTCCGCCCGTCTCGTACTCCCCATTTACATATCATTGCACTTCATTTTTATGAGGCTAAGTTTATTATATTGACAATATACCTCCCTTCCAATTAATTATTGTGAGCCCTCAGATTTGTTCTTAACGTTGTAAGAGCAGTGAATCCAATGACACGAGAGCATAGTTCGTTTTTCTTAAAGTCACATGTGATAAAAAGCGCCTTTGCGTTTCGTTTGAAAGCAAGATCCACTACAAAATTTATTCTGAATTACTCCATAAATATATTATTTTGTAGGTTAGGGTTAAAATTATCCATAAGAAAGAAAAGAAAGGAAAAAAAACTTTAGAATCTAGAAGCAGTCGTAGGGCGCTCCATTTTCACTTAGGTGGTCCGAGCAGTCGTAGGGCGCTCCATTTTCACTTAGGTGGTCCGAATTAAACTTCCGACAATGTTTGAAAGAAAGAAAGAAGGTTTGATGCGATGATATCCGAAGTGAACAATGTAAATGTTCAATTCAGATTTTAGTAGTTCTCACTTGTTCTTAATAATCTTGAGCTACAGTGCTATCAAGAAGTCGCTTCGCAGCAAATGTGCAGGCGTGAATGCGATATGAAACTGAATTCAGTTGGCAGTGCTAGCGTATGATTATAATGTAGGCCCTACTACTAAAATCATTTATGAAGAAAAATAAAAGTAACAAAAAACTCACCTATTTACAAAATATGTTGAAAATGTTTACAAGAGAATACTTCGTTTATTTACCTTGAGTCATCGCCGATATTTCAACCGGTATTATATTAATTAAAATTGAATACGAATTGAAATTATCACACGCCATAAACACATAAACAATGGAAAACAAACACACAATAGTTACATGGCCCACTAAGAGTCTGAAAGGAAGGTAGGGAGAAATACGAACCTTCGCCTGAGTGGCGAACACAACCTGAGCTGCGGAGAGATTTCCTCATGTAGCAATCTTTTTTCATCATCGTAAGCTAACTCTAAAATTGGAACTGGAAGAAACATAGAAATGACAGAACTTTATAGAAAATATAAATTATTTTTTTTGCCAATCTACATGTTTTCGAAATATTGTTTATACAGGCCTAATGTTATTTCAGAGCTGTCTTAAACTGTAGTCTTTCTCTCATTACAATTCTGAAGGTTGGTTGGTATAGGCTGTGGTTATTTAACAATGGGGATGTACTGCGACTTAGGCCTGTGACCGTCGCCGACCTCCCGCAGGAGTTCTTTTACTTGCCAGTAAATCTACTGGCATGGGACTGTTACATTTATACACACATAAATGCCATTGACCTGGGCTGGGATCAAACCCGCAATCTTGGGCATAGAAAGCCAGCGCGATACTAACTGCGCCAGCCAGGCCGACAATTCTGTCGGGTCATTAGGCAGTACTTGTACTGTGACTCTTACGGATAGCATTTTATACCCGACAGGGAATAACACGACAGTATTTCCATTTTTCATTAGTTTCCTTTAAAACATATATATATATATATATATATATATATATATATATATATATATATATATATACTTTCTAGAAGAATAGTCTAAACCAGAGCTTTTTTCGAAAACATATCTGTAGTGCTTAATATGAGACGGCGAATTTACACATTCCTTCTTTATTACAGGTTTCTACTTCTATAAAAATAGCGTTATATTTTTCTTCATATAAAAATATTGTTAGGCTATATTATTTTTCAGACTACTATACTATATATACCAGTATTAAATTCATTAGCTTATCTTACCTTAGAGATTAGTTAAATAATGGTCTTTTTGGATTTTATATGGAGGGAACTGCAAGTCTAGTGTAAAATATGTCTCACACTGCCCTCAGAGACGCAGAGTCGCCTAGGAAACAGAATTCTTTTAAGTAGAATGCTTCTCTGATGCTCTCCACATTTTCAAGAATTCCACCTCCATGGGCGTAATGTGGTCTTCTTGCTAAAGAACTAATGCAGTTGTTCTAAAGTTCTTTATTCAGAATAATTGTTTGACATGTTGAGACTTTTTCTCCTTTTGTTGAAGTGGCGCCTGAACTTTAGTTGTGTTCGCGTTACAATAAAAGATTCGTTATTCTTCAAGAAATCACGCTCCATGTCCACTAAAACCTTTACAGTAATATGATGTACAACGATAGATTTGGAGCTCTATGTACCAGGAGATTTTGGGGCGAATTTCTGCCACACTCTGTATTGTAGGCTGAAAATTGGGTTCAAATTCTGTGACCGGCCAATCTAAACTCGGATGTTCTCGAGGGTTTCTCCTCGAATGACAAATTCCGGATTGAATTCACGCTCCATAAGACCAAATGTTCCTGTCCCTTGTCATTTGCTTTTGTTCTTTTCTAGGAGGAGGTCCAGCATCGAATTTGTTTTTCACCAGATACTCCCTCCATGCCCTATTCATTCAGAGCTTAGTTTCTACAAGAGATCGCCTGGAATCTGAAAGCTTCGCGACTGTTAAAATTCGGGCTGTTGGCAGTGCGCATGCGTGGAGTGCTAAAGTCCACAGTGAAAATACAGTTCACGACTCCACGCGCTTTATTTAACCACGTGGATACTAGCGTGATACCGTCAATGTTTTCATATCAGCACGTTTCGCATTCGAATTTCCGCCGCCTCTGTCTGTGACGTCGTCCATGCTTTCAGTTTCAGGGCGAGCTCTGTATCCTGTAGGCCTATGTAATTCCTTCGGAAGAGGAGGTAAAGCCGGATCCGAAAAAGCTAACAATTTAAGGTAACATTTTCCAAATCTGAAGCCGGAAAATGGGAAGAAACTAAAGGATTAATATCTTGTATTTAGTTCTGAATATAATTATACAGGGTCCGCCAGAAAAATGTATACACACTTTAAGGAACGAAACTATTTATTAGGTTTGTTTTTTTAATTTAAATACTAATCAAACATCAACCGGTAGTACTTTCTTAGTTCAGTGGTTACATTAGATGTTCAAAATGTTGGCCGTTGGCGGCCAGACACATTACTGAACGATGAGCGGTCGTCGCAGTTACGTCGGTCAATGTTTCAATGGAGATCGCAGCACATGCCGCTGTAATCTCCTGGCGAAGTTCCTCCAACGTGCGTGGCTTACGTCGATAGACTTGATCTTTCACGGTTCCCCATAAGTAAAAGTCCATAGGGGTTAATTCTGGCGACCGTGGAGGGAACTCAATGAGCCCTCTTCGTCCAATCAAGATCGTCATCATTAATCGCATGCAGTAATCGTGGAATGTAAGGTTTCCACTTAGCACCTTTCAGAATTCGTCGTACACTTGTAGGCTACTGCTAATCCCCACTTCACGCGCACATTGCGTAGCAGACTTTTGTGGAGAAGTAACAAACTTTTCCAACGCGAGATCCGACGAAGCAGGACTGTAGCTGTACGCGGTCTTCCTGATCTTCCTTTATGATTATCACAAATCGTTCCATGTGCCTCAAACTTGACAATAATGCGTTTAATTGCTAAGCGGGTTGGGGGTTCTGATTTAAACTCCCGCCTCCAATGACGCTGCACTTCAACGGTATTATCAAACCTGATAAACCACTTCAGAATGCATTTTCGCTGCTCGAACGTTAAGCGTGCACCAGCCATTTTGTTTTTTCGCTATCGTGTTGAAAGTAACGACATGTGTTGAGCGTAAGACCATACTACAACATACTGGTAGTATACTGGTAATATCCCGATGCAATATCCCGACACAGTCTAACAAAGAGTGTATACATTTTTCTGGCGGACTCTGTATTTTATTATTATTATTATTATTATTATTATTATTATTATTATTATTATTATTATTATTTCGGTTACCGTACATTATCTTAATCCAGTAGGCGACCATTTGAGCGTTACGGATCCGGCAGAACTACTTAAACACTGACCAACTAGTTTCAGATATCACATACGATGCTTATCATTTAATTGTTTCTGTCCACCCGGGGCAACTAACTTTTAACATTACGTACACGTGATGGAATTCCAACGTCCATAAATTCATATTCTGAGTTTTATGGACACTAAAGCCGCAACTATGTATATCAGTTCTCAAAGAATGATATAACGAAATACCCCGCAGGGTTTGAAATTGCAGTTGTTTTTAATTGCCAGCACGCGGGTTATCGTGGTTGGATGCAGTGCTACAACTTGTAAAGCACGGCTTTAATTTCTTTTCACGACTTTCTGCCTCAGGCGAAAGGAGTCAATGTAACGCCAGTCTTGTTAGGCAACATATCTGACACAGCAGCATTGCGGAGCGCAACTCGTAGCAGTTGATGCCTGAGCGTTCCAACTCGGTACTTCGAATATCACGGCAAAGGCACCTAATAAATCAATGATGCCACAACATACCCTGAGATGAAGAAGCACTGTTCGTAAAGAAACCGTTTTCAGACTTCAAAGTAAGAGTAAACGAACGAAATGTCTGGCAGAACATACGGCCTTGAACATTGCCTACAGCCCGGAAGATGTCTAGCTTTCAAGATTCCGGCTGGGAAACCCTCAGATTTATAATAATAATAATAATAACAATAATCTTTATGCCATTAATAACATTTTGGAGAAGACCTATTTTTATTAATCTTGTAATAATATTTTTGTACAAGTTCATTATTATTTATTAATGTATACGGTGCATTTAAAACGTAACAAAATTAGTAAAAGAAAGAAAAAAGAAAATAAACACAAAGCAATATTTTACACAATCAATAACATTTGACGTTGTTTTTATTAGCTTTATGGTAGTTTTTGAACTTGTCCATTAATTTCTGTTTATGTGTATGTACAGTTGATATTTTTCTTTCTTTCTTTATCGTAGTTTTACCTCTCCCTTTTAGAATTTAAGCGAATCAAGCCGCCCGGGCCATGTACTGTTAATACATAATATAATAGTAAACCATAAAATGAAAGAAAAATGTAGAAAATAAAAATATAAAAATCATCATTAAAAACAAATTGAACTATATTTAGTAAGAAATTAACTTTTGGTGTCAAAGGTTTATAATATTTCAGTCAGTGTGCTTTATTGATTTTTTTAAAAGAAAAAAAATTACCTGCTCAATATCATAGAAAATATTTTTCGCTCCAAAACCACTGCTCCCAGAGTCCCAAGACACTGAAAGTATCTCAAGGAGAAGACTTTTAATGCCGAATAAACGATTAATGTAATAAAAGGTTATGTACGAGAAATAAAAAAAATCCCTTTAGGCAGGCCTTCAGGCGGAGGTAGATTTCGAAGTGCTTTTGGTTTAATTTATTGTCGCTGCATAGCACTCTTCTTCTTTAGCCTTGGCATGGCAAACCTGCAGTAAAGAGGAAGAGCCTACAATCAATTGCTTTGACAACAATAATAGGATATAATATTCTGGGAGGCCGTGCGCAAGATCAGCAATGAATAAAATTACCAAAGCCGCTAAACAAGACAAAATTATGATATTATAATAATTCTTTCAAGTGTTATTATTTTCAAACATTAAAATCTCGCGTCATATGAGAGCTATCAAGAAACTATTTATTGATTTGTAGAGTACTCATCAAGAGCTTTTCAACGATACCCCACAAGACGTGGTTTCAAAAGTTTCGAATTTTCATCCCCCACCCCCACCCTCACTCGAACCCCCGAATCGTTGGTGTCACTGTGAACTCCATAGGGACTACTCTAATTTATTCAAACAAAGTTTCCCTCTATACTTCATAGGGGCCGAGATATACATTTTTAAAAATTTCAACCCCCTCCCCCGACCACCCCCTTGGGCCAATTTTGCTCATTAACGAACTTGTCCGAACTATTGGGCCTAGAAATAACATATTAAAATTTGGTTCAAATATCTTCAAAATTACGGCCGCTATCGTGTAAAGATATATCTAATATATAAAATCGAAAGTGTGTATGTATGTATGTATGTTTGTTCCTTATACAAATCTACATTTCTTTACCAATTTACACGACATTTTGCACACATACCCAGTTAAGCCCGGGAAGTATAGCTGTCAACATTAAAATTGAAACAAATCAGTCCTTCCCTTGAAAATTATATAATTTCTGTGAATATTCTGCAAAAAAAATGAAATCCCATTCAGTTGTCAAGACAACAGTGTATTGTTTACACAGTTCACATGGGGCTCTGGACACTACATAATAATTTATTGGACTTTAACGAATTCTGATGCTAACGTTTTGTGAAAATAATTCTTGAATAAAATCCACGAGAATAAAGCGCATTGTAATGCAGTCACATAACTTTCTCTACCCTCGACACAAGAAATATTTTCTCACTTCACATTTTGATGTAGAATAAGAGGTCGTATTGCAGGGATAACTTAAGTATGCTATATCAGAAGTAGGTAAACAATCCTTTCCGCTTATACGTTATCCATAGCTGTATGCTTTGTATTAGTTGAGAAATAAGGATGTTTATCATAGGCCCTAAGCATGGGATGGAACATTATGAGTCCTATGCTCGCAGTATATTATGTCCCGGGTTTTAGGGGAGGAAAGTATGAAAGTGATACTGCATTTATCTTTTATTTCAGAACCGAAACGGTTGTATGGTAACATGAGAATGAGAAATAAAATTTTCCGTCAAGTCAATATAATCTATGTAATTAATGTTTCTTCTTATTTCAACCCCTCCCAGGCATGATGTGTAGAAGCAACGGAATGCTGCATTCGACATCCTCTATGAGCCATAAAAAGCTATATCTAGCGTTTTCTGATGGAATAGTTGGAGTGTGATAAATCTTTTTCTTCATTTCAAGTTTTACATACATATTATATAAGCACCTAGAGTTTCAAAATCGAAAGTCCTCCATAAGTTAATTTCAAATTACAAAACACAAAGCCCGGGCGACGCCGGGCCTTTTCAGCTAGTATATATATAAATATCACAAAATTTTTTTTTGAACGGGCGGTGGTTTCGTACTTAGGGGAGCATGAAACGTAAAGATATGAAAGAATTTTTCGAAAATCATAAAGTGGTATCCATTGCAATAGGTAGATTTTTCTTCGAAATCTACCTAAAACGTTTTCTGTAATATTATGCTTTTGTGCTTTAAAAATTTTTGAAATAGAACGCTTCTCAATTGGAGGATGCAATTGTGAAATTTAGTTTTGGAATTGTTTTAAGAAAAGAAAAAGAAACATATCCATGAGACCTTGTTAAATCGAATTGACTTCAAAGAAATTACTGAAGTGCCACATTGCTCTCCAGGCCTATAGTTTGTGAACTCAGGAAATAAGAAGTGACTGAATACTTCAAACAATAAATTATACACTAAGTCAACAAAAATGCCTAACGCGAAACAGCTCACCGCTTTAGAAAAATTAGAGATTTCTCTCGTGGCCCCGGCATTGGGCTGATCATTCATCCGGGGAGGCCCTCCATGTCCTTGTCTGGTCAAAAAAGTATGTATGTGATCCAAGGATAATTCCTCTCCCGACAGGTCGCGGTCCTGTAAGGCCCGGGAGGCTTGGGTCGCTTAAATCCTAAAAGGGAGAGGTAAAACTCAGGTAAAGAAAGAGATTTCTCTCTAATAGGGCCCTTCACAGAAAAAAATGGGTTCTAGATATATAAGCATTCATGAACCACAGATCATTGTCTCTGTTGGACATTACATGAGAATATTATAGGAGAAAAATTCCTCCGACACTGGGACTTGAACACTTGGGACTTAGCTCAGTTGGTAGAGCATTGGTGCAAATAGCCAAAGGTCCTGGGTTCAAGTCCCAGTGTCGGAGGAATTTTTCTCCTATAATATTCTCATGTAACGTCCAACAGAGACAATGATCTGTGGTTCATGAATGCTTATATATCTATCTTGAATGTTAACTGTACAATAATAGTGGGAGCTCGGTCACAAAAATCACTACTTAGTGTGCCTCACAGTACTGCATATGACATAGCTTGTCTGTCTATGAGGTAGACCATTAGGGATTTAGGGCAACGAGTCATAGGAGAGAGGTTCCATCTGGCGCTGTGAATTGAACTCCGGCTTAGCTCAGTTGGTTGAGAATTGGCGCGAATAGCCAAAGGTCCTGGGTTCAAGTCCCAGTGTTGGAGGAATTTTTCTCCTATAATATTCTCATAAAATGGGGTATGTTTGTTTTTATTTATATCTATGAAACGGGTAGCCTACTCACATTTAAAAATTCCTTCCACAATATAGTACATGCATTATGAACCCAATGATGCGTGGAAACAAAATTAAACAGACTTTATTCTGTTCTCATTATTCGCTAATTATAGCAATACAACAGAAGCGAACAGATAAGGAAACATAAGTAACCAAGGAGCTGGACTCATGCCAATAATACGATCGGAAGCCATGAGTGGATACAGGATGTCATTGGACCATGCCACTAGACACACTCGTTTCAGTCGTATTCGCCTTATGAGAAGGCCTATTCATCCTTATAGGTTCCGCAGGCCTACTGAACTTATAACAAGCAATCACTCCATAATTAAGTTCTGAACGAAATTGGATAATCAAGTATGCCTAACACTCAGAGATTCATTACTCCTACTTGTTTTTATGTAATCTAGGAAAGTACCATTCTGGCACTTAATAAAACAAAATTACATAACAATGTGTACCCGAAAGAGCAACGCTCGGGCTCGGGATTAGTCCAGAAATGTTTGAAAGATACATCAAGATAGTAAGGTAACACGTGAAATAATGTAAACATAAAGTCAATCAAGAGGCAATCAAAGTTATACATATGCAATTTTAATTTAACATTCAAAGTCAAAGTAAGTAGTATACAAGTAGAATACAAGATCGAAGATAAGAAGAGGGAGACAATGTAATAAGGACAAACAAAATAAGAAACAAAATACGAACAAAATAAGGGGAGACAAACAAAATAAGGGAGATACGTTTATAGGTTACTGAATATTTAATATCGTTATTAAAGTTTTTCTTACTTAGTTTAGAAAATTCTGGGTGAGACTAGTAAATTAATTGATTTAAACATTGCATGAGAATAGTTCAGGAGAAATATTCCTCTGAGGACAAATGAAAATCTCTAGTACATTGAAAGCAATTATATTTTCTAATTATAAATGAACTGATGACAATTCGACAATGATGGATGTTGATGGAAAACGGTTTATTGCATTTAATTTGTAGTTGACCTGTCTGAAGATTTCATTTAACTACCCTGTCATAAAAGAAAGAATTTGCGGTATAGAATATAGACTTGACCTAAGAGAATGTTATTCTGGAAAGACTTAAGGTACAAGTTCCATTTCATCGCTCGACATGACCTCCCATTACTTCTTTTAACTGTCTTTGTCTGATGAAGAGACGGACTCATGCCACGTCTGTGTGTGAAAATCTTCATAGGAGGGGTTCTCAGAATGATATACTGTATCTCGCATCTCTTAACTGATATTTCACAGTGGCTTATATAAGTCCGTCGGTGTAAATGATAAGCATTTCTAGTATCTACTCTGTATAGCATAATTTCTAATTTGGCTCTTAGTGTATGATTTTAAGAGGGACTATTCTTTTTACAATTAAAATTATTACTTTTCCATTGTTTTCTCAGTTAGTGTCTCCTGGTGAATGTTTAATTAACCGAAACAAATTTATTTACGGTTATTTTCTCATAGAGGTAAGAGTGGCAGGTAGCAAGCCTATCGCAACGACCATCTAGAGCAGGCACTGTCAAACTCAACTTTAGTTTAGGCCAATCTGACTTGATAAGTCCAAGGGCCGCATTCCGAAATGATAATATAACCATCATCTACTACTGTTACTAGTTTGAAGGTTTAGCTTACTGTTTCCAGGCAACAAAAGCTAATCTTTACATTCATCAAAACATACGTTCAAAACGTAAAACATGCCCATTCAAAACATAACCACACCTTTCTGCCAGGAAACAATATTCCTCAATCGTATAAAGATAAAAGTAGACTTTGTCCGACACCAATGTATAACTTATATAAATGTCTGAGTTATAAAGACCATTTACGTTAAAAAGACTGAACGTAGATAAAATATTGCAGACGACACCTTACAAAATTAGCTTTAGTATCTCGCGGCTCTTAGAATTCTCTCTTTGGTCGTATTCTAACTTGACCTTCTCATACTAAAGCTTCACTTTTGCAAAATATCTATTTATCTAGTTGTCAAAATATCTATTTATTCTTATAAAAGTTAAGCCGTTTTAATATTTTGTGATAAGTAACTACCCGAGTTTTAATTTTTAACACACCGTAGAATAAAACTCTAAACTTATCATTCATGTCATTTAATGCTATATGTACAGTATTGCAATCAGTACATTTTATACATAGTACAGTACACAGAAAATGTCAGCATAAACAGAGTTACAGGACTTTAACCAAAATTACTTACAATTGTATGCTTACATTGATACTATATTCATAAAGTTACTGTTTTATGTTGGATGCATAATGACTGAAGTCAGAAGCAATTTGAGGATCTTGAAAATCCTGGTAGAAGGAATATTAATTAAGCTGCCGCTTACCAGTTGCCCTTCCCAAGGCCTGAGCTTTAATTTAAAAACCCTAATATCACACAACGCAATTACAAACTGATATTTCCCTGTAATTTTAAATTTAAGTCATTTAAATGCCCTGCAATATCTACCATGAATGACAAATCTTGAAGCCAATCACTATCTTCACTTGAAGGGGAAAAGGCGTTTTAAAACTTTATGACAAGATACTCATATAATAGCGTGACAAGCCCTAAAATTTACTACCTAGGCCAATATCACTAATTAAAGTAGAAATTTGTTTTGTTTCAGTCCCCTGGAACGAATAAAGTTCCTTTACGAATTTCAAAATATCTTCCATGTTTATTGTTTTGAGTAGGCCTACAGTGCTGGTGAAGAATTTATTGCATAGGCACTGCACTGTGTAGCCCTACCAATATTCTATGAGGCATCTGGCTTCAGTGCTGATTGAAAATCAGGTTTTAGCAAGTTTTATTTTACGTTAAATTTGTTGTTGGCGTACACATTTATACATTTTATCTAAAACTTTAGAGGGCCGCATTTCGCAATTGAGGGGACACGTGTTTGACACACCTGATCTATAGAAAACTAAATGGCCAGGGCATTTGATTAAGAGGGTCTAATGTAAGTTGAGTTGGGTGACGTAAATCTACGACACGGAAACCATGACTTATAATCCCATTGTGCCACCAGATGGATTAGGCCAATTGAAAAGTCCCAAAGACCTCAACGGAGATCGAATCCGAAGATCGAATCCAAAGATTAGACGAGTGAAGTATTTAAATGGGGTGTGCAGATTCTTTTAGATACAGATTTTCATATCGGACTACAGCAATTATTCGCTGTTGGCTACTCCTAGCTGCAGCAACTAGGAATTAATAGTTATTGGGGCTTTAATTTAAAACATGGAGTATTTATAATTATAAGATTTCAAAGACTGAGCCCGATAGATGAACATTTATTTTTAATGTAATGTAGCAAATTGATTCTTATAAAATAAATCGTGTCTAAATGCCACAGAACCTTAGAAATTTGTGTATGGTTTGTTAATATGCTCTTAAGACTGCTTTTTATAGGAATTCCTTTGTCGGAAGCACCTGCACCGGTATGGGAGATGGTTGAGAAGATATATGACGTATACCAGGCTTTCTACACATTTATGTCGTGTTACATATTACACGAGTAGCATTTTATACGCCACGATAAAGAAATTGTTATCATTCCATAAGATTAGCCTCGCTCCACGCTTTACAATGACATTAAAAAACAAATAAACTGAAGAAATTGTTGTTGATGCATTCCAACAAACTAGACAACCCTATAATTTAAATAATACGACTAGTCGGCTGTAATTATGAGCGTGATTCATTGAATGCCACTGAGACAGCATACGATGTTGTTATGGTGGAAGTGGGGAACGGGCTGAGGGAGAGAGAGAGCGGGAGTATGATTATTTTATAACTAAAATGAATTGATGGCAGTAACACAAGAAATTCAGAATGGGGATTTTTTTAATCAGGTGTTTTCGTCAAGAGATGGGGCTGGACCGTGTCCGGATCACCGAAAGTCCGGATTAAACGTTGACCTAAGTTTTGTTAACCTTGAACTGATGCAGGATTAACAAAATAAAACATCTTTGTGATTAACATTCAAAATTTATTTTTTAAATCCTGTCCGGATTAACCGGATGTCCTTGCAAGCGGGGTCCGGATTAACGGGACTCTACTGTAATTTTTAGCGAGTTTATAGCGATATACCATGAAATTTGTATGTGCATATTGTTGATTAAACAACTTTTATATGCATACACTTTTGATAGTTCTAAGAACTTTTATGGCTTAAGCCAATTATTCATGAGAAATCATAATTTAAATAACAAATTAAATTTTTTTAAAAGTAAAAGTGCAACGGTTTTTTTTGTTTGTTTTTTTTAAATTAATTTAGCTGAGATATACAATGTCTTGTGGACCATGCAGTTCCGCTACTAACCAGAAGGTCGGGATCAATCTCTCATGGGATCATCATTGGATTTTTCCAATTTATGTAGGCCTAATCGGTTTACTCAGCCTCCGACAGAAATGAGTACCAGGAGGGATCCTGGGTATAAAGACGTTTGAGTAAAAAGGGACAATCTTAACACCTTACTGTGACGATTATTTTTAACTAAGAATTGGGGAGCCTCAATTCCAGGAATACTAAAAGCCTCCACGATCTGACAGCACTACTTTTACACAGTTTATTCATGACTGTTCCTGTACGTCTTTCGTAATTTCTACACTGTTTATGATTATAGCCTATACTTGGAGGTTCGGGTATCAGAATATCTCGCCATGCATTAAGTCCCCTCTGCTATTTGAAAAGTGCACACAGTCTTCTTCCTCTTAATTTGTAGAGACTCCCATACATCTTTTTGGTCCCATCTTTCCAATCCCTTTGACGGCTCTGCGCCTTTCCCAAAAGAATATAATCAATTTAATCTGTACGGACGCTACACTGTATCATTGATCACGCTGTTGTTAATTCAAATTCCTTATCAAAGTTCTCGAGCAGGCGAAGTAGCCTATGTACAATAGAGTTCCACAAACTCAGCCTAATGTGGACCAAAAATACGCCGAGGTTTAGAAAAACCGAGTTATCGGGAATAAGGGTTTAAAAATTTAAATTGGTTATCGTACTTCGAAAATTTAAAATGTGTTTATCGCATATAACAAAAACAGTTAAAAATCATCATAAAACATGTTAATATGGATACAGTTAATTTTCTTTCAAACAGAAATTAATGTATCAATAATGGTTTATCTCATTTCTTTCCAAAATGGTTGCCGATTAATCCAAACTGCCGGTTTATCGAGTGTCGAATTTGCGGGACTCTACTGTACATCCCGTTAGGATAGTGAAATTTAGGCTTCTTGAAGTTTAATCTGCATTCTCATATTTAATGGTGGCTATGATACTGATCATACTTGAGTAATTAGCACTTGAGAAATATAATACAGTAATATAATTAATTACAAATTTATATATTAATTTTTCGACCTTTTACAAAGTACCACCTTTCATCATAAATATTATTTATTTATCAATCTAATAATATAATTGGTAGATAGGCAATAAATCTAAAGCCAATCCTCATTTCAAGTATCGCTAGGGGGCAAATACTTTCCTATGGCCTTGGAGCGTGTAAGTTTCGATTACGTCGATCCTCTCAAGAAATGATGGGTAACACCTAGATGCAAGCTAGAGGCAGAGAAAACGTTGAGATAAAAATCTTTGTGTGAACGTAATGATTGGGAAGTTCCCTGCTCTGGGTAAAAGATAGTCACAAAAATTCTCTGTAGTGACGCGTGCCTGAGGGTGGAGAGGGGGGGGGGTAGACAGATGCAGCTATCTCATCTCACAGGTGACATGCTACTTGTGGAGCCAACCTCACGACTCTCATCATCCTCACCGTTACAGCATCATCGAGATCACTATCATCACAGCGTTTGTTTGTAGAGTTCAGAACAATAATCTAAATATCACGTTGGTATTTGATTTACTTGCTTGTCAAATGTCGTGAGAATCTCTCAGATAGTTTCTTTAAAGTTGTGTATGTACGGTATATATATATATATAGGACCCATTTTACGGTAATAAAAGTAAATTTCGGTACATGTGTTGGATGAATATGGTATTTATTTCGCATAACATCGTTAGAGAGACCTTTAAAGAACTCGAGCTTTCCCTTGACATATAAAATTTCATCCCCCCTCCCCCCCCCCCAAAAAAAATTGCATCAAAACGAAATTTACAAAATTTCCTGTTCTTGCGCGAGTGGTAAACCATAATATTTCGGCCTAGAAGTTTTTGAAATAATATATTTACACTTTATTAATAGTAATAAAAATTCGTGAATCCGTAAGGAACAAAAACTAGGTATATTATATAATTCAGAATACACTTCCCTTTTAAATAATTTACAATTCCAAACATGCGAATTACTCATTCATGAGGAATCTAGATTAGGTGATCTAATTTACTACGAAACAAAACAAATAACTTCATAATATTAAATACTTCGATTTAGCAAACGTTTGGGCATATTCGTTTAATGTAAAGTTCTTCATGCACAGTTATTTCGAATTACCACAGCAACTCTAAAATATTGATTTTAAAATAATAATCTTTATTATTTATTAACACATACAGGAGCACTCGTTAATGCAGATTTGACCTCAATGCACAAGAATATATTTTCGAAACACCTTTATGAATAAAGTGTTACGAGAAAATATATAAATCGCACCACAAGCGTTGGAGGGCTAGTTTCAAAATACAAGAAGGCAGAACGTGTAATGAAAACCAATAAGGAATAAATTGGACATATAATATTGTTATTGGTGATGGTGATTAGGCCTACTTATTTATGTAAAAGTCTTTGAGTTTAACTTGGTTACGTGTAAGAATTTCTTACATTCAGAGCTATTCGATTGTGGTGAATTTATGTTATTCTGGTAAAAAAGAAATAGTTTACAGACACTATGACGTATGAATGAAATTAATAAGAAAGTCTTAAATAAGAATGCTAGTTTCGTAAAGACTACAAAAGTATTATTGTTATTATCGTTGTTTATTGTAGCTGTAAATGCTACCACTTTAATGCCGTTGAGTAAATGAAGTAATCTAACATAGCCTTGTTAACTGTAGCTGTAGTTTTGAAGAAAGGTTGCAAGGTTTTATATATTCCATTCGTGCAGGGAAGTGTATTTCCCCTTAAACTTTTCAGTGCTAATGGCGTATAAATGCGTCACCTGAAAACGGTGTATAAGAGCAGAGTTATAAGATAAATACAGTAGACTAATGATTTATACAATAGGCTATGTGAAATTTCTTATCCACGTGCTTTTGTACTGATTAAAAAAAAAATATATATTTCAGTCTTAGCGCACACTGATGATTTCACCAGATGATTCATTGTATCATGTAAATTCAGCTCCGAACTGGTTAATTCTAACTAAAGATGAGCTGTTATAATGGAGCTCTTATAATCGTCTGACAAAATCTCTTTTGTATTTTAGAAATAGCTTTTTAAATGAATACTTCTTTTTTAATATCTGTACTGAATAAATTTAAATCTTCAGTCAGGAATTCCTTGTTAGATAATAGTTTTTATAGTTTGAGTTTTTGAAAATGCTAGTTGTACTGTAAGTCAAAATGACCTGTAAAGTGTAAATAGTATTATGGAAATAAAAGCATGGGATTTTAAAATATTGTTAAAGTTAACTGGAAGTATTGTAATTAGTTAATATTGGTGTAAAAAGAAAAAGTAAAATGTTCCCTATACAGGCCATGGAGGCCCAGAGGGTTCCAGCAGGTTGAGGCTGCCAGATTTTTAGACATCGGCACATGAAGGTGCTAAGGTTGTCAGCCTTACGCACCCCCAGGATTGCTCCTGGTACTCATTTTTGTTAGAGGCTGAGTCGACCCCAGGGCCATAGTGCCACCAGAATTGAAAAATCTCAACGACCTCATCGAGAATCGAACCCACGGTCTTCCTGTTTGTAGCGCAGCGCCTCAACCACTACGCTACGGCATACCCCCAGTTAATATTGGTGTACTTTTAATAATATTTAGCCTAGTTATTTCAATTGTCTTTACTTTTCTATTGTGTAAATGTTCAAAAGAATTTATTACTCAACCTCGCTAAAGGAAAGCCTCCATAAAGGATCCCAAAGGCCATCTATTCTATTGAACAAAATGTAGCTTTACTCAGTATGAACGTTCTAAAACCCTTTACACGCCTCTTATTTGAACTGATTGTTTTGAGATTTAACTATAGCTATTTCCAGAGTACCAACAAAGCATCGTGTAGATAATTGGTTTAATCGGATTGTTGGGAGCAATCAATACTATAATTCCCTAATAACATCTGTAGATGAATGGAGGCACGGTTCACCACGCACGCGCAAGAACTCTCAAGACTCCAACAAAAAAGAACAAGTCTGCCGGCAATTACATCCACATTACTGATAGAGCGAGAACAGAATTCCGTTGTCTAAGTTACAGTCTTTATACCCGAGAAGTAGGCGTGCCTTTTACTCCACATGAGCACTTGAATGTTTTACATTTTTTTATCTTCTCCTTCTTTGAACTTTTTAATTAAATTGTATATAGGGGTTATATATATATCCTTATTATAGCCTTTTTGCTACTAGGTGTGGTGTTTCCATTAGAAGTAATACGCTGTAATAGTAGCTGGGGCATAATCATTGGTTTCTGGATGGGATTTGGGTGGAACATACAATTTAAACACAAGCTCGTGCACTTGTATGTGGATTAGGAAGGATGAGCAATTGGAAACCACTGTTTTTATTCTTCTCGCTTACTTTTTGTTACTTCGCTCCAGTTCATAGCACACAAGGGATGGGATATCGGAAGCAAAATTGCATTTGTGTCATTTATCCTACACGTTGCACAATGCCTATATCTGAAGTGAAACGTGAGTCTTTACTGCTTTTACTTGGAGACTATCATCTGAGCGTGAAGATGGATGATACTTTACGAAAACGTTCTTAATCTTTTGAAACCAACGTTTGAAGTGCAGTACCTTCACTTGCATCTGGATAAGGTGATAGAACAATGGGCTTGTGGATCGATCCTCTCTAAACGATTTCATTGTGAAAATATATTTTTCCTGTCCGCAGAACATCATTCGTGAATTGATCTCTAACGTGGATATTTAAAATGAAAATTGTTATTCTACAAAACTCACCATGTTTTTAAACTCTGTTTCATTTAGGCCAGTACTAAAATGACAGATAAATAGATATGCGCACGCATCTACACACGCACACAGACACCAATCACGTATTTTACATCTTCCCTTGACACAAAACATCAGTTTCCGGGGGAGATCCTAAACTGATCAACCATTTCCCTTGACACAAAACATCAGTTTCCGGGGTGTCCTAAACCAGTGTTTGGTGGTCCGCGAAGATGGTGCAATTGGTCCGCAGACGTAATTAAAAAATATCATAAAGCAAGTGGAAAGCAAAGAAGTAAAATTTTTCACATATTTCGTTATTAATACCCCACATATTAAGAATATAGGCCTTCTTTTAAAAGTGGTATGTAAAATTAGGGGTCCGTAAACTTTTTTAGACATTTTAGAGATCTTCGGGTTCAAAAAGGCTGAGAAACGCTGTCCTAAACTGATCAACCCTAAATTACTAACCTCTTCCCTTCTTAAGTGACACAAAACATTGATTTCTTTCTATAACTAATCCTTAAGTCTCACATTTTGGGGTCCGGATCCCCAGGACCCCCGTAAATATGTCCTTGACGGATACTCTCTCTCTCTCTCTCTGTCTCACACACATATGTAGTGTATATATATACAGATATATAGCCAAACCTTTAAAACACTGGAAGTTCGGTACGGAAGTCCTTATTTCCAAAGCTTTCGTCAGCTCCCTTTGGCATTCTTTGTATTTTTGGTCTAAGAAAAAGCTATTCTGATATAAGAACGCTGTTCACATCTTGTCACATCCATTCTGCACGGCGGTGTCAATTTAGACACGTAATTTGATAGCATTTTTATGCCATGAGGGATTAAGTTGTGAGTCAGCCATAGGTGCTTTCATACTTCCAAATACAGTAGAGTGGCACGATGCCGTCGTGTAAAGTTGGTGCCATTTTGTGAAGGCCTTGTCCCAACCCATCGTCTATCTAGAAAAGAATATAATAGCATTGTTCACTAATCCGAAAATCTGCACAGACTTCGACACCGACAAAGAACAGGTGTTCTTGTAGTCGCGTGGGTTTCCCCAGTGTTGTCGCTGTCATTCACTACTTCTTAAGCAAAGCAAGTAATGTGGTACGTATTTGGCAACATTGTGCTGGACTTCAGACAAGTGTAAATACGCCAAATTACCTTTCTGTTCACTGATTGACAGATCGAAAAGTATTAGGTTATCAGCAGGTAGGGGAAGTTCTTGGAAAAAAGTTTTAAAAAGTATATATGTATATATATATATATAATATTTATGAAGAGAGGAGAGAGAGATAGAGAGAGAGAGAAGGTTAGCGAAACCGAAAGGGTGAGAGGGAAGGGAGGTAGAAAGAGAAGGGGAAAGGGAATCATGGGATGTAGACCTAGTTTGGGGAAACTGTATTTGAATCCGCTCTGTACAATATAAATCGGGTAGCCCGAAGGAATTGTGTTTTGCACACGTGAGTAAGTCGGAATCTTTTGCTGCTGATGTTGCACACCGCCATTAACAAGGAGTCATCTGTAAAAAATGAATTACACCCCTCTAACACGTCCGTGCAATCATACCCAGTTGTCATCACTTTGCTATCCTGCAGGTGGAACAACACGTTCTTCACGGGCCATTTTTGCTCAGTTATATTCCATGTGAAATCCCGCCAAATATAGTCTACAATACTATTCGGACTTTAATGGAAAGATATAAATACATAAGCAAATAAAAATGTATAAATATTTCATACCTTTTCGGTATAATTCTTTACTGTCGAACCATATAGCTGGGAAAATTTACATAAATGGCAATGGGAGCTTGTAAACCATGGGAACACTTTTCGTATAGGAAAGATGCCTAGATACAGCACCATAATCATAGCATAAAATAAATATTACGCTTTTGAAAACACTTAGCAATATTAGGATATTTTCCACAACACTGCCTCATCTGGTAAAATGAACTGGTTGATTTCAGGTAGGTTAAACATGCTCTAATGGCTACCGTTCCTGATGCAGATACTTAGGTCTGGGTTCGATCTCCGGTACCATCTGTATGTTTTCTAGACGGATAGGTCTCGTGTACTCAGCCCCGTAAGGACAGCTGAGAAGAAACATGATAATGAAGTAGTGGCTCCAGTCACGAAAACCACCAATAACGACGTAAGTCTGGGTTTTTTTACCACAAGCCCTCAGTCTTGCCATTTGCCAGCACATTCTTCTTAACAGCAGTTTTAACATGGCGTTACCTTGAATTTTCCGAAACACCCTTTCGCTTAAAACTGCTGTAGCCTTTATCAAGAAAGAATGGTCGATTCCGTTGGTCTTTACGTTAATGTTCTTGGCTACGGTGATCTATCTATGGATTTGTCATATCCTTACCTATAAACTCGCAATTTGTCACTAACTTCAAGTAAGTTACACTAGACGATGACTCTATGCAAATATACTGCGACATTCTCATTACCTTGCCGATACGACAATACTTTATGTACGCTATAACTATTACAGTGGAGTTACTTTATCGCATCACCAATTTCAAATGTTACACTAATTTCTGCTGAGACTTCTATCCATCCTGGAGAGGACGGATTCCATCTCCTCAAAGAGTCATTCCAAACGTACATGTCGCGAAACCCGGCGCTGTACGGTAGTCTTTATCTCCACGACCCGGAAATGGGAAGAGTATACGCATCTAGAGAACGACTATTAATACCCAATAGCCTTCGCATGTAGGCGTCTTTATCTATGTATTATGAAACTGAAATTTATATATAATCCAACAAATACTCTTTCTATTTTACGAACATTTTTATGGCGATGCATGAACTCTCAGAAAGCACAATCTCAACCTAAATTATGAACATAACATTATTAATAGTTCCCACACCTGGCCATTATAGCTCTACTGATATCATAAATGGCTGGGTTTTAAACACATAATAAATTATTTTTATGTGGTCTTTTACTTTGAAAGGGTTGAATGCCCTCTGCTTAGCGCTTCAGCACCGGTTTGCAGGCTTATCAATTCTCCTCACACCCCCGCTCCATATATTCCGGGTGGCTGATGAAGTCGTTTGCATCGTAATTGGTTTTTAATGATGTGCTCAAAACTGGAGCGATATCATTAAACCCGCTGATATGTATGTACATAGTGCTCTAATACCCCTACTACTCCAGGTTTATCACTATGAAATATATTATCAACTTACTCAAGTCGAAAAATAATTTTCTGCCTTCCGAATTGGATTAAGGTAACGGCTTTAGGACTTCTTTTTCACTGTAAAATGTAATCCATGGTTGAATTCTTATCATGTTAAGAAAGGCGAATTCGATTAAGACGCAGCACATGAAGACTGCTTCTGAAAACGGTGGTTAACATCCAAAGCCTTTATTCATTAAAGAGGTTTTGCACAGTGTGTTTCTTCTAACTTCAAGCATAGACTTTTACATGTTTATATCCTGTACGTGATAACAACATTAGTGATTTAAAATATAGGCCTATAATTAATAATATATATTTAACATTAACGCAGGTAAACCGATTAATGCCTGAACCAAATCGAATTTAGAGATCTGTAGCGACAAAATAGGTTGTTTTTAATTCTTATAATCTTAGGGTATGATTTTGACGGAGGATTGATTTTAGAAAGCAGAAGTATACTTCTTATCTAGTATATCCACTTCTACGATATTATAAAATCAAATCCAACTACCAAAGATTGGTCCCGGGAAGCTTTCTCCAGAAATAGCCCATAGTCACTTCGAGGTAAGGGATTTCGAAGCGCACTTTGCGGTAAACAAATGCAAACCCTGAATACTATTTTCAGCTTCTGATTCACACATGATCGAACGTTTCACTCCGTTCAATTCTTGTTGTCACAGTGTAACAGTGGTCTACTTAATCAGCAAAGCCTATGACATGAAGGTTTATTAATTTTGCTTTTTTCTTTCTCTCCTTCTTTCTCCCTTGCTACCTGCCTCTTGGTCACTCTTTCTTTATTAGGATTCTCGTTTAGAGTAGGGTAAGTACCAGTAACTTACACCCCCGTAGACCCCGCAACGCTGGAGGGCCCGAGGGCTGGAAGGGGCCCAACCTCGAGGGGAATTTTCGGGTATTTTGAATCGCGCATGTAAATTTTATATGTATTCGAATCTGGCATCAAGCTTGCCAGACCTACGCATTGCATTTCTGTTATTCCTCAAAATATAAATTAATTAAGAACTATTTAAGAAACGACTTACCATGAGTCAACAAATTGTGCACTGAGTGTGTTGTGTATTGAATTTGAGAAGGCAACGCAACTTGGGTTACTTTCAGTAATTGAATAATTATTTGCTTATAAAAAGGGTACAAGGCAAAAACGATTGTTCAGAAAGCTTGATATGAAAATAGTATAAAAACAGAAGTGAAAGTTATGACATTCCTATTTCAAATTTTCTGAAAACACCTGTTATTTTGTTTTAATTTTGTTGAGTTGTAATTCTCGGCTAAAGAAAAATCTTCGTTCAAGAAAAATGTAATTATAGTGGTTGGCAGAATAAAATATTCTTTGCAGCTTCTTAAAACAGCCTACGTTTAGCAACACATATTGGATAAAAATGTTTTTCTGTGTGCATTAAAAAATAATTGGGGCCCAAAATAATTTTGCTGAGGGCCCAACTACAAAACTTTCGCTACTAAGTACCGATAACACTTAAATGTTTATACACTGAAGATGGTCTACATCTTGGTCTGCACATCAATCCCCGGGAAGCATCCTGCACAATTCTCTCAATGATTATGCACATATGAATAGCTTTAATTTCGGATGTAACAGTATACGTACTTCATTCTAAAGTGTTGAGCATTGTTTAAATAACTGCGTTTTTATGCATCCAGTTGAACCGGGTACACAGCCTGGCGAATCCCTCTGGCATCTAAACCGAAACTTGTTTATTTCCTGATGTTCTGACCTTTTAGTAAGAGAGTTTGGTATCACGACGCCGCTTGCAAGTATTGCCCGCGGAACCGAAACAACCAATAAATAAAATAGCCTAGTGGTGGATCGTGAGCCGATATTCATGGGAATAACCACCTTCATGGAAATTATCAGCCGTGCGCATTTTATACGTCCCAATAGTCACTCATAAACTTGACATATGGATTATAACCAACAATTCTTACCACGTCGCTCAATAGATTACTCTGAATTGATTCGATTCCTTGAAGGAGTAGCCAGTGGCAAAGAGCAAAAACTTGCAGGACAGCGTCCATGAACAGGCTTCCTTACCAAGGATTGTCATCGTCTTTCATCGTGCTTTTATCTTCGTCCCACTATTCTTTCTATCCTCTTCCTAGCCTTCATATTCTATTACTGCTCAATTATCGATTCTGATTTATTGTAATTCTTTCTTTCTTTCTTTGCCTTCGTTATACTTCTCCCTTCTAGATATATTAGCGACCCACGCCGCCCGGGTCTTACAGGGCCGCGACCTGTTCGAAGAGGATTATCTATAGATCACTTAAGAGGGTAAGTCAATAAGTATCCGCAATTTTTTTTAAATCTATTATAGGTTATAGTAAATCACTAAACATCAAAGGATTCGGGGCATGGAAATAACAGTCTCATATCCCTGTACCAATCTAATAAAACGTATAAAAAGTTAAGTACCAATAGCGCTAAATTTATATTTGTTACATATTGTCAATATTTTTTTATTTCCTAACTGCCTGCTTATTCCGTTTAATTTTTTATTGTGATTTTTTAAAAAATCAGCTCTATACTCCTTTGATCGTCGAGGTCATATCAGGACTTCAGGTTTTGTGTGTATTTCAGTAAGCCACATAACTATTGATGTGCAACTATTTCTATTGTTTATGTGTTTATGGCGTTAGTTTATTTCAACCGATATTCAATTTTGATGAATATAATATAGGAGGAGTCATGGTAAGTAAATATCCAATTCGGCATTTACCTCTAGACTGGGGAAAGCATGATAAAAATCAAAGTCAAGTTGGCCTCCCACGGGGTTTAAACCCGGGACCTACCGAATGCGAGTTCAAGACGCTACCACCTCGGCTATCTCGCTCGTTTAAGTTTTCGTTAGTACTTTATTTTTCCTTTTACTACAAAGCCATCCTTCCTCAGTGTCCCTGTTTCGTTCAGTAGGCTTTGGCCTACATACATTAATTACTTTATAGCCGACCAACAGAATAATCATTCGTAAAACTAGGGTTGGGGTAAAGGTAGGGGAAATTAAGACGACCAAATTTACTCCTTCCACAACGCGTTGGCTAGAACTGACAATGTGTGCCTTTTGCGGAAATGTCTTGCCTTTGCGACTGTATAGCTCAGAGGTTTAACAAAAATAATGCGACGTGTTATTACTTTATAGGAGTAGATTTTTCATATTTCAGAGTTTAGTGTGATCTTAACTGTTTTCACCTGATCGACTTTGTCATTGAGCTTTAGTACTGTTATTAGTAGAAGAGCTGATTACTCCATCTCCCAAGCTTATTGCAATATGCAGATTAGACTGGAAAAAGCTTAAGTGGGAGTCGGCAATTATTGTAGTAGGCAGTGCTCTTTAGTTCAAACTCAGCATCGCTAATTGCTTGGTGGAGGGGGGCAGTATGGGAAATATCATCAATGCCTGCAATGCTTCATCCGTTTATAAGCAATATGTAAACTGATGACAGAAAGTTGAGGATTAAGTTTAAGATGAGTTATGACTCAAATGTGAAGTATTTTGTACAAATAAGTTATTTTAGTTTCTCCTATGACAAGAATAGTTAAATTCTCCCTCTTTCAGAAGACGATTTTACTTTGCCTGTCCCACTATTTTTAAAAGCATTGTGCACGATATTTAAAGTTCTGACCACTCATTCTTTCAAGACAATAGTGAGCCGCTTATTTTTCTGTATAGTTAGTTATTTAATTAAATGGAAAGTTACATCTTTTTTTAAAAGGTGTTGCAGCTAAAATAGCACATGCTAGAAGAAATATTTGTGGTGAATTTTTAATTGCTGTCTTCTCATTTATTTATTTTTCAACATTTTCCTGTGTATAAAATGCTAAAATACTCCTTGCGATGCAATTCCAACCTAAATCGGTAAAAAATCTCTAATACTGTAATAAGTACTTAATGCCTTAGTGAGTTTTAGGGTACATTTTGGATGTTGAATTACGACGGTAACAATGCTTTATTCAAGATACAATAACAATAAATATTATAAATGCAGTAAACTATACATAGGGCATTAAAATTCAGTGCAATTCTTTTTTGTGCACTTGTGAGGTGTATTTCTGCAAAATTTCAGCTCAGTCGGATTAAAACCGTTACGCAAGGGACTTTTTATATCGACTGCTACGTAAAAGCCAGTGAATGTTAACAATTTAGATACCAGTAATTTTGCATATTTTAAATATAGTGCAGTGTGTACTGAATCTAATGGTAATGATAATTTCATGATTAATGTAAAAAACTTAAGATTTTTCTTCAAAACAGAAGTTGAAATATTCAGTCATATGTTACCTTATTAGAATTTGTATAGCAATTTAGAATAGTTTGACTATTGCAGTTAAAATTGATAAAATGTAATATTTTTATTTTTATTGTTGTTTTGACCATTCTTAACTAAAATAAAATATCACTGATAGTACTCATAACAATGCTGATAATACTATATCCACCAATTTTCTGTATGGTGCAATGTATGGTCTTCAATATCCTCGATTATAAGGGAAAACGCGCAGATGTTATCATTTTCAAGAAGCTATGTCTGTGGCCTAGTTCTGAAAGGGCTAATGTCAATTTCTTGCAAAAATTATATTTATGCATTATTGAGCTCGCCTAGTCTATATCTTTCGTATACTAAGTGTCAATGTCCGTTGCTATTAATAGACATAATATAGAAACCTTAGAAGCCAATGCCGGAAGTTCTCAGCAAAAAATGTTACTTCTATAAAGGCTTCAAAGTCAGTTATCTCAAATGCGAGTTTTATGGCATTGACCCTTTTAGAACCAAGCCACAGATATGAGTTAAAGTAATATAGAAAATGTAGATATGTGTTCATCAAACCACAAATTATTGTTTGTGTGAACATTACATGAGGATATGTTAGGAGAAAAATATTCTAATATAGAAAAATTATTAACGAATGAAATGCGTATAAAAGAAAAGAACATTCAATCTCATTTATCCAATAGTTCAAAGTCTTTGCTGCTCTGAAACAAAAACCACGAGGATTACTGAATAAAACCTGTGGAAGACAGGAATAATCACCGCCTCGTATTGACAGCTTGCTAACGAGGCTCAAGCTCGCTGTTTCGAACACAGCCATACATAGCCTGGAGGGTTTAAATAACTCAAAATAAAATATCGAGGATTTTTTTCAGCGAACAAGATAATTTAGTTGAAATGAGAGAGGTTTGAATATGAACAAGTGATATGAATATGACACGATGTAGCTTTTCTGTGCAATTCACGCAACATTTGGTGTCGGATAGAGAAGGTCGTATGGCGAGGGCAGCACTAACGCCTGAAGGTGAGCACACACCAAACCGGCCGGCTGGCTAGCATGCAGGCTGGAATGAGAGAGCACGCGCTGCCCCTGGGGCCATTTGCCCTCCGGCGACCCCAACTCCATGCCAGATACCAGGGGATTTTTACTTGTCCAAATAGCATAAATACAGTAGCATCTAACTGATGTCCCGCTCAGCTTGATCAAGTAGAAATTGCACTTTGTCTCTGTCTTTTTATGTCTGTTTTCATGTACATAAAAAGTTCTGATGTTCACGTATTTGTTTGAATCTGCATGGGAGTTTGCTTTTGCTTGTCTATTTAATGGGAAGACACGTGGAAATTTAAAAATAATTTGAGTTTATTGGTCGTTTGTTATTTAACCTTCCTACTACCACGTTATAATTGTTACGCTGAGTAGGCTACCACTGGGGTTTTAAGGACAGCAAGTAATTTACATGGGATATAGGCCTATCAGTAGCATTGCAATTGTTTTAATGAAATGACATAGAAACATAATTTTTACTTTGAAAAACAGGACAAGTAAGCATTTTACATAATGTTAACTTCAAAGAAAAAAGCCAATTTTGAATGGGTTCATATTGACCCCAGTGGTGTTCAGTGCAAAAAATAACTAATACATATTTTAATGTGTTGAAAATATAAGTGTTAATAAAACGTCACTGGATACAGTTGACTCAGAGGGATGAAGTAATAAATTTGGAAAATTATAATTTAAAACCCAACGGAGGTATTTATTTCAAAAGCGCTTTTGGGGTCGTATCACAAGAGAACAGGGCTAAAGAATGAAAATCTAGCCATAGGTTATATGTCTCTCCTAGTCTGTATCATACTCTTGAGGCTTGTTTAATTGCAAGTTTTAAATGGACGTTTTGACCCATTTCTTTCATACTAACCGTCCATACGTTGCTATACTTCAGGTGTTGTGTTAGTACGTACGCTGCTAGAAACACCTTAAGCTGATCTATATCGATCGCTCTGTTTCCGAGAGATGTATGTTTACAAATTTTCCACATGCTTTTGCACCAAATATAATAAAATAATCTGTGCGAAACTTGCATTTGCATTTATAGGAGCTTTTGGCATACTGGTGTACAATACGTGTGAATTGCTCTTATTCAGATTGTACACTTATCATAAAATATTGTTAATCTTTACGTAGGCCTACCTATACAAGATGGAAATATTTTATTTTTTGCATTGAATCTTTCGTTTTAAACAGGCAGTTAATCTTCTAAGAATTATGCCTTACGTTACGTATTGTGTTTCAATACCTTTTTAAAAAATTATGCTTTATCGTGCTTTTAAAACTTATTTTCTCCAGACCCTTACACCCCAAAATCATGCTCTGGGTAGCAACCGTATGTCTAAAGCTCTGTAATGCTTTTTATGCTTTTGGGTTGTTCTGACCATAAGTAATTATTTTTAGATTGAAGCGTAGGGTTTATACATGATTCACATAGCATTTCAACATAGTAGGACTTGATGTGTGACAGCAGTTCAAGAACATGGCCTCCAAGCTTTCAAGCCCCAAAGGGCTCGTGGCAGATGTTGATGCTACCACATCAGCGATCAACTTCTGCGGATAGCATGACCCTTCTTCTCAAATGTTATTAATACGAGATAGCTTTCCACTAATGCTCTCCTCAAATTGGAACCTGTTCTGAAACTACTACTGTCGTAAAATAACTTTGTCATTGCACGAGACAACATTTGAAGCTCATTTCTATAATGCTGCAACCTAGACAGAAATGTGCTATTGCGCAATACTTCTAGCGCATGCACCCATCTTAAGTCTATGATATATTGCTGTACAAAATGGAAGGTGTTAACCTGTGTAGGTATTGTGTAAGAGTCATATTATAAAGTATTGTTTTATGAAGTTCTAAATTTTCACAGAAATCAAGTTAGCAACTTTCATGATTAAATTCACGATATAAGAATTAACTCCTGCCTGGACATATTTATGTGAAACCTGTGAAAAAGACAGGCTTACGGGGGGAAGAATCATGGTTTCATATTTTGGCGAATTGTGAAGGTTTGGAAAATTGGAGGGAAAAATTTTTACAATTATCTTTTATGAAATCAAATAGGGAGCAACGGAAATGTTTGGAGTTACTGACGGGGAAAAACGTTGAGGAAGGTATTGGGAAGTTTTTAATGAAGGCGAGACAGCTCAGGTTTGAAAAAGCGACAAATTGGAGAGCGGGTGTGGAGGGTGAGGAATAGATTTAGTTTGTTTGTGTTATTTTGTATTTATATTATTTGTTCTATTTTTTTTGTGTGTGTTTTTGCGTAAGCATATACGGTCCATGCGGACCCATGCGATTGTTTGCATTGGAATTTGTAAAAAGTTAATTATTGTAATAAACACTTACATTCAGAACAAAGGTACTAATGGTTTAGGCAAAATTTAAAAACTTTACAATTATTGATAATACTAATTACCACAAGGATCGAGCGTGAAGCGAATTTCCCTATGCGAGAAAAATATTGTCTTCTTGCGCCCCCCCAAAATTTATTATTTATTTTACTTTTATTTTACAACATTTATTGTATTTAAAAATACTTTGTTTATATGTTAGGCTAATTGAGTACGAGTAATTAATTGATAAATATTGCATGCTTTAAGTTACCGATACCGGTATGATCTCTTTGTAAGAAGTTGCTATTGCCACGTACGGCAGTTATCACAAGAAGGAAATACATTTTATGTCCGTCTTCACTAACTTACGTGAAAGTAATTGTAGGACGTAGCTATTTACTATAGTGTTTATTAACACTACTGTACCTGTTATCAGTCCATTTTTAAATAGATTATTTGCTGCGGTTTTGAACTTCAAAGCTTAATTTTAACAAAGAAGCTACTTAGATATGCAGAGAAAAAATTCAGACAAATGGCGTATTACGGTAGACCGTCATTTGCGTGGTCAAACTCTTGAAATAGTTAATCTAACGCAACATTTAAAAGACAGGAAGAAAGAGTATGATCTATTAGTAGGACTGCGATTCCTGCTGACTTTGTAGTAGCCAATTTTCCCAGTGACCATTACCGAAAGTGCTAAGTGCTGCGTGATACTGTACTAGAAGAAGGGATATCAGTTCATTCTCTAGAAAGATATCATGGTTAGAAAACTGCATCTTAGCTATTGGAAAAAGAGGTGGAGAACATAGACGGAAAAGAATTGGGCCACCCTGCGGGAACTAGCATTTTGGTGAATTCGATATAGCTTGACGTGAACTCTGCCCCGGATCTACAGTACGACTGAGCCAAGGGCAACGCTCTTGGAAAATTCCGCCATGTGCTCATAGGTCTGAATATATGATTTTTTCAATTGAAATGGAGGATGTACACAACCGAAGTTTAAAAACCGTTGTAGCCCATGGGAAGAGAGAATACCTTAGCCCCCTAGCAGCACAAGAGCAGTAATTTCCAAACACTATTACGGTATATTTCTGTTTGCCACGCTGAAGACTTATTTCTTTAAAAGTGCAGTCTTTGAAAATAGACCTACAGATCTACAAAAGGTTTGAGCCGTCCTAAGTAGTCTACTTTTATTTGCTTGCACAATAAGTAGGCTAAGTTGCCTAGGGATATTATGGTTGTTTACATGTACCAGAGAACATTGCCCTCAGCCATTACATTTGAATTGTTTAAAGCAATGTGCCAATTTATAAATACATGTTGTGACAATACTCACTGTTAAGGTAACAAATCCATAACGCCTTAATCAAGATGTGACTTTACACACACCATATTGGCTATGCCTAATCATGTCAATAGTTAATCTGACAGCAGATGTGATCCAAGCAACCTAACGAATGTGTGGTTTTTTTTTTTTTTTTTTTTTTTTTTTTTTTTTTTTTTTTTTTTTTTTTTTTTTTTTTTTTTTTTTGCGCCTGCGCCACCTCACTTGATTTCCTCTATGGTAGGCTATATACGCATAATAAATAATTAAGGAATCGCGCACAATGTGCATTATCTTAACCTAAGACTTAACCTACTGACAAACACCCAGTCCTGAACCCGGGAAAGGGATTTTTCACTACTGAAAAATCACCGACCCGGCCGGGAATCGAACCCGGGCCGCCGGAGTGAAAGGCAGGTGCGCTACCGACTCACCCACGGCGACGGACTATACGCATAATAAAGTCGAGTGATTCCGACCATCTTCTGACAGCGGGTGATAGATTTTTACTGGATAGAATGATAATGTTTTATGTAGGAGTATCATTAGAACATTACTTTGAGGTCAAAGCGGAAGCTTAGTTGAAAGAAGCGTTTGCCAGCTGTAGTCAGTTCTCACGTGTAAGGAGAGTTAAGGTAATACTCTTATAATATTGACTGTAATTAATTATCTCCTAAATATTAAGTTATTAATTTTTTTATTATATATTATTTTTGGTAGAATACATTTTGATAACTATTTTTCGCTTGTTGCTAGGAATCGCAGCCTATTACCGTATTTGTGTTAGTAAAACGAGTTGTGAAATGATACGGAATGGTCAATTGAAGTATCCCCCCCCCAAAAAAAATCCCGCTGATCCAGGCTCTCCACCAGAAATTTGGAATGGATTGATGTGGATTAATTAATACGGATTACTAGCAGTTCTTTACCCATAATGAGATTCGTAGAACGAACTTATTATCATGCTACCATAGAGTAGGTTATAGCAATACCATTTCAATTGAGAAGGAAGGAGTCAAGATGTCTCTAACCGTATGGCACTCATTTTTTGTAACAGATCACCCGGGTGGGCCTACTCTCACTCATTGTGGGTAAGAATATTGTTTAGTGGTGAATAAGAAGGATAGAGTGTTTCACGGGCCAATGATTGTCTTGCTCCAGTTCTGAGTCCTCGACTGTACGCGTGATTTCTCGGGCGGATGAACAAACCTAACACGTAACCAATATCAGCTCGTGGTACTAGGATATCAGCTAACCCTCCTTCGTGGCGTCATCATATTGAAAAAGGGAAGAAGATCGTTAAAAATTCCAGGACCATGCTATTTTGACATTCTAACACAAAGTAAGCTAATTGCAGGGCTGTGCACACAGCTGCCTCCCCGTTATTCAAGGCAGAATTATTGTTCCTGTAAACAGGACTTAGGTTTGCAGTTTTAAGGCTGCGTTTTGATAATTTCTGGGGGAAATAGTATTAAATTAGTATCATATTCTCATTACATCATATTGAAAAAGGAAAGAAGATCGTTAAAAATTCCAGGACCATGCTATTTTGACATTCTAACACAAAGTAAGCTAATTGCAGGGCTGTGCACACAGCTGCCTCCCCGTTATTCAAGGCAGAATTATTGTTCCTGTAAACAGGACTTAGGTTTGCAGTTTTAAGGCTGCGTTTTGATAATTTCTGGGGGAAATAGTATTAAATTAGTATCATATTCTCATTACATCATATTGAAAAAGGAAAGAAGATCGTTAAAAATTCCAGGACCATGCTATTTTGACATTCTAACACAAAGTAAGCTAATTGCAGGGCTGTGCACACAGCTGCCTCCCCGTTATTCAAGGCAGAATTATTGTTCCTGTAAACAGGACTTAGGTTTGCAGTTTTAAGGCTGCGTTTTGATAATTTCTGGGGGAAATAGTATTAAATTAGTATCATATTCTCATTACATCATATTGAAAAAGGAAAGAAGATCGTTAAAAATTCCAGGACCATGCTATTTTGACATTCTAACACAAAGTAAGCTAATTGCAGGGCTGTGCACACAGCTGCCTCCCCGTTATTCAAGGCAGAATTATTGTTCCTGTAAACAGGACTTAGGTTTGCAGTTTTAAGGCTGCGTTTTGATCATTTCTGGGGGAAATAGTATTAAATTAGTATAATATTCTCATTACAACGATTCATTACAGAACTTCAAAGTTTTAACAAATCGAGGGACCATTTTCAAGAAAATTATAAAACAAAAAGCAAGTCAGGAAAACTGAACATTCATGACCCATGCCGCAACATGGGAAGATTTAATGTGCATGTGAAATTTGGTTCCATAGAATTTATATTTTTTTAAATAATTCCTTTCATAGAGCCTTAATGGACAGATTCGTTATTCGTTATGATGAGTGGCATACAAAAAAGGGGTTTTCTTCAAAATGGACTATTTTAGTGGGTTCAAGGAATTGCGATTGTTGTAAAAACTTGTTATCGAATTTAGGAATGACGGGCACTTTGTTTCTGATTTACTTCTAGTTAAATTGTTAAAATAAATGTTATTGTATCATTGAGTTCAATCAGTAGTCTAAGATAAAATAAAAAGGATAATTGATACCGTCAGCTCTTCAACCTTTATTTTGTGCCTACTTGTTTCAGTACTCTTGTATCATCTTCAGGGCATCTTGTTATGCAGGCGTAGATTTATTAGTAATTAAAAGTTAAAATAGCATCGTCTTCTAGTCTTATCATTGTGATAAAACAATTAAAATAAGAAGGAGCAGTCTGATATGATATGATATGATATGAGTCTGTTAGCATTTTAATAAAACTTTATAAAAAATTTAAGACTAGAAGACGATGCAATTTTTGTTACTATTAATACATATACAAAAACAAGATGCCCTGAACATGATTCGCTCAGGCTTATCGCTTTGTACATAAAAAATATCCTGATTAAATATGTAAATAACCTTAAAGCTGAGGCTTTGTTCTAAAAGGGCCAATATAAATTTCTTGCAAAAATGAGATTTATGCATTATTGAGCTCGGCTAGTCTTTATCTTTCGTGCCAATGTCTGTTGCCATTAGAGGCCAATGTCGGAAGTTCTCAGCAAAAAATGTTACTTCTATAAGGGCTTCAAAGTCGGTTATCTCAAAAGCAAATTTTATGCCATTGGCCACAGAAATATGTAAATAATCTGAAAAAGTCCTAAGTACGAGATTTAATTTTTTATTGTTGTGTAGTGTTTTTATTGTAATTTTAATTACATATTATTGTAATTTTAATTACATATTATTGTAATTTCATGTCTTAACTTAAGTGTCATTGCCATTTTCTTTTCTTTTCTGAATTTTTGTAATTCTGGTATTGTAATTGTAGTTTCTGAAATCCTGGTAGAGGGGTAGAGAAGATCTGATGGTATTGCCTCTTTTCTTCTTGTTATTCTACTTATGATGCTGGCGAGACTGGAGGTATGGGTAAGAGAATTTGCCGTACCAACAAGGTAGATTAATAGACGCGACGAGTTCTGAAACAAATCACATCAGTAGACGATCAGGCTTCAAGATATAGCAATACTGTTTAAGAGCATGTAACATTATTACTTAAAGCAGTATTAAAATAATAATAATAATAACAATAATGTTTTATTTTACGTAAGGCTTATTTTCCATTCAACTAGGACAAAATACAAATAAATACAACTTACATAATTATTGATTATATATATATATAATATATATATATATATACATTATATATATATTAAATGATCTTATAAAGTATTGTTACACAAATAATAAAAGATTTAACATAGTTATTAAAAGAAGTAAAAATTTTAGCGATAAAAAAATTGTCTTCTTCCTTCTTACAATGTCGTAAAAAATATAAATAAAACCTGCATTAAGGAAATAGAGAAAATAAACTGTAGTTGGAATTTAAAGTTATGTGGGGAACCTTTTAGCATATTGAGTTGTTTTAAGAGGGATATAAGGATATACAAATTGACATCACAGTTATAAAGTAAATTAAAAATAAAATAAAACTAAGCATTTTAAGGATCGTGCAAATAATTTAGTAATATAGATTTGTACCTCGATGTACTCGTACAGTTTCTGATGTCTTGTGGGAGGCCATTCCGTTGTCGAGAGGTAGTAATGGTGAAGGATAACTACTACTTGTGCTCCAGTGGGATCTATTCGTTTTTTAGTCGAATAATAAATGAACTGGATGTTCAGAATCAAGGAAGAGATCAGCTTGTCTGTAGCAAGTATAATGTGTTGTTCGGCATTGTAATAATGGCCATATTGTTTGATAAGGAATGTCTTCAGCGCATTTGTTAGGTAGTTATGACATCTGAAGCCATGCATCTACCTTCAGATTTATGGTTGTACTAATGAACAGTTACAATATGCGGCTCAAATAGCTCATCATGGAAAGAATCATATTTCACTATTATTAAATACTCATTCTGTTCCACTTCGTTGATTAGTATTCCAATAAAACATGATATAATCATGTTGATGCTATTTTTATTGTTATGCCTTAGCTATAACCGCTATTACAATAAAATATGTCACTACTACGGTACTCTTAGCCTTACTTTAGTATGGTTTATTGTTTCAGGTAAGCTGTAGATTTCGCACATCTCGAGAGCAGAGATTTCTCTTCTTCTCAGGTGAGATGCTTCTCAGTTCTCACTATTTGTTTTAAGGGGAGATGGTAGTTACCGCTAGCAAAATTATAGAAAATATAGCGTATGTTCAAGAAGCCATAACTCAGGTGTTAACAGTCAGATTTAGTTAAATTTTTTTTATGCCTTGCAAGTGCACTCTGCAGTTTTAAATAAGCAGAGAATGGTTGTTCTAGAATCGCTGTTTGGTAAGAAAGAATTTTTTAACACATAGGTGATCATTTTGTTTTACAGTTACTTCCCTTGACATAGGTACGCTTTATTCAATTTCTGTAGCTTAGATTTTTGTGAAACTTTGGGAACTTAATAACAATAGGTACTACTATGTACCGTAGCACAATCAGTCTAATATGTACAATATTACTGCATGAAAACTGCGTGAAAACTTCACGACTAAAAAAAAAGACTTTTTTAAAAAATAAAAATAGTTAAAAATTCTGTATAGTCAAGACTTTTCCCATAATTCTGCTAAGGGAGATTTGTCATCCATCTATAATGAATTCCTGAAAATTTCATATTTTAGCATGAATAGCTTTTCAGAAAATGGTACCTGAAGTACAAAAAATGTAATTTTACAGGAGAGCGAAAAGAAAATGACGTGCCTTGTGGTATTTTATCCATTTTAGAAAGCTCCAGGTCGCTCTGTTTGGCTTAATAATAACGCAACATATAAGACCTATATATCAAAATGTTCACAAAACTATGCTGTATTACATGAGCCTAAGAAGAAAAAAAGCTATTTTGTGACACTGATAACTACCATCTCCCCTTAACAGCTGTCCAACCTCCTTTATTTCATTCGCCAACCTTTCTTTTCTATATTCCTATCTCCCTTCTTCTATTCGTTTTATTTTCTTTCCTTTGCTAGTTTTTTTTTCTTTATTTCTTTTTATTGATTCTAATGCTGTAATTTCATTCTTGCTTTCTTTATTACCGTTATTTTATTCCCTTTTTTAACTTTTCTAAGTTCGTTTCTTTATTTATTTCTTATTTACTTCCTTACATCCTTCGTTGTTCATTTTTGTTAATCCTATTTTTCAACATCTTTTTTGCTTCATTACATTTTTAGCTTGTTTGCTTGTGTTTTTCTCTCTTCATTCTTTTATTTTCTCCTTCCATTCATTATTTCTTATCTTCCTTTATTTATTTATTTTTCTTGTTTCCATTTCTTCCTTTCGTTTCGTATTAAATGTTTAATTAGTGACCAAAGGGAAATTAATTTTGAAAATTCTGTGGAAAAAGAATTTGTTGTTATATTTTCTTTACCACTTAACCTTCGTCACGTTCATATACTATATAAGTTTATTTTGCAAACAGATGTTGATCTTGCAATAGGATTTTCGAGTTCTTATACGAAATACTTAATTTTAAACAAGCTGCGAGCAAGTATAAATAACCCTCTGCGTGACCGCCTGGCTCTCATTGACTGAAATGGTCACATGCCTTCGAGAGCATGGTTTTACTCGCAATCGCTTGGCTTGTCCCTTTGTCGATCAGTATTATAAACCTAGTAGTTCTGTGGACAGTAGACCTCTCACTCCTCCCCCCCCCCGCAATAAAAAATTAAGATTTCTTCTTCCCCTTGAAACAAAAAATAAAAATCCTTACACATATGTTGTTTATAATTGCTTCAAAGACTAAAATGCCGAATTGGAAGAAAACTGATCAATGCGTTTTTCGCGACTGCTTAACAAACGAATTTACAAACACGAAATGTCGGTCAACCATTTGAGTTATGTCAAAAATATACTGGAATATTTCACACTAGAGAATGGAAGTCGTTCTCAAATTTGATAGCATGAACCATTTGGCTAGAATCGTTGAAAAAAACTGAAAATTACATGATACAGAACTATTGAAGCGGCCACAATCTTGAAATGGAATCAAAAAGTAAAAATGCTTACATATACAGTTGATGCCATTTTAAGAAGGCCTCGTCCCAAACCATCGTCTATCTACAAAATAATATAATAGCATTGTTCTCTAATCCGAAAATCTGCACCGACTTCGACACCGACAAAGAACAGGTGCTCTTGTAGTCGCGTAGATTTCCCCAGTGTTGCCGCTGTCATTCACTACTTCTTAAGTGAAGTAAACGTGCTGTGGTACGTATTTGACAACATTGTACTGGACTGCAGACAAGAATCAATACGCTTAATTATCTTTCTATTCAGTGATTGACAGGTCGAGGAGGATTAGGGTGGCAGCAGGTAGAGGCATTCTTGGAAAAAGAGTCTTTAAGAAGTGGCACCCACATTACGTCATTTTTAATGACTTTAGGGAACATTGATGTCAAATTGCAAGAAAATCGAACCACACGTCTGGTCGTAACTGCGTAAAAACATAAATTTACCGACAAACAGACTTAGTACCGAATGGTCGAGTTAACACATGGCTTCACGTCGCTCGTCAATTAAACGGATACATTGGAAGTGATATTTCGACAGACTTTGTTTCTTTCAAAAATGAGTAATGGTTTTGTTGTTTTTTAATGTCTTGACAGTGCTTTCATGTTTCTCTTGATGCAGAGAATTTCATCTGGTTGTGAACCACGCTTCTGACTTCTTCTCAACAGTGTTTTACTTTTGCTTCCAGCTTGTTTCAGATGCATTAGGCTATAGGTCTTTATTCGTTTCAAAGCGTTGTAACTATAGGTGGGTAATTCACACAAGAACGGAGTCAATGTCCATAACACAGACGAGTACGTGACTGTTGTATTGCAGATGAAATTCATTTAATTTAAAATTCATTTCATAGTTGAGGATCATGGGAACAAAGTTAATCCATTAGTGAAACACACTAAGTTTCTATGGCAACCATGCGTTAGGTGGGCTAACCTATTTGTACCGCGGAGCGTTATTAACTCTGTTTACTTCATTACGCACATATAATTATGCCGCCGACGTAAACTGCGTCAGATTGGAAATAAACCAGATTTTCACATCAAACGACCATGTATTTTGTAGATGAAGTTCAATAATTCGTGAACAGCAAGCCAGGCAGATTATGTGTATACTGTGTGTGTTGTTGTGTTGCTTTGGCCTTCGGTTTTGTCACGCTCGTGTATCGTGAGCTGGAATCATGAGAAAACCTATCAATAAATAATGTCCGCTTTTGTAACTAAGCTCATAAAGAACATCGTTTATTTTATATTCCGTTTGTTTGTTTAACTATAACTCGAACTATGGAAGCTATTCTCATATTTCAGTTACCATCACTGAGTTAATGTAGCATGTAAATACACCATCTCCATTTATATAATTTATCCTATTACACAGAGCAACAGGCATTTTGGTAACTTAGAATTTATACTTATTCTTGGGTATATTGAGGTTGCTGATGCCAAGTGTACCATTAGTTTTGCCCTGTCAGCTTTAGTTTTGCGAGATATGTTTGCCATTATGCATATTATCCCACTTTACGTTTGATATAAATAAAAAACAATGCCTAGCTTCTAAATCATGTGAAGAAAAAAGCAACACACTAACGTTACATTAACATTACAATAACAATATAACATGGGGTCTTTCAAAAAATTGATATTATCACATATTGTACGGTCGTTTATGACTTAATGAGCTGTCAATTTGAGGGCCAAAAAATAATCCAGCTTTTAGTTTTTCTGTACTTGGTACAGTTTTCGTTCTACGTGTCCAAAGTATGGTCAAGAACCTTCACTAGCTATATTATCAAGCAAGATTTTGTTTCGTTAGACTAAGAGTTCACGAATAAAATCTATATTAAAGTAGAGCTGGTAGAGAAAAACTGGTATAAGCACAACTGGAATAAGCACACTAAATAGCCAAAATCCGCTAAAACATCTGAGACACCAAACAAAAATTTCTTTTTTGTTGGGCTGTGTTATCTCATCATTCCTTTTAAAGATCTTTAGGCGATAGCTTGTAATATAATACATAAAGTCACAATTTTTCTTATTAGGCTTATTTTTCATTTAATAGCATAGTTTTACAGAACTTGAAAATTTAATATAATAAGTTATTCGAAGTGGAGTTAGTAATCTGTTTTATTAACGCAGTCATTACACAGAGCGATGAAAAAAAGCAACAGTTTTTTTCTTCTAAACTTTATTTGATTGTTCTTTTATCATGTGTTATAGGCCTACGAATTTAGGCTATACACTTTACTGATCAAGTCAGAACTCTCTACCGTGCATGTTCTACATGTATCCTGCTTCCTTTTGAATAACAATTTCTTTTATTGACGTCACACCTCCTTCCATCAATTTTCTCGCCTGAGTAGAGTGCGCCGTGGTCAGGCAATACCAATAGCGATGGGGACAAAAATATTTCAATTAAGAGATTCCTCTCTTCTCGTGCCATAAACACAATGAAGAATAAAACAAATTTTCATAACCCAAGGGCTGGACAGCAGCACTTTCAGAGAAATGTTTCTGTTTGTCTTGTGCTATTTGATTTACCTTTTAGATTGACTTTCAACAGGTACAGGTAGGGAAAAAAATCGGACCTACTTAAATACCTAAGTTGCCGGTATGAGCCACTGCGCATGACTAGCAGCATTCACTGGATATCCGGGAATGTTTTGAAATTTGTTCTGCAGCCGATAAATTGCTTCAACTGGGAAATAATTTCACGTAATTTCCATTACTTGTGAAAACAAACGTTTCCGTTACATCGCTTACATTTATTTACGCATCACAAGGCTCTGAAATCAGCTAAAAGAGTCTGTCCGCTTCCCCCCTCCCGCATACCTGTACATTTATTTTTACCCACAGGGAACAAGGCTAGAAAAAAGAGTCTCTTCATAATAATTCTATTTTTCATTTTTCTGCCATATTGGAAAGGCGCATGCTCTATACGTTCCTTCAAATATAATTTATTAGATAATTAGATATTAATAGATTATTTTCTCTGGTTACCCCTCAGTAAGTTGTTCCTACTCACTAATACAGTGCTGGCATTTATGTAGGCATAAAATGGGAAATTTCGCTTCTTGAAAACTGAATAATACGACGCGAATTGAAAATAATAACACAAAACATGATAATTCAATTCAATTCAATTCAATTCAATTCAATTTATTCACCAGAAGAATCTTGTTACAAAATTCATGGTTTCGTCACTTAAGTCTAATACAATATATGATACAACTTGTTAACACTGAGATATAAAATACTTATATTAGGATTAAGAGGAAATCTCTCCTTCAAAAAGCATAATTAGGCATAACTAAATTGGTAAATCTACCATCTGTATATCAAGAAATTCATGGACAGAAAAGGGTTGATACAATAACAGGATTTTTTTAACTTTATTTTTAAAAGCATTGTTAGAAAGAGCTTTAAAACCATTGGGTAACTTATTATAAATATTTATTCCTTGATATGTTATACTATTTAGGCATTTTGTGAGCCTATGTTTATTTAGATGAAGATGATTAGCTATTCTGGTATTATGAGTATGATATTCAGAGTTTTTTGTGAAAGATTCTTTAATCTTATGTACGAAACATATAGTTTCTAAAATATAGATACTGGGCACTGGTAAAATTTTCAACTTTTTAAAAACTTCTCTACTATGCCGCCAAATGTAACAGCATATAGCATTGTAGTCCTTACGAGGTACAGTATAGGTCTACTCTCTACATTTTTGCATTATAGGGCACAACAAAATTTGTGCGCATTTTATGTGACCCGAAATAATAAAGGAGTAATGATTGCGGTTAAAAAAAATTGTTACCCTGTATGGAAGACAGCATATTCACCATATGCCGCCAAATCTGCAATTTTAAGTGAAGGCAAAATATACAAGTCGACGAAGCAGACGTCTGACAGTAGCCCTCATTCGAGATTACGATTTAGTGCCACGAAATTTAGTTCAGATAACATTTTTTAATTAAGAAATCATATGACGCCCTTGTACTGATTTCTAAAATAAGATAAATACATGTGTTGATAATATTATAGCCTATGTTTTCACTCTTCCATTTTCTTTTATTAAAATTCATGGTAGTTTCATTGTACAATATTATTAAACTATTTAACGGTTTCATTGTGAGGAACCAATTTGACATTTTGGTCTTGGAGTTTCCGAGATTTGACCCACGTTTAGAAGACGAACACATTACCCTAGATCAGCGTTTCTCAACCTATGGCCCGCGGACCACCGGTGGTCCGCATACATAATTAAAAAAATATCATAAAGCAAGTGGAAAGTAAAAAAGTAAATTTTTTTACATATTTCGTAATAATGACCTATACCCCAAATATTAAGAATATTAAAAATGGGATGTAAAATTAGGGGTCCGTAATTTTTTTTTTACATTATAGAGGTCCTCGGGTTCAAAAAGGTTGAGGAACGCTGCCCTAGGTTATTTAAGCACTTTCCTGTTTCCTCTCATTTCAAAGTTACTGTCAGTTCTTAAATTGTGGTTATGTCAAACTTGGGGAAAATGGACAACCGTCGAAGACTAGGTCTAGGATGCTGCAGACGTAAAAAGAAATTGCTTCTCATCATTGTTTGTCGAAATTGCATGTAGTAATTGTTCGTTCGGTTGCACTGCTTCTAGTAAGGACAGCTACTCTGAGGTCATCCGTGACAATCTCTGATCCCCTTGTCCACGATTTCAATGTAAAACACAGACTGAAATTTCGTGTGCAGCATGGAAACAGCGTGACGTATCGGTACAAACACAGTTAGATATCTGAGCACTCACGCGAAATGTACTTCGGGATTTCGCTGTAGCTAGTTAAAAAATATTCATACTCTAAAATTCCCACAGTAAAATAAAAAGGGTATTTCACGGATCTTAATTTTATATTGATGGGTCGACTTCACATTTAAATTATTTTAAATTATGAATTATACCAGCACTACCGCCAGCAGCGCAATATTAATAATAATAATAATAATAAAATCAGGTAAACTGATGTAAAAAAGTGCCAGTATGTTTTTGTTTAATCAGTTATGACTGCAATTATGATATGCAGAATATTTTTTTTTTAATTGATTTCCAAGTTAAGCTCCAGATTTATTCATTCATTATTACGGAAGAAGAAAGGTCTACCATCTCGGCACCTGGATCATTTTAACGGTCTAGTTGGATAAGCGCATGTAAAACAATAGTGTTTTTTGTCATAGCTACCTGTATTTTAATTTCCAAGGCCTTATAAGATCACAGTAAAACAATAGGCTATGTTGTCAAGATAACTGATTTTCATTTTTTTTATAAATTCTTTCGAATACGTATATTGCCATAAAATAGGCACTAAATTGAGCATTACTCCGAAACAGATCAACCGATTTTATCCATTATGAATAGACGTCTTCCCATGGACATTGTAAATGTGTATACCAAGTTTCATAAAAATCCGGTAAAGCGTAGGCTATTTGAGTTACCGCGTCTTTAAAATATACACTAAATTGGGTTTTACTCCGGTACCGGTCAACAGATTAGGTTCAAATTCAATAGGGCACTTCTCATGGACGTCATAAATGGGTATACCAAGTTTCATGAAAATCCGTTACAGCGTATTTGAGTGATGGCGCCTTTCTATGAGAAAGGCGCCATAATCTATTAAAATAGGCACTAAATTGGGCATTACTCCGGTACCGGTGAACCGATTTGGTTCAATATCAATAGGGTTTTTCCCATCGACATTATGAATATTTATACCAAGTTTCATGAAAATCCGAAAAAGCGTACTTGAGTTATGGTGCGTAAAGACGCACGGACAGACGGACGGACAGACAGACAGGCAGACAGACAGACAGACGGACAGACATTTTTTCGTCCCCCACACAATCTCATAAAGTACCATACTGGCACTTAATAATAATAATAATAACTACAATAATAATAATAATAACTACAACAACCAGTAAACCCGTGCGAAAATGTCGCCCTTTCAATATTATTTCCCCAACACTCAGATCGTTTAAGATTAAGTTAGTTGGCTACTTGACCAACTACAACAACCAGTAAACCCGTGCGAAAATGTCGCCCTTTCAATATTATTTCCCCAACACTCAGTTCGTTTAAGATTAAGTTAGTTGGATACTTGACCACCCCATTAAAATGTATATTATATACTATTTTAATGTTAAAAATTATTTATCTTTTTTGTATTGTTTCATTTATTTTATTTTTTCTCTTCCTATTAAGATTTTTTCTTCCATTCGTTCTACTTACCATGTTGAATTTTCATTATTGTAGTTTAATATAGTTTTAATTAACATAATTTACATTTATATATCTCTCGCTTGTTTATTCTTAATTAGATTATCTGGTACCGTTTGAATGTACCCACCTCTGGTTAGTGGAAGAGAAGGTCTTAAGGCCTTAACTACACCAGAGGGATAAATACACAAACTTCCCCCTTCTTTTCTTGTATTGTCGGATCGTTATGTTGATCTTTCATATAACTTATAACCAGTTGTAATTTCTTGTCATATTGCGAACAAATGCTCGTTTTAATTTTATTCATGACTTCTGTGATGCAGCATAATTTTTTCCCACCTGTGCAGGTCTGTTCTGTCACATTATTTATGCTATGCTCTGAACGCAGGCTGTAGAGGAATATAATTTGTTAGGCAGGATGAGGTATGAATGTCAGTGTTGAAACGCAAGTGACTACCTGCTTGCACACATACGTAGTGTAATGTAGTTTCTATCTGATTCTGGAATCTTGTACGCTTTATGACGACAAGAACTGTGTCTCAATTTCAGCTTTACTATTACAACATCACAGACAGTTCTTGCAGTACATCAGTTACATGATACTGTGAAGATAACTGGCGTACTTCTGTATGCTGACCAAAACTCTGAAAGGTGTGAGTTTCCACAAATAATATGATTATATCGAGCGAGGTGGCCGAGATGATAACGTCTTGGACTCGCATTCGGAAGGTCCCATGTTCAAATCCCGTGGCCGGGCAATTTTTAATGGCTTCCCCAGTCGTAAAGACAAATGCCTAATTGGACATTTACATACCATGAATCATCCTCACCATTTCATCCAGTATCATATCCATTTAAATTAAATATCAGTTGAAATTTCTTTCTTTTTTTCTTTATCTTAGTTTTACCTCTCCCTTTAGTTGAAATTTACTCCATTAAAATACCCTACTGTACAAACACAGATCCCGAACTCCTGATAGGCCTATAGCCTAGAAGCTAAAAGGAGTATAAACACAGCTGAAATTAAACAAAAAAATATTATTATATAACATTTAAATATTTACCTGCTTCCACAGATATTATTTACATTACATGCTCAAAATAAATAACGAATATTGCTTCACGAATAGAATAGATTAGATTATATTCTTAATTAGTTCAACAAAACATGTGTTGTAGCCTACATGTTATATGGGACTAGTCAAAATATTTAGAAACAAAGATTAATGAATAAATTTACTGTTCTAAAAGCAAACATCCAAACAATAGTAAATACAAGGTTAATGAAAATAGAGCTAATTATTCTGTATGCAACAAACATTACTGGTTTGCTATGGATGTAACTTCCATCAACAGCCATAATATCTTCATTTCAAACAATCGTCGCAACAGATTGGAAGTAGTACTTGGAAAGTAGGTAGCCTATACGTAATTAGTACATTAGACTAGAAGCCTATAATTGCATTTTTAGAGATGCCACGTGTTTGTTTTCATTTTATTTTAATTTATTTATTTGTAACACTTTTTTATATTTCCTTGAGCTCGTGGGCTAATACATTATTAACATTCTAATCATGGAAACAGATCTCATTAATTTGAACAATATCCTCTTCCTTGAAAAGTAGTTTGACTATCAAAAACCAGTTGGCACGCAGTGAGCCACTGACTCTAGGCTCATCTTCACAAGAAGCGTGCGTCACACCATTCGTATCCTGTGGAGGATTTTTATTGAAGACAAAACCGTATATGCTAACTTGAATGTATAGCTGCAGGCATTCTCTCCGGACGGACATTATGGTCAGAATAGCTGGCGGTGCTTGAGAACGCTTCCGTGTGGCTACAGATATCAAGTTGGAGCCATAAACCCGGGTCATGACCCTGCTACGTTCTGGCGCCCGGGAGATCTACAGTGTCATATATCACCAGGTGCTTTCACAATCATGGCAGCGAAACATATTTGATGGCGTAGTTGGTACAGCCAAGATAAGAGAATTGAAATTAGGAATGGCGTACTATTTTGCCTGAAAACATATCAAAGAAAGTTGAAAAACTATTTTTTCCATAACAAGCAAGCATAATGAAGGAATAATTTTCTTATTTTTTGTAAAATTATGCGATAATTCCTTAAAACTTGCATTAAATTTATAATAATTATGTCTGTTTAACATCAAATTCATCCATCACATAGTTCATTAATTAATTTTATTATCTGGGGCTGAAGTCGCTAACAGAAATGATGATGATGATGATAATAATAATAATAATAATAATAATAATAATAATAATAATAATATAGTAGAGTCTCGCTAATCCGGACCTTGCTAGTTCGGGCATCCGATTAATCCAGACCGGATTTACTAAACGGAACATTCAATAATTTTTAATTTTAATCACAAAAATGTTTTGTTTTTTAATCCTACATCAGCTCGTAGGTTTACAACTTAAGTCTACGTATGCAGTAAGTTGGTATTAAATTAAAATTAAGTTGTTGGAAAGTTATATTTATGGAAAAATATAGATTTTATAGTTTTACCTATCTAAAGCTTGCGTATTACAGCACAGTACATGCATTTTAAGGCAAATCCCGTTCAATCCGGACAGGGTCCGGTCCCATCTAGTCCGGATTAGCGGGACTCTACTTTAATAACAACATCAACTACAACAATAGCAGCTTTGTTGGTAGTAGGAGATATAAGATACGGGATGGATTTTTAAATAAAAAATTACGAGAGATGCATTAGGATCAAGTTATAAAGTACCCAACTCAGAATTATTATGGTATATATATATCATAAGCAAAATAAAATTACAGTACTTCAAGACTCTAATTACTATTCTAGAACAACCCTGAAAGAGCAAACTCACGTTCGTAGGATGAGGAGCAGCCGGCTGGAATTCTCACTACTTTAAGACCTTTATTACCCCTTTGTCTGAAAATACAGGAGCCTATAACCTAAAGGGCCAATCAATGCTTATAAGCGGCATACTACACAAAACACACAATATATATATATATATATATATATAGTCTATATATATATGATTCGCGGGATTTATACTAACTCCTGGAAATGATAGCCTATATGATATTTCCTGTAAAAAGTTTATGTAAACGTGGGTCCTATTCAGAATGTTTATAGAGTGAGTGTTTTGAGACAATAAGTGAACTGTTTAAGGTTCATTCATAAAAGATAAAATATCCTTTTTTCAATAAACTACCGTATTAATCGGGGCTACGCCGTAGAGTAGTGGTTGAGGCGCTGCGCTACAAACCGGGAGGTCGCGGGTTCAATCCCCGATGAGGTCGTTGGAGTTTTTCAGTTGTCCTAATCTTTCTGGTGTCACTATGGCCCTGGGGTCGACTCAGCCTCCAACAAAAATGAGTACCAGGAGCAATCCTGGGGATAAAGGCGGTCGGTGCGTAAGGCTGACAACCTTACCACCTTCATGTGCCGATGTCTAAAAATCTGAGAGCCTCAACCTCTTGGAACCCTCTGGGCCTCCATGACCTGTAATAGGGAACACTTTACTTTACCGTATTAATCAAACTAAACGTTATATGGTAGCAATTAAAGTGTTTGTTGAAGTTTCGAAGTGTTGTGCATCGCGGTTATTATTTATTAGCTATATTATCATATATTCCTTTAAAAATATGTAGAACACTTTCAACACAGAAATGGTGTGGCATATAATTACGAAATAAATTATTATACATGAAATTACTTTTATTACCATTTGCATAGCCCTTCACCAGCGCTGAGAGTCTGATCAAAACGTTATCCATCGAGTTCATATATAATTTCTTCAAAAATTGACTAATATTATTACATATTTTAATTATTAAATTAAAATAAAGCTGTTGTCGATTTTATTTGTCCTGAAGGGTCTGTTCCTCATTTGAAAGCTATAGCGTCAATAAAAATACAGAATGATAATAATTGCTTTGGAAATAATTTGAGGATCTGAGGCAAGACAAACACAGTATGTCTAAGCGATGAAACTGTTAGATAATTAGAATATTTATCGTAAATAACACTATGTAAATTCAACTAGAAAGTTTCTGATAACATTTTGGGGATATATGCCTGGAAGGATAAAACAGCTGTACACTGTTTGGTCAGAACCCCTCGAGCATTGCTAGGAGATGAAAATACGGGAGTTGTTAGAAAACGTGAGCGTCCAGTGGTATTTACCTTAAAGTCAAAACACCCTTCCAGACACACTTGAAGAACTGAAGAACTAAGCTATTCGTCTAAAATTTAATTTATATTTCCACATTTGGTATAGAAGCTGCATACAGAGATATTATTCGGATGTGTTTGAGAAAGGAATGTATTGGCGTCCTGTAAATTAAATGGAGGCGAATAATTCCTTAATGAGCCACTCTAAAAATATAGATAAAGGTGTATAAACTAAGAAAAAAACACGTGCAGCATAAAGGGCATATGCTATATTAGTTAGATTTTGGTATCTTAAAGTGTATTGTGGTCTACCATAGGCCTAAAAATGTTGAAAGCGTTATAAAGGGTAGTTTTAAAAAATAGACCGTAAAGCTTAATCCAGGTAATTGCCAATCTTTCACGCAATTTAAAAAAATGGTAGTTAAATTTAAATGTAGTTCATTTGTGGAGTTATGTTAAAAAGTCATAAAAATACTCATTTATGGTAATATCATTGTAGTATATTCAAACTTTCTGCCAATGGTAATGTTATCTTATATAATTGTGAGTTTACTTAGTTAGCTCCTGTCTTCTTTAATCTGAATTTAATCCTTGATAAGACCTCGAAAATTGTCATTAAAAGTAAAATCTTTCTGAAGAGAATTTCGGTTTTCAGTTTATCAAAGTTAACAGTATAGTAAATTTCTCAGTAACTAATTTTTCATTATAATTATTTTTAATTCAGTTATCTTTATATTATGAAATTTTTAGCTTTGACAATGTACAAATTCACACATACTGCAATATTTCAAACACATACTATTATTTTGTTATTTAAAGCTTGGGAAATAAGAAAATCACAAACATTGCCCTATTACAGTCCCTTTTCTCCATTAAATTACCAATTTTATAGTGTTTAATCAAGGGAAAATTTATAATTCTTCACAAACTTTAAAATTTTCCCTGGAACACTGCAAATAGGTGTGTTTTCCACTTCACTTACTTGTAAGGACAAAACGACAAGGTTTTCCTGACTAGAGTTGCTTTTCTGTAGTTATAGTCGAACGATGTCAGGAATCAGAGCGTAAAGTTAGCAGATGCAATCAAAACTGGAAATTTTAATTATCAGGAGATTAAAAATGACCTCTTGATCTTTTAAGAATGCCTTCAATTACCGATACAAAATGAATACTAGGAACACATGCTTAAATATGGTCTGACAATGTAAACTTAACTACGGCTAGTGAATTGACTTCACATCTGAAGCAAGACTTGAAATCAGAATTACATAAACATATTATTGCATTAAATGTTTCGTTAACGACATTAAGGCCATTAAAGAGCTTCAACTGTGAGCATGAAAATCTCTAGAAAGAATCAAAGAAATTAATAAATGCATAGAGTCATAAGTAGACCATGCACGAACTGAATCGTACGTACACAGAAGTCATGTCTATTATGAGGGTAATGGGCCGTTCAGATAGAAACTTAACCGTAAACATAAGAACGTAAACTTAAACGCAAACTTTAGCACGGCATTGAGCATTCGCAATGAAAACATAAACGTAGAACAACCAATCACAAAAGAGAATGTGAACAGCCGATAAAATGGCTGCAGCAGACGAAAATACTTTCATGTTTCTATTAAACATGTGTTGATGTGTAGGCCATTAAAATCATACAAGCGTATGTAGACATATAAAAATTAACAGAATATTATATGGGCTGTATTTAATACTGTGTTCATTTCTTGGGGAACTAATTTTCATATATTTTCCTTTAATATAATGGATGCCATTTATCATAATGACGAGTTTCTCATTCTTGGCGCCATCTCTTGGCTACTTCCACTTCCGTCTCCTGTTCTGTTTTCTGATTGGTTGCATCGTTATTTTTCGCATAAACGTAACACAGAAGCTTGGTGTACGAAAGGTTCTACGTTACGTTTAATTTTACGTTTAAGTTTCACGTTTACGTGATGCGTTGTGAATGGTCACATTGAAAGCATGGCCCCAAACTTTTAAGTTTACGTTACGTTTACGGTTAATTTTCTATCTGAATGGCCCATAAGGATTTTCATGTAGGCTATGTGTCAATAACAGGGACTCCAGACATAAAAAGAAATAAAATCAGGTAAACTGAAATAAAGTGTGATGGAGTTATATGCCATATTTCACATGGTTCTGATATAGGCTTTGTATACTATTAACACCTCGATAACCATTGTCTACAAACTTGTCTACAAAGAAAAGAAACTTGTCTAACTTGTGTTATGGGTCTATCTAAAGCATAAATTATTATTATTATTAATATAGTACTTTATTTAAATATTATAATAATACGTTTAGTAAGCTTATTCATTAGCAATAGGCATAATGTAAAAAAATACCTTCACAAACTATACGAGTAAACACAATTCCACCTATAATCACAATTACTACCACGCATGGGTTTAATAACAAAATACTGACAAATATTTAGCAACTACTTACCATGAGTTATATGAAACTATAACATTTTCTCTTTGAAATGCAGATATCCATCGTCTGGATTCATTCTTGGAAAATTTAGACGCTTTGACAGACTCTCCATTGGCATTATTACTATAGTACAACCAGAAACACACAACTTATTAGGCATTTTACCTATTTCGGTATAAAAATACGATTTTCATCCATCATAACTTATTTAAAGGCTGACTGATGCATTTTCGCTAGCAAATCCGGCCTGCAATAGATTATGTGTAGGCTATAATATGATGACGTCTTGACTGAGGGGATCTGGTTACGGTTAGCAAAAGAAGGCAGTGCATCGCGGCTTTGTAGTATAGTGATTTGCCATTTAAAAAGCATGTGACTGTTAATTAGTCGTTACTCCGGTACCGGTCAACCGATTTGATCCAAAACCAATATGTTATATCAAGTTTCATGAAAATCTGATAAAGCGTATTTGAGTTATCGCGCGTACAGACACACGAACAGACAGACTTTTTCCCGTCCACCATACAATCTTAGAAAGCACCATTCTGGCACTTAATAACAACCCAGAAGCAGTCACTAATGTTCAAAAGTTTTTGTAGAGTTGGTCGTTGTCATGCTATCATTTGGACAAATTTATACCTCCGGACGCCTTGGGGAGATGGTTTGCCGACAGCTCCCGAAACTTCCGCATCATGCTGCAGAAAAAAGTAAATCAGGGAGCCTGAGGGCTTTGCCACGAGCATTTGAGTTTTATCTTGCAGGATGCTTTCTTGAGGGGGTACTTACATTGAGACATAAAACTGTACTTCTTACTCTTAGCCTTTCTTAGTGTCTTTTTCTGCATCTTATTTTAGCAAATTTGAGCTTTTTGTGAGAGTGTGGTCTCCTTAGTCCTCTAACTAGTGTAGGGGATGGAAAAGACCTGATTATTCCGGGTTTACGCCTATTAAGGTGCTAGGACCTGCAGATAATGTAGGATTTAATCCATCGTGAACTTCTCATATACAACTGGAACTGCTAAAGAGATGAACTTTTTACCGAACTGATGTTCCATAGCCTGGAATTTAGCTTGAAAGTATTGAGAGTACCAGACAACAGTGGAAACTGTTCATGCACGGAAATGTTCTGAAGCCTAACTTCAGTTAAGCTCACCCGTATTATAACTAATTTTGCCATTATTAATAGCATATCTGCAAATAATTTTTAACCAAAATTCAAACACTCTTGTTCATCAAATTCAGTGTGTTGTTATGTAATGTGGAAGTAATATAACTGCAAATTTTAGTAGCTTATTCCTTCAACAGAAACGAACAAATTCAAATACCATTTTCCTCCCTAGTGAGTACTTTTTTTTTTTAAGAAAAAATGTTGTCCCTAAACGTTGATGTTCTACTTGATAAACATTTTCGGAAATGTTCTAATTTTTTTTACATCACTAGAAGAAAGAATAAGGAATACATTTTCCGTTTGCGGTTTTTCAATAAAGTTGGCAGTGTTCGTGCAAATTAAAGACAAAGATGGTCATCGTAGTTCATGAAATTTGGCACGTCGAGATAAGTGCATTCGTCATGCAGTGGGTTCACTTTCATACTAGTGAAAGACAGGTCATTGCTACCGAAAGAGATATCTGGCTGTGCGCTGTAGCTAGTCTGTGGAGATTATTAACCTAAGTGTGTTCCCTATTACAGGCCATGGAGACCCAGAGGGTTCCAGGAGGTTGAGGCTCCCAGATTTTTAGACATCGGCACATGAAGGTGGTAAGGTTGTCAGCCTTACGCACCGGCCGCCTTTACCCCCAGGATTGCTCCTGGTACTCATTTCTGTTAGAGGCTGAGTCGAAATTATTAACCTAAATATCTCATAAATCATAGATATAATTAGAATTACATAGTCAGAACGACTTTACATTTATTTTAATGTTACCTACTGCCTAGTTATACTACTACCAACCTGTACATTAATTTCCAGTGCTGAATATTAACACTGTTTTATTCTTGAGCTGTCAATTTGCTTTTTCAAGCACATTCGTTACGTCGTTGAGACAATGTACTTTCTGGAAATGCTGAGATATACAGAACCTTACTCAGTTACCACAGATATTGAGTCTATAAAATTGATTGTGTGTTATAAAATTCATCTATAAATCACTTAAAAGGATACTTTTCAACTGATACTTAATAGCTTATACGACTTGAATACTACAAAGAACAAATAATGATGCTAGTTTTGAAGCAATTGCAATCTACGAAAGATAGGAAGAAGAAGTATTAGCCTCCTTACAAGCATAATTATGTAACTGTCAGACTATGCAGCTTATAATGAGACAATAACAGGGATATTAGGATATTAATCTTGCCTAACAGCAAAACTGTAATTTCCAGTAATTTTTATTTTATCAAAAAACATCCCCGAAATAACTTGTACTGTATTTTCTCAGCAAGCAATGTTCGAGGTCATATGAACCTGACAGCGATGGATAAAATTCATATGTTGCTCTTTCGTTTATAGTTTTAAAACTAATGTCATTTTAATGTACGTATTTTCCATTACGATCTTGCAGTCGCTATTAGTACTCCGGTGTTGCAATTAAAAGAAATATAATGATTAGCTTGATTTCTAACTAGGTTAATATTATGAGAAATTATGGGAGAAAAATTCATCCGACACTGGTACTTGAACCCAGGATCTTTGGCTATTCGCGCCAATGCTGTGAATTGAACTCCAGCTTAGCTCAGTTGGTAGAGCATTGGCGCGAATAGCCAAAGGTCCTGGGTTCAAGTCCCAGTGTCGGAGGAATTTTTGTCCTATAATTTCTCATGTAATGTCCAACAGAGACAATAATCTGTGGTTCATGAAAGCTTATATATCTATCTTGTAGGTTAATTTTGTTTTTGCTTGTTTGTCTAAATTTGAAATACAGTAACTACAGGTTAGGCTATATGGATGGTTTATGGCCGGAGTTCTTAACCTGTAAGGTGTGCCTTCCTTGGGGAAGGTATGGCTCGCTTATAAACATTTTGTAGAATTATTTAAAACAAATAGGCCTAGTTATAACAGTTTGTTCTTAGTACAAACTACTCTGAGTACATCTAGTGAAGATCTAGTGAAGAATAAAATTTTCTTTAATAATTTTGTGATTATCAGAATGTCAAATAATGTTACATAATTGTTAATTATTATTATTAATTGCTTTGAAAAAGAAGGGGAGGTGTAAGTCTGAAGTTTTATTTTAGGTGAGGTATGAGATTAAAGGGAGAACTCAATTGCGTGTGGGATCAGTCAAGGGAAACAAGTATACAACCGAATTTCTGTGGGGATTTTTAAACGCACACTTGAATTGCGTACCCTTGGACGTCTCTTTAACAGTCCTAGTAGATACCAGGCTACGAATCACTTAATGGAGATACGTAATGGTTTCTCAATATTGCAACAGAAAGGTCAGTGGCATAGTATCAGTGTAAATTAACGAATTTAATATATAACAATAACCATACAGTCTTTACAATGAGTGTAATTATAATTTATTTTTACAGTTTTTCACGAACAAAATTAAGTTCAAAGTAACGCTTACTTGAAACAACGTCAACTAAGCACAATAGGCATTTATTTATTATTTATACATATTTTTTTACCAGTTAAAGATTCTATGTACATAAAAATAGGCCTATATCATAATTCATAATTACTATTTATTCTAAGGTAATTATTGAAACAATTTTTCAACAGTTTATGAAAATAAAATTTATTTTGACTTATGGTAGCCTACCTAAGGGTACGTGTCGTATTTAAGTGACTTCAACCAAGGGACTATTGGATCATGAAACCAACTGTATAGTGGAGGCAACTTCTATAGTGGAGACTACTTCTACATATACAACTTTCTTCAAAGCAATGCCGACAGACCCTTATAATCCGCAGTAAATAACTTGAAATGAGGGTGTCTTGGACAATAGAGTTGTATATTCTGGATTTTCAGCGTGTTTTCTTGGGCGTTGAATTTGCCTGACAGCCAATAGAATTTCGTGTGCAACCAATCAGTGCTCATTTCTGAATTTTTGACATTTTAGCTATGACTCCACGTGGGGCACCAGACGATTGCCGTTCAGTCATTACCATACCACTCCTTAAGTGCCAGACAATGGCTTAATCCTCAAAGCATCCCGACTGTCTACATAGGTCTAGCCTCCACTATACATATAGTCGGGACGCTTTGAGGATTAAGCCATTGTCTGGCACTTAAGGAGTGGTATATGGCATATGGTATACTGACTGAAGGCACTCGTCTGGTGCCCACGTGGAGTATGTCAAAAATTCAGAAATGAGCATTGATTGGTTGCACACGAAATTCTATTGGCTGTCAGGCAAGTTCAACGCCAAGAAAACATGCTGAAAATCCAGAATATACAACTCTATTGTCCAAGACACCCTCATTTCAAGTTATTTACTGCGGATTATGAGGGTCTGTCGGCATTGCCTTGAAGAAAGTTGTATATGTAGAAGTTGGCTCCACTATATACATCTTTCTTCAAGGGCATGCCGACAGACCCTTATAATCCGCAGTAAATAACTTGAAATGAGGGTGTCTTGGACAATAGAGTTGTATATTCTGGATTTTCAGCGTGTTTTCTTGGGCGTTGAACTTGCCTGACAGCCAATAGAATTTCGTGTGCAACCAATCAGTGCTAATTTCTGAATTTTTGACATGACTCCACGTGGACACCAGACGAGTGCCGCTCAGTCAGTACCATACCACTCCTTAAGTGCCAGACAATGGCTTAATCCTCAAAGCATCCCGACTGTCTACATAGGTCTAGCCTCCACTATAGCTTCTATGATTAGTGAGAAAAGAAAAAGGAAACTCTTCGTCATCGATGGCTTCAAATGTTACCGTCAAAGGGCACTAAGTAATAATAAGGAAAGGCGGGAGTGTTGCAAAATACTTTGTTTAGCTAATGTTAGAAATTAATGATCTGTGCATTATAGTAGGCTATTGAACAGCCCGAAAATTGGAAAGAAAAGGTTGCATGTTTTGGATGCCTTCTTGGGACGCAACTCGGATACTTCCTAGAAAACCTTGGCTTGCAGCTCAGAGATAGCTTTAATTGGAACGCAATTCGGAAATTTTCTCCCTCTCCGCACACAGTTGGTAAACGCTGAGATTAAAAATATTAAGATCAAACAAACAAGATTTTAGCGGTGTTATATTTTTGAAACAGGTGCCCTCGATAAATAATAGGGATAAGAGTAAAACTACAAAAAAGAAGTGAGTATAGCAAAGAGTGATGGATAGCGTATTTGTTGTAGCATCCTCACATGAATTCATCGGTAGCAAAGTGTGAGATATTTAGGCCTACTCACTCCACTAGTGATACAAGAAACATTTAAGTACAAATATTTTTAGCAAGAATTCAGTGATATTCAACTAGTAAAAAGGAAGACAAACCGTATAGATAGTACTGTTTATCGCCAATTCGCACCCCAATGCTTTAGATTTGATATAGGTCTATAATCGCCGTGGACGAATGTCCTAATAATTATATTTCAAATTTTAAGATCACATAATATAAGAGAATGCGTAATAAATTTGGCTAGAGACAAATATGCCCAGTTTATAAAATCTCATTTAGGCCTGTGTGTTATGATAGATTCCACACACGAATCAGTGATATTATTATTAGAACTTATATTACATACTTTCCGATGGGTTCAAGATTACTGATGAATGAAACAGTAACGAATTGATCTATCTGCTGCATTCGGATTCAGCCTATTGATGAATATACAGTGTTTATTTTATTATTATTATTATTATTTTAATTTTATTTATTTATTTATTTTTTTGTTCATGGGCATTACTACAACTGCCGGATAAGAAGCTTGCGAGCGGAAAAATTAGCGGTAAGATGCAGTATTTGATATAATAGGGACCGAACATTTTTGATAACAGCGATATGAGCGAAATTTTACAAAACAGCTTTCCTTAGCTGTAAATAGCTTTACAGATGAGATATTACAGTATATAATTTTGACATATTCAGTGAAATTTCCTGTTTTCGTGTTATTTTAGTTTTAGTAACGAGCCCAATTAATGTTAATATAACTGCAGTGTGTAATAAAACCACATAAATAATGAAATAATAACAGTTGTCATTATCAGCGTTGAATCTAGACGAAAAATTCTCTGTCGCAACCGGCTGAGAATTTTCCATCCCTTGTGAGATTGTGGTCAATGCGTAAGGGGGTGAGGTGATGTTAAGATGACATGGCCCTCGGGTTATGGCTATTATCGTTCCGAATTGTAAAAGGGTCCAGGTACTACGCGATAAAAATGAAACACTGACATAAAAAGTTCCATGCTATTTGATCCACTTTATTGAGAGTCAAAATGAGTTTATGTATACGTCTGTTCGCTCAACGTCCATATAAATCTATTTTAAATTATAGGCCTATGAACGAAAACTTCCAGAATAATAACAGAAGTAAGGCAGTTTTTTAATTTACCATAAAATAATACGTCCATTTGTTTTCCTATTTATATAATAATAGGTATTATCTGTGTGCTTAGGCTAGGAATTTTTATAGATCACGTAGGCCTACTACGTTTTAAAATTATTTAATTTAAACACAGTACCTATTACTTGAGAGGCTGAGAATGTTGCAAGAACCATTACTCTGAATAAGTTGTTATATGCAGTTAATAGTTTCGTGGACTATTCCACTCATATGCCGCGTGTTTGATATTGACCAATAACGTTTAGCAAATCCTCGGATATAGACCAATCACGGACGTTTATCTTACAATATCTTGTAGGAATTGCGAGGATAGCATTTTATCGGGTAAAACACGCTGTTCGTTACTGAACTGTAAGGCCGGGCGCAAGTTGAGACGCAGTTTGGTGACGTGAGGTAGAGGTGACTCACCGTAAGTTTAACATAGAATTAAATACAACAACGAAGGTTCGCACGCAGGGTGAAGTGAAGCAGATTCAAAAAGTCACGAGCTGCGGACGTTTGTGATCGTGCCACAGTTTCTCACTAGTGACTTCTCACTGCGCGTGAAAAGTTGTTTGTCCACCATGGACATTGAGAAGAAATTAATTATGGCAGGTCGAGGGAGAAAAAATTGTACGACACGTCAAATTAAAATTTCAGATTTGGGAAGAAATTGCGAAGGGCATTGGAAAGAAATGTGATAAAGTTGTTTATAATGTTTTTATACTTAAATAAGATGGATTTATTTGAAGGGAACAAGGGAAAATCTATAGTAGTGTCCGTTTTTATGGACTTTGAGATAATAATGCCTTCTAATAGTGAATTTGGAATTTTGGAATTAGTTTAGGCAGAAAGCGGTAATATTATAGGGGAAAAAGGATCGTACTCCATGCAGTTTGAAAGATTGATGTCCGCTCTGAAAGTAAACAAACCCTCTTCAACTCTTCATATTTATTGTTTATCAGTTTGTTGCTATGCTCTTTTCAATCAAAAGCGTTTCTTGAATTAATTTCTATACAATGTGTTCAATTTGTTATCCTTTTTCGTTTTCCGCTGTACCCTTCATTTGTTTTAGATAACATTTTATATGCAGTAGATTTTCGACGAAAAGAAAAAGGTGCATAAGCAGGCATAAAAGTGTATATTTTCTATACAGATGTATATCATAACTAGTATAAACCATAAGAATTAATTAGTTGGGAAGTTTCAGATTTGTAATTAAAAATAAAATGAAGGAGTCATCTTGAAATTTATTTTCAACTTACTTTCATAAATGTTTTATAATTATGTACAGTAAAATTGCTCCATGTTCCTTAACAAACGTTTCTGAAATGAAACATTTTCTCAAAATGATTTTACCAATTAGTTCCGTTTCGCTTTATAATGTTTTCCCGTTCAGAGTTAAACTTAGTATCTCACCGGAATTTGAAAAGTAACCTTAATTTAAATTGAATTGAATGATTGAGTGTTATAGTGACATTAAAAATAAGAAATTAAAGGGTATTATATTTATTAAAAATTATATATTTATTATGTCTTAATGATGAATTTTCGTATCATAATTATTAATTATATGTATATATGATCGCTGAATGTAAGTATTCGCAACATTACATTAAAAAAAAATTAAATTTGTAGGAAATTAATACATTCTTCCCAGTGTCGACTCGTAGCTAAAATTACTGCGATTGCTGCTTCATAAAATGTTTAGCCTTCGTTTTGAATATTGTGCAAAAGGAAATATACATATTTAAAAAGAAAATTGATTCAGAAACTTGAAAAGACCCTAAAAGAACAAAATCAAACTTTTTTCCTTACTGTAATTTAAATTGTTACAGCTCAAGCTTGATCTATTCGTTTAAAAATTAAATCGATTATTCTTGTTTTAATTTCCGCGAAAAGATCAATAATTTTCTCATTATTATTGATAAACTTCATTATGCAGCTTAGTGTATGAATTCAACTAGTATAAGATAATTCAAGTTTTGGTAAGAAATTCAACCTGTATACTAGTAGTCTTAATAAACACCATATATTGTTTCGAATCCGATTGTGAATAAAAATTTTGGATTATATACATTCATTTTATTAAAGAATGTCTATATACAATTGTCAAAAACTAAGTTGATTTTATTTATTATACACATGAACATTTATTGAACATTGTATCTCTTTTTGTTTGTCAGTTGGTAATATTTGATAATTCTTTGTATAATAATAATAATGACACCTTAATTAAAATTTGACTTCTTTTCTTGCAGTATTGTTATTTGACGTATTGAAAAGTAATAAGTTAGGTTAGAAGTCACTCTGCGTCACCTCACGTCACCAAACTGCGTCTCAACTTGCGCCCGGCCTAACAGTATCGGTATGCAGTGATACTAGATTACGTCATCCATTGTCGGCGCTAAATTGAAAACAGAAATGACAGCCTCAAGTTTGGTAATGCATCTGTTGACGAAATTGATATTATTATAAAGGAAGCTAGGCCACAAAATACCGAAAGAAATAGAAAATGCATATGGATTCAGTTCCAAAAGTTTTGTGAGGAACGTAAGTACGAATTCACTAAAGAAACTGAAATGCAACAGATTGCTCATATATTAAAATTACGTTCTTGAATTAAAATGTGTCTTTATTTCGTATCTTGATTTTTAGGTTAACTACGGCATTTTATCAATATACGTTGGTAGTGGTTCACTACGGTATTTTGTCAATATACGTTGGTAGCATTGATTAGTAATCCATTATGGAGACTGTTCATTTATTTAGTATGCCGTGATCTGACAACTGACAGTATTAATGATTTCATTTTAAACTAACAAGAAGAAAGTAATTATTATTATTCATGTAATCTATTACATTTTATTCGTGAAATAGTCTTAATAAATCCAACTCGAGGTTACGAGTTTCATAAGATAAATTCGCTCCTGCTGCGCAGTCGCGAATCTATCGATAAACTCGTAACCTCTCGTGGGATTACCTATGATAAACTTTTGTAACTTTTGTTTGTCTTTAAGAATTTAGTCTATGCACTACAGCTGCTAGAGCCGTTGCTTTCACCGTAGCGGTCCAGGTCCGATCTCTAGGCGATCCAAGGTGGATTGGAATGAATAAAAGAGGGAATTACAAAGTTTTTTCACGTTCTTTCTATAGATCTGCTGTGATTGCACATTTCCCCAATGCTTCCTGTCACCATCTTTCAAACATCCTCTCTTGTAGGATAGCACCAGAAAGAGCAAAACATTGCCAAATCCACAAATGCGGAGGCCCCACGTAAAGTGAATCGACTGCAGGTAAAGCAGTAAGAATTCAAATTACTATATGTGTTCTCTGTTCTCATAATTATTTCAATTATAAATGATTATTATATTTTAGGTCTATCGTAGTTTTCAAAATATTTCATACGTAGAATCTAACCCGTTGTCTCTGCTAGAATAAAATAGCAAAAGTAGTTAAATTTACGTGTTATATTTTGTACATCAACGGGCATAATGTCTGGCAAATAAACTTTAACAGATATTCTCCTTTAGAAGGGACCTGACCTAACGTGTCTTGGATTATGATAACGTCGACGGGGAATGCTCTGTTCAATTTGAATTCGCCCTCGGGAAGAATAAACGCTTCATATAATTTATTGATATTAACTCTCTTTAAGATGTGACGAAGGCCTGGCGTAGGCAGGTTGCCATATATTTCTTTTTAGTATGCAGATATCCGGAGGCTTATAAATTTGCCAGATACATGCAGTTCAAGTAGGTATAATTTTCAGTTTTCTTGGACGACCAGTTTTTAGTTGACAAACCGTACACTAAAAACTAAAGAGGTCAAGTTTTTATAGTACATTACAACACTGTCTTCCCAGTGTAGCCTGCAGACGTACATGTCTGATTAATTTACAAGGCGTACCCCCGAGCTACTTGTGAATTTCCTTGCCTCTAGAGGAAACAGAATTTATTCATCTCTTCTCCTTTTCTTATCCTGTAGGAGTAAAGTTCAGTTGCTACCAAAACCTCCAGGGCATAAACACCAAGATATAGGGTGGAAACATAAATATTAATAATTAGTATTATACTCGTTTGTGTGTGTACACGTAAAGAGGCATTTACTTGTGACATTCGGAAAATAGACATTCATGAATATATTTAACTGTGTAGTTATAATAAATCATGTTAACTTGGAGTTTGTAAGGACGAAACAATTTTTTGTTTTGTTATTGCTTTTTGAAGTTCCATAATCAATCAATTTTAATAGAGCCTATACTTCGATTTAAGGCAAATAGTTTTTAATAGTGCCTATGCATGAAACAAAAAATGAAAAAAAAAAAAAAGGAAATATTTCGACAGATTTTCCTTTCGTATAGGCCTATCTTATCTTTTTCGATTCATATACAATTATTTCCGATGGAATGAGTTTGTGTATCTTATGTGATTTTCTAGTGCCTACATCAGATGCAGACATTTATTATTGATAGACGGATTGATTGTTATTCATCTTAGGGTTTTATATCTTTAAACCTTAAAAGCAACCTTTGGGATTGGTACTCCACTAAAAGTAGGCTATATTTTATTTCTAGCCTACTCCTTTCCATACCTTCCTTATAGAATGTAGAGAAGCTGTTGTTCGCGATTGATTTATGCTGATTATCTAGACGTGTGATTGATATTTTAAAGATATTGCAGTACACCTACTCCAAGGTAGTATTTGTGCTAGTACACAACATGACATTTTTAAAGTACATTTTATATTAGCTTACATTAATGGCATACAATTATATATAATATAATAATAAATGTAATAATAATATACAGGAAATATTATATAGTAATAATTTAGTGTATACTATAATAATGGTATATTTTATATTAGCTTGTGATTAGGGTTGCCAAATTTCAGGAATTTTACGGTAAATCCACTATTTTATTGTGTCAGGTCATAAAAATCTGTGATCGTTTTGATGTTACAAATTTGCCCAAGTTAAATTCATGTCAGATAACAGCCTTTCTATGAGTGAAATTTTACTCTTTACTGTTCCTATTGTAAATCAGTGGCCAAACGTCTCAACACAAAATGCTAGGGTAATTAGCAATAGATATTTAAAAATACTTTCGTTTTTACTCCAGAATTTTGATTCTAAGGAGTTTAGATGAAATTGTTAATGAACTCCTTAGAATCAATATTCTGGAGTAAAAACGAAAGTATTTTTAAATGTTTATTGCAAATTACCCTAGCATTTTGTGTTGAGACGTTTGGTCACTGATCTATAATAGGAACAGTAAAGAGTAAAATTTAATTCATAGTAAGAATACTGTTATCTGACATGAATTTAACTTGGGTAAATTTGTAACATCAAAACGATCACGGATTTTTATGACCTGACACAACAAAATAGCGGCAGTCATGCTACCAACTCACCCACGGGGGACAAAAAAATCATTAATGTCATTTAATACTGATTACTTTTGTTGAAACTCATTTTAATTGATAAATATAGGATGTTTTGCATCTAATATTACAATTGAAATTATGTAGTCTATGTAGAGAAGACAAAATCACCATTTCCGATTATTTATTAAAATTATGTTATAAGGTAGGGGGCCCAAATATCGCCCATGTTCCTAATATCGCCTACTGTACCCTAGCTCCGGATAGTGCTGCTGACACGCGGCCAGTTTGCGCACTGTGTACCTCTTCACCACGGCAGTTGACTGTGCACGTTTCATGAGGTTGTGTCGGTTGTTGTTATTTTTGTGAATTTTTCAAAATATTTCGGCCTGGTGAGTTATCAGACTACTCATACTCTTGCTAAGATAATATATAAGTCTCGTGATGGATCACGATAGTTATAATGTGGTTGGTAATGTAAGAAATAAGCATTCTTTTGATACCAAAGTTTTCGAGTTTGTCTAGTCGGTTCTGTCTGTAGCGTCCACCATATTGTAAGGTTAGGAGGTTCCTAATATCGCCCACTAAAGTGTTCCTATTATCGCCTACTATGCGATATTTGGAACAGTGTTTTGAAATAGTTTTTTATTTTACAGATGTCAACGCGTAAACAATGGGACAAAGTAAAAATGAAAAAAACAGTGATAGCTGTAAAAAACAAAGAGATGGGCCTTTTGAAGGCATCCAAAACATATGGTGTACCTCGGTCGACATTAAAAGATTATGTAAAAAACCTTTGGAAGACATTAAAAAACTCCTGGACGTACCCTTAGGCCCAAGCCAATTTTGCCCGTCGAGTTGGAGGACGAGTTAGTGGAGTATTGTATGAATATGGGCCAACTTATTGGGAAAGCTTACGTAAGGTCAGCCAACATGAACATGGCAATACAAGGTTTCAAAGTAACAAGGCATTTTGCCCTACAACCCTCACATATTTACTGATGCTGACTTTTTGCAACACCAACAACTTTCGATCGCAGGAGAAATGGAAGTATTGCCTCAACAAACTTCCTCGTCGACGAGCCAGCAACCATCATCATCCTCAATGTGTTGTCAGCAACCATCATCATCGAAAAGTCAAACTTCTCCAATAATAGATCAGCAACCATCGACATCGACAAGCTCAGTAGCTTTGCCTACTCCAGTATTATCACCAAAAGACATCATGCCAGTACCAAAACTTCTCCCTAAACGATCAAGCGGAAGGTGTGGATCGGCCGCACTGGTTAGTGGATCTTCCTTCAAAGATGCTCTTGTGGAGTCATTAAACAAAAAGAAAGTAACTGTCTTTAGTCTCGAAACACCAAGCAAACAAAGGCCCACAAAATCTAAGGAAATATCAAAAAATAAAGAAACGAAGAAGAACTCAAAGAAGAGATGACGAGATATTTCTTCAGAAAGTTCAGAATCTGAAGTAGAAGAGGAAGAGCCAACTTACGTCTCAACCGATGATAACGACAGTAGCTGTTCTGATAGCGACGATGCCAAGTGTCCAATCTGTAATAGATTCTATTCTAATGATAAACATGGAGAACAGTGGATAAAATGTGCCAAGTGTTTCAAGTGGTCACACGAAGCTTGTGATCCCAGAAAGAATAAAGTAATGAAAAAATGTTATGTGTGCGTTTTTTGCAGCTAAACTGGACTTCTCTGATTGCATTTTCACATGTAAAAACCAGGTTTATCACTAAACAAAGTTACTTACCCGTAATCATTCTAGATTAAAGTAATTAAAAACCATACAAATCTTACTCTGAGTTTTACTATTGATGTTTCATTTTTTTCTTTTGATGTAGAACAAATTTTTAGTCTTACAAATGTAAAACCTTGTTTATTTTACAATGTTTCTCTCACTTCTCGTATTTGTAATGATTTATGGCAAGAAAAAATAAAATAAAAATATTTTTTTGGAAATTTCTTGGATCTTTTTTGACTAGGAGCATCATATGATGAGGTGGGCGATATTTGGAACAACTTTTTCAATTTTTAAAAAGTGCACGTTTTCCCTTTATATATTTTTAAATGATTAAACCCCTCAATAATTAGGTGATTGCAGTGCGATGTGGTAGCTGAATGAATAATAGAAAATTGGTGCTAATTTGAGGATAGTGCGATGAGCATTAAGTACATTTTTGTAAAAAAATTCCTTAAATGGGCGATATTTGGGCCCCCTACCTTAGTCTATTGTGTATACATTTCTCACACAGCTAAATATATTATTTTCGAGTTCTCAGACAGTTTGGGATCTCCAACGGGTCATACGCCTACAATACCTTTGCGTATTTCTTTCCTTCTTTACTTACACAAGCTTTGATTTTACCAACATTTTTAGCTTACACGGCCCCATCTTTGAACTAGTGGCAGATGGCTATGTACAAGTTTGGACAACACTGCTTTGAAATATATAGCGGCCATGTTGTATCCACGTGCCCACGTTATAGGATGCAATAAAAATGTTAAGATGAGTGCGGTGTGCTATACGGTTGTGGTGTGCTCCAGCCTCCAGCCACTCCCTTATACTCCACCCAGACCAGCAACATTCTTCGCCTTTCTTCTTCTGTCCTCTGCTATCTGTATTTGGTTGTCACATCCATGCACTCTTGAATGTGTACCAATAACGGTCCATACAAATGCCAAAATCAAAGAAAAATGTGTCACTTCACCAATTTTTATAACGATATGGCTGAGGCTACCAAAAATAGTAAATATCGAGAAGTGGTACATTCAATTCGCGTCGTCTAAGCTAAGAATTATAAAATTATGCCTTGTAAATGTACCACCTCACTTTTCCGCCAGTAACCCAAATGAATCTGCACAGATATTTCCCAATTCATAAAATTTTGATTCATTATTGCCGCATAGATTGATTTGTTGGAGAAATTCCTTTATTGAAACATAATCTTTATGATAAATCTTATATCCGCTAACACATAGGCTTACTGCTCTGAATAATTGTTAATAACGTAAATAGCCTATTTATATGTAATTCTCCTGTCGCTTGAGGTATTCTGTTAATGTGGCAGTTACAAATAGTAGCTTAATAGCTTACATATTTTATGTTAAATTTAAGATAGTTCAGTTTTGTCTACTGTTAGGTAAACATTAAAATAGTATAGCTTCCAGTGTTCGTTAATTTTTGTATTCTATTTACAGTTTATAATATTGCATAATTAAACATACACGATTCACTAAAGGCAATTATGTATATGGTTTCATAAATCGAGAATGTGTTGAGCTAAATCAACATTATTCGTGAGCTATTTTCACCGTTGCTACGGATCCAGAGGCTGTCCTCGGGGGACCACAGATTGGGAATCTCTGCCTTACACTATCTTCAGTCAGATAAAAAAATCTTCGACAGATCAAACCACGTTCCATTTAATTAACCACTGAAACACTTGCATGGCCTTTCATAATAATGGGCAGTGTTTCTATACGCGCAACGCTGTTATTAATGTCGCTAAATATCAAAAAGGAAAAATCAGTGCCTAGGGTTATTGTTATTTCGACATTTAAAATCCTAGGTTTCTATATTTCCTGCTGCGTCTCTGCAGGTATTACTAGTGTCCATTCTAGTTTTCGTTGTCGTCTTGCTTTGAGCCATAATTAATTTGACACACGATAGTGTGTTGCATAGGCTTTATATTTTGACAGAGGATAGACTATAGCGTAGTGATGATGAGATATTCTACTTCCTATAGGGTTAAAAATGTGCTACCTGGAGACATTGACAGCAGCGCTGTAAATCATTATATTAAAGCATATTTCTAATAGTGAATAATTCATCATAAAATCATTGCGTAATATTATAATTTCTAACAATATTCATATTGATGATAAACACACAAAAAATCGTTAAAACTGAACAGATGACTGCTTTAAAACATTAAAGTTGTTATAAACAATAAGTAGGGTTAGAATTTGTGATATTTAGCGGTTTTTTTCTGCTAAGACCCATAAGTTGCTAAAATATATAGAAAATCGTTTTATGAAAAAACCAATTAAGTGAACGTTCAGCACATTGGTTCATATTTGGCACTTTTATAACGTAGAGCGTATTTTTATGATTTTTCGGTTTTATTCATAATATTTTTACGTTTTCAGGCCTTTTCATACACATGTTAATATCCAAAGTGTATCTCCTTCTTCCTTCATATTTCATAGGAATGCAGTAAATAGGCATATATTTTTCATGAAAAACTATAAAATTACCTTCCTCCCCTTTTATGAAATGCAAGAAATAGACTTGACACTTCAAAACTGAATTTTTTTGTTTTGTTTCCCATAGAACAGTTGGAGAAAGAAATGGATAAACAATTCAGAAATTAGACTGTTGACCATAGCTCAGTTCTCATTGTACCTATATAATTGAATCGTTTTGAAGTCTGAAGTATGTCTAGTTTAATAAAAGAGAAAGGAATAAAAAAGGTTTAGTCAGTCCCATTAGGCCTAAGCATAGAAAGAAGCTTTAAAACCTTTTCTATGCACAAAACATTTGTTACCCGATAATAGACAATAATTTTCATTTGAAAATCTTCACGTGGAATTGATGGTATATTGCTATATAAGCGCAAGTCTAATAAAGTAGCTACAGTGACAGAAGTTAGTAAAAGTTCCCCAGCATTTTGTGTTTTGAATAACATTTTCTTACTATAAAATTCCTTAAATTTTACTTCTCCCTTTCAGTTTTTCAGTTTATTAGTTTATGCGATCAAAATAAATTGCAAGAAAATAAATAATTATTTAAAGGCACATTCTTTTACTTTATAGAACAGATCATATTTCTGGAATGTTTAGGTTATAAGTGCAAGTTTTATTCTGCATATGTAGGCGATCTTTTGGGCAATAAAAATCCTTGTCATAGTATTAAGCAATAATTGAATTTACTTTAACTTTGGAATTGGGGAATTTTTTTATTCAAATTTATAGTTTTACTTATATGTCAGTATATAGAGGTAAAGTATTGGTAGAGGTGAAGAATTATATTTTTATTAATGAATTAATTAAACCCATAAAGCTTAATATTATAACTACTTACCAGCTAGTTATCATAGATAATCCCGTGAGAGATTACGAGTTTATCGGTAGATTCAGGAGTACAAAGCACGAATGAATTTATCTGATGAAACTCTTAATCCGAATAGGATTTGTTAAGACTACTGCATGAATAAAATGTAACGGATTATATAAATAGTAATACTTTCTTACTTGTATTGTTTAAAATCAAATCAATATTTTGTCAGCTGTGAGATCATGGCATATTAAATGAAAGAACAATAGATTATTCGAATAAACTAAAGATCTCGCACGAAATCTGTGCCGATGAGACCGTTACTCTCTAGAGAGAGACATGCTATTGTGCGGTAGAAAGGGCGGTATTGTTGTGCGAGAGAGATAGTTAGCAGGCCAATCGACGCTACAGTCCCCACGAAAACGTAATGCAATGACTTAGGCAATCGGCACAGATATCGTGCGGGAACTATACCAGATTCTAGCTACAGAATAAAAGTACATGAATTGGATTGCACTGAATCTAAATTGTTTTTAATCAATGCACATTGTAATTATTTCAATTTCCAAATGTTGTATAAAATAATGTGTTTTTATTCTGATCACTGGCAGCATGTGGCGTAGGTTATTAATTACTGCTTACCGATATCTCGTTTCCGGTAACGAGCCGACGTTTTATCAGATAAAATCGCATCCTTGTGTTCCTAGCAAGCATATTATAAGATAAACGACTATGTATGGTTGGTATCCGAAGCATTGCTAAACGTTATTGATCAACAACAAATACTTGTCGTATGAACGAAATAGTCAAAGTGAAAGTATCTTAGGCCTATATCTACCCTTTGCCAGACTCTATACTTATTTATTCTATGTTTAAATAGTATATTCAATCCTACTGAATAGATACTCACATGGTATTTTATTCTTATATTTCGGCGAAAACTTTTATATTGTCATTTATTGTTATTTTTTACTGTGCGAGCACATCCATGGAATTCCTGTTTTACAGACTTCCTGTTTTTGTTAATTTTGATTTCTGTTCATAAAATATAAATGTACTCAAATATTTTAAGAAATAAACACTTCTTGATATGTTTGGAAATGAGCTGAAAGGAAATCATTTCATGTGGATCATGATTTGTGATCTTATGACATAGAGTGTCTCAAAATGATGTATACACTCTGTAAAACACCATTTCTCAGCAAAGCAATGCGACAGAAATACAATTTTTCTTGTGTTGTATCCCTTAAACCCGTACATGTTTAAAATGTCCCAACAATGACGTAGGACAGAGCGACATACCGCCTGAATTGTTCCTAATGGAATATCATTACAGGCATGTTCAATCTGAATTCTCAGTTCCTCCAGTGTTTGTGGTTTTGTGGCGTACACTCTGTTCTTTAAAGTTCCCCAAAGGTAGAAATCTGGAGGGGTGAAATCCGGAGATCGAGGCGGGAACTCCTTAACACTTTCTCTTCGACCGCCCCCATCTCTGATTGAATGTGTGATCGAGAAAATTCCTCACTTTAACATGGAATGCACCAAACATGTTGCTATGCTTTCATGGCCTTCTGAATCACAAACAACAAAAATTGTATTTCTGTCCCATTTCGGTGCTGAGAAATAGTGTTTCATAATTTTGAGATACTCTGTAGTTCGAAGCAAGCTGCAATTCTGACTCGCAGTCAGTCACAATTATATATATATATATATATATATATATATATATATATATATATATACATACATACATACACACATACATACATACATATACATATGATTTTTTCATAAATATAATTAATTATAGACAACTTCCAAGATTTTTAACTTGGCTTGTATAACTTAAATTAATAAAACCTACTACTAAAAGTCTGAGAAATTACGACAAAATTATCTTTATACAAACAAGAAGAAGCAGGATATCCTGAAATTATCTAGTAGCTGGCCACTTTTCCAACTATCTGCTAGCTAATAATCAATCAACGAGAGCATAATCAATAGAATTTGAGTAATTGGTATCAAAATGTTATATCTTTTTTTTCCCCCTTCTTTCTTCTTGAACAGTGAGTGTAGAAACGGGATCTGAATAATCGACCGAGATGGAGCTCTCGATTACGGTAATCGATTCAGTGGGAACAAGGTAACACCCGGTAATGAGGTGTGGACTGCCTGATCAGGTTGCCAATAGCTCCTAGTCAACACTCCGCAACTTGTTCTTTTAAAAATAACTTGTCGGACTTTAATACGTCTGCATATCATATACTTTCTTGTAACATTGAAAATTTTGATATGTCTCCCTATCATTGGCTTCTTCCTTCATACGATACGAGAAAGAAAGACCTGGTAACATGCAGAAATCAATTTCAGCGTCGCAGTTACGTCGTGAACATTCAAATAATATTTGGGGTTATGTTATCTAACCAAAACCGAACAACGAATTCGGTTCAAGGGCTTATACGTTAGAAAACAATAAACATGTATTTCATCCTATAGCCGAGAGAAAAATATTTATATTTCTTGTTATCATCATCATCACTGCCATTATTATTATCATTATTATTATTATTATTATTATTATTATTATTATTATTATTATTATTATTATTATTAATATCACTGAAACTATACAGAGTTACAGTAGTAAAGATTGAATGCGATTATGTTCTGAACTCTTCAATGTCGGCAGCGGTGGTCTAGAGGTAGCGTGCCCTCCTCTAGATCTGCAGGTCGCGAGATCAAAGCCGGCATCAAATTTTCAGGACGTAAAAATCCTGGGCACGGAGTCCTCCGGGAGGGACTGGGGGGCCCGTGTCCTAGATTTACGGCACGTAACAAAACTCCATGCCTAAATTAGAGGCTCTGGACAAAATTTCTCGGCCCTTTCACGTCCAAGTAATACCATAGTTTCCAGGGGGGGTTGAGAGGCGATGGGCTCACCACCTGTCCCTCTGCCCTCTCTCGGAAAATAAGCGTTACAAAATGTACATAGGTAACAGAAACCTCCACCTGGAGGCCCTTCGCCTGAACATAGGGGATATAGAAAACCAGATACGGTATGTCGGTATCCATGAATACCGTGACATTTTCAACGTAGTATCGACAATTTCCAACTTACAAATCCATTAATCATTTTCTCCTACTTCGTTTTGAAAACCCCAGAATTGCCTCACTTAAGACTTGTATTTCAAAAAATTAAATAATTGCTGTTTACATTTTCCATTTACGCTTGAGTTTTTGAGGTGAAAAAAGTTAAATATTCTGTCAGAGAGGAATAATGAACCCACAGAGGAAAATCACTATCAATTATTAGGCACTAATAATTTACATTTTATTGGAGTAATCTTATCTTGGTTATCTTGGTTATGTCATGATAATTTTATTACTTTATACAAACAGCTCATACCATTTTCTATAGGCCTGTAACTATATTGTAGGAAAATGTTTCGTGTTGCACTCAGCGAGTAGGTAAATATTGAACAAATAAGGTAGTTAAGTGAGTATGGTATGCCCATTTACAACATTTTCTTGTAGTTAATTTAGCTTCACACATGCTGCCAAGTTCACACATAAAATTGATGGCTTGTTTAACTCCTCCTGCTACCAGTTGAAAACGAGCCGGTAATCTACATTGCTAGAATACTTCACTTTCATTAATACCGCCAACTTAATAGCCTAATCTCGATGGAAGTGGGGAAGCACGTTTTAAACGTTAATAGAATGTGAGTATAAAACAAAGTATGTCTGTAGACTCCACAAGCACTCCATGGTAGCATACAAGCAAAAGAATTTCTTGAGTTATTGCAGTTATTTGTTAGGGGAACCAAATGGGGAAATTTCTTGAAAATATTTAAAAAATAGCTTGCATTCTATAATGATAACTAGGGGGCGGATTTATATGACCTAAAAGATAGCATATATGCATGCATTTATGACCTAAAAACATTAAAATATGACTTTACCACTTACACATTGTGTATATTTTTTTAAGTTTCATTACAATTCATTTTATTAAAATATAATGTCAATTATTTAAAATATCTGTAAATTCTCAAAAAGTTTGATTATAATGCAAAATTTACAAAATATGATATGAAACTTCAAAATTCTTTAATATGCACACAAGTATGCCAAAAATATTACCTAAATATGCATATTCCTACTAAAAATGCTACAGTAGTTGAAAATTTCCTAAATATGCAGTTATATGCACAATAAAAGCCGTTCCATTTTCACCAGGATACTTGGAATCGGGTTTAAATTAGTCGGAAACCTGAAATATTGCAAAGGGGAAAACTATGACATGTCATAGATATCCGCCCCCTAATGATAACATAATATGCCTAGACTGTTAAATCAAAAGAGTAGGCCTATAAGCAAATAATATTATTTTTCAGGAGAGACATTTTTTTACACAATTATTTGACTTACACTCTTTTGCCTTAACAGTCTAGATATTTTGTTAAACTAAACTTTTCTTGTAATTGAACCAACTTTTTAACCTTGTGCAGTTATTAATAATTATTTTTTTTACAAATAAATTTTAAATAGTACTGAATTTCTTTTGTGCATATCTCATTGTTTAGAACATTAACTTGTGCAAACTACTCAAGCATTTTCTTCAGATTTTCGACATATGTTGTTGAAAGTGGCATTAAATCCTTCTAATTTGCACGATATTCATTTGAGAATATTAAAAAATATTAAACTTGGGAGAGGGAAAATATCCATTATTCATTATTTTTCCCCTTAAAAAATTGGAACATTCATAAAACAGTTTTATTTATCGGGGGGTGGAGAAGAAATTTTTAAACATCTTATTTATAGTTGTTTTCACCGGACCATGAACATTATATTCAAAATATTAGGAATATTCAAAACAGACACTGCTGGATACTTGATAAGCACGCAAAGAATCTGTAGTAAGGCTGGTGGATAATTTTAGGCATTTGAATTTTCACCTTTAATTCCCTTAGGTTTGAATGCTGTCAATTATAAAATGCTTAACCTGCCTGGCATTAGACCTAACATGTGCCTCAATTGACATTAGACCTTTTGATGTTGTTGTTTGTTGGCCCCGCCTAATACATTATGTGTTAATGGTCATATTCTTAACATATTTCTAATTCACCTTGCGTGTGATTTTTTTTTTTAACTTTACTTACACCGCCGAGCTATTCTAGGTAGCCTATATATTAATTACAATCACAACACGTACAAATCAGTTTCTTGTACACATAATAATATTGTCATGTAGTACATGACTTCAAGATATTGTTTAATAAATTATGAATTTTTGATAGGGAAGTCAAATCTATAATTTTGTAATTAACTTGTTGCAGGGACTGCTTGGTCTATCTCTTACGTTTACACGAGAACCTTCACGCTTTAGCATGTCTTCATAAAACAGGAGGTTGGAACAAATTTCCGCATCGCTGAACTCAGAGAAAATAAATTGCTTTGAAATGAACTTATCCACATTCCTTCCCGTTTCGATGGATCTCCCACTTGCATTGACAATAGAGTAGGTTGGTTTAGCAAACCAATTAAATTATATTTTATTTTTCGTAGGAAGAAAAAAATCTTCGGATATTTTTTTCTAATTGTAAAAAAGTATTTGAAAGTAGTAATTTATTCGTGTGAAATTTAATCAGAAGATAAAAACTTGCTTGGAATATCGCCTAATGTAAATATTGACTCGATAAGAGAGAAGAGTTCATTTTTTAGGATGACGATATATTAGAGCATTAACTTAGGATTATTATTTATATTTTATTTATTTTTATTTATTTATTGTTACATACATTATTAAATTTCATTGTTTACATTATTTCACATTTAGTACAAGTAAAAACAAAAACCAACAGAAAATACTATTTCTATTTTAGCATTTAAATTGTAAGGTATGCCCCTAGATGAGCAAAGCTCGTGTTTAGGGGTTAATAGATTAATATAAATCTATTTATATATCAATGCACAGTATTCGGTGCATTAAACGAAATTTATAAACGAAACGAAAATTATAAAAGTATGAGTACAATGTATATAAATTGCGTTATCAACGTGATATTCATTTTTCTATGCGTTGCAATACAACATACATCAGTATTTAGACTAAATATTAATTCTGAACTTGTTCAAAATACAAGGTCAAATCAATAAGTATCCGCACTCTCTTTTTAAAATTTATTGCAACAACAATACAAAACATTCAATTATCTCATTTTTCAACATAGTCCCCTTGCTTATCAATGCACTTAATCCACAAGCTTCCTGATGCCCTCAGAAAAAAAAAGTTTCGGGTGAGTAATAAGCGACGTATGCACAGCTTCCTTCAGTTCTTGTTCATATGCAAATTAGTCATGGTTTGCCACTTCGACAGTCACTCTTCGGTTTGTCTGAATCATGAGACTCTCTTGTTCACTGTTGGCGTTACTAGTGGATGTGGATGGACGTCCTGTTTTTTCCTCGTCCTTCACACTTATCCGACCACGTTTTACTTTTCAATCCATTCGTACACGCTTCGCCGTGGTAAAACATTGCCCCCATATTGTGCGAAAAGTCTTCGATGGATTTCGGCTCCTGGTAGGCTACTCCTTCAGACGACAAAAAACGCATCACTGCACGTTGTTCTTCTTTGGTGAAAACGCTGAATGGTGCAGCCATGTTTAATGTTCAACAGCGCAACACGCAGTGGAGTCATAACGGTCAAACATTCCACAAGCGGAGATAAATGAACAACATGTCGACATGCGCGAGCACATAGCGGTATAACCAACCTACAAAATATTAAACAAAAAGTGCGGATACTTATTTACTTACCGTCGTATCTAACTCCAGTCAACCGAATTGTAGACATTGTATAGAAACAAAGAAATGCTATAACAAAGACAGATTTGAAACCAAACTTACATGAACAATAGTAGTCTAATGCCATCTTGAGCTATAAAATAACAATGGTAGGAATAAATAATAAAGTATTAATAAATAATTAGGAATTAGGAATAAATAATAAAGTATTTAAATTCAAATTAATTCGGATATAAGATACATAAAATACAGAAAAAGTTAACACCCAAAGACAGTGTAAAAGTTAAATCCTAGTAATATTAAGATGCTTTACTAAACCATTTCATGTTACACAGCACCATCATTAATACAATGTACAAATTTCATCCTAGTGGGATTTCGTTAAATATTCTTCTACAAAGAAAGCTAGTTACACAGGTAATCGTTAGTACGCTTACAGTGTAGAAATTTCATTCTAGTGAGATTACTTTATATATTTTACAATAAAGGAACTGTTTATGCTATACAGTGCAGTCATTTGTGCTATGATAGTGTAAAAGTGTCATACTAGAGAGATTTATGTATATACTGTATTTTAGTATTAAGAAACAATTTATTTTACACAGCGTAATAATCATTAGTGTTCTGACAGTGTAAAAGTTGTTGACCTATCTCAGTTAAAAATTCTTTGTGCTTTACTTGGTGAATATTCAAGGCTGTGGTAGCGGAATAGTTAATATTATATTAATTACTATGTACGGTATTGTGAGATAACATCTGTATTATTATTTCAATATATCTCGGACGTTAAAAGAGATGGTATCTAAAACGTGACTTGTTAGGTGCTAAATGAATTGAAGAAGCTGTTAGTCCTTTCCCGCTACTTGAGAGTTTTCAGTTCAGTGAACGCGGGGTCACTATCCTATGTCAATCCCAATTCTGTTAGATTTTTTTTATTAACTTCAACCGCAAGACAAAACATGCATTTGCCCGGGAAGAGGTATTCTTGTTTCCTATTTTTTAGCTGTACGTAAATAGCTATGTGCTACAAGAGATTCCTCTCTTTTAGTATGTGTTTTTATTCCTACTCCGCCATTCTCCAGACTATTGCATGATCGTGTTCATGACAGTAAAGACATGATCGAGCAGGATGCGGAGAATTATCCATATAATTGCTCTTTTGTTTCTCTTCATCAAGTTCCGATTATATGTCTATGTAAACCATCTTCTACAATTTTGTTTTTTAATTTTAAATTTAATTTTGGATCATATTTGAAGGCGAACTTAGATGTATCCATTTCCTCATTAATATCTCACTATTCTATTGGGAATGTATTTATTAAAAAGTACATTTTGTGTGTTAGTTAATACTCATTGTGATAAAAAAAGTTTACTTGTTAATCGTCTTGAATATTTATTTCATAATATTCACATTTTAAATCACGTACGTAAGAAATAGCCTGTATTTAATGTGAGATTAATTCTCTTTCGTAGCTCTTGAAATTTGAGAATCGAAATCTACATATCATCAAATATATTCCAAACCAGCTTTGATATCTTAGAAATATGGTAAAATCATGCACCCATATTTGAACATTTTTGTTAATTATTTTAAAATTGGAAAATCACTAATAGAAGAAACATAGAAGTACCATAGAACGGATAATACGCATCCTGCAAGTGTTTCATTGAGATTTCAATTTCCATAAATTAGCTGGGAACAAGAAAACTTAGCTCTAAAAATCCCAGTCATTGCAGAGCAGTTCAAATGTATTATCTTCTCTCTCTCTCTCTCTCTCTCTGTCTCTCTCTCTGTCTGTCTGTCTCTCTCTCTCTCTCTCTCTCTCTCTCTCTTTGTCTCTCTCATTCTCTCTTTCACATACCATACCAAGTTACATTTTGTGTAATATTGATGTATTTTAGCTCAGTATATCGATACAAGTTCTCTTCCATGATTTTAATTATCTCACCCATTTCCTCCTTCCATGATAGTATTTTTTTAAGAAAACATTGTTTTGGAAATGTATATGTTACTTGCTCTGTAATACGTTGAGGAAATCAGATTACGTCTGGTTTTTGCATTTTCGGAGTTGATCGAAGACGACGGAATACAAATTGAAAATGTCAGTTATAGGCTAAGATTTTTTGTAACTGCGTTTACAAGTGCTGCATTATTGCATATAAAAAAACCCCCAGAACAAGTAAGTTTTTCGGTTTACCTTCATGAGACTAATACCCTAGCAAATGCAAAAAGATATGGTAGTTTCCTGATTTAAGAGCTGTGTGTTCTATTTCATAGCTGAAGCTAACAATCTAGCAATCAAAATAAAACTCTTATTTACTTACTCAATGGCAATCGACAATTCCTAAGAAAGCCTAAGAAACACTATCAGATATTGCTCTTAAGATATGAATAAGAAACCACGTCTCACAATCATATAATACTATTAATTGTCTCATAATTTTTTATTTTTAGATTTCCGGTCAGAAGACGAAAAGATAAAGTTTGTGAACTGCATAAAAACAAGCATTTCCTGATTTTAATCGACACTTAACTTCTGCCTTAATATTATTTGTATCTGTAATTATTGCGCCCTGATATTTGAATTTCTCCACTTGTTCGAATACTGTATTGGTTATTCTAACATAAAACACATTTTTCTTGATAAGGGTACACATAAAATAATAGCTTTCTGTAGTTGCAAACCTAATTTCTCTGGAGAGATAATACGTTTTGATGAGAATGGTAAAGACTATTTCATACGAAAACGGTAAAATTTTGACGTATGCATATCTAAAGGACATTATCACAGTATAAAGGGGTGTAGGTTGGGGTGAGAAGGAAGAGGGTAAACTATCCCTATTGTCGTATTTGAAAAATCCATTTTGCTCAGGGCATGCGAAGCGACGCAGAAATGAATAGCTGGCATTGTTTCGACACCGTATATACTCCTGTTCCAAGGTACAGGGAAAGAGGGAAAGCAGCATAGATGGAGGCGAAAAGGTAAAATAATAAAATAAAATAGTGAAAAAAAGAGAAGCAAGAGTCAAAGTCAAATAAGGAGTTTCGTATTAAATTCAGAGAGCGAGCGGGCGGGCGGGACGCGGGGGCGCATTCCCAACAAACCCTAGGTTATTAATTTCTATGTTCTGTGTAAATCAAACAGAATTACAGGGGGCAGTTAATTACGAAAGTCTAGAGAGCTGGTGAATTCATTTCTGTGCCCCGAGGAAGAGCTCCACCGCGCAAAACTTGCACTTACGTTGTGCTCCCACACCCTCGAGAGTTGCCCCCTATTTTTTTTCTATTTATTAAAAACTCTCTTTTTTGGCCCCCAAGGGAATGTCGGGTATACAAAATGTGTTGCATGGGTCAGGCATTGTATTAATTCACATGTAACTGCGGGCACATACGTATACTTGTTCTCAGAGTAAGGAATTCTGCTTTTTGTGCCTGCCTTAATGAGAATACTGTATTTTATGGTTTCTAAGGGATCGTACTGAGTGAGGATTTTTTTTATTGTTTGAGCAATCTCAATTCTTTGAAACTATGTAAGAGGCCTCAAGCCTCGGCTTACTTATGTGGCTTTTCAGCAAAGTCAATTCAATTACATCTCCATAGTAGTAGTAGTAGTAGTAATAATAATAATAATAATAATAATAATAATAATAATAATAATAATAATAATAATAATAATAATAATAATAAATTAATTAATTAATTAGCTAACGCCTTACCTTAACCCCGCACCCTTTGCTTTCAACCCTACTCGTAATCTTACATTTATTGATCAGATTGTCTCAGATTTTTTAGTATTTATTAATAGTAATTAGGGTATTTTGTTCATGTCATATCATATTTTGTTTATTGTTTCTAAGGATCGTTAAAATTCTATTTAATATTTCAAAATTGCATTTGGAAACTTTAATTTGCTCATATTTCTCAGAGCCGAATAGCTGTGCCAGACTTTTCGATTTTCAATTCATCAATCATTATGCACCCCTTGCTTTAAACTCGATTCGTAACCTTAATATTGCACATTAGAATTAAACGACAAGTCTTTCATATTCATCTGCCTTCATTCTGAACACAAGAGGGACGATAAAATTTTAATCAAAGTATACTCATATTGTGCACCATTCTATTTATTATGTTTTGTTTAATAGTACGGAATAAGGTTACATGTATATAGCACAATTGTTAGAAAAATGTTTAGTGTGTAGGGCCATATGTACTTAACATTGCACAAATTTTCAAATATATTAACGTGTAATTGGAAGAAACCAGATTTAATTTGGATTTGTTTCACGTGCTTGTAACACGAGATGAAGTAATGTCAATTATTTTCATGAACCAAAATGTTATACAGTTAAGTATTGAAATACTCCAGTTTTAGCAACTTGTGATAAAAAAAAAATTCAAGGAAAAAGTTAAACACCACTTATTGAGTAGGGATTTTACTTTACATTGAATTTTTTTAGTTTTCTTTTTTTTATAATTTAATCTCCGAAAAAATTAAATTTATGTTATATTATTACTGAACTGCCTGAGCACATGAGCTCTGCTCACTCGGGATAGGCTACTGCATATCATGCATATGTACTTATATATGTTAAACCCTAGCCTACTTGGCAGGAAGAAGAAATGGTCACAGATGAGAATAAACGATTGAAATTGATTGCATATAGCCTATATTTGGAATCGAACTACCTGAAAATAAAAATATGAGGATGGAGAACAAATTGTTGCTATTTTTTTTATTATTAGCAAGTTTATAATTAGTTTCTTATAGGCCTACGATAACAAAAGGACCACTCCATCTATATTTATACTATTACTTTATTGAGATGGTAGATGGTCTTTCCAGAGCTGACGTTCTTACTTATGTTCCTTTAAATAAAGTACCTTTCATGTTGTGGTTCAAAATGAAACACGGAAAGAAATATGTTTGTAAGGATCTACTTAAACCAAAGATATTCTCCGTTACAGAACAACTGTCAAAGTGAAATATATTCACTGCATTAATGATAATGACACAATGATACAAACACAAGACACTTTCGAATAATAACTCATTCGCAATTTATAGCCTTCGATAACGGTGTACCTAATCTAGGCATATTTTCAGCGGCATAAAGGGATAGTAATAAAACAGCATTGTATAAAATAAAAGGTTCACGGATTAGAACAAGGAAAGTGTGAAAGGGATTGTTTCTTCATGGTGGCGTAACACTGACTTTTCAAAACCACAGAAACTCGAGGGTTCATGCTGAGTCATGCAGCTTGCAAAATTTCCCTAAAGGCAAAACTTGAGGATAAACTGTTATTAAGCAGCAGAATTGACCCTGGAGGCAAATCCGAGAACTGTAGGCTATGAATTATGATTTAACATTGAGGTATAGCTGACTGTAGCTAAGACGGAATAGTTCTTTATTTAAGAACTAGCTGAAAAGGCCCGGCGTCGCCCGGGCTTTGTATTTTTTTAATTTGAAATTAACTTATGGAGGACTTTATGTATGTAAAACTTGAAAAAGATTTATCACACTCAAACGATTCCTTCAGAAAACGCTAGATAGGCCTATAGCTTTTTATGGTTCATAGAGGATGTCGAATGCTGCATTCCGTTGCTTCTACACATCATGCCTGGGAAGGATTGAAATAAGAAGAAACATAAATTACATAAGATTGTATTGACTTGACGGAAAATGTTATTTCTCATTCTCATGTTCTCATGTTTCGGGCCTGAAATAAAATAGAAATGCAGTATCACTTTCATACTTTCCTCCCCTAAAACCTTAGGCTATATAGTTGCCAAGGCCCTATGTAATCACAGTAAACAATTCACTGTCGCCATGTGAACTGAACAGCATTTCATTGTTTTCAGTATAATATTCACAGAAATTATATAATTTTCAAGGGAAGGACTGATTTGTTTCAATTTTAATGTTGACCGCTATACTTTCCGGGCTTAACTGGGTATGTGTGCAAAATTCCGTGTAAATTGGTAAAGAAATGTAGATTTGTATAAGGAACAAACATACCCACAAACACACATTCGACTTTATATAATAGATACATAGCCTATTTACAAGAGGAACTCTAACAACACTGGCTAATTTTCTTTTATGTAGCCTATTGTTCGTTTACCTGGTGCGATAAATATACGCCTACTAGTGTTCTTAAAGGACTGGATGACAAAAATGATGCCAACATATGAATATACCATACCTGTCTTAATGCCATTTGAGATTTAAATAATGATAATCTGTAGTTTAACCAGTAGGCCTTTGTAATTGTTTGGATACGAAATACATGTACATTATGTAATATTAATTTTGTTTCTGTCCCTGGCGTTATAATGCAAACCATGGTTGGAACCTTAGTAATAAAATAACTAATAACAAACTCTTACCGGTATTTTGGTGGTTTGCTAACAACGAGGTACTAATATTCCAGTGTGTTCAATGCCGTTATACAGCTTTGTAAAAAAAAACTTGAAATACAGAAAATATATTATTAACGTTAGGCCCTAGTTATTACTATAATTGCCGAACTGAGGAAGGACAATGAAATGTTCCTTTATAGTGATATTATCGGAAGCAAAACCTCATTTGTAAGCCAGTTTTCGCTATTACGATTTACAAAAAAAGATAATCCTTAAAACTTCTTGCCAACGCACAGATTCACTAACTATGTAGTCTGGTATTATCACATTTAACTAGAGACAGTTTGCATACAGAAATATACATGGCGCTGCGTCCGTGAAGGGACTAGGCCAACAATCCGACCGCTTCATCTATGGCTCATGGCAGATTTGGGGGAATGTGGTCAGCGTGCCGACAACCACGACCGTTAGCCTAATGATTGTTTCTGCTACTTCTTAACCAAATAGCTCCTCAGCTTGTATCATGAGGCTGATTGCATCTCGTTCTAGATCTCTTTCCTCAGAAAAAAATCCGAGTTGTCGGGAATCGAACTCTGGCCTTTAGATCCGTAGCCAGTGACTCTGAATACGAGACCACGCAGGCGGTCAATATATACAGAATTATTGCGTATTCTAGCATTACAAGTCTTATCCATATTGTAAGTAGTTGTTAATAACGAACTCCTAAGATATCGGTACTGTTACTGGTACCTAGAAGTTTAATTGTCTCTGATATGTTTAAAACTGGGGATCATTCAGATGTTTAAACTAAATAGTATATTGTAATTTTCTTTTGTAAAACATAAAGGTGGTATGGACCTCGAAGTTAGTTGATGTCCATATCCGTCGGCGACTAACGAACCCTTGAGCCAAAGGCCCTCGGGTTTGTAACATTGTCGCCCTCAAGATATAAACACTACATAATATCCTTGCTACATAAGTAACTAGCATGGCCCTCAAGCATTACGTAGTATCTATAGGCCTATCCCTCGGGCGACTAACAAACCTTCAGGCTTTGCCCTAAAGACATAAACATCTACGTAGATCCTTGATACGCAGTTATTAAAATTTCCACTGCAACCGAAACATTCGACAACGACAATAGCATTGCATTATATAAATACAATACTTTTATTGAATTATATTATAATCTTTCCATCTTATAAGATCTTTGCAAAGAATAAATTTCACCAGAAATACTTTTTGATTAATCAGCCAATGGGCCTGTTTTAATGAAGTCTCTTTTATTGACTTAGTTAACACACATAGGCCTATAGATACACATAGATGTTATATAGAACCCCAAATGAGCAAAGCTGATGCCTGGGGCAATTCAGTAAAGAAAAAAGGTAAAAAGATCCCTATACAGGCCACGGAGGCGCAGAGGGTTCCAGGAGGTTCAGGTTACCAGATTTTGGACATTCGGTACGTGGAGGTGGTAAGGTTTTCAGCCGTACGCACCGGCCGCCTTTACCTCCAGGATTGCTCCTGGTACTCATTTCTGTTAGAGGCTGAGTCGACCCCAGAGCCATAGTGCCACCAGAAGGATTAGGCCAATTGAAAAACTCCAACGACCTTATCGGGAATCGAACCCTCGACCTTCCGGTTTGTAGCGCAGCTCCTCAAGCACTACGCTACGGAGTACCTCCTGAGCAATTCAGTAATTACATAAAAATACAGTTTTTTTTTCTTCTTCAGAAACTAAATTATTTAAGAAGAAACTGAAAGTTAAATGCTGTAAAGGGTAAAATCGTTGTATAATATACGGTTAACTTTTTACATTTTTTGCTCTAAATTGCTAAAATAATGTTAGTTTTAACAAAAAAGGATTGAATAATCAAGGACCAATATTAAAGGCAATTGAAAGCATAATTTTTTTTCAGAAAATTATAAATTCATGCATCTATAAGGTGTGATTCAAGACATGACAGTTTGGCAGACACGTAAGCTAAAAATCAGAAAATGGTGATGTTTTTCATTAATGCTAATAAACAAATTATTTAATCTTTTTTGAAAAAAATAGTCAAGAAATAAGCATGAAGAACCGAAAGATTTATTCATTTAAATTTTCTTAAATCCATTAAGAAAAGGGTTTTTATTTTTCATTCCTTTTAAATGGATTTCAGGTTTCAAACAGGACTCCGCTGTCATGGAAACTGTTAGACAATTGTGTGTAGAGGTAAATTATTAATTATCTTAGATAATTTCGTAAGTATCATATAAATTCGATTCACCTCATCTTCCAGGATCGAACGGACCTTAACAGAGAAGTTATTTGCATGCTAATACCGTTAGAATTTAATCTAATAGCATATTTTATAAGATCTGTCGATGCCATAGTTTCATAGGTTCCTATACAGGGTTAATTGTTGGATTTACGACTAGTGATTGCCAACAGGCAGGACACAATTGAACATGCAAAATCGTTAAATAACCAAGAAGCATATCTGTCGTTTCCACGGGAAACACGGCATGCATGATCGTGACTCCAGCTACGATTCAGTGGGAACCCCGTGACCTATGTGAATCCCTTTCATTCTCATTCTTTTGTTTCTATTCAGTGATTTTATAATAGCGGTACCAGATCCTTCCCTAAATGGCTACTTAGCGTCTGAACCTTATCATGGGTGTTTTCAATATCACTTTTCCTTAAAATGCTTTGAGCGTCATAGAAAGGAGTCGAAAACTATGGAAATATGTTTTGTTCAAATTTCGCAACAGAAGATACTTATATTTCCAAAGGAAGAATACATTATTTTGTATAATTTCTGTAAATTGTATCGTAAAAACAGATAAAATAAATCTGTTAAAACTTGAAAGCCACTTAGAACTATTAAATTTATTACATTGGCATTACAAAGAATCTAATCGTGGTTTATATTACGTAGGCCTAATTAACTTATTTATAAAAAAATTAATCCATAAAATTGATGTGTACAATTGAATGAATTTAATATGTTTCTACAATATTTTCTTCCATTGCTTTCGATTTATTTCAAAGTACTGAATATCACTCAAGTTAGCTAAATACCTGTACATTACGGAATTATTAAATTGTTATTATTAATTATTATTATTGCTACTGGCTTCAAGTTCACTTAAGTCTTACTATTCCATGACAGTCAAGTTTATGAAGACAAGTTTTGAAGATTAATGAAATTCTTAAAATCTTTTCGATCACGGGAAACATAACAACAGTTTTTCATGTTTGTTGGCAAACGTTTATTATATTCGTCATCTGTCTTGTTTCGATAAACGGGTAAACAATTGTATAAATACAGAAAACCACGATGAAGAGGTCAAAAGAAAGTACATTACAAGACAGTAACGCGAACATAGTAAATAAATAATTTAGCACACATAATAGACTTCAGTGTGGAAAGTCTTAAGCATGAAAGCACTCGTATAGGATTTATGTCTCCTGTTGGTTTTATAAAACCCTGTCTATATGTGAAAGTGATCATATGGTGAACGGAACAAATTTCTCATCCTTGCATGAGCAGTTTGGAATCACTTGTTGAAGCAGAAGTCACATATAAATGGTTTAACAAAGAGTTATATGAGTTTCTCTAATGGAACAATGCAGGACACAAACAGAGACAGATTGTCTTGCTAGAGGTAGTGCCGTACATCAGCTCGCAAACCTGCCTCTCTTATTTCATGCATTCATTCACTGTATCATTATGCGCCAATACAACTTCTAATGGATAAAATTATTCGCTTTACATGGATACTCCATTATTCCGCAGCCTACAAATGCGATTTACAATATAATTTACATGAGCAACTGTTTGCAGGACGTTTTAAATTTCCTTAGACATGAAAAATACATTTTGTATAGAACAAATATATACGATATGTTCAAGGTTCAGTGAATATAATGCAGTTTATTGAGAAAGTTCTAAACAAGTCAGTTGATAAGTAAATAGTTCAGAATAAACGTTCGATTTTTGCTACTAAAATGAAGACAATATTGACTAGGCCTACTATCGATTTGAAATAGGCTATACCAGTTTGTATAAGAATGGTAATTGACGTTCTATTTTTTTTTTTTTTTTTAATATTAGATTGTTTTGATTTTGCTTTCTTTTAAATACTGCTCCTCTATTGAAAAACTTTAAAAACATTACTTATCTAAAAGTCTGTACTTGCAGACATACATTTTATAAGTTAATGAATTTCATTTTCGACCATTGAGGATAGAATAGAATAATGATATAACGTTGAAACCACCTTATAGGCCTACCCTCACTAATTTGTAAAAGGAAACTAGAATAACAATAATTATTTGAGCGTAACTGTAATTATAAATTTAATAATTAGGCCTAACCTAAACAAATTTCATAAATTGTTGTAACAGGCAACAATAGTCCATGCAATAGAAGGAACTATTAATTATAATTGTAAATACTAATTGTCTTTGCCGTTAATGTAGCCATTATTAGCAACAGTTGCATCTTATGAGAGGCTTATTGTTTTCTTGCCATTTTTATTTTAACTCTATACTCAAATACTAAAAAAGATCACTTCATGTATTAAAAGCTTAATATTCATTTAAGAATCTGTATAGGCCTATGTGCTAAAACTTATTTTTATACATTAAATTATTAAAACACATACATACTCAAAGTTGGCCTTCTTTTCATAAATTAAATAAAGACATAAATACTCAAAGTAGGCCTACACATATAGAAAAGTGTCCATATCACTGATCTAGTTCATGCCTGCAGTGTAAATAAACTGATATTACACAATTTCCTTGAACTACTTATTGCAAGGGTTCATTGAAAATAGCCTATAAATTACTGGGCACCAAAACACAGTTACATTTATATTGAAGTCTGACATAAAATAAATTTACTGTCCTAAATTCAAAAGGATCTGTAGAAAAAATTAATTTATATGAACATCTGTATACATTAGATCAGCGTTTCTCAACTTTTTGAACCCAACTACCTCTAAAATGTCTAAAAAATTTTACGGACCCCTAATTTTACATCCCATTTTTAAAAGAAGGCCTATATTTTTTTAATATTTGGGGTATTAATGATAGGTCTTAAAACGAAATATATGAAAAAATTTTACTTCTTTACTTTCCACTTGCTTTATGATATTTTAAAATTATGTCTGCGGACCAACTGCACCATCTTCGCGGACCACCAGTGGTCCGCGGACCATAGGTTGAGAAACGCTGCATTAGATTATATAATTTTAATTTCAAAATAAGTATTTCTTTTTCCTTCCACTTGAAATACCATTGACGTACCTGCCAACTCAACATTTATTTGATTTATTGGACATTTATTATTATTGTTATTTTATTATAGACCTACTTATGAGATTTTTGGTAAATATATCTTTAAGTTCTTTTAAATAAGTTGAGATTTCCCCTGAATAATAGAAATTCCTTCAAACAAAGAAAATGTTTGCTGAAAAATATACGGTACCGTATATATATATACAGTATATATAAATATAAATATATATATATCAAGTAGACAAAATTTCGGTTTTTTTTCCTTCTAGAATGTAAAACACATAGGCCTACACTTTATCAATGGTAATAACGAAATTCGTGAATCCGTCACTCACGAAAACTTGGTATCCCCACTGATCATTATTCCTATTTTGCCGGAAATATTGCATTGATCTTACGCTAGACTACGCCGCTGTGGTGAATATCTCATTTAATTTTTACACGAAACAAGAGTACGCGTGGGGAACTCTCCACTGATTGTAACTTCTATAGAAATCGCTCTCTTTCTTCTTACGGAAGCAACAGGCGAAAAATAGCCCTGGAGGAAGCAAACAGTAAAAGAACAATCACCATGGCAACGGAAACGCAAAGTCTACTGGACCAGGAAAGAGGACAAAAACAACAAGCTTATGTAGGAAACAATAGACACCCATCATCTCTATGTGAGCGTTTCCTTTGGTCATTCAGAAAGCTAAGCATAGCAACGTCACTTACCATTTAGGTGAAACGATTATTTGTTCAACCTTCAACATGTCCTACGTCACAGAACGCTGTTTAGTGCACCATTTCCATTCACTCCATAACCATAACAAGTATACCGGCTCTCCTTATACAAGCTTATTACCAATTTCAATATTAATTGTAAATAGAAAATTATTTTTACGAAGAAGTATACTTTATCCCAAAACATAAAAGTCCCTATAAGAATATTATAGGAGAAAAAATCCTCTGACACAGGGATTTGAACCCAGGACCTTTGGCTATCCGTGCCACTGCTCTACCAATAGAGCTAAGCCAGAGTTCATTTCACAGCGCCAGATGGAACCTCTCTCCTACAGTATGACTGATAAACCCTTAATGGTCTACCTCACTGACAGACAAATTATATCATGCGCAGTAGGCCTACTGTGAGGCATAGGCGTAGCCAGGCCGACCATATGGGGGGGGGGTTATAACATCCGCGGGGTCTGGCGAGTATGGAAGGAGAGGGGGGTCCGGGGGCCCTCCCCCGGAAAATTTTAAAAATTAAGATGCAAAATAACGAGTTTTAAGCTTCCGGGGGTTCTCCCACGGGAAATTTTAAAAATTAAGATGCAAAATAACAAGTTTTAAGCTTCCGGGGGTCCTTCCCCGGAAAATTTTAAAAATTAAGACTCAAAATAACGAGTTTTAAGCTTCCCACGCTTTATACTTGTATTAAGCAATTTATGGGCAGACTTAAAAAAATTATACAATTTTCCATTTTTTATTCAATGGGGGGGGTTCAAACCCCCAAAACCCCCCCCTCGCTACGCCTATGCTGTGAGGCAAACTAATTAGTGATTTTTGTGACCGGGTTAATTAATGTCCCTCACAGTACTGCATATGACATAACTTTGTCTCTCAGTGAGATAGATAATTAAGGGCAATCAACCATAAGAGAGAGGTTCCATCTGGCGCTGTGAAGTGAACTCTAGCTTAGCTTAGTTGGTAGAGCAGTGGCATGGATAGCCAAAGGTCCTGGGTTCAAATCCCAGTATCAGAGGAATTTTTCTTCTATAATATTCTCATGTAATATCCAACAGAGACAATAATCTGTGGTTCATGAATACATATGTAACCATCATGAAAGTTTCAGTTCCTGGAGCTACTTAGATGACACTTTTAGTCCATGTGCCAGACCCCCAAAATTGACTATGTCATTATAATTTGGGGGGACTGAATGAAACTTATACCACATGTTCCTGGGGTCATGTGGAGCAAAAAAGTCGGGGGGGGGGGCCCTCATGAGGAGGTAGCTTTCAAACATGGCGGCCATTCAAAATGGCGGACGACTGTGAAACTTTAAGTTCAAATATCTTGGGACTGGGTTCATCAATCTTGAATTTTATTTTTTCAAAATGTAGGTTATTCTTCTGGCTACATGTTTGTTCAACATGTATGTGGCCAAAAAACCAGTATTTATTGGTCAAAACTCTAAAAATCGAAAAAATAGATTTTTTGACATTTACGTTTTGCGGTTTATTACTCTAACCGTTGGGTATATCGAAAAAGTGTCTGAAACAAAAGTTGTAGAAACACATCTCACCTTTAAAACGGAAAAATGAAATCGAAGATCGGATCAATAGAATCCGAGATATCCATATTCAAAGCGGGCGGAGCGGGGTTGAGCGTGTTGACCGAGCGCTCGGTGCAGCCTAGCGAGAGGCGAGACTTGGCGTAAAATCCTGCGCTTTATTTATTTTCAGCCTCAGTAATTGCTTTATTACTAGATAAATTTATATTACCTACTAATGTGCACTATTTTTAACATGATTATTAAACACTTCTATTCTATTCTATTCTATTTTGTGCCCTTTAAGGCGGGGAGGCGGGGTGGGAACGCCCCTAAGCACCGCAGCCGTTACCGACTTATTGTACCTACCTCCGGGATGCCCACAGGCCGCCCCGGACCCGCAAAGCCCCCGTGAGCCCCCACGGAACTCCCCTACATCCAACAAGCCTAGTACCATGCCACGTGAGCGCCACCCCCTGCGGTACCTCCAACCGGGAGCCCCGACAGGTTCGTGACATACACCACCAACAACCTCTTGACTGCCGAAGCAGACCCGATGCCAGAAGTGGAAACGGGATGTGGATGAAAAGGGGGAAAGGTGAGATGAAGTGGAGAGTGTTGGTGGAATGAAAGGGGGAAACGGGAGAACCCCGAGAAAAACCCCTAAAGCACGGCTTCGTCCACCACGAATGACACATCCGCCGGCCCCGAGATTTGAACTCAGGACCGCAAGCATGCCAGGCTCACGCGCTACAGCGCCGGCTTATTAAACACTTACTCATAAATTCAATTAACAATATTATATCATTTATCTGGGAAATGGACATCAATAATTACCAACTCATATAATATAATGTCAAGGCTTTTATCTTCGATTTTTAAGATGAAATCGTCAAAGGAACTTCAAATAGCCGAAATAATTAAAAAAGGAAAAAAAAAGTATTACAATTTAGGTACCGGTATGTATCAGAGACTTTTAACAATACTTTCTGAAATGAACACAGGACGTAAGCAACTAAGAAATAAAAATGCCTATAAAATGCTTATAGCCTATAATATTATGAACAATCTTGAAATAAGTCTTCTTCACTAGAATCACTGTAATCAGTTATTATAATTGCACTCTTCCTCATCTGCTGTTGCTTTGGTACACCCCTTGCACCCACAGCTCTCGGTGCATCGGATTTGAGTAATAAATACAATTAACAATTATACAATTTACATGGGAAATGAACATCAATAATTACGAACTATACATCCCATAACTCTGTACTTCAAGATGAACATGTTCAAGCCACTCTACTTGATACATCTTCTTACAAGTAATGAAGCAATGTTGTCCTTTCGGATGAAATATATCGCCCTAGTGGAGCTACTTTCCGTTTTTCTTCGGACTAATCGAACATATGGGCTCTCCTTTTCTAGTTTAGTTAATTCAAGAAAGTGTTATGATAGATAATGTGAGTAGTTCACTCTATCCAGCGCAAAAATTCAAGGCAATCAAGATATTCTAGATCAGTGCCACCCTGACCTCCAAAGCCCAAGGACACTTAGAGATGAGAAAGACGTGACAACTCTCACTGACCTTCTAGACGAGTGGACAAACCCCTTCGATCCCAACCCTTAAGATATTGTGCATTTGCCTACTGTTGAATCAACAGCTTCTGATCACATTGATTCGGAAAACAAGGGCAAATAGCTTATTAAGAGTTCACGTTTCGGCTAGCTTAAGGAGAAGGGTTTCATAAACGTATTAAGAAAGTGGGTATTAAGATTAGTAGACTAAAGAAGAGCAAAAAACCAAGGTTGGAAACAAAGAAGTAATCCTCCAGTGCAATCGAAATCTATTCAGCAAAATGACCTATATTGCAGAAAACCAACAACTTGACACGATGGAAGGGTTCAGATATCCTCTGGCGCCGTTTCCATGGACTATGGCGAATGTTAATGGCCTTTGAAGAAAACCTACAAATCAGTGTTTGCCCATTTTTTTTGGAAATATACACCACCCCTGCCAGTCTGCCGGAAGAAGATTCGGCCTGCATCATTGATTGAATGGCTGTGCTTCAGTCCATCAAAGGAGAACAAAAAAGTTTTACGAATTGTCAACGAATTTTCTCAAGCAGGTTTTGAATATAGGTCGGAGGGTTGACATATATTATCCAGAGGTTTCGATCAAATCTTTGGAGCGGGAAAAAAGCGGAACAGCTGAAGGTATCAAATTTAGTGAAATCAAGGGTGGCTACAGAGTGGTTTGTTGGAGGACGCTTCTAATGAACAGTTACGGCAAAAATATAATGATAAAATTTGAAATTTGAAAACATAATTGGAAACCTAGAAATCTTCGTAGCAGTTGGTGAAATCTGCTTCATGATCATTTATATTAGGAGCAAAAATGTTCCTGAGCTGTTCTGCACTCAAGAATAAGCTGATTCCAGAATGATGATGCATGCAAGGAACGCCGCTACATCATCTGAATCATTCCTTTGCTTTTCAATCAATACAGATGTATTAGTTTTGGCTGTAGGTTTTTGCAAAGCCATAAAAAGCAAAAACTTCTGTATCGGGAAACAAACAAAACAGTTTTACCAGATAAGCAAGTCTCCCAGATAGTATCTGCCTTAGGCGAACAGCTTTTTACAGCTCTTATTGGGTATTATTGCTGGTCTGGCTGCGACACAATCAATGCTTTAACTGGCCAGGGAAAAGTTGAAGGATTTAAGCTTTTGTGCAAAAAGGAACAAAGATTTATTGAAGCGTTCAGCTAGTTATGCAAAGTTATTCATCTTAAAAATCGGAGATAAAAGCCTTGACAGTATATTATATGAGATGGTAATTATTGATGTCCATTTCCCAGATAATCGATATAATTGTTAATTGTATCTATGAGTAAGTGTTTAATAATCATGTTAAAAATAGTGCACATTAGTAGGTAATGTAAATTTATCTAGTAATAAAGCAATTACTGAGGATGAAAATAAATAAAGTGCAGGATTTTACGCCAAGTCTCGCCTCTCGCTAGGCTGCACCGAGCGCTCGGTCAACATGCTCAACCCCGCTCCGCCCGCTTTGAATCTGGATATCTCGGATTCTATTGATCCGATCTTCGATTTCATTTTTCCGTTTTAAAGGTGAGATGTGTTTCTACAACTTTTGTTTCAGACACTTTTTCGATATACCCAACGGTTAGAGTAATAAACCGCAAAACGTAATTGTCAAAAAATCTATTTTTTCGATTTTTAGAGTTTCGACCAATAAATACTGATTTTTTGGCCACATACATGTGAAACAAACATGTAGCCAGAAGAATAACCTACATTTTGAAAAAATAAAATTCAAGATTGATGAACCCAGTCCGAAGATATTTGAACTTAAAGTTTCACAGTCGTCCGCCATTTTGAATGGCCGCCATGTTTGAAAGCTACCTCCTCATGATGGCCCCCCCCCGACTTTTTTGCTCCACATGACCCCAGGAACATGTGGTATAAGTTTCATTCAGTCCCCCCAAATTATAATGGCCGATGGGTCTGGCACATGGACTATTTCTCCTGCTACTTAATTGTAGAGATTACTGAACAATAGGAATCCCTCATTAAAGGCCTAGAAGCTACACTTCTGTAGACTGCTTTTTTCGAGGTTGTCCAGTCGAGAGCCATGTATCGTGCTGTTATTGTACAGCATATGTCATTTTTTTCCGGCCGAAGTGTAAAAATGGCCAACGGTGCCACATCAGAAGAATGTATACTCTCCAAATGCATTGACTCTGGGATCAGCGAACAATAACCGACCCTCATTAGGAGGGCACACATTGTAAAACATTCCTCAAAGACATCCTTTTACTCGAGCAGTGGAGTGAGGCTTATGTTTTGGAATAAACTTTATAGTAGATGTGTATTAAGCAGAAGACTATGTGCGGGTTGTAGTCTCATAGAAAATTATTGTGTTAACTCCTAGTTCAGCTCTATAAGGCAAGTAAAATCCAAGGATTATCAAAACTAGAGTTTGGATTTTTTTAACTTGTTACAAAAACGGCCTTATTCCCTTAGCTATAAAAACTATAAAACTTTATAAACTATAACTTTTATAAAAGTTATCTGGGTCGATATCATAACTTCATTCTTCATAAGATAAAACACAACACATTAAACGGATTGATGTCAGCAAATTAATGTACTTGTAATGCTCATTCTTTTTTAAATAAATAAATAATAAATTAATTAAAACAATGGTGTCACAGTATTAAAAGTCGCAATTCATGTTCGTTCATGTTCGTTGGATCCAGTTCTTCTGTGTTGGACTCCAGATGCAGGGGCGTATCCAAGATTTATTTTCGGGAGGGGCTGTGATAATCCTAACTTTACTGTCACTAAGGTTCAGAAGTTGATGATCTAAAAACGCCTAAAAATGACCTATAAATTACCTTAAATTTATGAAAATATGACATGAATAATTTAAAATATGACAGTATTTCTAAATATACTCGTATATCTAAAAAAGGGAATATACAGTAGCATATTAATATAATAATAAACAAAGGACAATATTTTAAGTATGTTATTTGACTACTTTAATATTATGTTCACTATATTAATGAATTACGAGATTGCTTTGTGTACAATGGTGGAAAAGTGAAGACAAAATAGGAAAAAATGTAACGAACGAATGAAAATTTCCTAAAAATGAATGGTAGAAAATAAAATGCAAAATATGAGTAAGGTATTATTGTTCGTTTTGACGGAAGACGAACTTATACTACATCCTGCATTGTCTGTGATGTCTCAGAAAAGAGATGACATATCATCAACCTCTGAGCCCTAATTATCACACACAATTATACTGAACACGTTAGAATAACGCATTTCATCTTTTATAAGTCAAAATGTGCAATTGAACTGTCTACTTTCTGAGAAATTAAAGTGCCCTTATGTGCAACATATTAGCATGACTTAAGGGTATATGTACAGTCGGTCAATTAAAAAACGTCGGGACTCGTATGCTGTTAAAATTAAAGTTTTGACGCATTAGTTCACAAGTTTCCTATAAAAAACACAAAATACAGGTCATTTTCGGAACATATGAGGCCATGCGGCAGGAGGGAAAATATGAACAAGGAGGGAAAAAATGAAAATCGCGGAAAGCGCAACACACGATAAGTCAATTGAATTCATTGTCATAATTCATTTTGCTTTGTGTCATCGCCACATACAAATGCTAACGTGAGAGAAAGTGTAGTTAGGGCTGTAATTGACCTGCATTTTTCGGTCTCTGAAGCAGCGAGAAGGTTCCATATTTATGAAAGAGCAGCTCAGAGGAGGGAACTTGACTATAATGCGACCGGAAGTTTTCATAGCAAACGTTGATCTGGCCGGACGCGTGTTTCGATGCTAAGATTGGTTGCAGAAGTTGAGCGCAAGTTATTGATTTTGCACTAGAAGTACCGGTATTATAAAATGAAATCTTAAAAAAATTCTCCTTGAATAAACATATTCCTCGCGAATCTATTAATTATTAATATTATAAAAATTTGCAACCAAGAATATGGCGGATTTGAGGCATATAGCCACAGCCTTCTATACATGTTTGTTTTGGAACAAAACTGACTAAATAATCAAGAAAATACGTGGATAGACAAGAGGCGTGTGTGAACCTAACCTTAAGTCTTCCTGTACATGCGCATATGCTCGTTCGTGATACTTAATCAAATACCGCCCGACGTTTTTTATTTGACCGACTGTACAGTCGGTCAAATAAAAAACGTCGGGCGGTATTTGATTAAGTATCACGAACGAGCATATGCGCATGTACAGGAAGACTTAAGGTTAGGTTCACACACGCCTCTTGTCTCTCCATGTATTTTCTTGATTATTTAGTCAGTTTGGTTCCAAAACGAACATGTATAGAAGGCTGTGGCTATATGCCTCAAATCCGCCATATTCTTGGTTGCAAATTTTTATAATATTAATAATTAATAGATTCGCGAGGAATATGTTTATTCAAGGAGCATTTTTTAAAGATTTTATTTTATAAAACCGGTACTTCTAGTGCAAATTCAATTACTTACGTTCAACTTCTGCCACCAATATAATAGCATCGAAATACGCCGGCCAGATCCACGATTCCTATGAAAACTTCCGGTCGCATTATAGTGAAGTACCCACCTCTTTAAGAAATATGGAACCTTCTCGCTGCTTCAGAGGCCGAAAAATGCAGGTCAATTACAACCCTAACTACACTTTCTCTCACTTTAGCATTTGTATGTGGTGATGACACAAAGCAAAATGAATTATGACAATACATTAAGTTGAATATCGTGCATTGCGCTTTCCGCGTTTTTCATTTTTCCCTAGGTGTTCATTTTTTCCCTCCTGTCGCATGGCCTCATATGTTCCGAAAATGACTTGTATTTTATGTTTTTTATAGGAAACTTGTGAACTAATGCGTTAAAACTTTAATTTTAACTGCATACGAGTCCCGACGTTTTTTATTTGACCGACTGTACGTGCATTATTTTGAAATTTATGTTTTTTTGTTTATAGCACTAAAAATTGTGCTGAATTTTCTGCATCCATTGATATATAGTTTATATAGGTTTAGAAATTATTTGTGGCATTTAAATGGACATTTAAACATGTTTACATGCTCTGAGCTACGCCCTTAGAAAGGTCAAATGAGAAATTCACTATTAACTTAAAAATGAATTTCCCGGTAACTCTTATTTTACACACATATTGTTAGGTAGCTCCACAACCATTAGAGATAGAAGGCTGAAATTTTTTACACTAATTTTACAGGCATATATTCATAAAGTAGACTACAATGATGCCCATAGGTATAAAATTAAAGAAAATGTGTAATGAAATATTGATCAAATGTCAAGATATTTTATATGCTATATATAAAAATTAATTGCATTAAAAATAATAACTTTAGCTGTATAAAAGTCGTCTACTTTGTAGAAAAATATGTTCATTATATGCATTAGAAAAATAAAAGGCGTCAGAGAAACCAGAAAAATGTTATGCCTATAAGGAAGTGAAAAGTGCAACTGAATTAATTTTTTTCATGCTCCTATAAAACGTGTAATTTAAAATAAACTTGGTCAATTTTTTATACTTTTATCTGCTAGTTATGTTCTAGTAACTTGTTCTTGTTATAGGATCCTGTAATTTTTGTCCACTTCTGAGTTCATTTTCTTGTAAAATTTTAATATTTTAGAACCTGCATTTTTTTTTTATCTTTTTGTGGTTGTTCACGTATATATACCCTAAACGTTTCGGGGGGGGCTGCAGCCCCCTCAGCCCCCCCCCTGAATACGCCCCTGTCCAGATGTGTAAGAGTATGCATTTCGGCACTTATACGCCATCTTCGGTTCTGATCGAGGAGTTCCCAAGATAATCATCACTGTCTCACAACATATTACAGTTTCATCACTGTAATATGTAATATCATTATATATTGAATTATGTCATGATATTTATTCACTCTGTTCAGTGTTTTACAGTTATTTTATAATTATTTCAATCTAAAATGCTTTTAAAATAAAATTATTTATTAACATATAAAAATTTAATATTTATTTATTTATTGTTTAAAATTAATTACTAAAATTATTTATCACTAGGACAAGGCATTTAATGACTGTAAAATAGTAAAAAAAAATGGAAAATAAAAAATGCATTTATGACCTAAAAATAGTGAAAAAAATTACAACATTCTTTAAAAAAATGACCAATAAATTTGCCATTATTCCTTAAATAATAATTAGTTTTTTTTTAATCAATGGATTGCTAAAAGCAATTTAATGGATGGCAGTGCGTTATGTAAGAATTTAAATATAATTTAACACACTTATTTTATTACTAAAGAAGTAAGTTACTGGTTGCAAGTGTATACTATGTGCATCAGTTTTTCATAATAGTTGTGCCAAATTGTGTAATAACATTAAATTTATCAGTGATGAAACTGTAATATGTTGTGAAGTGGACAAAGAGTTAAGTTTTTCAGACCTGTTTGAAACGTTGAACAACAAGACAGATTACAATGTTCTTAAATATATTATTCAGCAGAAGGATGATCTTATAAAAGAACTTAGAGATAAAATAGTCCTCCTTTATGACAAAGTGACATTACTTGAACATATTGCAAATCTCAAAGCAAGTACGATAAGCATCGACACGCCTACTGATGTGGCTAAAAATAGTGCAATAAGCATCGACACGCCTACTGTTGTGGCCAAGAATAAGAATATTAACTCTGTTGATGGAGAAATGTTGAGAAATCAGACAGCTAGCAACTCAAACGAGGTAATAATTACCTCGGAAGAAGGTTTGTCGGATGATCCACATTCCTCAGGTAATCAAGAAACTGGTAATGCCCAGAAGATCTCAAATAGGCCTTTGTATAGTGAAACTGTAAAGAAAATTCCCCTTGTAACCCCAAGTGATTCTAAAACTGTTCTTGGAAATGACAAGAAAGACACTAAACAGTTTAACAGTGAATGGCAAGTCGTACGACGTAAGACGAAAGTTGTTAGGAATAACAAGACTTCTAGTGCCATAAAGAGCGTACGGGTCATTCCATGTCAAGTGAACCAATTTTTTGTCAATTTTGAACATGACCATCTCCGATTTTAGTCATACTTGGTTGTCATGAAGTACCACCTGAGATATGTTAAAGTGCAAAATATCAGATTTTTATGTGTTGTAGTTTTCCAGTTATACCCTTCTGAAATATGGAAAAAAACCAAATTTTCTGCATAAGTGCAATCACAAAATGACGCATAAATCAAGCTGGAATTGACATAGATGAGTGGGAAAAGTACCAAAATGTAGCTTATATTATGAGCTTTAATTTGATATGTCACACGAGTACTTTCGAAAAAAAAATATTTTCAAGGTTACCCCCAAAAAATTTGAAAACTGAATTTTTCAAAAACCTATATTTTGAAAATTTTGAAAAAAATCTCACAGAAACATACATATTTCAGCATCATGTCCTACAAGTTTTGTTATGGGATCGAAATGGGATCATATTTTTTTACATTTATAACAAATACTATGCACGCTGGGTAAGAATATATGGCACCGTAATCTTGCACTTAATTCTAAAATTTCATTACAATCAAAAAGAAAAACTTACAGAAAACATGTTACCTTCCCTTCTTCAATGACAAAAACGTGAATTTATTGTCTACAGTAATTTTCTAGAGCCATGGTTGCCGCATCCATCTCTTCCTTCGAGAGGTAATAACTACGGCCAGTGGGACATGTAGGTTGCACAAGGGTGAGGATCTGAGAGAGAGGCACAGTCAGTTTATTTGGACAGTCACTTTTGAAAGTAAATGATGGAGAAGGACCTGCAGGGTGCAGAAACATCAGTTCCACTATCTGTGCTGTCTCATTTTTGTCCACAACTACACCAAGCCACCAATGATTGTTGTTCTCACATGTAACATATCCTTTTACTTCTGCTAGCTTCAGCCTCTGTTGCACACGTGGTCCTAACACTGAAAAAGTGGATGACTGTTCACTTCTTGAAAATACCTTTGTCAACAACACTTTATCTGACAATGGGATGAAACTGTGGAACTTCTGTGTGCCTGGTATTGCTTTTGTAGACAGAAATCTGTCTGCAAGTATTTTTTCCTCTTTGTTGTATTGTGCTTCATTGAAGAAGAAGAACTGCATGGAGTCGATGTTTTCCTCACTCCATGTAAACAGCTGTGCTGGTGTCATGATTTGATGCTCGTATGGCCGCTGTAGGCTTGCCTTTCCTGCAAGTCTTTTCACAGTACCACCCAGACCGTCACATACTCCTTTCCCATGGGCTGTTGCATAGAAATGCCACTCTGCCTCAATTCCAAAATCATGAACATGGTGGCATAAGTTTGAAAAGTTTTTTCTGTTTTTAAATTGCGCAGCTGCACCATCTGAGAAGTAGTAAATTTTTTTCAAATCTCTAATTACTTCCAACTTCAAATGAGAGATAAGCCTTTTTTGGAATAAATGAACAGCAGTGGTGTCATGCTGTAGACATTCAGAGATACATACAATACTTTTGTAGTGTATATTATGATCATTGTAGTAGACTGCTATAGGAAAAATAGTTGCTTGATCATTGTTCCAATGAAAAGACTGGGCTTCATCCTGTAGTACAAACGAATAATTTTCTGCAAAGTCCATACATACCACAGCTTCATTTACTCCAATATTCTGCTTCAAGTGATTATAATATTCTGCCTGTCTTCTTGCAATAAAAGAATGTCTCTTCAAAATCAACAACTGTTCACACAAAGTTTCTATAAACTCATCTGCAGTTTTGATGAAGGTTACTAAATTACATCTGTCAACAGAAACCCACTGCTTGTATGTAATGTTGTCCACCAGTTCATTATCTAGCAGCAACTGTAACTCATCTTTCAAATTATCTACACCTGGACATGAAGGACATTCATTAAGGTGGCATGCTGTGCCTGGCTCTTCACACATTAACTTCGCTAAACAGGAATTATAATTACTTATATCTGTGCCATCATTCAGTGTAATTTGTTTGGATTTCAACACTTGTAGCATTAATTTAACATTCTGATGCACTGTACAAACGCATACTGTGTGGGTACCACTTCCTCCAGCCAAGACGCAATGTTTAGGTCGTAAATCAGCAAATTTCGAAAATCCAATCTTATCAGTAGGATTTTTGTTTTTGAACAGCTCGTACACTTCCTTCAAGTTGCCCATCACTAGCCTCTTCTGTACATGAATTCTACTACTGTCACCCGTTTTCACAGAAACAAGGTCTTTTTTTCCAGGCATAAGACGGCTGACATCATCACTGTTGTAGAACCCTATTACCTTCTCAATCACAGATTCATTTAAAACCTTTCCTGGTTTAGGATTTGGTGTTGCCAGAATACCCTTCGCTTTCACCAATGATTTAGCTTTTCTTGCCATTCTGTTGCTAACCTGAAATTCATTTTGTATTTCACTGCATGACCAGTTTTTAGGTAGTACTGTTAAAATTTGCAATTTTTCACTAACACTTATATTTTCTTCTTGAAACTTTTCTTTTAGCTGACAAATGACTTCACATGATTCTGATTTATGGTCAACAGTTTTCTCTGTATTTGTACTTGCTGCTGTTAGTACCTTTTCTGTCAAACATTTTTTTATTTTACTGTATTTTTTATCACAGTATGATTTCATTTGCAACTTCCTCTTAGCAACAGGTGACTCCTCTAGAGAGCTTAGAGACTTATTAAGGTACTCTAAGGTAACATCTAAAGCTACAAATGATTCATCAACATTAGTAGGCCTAGTGGTATTGGCTACTGGTACTAAACAGTCATCTGTTGTATCTGTAACCTGTTTCTGCTTTGATAGTTCTTTCCTACAACTGTCACAAATTTTCATACCTACCACAATGGTGTCAAACATGTCACACATCCAGTCAGTAACAGGCCTCACACTTCTTTTCACACCCTGATGTCTGTCTTTCTTGAAAGGGTTGCAGCAGAAAATCTTTGCTGTTTCACTTACTTTTTCAGCCATACTGGGGAAATACACAATGCCTATTTTAATCACTGAACCCACTACTTTACATGCAGCAATACAGTCTTTGTACAGCCTTTGAAGAAAGGAAGCACACTGCATGAGAGTCAAGGCACAACTGAAGCCAGGTCCAACAGGTTACAACTTGCATTCCCTGGCTGACTCACATGCTTGCAGACTGTGTTTACTCATACCCATTTGACCACTTGCACAAGTTGGTATATGCATGTTGGTAAACAACTCCCTGGACAAAGGAATGGATTTTAGAATTAAGTGCAATATTCCTGTGTCATATATTCTTACCCAGCGTGCATAGTATTTGTTATAAATGTAAAAAAATATGATCCCATTGCGATCCCTTATCAAAACTTGTAGGACATGATGCTGAAATATGTATGTTTCTATGAGAATTGTTTCAAAATTTTCAAAATATAGGTTTTTGAAAAATTCAGTTTTCAAATTTTTTTTGGGTAACCTTGAAAATATTTTTTTTCGAAAGTAGTCGTGTGACGTATCAAATTAAAGCTCATAATATAAGCTACATTTTGATACTTTTCCCACTCATCTATGTCAATTCCAGCTTGATTTATGCGTCATTTTGTGATTGCACTTATGCAGAATATTTGGTTTTTTTCCATATTTCAGAAGGGTATAACTGGAAAACTACAACACATAAAAATCTGATATTTTGTACTTCAACATATCTCAGGTGGTACTTCATGACAACCAAGTATGACTAAAATCGGAGGTGGTCACGTTTTTCCATTGGTTCACTTGACATGGAATGACCCGTACCCAAGTTTGTGGATCTACACGTGTATAGGCTGCACCCAGAAACTACAGTTGATGATATGAAGAACTTTCTGATACCAAGTTTTCCAGAAATTGTGTGTGAACAGTTAACCGGAAGAAACTCACACCTATACTCATCGTTTAAGGTTTCTGTGTATGAGAGTAACTTTAAGGAAGCCATGGATGCATCCCTTTGGCCTGAGGGCACGTGTATTGGGAAGTTTTTTCGTGCACGCGAAAAGATTCCTCCACAGGGTTAATTTATAATCCGGGCCTATTATTGCTGAATGTTCAAGGTCTTACTGAGAGTAAAATGAACGAGATAGAAATTGAATATTTAAACAATTACGACAGCTTAAAATATTTGTGTTTTACAGAAATATGGGCTAATATGTATTCCATTCATTCTCTTATATTTAAAAGTTTTAATTTGACAAGCTTCTATTGTCGTAATAGATATATACATGGGGGAGTAGGCTTGTGGTGTAAAGTGGGGGTAGATGCCTGTAACATAAATCTTAATGAATTTTGTTTCGAAAAGGATTTCGAAATATGTGGACTGAAAACCAAGGTAAACAACTCTATGTTTGTAATCCTATGTTGTTACCGTTCACCCTCAGGTAATATTAATGTATTTTTAAAGGGTATTTATAATGTTTTAAACTTTGTGTACTCTTCCAATCTCAATTTAATCTTATGTGGAGATTTTAATATTGATTGTTATAGCTCTTCCAGTATTTTTTTAGATTTTAGTAATTTATTGTCTGTATTTGGATTGGAGCATAAAGTCAAGTGGCCCACACGTGTTTACGGTTCATCGGTCACGACACTTGATAATATTTTCATGAACAGTCTTGTTCAAGTTACTTGCTGTGTGTTTGACAATACGCTTTCCGATCATCGTACTGTTTTATTGGAATTTGACAATGAAATTAAAATTAATGAATGTTACTCTTATATCAAGAGGATTTTTAATTCTTACAATACTGAATGCTTCTTATCTATGCTATCGTACGAGGATTGGATAGGTGTGTATGATTGCTATGATTTTAATGAGAAGTTTAGATATTTCTATCAGACACTGTTGTTATACTTTAACGTCTGTTTCCCATTAGTTAAATTTAAATATAGAAAGAATAATAAATCGTGGGTAAACAGTGAAATCAATTGCTCAAGTTCACGTTTGAAAGATATGTATTTTTTGTGTAAACTTTATCCTGAGCTTAATGATAGGTATAAGGAATCTAAGCGTAATCATAAAAGACTTGTAAAGGAAACAAAAAAGAGATATTATGAAAGTATTTTAAATGATGCAACTAACAAAGGCAAGATGGCATGGAAAATTATTCATCAACTTACAAAACCCGACGAGGAACATGTTAACATAACGCTCAAAAATGAACTTGGTATAATTGACGATCCTCAGGAAGTAGTTGATTCTTTTAATGTATTTTTTAAAGAAGCTCCAGAGAAAATAATTTCAAATTTAGATCACTCAAACCATAATTCAACAACTAATCATATTAAACAAGTTACTCAGTCTATTTACTTGCACGAATTTACAGAATGTGAGGTACTGGATATCATAAATAAGAAACTAAAACATAAGATGTCTTCTGGCCCTGATGATTTTCCTGCCAGGCTTCTAATTGAATGTAAAAATATCATTCTAAAGCCTCTTACTTACCTTATAAATGAATCGTTTCGCTGTGGTGTCTTTCCAAGTGAACTGAAGTTAAATAAAATTATTCCTGTATTTAAAAAGCATGATAAAAACAATGTGGAAAATTATAGGCCTATAGCCATGTGTAATAGTCTAGCTAAAATTTTTGAATATTGTATGTTGGCAGGCTTCTCAAGTTTATCGACAGACATGATATTTTGGATGTAAATCAACATGGGTTTAGACCATCAAAATCAACAAGTACAGCAATTTATTCTGTCTTTAATAAGGTTTTATTATCACTAGATGCGGGTAGGTGTCCTGTTGGGATCTTTTGTGATCTTAGCAGGGCATTTGACTGTGTTAATCATAGTATACTTCTCTCTAAACTTGAGAAATCTGGCATTCGTGGCGTTGTTTTGGACTGGTTTTCTTCATACCTAAGTAACAGGCTTCAGTATGTTGAAGTGATGTATAAGATTAATAATTGTAAGAGGCTGTACAAATCAAACTCTCTGGATGTCAAAGTAGGTGTTCCCCAGGGATCTATTCTGGGACCCATTCTATTTCTATTTTATGTTAATGACTTGCCTAATCACTTGAAAGATTATTTTATTACGATGTATGCCGATGACACAACGGTTGTTGTTGATGCTCAGAATGCTCAAGGGTTACAGACAGACTGTAATGCACTGCTTGATAATCTCCAGAAATGGTTTAATATTAATATGTTATATTTAAACATAAATAAAACTTGTTATATGAAATTTCACAACATACAAAACAAATCAATAAATAATTTAAATTTAAGCATTAATAATCATGACGTTCTTAGTGTTCAGGCAACTAAATTTCTGGGAATAACATTTGATGAACATTTGAACTGGCGCCCACACTGTTTAGAACTTGTCCGTACTTTACATTCTGTCTGTTATCAAGTTAGAATTTTAAGATACTATGTTAGTAGCAATATGATTTTATCTTTTTACTTTGCTCAAGCCGAGTCAAGGCTAACATATGGTATCTGTTACTGGGGTTCATCTACTATGTTGAATGATGTTTTTATTGCACAGAAGCGAATTGTCAGATGCATGGCGGGTATTGACAATCGTACCTCATGTAGAGACTATTTCATACATTTTAGGATACTTACAGTCTATGGGTTGTACGTCTTCAAACTATTAGAATTTGTCCACATTCATAGAAATGAATTTAGTTGCAATAGTGATTTTCATTCCTACAATACTCGAAATAGAAATAAGTTTAGTATTCCTCAACATAATTTAAACAGTTTCAACAAATCCATCATGGTGTATGGTTTGAAGATGTACAATAATCTGCCTGTTAGCATTAGAGTCATTAATGACCTGAAAGTTTTTAAAAGACGTGTCAGAAAGATTTTAATTCAATTGTGTCCATACAGTATTAATGAAGTAAATGTGGGTAATGTATGATTTATATTTAATCTTAGATATAGTGACAAGTCTTATGGCTTTATGCTCAAACAGACGATTATTATTATTATTATTATTATTATTATACTACTTGGTCACCCTTGACGGAAAAGAAATTCTTTCTGAACTGGCATGCTCCTCAAATTACCCCTAGAAAATATGTGGCATAAAAAAAAAAGAATCCTCTAATACTACAAGTCAAACTGCTATGGTGTTTACAATAAAACTGAATTTAAATGAACTATGAACACTTGGAGATTCTGAAACAAAAAAAGATTGTCTGTTGTCAGAAAGTAACGATTTGTATATGGAAATCTCTTCTCTATCTTCACTGAAAAAATGACGTAAAAATTGCAAAAAAATGACGTATCTCTTGAAAATGACGAAAAAATGCAAAAACAAACTGCCCTTATTTAATCAATTATCTCATCATACACATTTATATATATTCGAGTTATCTTTTATCTGTCATATAAAAAAGATGCATAATCATCAAATGCCTTGCCCTATTTATCACATTTGTTAAATAGTTTGTCATAGATTTCTAAGCCATTCGTGGCATTACCTATGATAAACTAAGTACATTTCTGAACAGTGATTTCCTAAGAAAGTGTCTCCAAATACGTTGATTTTTACTGATATTTTACTGATATTTTATTGATATTTTACTGATATTAACTGATATTTTATGAAGAAGTTAGAAACTATTAAACATTTTAAATTCACTTAAATTTGTTGACTAAATTAACATTACGCTAAATCTTAAAATTTCATAATTTGCAAGATATCTCCAGTCTATAATTTTGTTGAAGACAAAACTATGCTTCTGTATTTTCTGAGACACTTCAGTGACTTCCCTTCCAGAAAATTAATTTTTTCTTCTCCTAATTGGCAGCGTGTAATTCTTGCTTGTCTAAGAGGGATTGGATGTTGTGCTTCATAGGAATTACAAAAAGAGGAACGGGAAGGAAAACATGATTCGATACTGTCAATGTCTTGTTTTTATTTTATTTGTTAAAACTTGTGTGGAAATTGAAGAAGAGGATTACTTGCAAACAAGATGAAATGACTTAAGCTGCTTTGCTACATTCCACCTGGTTGCCGCCATTTCTTTGTATTTTAATGCCAACATAGAAATTCTAAGTTGTAAAATATTATGGCTATTTTCAGATCTTCATTCTTAGTTCGTGCCCGTCCTTCAAGATTCAATTTAATTTTCAATCGCAAAAGGGGAAAAGTGCTTCTGTGTCGGCCACTTAATACGATAACAATTTTACGTAGATTAGTCTCGGCAAGGTAGCATGTTATGCATAATTTCTCCAGTTTCTGAATTGCATCGTTTTAATACATTACGTTAGTTAAAAATTCATTTTTTTCGACCATACTATAATGGGCTTATTACGTGTGACTAAGAGTATCATGACACTCATTTCGATATTGTTTTGTAGTTCGAAATTGGCGTGTTATCGATTATTATCGACACGGAACGTTCTTGAGATCTTGAGAGTAGCAGCTGAAATCTCCGTAATAAATGGCCTGTATTTAAAGTAATATCAATTCCCTTTGTGTTAATTTTAATATCATACTAAATTGAATTTATTACATGCTGTAAAAATCCGTTGGTTTAAAGAAAACAGGAAAAGGAATCTTCGATTTGTGGATTGATTTCTGGGGAAGTCAATATCTTCTACTTTTATTTAATGAACCCCAGAAGGTGTTGAGGGTGTTGCATCAACTCAAATGTTGGTTTATTCTCGTATTTTGCATATTACTTACATACTTTCTCCTTTTCATGTTAATTTTGCCTCATAACAAGAATTACATGATTGATTGAGCATAATATGATATGAAATTTGAGGTTTTCCTGGCGAACCAAATGTAGAAATTCTTCTCGGATATGCAGCCGGGTGCATTATGTGGTTACCATTTTAATAATGACAGTGACGATGGTAATATATTGACAATAGCCTAAGAAATGATAAACATAAGAGCATAATTAATGCAAATGTTTTTTATTGATTTCAGGTAAGTTGACAACAAAACGGATGTGATGACATGCGGCTCTCTCATAAGGTAACTCGTGATTTATCAATTCGTCTGTATGGAAATATAGGAATGCCGAAAGTTCAGGGTGTTTATTGTAGAACACTTTTCAAGTTTAGGATTTAACGATGTTGTAATTTGTTTTGTAGGCAACACTTTGTTAGGTTTCATGAGACTGACTGGAAACGTGGACTTTTAGCTAAGGGATCTGGTGAATATCTTGTAGAGTAATTTTTAAAAATTAATTTGAGTAGCTATCAGGTTGCTTTGTGTAAGTATATGCTACATGTACAAACCATCTGTCACCCGTCGCTAGGAGTGATGGGTAGTCAGACAGGCGCACGGTCCAGGCTTGCCAATTCTACAGTACTGTCACATACACATCTTATAGGATATTATTAATACTATCATAGCAAATCATGTTGTTAGTCGTTTTAAATAATCATAAGTAACGATCAAATTTTACAGTGAGTAAAAATGTTCAATTTTTGGTACCATGATTTGGGTAGATTTCTGTGCTAGTTCACATAAAAAATACAATTTGGTGTTATTTCGCATTAAAACAAAATAGAATTGTAGCTCAAATGATAGGAAATCACACAATCACAAATCATAAAGGGGATTTTAGGATTTTTATTATGTACATTTTAATAGTTCTTACCAGTTAAGTATTAGCACTTGCATGTAGAGTAAATAAACTGGTGTAATACAATCTCCCTTATGGTACATAACAATTCCATTAAAGCAGAAGAAGTATAAAATTAATAGAGAACTGTTTTATGTTAAAATATAAGGTATATTATCACGATGCTACGGTTATCATTTACGGAAACCAGTTGTTCAGTAAAATTTTTCTCAATATGTTTAAACACAAAAATTCATAATTCGGCTGAATTCTGCTCTGAAAGGGCTAATAAGCTTTTTTAGGTTCCTTTCACTTCATCACATGACTATAGCCTACCACTTGCGTCCCTGCTATTTACATTTACATTTACTTGCCTTTTTGGATATTTATTAGTATTAATGTGCACATATCTTTATGCGACAATCTATCAATTAAATATTTTTATAATAACTATCCTAAAACTCGAGATCTCATTTGAAGGAAATTCAAGAAATAAAAAATTTCGCAAAAAGAAAATTAACGCTTTTTATGACGTCAGATATCGATATAAATACATTAAATAAAAATGCATTAATTTATTAGAATAATAGAAAGGAAATTTGAAAAGAAACATGAAAATAAATGTTTTACCTCATTAATAATTTTAGTTATATTATTGATATATTTATTATTGGGAATAGGATTAGGGTATTTTGTTGAATTAGTAGCGTCATTTACCGGAACAGTGGATTGATTCCGATCAATCCCTTTGCCGTTTATTGGGGATTTCCTAGATTTTTTCATATATTTTTGTCTAGTTTCGTGTTTAATATTGCTTATTTCTCATTCGCATATCATATTCTCTTGGTGTCATTATGAATCAGTTAAATTGTAACTACTTCAAGTGCACTTTTTAAAGCTGGATATTAAAATTCTGTATTGACTCCTTTGATTCTAATACAGAAGAGAATTATAAAAATTTGTTTAAAAAAGTCTTTAGAATATCCAACAGAATTGATATTCCCTGAATTTAATGTTAAGACTGTAGAACAAATTTATAAGCTCGCACTTTAAAAATATTTTCAAAAATACCGCAACGTACATGTATCGGATTCTCATAACTACAATACTAGAAGAAATAAAACATTGCCTTTAATAGAACGAAAATACTTCACCTCTTCTGGCTCTAAACATAGCATTTATTATGGTCCAACACTCTATAACTCTATAATTAGGTCACATCCAGAAATAGTACATATGAACAACAAAAAATCCAATAAGTTTATCAAAAATCTTATTTCATAGTTCAAAAGTTATTTCACTCAGTACTCAGTAGAAAATTAAGGAACGATTTTATTTGTAATAACTCAGGGTTTCAATTTTGTTCCTACTATTTTTCATTTTTTCTTTTTAATTTTTATGTTTTTTCTTTTTTTAATATTATTTTTTTAGGTATTGATTTAATTATATTTTCTTTATGTATCTGTAATTTGTATTTTGTAATGTAAATGGCTGAACTGTGCCCGAGCACGATCGCTTGCTCATTCGGGTGGTCTTGTTTTGTATAAATATTTAAATAAATAAAATTTAAATAAATTTAAAAAATAAGAAAAAAATCAAGGGACATTTATATTATTTCAATTTGCAAACAAAAACATAATAATATTTTTTTCAATTGTGATTATGAACTGACAACTTAATTACTTCTTAATCTGCAAATTTTTGCAGCTTTAAATTAAAATAACATTTCAATCAAGTTTTTGTACATATGGTAAATCGATATTGACGATTGACTTCTGTTTCGGTAGCCTGATGATACACGTGCTAGCTAGAATGAGTTTGTCAGCCCTCGAATGAGATCCGGGAAAGGTTGAACAGTCGTCACATGAATCAAGGTGCTTTACCGGGAGAAGTGGAAGTGGTTATTTGCCTCGAGGTCGCGGCTCTCAACTGGTTTCACTTCGAGCACTGGACAATGTACAAATGATTAATCCCCTTAAAAAATGGCACTTTCTTCCCCCACTTATTTTTCTTGCAACATTTGGAAAAATCTAGAAACTTGTTTTTCCTTGCCTAGAATATATAGCTTAAAGTCTATAGTCTGTTTATTTTTTCACTTATGAGAATAGACCACATGTGCACGCGATGAATTAAATAGTGTCCGAAGCAATAAAATGTTTTGTATAAGTTGTATTAATATTCTAAGCAAGTAGGAGTTATTGAAATGTATTGCTGTAATATTTCACTGGTTGGCAGTAGTAAGTCGGCCTGTCGATTAGTGTTAGACATCATGCATTTATCTGTTTATTCTAACGTGAACTTGAGTTAGTCATTTCAGTACTTGTGTAACAACCAGTTTGCCTACCTACGGAGTTATGAATTTTAGTTTGAGATTTATGATTTATGGCGTAATTGATTTTTTTTAAATATCGTAATCAAGCGTAATTTTTTTGGTGAATTAAGATACATATTACTGTCCATATTGTCCATATTTGACTTTCATTATTTAAATTTACACATTTAAGGAAAACGTATTTAATTTTAGATATGGGGTGCAAACAAGGGCGATCCAGGATTTCGTTAAGGGGGGGGCGCACCGTGTGATTTAGGAAGAGAGGGGTACAGTCTTCCCCCGGAAACATTACAGTACAATAGTAGTAAAAATATGTCAGAATAATCGTGAATTAAAACATCGTCCTAGGTTTCTTACTGACATTAAAACAATTCTTAACTTAAGCAAAAGAAGAAACACTTTTGCATGAGTGGATAAAATAGCTTTCTATAAGCATTTTTACTTTTAAATTATGAAGTCCAGTTTTCGGTATTTTTGTCGAGCAGATCTATTTATAACACATGGAAATCTGTGTGGACATTCATACATTATTTACTATACTTGATCCAATTTTACTTACACTTATATTTGAGATTTTAGATTTATTTCTTCACAGTCTGCATTTTTATTACTTCCCCGCCCCCTCTGGATTTGCCCCTGAGTGCAGATTTTAACAGTTTATTTCTTCGGTAGCAACAAACAAAAAATTTCAATAAGATATTTGTTCCAAGTGACTACTTTCTGTAGAAAAAAATGTTCCTAAACATTAACCGTGCTTCACTTGATAAATATTTTCCATTTGTTTTAATTTTTTTCATATCAACAGAGGAAAAAATATTGAATAAATTTTTCCTTTCCGATTTTTAATAAATTTGGCAGTTTTTTCATTAAAATCCGCTAAGAAATTACGTAGACCTCACAATCGGGATATATCAACTTCGAAGCGAATATCTTTGTACCGTATAGTAGGCCTACTTTTTCTCTGTAGGACGCATGACAGAGATCAGTGCCACTCGGAACAATAAATCTAATCACAAAACGCAAAATGGGTTGTATATATATTATTTTAATAATATCTACTACCCTCTTCAATTTGCATAGTAATAGCCATTCCTCTGTGTATTTCAACAGGTTTATTTCTAATACTGCGTACAAGTTTTTACAGCTTTGTTCCAGTATATTTTTGACGTATGTTAACTGTAATGGTTTACCGACATTTCGTCTGCTTACCTGTAAATCTATTTGCTATGCAGTATCTTCCAAACGCGTCCAATTTTCTTCCAGTTTGGCATTGTTTTTGAAGTCGCTAAAACTATGTACGTACAAGGATTTTTAAATTTATTATATAGAATCCATTTCAAAATGAAGAGCAGATAGATTTTTTCTCGAGGTCTACTGTTCGCACATACCGGTAATGGTAACCTACTGTTTGCCAACAGAGAGTAAGACCATGGTAGGAATGTGTGAACTGGTACCCGTGCGAGAAGGACAGAGGAAGTGTGTGACAGAGAAAACATACTACAGAATAATCATTAAAAAAACATGTTCCCGCTGCGTGTGGAACTTTCAGTGTGACACCAGATTTTGACCAGATGTTTTTGTATGTGCTCTAAACTGAAACCTGTGAGCTGAGCTGTCCCGTGTATACCATAAACAGATTAGGCCCCTGTAAAAACAGGATTTTTTCCCCTGTGCCTCATTCCCCGGAGACTTTCTTTGCTGTGGAGGACAGTACTCTCAGTTTGATGTTTGGAGTGTTAATTAAGCATGGTTCTACAGTGCCATCAAGAGGTCACTCCGCAGTGCTTGTGTAGACAAGAATCCGCTGAGAAACGGAATTCAGTTGGCTGCAGTGGCCTATGGCTATAATGTCCTATACAATCATGTAAGAAATCAAAGAAACTTAAAACTCACCTATTGACAGAAGATGTTTAAAATGTTTACCAGAGCACTTTTCCTTTTCTTACCATGACCCATCACCAATATTTCATCCTATATCATATTCATTAAAATTCAATGTCAGTTGAAATTATTAGACGCTATTAACACATCAACAATAGAAAACAACCGCCCATCAAAAGGCCTACTTTGGTATTCCTGCTATGAGTCTGAAATGAAAATAGGGAGAAATACCAACCTTTGCAGGGGAGACGAACATGACCAGAGCTGCGGAGGGACTTATTGGTACACTGTATATAGGAACATTGATAAACCTGTATTAAAACACGACGGAGAAGCATATGCAGAACTTGAAGCCTCATTAATGAATAGACGATAAATGGATGATGTTGGCTTATGCGTGTCAATTGGCAGTGGAGGAAACCTTAAGTTCACCTCAGAAGAATACATTATCTTCATAATGTGACCATATTATAGCCCTGGGTATATAAACTCGCGCCGTGTTGTATATTTTGAAATCCGTGTTTTTGTAATAGGCCTATTTAGCGACAGGAACTGGACATAAAGAATAGACATTTAAATACAATTTCAACATTACTCACTCGATAGCCTACCTCATAAATTACTTCGTATTCAACGTGACAACATTCCAGAGAAATAAACTTCTAACTTAGTTACTTGTCGCCATAGAATTCTAGCCCCATCTTGTACTAACGAAGTCAAGTCAGCATAGCAGTTCAGGCCATTTGAAATATGTCAAGTTCTGCGACCCCTGGGTCATGAACCTCGGACCATCAGATTAGTGGCGAGCACTAAAACCCTGATTTGGAGATGAAAAACTGGTTTCAGCGTGATGCATATGGTTAGGTAAGATGCTAAGATTTCATGCGATAAAATAGTTGTTTGGATTGTGGGAGGGAATGATGGTAGCTCTTAAAGATCTGGATCTCGCTCGTAAAGTAAAAACCAACAACAACGGACCTCTTGACACGCCAGTTGCCAGATTTAAAGCTTGTCACACTTTAACGGCTGATATTTACAAGGATCAAGGTCTGGGGAATTGTTACGTATATACCATGTATCACACACACGCTGCTGCTATAACTTTTTCGTCATCAGGGGTGGTACAAATAGATACAATCGTTATAGAAGGAATCCGGATGGATTATTGAACTGAACAATCAATAAATTTTGAGTTTTAATTACTAATTCTCCGCTCTGGCGCTCTTCTCACGCAGCGGGTCCGGGTTCGATTCCCGGTCGGGACAAGTTACCTGGGTGAGGTTTTTTCCGGGGTTTTTTCTCACCTGTGAGACAAATGTCAGGTAATTTTAGGTCCTTGTGGTCCCCGGATATCATCTGGCCGTCATTATCATCCTCGTCCCTTCCTCGCCTTGTTCGGTGTGTGTGTGTGTGTGTGTATGAATGTGTGTCTCGTCCTATGTGTTCGTGTTGCCTAATAGGGGGCCCCGGCATTCGGCTGATCACTCATCCGGGGAGGCCCTCCATGTCCTTGTCTGGTCAAAAAAGTATGTCTGTGTTATGATCCATAGTTCATTCCTCTCTCGACAGGTCGCGGCTCGGTAAAGCCCGGGCGGCGCGCGCCGCATAAATGTCCCTATAAGGGAGAGGTAAAACTACGAAAGAGAGAAAAAATTACTAATTCTAATTCAGTTCGTGGGTTAAAAACTTACGTCTATGTATACAATAGTATTAAAACATTTCGTTGTAGGAAAAGTTATATTTATTTTAAAAAAAAGCATCGATTTTTACCCATCTAAAACTTATATCACAGTAATACGTGTACTGTATTTTAAGATATTCCGTTTAATCCGGAATAGGCCTATCGATGATACGGATAGGGTCCGGTCCCGCCTATTCCAACTTAGCTGAACTCTACTGTACATCCATTCTAACTTATAAACTGACTATCTGGCAGTCATCACAGCAAACAATCATTCTCCATATTTTTTGCCCTAGTTTTTTTTCTCTCTTTCTTTTCCAAGCTACTCGTTTCATTACAATTTCGCTAAGATCAGCCTTAATATAGCTATCCCATTAAGTCTAGTTTTCCTTAAAAATCTTCTTCTAAGGGTTTGTCTATGAAAATCATCTACATGCAGGCCTATACTCACGTGATCAGTTTCTAATTTTAACAGTAGTCTAATATGCTACACATTTGATGGGTCTTTATATGCCAGTATGGTACTTTATGAGATTGTGTGGTGGACGGAAAAATGTCTGTCCGTCCGTCAGTCCGTCCGTCCGTGTGTCTGTACGCGCGATAGCTCAAATACGCTTGATTGGATTTTAATGAAACTTGGTATATGCGTTTATAATGTCCATGGGAAGAACCCTATTGATATTGGACCAAATCGGTTGACCGGTACCGGAGTAAAACCCAATTTAGTGTCTATTTTAAAAGCGCCATAACTCAAATACGCTATATCGGATTTTCATAAAACTTGGTATACGCATTTTTAATGTCCATGGGAAGATGTCTATTGATATTGGACCAAATCGGTTGGCCGGTACCGGAATAATGCCCAATTTAGTACCTTTTTATGGTATTATATAGCAAAAGGTGCGATAACTCAAATACGCTTCATCGGATTTTCATGAAAATTGGTATATACATTTATAATGTCCGTGGCAAAAAACCTACTTATTTTGGACCAAATCGGTTGACCGGTACCAGAGTAACAACTAATTAAAGTCACATTTTTTTAATCATATCTATACTACAATGCCGCATTTTTAATCATTTGAGGGCTTTGTCTGCAGTGCAGTCAGATGTTTGTTTACTTCGCTGAAGTAGTTACATGAATACTGTTATATACAGTAGGTGCATTACTGTGAAATAATTAGCGGAGTTATATGCCACTGAATTTTGTGACATGTTGACATTTTAAGAATTTCAAGTTGCAATGCATTTAGATTTTAGCAACACTATTCCTTCACATAAGCTTATCAAACTACATCGTCAAATTGACTGAGTTAGCCGAATGGTAACGTCTTGGATTCAACAAAAGCATACTGGCACTTTGTTATATCAGTTTACCTGATTTTATTTCTATTGAAGTAATTTTCAAAAAGATGTTTCTGTGGTGTGAAATCTGTCTGGTGGTTAGTTCCTGAATAGTTAAAACTATCAACGTATTATATTTAGTACTATTCCTTCACATAAGCTTATCAAACTACATCGTCAAATTGACTGAGTTAGCCGAATGGTAACGTCTTGGATTCAACAAAAGCATACTGGCACTTTGTTATATCAGTTTACCTGATTTTATTTCTATTGAAGTAATTTTCAAAAAGATGTTTCTGTGGTGTGAAATCTGTCTGGTGGTTAGTTCCTGAATAGTTAAAACTATCAACGTATTATATTTAGTACAATTTCTTACTAATGAGAAATAATTGATTAAATATTTCGGGTTTAGTTTCCCACTCTACTGGATTTCCACACGCGATGTTCGGCGTTGGTATGCGGGCTCTGGCTTGCAGACCAACACTCCCATTGGCTGCCAACGACCTTGCATGTCATTGGTCTGTTCCATACGGTCCTGCAACCTCCACATAAAGCTAAATAATGCAAAACACTAACCACATTAGTTAAGTGCGCGAGCGGAGGCGGCAGCCGAAGCGAAGCGCCCTTGCATTTTCGAATAATGTGCGATACACTGTTTGTCGGTTTCGAAAATGTGGCATATTATATCTTCCGGAGATTTGTCTGACCCTTATCATGTTGGCAGTTGATTCCAGCACCACGTGACCCATCGGATTCTTCCCAGCATGCACTGCGCTGTCTCTAGCAGCTGATTCTGTATTATTGTGATTCCTTTCTGAGCGCCATTTTAGGTTAGTTTTTTGTGAACTTCTTACCGATTTTACCCATATTTAAAATATACTTAGAAACAAAATGTGCCTATATATGGATTCTAAAACTTCTGGAGAATAATATTACATGAAATTTCGCCGTTTTTTGCGTGTAAAAAAAAAAAATTAACGAATCCAGTAGAATGGGAAACTAACCCCAATATTTCTGCTTTCTGCGGTATTTTCTGCTTTTCTTCAAACAACCTTTTTCGGAAGTAGCCTATCTAAAAAAATCTTCCATTATTCGAAATCCACATAGAAATATTACGTGATTTTGGTAGTGATGTATTTTCAACATTTTTATAACTTATTAATTTTGAAACATGAAAAGGAGGCGTAGGTTTACAATGATCTTAGGTCTACTATTTTTTATCCCTATTTCCAAGACCATTACTGTACCTATACTAGTAGATAGATGTTAACACTATGCTGTACCAATTTTTAAAAATATCAGCCTGCTAAGTTTATACTTGATGATACTACAGTACTTTATTTAGCCTACAAAATATGTCAGGTGTTGTATAAAAATTTGAAACCTAAAAAATCCCTCAAACGGTTTTACATGTAGGCCTATAAGGCTTTTATAACATAAAATAATAATGTCTATTTTGATTATTTTGGTTTACAGGATATGTATTATATTATAATGTATTTGTAAGGGACGTCGCTAATACGTCACATACAGTTTTTTAATTACCTGGATTTCACGCTAGACACTAATTATGAAAAACTAAATGTTCTTTTACACACATAGCCTAATACATAAAGACTACTTCCTTTAAATTTGTGATTACTTGTGGTAAAGATGTAATAAGATAGTCCACAATTTTAAATACAAATTCAAGATGAGCCAGAATTGTAACAGGTGGGCTTATTACGTAGACTAATAATAATAATAATAATAATAATAATAATAATAATAATAATAATAATAATAATAATAATAGTAATAATAATAATAAATATTATATTATATTATATTATAATTAATAATATTATATTATTATTATTATTATTATTATTATTTTGGTCCAAATATTTGCACTTTATCTGTTTCAACATACAAGTAATTTTCCTGGAAAAGATGAGATGGAGACAAGAGGTTGACATCGACTGTAGCAGGAGAAAGATTGCTGCATCTTGGTTTTTATCATCAAGGCACTGGCGACATACACAAACTGGAGTGATTTCAACATCCGTTGGAACATGGCTACATGCAATGTCTTCGGGAAGATGCCTTAGGAATGCAGTGATTTATAGAAACGAGAGTAGGCTACATTTCAAGTCCTCTTGACCCTCTTTGTTATTTTGTAACTGTGGTCATGCAATATTATATTATTCTGTAATAAAATTAATGTCATTATACTTAATATTTGTACGTTTCATTCTTCACTGGAGTATTCTCTCGCTTTAACCAAACTTCTTGCAAAATTTGAAAGGTAAATATTTAAGTGGAGTAGGCCTAAATTTACATACTTCCCTACGTAAAAACTACTGACTTTATTGTCTATAAGACCTCTTATTGTCTATTATGACAAAGTGCATTGCACAGACATTTGAATCTATTTTGTAATTGTCTTGGTCGTCTTGTTGCAGAATACGAGGGATTTCATCAGGAAATAAGGTCGTGATATACGCATATGTTGGTGCTATATTGTTAGAGTATCCACCGCGAATGTTAAAAAATCAGGTGAGGCGGAAAATTGCCGGTTCAACAAGTTGAAGAAAGTTATTTTTTGTTACTAGTGTTCCAGGTTTCATTGGACATATTTTTGCAAGTCGTATAGTGATGAGCAGTACTTCTGGACAATTACAAAGGTCATTTTCACAATCTATGGCCCCAGAAAGGGGTTTAACTCCTTCAGCATTAATATTACGAATCCCTAACATACAGTTGCAAGCAACTTATATAATTGTAGGCCTATTATATAACTGTACGTAGAAATTGATAGCGTCTACAATATAAAAAGTTCTGGCATGGCAGCATGAATTGGCGACTTTTCAAACAGTCTTAAAGAGTAATCTGATTGAAACTAACAGAAAAGTAGTAGAAGTTACGTGAAAATTATATTATTAGACTACCGACACAACAGGAATTAGAGGGTGTTATGAGCATTCATAAATAATCCGGATGGTTAGCAGTGGACGGGCCAAGTATGTCGAGCTCATGCACTTCTACGTTACAAAACATTTACGAGATAAAGTATTTGTGTGGAAGTGGAGTAACTAGAAAATAATTTTCTTGATGGCTTCCCAAGAAATTGATAGTCTGAACTACTCAGTAACTCCCTGTATTAACCAGAGAAGATTTTTGTAGCGTGGTATGTTGTGTGTAGTCTGAAGGGACCTCGATTTGGTTTGTAGAGTATACTGTGTTTTGAGTAACTCACTATCGTTTTGTGTGTCTATTGTTCAGTCATTGGCAAAGAGAGAGGAGAATTGCCTTTTGGACTCCCCGGTGTATATATCAGATCCGGGTGTTTAAGCCCAGCATGTGGTTCAGCTATAGCTATTATTCTGTAATGTTTCCTTTGTCACAGAGCGTTTGACATTATTGAAAGAACAGAAAAAATCCCACCCAAATTCATTTAGTGAAATAGTTACTGGTCACGACATACCTTGTGTCCGTGTTTGGAAGTCTACATTCGTGACTGCACTTCACTAATTTACTTGTTCTAGATTATTTTTCATTGTGATAGGAATAATAATTGGTAGGTATGATCCCTCATTGTAACCACACATCGGGGCTGAGATGATAACCGTTGTTTATCTCCTTGACCGTGCCTGTACGCGTTAATGGTACCGGTAGCTGAAGTGATTGTTTTGTCCTCGATTAAACGTGTATAGTTAACTCATTACATTAATAACAGTATTATTATTGACCAACTGATTAATGGCTATAGATTGAAAGCGTGATTTGGTGGCTGTATTGACAAATTTAATAATGGTTTTGAATTAGATAGCGGTTGTTAGTTGCTATGCTGCGTGGTTCAGTAAGAAGTAAAAGGAAAGTAGGCGAATGATATTTTAAATGCGATACGCATAGCATACAATAGCAAGTTAGAGAAGTCAGCGGGTGTTTAAACAATTAGGTGGAGACTAGGAAATTAAAGGAGGATTGAGCAAGTTAAATGTGAACTTACCCGAGTAGTAGAAGATATGAAGCCGTGGTCATTGTTATGATATCCTTAAATCTAATTTCATCACTAGAGTATTTTGCAAATAATACCGGTAGTTTAAAAACTTTAAAGTTTTTTAGTGGATTATAACTATATGTTACAAAACTTTAATCATTTGCCATTGCATTTTATTGCAAGTTTCTTTCCAGGACAATGTGATGCTATTTAAGTATATAATTGTAAAAAGGATTGTTTCCTTTCTTTGTTAAAGAATGTTAGAAAACGGATTTTTGAACCGAGATACTTTGTTGGGAGTTATGTTTATGTCAATTTTTTTCTTGCGAGGGGTCTAACTCTTGAAAGAAAATTTACGTTCATTTTATCTGTGTTGTAGTTTCTGAAAGCACGTTCACAATTTCCGTTAAATCTGCCCTTAATTCAATTTGACTCATCAGGATGCATTGTATTTTATTATTTATATTTTTGGAGAAAATTTCATTACTTAAAAGTGTCATCTTTGGTTTCTGTCAAATTCACGAAGAGTAGATCGTAATACTTAAAAAAACACACACTCCCATTCACGGTATAAAACGCTCTCAATAACGCATTGAATGTAAGCAGGATTACATTAATAATATTAATAAAATAGTTTATTTCTGCAAGCTTATTAGCAACTTTTTACGAGGTTATGTTTTGTTATTTACTTCCCCCCTCTATTAATTGATTTCCCCTGTCCCTTCACATATTCTACCTATCTTCTGATTTTACAAAATGGTTACTGAAGTCAGTAATTACAATTATTATTATCAATTCTTGTGATATCAGAATTATTAGATGTTATAAATTGCTCACATAGAAATATGGTTTAAAGGAATGTCGACAAGTTGTTCATTGGACTATTTCTGTAAGTTAAAATTATTACTGATTTGGGTTAATTGGGAAGTAAATTATCAGTTAGGTTTCGAGAATGTAGGAATTTTGATGGGGAGGACATTCAAATCGGTCGTCCAGTCTCCCAATCTCCCAAATAGCAGTTCATAGAAAGAGTGAAAGGAATGAGCAGTTTATACACTATATACTTTATTTAACATAAACATATAGATTTACTGTTGAACGCAATTTAGATATTCACAATGTTAAGAAACAATTTAATTTTAAAAATAAATTTAATATGATTTATTGGCATTGATATTAGAAACGGGTCGGACGAAAACTCATTCACTGGCATTGATATTAGAAACGGGTCGAGCGAAAACCCATTCGCTCGTCCAGATGACTGGATACGAGTTAAAGCAAGAAACTTTTACTGCTGCATTCATAGGCAAATAATGAACTTGGTTAAAGACATATTTATGCTGTGGACTATACACCGAAGGTCATTCAAATTGCTGGCGACTGCTGAACACCTAGAGGCGGATTTTTGTTAAGTAGGAACCTCTGCCCCCAAGTTAAGCAACCACATGTGCAGGATGTAAAGTAAAATAATGATCCCTGTTTCTTGTTCCTTGCGACTCAAAAATGCCTCCAGCGTTTACAATGCATTACAAGTCCAAAACTTTGGTCGGGTCGACGAAGGAACAAAAGCGCCCAGTAACAAACGATTCCCCAGGGGCGGCAAGGCGTAAATTGGGCTGAGGAATGAAAACGAACCATATTTTAAATCATCGAAAATAGTCAGATACTTTTTGTAGGATGCTGGTACCTCCACTCCCACTCTGGTATGCTGGTGACACCACTGGCCTTGGAACAAGAAACCAAGTTATTCAGTGAACACCCCGAGGACAAAACATGCATCACAAGTAACAAACCAATCATGTGGCCGGTGGGCCCGCCTTCTCATTGGCCGCTGTTTAACATTACCACCTGCCTGACAAAGAAATTATCTAGCACCCCCTCTGGGCTTTTTGAAGTAAGGACGTGGATTTTTCCCCGCCCTCTTAAGAGATGAGCCAACCCTCCTACTCTTATGTCTCCACCTATTTCTGCGAACGTTTCTTTGTTTTGTGCAAAAATACACGAATTCATACTTTATGAGAAGTGTTCACATGTTTTCTTCTCCATCTTTCTTTTTTATTCTGTGTTTGTTTAATTCTTAATGTTCTTTACAATCATCCTATATGACCCTATTGTGTTCCCTCCTGAGGAATTTCTATGAAAATGACATCATGTTTCGCCACAGGGCTACGTCGTAAAACTTAGGATATTACGATTTCCAAGAAATATAATTATCTTTTCCAGTCAATGCCATTTTAACACAGCCAGCCTTCAAACATATTACAATGATTGTTCCATTTTTACTACGCAAATATCTTATAAATAAAAAACTAGTATACCAAAGCTTCTGGAAGTAGTTCTTTTACCAATTCCACGAATGCAAATCTATTTGTGAACTATTTACATAGGAAGTGATAGAGCCAATTCAACAATTCGTAACTTCCAGTTTGTTTGTGGTCATTTAATGACTGTTGTGTACTGCTATATAGACCTATGATCCTCACTAGTGTAGCCTGCCGAAGTTTTGCCCCGCGTAAATTAATTTACATACCTGTAAATTTACAGACATGGGCTGCCATATTTTCATTCATATGTCAGGACGGATCAAAAACTTATTGAAGGGAGGGGCCGACATAAAAGAAAATTTGCAATTGCTGGAGGCGTAGGAGTACGGAGTACCTCAAAAAGACAGAGGGTCCAGGAGTCCTCCCCGGGAATTAAAAGATGGATTGGAAAATGATGAGTTTTTTGGTCCTCTGGGTGATTCCTCCAAATTTCTCAGTAGACTTTCTCTTTTCCCAGAGTTGAGAAATCTGTCGGTTTTACATATTACATAACAATTTAAATCATTAATCAAATTTCAAACTTTTTACCTTTAACTTAAAGTAAGGGCTGGTCTGAACGAGAAATCAATTATTCATTCATTCATATCGTAATAATAATTAAAGATAAGGAACTGGAATAACAGCTGTTTGTGGGTTGTCACAGCTAGTCTACGCATTTGACACAAGGTGTGTAGAATATACATACTGTTCAACTTGCCTTCGATGAATAAATAAAAGCAAAATCAATGAAAAAGAAATATCGCGTGGGAGCTGCGTCCTCCCCTGGATCCGCCTCTGCTATAAATACCATCGAGTTAATTCCTTGTTGAATGCCCCATCCAGGCCGACACTTGAGTTAGCCTAAGTACTGAGTCTAAAAACAACACAACTATAAGCCCTAGCCGATTTCAGGAATAATCTCATGAAACGTATTCTACGATTACATCGGAATAGCTTACCAATTTCATTCTGCGGCCAGATTATTAAATTAGGCTATTGTTCGCCATCTAGAAAAAATCCCGTCTGAATTTATGTTTTCGTAAATCATTCATATAGCCTAGTTCACCAATATTGCGTATGGGATGCAGTCACTCTCCTCACGCAGCGAGCTCCGGTTGGTTTCCTTAGTCGGGACAAGTTTCCTAGATGGGATTTTTCCGGAGTTTATTCTCACCTGTGAGACGAATGTCTGGAAACTTAGGCTCTGCTGATCCCCGGATATAATTTGATCACTTTCATCCGTCCTCGCCTTGTTCGGAATGAGTGTACTAGGCCTATGTACGATTCGTGTTGTCTCGGAGGTGGCCCCGGCATTGGGCTGATCACTCATCATAAGAGGTCTTCCATGTCCTTGTCTGGCCAAAGGAAGTATGTATGCGATCTATAGAAACTCCCCCGATGGGTAACGGTCTTATAAAACCCGGGCGGCGTGGGCCGCGTAGGCGGCGTAAATGTAGGCCGAACTTTGTACAACAAGGGAAAAGAACTCAGGGAGGGAAGAAGTATCAGTCATATATAAAATTTTGTTAGAAAATAAAGCACAGTGTATCTTTTAGAGCTACCGGTAGGCCTATCTCTTAAATCATAAAATTAGTAGTGTTATTTATGAAGATGATCTGAAACGATGATGATATTAAGCAAGTACAGTATTATATAAAATGATAGAAGGTTTAATTATTTATTCTTTTTTTAACTTAATTATTTACTCTGCCAACTACAGGAATAAGTCCCAATTACAGTTGGTCTACTTCTCACTTAATTAGCAAGCTTTATTCTATTTTGTTTTGAAAACTTTTGCATAACTAAACAATACATAAATTCTGTTATTCCTCAGTAAATTCACACTGAATTCCTAAACCAGTCATGAAGACGTTTTGTCACTCAATGAGTACCCTAATTGGGAATATGCCTACTCTGTTATAATTTTGTTATCAATCACACTAGTAATAAGCCTATACCTAAACATTCTAGCGTAATTATAATCCAAGCTAAGAGTTTTATAAGCATTTTTAAAAACTCAAATTAGCATTGTCGAATAACTGCGTGTCCACCACTGTGGCGTAGGGGATGCGTTCGCTCCTCTCACGCAGCGGGCCCGAGTTCGATTCCTGGTCGGGACGAGTTACCTAACTGAGTTTTTTCTGGGGGTTTTCACCTGTGAGACAAATGTCAAATAACTTTAGGCCCTTGTGGTCCCCAGATATCATCTGGCCTTCATTATCATCTTCATCCCATCCTCACTTTGTGTGGAGGGAGTGGTGAATGGTGTGTCTCGTCCTATGTGTTCGTGTTGTCTCGGAGGTGGCCCCGGCATTGAGCTGATCACTCATCCGGCCCTCCATGTCCTTAGGTCGCGGCCTTGTAAGGCTCGGGCGGCTTGGGTCGCTTAAATCCTAAAAAAAAAGGGAGAGGTAAAACTACGATAAAGAAAGAAAGAAAGAAAAGAATAACTGCGTAATCTATAGGATTAGTGCTGTAAATTTAAAGAGAGGTCCAGTAATTAATCTTCCACTTAATTTAAAGTCTTGAAAATGCTGTTGTCATGCGGACTTTGTTTCATGCACATCATCTGGTGTTACAGTAGCACTTGGTTCTCTTATTAACAACTTACAACCTGAAGACATTTAATAGCTTATCGAAGTTACAAAGAAGGGGACCTCCTGCAGTTTAGTTACATTGTATCTGGCCCGATAAATGGAGATTAAAAACAGACGAATCATTGTATACCCAGGTAATAGCATTCCCGAAGGTATCATTGAATTCCTTGAAAACTTCAATTCCTTCGTAATAAGACAAGCAGTCAGAAATGTGAGTGACGTAGTGGGTAGCTGTTTACACTAGGAAATATTTCCACTTTTTAAAAATCTCTCTTCCTACCTTTCTCTCAAGATACTGACATCTCTCGACAAGCTATTCTGAAACTACATTATATGGCGTAATTCAGTATGTCCCAACTGACATGTAACCTGTAAGTCTTTTTCTCTGACCCTCGATTGTATTGGAAGAGTATTTTTTAGTTGCTAAGAGTCTTTAAAAATAATAATGTAAAAATGATAATTGCAAATTTAAAACTTCGAAGTTTACAAATGAAAGGCCAGGGTAACGAATGTATGTGTGATACAGATTATGGCTACTATATGTAGAATAGTGAAGGAAACAGACACCCATAAACATCCATACGCGTCTGCATCGTGCCACTCTAATGCATTGCGGTAGTTGGAAGCATGAAAGCACACATACGTCATTTCTTCCTTGGATAGTGACTATTTTGACGTAAGGATGCTGTTCACATCTTGTCATATCCAACCGGCTCGGCGGCAGACTCTGCCTGCTTCTTGTTTGTACAAATTATGGTGTAAGTTGATGTGAATTGTATCGTTTAAGTAAAGTGTGTAGTTTATATCATGTAGTTCTGATGAACTGTGGTTCCACTTATAAGAAAAGAAACTAGAAACTTTAAAAATACCGCATTGTTTGGGAGGAATATCCAGAATTTAATATTTAGACACTAGGCAGTGAAGGAACCTATCAGTTATTGGCTAGGCCTATAGGATTAAAATAAGAAATAATTAGGTATATGATTATTTCCTTTTCTATGTATGTATGACAGTAAACAGACGAACCATTTATCATCAGGATCACAAGAGCCTATTCAGTAGTCTGCACTTATGTCATGCTCCCTCAAGTTCTTGAACAAGGTGCAGTAAAAGACAAAGGCAGAGACTAAAGCGTAGAAAATAGTTCCTCTTCTGTTATAAGTTAATAGAAGTACTTTGAATGTTAACAGGTAAAACATGAATACCAATAATACATTTAGTCTTATGTCAAAAATGTTATATTATAAACAATCACAGTAAATTTTACAGCAAATAGAATATTGTATTGGGCAGAGTGACAGGAGTCAAGACTATAGGCGAAAAAGCCACTTGCTGACGAACTTAAATATTATTGGAGGGAAGAACTGTACGAATTGTTTTAGACTTTTGGTACTTTAACGCGTCATAAATATTTGAATTGGACCCAAGACCAATTGGAGAACCCCTGTGAAAATTTTTAAGCTCCGAAAAATCTCTCCTCTCTGGAAAATTTAAGTTTGAACCTTCAGAAGCCAGCGAGAAGTCAACTGAACCGTTTAGTACTTAGTTCCTCAATTCAAATTTTAATCAATCCTTTCGGAAATAATGTTGTAAGCAGATGGCCTGTCGTCTATAACCAATCATGAAGTAAAATTATCAGCTGGCTCCGAGTTTGAAATCGACTAAGAAATGTTTTAATGAAATGGCTAGTTTGTATTAATTACAATTATTATACTTACGGTTAAAACTCTTATATATCTATTACCTAATGGAATACTCTCTTGGTCCTATAACTTTTCTTTCATACAAGATTATTATTGAAAAGATTATTATTGATGACTACGTATCATTTAATAAGAACGGAACACTTATGCTATTGTTCGGTGTGAGATCACCCGATGTTATAGTATTAGGCCTAGGCCTATACATTCTTCTTGGCCATCGATTTTCTGTTTCATTATTATTATTAAAGTTATTATTATTATTATTATTATTATTATTATTATTATTATTATTATTTCATAACCTGCCAACTAGCCAATTATAGAATGGTTTGTAACAACACAAATTGAAATCATAAGATAAGGGCTATATTTTAATATGAAATTGAAAATTATTATTTTGAAACTCTGAAAATCAGTAAGTTATATGGTGCCTGTATGAGGGTAAAATGCTCAACGTTAGGCCTAACTGATCGTATAACAACATAGCAGTAGAAGTGACGATAAATTAAGCTGAACGTTCGTTTTGCCCCACATGTCATTGTTGATATAGCATTTCAGGTAAAGTATTTTACAAAACATGACGGCCTCGTCTCACTCCTGTACCGTGTATTGTTCTCTATCCCAGAGTTATTCTTCTGACGTGGCACGGATATCCATTTTTACACCTGGGTCGGAAAAATAATAAACTATTATACACTAACTCATCGGATGCAACTATTCAACATGATACATAACTCATCGGCCTTAAGAATTTCCAAAAAAGAAGAAATCTGACAGTGTTGCATCTAGGACTTTAATGAGGGCCACCAGTTATTCAGAAATCCCTATAGTTGCAGTGTTATCTGGGTGGTTCCAAGAACTGTGGTTTTCATGTTTTGCAAAATACCTTATATCACATGTTTATTTATTTTTTATTCACTTAACATGCGACAAATACAGTATTGGAATAGAAGGGTTATAGAATAACATGGACCTAAACCTATTTTATTAGATTTTTTCGTTCAACTAGCAAGTAATTTAAATAGTTAATTCCATTCGGGATTCTTGACCTCGCCATGAAAATACCAGAACATTCAGAACTACTGTACTTGTGGTATTTCGTAACACCGTTTTGTTTTTGTTCTGAACGCTATGCAGACTTGTCTGTAACCATCAGGTCCATCATCCAGCCTCCTCAATTATTTCTGTATAAATGGTTATTACCTGCATGCAATTAGGCACCCTGCTGGTTGCCCGTTAATGCCGATCCATTAAAAGCCATACCCATGCACACTAAATACCAATTTGTGAAGAGATCTCTCATCTTAATATGAATTAGACTTCAGCTGTTTTAAAAGCAACTTCTGTGAATTTGTACCTCATAACTCAAAGAAACATTCATTAACTTCAACTTAATGTTCTTTGGCGGATAATCAGACAAGAAGAAAATCAGTAGCAGTTAGATAATAAAAATAGCACAAAACAACACACCTTTGTAATCCTTTCCCCCCCACCTCTCCAGCACGTTAGCCGTACCGCCATAAAACAACTTCCATTATGCAGTCACTAGCTTGACCTCTGCAGTTCATTTTAAAAGCCTGGCGTTTTTTGTTACGCACGCGCGACCGCGGATGTTACAAACTCGGCATTTCGCACGTGATAACGCGCACACCAGTGATGAGTTCAGTCTTTCTTTTGTTTCGTCAGGTTGATTGCCTAATAGACCAGATACGAACAAAGCTGAGGAAAAGAATTTCAATGCTGCTTGTGAATATTTCTCGACACGAGGTATTTTCATTCGCATATGGAAAATAATTATAATATAGGCTATTTAGATATAAGCGTACATAATTTTTATTTTCACATACGGACGATGCCACTGCTTTAGAACAATTACAGAAATAACTTTACTAATACTGTAGTTGGAAGTTGTGTCGTCTTACAATTGAGGGGGTCAGCGCAACAGTGGTCTATCCCACCTTTTTATAGTTTAGAGAAAAAAGCAAGTTCGAGTTCTACATTGTAGTTTTTCGTACAATTGGAAAATTCAGTTTTATTGGTAGTGGAGTGTTCTATGATGCTTGGTCTACTTAACTGCAATGTTACATAGTCTACTGTTCAGAGTGTTCAGAGATATTATCAATTTTATGAAACGCTGCAACACTGTTTTCTTGGTTGGACCACTGTTGCACTGACATTTATTTCAACTTGAAATTCCAATGATTATTCAGTTCTACACACGATGAAATAAATGAAAAAGTTCACTACCATTCTCCCCAGTTTCTTCAACACTTACATCATTTACAGAAATCAGATTATCATGAAATTAATTATAAATGAACGGTACATATTTCTGAAGACCGTTAATAGTCTCTAGTTACTTTGGATTTATTTATCTTGGTTTCAAAATTTTAGGTTGCCCTTACACAAGAGGAATTCTGTTTCAGGGAACAGATTATTGACTTCAAAACTACCTACAACAAACTTAATTTGTCCAACCTCTATAGGCCTACAAAAATAAAGTTTACCTCCAAGCCATGCAAATAGCATCACTAACTAATTTTCCATGTCGGAAGGGTTAGACCACTGTTGCGCTGACCCCCTCAATTGTAATAAAATTAATTAAATCCTACATTAAAGGGACGGTTAGATACATCAATTGACTACTGTTATTAGGAAGACGACATTTATAAAAGGGGGTACGCCGTAGCGGTTGAGGCGCTGCGCTACAAACCGGAGGGTCGCGGGTTCGATTCCCGATGAGGTCGATGGAGTTTTTCAAAGGCTGACAACCTTACCACCTTCACATGCCAAATGTCCAAAATCTGGGAGCCTCAACCTTCTGGAACCCTCAGGGCCTCCATGGCCTGTATAGAGCTCACTTTACTTTACTTACAATTATAAAAGCTAAACATTTTAAGGGTACTGTAAATAATTAAATAATTATAGATAGTGATTTAGATAATACTTTTTAGTGGAAGAACGTGATTAATGTAGTTAAAAAATTTATAAAGTTAGCCTTTGTATTTATTAAGAAGGTTAAAACAACTGGTACATGCTAATGTTTTGCTGAATGCATAAGCCTATTTACTTTGGAATTCTTCTGTCTAATCTGTTGTGGAGAAATAACACTGGACCAAAGTGCGTCTCTTTTAAGGAAAAAGAAGCACCTATTTTGTACAGTCTGGTCTCAAAAAATATTATTGAATAATTTTTAATAAATAAGAAGTTTTGACTTCAATCTCGCAATATGTATTCTTATTTACATCAAACATGTTAGTATTGTACACGCATACAGGGCTCTTAATAATCCCCACGTCACTATTTCCAAGCACAGGTTAAAAAAACAGGCATTTGGCCATATTATTGGGACTACAGTCAGTAGGCCTGCAACAAGGTATCAGAGTTTATTAGGAATGATAATAAGAGTGGAATTCTTTAGAGGAAAGTTAAGAAAAAATTATTATACAGTGGTCGAAAATGCTTGGAAAACGATTTTTAGCATTTAAACTGAAAGAGCCTGTTGTAGTCATTATTTTAAAGCGTAAAGTAAACGATTATTGATTAAACATGACGTTGTGTGTAAGTTTTTTTTGTTTTGTTTTGTTTGTTTTTTTGTTTTGTTTGTTTGTTTGTTTTTTGTTTTGTTTGTTTGTTTGTTTGTTTGTTTGTTTGTTTGTTTGTTTATACTTGAGTACAGTGCGATTACTTCTAGCAAGCAGTGTGCAGAGACATGCGCAGTAGCAAGTCTATGTCGAAATATTATCGTTTGAAGGGATGGTGGATTCATTCAGTAGCCAGTCTTCAGAGCCCTTCAAATTTTTAAAATTAGGCTTATATTCTTGGTGGTTATCTGTAATTAACTAATCAAGTAGAATCGTTTCCTTATTTTAAATATCTTGAACTAGTAATCATTGTACCAGATCACGTGGGTGAATTTTTTAAATTGTAATCTATAAAGCTTTGCAAAGCTGACAACAATCCTGTAAATTTGTCGACATTTCCAGTTTCAGCTTTAAGAATTGCGTTAAAGAGCCATAAAAATGAGCTATCTGAACAGATTAGGCAGTAGGGTGGACCAGCACTGGCATGAAGATGGTGGGCGGGATGATCTTGGATGCTGCGGCTACCGTAGCTACCTGTTTTCTGTTGTCTGCACCTTCCAGTCTGCCACATTCAGAATTCAGTAGCGGCACTTAAAGGTCTCTGCCCTGCTCATCAGTTCAGTCGTCATCGTGATGTTTATGTTCACTCTTCGTATTACAGAGGTCGATCAATTCTAGTATATAGCCGAAACGAATGGAAGCAAACAGGGTTCGATATGTTATTTCTAATACGACGTCTGAAGACATTTATATGTTTCTTAGTTATGCTTTAGTAAACACATACAATTATTAAAATTATTATTTTGAAAAATCATTGCGATAGCTTTGGAGATCTTCTGTCATTTCGCTAAGGCTGTTCACTTATCATCTTCAGATAAACGGTATGGTAAATATATTTATGGTTCAGTTTTTTGAAGCACAGGAAGATCGTGTGCCAGCTACAGAAATATATATATATATGTGTGTGTGTGTGTGTGTGTGTGTGTGTGTGTATAACATAGGGCTATATGTATTTGTTTAAAAGTCGTAATTGAGTTTTAAAAAAAACCTTAATATAAAAACACCTACCAGCTATTCCTAGTAAGTGAAACTACAATTCAAACCTCTTCAAAGAGGTTCTAAAAGTAGCTCCAGCAAACTATAATTTATATTACAGTTAAAATAGGTGATACGGGAAACGTAATTTAATAAAAAATACTTTAAAGAGACTATTTAAGATGGACGCAGACTATTTTTTCTTTATAATTGGATGGAATTCGTTAATTTCTTTTGTAGTTCTTAGATTACAATGAATAATGCGTGCAAGAGTTAAATCCTCAACCAGGATGATATTTCGGTTGCAGTTCATCTTTAATTGAAGTTGAAGGGAAATTTACTAAAGGGTTACTCCTAAATCCCCTCAGTTTAAATAAGAAGGCTTATTTCTCAAGTCTTTTGAATAATAAAACAAACCTATACAATGGGCACAGAATGTTCCGAATCTGGGAATCGTTTTATTGCTCATATTGAAGTTTTGTCATAAGATTAAATTGTAAACATTACGAAACATGCTATAAATTATGGTTTTGTATTATATTAGAATGTTTACTTTTAAGTAGTTGCACAGTAATCGTACACACACAGCCTTAGGAACCTGATTCACTGGTTGGAAATGATAATAATTTATGCACGTGAAGCAATGGGAGAGTGGTTTTCTAATGTCTGGTATGGAACGTGCGACTTTATAATGGTGATGTGTGTCTGTATTAACAAGTGACGTACACTGTAGATCTTCTCATGCCGGCAACATTTGCAATATCATAGCACAATTTATAGCATTGACATAGAAGATTTCCATTCTTTGCCATCGAACTATGTTTAGATTTCAATCTTACGTCAAAACTTGCACAAAAATCGTTTCACCGTTTGCTGCAACTGCAATTAATATCTCATGCATCCCTATAAATTAAACATACTTGTTTTAAGCTTCTGTAAGGTTGAAATACATACTGGTATGTTTCATAAATAAGACGAAAATGTTAGAACCAAGATGAAAAAAAAATACCACACGTAAAATAAATATTAAAACTTAAATTGAAGCAATTACCTAATTATTACAGCATTTTATTAGTGTAAGTAAAAAAGGACTCAGTGGAAATGGAAATCCCTTTCCGAGAGAGTTAAGTCTTCCGAATCTTCCTTGTGACACTGGTACTGTGGTCGGCACAGTCTCTAACAGAAATGAGTACCAGGAGAAATCCTGAGGATAAAAACGGTAGGTACGTACCACCTTCACCTCCCGAATGTCTAAAATTCTGGGAGCCTCTACCTCCTAGAACCCTAAAGGCCTCCATGGCCTGCATAGGGAACACTTTACCTTTACGTTTATCTTTATGCGCAGCCCCTACAAAATTTTCTATGGTACTCAAGAACTGTATAAAAACGTTGGAATCACTTATATAAAATAACAAATCTGTTGCACTGGACTATTCAAAATTTTTTGCTGAACGAGAAGAATTTGCTTACAAGTAGATTTTTCCCTGTTCTTGAGCAAATTTGTGTCTGCAAGCGAATGTTTTGCGAACGTTGACTGTGACGTTTGACCGTGCAGTTTCGTTTGTCTGTTAACACATATTAAGATGAAGATGCATATGAGACCCAATAAGTCATTACGGATTTGCTTCTCAATTAACTTTATTGTCACTGTAATAAGAATTATATTTATGTTTATGATACATCTTCCCCTTGTTGAAGGTTGCCAAAGGACAAAGTTTACATTAGTAATAATTAATACATAAAACAGTGTTGTGTTCTGATGTTATTTAAAACAATAGAGTTCCTCAATGGTTTATAACCGTTATAATGAACTTTCATAACCTAATCAAGCAGACTTCAGCTCATTAAAACTGTAACAATAAAGTGCCCTCTTTGATTAGTTTTGTTACCATAACAGCTCCAACTAGTGATAATGCATTCTCCATAATCCATTGCCAATGAAAATGATGTACTAAAACCAAATTCACTGTCGCCTTAATTCATTTTACCCTAAAGATTACCGTAAGTAAAATTATATTTTGCCATTTGTCAACACAATAATTGATGGGCTTAGAAAAATGGTGGTACAAGTGACAAGTGCAGAAGATTTTGTTTCAGGCGGTAAAAATACTCTCAGTACGTGAAATGCCAAGGGAAAAAGTGATTTCTTTTTTTATGTTAAAACATTTAATATTCTTCAATTTAAAAATAAGAACTATTTTTTCCCGAGCTATTCACACATCTGAGAGTAGTTTTATCACGTGAATAAAAATTTTGGCTGATGTACTTGTACCACCTTTTTACTGGGCCCTTCAATTAATGAAAGTAAAGTGTAAGGTTACAAGAATTTACGAAATATCGGAGACATCGGTATCGTGGAAAATAAAATAAATTCTATGAATTGCATTTAAACATTTGATCAAAAGCTACCAAGACCAGAAAGCAGAAAACGGAGGGGACCACTGGCTGCAGAGTACAACATTGTTTGATGGGCTCAAGAGATACTGGCATAAAACTTAGACACTGATGTGAAATTTATTGTTAACATCCAGTCTATAGTAGATTTCAACAAAATTAAGTGTTAGGGTATGTAGTATACGATCTTAACCTTCGATCCTTCACTATACAATAAAATTAACATTTGTGTCTTGAAATTTAAAATGTTTTGAAACAGTCTGTATATCAATTAACCCCCAGACTATTGTACGGAAAGGTCACAGTGTAAATTTGTCCATTTCGCCCACGCCTTGGAACCGCGCCCTGGGCAACCGCTGTGAGTTTCCCAAGACTCTGACACATATGGCTAGCTATATTACGTACCCACTTTCGAAACACTTTTATTGGCGATAAATAAAAAGATTTGTCAAAAACCCGTCCATGCTATTGTTGTCGACTCAAGGCTAGATAAGATGAAGCATTTATTTCCATCACAAACCTACTGACCGCCGTTCTTGAACATGTAAAACTTGTCACTATGTATAATATTTCATATCCATTGTGACATAATGAATTATTGTACTCACCTGGTTTGTAGATAAAACTCGGTATTTTTATGTTCCGCGTTACCATAATATACGAAGCCAGAAAAAATTCTCAACTGTAGTGATATAGTACAAATGTAATTTAATAATAATAATTGCTCACATCTGTTAGCCAATTTATATGTACAGTTCAGCCGCCAGTTTTTGGCCAATGATCATGGTTCACTGCTACTGGAAGCAAGCCCAATATTGCCACGCATCCGCTATAACAACTAACATCCAGTCTTATAGCTGTTCCAACATCCCTCTTCCTGCTTGACACTTGTCTGCATCCCATATTTTCATAATAATATTATCACTAGAACTTCCATTTGTTTTCAAGGTAAATCACAGTCTATACAATAATAACAAAACTAAATGGATGAACAAAAATGCACCTAAAGGAATAGGTTGATTAGGTTATGAAAGACAGCTTGATTAATTTATGAAAGTCCATATAACGGTCAAAACTATTGAGAAACACTACTGCTTTAAATAATATCACATCATGTCCATGGGGCATCAAGGTGTTTGTGAAGTATTCTTGTCGAATTGAAAACGAATGGGACCCGGAACTTCCTGAAGTCTATGGGCGGATCGATAAGTGGGCGGGTCAGATGGGGAGAGTAAGTAGGCTAATATTTGTTATTGTTCAACCATATTATAACACGCTTTTTACTTATGACGTGTATCATTTCGACATCGATGAGGTATTGATTATTATCGAACACGGAACGATTTTGAGAACTTGAAGGTAGCAGCTGCATAACAAATAGTCTGTATTTAACATAAAATCAATTCTGTTCTTGTTCATTTTAATATCAAACTAAAATGAATTCAATTCGTGTTGTCAAAATCCGTTGCTTTCAAGATAAAAACCATAAGGTAGCTTCGGTTTGACCGACGCCATTACCTGCCATCTCTCGTAGAAGAAGAGAACTACGACAACCAGGTGACGCGAAGGGCATAGTGGGCTCGTTGCGTTTGTTTGAATGAATCTAAAATCTCAAAATTTAAACATTTAGACATTTAGACTAGCATTGCTCGTTTCATAAACATATTCTATCTTAATGAACGCCATTATAGGCTTGTTGCATAATGTACTATTAAACTCATTTCCAGTAGCAGCGTACCTTTAGGTATGGCGCTGAACTGTGTACTGGAACCCTAGCGATTTTTGTCACGGGCCACAGTTTGAACAACCACATGGTTGTGTTTTATGTATTCCAAAGTGTGATCAAATTATTTTTATTATATTTTCAATTTTATTCGAAAAATGCAATTAATTCAGGATTCACTGAAAAGTGTGGTGAAGAAAATAGCAATATGTAGATGTCGAGATTGGAGAGAAAAAGAACAAGCTAGCAATCATATTAAAAATAAAATAAGGAAGAAAAAGCATGAAATATGAAGAGCAATGTTATACAAGCCGCTGCTGGCTGGAACAGAACATAACCACCTACACACTTATTCTTCATAATAACACAAGGCACACTTGACCGCGTCAATCTCTGTACTCTTAATGCCGGCCATTCTACACAGCTCATTTTTCAAATTGAATCACTACATTATTTTTCATTCAGCGGAATGAAAAGCCCCGCTGTGTGAAGTACCAAGGCTTTCATACAATGCTGACGGAAGTCAGTAACGAAACCAGCTTTTGTTACCGTATAACTTCTATTGACCCATGAAAACAGCACTTTTTAAGCATAAGGTATTCATACAAATATGACTTTTAGAACTGTTGGTTCCTAGAGGAAGCTAAACTTACTAATAAAAATACCTTTATCAAAGGAAAAGTTGGTCAATTAATTACTACACAAAAATAATTTCGCCGTAGAAGTCTGTTGTCTTAAAGTTTCCAAAAACGTAAACCTTAAATTAAATCTTTTAAACATTCCACAAAAAAAAAAAAAAAAAAAAATTCTTAAAATCCGTTTTCAGTTAAGGAAAACGCCAACAGTTCCTTTATAGACATATTCCTACAGATACATATTTAACATTTTTTATTTCCTAAGGCTCTTAATATCAAATGCGGGCGTTACTCATATCATCGTAGGCCTTGCTCTCCAATAAATAAATATATATATATATATATATATATATATATATATATATATATAGTTATATAGTTATGTATAGTATAGCTTACTTATTAGATAGTAACAAGGAGGAATGACAAAAATTATTGTGGTAGCATTTAGGTTTCTGGAAATAGAGAAATATCTAGTAGATCTGTAGGAAGTATTTAATTTTCTCGGATGCTCGAATTTAAATAGTAAGGAGATTGCTCCACTCGTGAGACCGTTTTCGAAATTAAAAGCTTCAAACTTTTAGTGTTATGTTGACAGAACATATTCTCGTCACTAAAATAAAATATTTTCCATCTTTACATTTTAAAATTGCGTTTACAATATTATCGTCGTATTTAACATGTGCCGTATGGATAATTTAAAGACATAAATATTAAGAGAAGCTACGTCAAATTATTGTAGAGAACAATAGGCCTACTGTAGAGCCATTATTATTTTAAAATAGTATTTATATTATTATTTATAGGTTATTATTTGATTTCGTTCTTTCTACAAAGATTTTCACGGTACAAGATATTTTTTATTTTGCTAATACACCCTAATTAAATTGGAACTTCTTTCTTTCTTTCTTTCTTTCTTTCTTTCTTTCTTTCTTTCATTCTTTCTTTCTTCCTTTCTTTCTTCCTGTCTCCCCCTCTCTCCATTTCCTCCATATGTGAGTGTGTGTATACATTATATATATAAATATATATATATATATATATATATATATTTGCATGTGATTCTTTTGTTTGTTTTTAATTAATTAACTTACTATTTATGCATTTCAAGACATTATAAATATTACAGCCAAAAATTGTTCGACTGTTTAAACTTGAAAATTTTTATACTCGCGTAATTAAGATATAATATAATTTACAAAAGATTTATTTAACATGTAAGGTAATGTAGTTAATACTACCTGTATTGCACAGAATATGTACAGCAGTTCTTAATTATGGGCCGAAGGAATAAACCATTAGGTATAGAACACAATATTTCAATTTGTTCCGTAACGCAATAAATATGTCTTACATAACAAGAAGAGAGCGTGCTTTGTTGGGTTGTTTCCCATTGTAATGCCGTGGACTTAAATCTACGTTGGAAAACCAGGCTTGATGGGTTTTGTTTTATTTCCGTGTGTAATGGACTCGGCTACATAATTATTACTCTTCTTCATGACAGCTGGGGCTTGATATTAGCGCCCCCACCTCCCATGCTCATACTCATAACGTATGCATCACCCTTGATTGCTAGCAAGCCGCCTTGCGTGTTTCAATCTAATAATTCTGCTCCGTGTTTAACTATATAACAGACGAGTATCTCTCGGTTATTTCTATAATTAAATCATCGTAGGCGGAAAATGTTTAAATATTAGCCTGCTTTTAAAATATACATATGTAAATCACGTTTTTTTTTATCGGAACCGAAAAGAATATAAATGATTTCGTTTTTAATATGAAAGTCACTGCTTCTGTTGAAGTGAAATTGTCATAATTAAAGAGAGAAAAACCAGCCTGCTTGTAAATGTAGTACAATAGGCGTATGTATAGGCCTACTGCACTGTAAACTGTTGCGAGGAAAATTATTATGTGTGATGGTAAATACAGTTATTTATCTTAGCAGTAGAAATCTACTATCCCGGTTCTTTTAATAGCTTCCCAGTGTCCTCATAAGACTGAGTGAGATCCGCCCCAGATACACAGCTGAACAAATCTGATGTAGTCAGAAATCAATGCAGTTTAAGGTGTTACCCTCAAGTGATTTTATGGGCTTATTTTACTTTGTTTTATTTATTACTAAATTACATAATATATTAAATATTAGGGCTGAAAATCGATTAAAATTTATAATCGAGTTAACGCTTGACTTTAATCGATTAATCGACCGATTAATCAACAAACAGGTCGGTATTTTAGACGAAACCAAAGTGTACATTTAATATTGTTTTACACGTTTAATAACTACTACATTACAGATAATTAGAAGAAATCCTGAATTAATGAATACCATTATTAGTTACCTAGTGAAAGAATATAACTTATACAAAACTTACATTTCCGGTTACTTTTTCAGTCAAGACTTGAGACATAAGAGTTTGTTGACATTTGAATGTTCAAGAGACGATCGTAGCTTGTTTACAATAATACCGGCAGCACTAAAAACTCTCTCACTCGGCATTGAGAAAGGAGTTTGGTCATTTTACCCATTTCTCGAAAAACGTTTTTCAGATTTGAACTAAACCGATTAATCGGAAAATGTAATTGTTCGACGATTAAATGTTTAATCGATTAATCGGTACAGCCCTATTAAATATATTATGTTCACTTTAGTATTGTCAATTGTAACGCAGATATTGAATTCTTTAGGATTATTTGTTTAAAGACGAATAATAACTATACCGGCCGCAATACTTGAAGGCATAAACGGGTGGAGTTAGACTATCGAAAACATCAGCCAATGACATGACTCGTACCATCTCAAACTGCAAAATATTAACCTCTGATTGTCTATTGCCCTTTTGCGAGCTGCCTAGTGCGTATATACTGACTAAATGAACCATAGCCTTATTTTTCACACACCGTAGGCCTACATATAGTAATGCCTTCCTTGTTTTCCTACAGCTCGGTGCATTGGTTAATATATAGACCTAAGTAGCTTATACTAGCACAACTGAAGTTTGTTGATATTAGCAATCGTTGCCTTGTTATTAATTGTTATGCTTTTAATTTACAGGTGCGTATGTCCAGATAAATTAGTGGTGAGGGTGAGTACAAGATTTTTCATGGGATCCTAAAAAGTAATAAGTATAACATATAGCATGGCATAATAGTTATATATGAAACAAGTGGTAAAAACGAGATTTTATTTTGCGATTAGTAATATTGAAAAATAAAATCATTTTACCATGCGTACCATAGGCCTACCCCTTTTTTTAGACAACCGTTAATATTTGTGTGTGAAATAATAATTTTATTACTTTCCGTGCAGCCATTTTGGGAGCTTACAGCTGTCCGTGAGCTGTTTTGCCATCTAATATGCACTTGCGCACACAGGTAATTTGATTTTCTCTTACATGGCTGCCAAGATAAGGTTGGAGTGGACCATTTTTGCGATCACATTAACATTTAAAAACATTTAACATTTAAAAATGCGTAATGAATTTTAACATTTTTCAGTTTAAATGAGACTGAGTGTATATAATAATCATATGCAATTATTCTGAACTAAAAGAGTATTATGTGAAGCAATCAAAGTTTGTAACCCTGGATTGTTATAGTTTTATACCACTTATGCCCGGTTTCTACAAACTTGTGAATTACCTATGGGTAAATTATCCATGGGCAAATTAATTCCATTTCACCCACAATGATATAATGAGCAAGGCCTTGGAGTTGTAAAGTTAATTTAATTCAGAAGGCTTTGATTCTCATTGTTTAAATTATTATTGATCCTATAAGAGGTTAAATTTTATCCAGCCATCCATGAAAGGATAAGTTAACCCGACGATTTACCCTTGGAAAGATCTAGCCCGAGTTTGTAGGAACATTTTTTCGGTCATTTTCATATTTACCCAGAGGACATTTATCTAGAAACTCGCCACAAGTGTAAGTGATTGCTATCTCTAAATTATTTGTGTTTGTGTGGTGTTATTCTTGTGTAAATTCTGTCCATTGGGTAATTTACCCATAGGTAATTCGCGAGTTTATAGAAACCGGCCATTTGTGGCATAATTTTTTCCATTTAAGTTTAATTATTTTACTGTTTATAGGTTAACATTTTTTTAGAGGGTTAAAAGTATAATATAGTATTCCATTGCTTTGGACACTTGATTACGTGACTGAAACCCAAGAATAACTCAAATGTGAAATTCTGTAACTGGTCTGATTATTGTTCTTATTCTTCCTCTTATTATTATTATTATTATTATTATTATTATTATTATTATTATTATTATTAACCATACCCTAGGGAACACAAACTAGCCTCCAGAGTTCAAAGTTCCACAGAAAGGATTCAGAAAGTATAGATTTTCTGGAGTTTCGGAAATGTTTCAAAATATCCTAATTACACGACAAAATGAAGATCGGTAATGCCAGAGTGACTTAGAAATCGCCGATTTGTCTAGGGGAGTTCCAACCACAAGTTGAATTTATAATGACTGTTTAACGAATATTATGTAATATATCATTAATAAAATACATTGAAATTGAATTATTTTAATAGATCTAACATTTTAGATTGCCACGGTACTATAAAGGCTTTCATAACATATAGTCTATGTGGCTGTTTTGTGTAAAAAAATCACGATCAGTAGTAAACATTCCAAATCCAATGCAATGATAGTTACAAGTCAAAGAAGTACAGAAATAAATCACAGCCCAAAAATGAACGGACAGGGCATAACACTCTTGAACAGTCTAAATTATCTAGGAGTAATTCTAGATCAGAAGCTCACTTTAGACCTCATTCAGAACACTTGGCGTCTAAAAGGAGCAAATTCCTCATAGCTTAGCAATCGCAGCAAAACCTACGTGGGGACTGAATCTAGACATACTGAAGATCATTTGTCGTGATGCTGTTGTTATATTGTGCTTCTGCATTTCAAGACATACTGAACAAGAAATATGCTGTAAAACATATCGTACAGACTCCACTGATGTGGTTATCGCAGGAATTATTCCCCTCCATCTGAGCGTGCATTGTGCAGCCGGTATAAGTGATATAAAACGAAATAGGAAAAGCTATTTTGAAAATGTTAGATTTGACTTTCATCACTCTATGAATGCTTTGACTGCCGGTCATCCTGGAACACAAATTAAGTGGCTTGTATCTAGGAGTTTTGTTTGAGTTTATTCCCCAGTCGTACAGGAGATTACTTAACATGGCTTGCGATAGGATGTATGCAATAAATGGAAAATGCAAAGGCAGTAAAAGTAAAAAAGAAGAATTAATTACCTCAGTAATTCAACATTATTATTACTATCACAATAATCTTCTGATGAATAATTCTGATGGGGGACTAAACCTATAAAATTTGCTTTTAAATCTTGCTCACTCATTCCTTCATTAATCATTGTCATAATCATATAGGATGAAGTTGTAACACCGTTCGAACAATAGTGATGTAAATTAGTGTGAAAGTTACAGGCACCTTCTTAATGAAATTCATAGTTTGTACAAAAACTAATAGCCAGAGCTTAATGAAAGAGGGAAATAAACGACATACGGAGGATGCAGTAAAATAATACAGGTAATTGCTAGTAAAGCCTGGATGGAATGAAATGATATGAGTTTTCTCGTGTCCCTTCGTATGTCTGGTAGTCCATTTATGTAGGACCGAGATCTGTTTCTAAAGGCTAACAATCTAAAATTATAATTATTTTATAACAATTTCCTGCATGAAATATATCTTAGAGGTCTATTTGCAAACCCGGCAATCTCCATTTTGATAGAAGATAGAGATGCTAACTTCTACTGTAATGAAAGTTTAATGCATTTCCTGGTACATATTTAGTGTATGTGTTGCAAATATGAGTTTCTCCCTTATGTGGAAGTCGGATTTGTTACACAAACACTACATATGTACCAAGAAATGCATTAAACTTTCATTAAAAATTAACGTTTCAAAATGGAGATTGCCGGTTTTGCAAATAGATCCCTCATTTGGAAATTTTGAACAATTAATTGTTAAGTTATCGATCTTAAACGTCCAACTTCCCGACTAGTACTTTTTGTCTGAAAAGATTGGATAAAGACTGTAAAGGGTAAAAGTGAAAATTGCATATCAATAATACACTTCTTGAATTATAATTAGGCTATTATGGAGGGGAAAATATTTGATAATAAAAAGATAATACTGATCACTGATCACTTTCTTGAGGTGAGAGGCTTTTGCTGACATAGGCCTACTTGCAAAAGAAAGTATAAAACGGCCAGAAAGATATCGTGTTAACAACTAGCATTACTGAAGCTTAAAAGAGGGATTAACTGAAAACCATTTAAAAATATATTTGTTAAAAAAACCTTGTTAAAACTTGATACTAACAGGAGATAACAACATTTGGTTTACCTTCTTCTGTTACAGTAATAATTTGTGTCAGATGAGTCCTCTTTCCTCCTAATGGTAAATAATTGAATCCGCCTGGAAGAAGCTGCAGCTTTGGCTTGTTTAACAAATTTATGAAACCGTATTTTGTCGCCTTCCAGATCATCAACTTAAACAAACTTGCCTTCCTAACAACTGGAAGCGTAACACTTTTATTTTCCAAAATAAACTGTGCAGCAGGAAAATTAAAGAGAATTAGTTATTTCTTTCAAATGATTCATAAAATTAATGGATGGCTAGTTGTAAGAAATCCCAGGAAGTTACAAAATGAGCTTGTAGGAATGTAGTTGTAATAGTATTTCGCTAACATACGCGGGGATATAAAAACGGAAAACGTGAAATTGATTAATGCTCATTAGTTTCTTGTTCAGTTTCAACTTAAGTTAAGTTATACTAGATATCGCTACTGATTCTGTGCACAATAATTAGAGAAATTACATTACTGACTTATATAAAATTCTACTTGTACATACAGACTGTGCATGGGACAGAGTAGAAGTTGTAGAAGTTTTCTACCAATCGTTGAACCGAGCCTGAGGTTAAAGAATAACATTAACGATAATGATGGTGATGATAATGATAATAATATTAATAATTATAGTAATATTAATAATAATAATAATAATAATGACGATGATGATGGAGTACATACGTAGTAGTTATTGAGCAAACTAATTGAGTATTGTATCAATGATTCTGTTTATTAACCACAGAATATTCTTTTTTATAATATTATTTAACAACATATTGTCTTTTTTTCGATTTTAGCTATTAATACAGTCTACACCGAGATAAATATTCTAATGTAACTGTGTAAGTAATTATGAGACAATTAAATATTTCGTTGTGTCGTACTTTATCATTTCCTTACTTGATGGAAATTGAGTCTGTAAGAACCATCTCAACCGGTTTTTATTTGAAGCTAAAATTATTTATTAAGTTATTGCTACTCCGACTAAGTTAAGATATGAATGATATTAAGCCTAAAGCAGCAGGTTAAGAGATGCAGTATAAAGATTTGATTATTATTACGTATGGAGTCTGGCATAAGTTAAATGGCGCACGCACTGCATAGTGTCAGTGATTTGTCAGCAGGATTACCCATGTCAGTTCCTATATCATACAATTTTTATCTGGTAGACGAAGCTTTAATGTTGTACTGTCTGTCACATCTAAATACATGTGAACTCTGACCGACCGGTCTGGCAAGCTTCCGTTGATTTACATGTTCCATTAAAATTGCATTTATGCTGTATATATTTTATTTCATTACGAACCAGGGGTATCCAAAAGAATTTCTCATTCGCTTCAGATAATGTTACCATTTGCTGCTTCAGGAATCGCGTGAGTTAAATCAGCATTTGTTTTCATGTAATTTCTTTTCGATATAATGTATTGTAGATCCTTATGATTGAGAGCTATAATTTCGTTAGGCTGTCCGTCCGAGTGTATTGCGTTGCTGACTAGTGAACTGGAGGCTAGGGATCGATCCCTGATGCTCTCCGGATTTTTCAGAGCTAAGGTCGTCTGGAAAGGGGTGCTCTCAGCCTCATGAATACAACTAAGGAGTTACTTGATATAAAAAAGGAGCAGTTCCTGTCAATAAAAAATCAAGTTAAACGTTTTGAAGATGTAAAAATGTAGTTATGAAAATACAACATTTTAAAAGAGTCATTTTGTATGAGTATTAATATAACTTCAGAGAGAGTGGAGTCCAAAAATCAATTGTCAGCCACTTTGTTAGGGTTCGTGGCACATCATTTATAAAATTGGGGGTTTCACAGATTTTCACCAAAAACTCCAAAATCCCTTAAATTAAATTTAATAACGTATTCTCTAAGAGGAAGAGATTTTCAACATCCATACCATCCTAAAGAGTACATTTATCAAATTCAGAGATAATCATATTTTAAAAATACACATTTTACTTAAGGTCTATACAGCGAACCATAGAATTAAGCCTATTAATTTGATGCAGACCTAACCTAGTTCTACATTCGGATTTAGCATGCGTAGGTTTTTATACGGAGATGTAATTAGAAGCTGCTGATATTGGCCGCCTCGTATTATTTTTAGAACATGTGACAAACCTGATGTCTCTCTTTCGATAACAGAACAATGTCCAGCCATTGATTAGGATGTCATCAGGCTTTATGATTATTTCAGGAGACAAGCATTGTTATACCAATGACAACATTCATGTCCATGGACTTACATTCAACGGACAAAACGTATTTTGTTAAACTCATGTCATAGATATAGGCTATGTCTTTAACTTACATGACGTTCTGTTACATATTTTAATACGATTCATCTACTTCGGTCCTACATTTCATTCGTTAAAATAATAACTTGATGTTCCATTCCTGTGATTGTAGAGTGTAATGTATGACAATATGAATCGTCTAAATAATAATAATGATGATAATGAGGGTAATAATTGTAGTAATTAGTCCTAGATTATGAAGATGCTGATAGGAGTGAGGTGGTCAATCGCTTATTTTATTGGGGACGTCGTATGTTGAGATGTTTATTTGGCAGAAGTAGAAACTATGTTAAATTGGAGGTTCAGTGCAAGACCAGAAACCTTGCTTACGGAAAGTCATCACCAGCTTCATAAATAAATAAGTTATAGGTCTTTTAGTTTCACACCACTTAACAGCTGGAAGTAGGTAGCCTTCCTAGATTTTGCGGCAATCAGCAAGGACTGGAATTTTTATAGCCTATAGCTTAATATTTAATGAATCCTTCATGATACAATTCTTGTTTTTTAAACAAGAGATTGAGATAACAGGACCACCAAGTTCATTGTCTTGCCATCAGTGTCGTCATATAAGGCATATAGGACCATGAATATAGGGCAGTGTGGTTACTTAGGGGGCAAGGGCTAAATATTTGCCATTTTTTGTCAAAATTAGCATTATTTGCTTTTGTATTAAAAATTACTAAGTACCTCCATGTAAATTATATGTTAGCTAAGTTTCAGTGCCATCAAATACTTTAAGTCTTCCTTATTATGCGATATTAAAAAGCAAACGCTCGTTAAATGTGTAAATCTCAGTGATGAAAATGAATAATTTGTGACAAAATTAAATTGCCTTCAGAAGATGATCCATAAGAAAAATAAATGTAATATTCAAGTTAATTCACTTTTTAAAAAATCGGTTATAAGACTAGATACTTCTAACGAGGCTCCATATACACATTTTTTAAAATAACATCAACATGTTCCATTACAGTAGTAATTCTATATATTTTGATGTACTCCATTCTTTGTACAATTTGATCTTAATTTGTATAGTGTTAATAATCTATATAACTTAATTTCTAATTATTGTCTACTTAATCTATAGTAATTTTACAAAGTGAGAGCTATCGGAGGCATATTCTACTAGGTTGTTTACTATTTGATCTATTCTATTCCCTGTGCATATGCACATTAAAAAATACATAAAGCAAATCATTTACCCATACTTTTATTTTTACTATAATTATTGTACATAACCTATTCAAAAATAAATGTGTTCGACTTTAAGTTCTACAGAATATAACTAACAAATTGTGCATGGGATTTTTTATTATGATTATGAAAATGAATTTTAGAATAAAAATTTAAGTATTTGTGACACCATACTTTTTTCTTAAATTTGAGAGTTGCATTGATTTAATTTTTTATCCATTTGTAGTAAAGATACAGAAAAAAATAATACGTGACATTTTTCTAAATATACCTATCATTAGCCCTCTTTTAAAAAATTTAGAAATTTTATTGAATTATTGTGTGAAAAGTTTCATTTTAAGAAATAAAATTGTTTAAATATTAATTTTTTAATAACTAAACTAATAAAATGATAGGACTGAAACTTAATTACAACATGATAAGCCTACCATGAATACGTATACCAGGGGTGCCCACAAGGGGGGTTAAGACGCAGAGTGCATCATTGAAATTTTGGGAGGGAGGGTTGAAAATTGTTGTAAAATTAGCATTTATATGTTAAAATAAAAACGGACAAGATTCATAACTTCAAAACGTCGTAAATCTTCTTCCAATTCTTCAGAATATATTCTGTAGTCATGTGTTGTCAGTTATGTATATATCATGTAAAAGCAGCCTGATTAAACATACTTTTTTCAATTGATACGTTTTTAATTACAAATACAGCAATACCTTTTCCTTAGGAAAAAGTTTCAGAGTAGGCCTGTTGTTATTCCACTATTTGTAAGGTGGGGGTTACTTTTCATGAGGTTGGAGTGAAACGAAGTTGGGGGCTTGCTTTTCATGAAATTAGGGGGAAGGGAGCTAGGGAGGATGGGCACTCCTGTGTATACGAAAAATAAAGTTGGCCTATGTAGAAAAAAGAAAGAAGTATCACCCGCTACCCCTCTTAAAGATAGTTCAAAGATCTTCTAAAATTGGTTTCAAATAACCTAATTTACGATGTTTACTAACTTTGTAAATAGATCCATGTATTGTCCTTATTTTTGCAAAGAATTATGAAGAAAGTTGTATAAGAAGCCCTTGACTAAATGGAACTAGATTCTGCAACTTGAGTCGTAAGTCTGATCCTTATGAATGAATTGCTCCTTTGTGTAAAAATAATTAAAAGAATCATGATATTGCAATTCCGCCCAACAGAAACCGGTCCTTTATTTCAAGTTGACAGTGGTTAAGACTTGCTCCGCGGCCTTCTGAAACCGTCAAGCTCTGTCGCCCAATAGAACGACTGCCTGTTACATATTTAAGAAAAATAAAGTTAAAAAAAAAAGCAGATCGGCCTTCGCAACGCAGAATGGATTATTATATGAAATTAACAGCTATGCATGTACAAGCTACTGGAATTTAAATGAGTGATTGCTCTCCTTTTCCTCCCTCCACTGTCCGCCTCACTCTCCAAGCTTATAATTTCTCATTATGTTTAATTCACTATAGCGAAGGGAGATGACTGAATAAAAAAAAAAAAAACGAAGAAATGAAATAAGAAGAAGAAAGAATGTCGTGTCCTCACTTTTGCTCAAGGCAGTAAAGCTGTTGCAATCGTTAACATTTTATTGTCCTTTTCCCTGGAGCGGAACGACGTACCTGGAGCCTGTATCCATGGAGTAAGACGAGAATGTCATTTGTCACAAATTGTGAAGCTGTAGGCCTACGTTAATGTCCTACATTAATGTGAAAATGGAATTAATGCATTTTGATTATTGACGTTTACTAAGAACGCACAGTATTTTTTTTTTGCATTTATTTATTTATTTATTTATAGGTTTTTTACAAAGTAATGAGGAAGACGCAATAACCCTGTTTTTACAGCTACACTTATAGTATAATTATATATACCAAAATAGTGAAATACATGCTTTCACATTATATTAGTGGAACAACAATAATGCTCATCACAAAGATTCTATGTACAGAGAACTGCTGTTCAGATCATTTGACTCGTTCAGTCAGGCAGATCTTCACTTCCCCGGAAACACTTGCCCCGGTGTAGTTTACAGTATAAAGAAATCGATCGTTGTATGGAGCCGATCAAAATAGATAATGATTTCGAGCAGTGTAGTAAGCAGTAGTGTACACAAGAAAAACCTCAATTCAAAAATAGCAAGGAAAAGAATGCCGATAAGTGGCAACACTTGTACATATTCAATACAGATTGCTTATTAATTATTAGGCCTACTTATTACTGTTTAGTCGTTGCACATTGGTGGTGATAAGAAATAGAAATGATACTTTCAAAGGATACCGAACGTTTAAAAAATACTTCAATCATAGACCAATATCACATACCAGCTTTATATACTTCTGGTTCTTTTGTCTTGAGTAATGTTGCCATTCTGCCATTGACGTTTGAGTAGGCCCATATAGATAAGCGGACATACTCTATGCAACAAAAAAATAATTCAACAATAGTCACGTTGACAAACATTTAAAAAAAAAATCTGCTGACTTTATTGAAATAAGTCATTGGAGTAATTAAACAGAATATGATTACTTCAGTCATGTTTTCTCAATTTCTAACTTCATTACTAAATGAATCGTACGAGGTGACAGAAACGGTAAGGAATGTCGCCGACTTAGGTTTGGAAGGTACACCGGACATTCTCTATTTGTTGTTTATACATGTTTATATTATCCTAGGAAGAGACCCTGCATCATGCTGGTCACACACCTGGGAGTCCCTCTAAGTCTGGTCTGAATATATCTGGACCAAAGATTTTTGTCCTCCCCTATGGGAATTGGATTGTAAGACCCTTGAAAGGTGAGGTAAATCAGTTTAAGAAGATGGTTAAATGAATTTTCGCAATGAAAATGTGAAGAATGGACCTTCTAATTGTAAAACAAGGAACTTAGGGCCGGCGCGTGTTTTCTTCTCAGAAGCAGTGACATTCTTAGCGATAGCTTCTAATAACATCGCACTTCGTCTGTTTACGAGATATTCCGCAATCATAAATGTCTGTTCCACCAGCTAATTGGCGTGACTTAGATCTGCAGCACGAGATAATATGATTGTTTACTGTATAACCAGAAAAGTAACATTTTAAAACCGACCTGCTCTTTTTATAAAGCGATCATCCAGATCGGGTTACAAATTGCAAATGTAATGAAAGTATGTAGAAAAATAATGCTTTCTGCTCTGCTGACTTCACAATGAAATGAATCTTACCGGTTTATAGTCCACTGTATGGTTCGATCAATCTAAAACATCGAATTGCAACTCCTGTGGATTTTTGAAGTGAAACTTCTTTAGCGACGGTAGGGGTAAATCGGGAACTTGTGCAACGCTAAAACCGTCACGAAATTAGTGTCACACTCAAAACCGTCACGAAATTAGTAGGGTGTTTCGGAGCGGACTGCACAGAAAACAATCAACTCAATGATTACGAGTAATCAAAGGAAATTTTTCAGACCTAGTACTAGGACCTGCAAATGGGAATAGTAGTAGTAGTAGTTAGTAGTAGTAGTAGTAATAATAATAATAATAATAATAGTATAATAATAATAATACTATTAATAATAACAATAATAATAATAATACTTACTTGCTCAATGGCAATAGACAATTCCTAAGCAATCTAAAGGTATATTATCTATTTTATGGAACCCGGAGGTTCATTACCGCGCTTAAAAAATCCAAACAATAAAAAAATCACAGATCCAAAATTTAAACAATCCAAAATTCCAAAATTTAAAAAATCAAAGATCCAAAATTAAAAACTCCAAAAATCCAAAATTTATAAAATTTAAAATCCAATATTAAAAATTCAAATATCCAAAAGAAAAAAAGAAAAATCCAAAATTTAAAAAATAAAAAAATGTAAAATTAAAAAATCCTAAATCCAAAATTTAAAAACCAAAAATTTTAAAAATCTAAAATCTATTTGCAGACAGGGCCTACCATAGCCTAGTGGTTACCCTGCTTCCAAACTGAGCTTTATGCCGACTAGCTTTCTGAACTATTGCAGTTCGAACTAACCTTGCAATCAAAATCAGCGTGCAATTAAATCAAGAAGCATAACTAAGACATATTATGATCATAACGGCTTATAAACTCCTCTAATAGCCTACCTCAAGTGAATTTAATTAACTCCTCTAATAAGAGGGATTATAAACTCCTCTAATAGCCTACCATAAAAAAAATTAATTAACTCCACTTCGTTATAATCGAAGGAACTGCCTTCCGGATAATGGTTAATTATAATATTTTAATAATTCCATAGTGTAAGTTTTTATATTTACTTAGGATATAATAATATATTTCATTTGCGATTAGTGTTTACTCTGAATGCGTGAGGCTCTTCTTAGGGGGGCGTGCAACAAACTGAAATTCATATTTTGATTTAGTCTTGTTGCCTTGTCGGTCGACAAGAATTTTTATTCGGTTAACTTTAACCAAATAAATACACAGACACATACCGTAATTAACAATAACAGAACAGTGTGAATTTACATTTTATAATCATATTAAATAATCATGTCTTGTCCTCAACACGTTTATAATAATTTGAAAATCCAAATACGAGATATGAGTGATCTGCGTTGTGGTCTGTCAAACATAAAACCTACAATCTCAGATCTGGTGAAAGCAAAAAGTGTCAATCATCTCACTAATAATCAGTTTTTAACTCTAAAGGATTTTTTAATGTACAAATTACTGACGATCACTTTTTAGGCCTTCTTCTCCCCGTCAGTATCAGAGGGGGCTTGAGAATTTCATGACATTCGAAGGGGCGCGTCAGCTGAAAAATGTTGGGAACCACTGCTCTAAATAGTACTGTCTTATACTGTAGTTGTAATTATTTATTCTTAGTTTTCATATTATATACCTTAAGGAGATCAAGAATCCTCAGTAGTTAGATCAAGAATCCTCAGTAGTGAGATCAAGAATCCTCAGTAGTGGGTATTCAACATTAATAATAAAACACTTATCAGTATAAATTGACTTAATTGTCCTTAATTGGATTGCAAAGGGATTGGCATTCCAAAAGAGGGTTAGTTCAACCAGAAATAGTTAAGGACGCTGGTCGATAATAATTCTATTAATACTGTTATCCAGAAAGCAACGAAATTTCAGCTGCCAATATTCCCTAGTTTAATGAAATTAATTATATAATACATTATGCAATGAACCTATAATGACATTTATTAAGATTAGACTATGTGTATGAAACGAGCAAAGCGAGTTTCACACGAGTATCTTAATTACTATTAAAGGCATGTTCCGTAAGACTGTTTTTCGACCATCAAACGGAATGGCTGCCCTTCGCAATCAGCTATTCTCGTAGTTCTTGTGTTCTGCTACAGATGGCAGCTGATGACGCCCGTTGAATTCGATGCTTCTTCTTTATTATTTTCTTGAAACCAACGGATTCTTACAACACGAAATGAACCCAATTTAGTGTAATATTAAAACTAACACAAACGGAATTGATTTTATTTTAAATACAGATTGTTTATTACGCAGTTTCATTGCTACACTCAAGGTTTCAAGAATGTTCCGTGCCCGATAATAATAATCGGTACCACACCAATGCTATAATGAAAATCTACCCAGTATCACCTTTGACTGAAAGAGCCTTATGCTTTCGTGGTCACCATTTCATAGCTTCGATCCTGGTCTGAACCTGCCTTCAGGAATAACACTCATCATTCTTCATCATAATCATATTCATCATTGTTCAAGTGAAACAAATATAGAAAAAATAATTTTATCTCTGCTGTTTTATATTTCAAGTTCTGTTTCATGATTCATATAAATTATATAGATTCTGGCTTCTAATATTCTTTCTTCCCTCTCATCTTCCTACTCTTTTTATTTCTCTTCTTCCTTCTCCTACTCCTCTTCCTTCTTTTTCCTGCTTTCTCGCACGTAAGAAGCTAAAACAAAACTATAAGGTCAGTCTGAAGAAAAAAGTACTAACAAAAAGATCTTCTCCTTTTCCTCTTCTTCTTCTTCTTCTTCTTCTTCTTCTTCTTTCTCGCCGTCATACACTTGTCTTTGCCCAGACTCAAGTGCTGAAGTCCAGAAGCGAGTTGCAAGCAGTGGATTAAAATGTCATCTTGAAAGTAACCTCAGTGTTTAGATCTTTAGAATAGTAAATTACATTCATTTCAAGACATGATTATCTAAGTATGACTAATGGGAAAGGTGTGAATGTAAATAATTGCTCATGCAATACGCCACGTGTCTTGGAGATACAAATGATTGCAGTAATTAGTCTTAGGATTCAGAGATAAATCGTGTTAAAGTCCAGTTGACATAACTAGATAATCGATTAGTTTTTGCGATCTTTTTTGTAATCAGATCTTCCATCTCTAAGAAACGTCACGATTATGGTGTCAAGTGTCTACACCTATTAATTTAAGTATCCATTTCTTACAATTTAAGCTTCCTCTTGACAGCAAACTGAATGAGGCCCCTCAATTACCAGTCATGATATTATTTATAGATACATCTAGTTTTCGTGTATGACGGATTCACGAATTGTGGTTATTACTATTAAAAGTGTTCCCTATAAAGACCATGGAGGCCCAGAGGATTCCAGGAGGTTGAGGCCCCCAGATTTTAGACATTCGGGCTATGAATAATAGTCATTCGCCCAAGTTCCGACTCCACAACACAAGGAACTGATGATGGCGTAGCTATATTGCGCCGAAATGCATATTCAATATCAAAACAACACTGCAACACACTGGGCATTTAATTCTGCAAAAACTTCACAAAACAATCAAGAGAGGAACACTTTGCAATCCTGAAGATTTGAACATTACCGTCGGTGCAAAGACTCCCAATAATAGGGAAATTAATTTTATATACACATTTTAGTGCTTCTACAGCATAGACATGTGTGTAATTTGTGATTAATTTTTAATCTGTACATATATTTTAATGTTTTTTTAATGTTTTACACATAAATATCAGTGTCACTGTGTGTTGTGTGTTTATTTTAATATCAGAGGGTATAAGGAGGTAAATACTGTCTAAAATAATCCTCTCTCTGCGGCAAACATGAAATTTATCAATTCACATATATATGACTTCATCGTACTCAACTTACTTCAAATTACTATACGTATTTTTTATTTCTTAAATGAATATTATTTTTTGTACTGCAATAGTAATCATTAATGTAAAATTATATACTATTCATGCATTTTCCCTCTTCTTCTACTTTCGTTTCTCATTTTTCTCGACAATTATTTATTTCTACTGTATACATATTCTATTTTTTCCCCTTTTTATTTACCCAATTCATAATTTAATCTTTTATTATCATTATTTTTTCTTCTGTGTGCTGTAATAGTAATGATTAACATAAACTTCAGTACTTTTCATGCTTCCATTTTTTCTACTTTCGCTTCCCATTTTTTTCTGACAATGAAAAGAAACTTCCCTAATTCTTTTCAAAACTGTTGTATTTATTGAATTGCTGAATTTTTATATGCTACGTATTTATTCAATTTCAGTGTTCTCTAGAGATATAAATCGCCACATAGGAGGCGAGTCTCGAATTTTGCTCCATCCCCTCTCATACAAGGTAGAGTTTGTGGCATTAAGGCTAAGCTTTCCTATGTTGTGGAAAAATCGGTAGCATTTAGACAATTTATGCAAAAAGTGTGTTTCAGATGTACGGTTATTCAATTTGTCCTACGGGAAGATTACCACTAAAATCATTGTAACCTCAAAATCCAATACAGTGACCCCACCTACACAAAGGGAGGGAAAGCGAACATCTATAGGCTATTGTTAATTAATTTAAAGTCAAAGAAACTCTTATTGGTTCATCCTTAGGCTGATTAAGTCTGTATTAAGACTTCGAAAAGAATGCATTGTTCAAGCCGGCCACACATTACAGAGACCCCCCAATTGAACGGGTTTTCAACAAACATGTTTGTTTATTAATGCAAAACGAACAGTGTGTGGTGAAACTCCAGCGGTCTTGTTTGCTGACAAATACAGTAGGCAACACTAGTATTTTTGTCACTCCCTGAATGCTGCCCTCTGGCCTCTGGCAGAGGACATCTCTGAAGTGTGTGGCCTTGTCAGGCGTAATTTTTAATCACCTGATTACTCCCTCCCTTTTGTCACCATGTACGTGGTTTCAGCAATGCAGTAATATTTTTATTTTTCCACGGTACATTTACAATAATTTGCTAACTAAAATGTTATAATCAACGTCATGGCAGTTATAAGGAATATTAGCTTGAATTATTTGTCTGTTAGTTGAATTGTATCCAACATTTCCACGTTTTCAGAAAATCAAGTCCTCCGAATATAATAACGGGGGCAATAAAGCATACGAAGTATTAATTTAAAAGTTACAATAAGCACAAAAGGAGGCCATCAAAAGTATGACGATTAAATAATTTTTGCTGATGCCAATACAAAACATTGTTGTTATTATTATTATTATTATTATTATTATTATATTATTATTATTATTATGCTATTTAGGCATAGGCTTCGCAATTTTTATACTATTCTTCTTTAGTATTGTGATGTAATGTATTTTTTTTATCTTTCTTCGCAATTAAATGTGTTACTACTGCCAGGAGATCAAGGTCGGTTTGTTCCTCCAAATGTAAATGATTGTGGTAGTCTTCTAGCACAAATTTAAATTCATTTATCAAGTTTATAAGAGATAATTATTCTTCCCTCCTTTGCAACCATGTTTTATACCACTTAGAAAGATTTTTTCTCCAATAAAATTTATTGCAATGACTTTTATTACAGACCGACTCACTTCTCAGCTATTGAATAATTAGTTAGATTGTCCGACTTGGTAGTGAGCGACAAAGAACGAACATGTATGTACAGAAAAGTTTGTTCGACATCTCTGTATTGTGTGGTCGTAAAGTGGTCCATAATTTCGGAAGATCATACCGGGATATGGGACATGATTAATGAATATTATTATTGTCATTATTTCTATTAATATTAACTTACTAATTTTTGTTCTATTAGGGATTTAAGGGTTCTGTAATACTGCACAATGACGTGAAAGATAATAAAATAAGTGAAAATAAATTCACTGCTCAGTTTTCCATTGTGTCCTATGCACAAATCACTGTAACAGATTTTACAGAACATTGTACCTTCCTCTTTCAAAAAAAGGAAGTCCTTCATTAGGCTCTTTTCACACTGGGTCACCGGCGAAGAAGCATTGGTTTAAATGGGAGTATTCGCTCTGGGTCACCGCGGTGACCCACCCAAACACAAGTGACGCTGCAGTGTCTACACCGGTCGCTGGCGAAGAAGCATTGGTTTAAATGGGAGCATTCACACTGGGTCACTTGTGAAGGTCACCGGTTTTTGCAGTGAAAACACCTGAGTCACTTGTGACGGTCACCGCTAATATTGCCAATAGTAGCTACATGATAAAACATTTTGTAATCGCTTTTGACATCCCAAATCCATTCAAACGAGATTGAAGACAAAAGTAAAATAAACAGTTTTAATATTTTCGTTTGAAAAAACCGGGGCAAATGAGGACGTTACTGGGATACAATTTAAACAAACCGGGATATGTACCGTAAACCGGGCTTAAACTCAAGAACATGTGATATAGAAGTTTTATACAGATGTTTCGAAGTGCATGCTGTTTACCTAGTCTTCAGCATGAAATCCTAAGTTTCTAGCGATTCTGCAATTCTTTCAGTTAAGAAATCTTGATATGATATGGGATTGGAATATCTTCTAGATAAAATGGGCGAGAGAGTTTGTCGTAAACTCATTTTTCTCTCTCTTAAGGAATATTTAGTCCACCGCTGTGGCGTAGGGGATGCGTTCGCTCCTCTCACGCAGCGTGCCCGGGTTCGATTCCTGGTCGGAACAAGTTACCTAGGTGGGGTTTTTCCTGGGGTTTTCCCTCACCTGTGAGACAAATGTTGGGTAACTTTAGGCCCTTGTGGTCCCTAGATATCATCTGGCCGTCATTATCATCTTCATCCCATCCTCGCCATGTTCGGAGTGAGTGTGTGTGTATGAATGGTGTCTCGTCCTATGTCTTCATGTTGTCTCAGAGGTGGCCCCAGCATTGAGCTGATCACTCATCCGGGGAGGCCCTCCATGTCCTTGTCCGGTCAGAAAAAGTATATATGTGATCCAAAGATAATCCCTCTCCCAACAGGTCGGGGCCCTTTAAAGGCCCGGGCGGCTTGGGTCGCTTAAATCCTAAAAGGGAGAGGTAAAACTAAGATAGAGAGAGAGAGAGAGAGAGAGAGAGAGAGAGAGAGAGAGAGAGAGAGAGAGAGAAAAGAAATATTTATGTGTCGTTAACGGTAATAGTTTCTATGACTCAGGTAGACAATGAATAGTCAGTAATGAATCTTGAATCTCTTCTATGTTTAAAATAATATTGGTGACGTACAATATTTCTTACAAATTATCTACTTATTTGAAATGTTTGTAGTCATTACGAAAAATGAACAAAAAAGGCCGACAGGGAAGTATGTAATGCATTTTAATTGAATTATGTAACATGGACAACATTGTGCAAGTTGTCTGATCTGTTGCAGGAATTTTGAAATGAATAGACCTTATTGTTGTGACAATGAAAGTCATTATAATTGATTTTGTTTTCACAGCAGATCCCCCTCTCGTTTCTATACTTTCAGTGCTTTATCCATCCATCTTCGTGTTGTTCCTTTCTATTGTTTCGAGTGCAAAATAGATTCAAGTCAAGTGTTTTGTGTGCCGAATTTCACTGTTTAGTATTTGTTATGTATCCTGCTGATGCTCATTTCTAGAGATCAAAATGTATGTTCGGTATACCATTTTACCATTTGTTGTTCTTCGACTTCGATTTGGGAAGGGCTGGGATGTCAATACTTCAAAGCTAGTTTTTAAACAGTCGAAGGTAAAAGAAGCACTTTTAACGATAGATAGTATTAATTAAAAGGAAACTATTATGCCACTGAGTAGTATAAATTTATAACACTCCACGGTAACCAACTTTTAATGCTTCACGTGAAAAATACTCTTTTTGTGAAAAAATATTTCATTTGATTATTAAATATACACGGTTTGATAAAAATTGAAAATTTAAAAATTCACTACACCTTTTTAAATGTGAAATTTCTCACGGTGATTTCCAAAAATCGTCATACTTGTGGGTGAAAAGCTCTGTCCTTAAATTGTCAGCACTGTATCAGAAAATAAATGACAGCTGTCTGTGCGTTCCAATATGGCTGGCTCCACGGTGCGTAATTCATTTCAATAAATATAATATTTATTATTCCTATTTCACAAATTGTAACGATTCTCTCAAAAATAGTGTAAGTTATGATACACGTGTTAAATGAACTTTTTTGCTCGTAAGATTGCTACCTTCTCCTTTACGGGCTCGTTTCGCAAAGATAACCTACTCACAAAATAAAATCTCGTTTTTATTATTTGGATCATAAATAATTGTTATTTTCCCCACTTTGGAAACATATACTTGGGTTCAGTAGTAAAGAACCCTGGTCCTTTAACATAGTATGGAAAGCAGGATTCTTTACTTATGAATCCAAATATACTCCTGATAAACTTTTGTCTATGCCTTTATAATATCTAGACCCAGAACTATGGTTCCCTGCTAGGTAATTAGTAATTACTGTTACTCTCGTATTTAAAGCATCAGATCAAGTTATTAAAAAAAACGCAACGGAATAGCATCACCACAAAACTGCCTGTCTCCTCCACCAAAAAAAGTCCACAACGACCATAATAGCCAAAATGGCCATAGGCCTATGTGATGAAATATATAAATGAAGTACCGAAAAATGAAATGAAATGTAGGCTTATTTGCAAACCGACCTCTGAAGGAAACAAAAAAGATTATAAGATAATGCGTGCAAAATTCTTTATTCAGAATGTAAGCAGGCCTACTTCATATGTTGTATAATTACTGTGCAACAGAATTATTATATTAATTAATTGTCATTAATACTACAAAATGAAAGTATAAGAATAATTCTAGTGTGATAGGGAAAAAGCGAATAAGTCAAAATACCAAAGTTTCAGAAAAGACAAAAAACAATTGATTTCCACAGCATTGTTACACTATTTAGATAAGCCCACCCAGATATTTTTACATAGTATAAGATACTGTGTAAGAATATCTGATGGACTGAACTAAATATTGTAACAATGCTATGGAAGTAAATTGTTTTCTGTCTCTCCTAAAACTTCGGTATTTTTATTTATTCGCTTTTTCCCTATCACTCTTAGAATTTATAAAATGAATAAAACGGAAAATTGTCGAGATGTTGGCCTCTTTAGGGATAAAACATATTTTACTATATATTCATTGAATGTGTATAAGGTTTTATTATTTATTAAACTAAATTTTAATGAGTTTACAGGAAATGACAAGGTAGGCTACATAAAGATGGAACAAAATAAAAATGTGCTTACATATAGGCCTAACATCAAATCGATTAAAAAGGATAGTGGGAACGTATTTAAAAAAAACACTTAATGAATACTTGATAGGAAAGACTTTGTACAGTGTAACTGAATTTATGTACTAATGGTTGTAAAAATGTGTCTTGATTTATAATATACTGTATATATATGATTTATGGACTCAAAATTCAATTCATTTCACTGTGGTACTTATTGTCAAGTTTACATATTGCCATACTATTGAAGAAATGGAAAATTATTACAGAACATTAAATGTTAACTTTATAAGGTATAAAAAATAAGATTACAGTAGTAGTAAGATTTATTCTCATTAATGTTGCACTTTACTTCCTTTTGTTGAGGGTCGTCCAAAATAAGTGGAAGGCCAATCACTTGACAGCTTTACCAGACAAGGGTAGGTTTAGTAGGTTAACTTATTCTGTCTTCTTGTATAGAAAAATAAAATTCCATTTTTCTCATATTGCTAGGAGCCCTGAACTGACGGATTGATTGGCCCGGCGCTGTCGAAAATATATGTATATATATACTTAGATATTTTGTGAAATGGTCAGTGAATACTGTAGGGCCTATACCCTAATTGCAATAGTTGATATAATAACTTTTAGCTATATTATCTTGTTTTCAGAAGGTTATATTCTATACACCATGAAGGAATAATTCCCATTATTAAAAGATCGTAGCCTATGTTATCCATGAAAATAACGCTATTCTTCCTTATGATGTATATTGTAGAAAGTACAGGTTATATAAATCACTTTGTATAGAACTGATTTCCTGCAAAATCTGCAATCCTCATCACGGCCTTCCTTGGTCAAAAAACATCCTGGACACGAGATGATAATGATGGTAGTGCATTACATAACGGGTCGTAGTATTAATATTCATAGACAAAAGGCATTGTGTCAGCACTTAATAATTTACATGTTTCATCTTGGACATATCTAATGTGCAGGGCTCTGGTAATAACAGTGTTCTGACAGGATAAGGTGGCCACTGAAAATGATCAAATTAAAAAGGGGAGGGCTTGCCGTAGATGAATCTGTCGTAATCTTGTTCCCTGTCTTCGAATGACAGAGAAGAAACATGATTAAGGTTTCGAAAAACTGCCAATTAGTTATACCATTAAGATTACAACTAAGGATATCGGCAAATAATTGTCCCAACTCTTTACGTTCCAGCCGCTCGCACTCTATTCTTTGTTTCTGTGATTACAGCCTGCTGTTAGAAGAGAGAGATATATTAGGTGTACCTGAATAAACATTTCGTGAGGGTGTAATCCTCTGAGAACCGAACCCACTCCCATGGTACCGGAGGTAGCGGGGATCGAACCAGACCTGTGTATCCGTAGTCAGCAACGCTAATCACTAGACCACGTAGACGGTCGAATTTATAGTGGAAGTTTTCTTTAATAAATATAATAATCATCTACCTTAAACATTTTAAGTAGGCCTAGACTTAAATATGTTATTTTGGACGTCTATGTAAAGTTCCATTTTGCGCGCTGAGCCCTTTAAAGTAAAGAAAAAAGTGCTAGCCCGTTAGAGAAATTATAAAGGATACCCCCAAATGTCAGTGTCGTTTTATTTCCTGTCGTACAAATTAACAGCTAGGCCTAACCATTTCCTTAATTTTAACAACTACAAATAACATAAATAATTATTTTGACAATACAATTTGGTCCATTAACTAGATACCGGCAGTTTGACAAAACACAAACTAAGCCAACACAATATTTAGTTTTGCTCAAAACTTTCCTTACGACCTTCATTTCTTCCCAATCATTCAATGTTTGCAATTCCTTATCATATGGAAGGATTTGTCAATATTAGTTCCTTATTGAATTTTCTATAACTTCAAGAGCGATATTCATTTCTTTACAAATAGTTCAATCTTTTACGCATGTTTCTGCGATGTTCAGCTATTTCAAACAAAATTGTTCTTTAATTTGTTTTTTAACAAATTGTTGCCAACCAAAAGAGCCTGAATCCCTCTACGTACAAGATTACACAACTTTTTTGATTATTACTCTAAACAAAAGCGAACTGAAATTATTTTCCTTTTAAAATCTAGGATTCAAAATAACATAAAACGTCGTACGATGTTTGACCGTTATAACAATTTAACGGGCTCACACGAATAACAAACTCGCTATAACTTTGTGCTTGCCTGTTACGTTCTATATCGTAAATAACTGTAAAGTTATATAGGCCTACCCTAACACTGCTAAGACGGAATCATAATGCGTTATAAAAACTAATAACCTCGAAGTTATTTTAATTTTGTCTTTAAAAAAGTAAAAAAAAATTGGATGTATTGCATCGTCACTAATCTGGATATTGCTCAAGCTTTTCATGTCATCTGTCCAATGATTCAAACTCACTTCTGTCTAAACTCATGTCAGAGATCACCATTTGCCGTATCATATATATATATTACAGATTAATAGATATTTTTCTCTTTTCCTAGTCCGATTTTCGCTGAAAATGAGGCATGAAAATAGTTAAATATTCTCCTTGCTAATATCACGTGCATTTTTCGTTACATCGGTCGTAAATATCATGAAGTCGGGGTTGTGTCTTTTTAAATTATTTCATTGGAATAATACAGTTATATGAAATCATCAATAGATAACATATTTTGTGAATTATTGTGGGTTAAGTAAATCCGAAACTAGTAACTTATTTCAACTCAAGATTAATAATTAAGTGCGTCAAGACGTTTATTTCGATAGAGGTTGTAAGGTAGATGAAACAAGTTAGATTTAAAATTATCTAGATCTTTAAAACAATATTGTAGGTCTACATTTTTTAATATAGTCAAGACATTTGATTTAAAAAAATCAGTGCGATAATCTTAAGGGAGTGAAACCCAGCTCGGAAGTGACTGAATGCCATGGGCACGCCATAATACTCAATAGATTATATAGGCCTACCTACGTTTCCACCAATGAAGAATCTGGAAAGATTTTTGGCACTCGCGTTATCTGTCTAATTGCAAGACACTACTAAAGTAGGGCATGCCATCATGGTTTCCACGTTTGAATAATATTATTCAATTACCCATATTTGCCCAAGTTATTTTAAATTCACTTTTAAGGTTACAATAGGTGTACACTATAGCAGCAAGTGTTTTGGTAATATTCCGTAAAACAAAAGTAGGATTAAATTTGTTACAATTGAATTCCGAAGTTCCAAATATACTGTAAGTGACATTGATTTTACTGTTCGACACTTAAACCGTTGTTGCTATTTTCGAAGATTAGTGCCTAGTCATCCGAAGACAAGCACCGCTAATACGTGAGGTTACCATTACAATGTCGATCCCAATGTAAAAGAAATTCATTCATGCAGAAATATGTCAGATTTGCTAACTACTGCCACTGACAACTGCGTAATGAAGGAGAACTATTCGGACACCATTTCGAGGAGATGGGTGAACGAACCGAACCCACTTTACATTTCCCGCTATTTGTACGTAACATATATCGTTTTCCTGATTGTAAACCACACCAGAATGAAGGACGATCTCTTTTTCTTACTTACCTATTTTTTTTTCTTTCTGCATTCCTTTCCATCTCTCTCTCTCTCTCTCTCTCTCTCTCTCTCTCTCTCTCTCTCTTTCTTTTACTATTTTAAATGTTATTATTATTAATGTTCTTTAACCAATTCAGTATTTTTTTATTTTGTTCTATAATCTATCGAGGAATATTTATTTCTACCCTAGAACTGAACATGGAGCCATTCTGTAATTCTATTTGTAAACGTTTTAAACCTCTGGTCAGCACAAATTTTCCTATAAAGTGTTATTATAATTGGTTTTATATAAAATTATTTCTTTCAGTGCGGACTACCTTTAAATGACAATAACTAAGTTATATAATGTTGCATTTCTTCCAATCAGTGAAATTTAAATTTTATTGTGTGACTTTTTCAGTATTTAAATGAATCCCTTAAAGCTAGGACTAAAAAAAATTATCTCGTTAAGCCAACATAATACATATGAGATATACAAAATCTACTTAAAGAGAAATTCATATATTGAGAAACTAATCAAATGTTCTGTACCTACCTGTCCTCGCAGTGCTTAATGGTGTACGTTCCCTTTAATAAAAGTTAAATTATTTCTCTGTTAAGTGATATTTGAAGTAATGTTAATGAAAGATAAATGAATCATAGCACAGTTTTAAAAAACGACCATAGCCCGTTGCTTTGCAAGGTCAGGCATCATAGAGAATCGCAAAAAAAGCAAAGCGAATCAAGACAACACAATAGCACGCCAGGTATAAACTCTATAATCCATTGTGTGCAAATTGTATATGAAATTATTTTTATATAACAAGACATTATCTAATCCTTTATATCGGATTCCCCCAATTTGTAAATGAAATACGACAGTGAACATCATATGCAGGGCTGTATAAATAATGATGTTAGGGCAGCATTAGTTCACCATTAACGTAGAATTAACTATGTCCACCTAGTCATTGAGCGAAGTTAATAGACCGTTACCACAGTATTATCATTGAGTTGCCTTCAGCTAGCAGCTCGACGCCCCTTTGTAAAGCCAATGTTAACATCCCCTCCACCGCCATCACTTCCTCCTCAATAAAGACAGAGATGAAAGCATATTATCCTATATATGGAGCTTATAAATCGCGTTACATACTCCTTTCTAGTAAACTGGAGAGGCAAATGAAAGCAAAAAAGATATGAAAATCTGCACAATATTTCCTTATTTGAGTAAAAATAGCTTATTCAGTTTTTAAATGGAGCATACTACAGTAGAGTCCCGCTAATCCGGACCCCGTTCGTCCGGATATTCGGTTAATACGAACATTCGGTTAATCCGGGCTGAATTTTAAAAAATTAAACACACAGACGTATTGTTTTGTTAATCCTACATCAGTTCGTAGGTTAAAACCTTAGGTCAACGTAGGCCTATACAGTATTATTAAAACAAAAATTAAGTTTCACGAAAAGTTATTTCTATGAAAAAAATAATTATTTTTATAGTTTTTACCCACCTAAAACTTGTATTGCAGATGGGTCCAGTCCCGTCTAGCCTGGATTGGCGGGACTCTACTGTAAATCAATACACTAAGGTGGATATTTTGTTGCAAATAAAATACGGTTTATACTAGAAGGTAATCGAGTATCCCGATAATTTGATAGATCATGAATAAGTAATTTCTTTTTTAAAAAAAAGCTAAATTTACAGTACTGTACTTACATCTGAAAGAGGGTTCCCAATGCTCGCTGCAGCAAAAACCACTTGAATACTGCCTCAAAGCGATCCAGATATATGGAGTTCTTTTGTAGCAATGCTTGATATTAAAAAGTGCAATCGGTATTACAAACATCACTCCTAAAACACAATTTTTTATTGAAATTTTCAGTCACAGATAGGGCTACAGCAGTTAAAGACTAATAAGATGAGTTATTATCTGTTTTTAAACATGGGTTATAAAAATAGTATGAAGTAAGGGTTTAAGACGTCTTAATAGATTGAGAATAGCCTTTAAGAAAAAAATGTTTAATCATAAAATCATTTGTCCAAGCCTGGGATAAATAGTTAACTTGCTGTGCGTTTGAGATTTGTTGGGATATTCGCGAAGTCTAATGGCCGGTTGCAGAAAACCGCGTCTTGATCGCCAATCAGTTGATCTATGATTAGTTTGATTGTCAATCATTTCAAGTGTTCAGTTGCAGAATGGCTAATCGTCGATCAGGTCACTACGGTCAACTGATTCTCGATTTGACGGAAAAACATATGTGGCAACGACGCTAAACCAGGTCGCAGTGCACCATTCAGTTGTTTCAGCGGCCATTTTCCCTGTGTTGCGTATATACGTATTGACATTCTGTGCTTTAATTATTTTACTTTCCTTGCGTATATGTAAAAAAGAAGGATATCAAGGGGCCCAAATTTGAGCGGGAATGAGAAAGCATTGTCGCTGAATATTTAAGAAGGTTACACGAGCATCAATGAAAATAAAAGACCGATGCAGTTAGGGCAAAGCAGAAAGAGAATGCCTGGCAAGACATTGCTTCAGATTTCAGTAGATGCAGTCCAGAAAGGCCTAGAACCTAAGAAGTATATGCCTAGAGAGATTTGGATAATATACAGAGTCGTTATGCACAACTGAAATTACGATGGAAAAGTAGGCTATTGTTGTTTTTATCTTTACTTACGTATTGCATGCCATGTTTAGGTAAGGAGTCTTTGCTTACAGTGCTGTGTGTAACTTATTCCCCTTGCACATGAATTCTGTATGATTCGCGTGTATAACACGGTCTTTTGGCGAAAGGAATATTATATACCGTAGGCGTATTTTTCTATGCAATTAAGCATAAGCATTGACCTCCAACCCCACATATAAACAAATTTCATAGGCCTATCTCTGTTTACAAACACATTACCAGCAAAGTTGATTGGAGAATCATTATTTGACCAGCAAAATATGGGTGATCAATTCTGACCAGAGATCTGATTGCCCATTAACACTGATTGTTGTTTCTGCAACCCGATTGTAACTGATCGCCGATCTAACTCTGGTCAAACTCCCATCAATCTCTGATCAAAATTGATTTGCTTTTCTGCAACTGGCCATAAGTAATTCTTAGGTTAAATTAAATAATACACTTAATATTGTTTTTATTATTAATGAGATAATTATTACTTTCGACATTTCTTATATCATTATTATCATTAGCTGTATTATTATTATTATTATTATCATTATTATTATTATTATTTTTTCTATCGTGTGCTTACAATACCGCGAACTATGCGTTAGTGAGATTATTATTACATTCCAATCTAATGCATTGAATCTAATACTATTTTCTTCTGTTACAGGTAAGTTTATACATCCTACTGCAGCTTATGGTATCATTTGTTTGTAAGTACTTTTTTAGTTTATAAACCCTCTATATGGTACAAGCGAAATACTACTTATTAAAAACCGTTCCACTTTTAAGGAATGGTATGCAAAGGATATTAGTTTTATGATTTAATTGATAGTCTTTTCTTTTGAGCTATGAATTAAATGTCCTGATGAAAATTACATTTCTTAACAGTCTTACTAATAAAAGCTGTTTATACCGGTGTTGAACGATTTGGTTGATCACCGTGCAAATTACTTCATTAAACTGACTTCGGAAGGTGAAATCATGGATATATTTAGGACACAAGATCGTCGAAAAAATGTTGTTAACGTACCCACTTTTTTAAAAAAGGGATAATCATATTTTTCATTTATATAGTAATTTGATCACTATAAAATGTTTGCCACTTTGGGCCCCAAATATTGGATGTTCCCTTATGGGAATATACCACAGAAACAAGTTATTCCTTTTAAATATATAAGAATGACAAATAAAATAAATTTATTTATGTTCCCATTTGGGAATAGCGGGATTAATTGGGTTAAAAGCAGGTAGCAGAGTTTCTTTACAAACTGCCTTAAAATGGATGCATAACCTCAAAATTCAATCGCAATCACCTGCCAGGTTTTTATTATTTACATCAAGTTTTATAAAAGTTAGTTTAGGTGGTTTTGTTTTGACCTATGATGTGCTAATGGTTTATACGATAGACATAAATTATAGTACGTTAAATAGATGAACGATTGAAGAGAGAAAAGAATGAGTGCAAGCTGTTCCTTGAATTTTAGCTCGTGCTGTCTGTACGGCAGCAATCAGGTGACGCGTATCAACTGGTACTTACAAAAAAGGAAACTTAACGAAAACAAGTTATTTTTATAGTCCGAAATGATCTTTGTGAAGGAGACAAGCAGGAGTAAGAGAGAATGAACATAAGAAAGACAGAACACGAGGTGGGGGCATGGAGTTCTACTCTTTAGTTCCTATCTCAAGAGAAAGAATGCTGTAAGTCCTCTAAGATAAGAGTTTTAATCTTGCAAACTGACTCTTTACTATTCAGACTGTCATGAGGTTCCACTTGTTTGACAGAGGCTATAAACATTCACACTAAAGTGCTTGCTTTTGCTCTAATGTTCCGTTTATGTTATCAGAAAATCATCAACTGAAAACCCTTCTCTATTCTAGGTGCTGTCACTGCATTCTTCTAATAATATCTGCAATTATTTTTAACTTGCAGGTTATAATAAGACCGGAAAGTCTACTTTGAATATGCTGTATAATGACATTATCTTGTAGCTTTAACCGGTATATAAAAATAAATATTTTTCACATTTTCGTATATGGTTTTCAGCAGAAAAAAATATATACAAAAATTTCTCACATTTTGGTTCACACCTTGTAATATCATCTGCCTGTTAGGTGCTGCAATTATAAATTTCATGATTATAACTAAGACCTGGAACACTTATCTCCAAGAGATAAGTTAACCTTAGAAAATTACATTTGTTAGCAGAAAATATTTTTATTTTTTATTTTATTTATTGTACCTAGGTATTATTCAATTGGCCTAATCCTTCTGGTGGCATTATGGCCCTGGGGTCGACTCAGCCTCTAACAGAAATGAGTACCAGGAGCAATCCTGGGGGTAAAGGCGGCCGGTGCGTTAGGCTGACAACCTTACCATTTACATGTGCCGAATGTCCAAAATCTGGGAGCCTCAACCTTCTGGAACCCTCTGGGCCTCCATGGCCTGTATAGGGATCACTTTACCTTTACCTAGGTATTATGTCAAAAACAAAACTAAAAATATAATGTGCCATATTTCTAACCTGCCAGTATTAGGCCTAATTGAAGCCTCATAAGAAAGATTGAGGATGTGAAATTTTATATTTAAATGCCACTAACAATATCAGAAGATGATGTATCAATGGTTTAGTTGGGCCGGAACGCCGTTAGGAAAATATTTTCCCCCTGAGAATTTTATATTAACTTTTTTACATATTTTACGTTCCTTAACAAAATTATTTAAAACCCACGCATAGCGGCATAAACGTCACGAGAACACTTTAGCGAACTTAACAACTCTTTCCATCGATATAAAGGCATTATCATAGATTATTTGCACGGCATTAGAGAAAAGAATGATCATGAATGCCTTAGAAAAAATAGAGTTGGAGCATAGTTTTTAAGTTATTCTCAGGTATATAGTAATCTGGCACTGATGAAAGAATGCCTGGAAGAAAGGATTAAGATGATTGGGAAAATATTTGCAATTAGATTGATAGCATCAAGTGAAAGAAATGTTAAAGCAATCTGGGAAAAATACAGCGCACCAATAAAACATTTTAATGAGGCCAGAAGTGACAAACCACAGGTACTCCAAAGAAAGAGCAAAATACCAAGGTTTAAAAAATATGTTATCTGTAGAATTTCTAGCATGATTGTTGAGTTGACTGATTTGTCACTAGAATTGCAGAAAAGAGAAACAATTCTGACAGAGGCGCAAAATGCATTCAAGCACACAATTAAAGTATTTGAATCTATGCGCAGCTCAACATCTGCAGAGTACCATAGAACAGCTCTTAAGGCAGCAGAAGACAACAAATTTAGAAACATAGAATTACACGTTTATAAAAAAAAATTGTTAATTAGTCGTTATTCCGGTACCGGTCAACCAATTTGGTCCAAAATCAATAGGCTTCTTTCCATGGACGTTATATATGTGTGCACAAAGTTTCATGAAAATCCGATAAAGCGTATTTGAGTTATCGCGCTTACAGACACACGGACAGACAGATGGGAATATATTTTCCCGTCCACTACACAATCTCAGAAAGTACCATTCTGGCCCTTATTAAAATCACGTAAACTGGTATAACGAAGTGCCAGAACGCTTTTGTTTAATTATGATATGCAGAAAATATTTTTTTAAATCCATTTCTGAGTTAAGCTCCAGATCAATTCATTAAGCACGGCTTACGGAAGAACAAAGGTCTAAAGTTTAATAAGCACATGTGAAGGAATATGTGGGTTGTGTTATTTGTCAAAGCTAACTGTATTGCAACTTTCAAAGCCGTAAATGAACACTGTAAAACAATATTTTGTTTTAAGAATTGATTTGCATTTGATAAATTCTGTCTAATATATTACCATAAAATAGGCAACTAAATTGAGCATTACTCCGGTACCAGCCAACCAATTTGGTCCAAAATCAATAGGCTTCGTTCCATGGACGTTTTAAGTGCGTATACCAAGGACGGATGCCAAGTTTCATGAAAACCCGATAAAACGTATTCGAGTTATCGCGCTTAATTAAATAAAAAAATAATGCAGTACATTATTCTTTCTTTTTAACTGTCTTCAAGGTACACTGATTTTGAAAACATAAAAGATGAACTGTCTCTTTTTAACGATCCCTTGAAAGTGGACATTGAGGATCAACTATATCAAAGTTTCAACTTGAGCTACGTTATTTTTAAGTTGATTTTTTCCCCCCAAAACAGACATAAAACGAGATAACATCTGCAGACTTCTTTTAGATGAAAACTTCCCCTTCTGAGAGATTTTGCTCTGTTTGGAAGCACATGCCTTTGTGAAAGGGCATTTTCGAATCAGTGACTGTTCTGTTATACTTATTGAGGTTAGGAACTACTCATTTCGCAAGTATTGCTCTCAGTATTGCTATTATGGTGAACTACGTGTGAACTAATTGTGTGACGAAAACTAGATTTTGCGAAAACACATTCTCGCTTCGTTTGTCGTACTAACTTACTTTAAAGTAATTTATAACATCAACCATTGAGACACTGATAACTAGAATAGACCTCATACATGCTGTTTGTAGGTGATAATTGATAAGCCAATTGCAAAGATGTATTTAAGGGGAGACTTGGGGGTCCGGACCCTCCTCCCCCCCCCCCCAAATGCGAGATTTTTAAACCATTAGTTAAAAACCAATGTTTTGTGTCACTTAAGAAGAGAAGATGGTAGTCGTTTATGATTGATCAGTTTAGGACCCCCGAAAACTGATCTCTAAATATGTGCTTGGCTAACTGGTTAAGTTAATTTGAATAAAATTAATAAAATAAAGTCATTTTTATGCGTCCCTCGAAATGAGTTGTCTAAATTAATTTGGCCCCCAGTTCCTCCAAAGTTGGACAGGCCTGTACTAGATTATAAAATATATTTCATTTGAACTCGTATGAAAGATTATGCTTTGAATTGTCTTGTTTTTATAATTTTAGGCGTTATTTTATGTTATCTCTGCTATAAGAACATAATATTGTCACTCAAAAGTAGCAGTGAAATATCCGTTTTCACTGGGGCTACCAAGCACTGTCAAACTTGTGCCCGAACATATAATTTCCTTTTCCCCTTATTCTCCCCTTGGGTTATGTCCACTCGTCATGATGTTCATAGTTCTGATTATATCCTTTCATGTTGCCTTCTTTTGTGTTACGCTTACGTTTGTGACTAATCTTTTGTTTCATATGCGGCTTTACAGAGCTCCGAAATTAACTTCCATACTCTTGAGCGAAATGCCTTGTAAAATGCTCGAGTCTGCAAATGTCATGATTTCGTTTAAATGTCGTATTTAACTTTTTATTTTCAATATGACTAGCTACATACGTAACTATCACAAAGAAAAATAATTATCGTGAAAACAGAGAATTCGTTGCTTTATATATTCATTAAATTGATATAGGTACGCTATACAGATAATGTACATTCATTCAATAATTAAATTTATATAGGTCATACAGGTAATTCAACCTAACATATTATCGTATAACTACAAGTCTGTCTATCCATATAGGCTAGAGTCTACTAACTTATATATTTATCTGTCTCCCTAAGTAATGCATGTATGTATGTTTGTATGTGTGCCGCTTACATATTTATATATGTAGGCCTACGTATTATGTGTGCATCTGTCTTCTATTTTTCTGTTTAACTGTCGGTTATATCTCTTCGTTCATACGTTCATATGTCTATCCATCATTCTAATCTTTTGTAACGTAGTTGGGATCTATCGAAAGTATCACGATACTGACTGAAGCTTTAGCTGAATTTACCAGTAATTGCGCTATGCCTCAATAATGGTGTAGACCCTTAGAATACCAATAGATTAAAGCTCCCAGATTTTTAAACAATTACACCCTACCAGAAGGATTAGGCCAACTCAAAAATCAAATGACCTCATTGTGGATCGAACCGTGGCCATCAAGTTTTATGAACATTTCTTTCTAATCAGTTTTTTTTTTATTAATGCTATTGCAATTGGAAATAGAAATATAATTGAAATAGTTATTTTTGTTGATATGGTAAATATTTCATCTGAAGCATTGCCTCAACCAGCTGTGCCACTGCATACCTTGCTAAATACATAGATTAGCGCGAAATAAAACAAATAATAAAACAGATTGCACTTCGTGGAAGCATTATTCTATGGTACCGGTATGTTGTGATGTAACTTCTTTTTAAATTAAGAATTATATTTTTTTAATATATCTGTACGGAGTATCCGCTCATAGCTACTCTGGTAATAAGAAAAATAGCAGAATATCTCACAACCTACGAGAGGGAATAAATTCCATATATGGATGCTTTCATAGTATCTTGTAGGATTACCTCAACGCAGACTTCACTTTTGGGATCGAAAAGAGAGGTAGAGATTCGCTACTGAAGTAGGCCTACACTAGTAAGTACGGTATACACAATGGTATACGATCCGAGATATCACTCGCCTCAGAGCCAGAATTTCTTAAATGGCGCGACCATCTGGTTGGCAGAAATCGATTACAAAAATGGGTAAAGGGAGTAATAGATGTGCTAAGAACCGCTCCTACCAACCGCATTAAGGCTTCTGTGGACACCATCAGAGGTCTGTTCTTGGGAGACCTCAAGAGAACATCCAGGAGGTGAAATTAGCTTGGCGTGATGGGATAACAGCTAGACGATGAATCGGCAATCATATTAAATACGGTATTATAAAAACATATATGTGTGTATTACGGAGGCCTAGTCCCAGATTCTTATACGCCCTTTATGAGAAGCTGTATTAAACGCGCTTACAAACCGATAATATGAATATGATTGTAAAATTCATGAAAATATTTGAAATATCTATGAAAGAATTTAAACTGATCCCCGAATAAAACTACATTATTATTAATGAGGAAATACCATATTGGGAGATACTTAATAAAAATTTAAAAATAAAAACTTGAACCAACTTATATTAAACGCATATGGTTATGGAAAAGTGAAGAGCATTTTCTTGTTACATCTTCACACGTTTCATTTATTATTATTTTTGTTTTTATTATTAGGCTACTATTATTTGAACAATTCCATAATTTTTTGCTGGTATTGGTACCACTCTCGTTAGAAGAATTCAATCTTATTCAGCAGCTCAGAAACTTCTCTCAGTACAGCATAATTGGAGTATATTACTGATTATCTTCACTAGAATTCCAATGCCTTGAGGGCTCTGTGAGACCTCAACTTTCATGGATATAACTATTTTGACAATTTATTTTAGTTTCCTAATTTTTTTTACCTGTAAACCCAAATTTTTATATCTAGGCTAGGATTTTTGTGCATTTCCTTCTGTTTTCTTAAAAGTAGATGGAATTATGACATCAATAAAATTGCCTTAGAACTCCTCTTCTTCTTTTTGTTCTTCTCATTATTGTTATTATTATTATTCCTGCTACTACATATTATTATTATTATTATTGTTATGGTTATATATTATTATCTATGGTGTTTAAATCGCTGTGTGATTGGCGGTGTCTATACACCAGCAAATGTTTTGAAAGCGTTAACAATCATCATTACTAATAGCTGAAGTATTGTCAGTTCATACTGTCATCTCTTGTCGTTCCTCCGCCTTGCAGCCTACAGACTCACCTTGAACAAGCAAATACGACTTTGTCGCCCCTACGTCCTGCGGCGATGACGACCGAAAGTGGGAGTGCATTTTTAATTCAAACCGGAGGTATAAAATCCCGAAGGCCAGAACACATGTATAACAAATTTTAATTTATGTGCATATGGGCGTTAACAAAAAATAAGTGAATGTTTAAATGTAAGTTAATACTGGCAGATAAAGAAAATTGTACCTTTTACATCTCCATGGGCTTTATTTAATGGTCCTTGTAGCTGGATAAAACCTCCACCTTCAAGACTCCTAAGGGCCTTCTTCGAAATATTTGGATGTCCCGTAGAAAATGAGAGTAGAAAAGATTCTTTAATTATTTTGGAAAATCTTGTGCAAAAAGTTGTTAATCTTCATTGACATTCTTAACATAAATCAGCTGGAAATTTCATATCTATTTTATTTCTTTCATTTCGTTCATAGAAATTGTCTTTAATTGCCCCGCAGCTTGATATACTGTATTTGTAGAAAGTGCAGTCTTAATATACTAAAGACAAGGCATTTCTTGTACGGTATCCGAAATTATTATTTCTATAGTTTCTTTGAAGGATAAGGAAAAGAATTAAATTTGTCAATATGTGCGTAATTGACATAAGGTAGTGTACATGCACAACAGAATAGAAACAATTATTGTCATGGTAATAATGAATACAGGAATTATTGCTGGATGACACAATAATTTTGTTTTTCAAAACATACTCATTAGGTTATAGATGTGATGTTCTCAATATTGTATAATAAATAAGGTACTTTATGAAAAACAAGAGGATATAAGGTGGTTAAACATACAGTATAAATAGTTAATAGAAACATAAATATAAACATAAGTTAAATATAAAATTGTATATAGCGGTGTTGAGAATTAACCTAGAATCTCTACATAAATATATTCTAGTTACATACTCTGATAACTTTTTTCAATTGTTGAACCAATTATTATTCTCGATTCCGGTGTTCGAAATTGTTTAAATTTAGCTGACATCAGACTTCAGAGTGGAGGTGATAGTTATAGGTGTAGTAGGCGATTAGAAGTGACGTAAGATTGTGTGTGTTTCCAGTAGCGTAGCGAGAAATAAAGCATGACGTAACAAATCATGTAAGAGGGCTTTACATTTAACGACCTGTCACGCTCCAGATATATTGAAGGATTTATGTTAAAAACAATTGAAAGGAATTACGCTTCCACCTTTCCCTCATTTATTTTAATCCACCAAATAGAAGCATCCTGTAGGATCAAGAGGTGAGAGGTAATTGCTGCAGACAAGAGCAATATATGGCTTTTAAACAGGTAGTAGGGAAATGAGTTTGCTTCTATAAACTTCTTTCCCCTTAGCACGCTTTGAAAACATGTCTGTTCGAAAGCTGATTAATGCCAGTCTTTATATCGGTACCTACATTTGTTAGAACATTCTACAAATGAGACTCCGTCTTGACCGATACTCATTTATTTCTATAAAAGAAAAATACATTAAATCCCAGAAATCAGTAATAAGTGTGCCATTGCAATTAAGTGGATGAATTATTCGGCCTTACATTGAACCGCGTTCATAACCAAACATTTGTTCAGACCTATCAGGAGTCACTCAGGAGTAGGTGACATATGCACAAAAGTAAAGGACCCTTTACGCACTTAGGTTTGTCTGTGCAGAACATGTTTGAACAGACGGACTGCGCATCTGGTCTGCACGGTTTGTTTGCTTCTAACGTAAACCCTATTCTCTATCCGTCTATCGCGATTATTATTCATAAAGACATTAATACTATTAATTATGTTTTATTAATTATATTATTATTTATGTTATTATTAATAACATGAAATGAATAAATTATTTCAGCATCATGTAAGGAATCATAGCCCAATTAGCGTTATTCATTTTATCCATGGTGATTTCAATGCTGGAGTAGAAATCGAACCTACAACCGAGAATCCTCTTTTTTATATCAGAAAACAGAAAATGGAACTATTTTCATCACGGGATAAGCTTGTGGCACGTTGTTCTGTGTGCATTTTCTTTCTTTCTCAGAGGCATATTGTTTACTATTTCTCGCAAGGAGTTACATTGCTAAACTAGTCCCCAACTTTTTAACTTGTTTCATCCTTGCGAGGTTACCCTTCTACATGTGCTGAGTTAGTGGATTAATCAGCCTGACGTTTAAAACTTTTACATAAAATAATGATTTAAAAAGTAAATTTGAATGGAACGTTGTAATATTCTTTATGCATACTGAAACGCCCACCCAAAATCATTGGTACATGACGATAAATTATATTTCCATTTAAGGTCATTTAGGTCTGATTCCATTCATTAAAGATTTCTGTTCTTTAGTAAAGAGGAAGTTAATTATTTCAATCAAACATTTGCCTCAGCCATCCTGAAAAATTCATAAAACCGCGTTTAGTTCAGTTGGCCATGATTTGAATTCCCATTCTCCAGGATATGAATTCCCGACGTTAAGCCAATACGAAAAATATGAAAAACTATAAATAACGTCGAATATTTTTTAATAGTCATTGCACTCGAGATGAGTTCGAACTTATTTATGTTTTTCTTCCAGTGCTAATATAAAAAATGGGTACTAGAAAATTTATCTGGTCATGTAGCCTAAGACAATATAGCCTATTTACATCTGTATTCCGTTCCAAAAGCACATGATGAAATTCTTACATTATTATATGGATAGTTATATTAAGTCATCCTCTGTCAGTCTCCCCGTGTGGCTCAATCAGTCTATCTCTGGCTCTCTGTGCTCCAGGTCGCGGGTTCCTGGCCCAGGTCGATGACTTTTATATGTGCATAAATTCGACAGCTCCGTGTTTGTAGTTTTACATGCATGTAAAAAACTAGATCAAAATTCCGCCACACTGAAGACGGTCGAATGTCTAAGTAACAGTTCACCCCATCAGTTCATACCATAGTAACCGATCATCCTGTTTCAGAGAAAGTTATTAACTTGAATCGGGATATATATATATTATTTCACCGCCATCATAATTTAAATGTTTGTTTACTACCTATTGCATAGGTGGAACTGATGAGTGTAGGAGGCCCTTAATTTATGCTCACTTAAATTATTCCATTACGTGATCATTAGCAAATAGCAAGTAATTCTGTTCTCGTTTGTAGCTCTTTTATTATGATTTCATGATTTTCGTATTTCCTCAGTTGCCTTAAGGCGACAACATAGGATTTGTAGCTTACTTTACACCCCTGTATTCCATAATAACGCCTTCGTAATTTTAAAATGACTGAATCAATGGCAGTGAATATGTTTACACCACAAAATTAACACCACATTATGTTCCTCTTCGCCATGAATGAGCAACCACAACTCTGCATAATGCTTTCTAGACCATTGCATTCGCAATGACTTCAACTTAACATTTATAGACCTCCATAAAACATGAAGACAAGCTGGAGCAACTTGAAGCAAAACCTACTCCTCCAGTAAGACTGGTATTTAGAAATAGTAAAGTGCAATCTTCCATGTTATAGTAAATTTATAACCTCAACATCCTTAAGATGAATTTTCATGACATTCTTTATGCGAACTATAACAATAAATAATTACGTTAATAAACAACTTCGTATAAACCATCAATGGGAGATGTGTCATTTTCATTAGTAGGCCCCAGAAATTAATACCTATCACAAGGCAAAGTATGCTCTAAAATTTGTAAAATATGCTCAGGAACCAATAAAGTATGCTCTCCCATTTAACTACTATTAATAGGCCTACAGTATAAAATTACAAAAAGTAGTAGAGGTTGTATAAATTACATTACAGAACTTAAAAAAAAACAAGGTCAATGAACAAATATTGAAAACTAATGAAGTGAAATATCGCTTTAATATTATACTATCAGTTTCGAAAACATTAGGCTGTTTACTGTCAATTTCGGTTCTCAAGATATTCATTTAATCAAATAGCTGTAAATGTTTGAATTAACAGAGATATGCACAATATTTAAAATTTGTCAGAGAGAGAGAGAGAGAGAGAGAGAGAGAGAGAGAGAGAGAGAGAGAGAGAGAGAGAGAGAGAGAGAGAGAGAGAGAGAGAGAGAGAGAACTTGGCTCTTTTTCTCTATCAGAAAATACAGGCTGGTCCCGGAAAATTATTCCTGGTTGCCACGAGATGCGTCTCTGTTCATGTTGGCCTACTGTTGCTTTTTTCCTGGTGTCCGATCGGATGCACCAACCGATGACTAAACAAAACGTGGTGGGGATTGTTACTAATTGCGTCGCTTTAGAGTGTCTATACAGAAGTTACAGTTCAGTTAGAAAACAGTTAACACTTTGCTTTCAACGCGTGGCATTCTTACTAATTTCCTTGTTTGTGTTACATGGATTCGTCCTAGACGACTGGCATTCTTACGCACAGGAAGACTATGTTGTTGCTTAGAACTAGCCTACATACACGCCGCGATGTACGCTTCGATTGTTGCTCAACAACTAACTCATACACTCCTTCATTTCCTTGTTTGTGTTACATGGGTCCGTCCTAGACGACTGCACATCTTGTTGATATCGGCCATCATGAAAGAACCAGTAAGAAGAAATATGATCTTCAATTGTATAGCCTTAGATTACTGATACAGTAGCTAAAGACCTATCTGTCGGTGTACACAAGCTCCTGTGCAATATCGAAACTGTGTCCCATAATCTAGTTACTTCGGATGTAAAGTAGGATAAATGAAAGGAATTATATTCGCCAGTCAACATATATTAATTAATGACTCGTCTCTTTACGTACCGGAATTGGAAGCATTCCTGAGGTGGGCTACGTATAGGCTATGATGAGTATGCTATGCATGGCCGTCCGGAAGGGGGGGGGGGGATGGGTAGGCCCGCTGCCCCTCCCTGGAAATTGTTTACACATAAATCTCTAAATTAAATGACTATAAGCAACTAATGTGAAGTGAGGTTTAAGTCTCCAAATACTGCTGTATGTTCGCGTCGTTTGGATGAAAACGAGCTGTAACAGCTGACTAGATAATAGCTTGTAGGAATAACTACTTCCCCTAAACTTGAAATCAATTGTAAGGCTACACAAACATTTGATTATAATGAGAAAAAAAAGTCGCATTTTATATTCTATATGAATACTACCTGTGCAATTGAAAGGTGTAAGAAAAGTCATGTGAGTGTATACATCAAATGCAAATGTTTTCTTTGTGTCCATGGCCATAGTTCAGCTACAGTTTATTATTTAATAATAATAATAATAATAATAATAATAATAATAATAATAATATCAACAATGCGAATTGTAATAATAATAGCTACAATAATGTGAATAGTAATAATAATAGCAGCAATAATGTGAATAGTATTAATAATAGAAATAATAATATGAATAATAATAGCATTAATAACAACAACAATAATAAAGTGGTTCTAGTAGCATAGTGATGGTGGTGGTGAGAGTAATTTGTTCATTGCCCCCCCCTTGACAAAATTTCTGCGGACGCCCATGATGCTATGTTCCTAGAACGGAGAACAGACAAGTGAACATTTAAACGGAGGAGACTGTATTAATATAGGAACCATGCTTTTTTATACTTTTAGTCTAGTTAATGTAACCTTCTACGGCAGATACAATTGTTTCCGATTTTTGCTCCACTTTGTGCAGCACTGATGTGTGACGAAGACCTCGGGGTACGGATTGACTTCAGTACTGTTGAAGGTGTGCAAGATACGGAGTGAAGCGGGGTTTGATTTTGAGAGGCAGTATTATATATACAGTCTCCATACCACGGGATACCAATAAATCATTGCTTGGCGGTTTTTCAACTCACTTTACGACACGGTTTGCTCAAGGCAAACTCACGAATGTTTTAGTGCCAATGTCGTTATCTAAACCAAGATCAGATCGCATACGGACGTATAACTTCTTCCTAATATAAGAGAGAGGGGGGATTATATTTTTACTCTTTCCAATCTGCTTTCCTAGGAAGGGGATATAATCCTTGTGGCTATTTTAATATACAAGACTTTGGTAGTGTACATGGTTATTATAGAATTGAACACCGTAAACTCTGCATATAGGCATACACGTGGTGCGCTTCCTTTTAGTATGGAAGTTAGTAGAAGGAGAGAATATCCACACTTCATTAAGTAAAGTAGGAAAATTACAATATTGTTCATTTCTTTAAAAAATTATGATTTGAACTTCCTTTAATAGGTAATATTGGTGCTATGTTTTACAAATTCTAAAGACTTAAATCAGCTATTCCGTGGGGCAAAGACAGGATTTTAAAAGAAAGTAAAATGCAATAAGTGGCGAAAAATTCCTTTTAGGCGATGATTGTTGTAGAGTATAAGAGTGTTGTCAGGCTATTCAAATTAGCCTGAGTCCAGTAACCAAATTCGTAAATCTTAAACCATTGTTGATAATAACTAGCGCCCGGAATTTCAGGCATTTATTTTGGTTAAAATAGGCAGGTAAATAGTAGACTCGAAAATAGGCAGTAATATATTAAAATATGCATTTATTAAAAGTCAAAGCACAGAGTAATCCCACTCTATAGGCCTATTATTGAAAAAACTAAGATATTTAGAAACTTGTTTATCACGTACAGTACAGTACTTACTTTTACTTTTCTTAATTACAAGTAAAAACAAGATTTTTGTTAAAAGCTTAATTGAATCGTTTGAAGAAGTAAGTTTCCGACTGCTTGAAAACAAAAAATGCATTTATAGGTAACTAGATCCTCAATACATAATTTGTGGCTTGAGTGTCATTTCAATATTTATGTAGCATTTTTTCCTTTTCATATATTGAAATCCTTTATGTGCTTTTTAAAATTTGTAAATGATCAAATAAAATCCATATCGACCATAAATAAACTTTAAACCTTAAAATAGGCAACAGAAGCAAGAATAGGCAAAAAAAGGCAAAATAAAAACTTATTCTACCGCCCTAATTGTACGGAAACATGTATATCTCTATTCAACACTTTAATATATTCACTCAAATAGAAAAGGCACATTGCCTAACTTCTGTGCCCTAACCTTAGTCTAAACTAGGAATAAAGAGGTAATATTTTTTCTGCTATAATACTATAATACGCTTATTACGTGTGGCGTAATGGTATCATAACGATATCCATAACGATACAGATTTCCACTAAGACATCGATTGTGGTATCGATTATTATGAAACACGGAATGATCTTGAGACGTTGAGACCAGTAGCTAAAAACTGAGTAATAAATAGCATGTATTTAAAATGAAATCAATTTTGTTCGTGTTAATTTTAATATTCTGAAATGAATTCATTTCGTATTGTTACAATCCGTTGGTTTCAAGAAAATTACCAAAAGGAAGCTTCGATTTGACCGACGCCATGAGCGTAGAAGACAAGAACTACGCCAGTCAGCAACCATCTGATGCAAAGGTCATGGCGTTGACGTTGACGTTTATTTGAGTGAATCTAAAATGTCAAAATTTAAACATTCAGACTAGTTATGGTCGAACAAAAACAGTTGTATGCAACTTGCCTTTAAAAGTATTTAAGATAGTGTGTGAAAATTATGAAACTCTCATTGCTCGTTTCATGAACATTCTCCTATCTTAATAAATGTCGTTGCATAATGTACTATATTTACATTTCTTTTTTGGTTGTGAAATATGTTCGGTGACATCTGATTTTACATATGATGATGATAATGATGACGACGACGAGAAAAAACCCACATAGGGAACTTGTCCCAACCAAGAATCGAACTAGGGCCCGCTGCGTGAGATGAGTGAACGCATCCTCTGCACCAGAACGGTGGACCCATTAACATTCCATAGGCCTACATTAATTTCAGTTATTGGTTCTTAAAATGGAAAAAAATCAAAAACATTTAAGTTATATTCTAGCATAATAGGCCTATAACACAAGAATCTAACTTACTTATTTCTTTCATCTTCAATGTTAATTGATTTAACAGTATTCCTTTTTTACTTACTTCCTATCATTGTCCATTACTTTGAAGGAGTTATTTGATACAGAATTCTAATTAATTGAAAATGAACATAAAGATGGCTTGTTTTAAATTCTGCTCAGGCTGTTGTAAAATTTAAGGACATCTTTTTTGATCGTTGTACCTTACTTATAAGTTATAATGAAGCATTTCATTTTCAACGAACGAACTTAAGTGGTCTATGTAAGTTCGGAAGCCAGCTGTGACCATTGCTCCCATTCAACTTTTTGCTTCTTCGTCTTTAACCACTCTCATTGTATGTCGACAGGCCCTCACTTAAGTTGCACCTCCTATGGCTTTTTTTATTTCTTTCTATCTCTCCGTAGAGTGAAATAGAGAAGGATAGAAGAAACCAGACAGCAAACAATAAATATCTCAGACCGATTGATTCCAGAGTTGGAGCAATAATTAGTTCAAGTCCACTCCGATTGTCGCCCCGGAGGGGTGCCCATTACTCAGCCTGTGGCACTTGGGAAAGGATTGCGCAGCCCACTTAGATTACTTCACCATTGTACTTAAGGCATTTTAACCAACGTAAATGACTGTATGGTATAGCTTTCTACAAAAGTTTAATAACACTGTCAGTGTGTGGACTGAATACATTATAAATTTCGATTTAAAAACATTATTAATGGGGCAAGTGAGGTTAAATTTGAATTTTGATCAGGTTGAATTTGAGATAAGATTTACCTACCCATATTTCGTTCATCATTTACTGGCAAACTATTTAGATATCTAGCTACAGTATTTGAAATTCCAGCCACAAAATATTATATTGTACACAAACCTCTCCAATATCTATTCACCATTCCAACTCTTAGACTGGTTTGTTTCAATTTTGTTGTATTAAGAATTTATATCCTGTTGCTAACAATTTCATGGTGGAAAAGATGCATCTAACATCACCTGAATGGACTGCCATGCTGAAATTGAATGTTAATTATGCGAACCTACGAGGAGTTCCTGGTAACAATTGTGATATTAATGGATCGTCCCTTTGCAGAAGGTGTGCAAAGGAGTTAGAAACACCGAGTCACGTACTCGGATCATGTCCATTTAATTCACTGATTGTTAATAAGGGACATCATCGGGTAAAACACTCATTTTCCGGCCTTCTGACAAATAAAGGATATGAATGATTTGAGGAAGTGCATGCCGTAGATGGATTAGGATCTAATCGCTTCATAGATATTATAGCATTCAAAAAAGGGGCTAAAACAGCTTATATCCTAGATCCAACTATTCGTTATGAATCTAACGACGATGATCAAGCCGAAAATGTTGACATGGAGAAAAAGAGCATCTATGAGAGCTGCATTCCATTTCTTAAAGAAAAATATCACGCAAGATTTGGTGGCTGTCATTTTTCAGTACATGGTCTTTTGTTTGGTTCCAGAGGTACGATAGATCGCTCTGTTGCACAACAACTGCAAAAACTAGGGATAACCAAAGAAGAAACAAAACACCTTACTGAAAGCATAATTGTTTGATTCAATATCAATCTTGAATCACCATATTTACTCCCAAAAGTGAAAGTGAGCTTCTGCTTAGAAGAATAATGTAAAACTGTATATATTTATGTACGCCATGTACTTAATAATTATCTTGTCAGATGGAATTGTTAAGCTGTGTCTTAATGGCAACTTGCGTAGAGGCAAGCAGCTTCATTTATGTTTATAATAAATGATTTTCTTCTTCTTCTAAAAAAATCTGTCACGTGGTTGACAACAACTGACCGTAACTATTGTATCCTTGGTTCAAATCATAAAATGACGAGGTCTCTTTATTGCAGTTACCGTTACACTTTACGTATACTGTCTGTGTGTTCTGTTAAAATTCGGTACAGTATAAATAGGCCAATAACAAAAAAAGACTATGGGAATTCATCAAACAATGTAATTACGTAGGCTAGTATTATATCGAACAGTGTAATAAGTTCGTCATAATTCAGTGAGATCTGTTTTCTCCAACTTAAGTTTCAGTTTACTTTGTGGGGATATTTATAAATAAATAACGAAATTTCTAACATAATTTTCATTCCCTGCTGGAACTTAATGAACAAAAAGAAACTAATGGCTATGCATAAAATGAACTACCCATATTCGCGATCAGAAAATTTAATTTAGGGCTATTTATTAAAGACATTAATGAAGAAATAAGAAAATCATTTCTTTTCTTCTATTATAAATAGCATTGAACAAGTGAGATAGACATAATCTTATTAACTATGAAATACTCAGTTATATTCTTCCTTCTGAAAGATATCTTAACAAAGGGGGGAAATGTTTTCGATTTACAGAAGTAGATTGATTGAACATTGTTGCATTATAATCTTACTTTACCCATAGGCTATTCTCCAGTAGGCCTACAGATTTATCTTTCCTTCGTTAAAAAGAAAAATAATATAACTATTTAACATGCTAAATTCGTCGGCCTTACCTATTGAGATGGTTAAGTCTGTTCTCCACACTAAATTTCACTATATATGTCAACCAAATAATAATAATAATAATAATAATAATAATTTACATGCCATTTATATTTTTGATATGAATTTAGTCCACCGCTGTGGCGGCATAGGGGATGCGTTCGCTCCTCTCACGCAGCGGGCCCGGGTTCGAATCCTGGTCGGGACAGGTTACCTATGTGGAGTTTTTCCGGGGTATTTCCTCACCTGCGAGACAAATGCCGGGTAACTTTAGGCCCTTGTGGTCCCTGGATATCATCTAGCCGTCATTATCATCTTCATTCCATCCTCGCCTTGTTCGGAGTGAGTGAGTGTGTGTGTGAATGGTGTGTCTCGTCCTATGTGTTCGTGTTGTCTCGGAAGTGGCCCCGGCATTGGGCTGATCACTCATCCGGGGATGCCCTCCATGACCTTGTCTGGTCAAAAAAGTATGTCTGTGATCCATAGATGATTCCTCTCCCGACAGGTCGCGGCCCTTTAAGGCCCGGGCGGCGTGGGTCGCTTAAATCCTAAAAGGGAGAGGTAAAACTAAGAAAGAAAGAAAGAACGATATGAAGTTATAACAAAATACTTATGCACGAACTTTATAATTTAATCAGACTCGTTTTCTATTGTCATTTTTCTGTAGATTACAATAAAATAGCAAGACAGCAGAGACGGCATACACGTAATTAGTGTCACAGTGTTTAGAACTTATTATTGTAGCTGCAGTTAGCAGGCATCTTCTTTGCTTTGCTACTTGCCTTGTAACAGATTAAAAACAAAAGAAAACTCTCACGAGTGCCGCAATTAAATCAGTTGATCTCGATGTAATTCATTGTTCGTGATTGTAATGGACGGTTTGACTAATTCATGATATTAATTAATTTCAGCTGTTAGCAGTCTTTTGTAAATATGTATCCCGTGTGCTGACATTTGAGATGTAGATAAAAGAAAAGGCAATATTACTTCGTTGATCGAGAGAGAGGACTACTGAAGTTGCGACGATAGTTGTCTTAGCAAAGTACAAATTAAAATGCCAGTACTAAAACGTTAACCTATATAAACTGTCATTATCTCTTAAATGTATATTATGTGGTCCCTGCCAAGAAGCTTAATATTAACTTTATATCATTCACATTGTGAAATCTTCACTTTGATATAAAGGGCAGAATTGAATATTATTTAGAACATCAAAATTCCCACTCTTTTTAATCTTTATATTAACTATGCCTTTTGAGAGTGGCGAAAAGTCATTCGGAAACATCTCTTAAAACAATAACCAGTATAATGTTGTTTATTTGTTAAAAGGGCTGATTTAAACGAATTATGTAACTGTAATCACTTGACAAAATAACTAATTAATTATAATTTTTAGATTTTAACGAAAAAGTAAACGCGATTGATTTTAAGGATTACGAGCATCCACGTACGAAAATAGAGCAACCTTGAGAATAATTTCCTGGATTAAGTTAGTATTATTCCAAAAGTAAGGATACAGAAAAAATAAAATTTAAAAACTCGATAGATACAATAATTCATTTTCTCCAACACAGTGACAAGAGACAGTACCTTAAATTGATGAAGATTTGTCGGTTCTGACTCTTTCAGAGACTTTCATTTGTGATGGCATGCTGAAGACAAGAATCAGGGGTATATTACTATTCATAAATGCATAAAACTTTGCCAAGAAAGTCGAGAAAAAATACATTCAACTATTCTAATTAAAAAATTTAGAGCTATGAGAACCGGTGGAAAGAACATGTTCTACGGATGAATTTGTGTAAATAATCTCAACAAATGTATTATTGCAAACCGTAAATTAAAAATGAAACACAGTAGGCCTATTAGGCGCTCAGAGGAAAGCTAGTGTTGATTTAAAATAAAACCTGTTTTATTTAAGCATGATTAAGGGCTGCGTTAATTATTTAATTTATGTCTTAAGTTATAATCTGCACTTTAGTAGGCAAAAAGATGTAGAAACCTGTATAACCAGGTCATAAGGCCAAAACCGTGCTATTTATGATGGTTATAACAAGGATGATGTGATAAATTACGTAATCCTCCTATTGGTGCAGTGGCGAGCATGCTTACCATTCATTTATAACATTTTTAATTAATTGCAAAATTAATTAACGTACTATGACAGAATTTTTCAGGTCTTCAACGCATTCTAATCATTCTTCTAAAGTTGTCAGTTTTCTGGCTAATAGCGTAGCCTATAAATTCCATTGTCTTGAAACTATGAGAAACTGTAGTGATTAATTACTTAGGCTATGTCCATTTCTGTTCGAATATTTTCCAAGGGTTGGTGTTTCGTTTTAACCCTGCCTCAAGATTGGTCCCAAGGTGATGAAGAATTAAATGATGATGAGCTCTGAATTGTGAAGGATGGAGTGATTTATTCTACCCAGAAGGGTTCAAGAATGAGAATGTCCAAAGATGGGAAATATATTATTATACTGGGATTAAAGAAGTGGGATTTTTTCTCGTAGTAACTTTTTCTTAACTTTCCAAGAACGAAATCGGGCAAATTACGATAAAGTTTTACAATCCCTTTTAAAAAGTAACACAAATTGAATGTCCTAGACAAAATACATCGTACCTGCTCTTTTTTTAATTTCTCTACCTGTATTTCAAATTCGCTACCAATATTTCATTGTTAATAAACGTTTTGAGGTCTCACAAATGAAAATAACATTTCCATAAAAAATGTCTCGTATGTAGCCTATCTATGCGCATGTGTTTCAGTCCGTATGTCTGCGAAGTGCAACAGTTCGAAAACGAAAATTAATATCCTACTGAGACGAAACGATATATTCAACTTGTATTTTCTGACAATATGACAGAAAGTGGGCTATGTAAACGACTTTCTACTTTACAATAACACAATTTTGGGTTTCACAGTTTTGTGGAACATGGCTCTAAACACTCTTGTTTACACTCTTTAAGTGAGTAAACTACTTGGGTGTAATAAAATTTCCAGCTTCTATTTAAAAGATTTTTCATAAAAAATTTTCTGTAGCCATCCCGATCACAACACTCAGTCCCGGATTGTTTGCAATTATTTTAAATTAAGTAAAGTCGAACATCTGCTTACTCTATGTCAAAACGCAAGGGCGTATTCAGAGGGGGGCTGAGGGGATCACAGCCCCCCTAAAAACGTTAAGCCATGCTATAGGCTACTTCTTTGTCTAAATATGTACAAAATTCAGCCTAACATCGAATTTTTACCTAAACGGCTCAAGCTGGCATGAACGTATAGCTCGCTTAGCTACTAACAGCTGATCAAGCTAGCTGTACCTGAGGGGTAGATTACAGAGCCAAAGGAGGGGTGCTTGATAATTTTTCCAATAGTGGGAAAGCAAGAAAGCTTAATGTTGTTCTATGACTCAACAGCTTTAACGCCTTTACCTTAGTTGGATTAAGGTGTGGTTGTGACGTACACATCAACAAATAAACCTGATTAGACTTTTTTAGTATTGTTTTATGGTTAAATTATTCTAACGTGTAAAGATTCAATATAATTGTGTGTGATAATATGATTAGATTTATCACGGCCCCTTCCGAAAAAAATCTTGGATATGCCTCTGCCAGAACGTGAAGCGAGGTAACAGCAAGATTAATATTTAAGCTAGAAAAAAGATTTTTCTCTTTGAAGTATCTTGTTCTGTTCACAGTAGCAAATCTTAAAAACCACTAATTTTATAAAAACGTTATTTTATTAAGGAGGCCTATTACTTTTAAAATTTCTTAGACATGGGCCTACGTTTATACTCATGTTCCTAGTGATGTAATAAGTAGCGTGTGTAATTAAATTTGTAAATGGACCTAGCGGATCGATACCGGTAAATGTAGTTTTGTCACTTTCATGCTGTGTATTGTTACTATTTCCAAAAATAATATTAGTATTATATATTTAAAGTTATTAAATTAATAAATTACATAGTTCTAGAAGTATTGATTACCTGTATTTTCCCTTTGGCTGTTAACCTAATTGATGGTAAGCCTTCACTTTGAAACTGAGGGTTAAGCTGACTGAAACGTATGCATTGCTATAATTTTGTTTCGAGATGGTACGATAGCGTCATTAAACAATTTAACAATTATCATTATCACCAAATAATAAAATATTTAAAAAGAAAGTATATAAAATTATTGCAATTTCACGATGACAGGTACTTCGTTAACTTTCCAAGCAAATAGGCCTATATAAAAACAAATATTAATTTTGTATAATTATTTTGATATAACTAAGTCATTTATATTAATTTACAATTTACTAGGCCTAACTACGCTCTTGGCCATAAGTACGAGTAACAGGGGAGTGTGTCATTGATGCTGCATATTGTATTCCTTTTTTCATATTATCATTGTTAACAATTTGCAGTGCACTGTAGGCCTAAATTTAAAAAAAGAAATACAGGTAGAGCAGTTCTTAAGAAGTCCAATGCAAATATAATATCTCGCAATCTCAGTCGATGTGGTATCGATATTTCTTGTCTTCGCAAATATAACACTTCCTTCATTAGTTTAGGCCTAATATCATGATTTTACTAAATGTAAACATTTTTGTTTTGTTTCAGGTGAGTTGCCGATACCCAAATAAATAAAAAGAACTAGAGTTTACGCATAACTACAAGAAGGTAAAACATTTCTTCCTTATTGTTATTATAGATAAAATATATTTTTTGTTAAGCCGCTGTTAATAGGGATAGGTTTCTAGGAAGTACATATACCTATTATTTCAAAGAAACCAAACAATTACGCCAGTGTACACTCTTAAATGACAATTGAAGGATTTATTGTTACTTTAAAAATAAATTTACAGTAGATCCTGATACTTAAGCAAAAATAGACATGTTCTAGGAGTCCGCCACAGCCCAACGTAACCAACCATGTTATTTATAACAAACACAAGTTAAATTATCCATACAATAAACTCAAACAATTCGTAAAATGTGGTAGAAGAAAACTCGTCCTGCACGGGAATCAAACTCGAGATTTTAACTTGATATGCTTAAGCCGAGACTTCTATACTTCCCAAGAACGTACCCAGTAGCCTATGTTCCAAATATCCCACTAGACTCAGTTATCAGCACGTCAAGTTATTCGAAGCAGAGTGAATGGATTCGTTAAGCGTTATGATTTCTTTATACCAAAAGGAAATTTGTGCTTTTCATATCAATGTAAAATGCTTCGGGATTTAGCTGGCGGATGTAGCATATGCGAATATTATTAATTATTAAACATGTATATAATCATGGCATAAAATATAATTTTTAGACAACGGAAGGTAAAAGAAGCACTTTTAACGTTAGATGATTATTAATTAAAAGGAGATTATCATGCCACTGGGTGGTATAAAATTATAATACTCCAGGGTAACCAACCTTGATTGCATCACATGGAAAAAATATTTGGATATAATTATTAAATAGACTCATTTTGATAAAAATAAAAAAAATTAAAAACTCACTAGCTTTTATAAATGTGAGATTTCTCACGGCGATTGCAAAAATCGTCATGCTTGGCGGGTGAAAAGCGATGTTCTTATGTTGGCAGCCGTGTACCAGAAAATCAATAATAGCTGTCTGAGTTCCAATATGGCTCTCTCCATGGTGCTTAATTTATTACAATAAATCAAACATTTATTATTATTTCACAAATTTTAACGACTTTATAAAAATAAAATCGTATTATTTTGCTCGTAGGATTGCTACTCGCCTTTAACGGCTCGTTTCTCAAACATAACCTACTTGCAAAGTAAAATCTCGTTTTTAACAATTGGATCATAAATAGGCCTAACTAACCTTCACTGGTTCAAAAGATGAAACACCACTCGAGATTTAAAAAATCATCAATACTTGTTAGCCTATCTATGAACAATTTCTAACAGAAATGTTCAGAACTGATCCCATCTGTCTTTTGAGTTGGTTTCTTTGTAAATGTACAACACAACTTGAAAGAGAAACATAATGTATCCTCTATGTATATATAATGTATCCTAATGTATCCTAAGTGTAAATTTATTTATTGCCTTAAGGATCTGTTAATTACATAATTGAATGAAGGTTTACAACAAACCATAATTAATTATCGTCTACCTCAGCGTTTCTCAACATTTTTTAACCTGAGGACCTCTAAAATGTCTAAAAGATTTTACGGACCCCTAATTTTACATCCCATTTTTAAAAGAAGGCCTATATTCTTAATATTTGGGGTATTAATTATAGGTCATTATAACTAAATATGTGAAAAAAATTTACTTCTTTACTTTCCACTTGCTTTATGATATTTTTTAATTATGTCTGAGGACCATCTGCACCATCTCCGCGGACCATAGGTTGAGAAACGCTGGTCTACATAAACCTACCCATTGGAAAAGCGAAACTTCAAACTTAAGAGGCATAAATTCATACTTAATATTGAAAGAGTCTAAAACATTAATTTATCAAAGACTTCAAACGCCTTAAGGAAGCAGGGATTGAACTGCCAAACGTAAGACAAATGCATGTCTCGATAGTATTTTAGGACAAGTCTGGTTGAAGGTAATAGAGACAATTCTACCTAGAGTCGACTACAAGTATACAGTGACAATGTTTAGACGGTAATTAATTTTTATGGTTATGTGGATCGGAAAAATGTCTAGTTTGTCAGGTAGCCATGTTACACAAACTGTCAAAGTGACTCAAACCAGTTCGATCCAGTTAGCAGTTCTTGTTTCTCCGGTATAGATGGTATCTTGTTAACCATGGTATTGAAATTTAACACTTTCAGGTAGCTTTTACTTACTTATCTTTATGGGCCTATATTTTTCAATTTTTTAAACAGATATATCTACAATTACATAATATATTTATATTCAAGATGGCCATACTACCACTAGATTTATTTTGTGTATGGATTATATATGTGCTATTAATTATTTATTAATACATATTGGTACAGTGTGGATCATCTATGGTCTAACGGTTGCTTAGTATGAATCTGCAGGCCCGGGTTTGATCACAGCCTGAAAACCTAGGTTCACTCGGTTTTGTAAAGGCTAATAAGGATTTAAACACACAAAAAAAGGAGCGGTTCTGGCCAAGAAAATCTTCATTAACAGCCGTGGGATTCGGCATGCTGACCGGATTCTCCACCTTTCCATCTACCAATGAAGTCGAAAGTCAGATAATTATGTCGCAGCGGTCGTAAATGTGACGTAGTTAACGGAATTTAGTTTGCTAGTGCAATGTGAACTGATGCAGCATGCAATTAACGAATTAATAAAGTCTTCTCAAAATAAAATAATTTTAAAAACCTTAAATATTTACTTCCTTCTTAATTTTCCCGTAAATGTAGACAAAACCTTTACAACCATGAATGTAGATCTATCTGACAGGACTATGACAAAACGCTGTAGCCAAATTAAGGTAAAAATATTGATAGGCTTATTCTAACTTAATATAACTTTAGGTAGGCCTATGTAATTTATAATCTAAATTATATGTAGTATAATCCTTTCAAATATCAAGCTAGAAAGCATTTGGTCCGAAAGGTAACCTCTGGTGTTCAAACACGGACAGACAACAAACCAGAAACTTCAGCTTGTCGAAGAAACGCTTTCTTTTTAAATTAAATGCTTCTTCATTAAATACAATAGAAGCGCAGAAGTTTCATGACTGTCATATTTCTTTTACCGCTAGAAACAAGTAAATAAACTGAAGCAAGTATTCAAGTAATTTGGTAGAGAAACAGAATTTCAAAACAAAGAAAAAATGCTATAACCACAGCAGAATTTATCCTACAAAAAATTCCACATGTATGTATTCCACTGTCCCATTACTGGAGGCGAAGAACCTACTGATCGCAAAGGGGTAGTGCATAGTAAATGTTATCAATGTAGCCAATATTTGTGCCCTAAACACATACAGTAGGTCTAATTAAAAGATGGGTAAATGCATGTCATTACTTTACTAAAGGTTTTATTTAAATACAAAGAGATATAATTATTGTTTCTGTAGAGATTGAAAAAAAGTCCATCGCTGTGGTGTAGGGGATGCGTTCGTTCTCCTCACGCAGTGGGCCCAGGTTCTACTTCAGGCCGGGACGAGTTTCTTAGGTGCGTTTTGTTCGGGGTTTTTCCTCACCTGTGTGACAAATGTCGGGAAACTTAGGCCCCTGTGGTCCCAGATGTCATCTGGCCGTCAGTATCATCTTCTCGGCAAGAGTGTGTGTGGCTGGTGTGTCTCGTCCTATGTGTTCATGTTGTATCATAGGTAAGCCGGGCATTGGGCTGATCACTCATCTGAGGAGGCCTTCCATGTCCTTCTCTAGTCAAAGAAGTAGGCTATGTATTGTAACCAATATTAACTCTTGTAAGGTATGGGCGACGTGGGCCGCATGGGGGTGGGGGGGAGTAACACTCAGTGGAAGAAGTAGAATAAGATGAAAACGAAGTTGAGAAAGAGAACGTTACCTTCGTAAAAATATTGAAATAATTTCAAAGCTAATATCATAATGATTTTATCACCTTTGATAATGTATTCGCTTCAGAAATATCTACAGACAGTAAATGAGAAGCACTAGTTGATTAATTAATGTTGACTCACTACATTTCCATATTTTAATAATGAAGTAATGTATATTCGTTTCAGGTTCCTTCTCCTAGCAATTATACGGCCGAATGCACCCGCCCATATTTTTCATATTACGCTACTGCCGCATGAGTTCGGTAGCCAATGGGATGAGTGTTATATTTTTCTTTAAGAAGGCTCTGTGCGTGACAAGAAAGGGCGGGTCTGCTACCTTGTAATGGTGAAATATCACCTTGTCTGATACAATGATAAGCTTCCGAACAACCATGTTACCAACAGCAGTAAAAATTCACCAAATATTGTCAATTGAAATTAAATTACGTAGTCGTGAGACTTCCAGAATGGAGAACACGATTTCTGTGTATGTGTGGGTAATTAACAAAGCAATTAAATTAATTGAATAAGAACAACTACTGTTGTAAGTCGTATTCAAGTTAATCCGTTAGCTAACCAAGGGTATTTAACAAATACAAAATGTTGCTGTATAACCAAAGATGACAGAATAGTTGTGAATTTAATAATACGTTCAATTTTAATTTTAATTGAAATTTAGCTATCGGGATATTAAGGTAGTAATTTTTAAAGTTGTCAGACTTACTCTGCGGCCGTCTTCTTCCACTGGCTCTCTCCGGGTAATTATTTCTGTCATAGGCTGAGTCTACTCTAGGGTCATAGGATTAGGCCGTTTGAAAAGTCCCAATGGCAATCGAAACCCGCTGCCTTTCGGTTCGTCATGAATTGTCTCAATCGTCGGCATATTGGTGACTATATCTGATTGTATTAAAAAAAATGAATTACCACTACTTTTCTTTCTGAGACTTTCCGGGCCTAAAATGCACATCCTGTATTAAAATCCGTTGATATCTTGTTTCTTAAAAGTAGTTTCCTTTCAATTTAAGTTGCGTAAGCGTATTTCATCCAAGTCTATGACAGAGGATAGGGAAAGTATGTCGATCATTTATATTCCAATAAATCACAACTTATATTAATACTCATGTAGTTCCTCAAATAAACGGGATTCACATTTCTTTGTCTTTAAATCTGCATTTTCTGAGGATGCCATTTTTGTTTAATGTTACCAAATTTACAGAAACATAAGTAAGTTTTGCATAGTACTGTTTCCTTTGGTGGAATTCATCTCTTTGCCTTAAGATAAAATTCAATTTGATGTCACAGCCTTAAAATTCAATTTGACATCACAGTCTTTTCAATTGTCACGAGCCTCCTGATTCTGATGCAGAAAGTGAACTGCTGATGCTATATCAACTGACAACAGGGTCTACAGTAAATCTATTTCTATAAAGAACATGTTCCATACTTCTTTGCACAGTAGTCGTGAATAATGCGGACAATACGGGAACAGCGCAGCAGAAACTGGCCTGGCGACCTGTTTGATATTGAACCTCGTGTTCAGAGCGTGTTATACGTGTTTTATTAACGACCGCGCAGTTTTTTGCGACTATCTTATGTCGGATTCGCGATGAATGAAAGTGTAATAACACTAATGACGCTTGGCGTCGGACACTGCCATTACTAGGTGTAATTTGGTTATCAGAGACTGCAAATAGCAAGGCGGTGTGACCATATGGCCAATCTGCGGCACTCCTCTTGGGGATGAGGCTTCATGGAGCACTTACCTCGAGGGCAGGGCGACTCTGGTCTTGCCCATAAGAGGAATGGGGCCCAGTCGGCCTGGCTGGAGGTCAGACAATGTGTCCCGACCGCCTAGTATCTCCATCTCGCTCGCTCGACGCGTTGGCCCTGGAGGCATATGACCCCCCTCCCTTGTCTTCATGAGCAGCCCATCCCAGATCCAGCAGCCCCTCCGGGGTGAAATACAGAGAGATGTTTTTAAAAAAGGAAGACGTTGGCAGATAGAATCTCCAAACTGAACCCAACCCAGCTCAGGTAGGGCCAGCTAGCCAGTCCAAGTCCTTGGGGCTATTTTACGCGACACTCGCAAGTGGGCACTATCCAGCGTTGCCACCCTCGTTTATCATTCACCTCATAGCACCCCGCTGCAGGAAGGGCGGTTTCCCTGTCCGCCTCCGCCAAGCAGCTGGAGTCCTATGTTGCTTCTGCGGGGGTGGCAATCTTCTCCTCGCTACATTCCAGTTACAGCATCGTAAGGTTGGCAACGTTGTATTCCGGGAGACAACAAGCCTCCAGTGTTAATTTCTTGTTGTATACTGTCAACTATCTCTCGAAACCACTTCACAATAAGTAGTGGTGTCCAAAGTTGACAGGTTTGCCTCCTTATTAGTAAAACTTTCTTAACGTGGAGATGCAAGTTGTTCGTACGAACATCTGAAGTGAATTGACATTTATTGACTGTTGAATTCGTAATCGCTATATTATTGTTTCTGTTAATTATGTAACAATATAATAATGTCCCATTTTAGCTGCCAGAGCTAAGACCATAAGGCCTTCTCTTACACTCAACCAGTATAATAATCAGGATACTATTACAAAAGTAGTAGACACTGTATACAAAATCGCAAAACACAAATAAAAATAGAATGTTGAATAATATGGAGTGAAAGAAAGACAAATTCCTGAATAGGTAGTCTATTCTTATAGTCTAGATATAAAAATTTGAAATGTCCCAGTTGTCTTGAAATAGTAGATTATTCCAAATCCACATTGAAGTAACGGTATAGGATTGATTATGCAGGGTTGTTCGATAGAGATGCAGAGAGGATCGAATATTGTGAACGGAAGTCAAAATTGTGTGCGGCGGACACATTTTGAAAACAATGAACTATATAGTTGTAGATGAAGGATTAAGAGTTAGAAAGAGAGAGGCAGAATATCTAGGAAACAAATTTCTCTGGCACCGGAACCCGAAGCCGGAACCTTCGGTTTTCCGTGATACTGCCGATGTTCTGAGCTAGCTAGAATAAGGAACTCGGTAGTAGATGAATTCCTATAATGAAGAAGAGAATTCCTAATGGTCGACTCACACAAAGACACGTCATGAACAAAGTAGCCTACAGTATACATATTCTAATTATTATTTTTAATTATTAGGCTATATTAGGTTACAGACACATAATTTATGGAGGGAATTCTTCCGAAGCCGCAATGTTGTTTTAAAACACGTGTGATCCTTATGGTAAAATGTTTTAATACTTGATTTTTAATATTTATTGAATGTTGTGCTTTAAAAACAATTACCAAAGAATTCCATACTAGGCTATACAGAGTGTACAGCTGTGCAGATACAAGAGGACAAAATATATAAATGAAATAAATATAAAATCTGTTTTACGCATTGTGGTTATGTTTAATGAGTTAATCGGATTAAAAATTCCGCAGAATGGCAACAGCGCACTGCCAGATAGCTATTCTGGGTGACAATGATCTGTCACGCATGTAAGAACAAATGCACTGCAGTAGACCTACTAAGATACTCGCTTCGACGTTGCCATATATCACGGTATGTGTCGTCCAGGTAATATTTTTATTTAATTTGCACGAAAACTGCCAACGTTATTGAAAACTCGCAAAAGGAAAAAGTCTTCATTATTTTTTCCTCTGCTGATGTGAAAATTATGTACAGATCAGTACGGATTAATACTGACCAGGTAATGGACGGTTACAGTTTGGGAACAAAATATTTATGAGAAAGTATTCAGTTGGGATAATTATGGTATTGGAATTTTAGTTTGTTTGTTATACTAACTTAAGTTAAACTCTCCTAAAAATTGTATATTTTACTTACCCTCAAAAATAAAATACAGGAAAATAACATGAACTTAATGGTAGGCCCTGTCATGGGATTTGGATCAAAAGAAGATGCTGTAACTTTGAAATTGCATCCTTCAGCCCTTAAACTAACTCTTAAAATCACAAACGCCGAAAGTACCAAAAGTTACCTCCGTAAATGATAAAACGACTTACCACACGGAAAATTATATCACAGTTTCTTTATATATAAAGTGACAGTTTAGAATTGTTGGAATCATAACATATTCGTCCTTAGAAATAGATTTAGGGCGACTTTGTTCTATATCTCCATCCATATAATGGTAGTTACTCTTACATACCTGACACAGTCTGAAATAAAATGTACGAACGCTTTTGAAGAAGCGAGAATATCTAAGTTAATAACCAATATTTTTTCGCGGGCCAAAGGTTGAGAACTAATGGCATGGGACATTATTACCTTTGTTACCAGATAGCCTACAAAATACCTCCTGAACCATGGAAACTTTACAGTATGCTCACCTCTTACAAGACTATACCCGAGACGAGCTAAGAAGTAAACAAAAACCAGTATGTCTGTCTCACTCTTAAGTCATATGACTAATGTGCTAGAGTGAGACATGTACTGATTTTTATTTATTTCAGGTTTCCTTCTTAGAACGGCCAGACTGTAGTAGCGGAGGGCTAAAGAAAAGCTTCAGGAGAGAAAGTTAGCATACATTTGGACGTGAAATAGAATTTTATATTTTATAGCTTGAGGTTATTAATGCCTCATTAACCAAAATATCAGGACATGTGATTAGTCAGGTTTGCGCCCGTTTACCCAGAATCTAATGGTAAGGAGACCTACTCGAGTTCATAAGGTTCTGGGGCCAGGATTATGTTTAAACTCTCCAAATAATTCTACCTCGATTAACGTTACTGCTCAGATGAACGACTCAGTACCTGTGCAAGACCATTTCTGAAGATGCAGAAGACATTATTCATCTTAATCTGTATTACAGCTTCTGAACTCGCCGAAGTAGAAAATTATTAGATACGCACGTAGTTGCTAGGGAGCTGATTACATCCTTGACATAGTTTAGTTGTCCCATTGGCACAGCTTCTTAACGCCGGAGCTATAATCATTATGTTCATGTCGCTGATACATAACACAAATTCATTTCACTACAAGTTTAAACGTGATATTGGGTTAGATCCTCAACCAATTACGTTCACAAACTGTTATGAATGTATTTTCATGTAATGACAAATTTGCATTTTGGCAACTTAGGCTATACATTAAACATTTCGTGTTTAAATTTAGAACACATATTAATGCGGGAACCAATTAAGAGGCAGCCTTCGTAAGCTTAATTTGGCTATGTTCCATCGGAATTATTACAGTAGCTAACTAGGACAAGTGTACCGTAATTAAAGTAAATATTATAATTTCCTAGAGGTTACTCAATCATCCCTTTATCGGTTATATAAACCTTCTCGTTCTGTGAAGTTAATTTTATTTACTTGCTGTTATAATACGGAATAAAATAGAGTCATGTTAGAACCTAAATCACCCATGAGAACTAATGCCTCCCTTACTTTGTATATCAGTGTCATATACTGTCTTAACTATTAAGCTATGATGTAGTAATTTTTAACGAAAATTTTAATAGTGTATATAAATACATAGTTATGTTCATATGCGTTTACATAATTAAACTGTATGTTATATATATACACATATATACACACACACACACACACAGCTCAAAAGATGTGGTGAGAATGGCAAAATGTATATATTTTTTATTTCCTACATGTCTCTCTTTCCTTTTCTCTTCTTCGTTATCTTAAGATCAAGAATTTACATCCACACTAATATTGTACTTAAAAAATAAGATAAACCGAACAACTTCGTCTTTCGACCTTCTATTTTAGACTATTATATAAATAAATAATCTCATAAAGCTCTGAAATTTCAAATTCCTCATTATTATTATTATTATTATTATTATTATTATTGCTATTATTATTATTATTATTATTATTATTATTATTATTATTATTTCTTCAAGTATTCTGGTATCGGTTCTATCATCGTTTCTGGCCATCCAAAATAGAGTGTCTCGCTTAGAGGGATCGAGAAGTAAAAGGACGCATTGAACCTTCTGTTGTGGTGTCCACATGCTTACATTAGCGTGATTGCCGTTCTACTGAATGGCGTCAGGCTTGTTTTCGCATTGCACATTACTGTCCATTGTTGCCCATGCGCAAGAACACAACCCTTATTGTAGCATAAATTCGGACAGTTTCTGCATCTTGTCAGATGTAAATCACAGCAAAATCTTCCTCTGATTTTAAATAGTGAGCATTTACGTCTCGATTCCTGTAAGTAGGACACTCTATATAAAGGACTAGCATGTGCCCGCGGCTTCGCCCGCGATAATTATTTCAAAAATTAAAAATTAAGAGCATAATAGTAAAATCATTATATTTATTAACACCTAAATCACGTGGACTACATACCACGATTAGATAGCATTGTCTGGTAAAAGCGACCTCAGATTCGAGTTTCTTGGCCCAGAAAACCTCTGTATAGTGAGATTCGTCCAAATAAAACAACGTTTGACCATATTTAGGGCTTACAACATTCAAGCGATCGCGAAAGTTTTATTTTCAAGGTATGACAAAAATAGCCAAAGCCAACTGTAATTGATTTGACATTGAAATGTATAACTAAAAACTTATGTTTTGAAAACGCACAAAATGCACGTTTTTTGCCCCGTTTTTCACTCATAACTCACGAACGAAAACTAAAATTAAAATTCCGGCTTGGAGGTGCATTTTCCGACCCTTCAGCCCACCTATGTTTAAAATTTCAGATCTCTGCGTTCAGTAGATTTCGCTGGACATCGAGGACAATTCCTTTTATTAATACAGATAATATGAATTATAATGATACCTTCTATAATTTGTCAAACATCCATTTCATTTAATCCAAACCCACCTGATACAACTGACAACAATATGATTTTAATTGTGAATTATTTTCCACCTTCAAGCATTAGTATATTTTATATTGGTATTGCAATAATAGGATGCTGACGGAGAATTTCTAGACAGTTTTTTTGTACCTGTTTATTTTATTTTATTATAATAAATACACAATAAAATTTAAAAAGCATATGTTGAAGAAGAAACGTCAGGTTAAAATCTATGTACAAAAGTATTCTTCTACCAACAGTCACAATATTAAAATTAATCAGGTGAATTTCCAGTGGTTAAAAATATACACGAATGTTGAAGAAGAAACGTCCGGTTAAAATCTATGTACAAAAGTATTCTTCTACCAACAGTCACAATATTAAAATTAATCAGGTGAGTTTCCAGTGGTTAAAAATATACAAGAATATAGTATGTACACTGTTTTTATAATATTAAAATTATCGTCAATAGTTAAAAAATGTACAAGAGTCTATTCTTTCATTATCAATCTCATCAATAAAATTGTTTTTTCATTTATCTTAACTATGTATACACTGTTTTTATGAGTTGATACCACAATGGTACGGTATATATGTAGATTCGTAGTATGGATTTTCTAGAATTCTTCTGTCAGCAGTCATTAAACAATATCAATGTATTTTACATGGAGATGCATTTCGATGCCTGATTTTGCATCATCTTCAGTCCCAGTCTAAATTTATCAATGACAACAATATGTTCTGTGAATTTGTTTGGATAATTCTGTGTAAAAAGGGGTTAAGTATTTTCAAAAACATTTAATTTTTGGCAGTTAAAATCAGAATTTTTCAAAATCCTTTCTTAGTGAGCACCTACATTATGAAACGAAGGTACTGTCAAAATTCCAAGTCTCTACCTGTTATAGTTTAGGCTGTACGTTGATTCCTGTCAGTCAGTCAGTCATTCATTCAGTCAGTCAGGACAAAGCCTTTTATATATACAGAGAAGAGATAGAGATATATAACCTAAATTATGTGGCGTTACATCCCTTCTCCGACAGCTGCGTCATCTACCATTCGCAGATGGCAGGATTGGGAGGGTATGTGGACAGCATCTTTGTATAAAGAGGCCTATAGGATCTATTCCTCTCATTTAGATTATATTTCAAGAACGTTTTTGGAATTTAAAGTTCTCATTCGTTCGAAATGTTCTGTACAAATTTTATATTCTATTTTATCATAAGAAGAGCAATCTTTCCCTGACTTTTCAGTCATAACTAGCCTTAGATTTTTTGCTTTTGAAGAACAGAATTTCAAGAATCTATCTGTGACTGGTAAGTTGATCTGCAGTATATGAACCGGACTAGTTGGTTCACATCCAGACCTCCGTTCCAAGTTAACACACACTCTACTCGTGTTACGTTATGTTGCGTAACAATCCGCTATAGATTTTATCGCCCAATCAATTTGTTGACAAATGCCGTGGAGCTAAGTGATTTTTTATACAGTGAAATAAATTCATTATAATTCACTGTATCTGATCAAGTAACATTTCAGTGCTTACAGCATTGTGCGTAATTTGCATACGGAGAGTTGAAAACATTTCTCATAAACGTTCATTGCTGTAGTTCATTTTGTACTAGCACATAATCGAGATTTATCAAGAAGGCTAGTCTGTTTAGTCATAACCAGATCTCAGATTTTTAGGTTTTTGTAAACTCTATATTTGTTTTCAAATACATTAAGATAGTTTTATTTTAAGTTTTTACTATTTTCAGACTTCTTTTTAATTTCACTGGAATAAGTACAACAAACATATTGAAAATATTATATTTTACTTACAGTTTCCATCGTTCTGAACTACAAAACGACAGGAATACTTTGTATTTAATTTTTAACACTTTATAGTTCATATAACACAATTTATTGTATAATTACCCCTATCATGTTCAACTCCACCACATGAACTTAAGAACGTTTTTCAATCAGCTTTTATTGCTCATACAGGACTTAGAATTTACCAACACATTGATTTTACACATCATGCCTGGTAGGGGTTGAAATAATAAGAATAAGAAATTCCGGTTTCATAACATGTGTTCCATCCTATTTTGTCTCCTTTTACATGCTTAGGGCTTCCGATAAACATCTTTATATCTCGACTAATACAAAGCATACGGCGATGAATAACGTGTCAGTGGATAGAATGTTTTCTGACTTCTGGTGATATAGCATACTCCCTACCCATCGTTGGCCCAAACTCAGACTGAGACAACTGAAAATGCTGAACCCGCAATATGACCTCCCATTCTACATCAAAATGTGAAGTAAGAAAATTATATTCTCCATACCCAGGGTAGAGAAAATTATGTGATGCATCATACTCAATATTTATTTACGTGGATTTCAGTCTCCATTATTGATTTACAGAAATGAATTATATCGTTAGCTTCTCTAATTTATAATTATTTGTCAAAGCCCAGTAAAATGCAACTGCCAAAGTCCTATGAGAGAACTGAAACTGCAAACAATACTGTTTTCATGAGAACTGAATTGCTTTTGATGAATTCAGTGCAATATTTTCAGAAATTAGGCCCTAATTTTCTTTCTATTGGTTACATCGAGGATTCAGTAGCTTTAAACCTTCTCCGGACAACGCGGAACATTTTGCAAAAACAAAAAACAAAACAAAAAAACAAAGAAACGCGCGTAAATCAGTCCGGTAGTGTTTAGCCTATAACGGACACACTACGAACCTTGCCTTTTATAGTCCTATATAGAGACAACATGAGATATTAGTGAATGAAATAGTTTTTAATGTGCAAATTGCACTTTTTCAATACACATGCAAGAGAAAATTGACATAAAATATAATATTGGTAAGAAAAGACATTTTACGTATTTGTTTATAGATGATTATTATTACTTTTTCTTTTTTATTTATTTATTTACTAGCTTAAAAGACCCGGCGTCGCCCGGGTTTTGTATTTTGTAATTGGAAATTAACTTATGAAGGATTTTCAATTTTAAATTCTAGGTCCTTATATAGGCATTCATAATTTGAAATAGGAAGAACGACTTATTACACTCAAACTATTCCCTCATAAAACGCTTGATATAGTTTTTTATGGCTCATAGAGGATCTAGAATTTTGCATCCCATCGCTTGTACAGTGCACAGCAAGCCTGGTAGAGGTTTAAATAAGAAGAAACAGAAATTCCTGTAACATAAAATTGTAATATCGAGGCGGGAAATTTCCCACTCTTATGTTACCATAAAGTCGTTTTGGGGATGAAATTAAACAGAAAGCATTATCACTTTCATACTTTTCTCTCCAAAAACCTGCGATATAATATAATAATATACACATTACCATACCTCGTTTTGTTTTCTCTATGTCCAGGGTAGAGAAAGTTATGTGATTCCATTATTTTAGTGGATTTCATTCTGTAATAATTATTTATAACATGAATTATTTTGATAACTTCTCTTATTTGTCAAAAGTGCATTTCAATTGTTTTTTCCAAGCCCATCATATAAAATTTGGCAACAATATATTCTGTGATTTGGAATTGATAATTCTATGTAAAAAGGGATTAAGTATTTTCAAAAACATTTAATTTTTGGCATTTAGAATCAGAATTTTTCAAAATCCTTTCTTAGTGAGCACCTACATTATGAAACGAAGGTACTGTCAAAATTCCAAGTCTCTACCTGTTATAGTTTAGGCTGTACGTTGATTCCTGTCATTCAGTCAGTCAGGACAAAGCCTTTTATATATATAGAGATTTTTTTATATTTTTACTTTCAGCCTTTTCATCTCCACATCTAAGTTCTCGATATAAGTTCTCGTGTAGGCTTTAGCTATAATGTAATACGGCAGTAATTCATAGTTTGGAGATCCCTGACAGAGAAAAGCACTAAACCTTTTACATTTTGTAGGCCACGCTCATCCTCCCATACGTTTTCGTGTAATCATGATTTTATACAATTACGGTGACTGGCACTTCTGATTAAGGATACCTCTGTAATGAAGCATATGGTGTTTCAGATCAACCTTTCATTGCCCTGTAGCCATTTACTTCCAAGACGCTCATCTCCTCTTCAAGAGTCAAAACAAATTTCACATTTCCAAGTAACGACAAGTAACAACACATTGATTAGTTCGTCGTACAATTTCGTTCTTTGCAATTTCTGAACGATTTTCGACACAAGCAGTAGCATACCTAGGAATTGGTTTTGACAAATCAAACCCTGTCCATTATTAATATAGTAAATAAGTATCCAACAAAGCATTTAATTAAATTTAGTAAGTAATTCTCTGAGAGCTCATTCGTACAAGAGAGGTGTTGATAAATCCACAAGTCCTTTACTGGTCATAAATAACACAAGAGACGGAAATATCCTCGACTGTTTTAATCTCTTTGTTACATTTTAACGTATAGAATGTCAGTCATTTAAACCCGTCTTAAAAGTAAGTTTATCCTTCTGCATGATCCACTGTAGATGTAGATCCTTTACGATGAAGAAAGCAGTCATTCAGCATAATATGTGTATTTATTGAAGTTCGTCTTTAGTATATAGGATTTATGCCGTCGCGGTGGCTCATGCTTAGCGCGTGGGCCTGGCATGCTAGCGGTCCCGGGTTCAATCCCCGGGCCTGGCGGGCGTGTCATTCGTGGTGGACGAAGCCGTGACCTTTGGGGGTTTTTCTCGGGGATCCTCCCGTTTCCCCCTCTCATTCCACCAACACTCTCCATTTCATCTTCAAACTCCCACTCATAATCATCCCGTTCCTTTCCCGGTTTCCGGTATACCCTCGCCCCCAGCACCTGCTGTGGGCCTCTCCCGTCCTCCCCGTGGCTTGTGGTCCTGAAGTTGCTGGCTGGTGTGCTGCCAACCTGGGGGCTCTATAAGAGGTACCGAGGCAGCGGCACACGTGGCATGGTAGAGGTATCTGTTGGATGTAGGGGAGTTCCGTGGGGGCTCGCGGTGGGGTCTGTTGTCGAGGGACCGTTGGGCTTGCAAATCATTCCATTCCGGAGGTTGGCACAATGAGCCACAAGGCTGAAGTGGTAGTCCCAACCCGCCTTCCCCCTTCAGGGGCCAAATACATACATACATACATACATATAGGATTTATTGCCATAGAATATTGAAGCATTAACTTTACATTTATTTTTTCTCCAATCGCAATTGCTTTCTTGAACGCAAAAGGTAAATCCAGCACAGACACACACAGTCATTTAATCCAAAATAAAAACCATACAGGGCTATGAATTTAAATGCCTTTAAATATTTATGTGGTTATTTGCAATAGGATAACCAAATAATATAACTCTTTAACAACTTTAACATTATTGATAACATGAGTGAGTTGGATTACAGCCCATAGATGGACCAAGTTCCCTTCGTTGCATGAAATAGATTGCTCTTGTGTATGTTAGGCGTTGTTATAGTAACATTTTCTTTGGTAGTTATTATATTTTTCCGTTAATTTTATCTCATACATAAACAGTATCCATTTTGATAGGATAACTCTAATTCGGTTAGTCCTTATTTAAGATTAACTTCTTGCAGCTATTCTCCTAAGTAGACGTAATTTACAATAATCAATCGTGAACATTATTGTCTTTCCGAACCACTGATTTAATTACAATATGTGGTATGGTTATAACTTATAACGGAAGCAAGTGTATTGTAGAAACGGTGAAATAATAGCAGGACTAACAAGAGAACTGTACAGGTTGTCATGTCGAAGCCTACTCTCAAATTTAGTACATCGGTAGATTCATTACCGATAGGCATACGCAAGAAAGAAAGAAAGAATGAATGAAAGAAAGAAGAAGAAGAAGAAGAAAAACTGATAAAACTAAATTCAAGTGCGTGAAAATGAATCATGAATCTCGTTAACCCTATCAGAGCTGAATATGCCTACCAATGTAGGCCTAAGCAATCATCAGTTTAAATAAACATTGGATTATAAGTTTGAAGGCAAAAAAATAAAAGTCCTCACATTTTAAAGTAAGTTATTACTCGATTATTCTAATAATTCTGTGTTTTTGCTATTTTTATGGTGACGAATTCGTACGTCAGTAGCAGCGAAAAAGTAAAATTCTAAATACTGAGTAGCCTCACACAGTTGGTGGAGGAGATGGGGGTTGTGTGTCTTGCCTAACTACCACCGTCGCGACGCTCACAGAGCTATGGAAAGGCAAGGTTCCCGCATAGACCTAATGTAGTTTGCCATATCTTTCTGCCATTATCACTTTGAGAGGGAATAATGTTACAATAATGAATGGTATCCTCCCATGTAACATAATATGCTTATGGTCTTGTGATCATTCGTGTCCCGTTTTACTTAGTCATACATCATACATTTAATTTAAATTTACTTTGGCCCTGAATGAGGGGCACAATACCAAATTCTTAATACCTAAAGAGTTTTGTCTGGACAAGAATTGTCAACATTATGAACAGGGTGATGAAACGCTGGCTTTTTAGTTGCTGTGCATGGCGCAAAATCAATCTTTGTTTTAATCGCGAAATTGAATGGTCTCACTTCTGTAACCCCCGCACAAACTAATCTTCATAACCAAGCTCTCAATGTCATAAAAGCTTAAATTGATCTAGTGAATCACATTTACTCCACCCCACTCCCGGTACTTGCTAATGTTACCAGCATGGACATGTGAGCTGTAAATGTGCCCTCCTTGTTTCTTTGTACATTAGTACTAGCCAATTTTCATCACTATCAGTTAACTTTAGCAGCTATTTTTTTTCATACTGATAGGGTTCAGTTAATGACTACAGAAGGACCCTGGTAAAGAAACGAAAGGTTACATGTAAAGTGTTCGGTGATTTTCTCCAGGGACCTTCTGTTTTTATAGTTTGGGATTTTTAACATGTCGAAAATCATCGACATGTGAGCAAACTAGGGCTGTACCGATTTATCGATTAAACATTTAATCGTCGATCAATTACATTTTCCGATTAATCGGTTTAGTCGAAATCTGAAAAACTTTTTTCGAGAAATGGGTCAAATGACCAAACTTCTTTCTCTCGCTTCTCCGGCCTTGGCACATCATGTGTCATTCAGCCTATTGTGTCAAACAATTCCCGTTAATCAGAAACCTGAAGGGTACTTTAATCAACAAACTCGTGTGTCTCAAGTCTTGGCTGAAAAAGTAACCGGAAATGTAAGTTTTGTACATATTTTTTCACTAGTTAAGTAATGGTATTCATTAAATCAGGATTTCTTCTGATTATCTGTAGTGTAGTAGTTATTAAACGTGTAAAACAATATTAAATGTACACTTTGGTTTCGTTTAAAATACCGACCTATTTGTCGATTAATCAGTCTATTAATCGGTCGATTAATCGATTAAAGTCGAGCGTTTACTCGATTAGAAATTTTAATCGATTTTCATTCTAGAGCAAACAGTTTACTTCCCTTCCGAACGAAGGCATGGACCGAATTTTGTCGCTAAACTACTCACACTCTTCGCCGGCGAGAAGTATACTCAACAACAACTGAGTATGCCAGGAACTTTGCAATTGAATTTATGGGCATTACACGAATTAGATTATCTTCAACTAATAAAGCCTAAATGTATAAACATTGAAGGAGAGACAATAAAACGTAGTATATATAGCCTATCTTCAGCATTGAACAGAAGTGAAGGGAGTAATTTGTGGGAGTTGGGCAGCATATGAGATGATGTGCAAGGTCAGAAGAGAAGTGAGGTGCCACCAGTGTGGTAATTCAAGCAGACTGGGTTGTCAGGCCACTAGAGCAAGCCGTAGATAATGAGCTCTACTCGAGATACTTCCTCATCAATCAAACAGCTACTGTGTTTCCATGAATAAAGAATCCTCTACGCCAGATCAATTTAAAACACTCTCCACAATATAATCAGGCGTAATCCACGAAATTTAATAGTATAAGACTACACACAGGATGTTACATAAAATGCTTCATATATTAGTATTATTGGTGTGTTCCATGGGGGCTCGCGGTGGAGTCTGATTCTGGGGGGCTTTTGGGCATGTCAATCATCCCATTCCCAAGGGGTTGGCACAAAGGGCCCGCAGATGTGGCCTACGTGCTTAGGGTCGTTCCCAACCCGCCTCTGCCCCTACGCGGGGAGAAAATAGATAGATAGATTATTGTTGTGTAGAGCAACAATAAATGTGGAAATTTTTGCGTATATACATGTATAATGCATGATACCAGACTTTCGAATCTATTGCATTACGTTAGAACAGTTGAAAAATGCACAGTAGGCTAATTGATATTTTATTAATACGTTGTACTGTCACTCTATGTCGTAAAAATTTCACTTTACATTCCCTTTTTGCTTCCAGCGAACTGAAACTTGTTGTGGTATGGCGGTGTTTTCCTTGACTTGCATTGTATTCTGACAGTTGCTTTTCAGCTAAACCAACCAATGTCATTTACACCCCATCCCTTCCTTATACTGATGGTAATTTTTTGTCGTTCAATTTGCAGGCACATGTGAATATCCGATAACGCGGAGAGACGGAAGGTCATCTTTACCTATCTTCTCTTAGTTCGCTGTACCTTTTGACCAAGACTATTTGTGCAAGTGGTGCGACAATGTTTATTTTTGTTTTACTTTTTATTTACTGTGTAGCAAGTCTTTTATAAATAAAATACAGTAGATTCAAAGAGTCTAGAATGATAGACTAAAGAAAGAATATAAGGAACCAGAGTAATTTTTAAGCAAAATTTATCCCATGACAGGAATTGAACCCACGACTTTCTTGTGTCATTTTGATCAATCGCCATTCTTTGATTTATTATTTGGAATTTAATTCCAAATAAGAAATTAGTTTAGCCTATGTAGTAATTACTCTACAACATTTTCGTTCATTCGGATTCCTTGATACATTGCATTTTCCAGTCATATCTATACTCCTTGTTTTTCTTTGAATTGAATTTTGAATTTTCTTTATTTGTCATTTGTCAACACAAGTTGAAATAGACAATAGTCATAAAAAACAAATACATTAAAAACAAAATAAAATAAACAGAGATTGAAGTCATTAACATCATATATACACTTTTCAATTAAAATATTATGAAGGTATTTCTCAAAGACATGAATTGGTAAATTTCTCACTGTAAGCGGTAGCATATTGTATAACTTCATACCTGTATATTTAAAACTATTTTGACTCATGTATAATCTAGTGTAGTCCATGTTTAAATCATTTCTATTTCTAGTTTCATACCCGTGAATGGCTGTTCTGAGTGGTAAATGGTTTGTCTGTTTTTTTATTGAAAGGAGGCATTCTTTAATATAGAGTGAGGGTACAGTTAAGATTTTTAGCTCTTTAAAAATGGGTCTACATGTTTCATGGCGTACAGTTCCTGTAATTACTCTTATTGCTTTTTTCTGCCACTTGAACACTGTTTGGGCGCCAGAAGAATTTCCCCATAATATAACCGCATATTGGAGATGGGAATGGAAAAAAGCATAATAAGAGTTAAGTAGATGCTGTTTACTAACTAAAGTTTTTAATCTACTTAACAAGAAGATTACTCTGGATAGCTTGATGCTTAGCTGTTCGGTATGGGCTTTCCAATTCAATTTAGGATCCAAATGGATGCCTAATAGTCTAACAGAGTCGGACTCATTTATATTCTCATTTAACCTATGGAGGAAGAAGAACATTGTTTCAGTTTTGCTATTGTTTAAGATGAGGTTATTTTTATGAAACCATGCCGCGGAATTTCTAAGCATTTCTTGTGTTTTTCTTTTTACTTCCTCTAAATTATGGTCCGCTGTTATGAAAGTTGTATCATCAGCATATATTACGGACTTATGTGGCAAAAATTTTGGCAAATCGTTCATATATAGCAGAAAAAGAAACGGTCCCAAAACCGAACCTTGCGGTACCCCTCTAATGACCGGTAAGGTATTTGATTTACGATTATTTACCATGACTACTTGAGTTCTATTTGCTAAGTATGACCTAATAAGTGCCAATTCTTTATTCTTGATGCCATAGTTCTCTAGTTTAGAGATCAGGATGTCATGAGCCACAGTATCGAAAGCTTTACTTAAATCAAGTAATGAAGCACAAGTTATCAACTTTTTTTCAAAACCATCGAGTATTTCTGTGACTAAAGTTTCTACCGCGTTTACCGTCGACAGACCTGGCCTAAAGCCAAAAAGAGATGGAGAAAGAAGATGTTGTGTTTCAAAAAAGCTACTAATTTGAAATTTAATACAATGTTCAATTACCTTGGATATTATTGGTATGAGGGATATTGGGCGATAACTATCTGGTCTGTTTATATCTCCTTTCTTGTATATTGGTATTACAATTGTAGCCTTCAGGACTTCGGGAAATTTACCTGTGTTAAATATTCTATTTATTAAGAGAGTAAGAGGGACCACTATTAGATCAATTATATGTTTAATAATATTGTTGGAAATGCCATAGAAATCTTCACTACTAGAATTAGCAAGTTTAGAGACAGCATTGTTTACCATTTTACAGGTAACATGTTCCCATTTGAAGATCAGGTTATTTAGATTATGTGAAATTGGGGGAATATCTACTAAAGGTTCATCGCCTAATGTGGGGATGTCAGAGGGGTTATAACTAGTACTAGTTATAAAATATTCATTTAGGATTTCCGGCGAAATTGGAATAGCTTGTCTAGTTTTTTGATGTCCAACAATTGAATTGATTACCTGCCACGCGGCTTTGCATCTATTATTTGATTTTCCAATGAATGCTTCATTTGCCCTCATTTTTGCCAATTGTATTTCTCTCTTGTACTTTGTTTTGGCTACCTTGTACTTCTGTTTCATCTCAGTGTTACCTAGTTTGGCCAATGAGCACAGAGTTAAAACTGTATTTCTAAGTGTTTGAAGTCTGGGGGTGAACCAGTTAAACTGCATCTGTTTCTTGGGACAACCTTTATGTTTCACGATTTTCGTTACTTTAGGGCAACATGTATTTATTAGACTTGATAGTGTGTGTATGAAGTTATCAAAGGCACTTTCTAAGTTATTGCAACTATATATTCTCTCCCAAGCAATCTCTGTTAGTTTTTGTCTTAGCTGGAGAATATTTTCTGGGAATAACTGTCTATAATTTATTGTTTTTATCGATTGCTGGATAGTATTTTGTTTGCATTTAAGCATCAACCATAAACTGTGATGATCAGAAAACATTGTTTCTGTCACTCCATACTGATATTCCTCTTTTTTCAGGTTTGAAATTATGTTGTCTAGACAGGCAACTAGTCGGGTTGGCCTGTCATTTATGCAGTACAAGTTTTGGGATCTGAGCAAGTTTTTAAAATATGTGACTAGTTGTGTATTTTTCCTAATATCGAAATTGATATCACCAATATATACAATCTTATAATGCCTGTATTTAATTTGCAAATAGTTATTTAGTTTCTCTATATCTTTAAAAAATAATTCTATATTTGATGTTGGAGTACGGTAAATTGAAAGCAATACTAACTTTTGTCTTGAGAATAAAACAGCAACAATTTCAAAACGTAGCTCTATGCAGAACTGATCCATATTAAGAACAGTATACTTGGTATTAAAATCTTTGTTTATAAATATACCAACTCCTCCATGACTTATATTTTTCCTACAGTAAGAAACAGCTAATTCAAATCCTGCTGGAATATATATTTCAGTCTCCGCGGGTGTAAGCCAGTGTTCATTTACACAGAAAACATGGCAGGGGTTTGTTTTCAGGAACACCTCTATTTCGTCTATTTTGTTCCTTATTGATTGCACATTTTGATGCATAATTAAAAAACTATTATTATCTAGTGCAGGTAGAGTGTACGGTGAACTATTTGTAGGCCTATTTCGTAGATTTTCCAAGTTAGGTTTCAAGTTTTGTATTACTGGATATATTTCATCTTTTGATGAAATTCGTTATCCCCATATTAGCACCTACAGTATTTTTCATATGGGAAGCCTTTTCCTTCACCGCCAATCACGTGCACAGGCTAAAAGGCTGCCGCTGTCAGTGAGAGTCTTCCCTCCGTCTCGCCGTCTCTGATTGGACCGCGTATATATGCAGTTGAAGGACATAGGGCTTGTCATCTGCAAAGCACTGTAATCATTAGAGGGACCCATTACGTAAGTATTCCTTAGAAACATGACATGCTGAAAAAAGCTAAAACATATGAGCACCGTTAAAAGTATGAGGAAAGTTTCGTTTTGTGTACTGGAGAATAAGTATATTTTAGTGTACTACGATATTTCCTTGTCCTATCCTCTTCTTTGGATACCATCCTCTTGGTGAAAAGACCTCCCTATCCCAATATGACTGAATTAATTTGTTTCTTAATATTTCTAATTCAGCAATAAGTAAGATGAACTTACCCTAGTAGCTGAGATTAATACTAAATTAATTTTGAAACTCATAACATAGACATGTTTATACTTTCTTTCTGACGACTTTTGTTTTAACATAATTGGTGATGTAAGAGTGACCAGAGGCCGTGAGTGGAGATATTTTGGTTGTGACCCAGAGGAACTCATAAGTCATGACATCTGGTTAATTCTTGTTTGCGTTGATCCAGTGCACGTGCAGTCCCTGAGGAAGAACAAGATCTAGAAACATTGAGGGGGAGGACTCCCCGGAGGTGGAGGAGGTGGAGGTTTTATACATGCATGACACTCTCTACCTGGCGCCTCCTTGATGGGCCCCGGGCGCTTCATGCGCCAGGCAGCCATGTTGATGCGACCAAACTGCTCCAGCTAGGGATGCTGCATTACCCTTCCGGGATGAAGCTCTTAGCAACACCATGATTAAGCGTTACAAGTTTACCATTTGCATACCTTTACGCCGTTGCTATATATAAAACAAGTCATTGCCCTTTTTCCAAAAATTGAGTTTTGAACGCGGCTAATTCATTTTAGTAATGAATGTCCGACAGTGACATTAAGAGATAATTTGTGTAGATTCAGATTTGTAGGTTGAGTTGAGTTTCAAGAGGAAAGTAGCCACTTAGCACTTCTATAACGTCGTTGAACTCCTGTTTCAAAATAAAGTTTTTGAAAGTGTGGGTCGTGTGATATGCCAAACTTTAAAGTGAATTAATCTCTAATTTAGATGAAGTTAATCACTAAACTAAATGTCTCCTAATTTTTACCCATATCAACCTAATTAGCGACATACACGTCTGTTCGTCAGTTTAATCCGGTCTGATTGAATTAACCTAGTTTCATCAAGTGCCCTACATTTTAAAAAGAAAGTCAAAAATAATTAAAACTATTTTTTTAAGAATAAAATAAGTTTTTGCTTTCTTTATTACGTTGAGCTTATAGGTCCTATTATATTCTACGTTCCATTAAGACTGACGACAATTTTATTTTAGGATCTCTAAATGAATGTCCACATATGGGGGTTCACCCCTTAGGCCTATTAAACTTGAAACTCCTCTTTAATTTTGTATACATTTTCAGTGTTCAAATTCTTCTTCAGCGAAACCTTTTTACATATGAACTTGTAATTTTCAGTTCAATAGAGTTACCTTAAAATATCTTCGTAAAGTGATTACTATCAATATCATTCCGTCAACGAACCACACCTATGTAGCATCGAGTCCTCCCTAGGGAGAATTCGTTGATGAAAACGAATATAATATAGTTATTTTTATTATTCTGTAGAAGAAAGAGTTACTGGTGACTCGATATCTTTTAGCAAATTAAGGTATTACTAGGACGTGAAAGGGTGGGGAATTTTGCCCAGAGGCTCTGATTGTGGCTCGGATTTTTTCCCTCTTTTCATTAAGTGCTGGTACCATAATTCTAAAACGTGGAACCTGCTCTTCCATATGGAAAACCATAACAAAATACCTACACGTAATTAAAACTTTGACCCAAATTTAATTTTTGTCGAGTACCGAAGGATTAAATAATTTTAAGTACAGTACAAACTATTGTACATACAGTACTGGTTTGAAATTTTGCATGGCTATTGCATATTATTCATTACAATCACATGGAAAACGTGAATTCTGAAAATTTCACAGTTGTATACCCTTAATCATATCTATCAAGTATATTATTTCCTTCTAATGACTCACTCTGTCTTGATTATCTTAACTGATTAAAGAGATGCCTTTAGATATGTAAACTTATTCGCCCCTCCACTATTATTTTAATTAGTTGACTATTCCACTCATATTCCGCGTGTTTGATATTGACGAATAACGTTTAGCAATTCCTCGGATATAGACCAATCACGATCGTTTATCTTATAAAATGCTTGCCATTAATATGAGGATGTTTTATCTATAAAATCGTCTGCTCGTTACTGGACATGAAAGCATCAGTGTGCAGTGATTAATACGTCACACACTGCCATTTAAGCATCACGAAAACAGATTATTTTATACAACATAACTTGTTTGGAAATTAAAATAATATAAATTTGCATTGATTAAAACACAATTTCGATTCGGTGCAAGCCAGTTGGTGTGCTTTTATTCTGTTCTGCTGTTAGCTTACCTGAATGAAGGTAACTATGTCTTATAAGCACCATTGGTAGCACTGTCACAACATGGTAACTTGAATCGTTTCATGGATGGTTGATTCATAGTATGCCGTGATCTCGTAGCTTATAGATTTAAGGGAAGTAGGATTTGCGAGGGATGGTTGGATGGAGTTAGCATTGTATGGCGGGCTCAGGTAAGCGCGGTAATGTACTGTCTGGCGGCGAGCTGAAGGCCGAGCTAGCGTTCCCCCACTACCTTACCATGCGCTTGCATTTACTGTCTATGTCTTTCCCCCACTATGCCACCAGCTCGGCCTTCAGCTCACAGTCAGACAGTACCTTCGGGTTCCATTCCTTTAGCTTGCTGAGGAATTGTCTACTGAGGAAGTGAGTGATGGGAAATACTTATTAGATTTGGAATACACAGGATTCCCACAGCATAAGGTATATCGTTCAGTCGGTTTATCTGTATTTGTATCAATATCTAAACCCTTATTCTTTTTTGCTTTGCTTGTTTCTTTATTTCTTTTCGTGTTTCTTTCTCTCTTAAAGTTTACAGATATATTTGCCTCTTTACATCTTAGGCAACCTGGGATGATATAACTGCGATGTAAGACAGCAATCCAACTTTTCATAGATAACTTTTACAAACCAAAGGTTGCATACCGCCTTAAATGTTGTTACTGCACTTGCAACATGCATATTATGGGTTTCCTATGCAGTCTTACTCTTGGATGAAGAAGTTACATTTTAGTGTGATTTATAGGAATGTTTATTTTAACATTTACTGTCTGGTGTACAATACAAAAAGTTTTCGACCCAACTCCACTTTATCAAACGGCAAAAAAGTGACGAAACTAGTTATGATGAACTTAATATTCCACACAGGTACAACTGTGAAAATTATAGATTAGCTTCTGGTGTTAAATTTTCTGGACAAGGAAAAATGGATCTTCGATAAGATAAGACATAGTGCTATGACTGGGTTCTCATTCATGTCAGCGTTGAAATATTACAGCACAGTATACAAATTAGTCCGCCAAGGTGATTCCAGAACTTAGACTATATTCATTTGTTTTTAAGCTTCTCTAAGAATCGCTTCGGTCGTTCTGTTCATGCCTCAGGCGTAGAGCCCACACCCAAGGCCTACCTTCAAGAAACTTTAAACCTCAATTAAAATACTTGGACTCGTAATTATTTTGCTTTATTTACCTACTACAGGAGTTAGCGACCTCATATGAATGTCTAAGTTCCATTCAGCAAATTCAGATAGAATGTATGCAGTCGTAAATACCTACTCAATTTCCCATCCCTTTGGCGATTGCATGTTAGGATCTTCTTCTTGGATGGTAAGGAATCTTACTATATGTCTATTAACTGTGCCTCTAGGTAGCCTTCAGGAATTAATCTGAAATTCTGATTTTAGTTATATTACGTTTGTAGTTATCAGGCATTAGCCAGAGTTACGACTGCTCTAAACAAATTTCATGCAACCCAACTATTCTACAGAAGTGTTTAGCTCCAGTATTATTATCGTAGTTGCGTCTTAGCTAGAATAAGGAATCTTTGTCAGTATTATTATTTTATGAAATAACATTTCATTATTACGAGAGAACTTATTATAATAAATGTTAGGTTAGAAGCGTGACATGATTTCTATCTAAATTCAGAAGTCCTGGGGATCTAGGGGTTAGGGGAGATCTATTTACTGATTTGGCTAATTCCTTCATTTATGTCAAGAAAAATACAGTCAACAATATCTATCCCAGACTCACTAGAATTTTTCATTTGAATACAATATTTTTTTTTTAAATCATATTAAACTATATATTTTCGTAACCTTAGTTTATTAGCGCTTGCCAAAGAAGCCTTCTCCTGATAGGCATATTCCACAGCATGTTATAATTATATTTTCTCTAGGTGTACATTCTGATGGGTGAACGAATTATAATATGCATTTCAGAACAACATAAATAGGCCTAAATAAAGCTACACTAATCACTGGGAGACCCGAAGGGAAAAAACCACGTGGAAGACCTAGATGTAGGTGGGAGGACAATATTAGGATAGATTTAAGGGAAGTAGGATTTGCAAGGGATGATTGGATAGACTTAGCACAGAATAGGGTTGAATGGCGGGCTCAGGTAAGCGCGGCAATGAACCTTCGGGTTCCATAAAATAGGCATTTCTTTAGCTTGCTGAGGAATCGTCTATTGCCATTGAGTATAGTAGTATTGCGTACACTAATCATTTTCTAAGTTTCATGGTCACTTAGTAATTGTGGACTTTCTTCGAGGCCATAAAATTTTATTCTTCTGTCTCCATCTGAAGGCAAATTCCTTCCTCTTCTCTCTTATACATTTATATCGATTCCTAAAATACGTCTATAACAAACAATCACTCATAAAAAGTACATAGTTCGTGCCTGGATCCATCGCCCATGAACCCCGTCTGGGTGGAAGGCGGAACTTTGTTTCTCACGGTGTTGCAGGTCAAGTGTGGGTCTTAACTCCCCCACCCCAGTCCCTGGCTGTTACCTTTTCGTTATTCTTGATCATTACACTCTGTCTGCAACCCAAACATTACATTTCTTCCTCCAGGGCTAAGTGGATTTTGAAAGAGTGCAGGAATTTAGGACAGTCGTTCGAGAATAAAAATGTAAGAACAGCGTGGGTGTATTAGTAGCTTGATTACCAGAAATGTACAAAAAAGGCACACGAGTTGAATTTGAGCATATAGCCCTTCAGGGCGATAAACAACTATATTTAAGTAAAATAGACGTGCCGCCGGACCAAACCTCAACTACACAAAATACCTACTGTAATTGGGAGTTATTTTTGCGATATAGGCTGTGCATAACACAAGAATTAACCCTGTTCTCAGTATAATACTGAGCCATTATTATGAGAATAATCAATATATGGCTTTACTTTATTCGCAAGTAATCATTCTAGTTTTGTTTGTCTATTCATCATGACACGATTATATTATGGATCGAGTACAAATAAAATGAAATGCATAACATATAAAAATTTTACCGCTGTCTGGTTTTCGCTAAATTGTTGCGAGGTAACACCTTTACGCATCCTAATCCCACTTTTATTCACTAGTTGAAAGGTATCCTGTCACCTATATATTTGTGACCTACTAGTGGTTTACTATGAAGCCCGGGCCTTAAAGCACTTACGAGTTTGTAAGTCGTTACCGAGTTGGTATCTCATACTGAGATCGCCTGGTGGTATACCAAGATATGTGAGTCAGTTGGTGAATTTAATGTTGTACCGTCATGTTGCCATGGTAATGCAGGCTGTGGCATTAAATTTTTCAGTCTGACTTCACCTTTCTATATTTTATACACTCTTTGCTAACTTACTATTGTTTTTCTAAATTATATTTATTTTCAGCTTAACTAAGTAAAGCATTAATATTTTAAATCTGGGATGTTCAATTCGCTTCAGGGGGGACATAAGGTTTGGGCGAAATTCATAGGCGAGTAATAGGCGAAATTCATTATTTTTTACTCAGCCAAGAATTGCTCTACAAAATTTCAATATGCTTGCTCTTTATTGATTACTTCTACAATTGCATTCTATTACAGTTACAGTTATCGTTACAAAATGTTAGGTACGTTTCGTACACTGAAATGCCATTTCAGTGATAACTTCCACAAATATCAACATTCCTGCGGATTATTTTCCTATTTGTCAATATCGTATGAATATCAGTATCTAGAGCTATTGATTTAACATTAATAGTTTCTTTTAATATTTTAGTTTAAAAGAAAATTATTCTTCATGGATTTATTTTGTTAATAATACTCATGCTATAGATATTCCAAAGATGATGCGGTAGATGATGATGTTCATATAATGTTTATAAATAGGTGGAAAAAAGAAACACTCAAAAACATTCCAGACTATCGCGGTTACCTATAGCTAGAATTCATAATAAAATAATACATAACTATCAAAACATTTGTATTTATGTTTGAAGTACCGGTATAATTTTATGTATACAGCGTTATGTTTAGGCTACAAATCATTTAATCTTAATTAAAACAATGTATATAGTTAAATAAGGTAAAATTAAAATAAAGTGATCTCTGTATGGGGCCATGGAGACCCGTAGGTTTTCCGGGAGGTTGAGGCTCCCAGATTGAGATATCGGCACATGAAGGTGGTAATGTTGTCAGCCCTACGCACTGCCCGATTTTCACCCCCAGGAATACTCCTGGTACTCATTTCTGTTATATGCTGAGTCGACCCCAGTGCCATAGTGCCTCCAGAAGGATTAGGCCAATGGAAAAATCCCACCGACCTCATCGGGAATCGAACCCGCGACCTTCTAGTGTGTAGTGCCTCAACCACTACGCCACGGCGTACCCCTGTATAGTTATATAGTTATTTAGTTATATAGTTAGTTATATACAGTATAACTTATATGGCCATAGAATAAAGAATGCTCGCCTCTGCTTTCCAATGAAATCGGTACTGATCATAGGAAACTCCGCTCATTTCTTAGCTTAGAATAGTTTAGTTATTTGTTAAATTCCAGAATCATTAATTAGAAAACACTAGTTTATATAGATATTCTTTCTTTCTTTCTTACTCGTAGTTTTACCTCTCCCTTGTTAGGATTTAAGCGACCCAAGCCGCCCGGGCCTTACAGGGCCGCGACCTGTCGGGAGAGGGATTATCTTTGGATCACATACATACTTTTTTGACCAGACAAGGACATGGAGGGCCTCCCCGGATGAGTGATCAGCCCAACGCGGGGCCACCTCCGAGACAACACGAACACATAGGACGATACACACCTTTCACACACACACACTCACTCAGAACAAGGCGAGGATGGGGATGAAGATGATAATGACGGCCAGATGATATCCGGGGACCACAAGGGCCTAAAGTTACCTGACATTTGTCTCAAAGGTGAGGAAAAACCCCGGAAAAAACCTCACCTAGGTAACTTGTCCCGACCAGGAATCGAACCCGGGCCCGCGTGAGAGGATTGAACGCATCCCCTGAGCCACAGCGGTGGACTTATATAGATATTCAGAGAGTAATTCTGAATATTCGTTATTATTGTATGGTTTTACATATTTTCTGTTCATTTTACTCTGTATTTCTTGCTGTATGTTTTAAATCTTGAATTAATTAATGCTTGTTACCTTTTTGAGACTTAGCTTATTGCCATTTCGTATTGGGGGTAACTTTTAATAATAAATCTGTCCACTTACATGAAGATTTATGATGCAACATCTCGCCGGCACACTGTAAAAGTTTACAACTTATTTATGAGATATTCCATAAAATTTAAAACAAAACAGGTAAAAGTGATGATTATCTAGGAATTTCCCAGTTGTTTATTCTTGCCATCCATATTTGGTTTGAGTATAATGTAGGTCTACCGATAATTTGTTATGGTAGTGTCGATTTTCTTAATATACATTTTAATACTCCAATCAGATGCAAGTATGCAATTATATCAGCAGGAAGTTTTGTACCGTAGCATGCCGATTCGGTGTTTTCATCTTGAATTAATTACGTGAATTATTCAACAACTACTTCATTATGCACATTTTTCGCCATTCATCAACTACTTCGCCGAAACCTGGGGCATTCTTGGCTTCCAATCATTCACCCTCAAACTAAGTGTTTGCATGTCAGGCAAATGACCTCTGCCGGCATTTTGTATAGCTTACACGTGGTACGTGAAAGTTTTGTTTGAAATCAGAAATATATAAATGCATTTTTTATCTCCTTTTTAATCTTGACGTTGCCATTTGTAAGTGTATTATAAGATACCATTAGAATCTTAAAGACCTACGATTAGGGACCCCTAAAAGATTAATTATACAGTATTTTAAAAGTCAAATATACTTTATTTAAAGCTTACCACCAGCTTAGAATATTAGTACAATATGCCATGAAGTTTAACAATTTCTCATGCCCTTATTTTGCTGTAATACAGTATAAAGAAACGTAGGTATTAGTAATGTCCAGGAATATTCTTGGAATTTTCTGAGGTACAAACCATACCAGGGGCATATTCCTGAGGGGGCTCTAGGTCTCCCCCGAAATATTTATATATCCTAATATGTTGCACATAAGAACATTTTAATTTGAAAGACAGTAGAGAGTTTAATTAACGTTGTGCACTCAGCCTCGTGATTCAAATTGAGGGGCTATTTGATAGAGAAATAGCGGCTCCGGTCATGGAGACAGTATCTACAACAAAGTAAATTAATTCCAAGTAAAATGTATTGAATTACATAACAAGAACATAAAAGAAAACACAAACAAAATATATAAATATGATAGAGAAATAAAGAAATACGAATAGAAAGGAAGATGTATGCTTAGAACGCACGAGAAATGTTCACAAATATTCCATATAAGGAAGTCCTGATGACACTATAATTTAAGAAAATGGTTTGTCCTGTCTAGTTCATTGGCAGTATTTGTGTACCTGTAGAGATGAAATTTGTTGCCTCTTGCATTCGGGACTCGTTTCTCTGAACTAGAGTTTGACCTCGTCCCAGAGATGAGATCACAGGGATCAAGTCTGGTCCATACATCTCTTTTATTATTATGACTCAGGCCAGGTTTATGGCAACTCAAGTGACTAAATATGACCATCAACATTGGAAGAGTTTGTTGTGACCACCTAGAATTAAATCGGTGTAACATAATCCCTAGTGATGTTGTAATATAATTTATATATTTGTGCTACGTAAGTGTCATGTTATTAATAATCAATAAATTAATGCGACCCGCTAGTCCTTCGCCAAATAGAAAATGGCCCTTTGTTCAAAAAGATTGATGACCACTGGAAGTGTATGCAATTTATCAATATTGAGTTGTGTCTTTTATGTAGGATTTTTAGCCTCGAATATAAATGTTACACATGGGTTTAATAGGATTGTTACTGAATATAATATATAATATATTATATATATATATATATATATAGCTGTTCCAAGTTTGAGCATCAGCTATCTTAGATTCTAATCTTCTCAGAATGGTTTGTTTTATTTTCCTGTTCCTCAGCGTTTCTATGACTCCATTTCTGATCAAGTGATCATTGGCAAGAAAGATAATACAGTACTTGAACTTCATGTAGTAACATTACAGTCGTTTAGAGCTTCCTTTGTTTAACACAGTGGGAGCTGATGAAGGAGGAGATCTTCACATTATGGAAGGATGTAATAATAGGTAACTGGCGGAAGGATAATTGAAGAGTCTACGTAATTACATGGTTTTCGCTGGGTAGAAGGCCCTGGTTGATTCCATTCGGAATTTACGATACGAGAACAATATCAATATTGCCAGCTTGTCATTCCGTTCCTGTGCTGCTGATCTTTGTGTTAATTATGAATTCCTTGTATGGAAGTTTACAGCTTACATTAGTACTTCAGAAGGCTACCGTCCGACCCTAAGACGGCTACCGTTCCTAAATAATTAAATAATCTTGAAGTAGAGTTTTCAAACCACCAACCGTAGGCGCCGACTTAAATATTCTTGAGGGATGGGCATGAAATAAAATACTGTAGTGGATTGTTAGCATTTGGGCATAGGCCTATGAACGAACAAAAATGAACACGATAATAAATAAATTAATTAAATAATTTGAAAAAGTTTGTATTTTTTGCAATTTTGTTCTTGCATATGAAGTCGTCACACATGACATAATATGGCATAAATGTTTTAAACATTAGTAGCTGACCCCTTTTTCTATATGCTGGGGAGAAGAAAGTCTTGCCCCTCAAAGTCGGCGCCTAAGACACGAATACAAATGTTCAGGTAAATAAAATTCCGTAGGCCTATCAATGATTAATTACTAAGTATTTTGGGATACTGTAAGTTAGTTATATAAAAAAATATTAAAATGTATTTATGTATTTTTAAAATTATACCTTGTCTACAACCAACAAATATTTAGAAATTAGTTTCGGGGGGTGATTGGCTATAAATTACGGGCTTCTTCCCTTCCTGGATGACACACAATAGTGATTTTTCTAACTAATGATTTAAAAATAGGTCTGTAATTAAATACGGTACGTCCTTGTCAACGACAACAGCCAGAGCCTTAGGAGCAATTCACCTCATCGTTAAATAACTACAAATAAGCAAGTGATTTTCACATTTTCCTCGCGTAACTTACTTTTCAGGCTATATTTCTCATTTCTTATTATTACTTTCTTGTTTTTCGTCACTGTATTTCTACTTTCGGTTCCCTATTTGTCTCTTTATAACCGTAATTTCTCTTTATATATTTATTGTATTTATTGTTGTCTCCAATTTCTTCTGTCTCTATCTCGACACTTTTTTTTTTTATCTGCATACAAATGTAAGCTATGTAAGCATAAACAAATTAAAAAGGATCATACAAATTACTACAAAGCTTCGCGTACTTTCATTCTCAAATGTATTGGGCAGAGTATCTGCATTGCTGGTATGAGACGTGATTTATTATTAAAGCAATTTAATTTGTGAATGTTGCACAGTTGTGAAACATGGCAAAATAATAACCCTTGTTTGGACAGGCGAGTAGGATAAAATCAAGTGTTTATAAGAGAAGAGTTAAGTTATTTATGTGGACGGGAGTGCCGCACTCTCTGGATCTTGCGATTATTTCCCAAGATTCTAACACTAAGATGAATAAGAAGAAGAGGCTTCTTCTTGACGGCCAGTATATAACAAGGCCTACTTTAAACTGTTCTTTCGAGAGTGAAGTTTCTAGATTTCTGTTAAGTTAGATTCTTGTGCATTTCTATTGTAGATGGAAATTTTATTGACTTCTTAAATTTGATGGCTGATTCTTACTGCTAAACAATAACAGCATTAGCTGCTTCAATGTTGCGTGAGCATTACAAATCATTGTCATTTAGTTATTACCATCATAAATTAAAATATCCCGAAGAGGCTGTATCTGTTAGGCATAAGAGTAATATCGGCTTGAGTAAATATCTCTGTGAGGCCGTAGGATTTTTCCAAGATGAAAAAAATTGTTTATAAATTATGTTATTGGCATACGGATGTAGACGGAAATAGACTAATCCACATCGTGTAGTGTTAAAAATGAACTAATTTGAAAACTAAAACAGACTAACTAGCAAAATAATGTCACCACTTTAAGGAGTCAAATTTTGAAGTTAAGATAATCCTTTCTTTTAACACTATAATGTATACACTTCTATCCCTAAGTCATCATAAAATTGGAGAGATATGTGTAATCCACACTTTTTTATAAGTAAGCTTATTTAAATTTAATGTTCATTATACCAGAAGGGGGTACGCCGTAGCGTAGTGGTTGAGACGCTGCGCTACAAACCGGAAGGTCGCGGGTTCGATCCCCGATGAGGTCGGTGCGTTGGAGTCGGGTAGAGTCTGGTGGCACTCTGATCCTGGGGTCGACTCAGCCTCTAACAGAAATGAGTACCAGGAGCAATCCTGCGGGTAAAGGCAGCCGGTGCACCTTCACTTCCGAATGTCTAAAATCTGGGAGCCTCAGCCTCCTGGAACACTCTGGGCCTCCATGGCCTGTATAGGGAACACTTGACACTTTATTATACCAAAAACTTGTTCTGAAGGGTTAGGTCACCTGCCTCTTAACGCCTCTATTAAACTGTCACTTATATCATGGGCTTAATCACAAAAAGCCAAGTAGGTTTTATGCTTCAAATCTGCAGAGTTATATCCCTTCCTCTCTGCAGAACTAAATTAATCTATATCTTATTATGATACGATGGAATCTTAAAGATGTTGGAGTTCACCGTTACATAACCTCTTTATTGGAAGGTGATAGGATTATTAAAAGGGGCAGGTGATTAAATAATAAATAATATTGCTAGTACAAAAACATAAGATGAAGCCATTTCCTTATGTAGGTACTTTATTGACGTAGGCGTGTTTTCTTAAACACAGACGTACACAAATCTATCAACCTTTTCCGGCCTCTAATCTTTCTTTCCGTCATGTATATAAAGTGTTGTGATTTTAATAATAGGATTTAAGATTTTATACCACCACTAGTTTAGATTCCATCTCGAGTCTGATTATGGGATTTGCCTTGAAGCATACCCTGGAGGAGTGTTCGGTCGTCGACCGGTTGAAGTCTCCAGTCATAGTGAACAAACATTCCTCAAGATCGTGTTGGTCATCTTAATTGAGGTGCTGCATCCACTAACGTTGTTAGGTGACGGTTAATGATTATCAAACGAGCGTTCCTAGACTTATAACAACATGACAAAAATACTTCTACTGTGTCCGTAAGTAAATCTAAGCTTCCTTTTCGTAGAGACATAGTTACAAACATAGCTGAAATTATTGCCTGTAACTATAATTTATGGTCCTAATACCACCTTACAGCAGTATCCTCTTCCTTGAGTACGAGTATGACAAAATTTAAACTCAAAATTAAACATGTAAGAGTAATAAGTCGTGAATTGATAAAATATAATTTCCTCTTTTTTTATATTCTCTCTATTTTGTATGGGATGGATATACCATGCGTACGAGGTAACTTACATTGGCCTCCGAATGAATACTAATTTGGTTCCGCTTATTTTCCAAGAGAGGACAGAGGGACAGTTGGTAAGTCCATCGTCTCAGCAACCCCCATTTTTATTCATTTTTAAATTATGTATTGTCCATATTAAAGTAATAGTTCATGGATATATCCTTATAGGAACAAAACCTTTTAGAAAACTCGAGAGGTTCTTAAATAATGTCTCCATTTCACCTGTTTGTTTTATTGATTGATTGGTTCTTAATTGATTAGTTTTTCTTCAAAATTTTGTGAGATATGTCAGTTGAGGTAGGTTAGGTATACTGAATCTACTATATAATTGTCTATCGAATGGTACGACTTTCATTAACTATAGGCCTACTGATAATTGTTTGGTGAAGTGGTGTAAAACTGTCATTTTATACAATTTTAAGAAATTATCTCATTTTCGTCCTTGAAAATCGCTATTAGGTAGAGGGAAAATAGGTATTGTCCATAGCTTCATAACAAGGGATGAGTACTTATGAATACATACTAATACTAATTATTTTTTGGGATTATAAGGAATAAAGTACTTCAGCAAAGCTTTATAGATTACAGCTAAGTTTGACTAATAAAATAAATATTTCTAATTTTCGTGAATTGTATCTGGGCGTGCGCTGCGTGATCCCCTATGGCGGGTGTTCAGACCCGGTTCCCCTTGTCGTTACAAACCCAGCATTGCCATCCATCTAGCTCGTGTAGCCATGTGTAGGTGTGTTTCCCTGGAATTTATGCATTTCCTTCGTGACATGCAAATATAAATTCATTTGTGCTTAGCACATGCCATTAGATACATGCACTACTTCTCCCCTTCTCTGCCTAAGTGCCCGGAGTCATTTGGAACGAAGTAAAAGTTAATCCCTTCCAGGCATCTGGCTATTCTGTGGGTAGAGTGACGTTAGAAACACAAGTTATTAACAATTTCTGGGAAATATTATACTATTTCAACAGAAATAACGACATTGAACAAAGTTTTTAGGAGTGTTAAATTCTTTTAATTCATATCTCAGCATTCAGTATTTTGAGGTTTAAAGCCTTTTTTGCCTGTTGGATCGTTATGGCTTTTTTGTGTGATTATTTACACATAAAAACACATAAAGAATTTTAATGTATGAAAGTGAAAAAATGTTACACAAATAATGAAATGACGCATTGACGCAACAAAAAAAATATATATATATATATATATTATTTTATTTTATAGTAATAATGAACATTACAGGTTACATATTACGTACATTATTACATTTCATTATTTACATTATTTCACAATTAGTACAAGTAAAAACAAAAACAACAGAAAATACTATTTCTATTTTAGCATTTAAAATGTAAGGTATGCCCCTAGATGAGCAAAGCTCGTGTTTAGGGGTATAATAGATTAACAAATTAATATAAATCTATTGTGATACAAGTGGGAACAAACATTTTCTCTGTTAAAATACACAAAATATAAGTTAGAGGTAATTTGAGTGATCAACATTTGTGAGACATTTTATTTATTCAAAACACCACATTAGAGCCACATTTGACTAAATTCTGGATTCAAAAAGCAAGTTTCTCACTAAATTGTACTAAGTTTAGTGTTTATTAATAATGGACATAATAATAATAATAATAATAATAATAATAATAATAATAATAATAATAATAATAATAATAATACCTTACAAATACAAGTACTTTTTTGTATTTCTGATAAAACGTGTTCATTCTGTTCCCATTGAGGCTTAACACTTCGAATGTGGCACTCGTGTTCCAGTAATTTGAAGACCCTGTTCTAGATCAACGCTCTATGGCCTTAACTCTGCCAGGAAAAACGAAACATTATGGTTATTATTAATGCTTTTATTATTACTACTATTATTGTTATTGTTATTATTATTAGGGTTTTTTAGTTGTCCACCTACGGAAGTAGTCTACCTACGTAAGAAAATATTTGCAGGCTCCTAAGGTTAATGTCCTAGATTAAGTAAGAAATAGTTTAATATAGCCACATTGATTCCCATGACTAACACATTACTGTATTAGTATATCATTAGCCAGGATCAGAATAGCGTACGTCATACATTTACTTGTTATTGGCATGGCAATAAATCGCCGCTTTGAGAGGGTTGGGACGATCGTGACATGCAGGATGTTGCATCTCCACAATTCACACAGTCTCCTGCCTGTTTGTTGTAGCAGCCACAGAATTATTGCTCCGTATCTGAGTAACAAGATTGCAAACAGTGATGGTCGGCCAAGACGCTAATACCAGCTTCAAACGTCTCTATGAGTTTCAAGTCACTCTCTAATTGCATTACACAGTCTCAATATTTTCATGCTGATCTTTGTTTTTGTTTCCAATTAGACTCACTTCGACATAGTCAGCACCCATAATTCTAGATAAATACATCCTTTCAATATGGAGGTCTTCGCTTATTATCACCGAAAGTGCTAATCATTTGTTTGTAATTGTTTGCTCAATTGCAGAATATTATAGTCACTGCGTTTTAGTTTCTAAGGTTTTCGTTTTTCTACGGACAGCCTTACCCTTGGTGAGCCCTTAAAGGAACTATCTTAGCGGATTTGTACCGGGCTGCGCCAGTCCCCTACCTAACCCTTAAATCTAAGATACAAACACCCAGTCCTGAACCCGGAAAATAGTATATTGCGACACAAGGGCGTAAATGCCTTTACGGTCCGTGTGTTGCATGCTATTTTTTGCACGACGGTTACTTATATCAATTTAATTATATTAATTGTGATATTACCTGAAAATATTATGTAAATACAGACTTGAAGAATGGTGCTTATTTCAGAAAGGGATTCGCATTTGTTATTGTTTATGGCAACCGAATATTTATAAAGCGGGGAGGCCTTGGTCATTTCTGCTCGCAAATAAGCATTTGCGGCGGTAAAGTAACTTTCCGCCCGTCGCCCCTAGCAACAATTCACTTTCCGCCCGTCGCCCCTAGCAACAAGATTGCGTGTGGTAATGTCAAGTTACGAGCCATGTAAACAACTGTCGTAAGAAACACTTACTAGCTAAGGAGTGCAAAAAAGGATTTTTCACTACTGAAAAGTACCCAACCCGCTCTGGAATCGAACCCGGGCCGCCGGGGTGGAAGGCAAGCATGCTACCACTCACTCACAGTGGTGGACATATATACCAACCGGAGTACTGGGTAATCCGGAATTAGTCAATATTATTTACACTAATATATATTATAAGCTATAGGCATATATACTGTATCACAAGTTACCGTTTACTGCATCTGTATTTACATAAAAAAATAAAAAAACAAATTATTAAACACTTTTTACGCTCAAGTACTGTTAAAGTAACTAGGCCTACTGAATTTCACACACAGAACTAATGATACAGTTTTACACAGCACAATGTTTACTTGTGAAAGTAGTGAATTAAAACACTGGGGTCAAGCTGGGGTTAACTCACCGCGGCGTTGACACTTGATGGAATTAAAGCTACCACTTTAATTAAGCAGCAACACATAAATAAATAATATGGGAGAATCAAAGCAAGTACTACGGGCTAAAGGGGAATAAGAGAAAGTAAAGTAAAATAATACTAGCACTCCCTACCAGACTGTTTACTGGGAATCTTTCTATAGCTAGCATACAATTTCTATAGGCACACTATGGGATATTGGCGTCAAGTATTCATAACTTGTGCACAAGTCTTTTCATAAGTTTTTACTGCCATTATACTGCCATGGGAGAGAAAGAAGGTATTAAAGAATGAATGAAGAATTCTCAGAATATGGATTTGGGAAAAGACCTAGCGCTTTACCCGGAACCTGCCTGCAGGCACACGCTATGCTAGGAGTTCAAGAAGCATTCATATGCTGGGGAAGAAATAGCCAATGACCATTAGTTTTAGAAGTGTAAAACATGATTTTTGCTCTAAGGAAAGAGATGATTAGCTGTAAGGAATATCATGAATATTGGAAGGGGATTGAGTCAGTTGGTGGTGAAACGAATGCATTTACCGACACTGTGCAACTGGACTGAGGGTCCGACTGGACGCATAATCGCGTACTGTCCCTCGTTGCAACTTTATATTGTCTTATTGGCAGTAAATCGCCAATTCGACTGTTTTGATTCTAAACGCTGTGCAGGTGAGGGTTATATTAAAACCTTACACCACTTTAAGACAACTGTTGCTTATACAAGTCAGATTTACGACTTGTACAGTAAATTCAGTGTGTGAAACGCAGTAAGTACATTACGACCTTCAAGGGCATAAATAGGCCAGTGATATCACAAATCAGGGTAGAACATAAAATATATTCGTGAAGCTACCAATATTGCCAGACTGACTTTCTTCCGCTCCGCAATATAAACTATTGTTATTGAACACTTGTGAATTAATTTGTTTCTGGTAAAATAAACATTCTTAAACCCACTATATACCTCACTGTTGTGAATACATGAAGTGTAATTTAGAACCTAACCACACCCAATAAATATGCCCCGAGAAATGTAAAGAGGTAAATCTCGTTGTTCGCGACTGAAGCTGCCGTGGTACACAAACATATAAATTCAGTGGGACCCAATAAAACATTTTTATTCCCCTAAATTCAAATTATATGAGCGAACTGCTACATAGAGATGGCACCCAGATCCGCTACATAGAAATGGCTAACCCAGAACGTGGGGTTTCGAAGTAAATAGTGGCTAAATAGAAAAGAACATTAATATAGTTCAAAACAATAACTACTACGCACATTACTAAGAATAGGCTTCATAGAGTAACGCAAGAATAGTGTCATAGAAATCACAGAACAATTAAAAAAAAACATTTCAAAAATCCAAACCTACCCGAGGGAAAAGACATTACAAGAATAAAAACAAAAGAGGGAACCAGAACAGTAATCGTGGATGACAGGAGCGGGGCAGCGATTAAAAATCGAGAAGACGAGGGATAAATAAATAGGAGCAGGGCATCGCATGACATCACATTTACATCACATCACATCACGTTACATCACAACAAACAAGCAGATGGCAACCCCAGACCAGACCAGTAGGAAGGAAGGATGACCAAACGGATAAGTCCAAAAAGAAAATCTTGTTAAAAAAATTTGCAATATTTAAATGTATACTTCTTGTACTGTGAATCTAGTTATAAGAGGGTCAGTGTGCATGAAAATGTCTGATAGTGAAAAGTGTGTAGGGAACATAAGTATTGGAGAGTGAAATGCCAAAACTGCGTAACGGGAAAATTGTGTTAGTTAAAATGGGTTCAAATGAGATTCAGTTAGGGCAGGACTTGTTGAGTGGGAGTGAATTAGAGAATTTTCAGAACAACATTAGCATGGAGGGAGAAAATAGTAGCCAGGACAGTAGTAGCCAGGTAGAAGGGACTGAAGTTCAAACCCCAGTAGGAACCGCGGAAAATCAAAATGTGGGAATTCAAAATGTAAATAAAGAGGGAGAAATGATGTTAATGATGCAGCAAATGCTGATGGAGGTGAAAAAAAATTCTGAAGAATTAAAAGCAAGTTCTGATAAAGTAACTCAGGAACTAGGAGAAATAAAAGAAAGCTCTAAAACTTTAGGGGAAAAATTTGATCAGTTTCAGACAGATGTCAAGAATATGAATGACCGATTAGAAGGGAAAATTCTAAATGTTGAGGTTAGGCTTGAAAAAAATCATAAAGAACTTGATAAGAAAATAAATGATGTAAATCAGGAGTTAGGAACGAGGGTAAATAATATGGTCAAAGCAAATGAAGAACAAAACAAAAAGATGGAAGATCGGTTAACTAAGGTAGTAACAGGGGATCTAAATATTGTTGAGGAAAATTTTCAGGGGAAATTAAAAAGCATAGAGGAAAATACACGCAGAGAGCTTGAAAACATGCAAGTGAGTACTAAAACTAGAAACGAAAACTTGGAAATAAAAATCCTAGAAAAAGTAAAAAGTTTTGAAGGTACGTTATCTGATAAAATAACGGTCATTGATAAGAAGGTTATTGGGTTAGCTAATAAAATTCATACTATGGAGAATGAACCTCTGGTCGGACGAAGTAGTGATGACAATAGAAGAGCCAGCTTAGCCACAATAAATGTAACTAATGCTGAAATTTTAGCACGCAATGAAATTAGGAGTGATGGGCAGGGCACTTCAAGCGTCATGACTGAGTCGGACGACACGCGAAGTAATGCAGATTTAGGAAACCATACGGAATCGCAAATAGGACTACGTAACCAAATACACTGGTCACAAATATTAGGTAATGATTGGACCGCTCCAAAATTTAATGGGGAAGATCACGCTAATCCGCATCAATTCATTAGTGAGATGGACTCATACTTGAAATTAAGGGGAGTGCCTGAGGAATTTAAAATGGCAATAATCCAAAGAAGCTTAGTGGGGAAGTCGCGAGATTGGGCCCATTTTATATTAGCAAAGGGAATTAATTATGGGGAATTTAAGAAGTTGTTTATGGAACGCTACTGGAATTCAAGTCGGCAGAGTAACGCCAGAACAGAGTTGTATTCGGGGAGGTATAACGAGGATTCTAACCGTACAATGTCAGAACACTTCATGATGGTAATTAAGTTGGCCCGGTCTTTGGATACCAAACTTTCAGAAAAAGATATGCTGCAATTAGCCCTAAAGCAATTTAATAGAGAAATCTCTAACCATTTAATTGTTGCGAGACCCCAGACACTTACTGAAGCTTTAGGATTGCTAACTGAATTCGAAGAGACTATAAAAAGAGAGAAGCCATATGACAGTAAGAAATTCTATCGCGGAGTTCGAAATGAAATTCCGAACGAGAGGGGGAGAAATGAAAATTATGCAGGCAGGAATGATGCGTACAATAGGCCTAGCGGCAGAAGTTATCCTAATACGCAAGGATATAAACAGGACAATAATGGCAGGAGTAATAATTATAATCAAAATTATTCAGGGAACCGACAAGGAAGAAATAATGCAGATTTTAGGCAAAACCAGGGAGGTCAAAACAACTCGCGAGTGGAAAATACTAACAGAAGCGGAATGAACCCACCGCAGGTAAATCACATTGCATTTGTAGGGTCAGAGCCAGGGCGAGGAATTTATACACAAAGGAACGGTGAAGTCGTACACGGTCGTTACATAGGCTATGAAACTGATAGGGCTGAGAGTGGTGGATCTCAGGTAGGCAGTTCACTTAACCCGGAAGCTAGGGAAGACCTAAATGACTGTGATCGCGCAACTATGCAAATTGATGAAAATAGGCCTAATGGAGAGGAAGGAGAGATGAACGGAGCATATTAATGATCATATATGTATTGATAAGTAAGCCGTGCTAAATAAGAAAAATACTCAAAGTAGAAAAAAAAATCATAATAAAGTAATTAATACACAAAATGTAAACAAATATGAATAAAATGAACAGATGCTGAAGTTACGTCAAAACAAATATAAATAAATAAACATTTAGATGGTAACCTTACAACTCGAAGAATATGGTAGATTAAAGAACTTAGTCCATTCTATTGATATTATTATGATACTTTACGGAAAGGAAATTAAAAGCGTAGACTTGAGAAAATAATCGAAGAACAAATAAAGATGGTATTATTGAAGTTCCCTTTTCCACATATAATTTGAGTGATTGAAAATTGAAAGCTCCGAAGATTTAAAATGAAGGCAATCCGAGATGAATTTTATTGATGTCGTAGGCGGGTATAACCCTACGAATGAAGTTGTTATTATTACCGTTGTAGGCAAAAGCAGCCCAACGAAGTAAGTTATTAATGTTGCAGGCAAAAGGGCCCAACAATTAATATTATTATGGGATCAGCGGAAGGACCGCGATTCGATATCGACGAAGTTAGTGCTGTTTATGAAGTTAGTGACACTTTGATGAAGAAGTGGGAGTCAGTAAAAAGGGATTGCAAATTTAATATGTTTGGAGCGAAAGATAAATTGATCACTAGGATTATAATAACGACGGGGATGGAAATAACATGGAGAATCAGAAAGAAAAGAGTATGGGAAAATTAGTTAAGGACCACGAATGTTTAAAATGTTTTACAAATATTACTTTGATGCTAAGAAAATAACGCTTGGTAGTAGGGGATTACCTCATAAAAGAGTAAAATGGAGTCACAGTAACCTCAGCATTTTTTAAACAAATTTTGAAGAATAAATGAAATAATAATATTTACATTTTGTGAAAGAAAATCATTAAGAAAAATTAAGTCTACTAGGGGAGATAATTATGGAAGCATGGATTCTTATCGATATTGTATCTATTCATAAAGTATGTTAGCAATCTACTACTAAATCATTAGCGTAAGTTCAGAAAAGTAAACAAATAATTAACGACAACAGTATGGTTGATCAGAATTGCATTACTTAGCGTAAAATTGTGTATTAAGTGCAATGAAAAAAAAAATTATGTTATAGTGTGGATGTGACCGGGAATAAGTACGTGTGGCAGTTACTTATATCAAGTTCTTTTAGTATAATCATGGGACTGCACAAAGAAATCCAGTGCTTTATATATTAAAAGTTTAGTGAAAATTTATAGATGTGTTAGTTATAATGTAGAGGACTCTTGTCAATAAATCCGACAGTTATTATATCACGATAAGGACTATGCTAATAAATCTGGCATTTTATATATTTTTTAGTGAAGCTAAATTCGCTAGGAATAAAATTGTAAACATAAAATTTTAGTGTAATCTCATTAATAGTTGTGTTAGATAACAGTTGAATATTATAGAATTAGAGTAAACTCAAGATTCCGGGGGTGAAGTATGCATTGCATGGTACGTATTGTAACTGTTGATTTAAGTTTAGATAAGAGGTTCATTCAGTCATTATGAAAGGGAGAGGCGAAATGGGTCAGAGGCGCTGTCAGACTAAAGGGTCAGGTAGTGGACACAGGTGATTACAGGGTTGCCAAACGGTTACCAGGAGCTGAACTATTTTCTGAAATAAAGTAACAAAATTTTACAAACTTTGCACTTGATTGCAGAATATACTTGGGCATTATGATGGAATTAAAGCTACCACTTTAATTAAGCAGCAACACATAAATAAATAATATGGGAGAATCAAAGCAAGTACTACGGGCTAAAGGGGAATAAGAGAAAGTAAAGTAAAATAATACTAGCACTCCCTACCAGACTGTTTACTGGGAATCTTTCTATAGCTAGCATACAATTTCTATAGGCACACTATGGGATATTGGCGTCAAGTATTCATAACTTGTGCACAAGTCTTTTCATAAGTTTTTACTGCCATTATACTGCCATGGGAGAGAAAGAAGGTATTAAAGAATGAATGAAGAATTCTCAGAATATGGATTTGGGAAAAGACCTAGCGCTTTACCCGGAACCTGCCTGCAGGCACACGCTATGCTAGGAGTTCAAGAAGCATTCATATGCTGGGGAAGAAATAGCCAATGACCATTAGTTTTAGAAGTGTAAAACATGATTTTTGCTCTAAGGAAAGAGATGATTAGCTGTAAGGAATATCATGAATATTGGAAGGGGATTGAGTCAGTTGGTGGTGAAACGAATGCATTTACCGACACTGTGCAACTGGACTGAGGGTCCGACTGGACGCATAATCGCGTACTGTCCCTCGTTGCAACTTTATATTGTCTTATTGGCAGTAAATCGCCAATTCGACTGTTTTGATTCTAAACGCTGTGCAGGTGAGGGTTATATTAAAACCTTACACCACTTTAAGACAACTGTTGCTTATACAAGTCAGATTTACGACTTGTACAGTAAATTCAGTGTGTGAAACGCAGTAAGTACATTACGACCTTCAAGGGCATAAATAGGCCAGTGATATCACAAATCAGGGTAGAACATAAAATATATTCGTGAAGCTACCAATATTGCCAGACTGACTTTCTTCCGCTCCGCAATATAAACTATTGTTATTGAACACTTGTGAATTAATTTGTTTCTGGTAAAATAAACATTCTTAAACCCACTATATACCTCACTGTTGTGAATACATGAAGTGTAATTTAGAACCTAACCACACCCAATAAATATGCCCCGAGAAATGTAAAGAGGTAAATCTCGTTGTTCGCGACTGAAGCTGCCGTGGTACACAAACATATAAATTCAGTGGGACCCAATAAAACATTTTTATTCCCCTAAATTCAAATTATATGAGCGAACTGCTACATAGAGATGGCACCCAGATCCGCTACACACTGTCACAAGGGATATAGGTTTTACGAACGCAATTAACCACTACGCTCCCCGTGACGGATAGACCCCTTGCAGCTCTGTCAAAATAGGCGAAGGCCGAAAACTTAAATATATATATATATAGTTTTCTTTATTAATGAGTGTGTGTGTATATATATATATATATGTATAAACTCATTAATATAGAAAACAATATTTTTGCAGTGGAAAGAAAAACTGAACGAAGGCAGAGGTTTTTTTAACGTAGGTAACATAAGAAGATAAATGAAGCTTTGAAATCAATAAAATAGCCTTAAACTGTAGGAGTGTTTAGAATAGAACTGTTTTATTACTGTTTTAATATGCAATAAGGATTAAAAATTGGCAGTCATCAATAATATTAGATGAACAATAGTACCGGTAGTTAAAATAATTAGCTGCTGTTTCCAAAAAGTGCCTTTAATTTCAAATAATGTAAATTTTACAGAACCAATTATTTCCTAAATCAAGACGTTATTTTATTAAGGTAGGCCTACTGGTATATTAAAATTGCATAGGCTGGCTGGTATTTCTGTTCCAACTTGAAAGCAGTAAATGTCAGGAAAAGAAGTTTAGAAGAATAGTGAGTAGGCTTTTTATAACTTTTTAAAAATTATTTATTATGCAATAATTCCAGTGGCTTTCTTGGCCCAACCAGCAAAACTATAACAGTGAGCAGATTCAATCAAAGACTAAATAAACGTAATCATAAGCTGGAAGATATGTGCTTAAAATAACAAATTTGTATATAATTTTTCATAATTTATTACATAATAGTGTAATAACTTTATCGCATTCAAGATGTTGATCAATTAGGATAGTTAAAATAGTTTGGGCTGGCACAAAATAAATGAAAAAGCAAGGTAATTATTTTTCTTTGTCATTAAATTTGGATAGACGTATATATAATATGTAAACTGTTTTTCTTCAACAAATTATGATAATAAATAGAGGAAGTATATTGTTGGTAGTGGTAGTCAATGAACTAGAAATGCAATGCATATTTTTCAGAATAGATAGCATACTTCGTGATGCTCGCGTGTTTTAGAACGAAACATACTTCCGGGCACAGAACTAATAAACCTGGGGAATTAGAAGGCGAGCCGATTACTTGTACCTCGCGGTCCCGGCTGTAAAGTGCCCCGAGCAGCCCTTCCCTGCCCGCTTTAATTGAAGAATGAGTTTTCTTCTTTCCATCCTGACCGTACCCAGCCTTCAGCACCCTCGGCATTTAAGTCCTGGGGAATAGGGCAGGTGACGACCAAGGAAATAATCAAAATAATTATAAATATAACAATTCGTGGATTGAGAACGAGAAGAGCAAACAGGGTTGGGAAAATTCGGCTAGCGTTCTATTCTAGCAGATAATCAATAGAATTATAAAATATCAGCTATTTTAGGAACTTTTTTTTTTACTTTTATGAACACTTTGTTTCATGTAGTGATAGTTATAATACCAGTATTAATAGTAAGGTAATGCTAATGTTAAATTCGAACCACCAAAAAACAGTGTTTGTAGCCTACCTAAAAATCGATTTTCTTTTAATTATGAATTACATAATTGTAATGTAATATAAGTATCATCTTGTTATACGTATTTGAAAGTGTGAAGTTTAAAGTTTTATGTACAAATTACGTACATTATAACATGTGGATAGACCCTCCGAAGGACAGATGCCGCAAATTAGGAAACGAATACAAATAATAACAGAATACAGGAATAAATCTATGAATATATGAACACCGTAACAGAATACGAAACACAATTGTGAATAAAAAAAGAATACGGAAAATTCAGTTAATAATATAGACAATAATATAATATAGAAACAAGATAAGCTACGAATATAAATAATACACAAGTTATATATATATAATGGAAGAATATTTCATTTTAAGAAGTCATATTTACCCAACCTTGTGAAATAATTCATTATACTACTTAACAGAAAACTTTATTAGCGGGAATTAGCCTACATCTGAACACCCATTTTCACAAGTCTTACTAGACCAACACTTAACGTAACACAGAAATAAAGGTGTGAATACATATAATAACTGAATACAGAAAATTACGCGATGAATACAAAATAATGTAAACCTTAAAGGTGTAATACGAATATATAGACTATTATATGGTACGTTCCAGCCTTGAACGGGGCAATAGAGAAGACATCCCTAACTGAGACAAGGGATACTTTGGGTGTTTTATTTAGAAAGCTTAGAAATCAGTTAGTCTATTAGCATACATTCGAAAATACGCGAAAATATTGATAGGCTATATAATGAAATTAGCAGGCCTACCTTAAAATCTGGACCGTCAGATAGGGAATCCAAAGTACAGAAATGCATTATTCACTGTGAAATACCTTGTAAATGAATTGCGAGACCTGCTTTGACTTCAGAAGTTTTTGACAGTAACTCCATGACACAAAACAATGTTAATGAATGCTTTATTTATAAATTCCCATTACGGTATTCAGTTATGTGGGGATTAAATAATAAACATTAATAGCCTATAGGCGTAGGTTACTATAAGTTACAGCGTCAGAGGAATTTTTCTCCTATATAATCACCAACAGAGACAATAATCTCTGGTACATGAATGCATATGCATATATCTACTATAAGCATTTCAGCATATTCTTATTGTTAAATTGGAAGAAATATTTGGGGCCCCTTTGACTTTATAATTGACGTTCTGAGCGTGGATGGAATAAGGAATATTTATGGAGCCTATCAGTGCTGTAAGTGATGACATGACCATCGGAAGATAAAAAGTAGACCATAAAAGCGGAACATTGTGTCGTGGTAAATAAATAATACATATTGAAAATAGAGAGTGTAGACGTACGGTAACGGTACATGTCCGCATGTCCGCGTGTCAGATAAAGTAATGTAACTGTCAAACAGAATATCACCCTTGCTGTCAACTGCCAGTCACCACTCATTATCACCACTACTGTGCCATTTATACAAAGCGAGTCCATCCTCCTAACCACCAGCTCTGATAATTCAGGGCAATCATAAAGCATTAAAAGCTTAACAAAGTGTTAACCTACGGTTGCTACCTCATCTTTGATCATGACAGATAAGTAGAAATATGCAAATACTAAAGGTGAGAAATTAAATCATTATTCGAATGTGAATAATTCAATGGAGTCGTACTATAAAAATACTAGCTTTTTCTCAGTTATTCCGGGAATACATTTTTGACAGCAATGAACGGCATAGTTACTCTCTACTTCCTACAATATATAGCAGTTTATATCCTTATTACGTTATAAAAATAAATGAATTAAAGGACTATTAGCCACATTTTTTATAATTATGAGCTTTTCCTTAGATTTTACGATATCAAATAAAAACCATTAATATTACTGCAAACTGTGAATCACTAAGTCACATTTTCGTTTCCCCCCCCCCCCATTTTTCTGCCTTTGGTATTCTGGATAACTTTCGATCGCGATATTCATTCTCACTCCTTGCAGAATTAAATCATTCGAATAAGGTATTCGAACACTTGTACATAATTTTGCATGTAGGCCTAATGACGACCTCTTATTCTAGAACTGTGGTTAACGCCATTCTGTCAAATCCCTTAAACCTGTAAATAAGTGAACATCAAATCAATTAATTGTGAAGAGACAGATCCTAACTTCCTCAGTTCCTCAGGAAACATTTGCCCCCTTCAGTACAGTACAAAGAAGCTCTTCGTCGCGTGGGACTGGTACAAATGCTGAAAGATTTCCAGCTGTGTAGTGATTATTTACTTCTTGTTCACAGTAAATACTTCGTCGCAAAGAAAATAAATAGCCACATTATTAAGAGACCGCAAAGAGGCTATTCCAAAACCTGTACATAGGCCTATAATCAGTACAGATTTTCGTATTAGGGAACAAAGATATTGTATCTTTTGTAGAAAAACGATGGTGTGTGAAGAAGTCGTCGGCCCGGGTTCGATCCCCGGTACCTACTTCCTCGGATTTTTCTGAGGTAGGGAGGTCTGGTAGGGGTGCACTCAGCCTTGTGATTCAAATTGAGGAGCTACTTGATAGAGAAGTAGCGGCTTCGGTCATGAAAACCACCATTAATGGCCGTGGGTGTCGGCATGCTGACCACATGCCCCCCAATCCTGCTATCTGCCTACGGTAGATGACGCAGCGGTCGGGTGGTAGGCCAAGTCTCTCCAGGGATGTAGCGCCACGGAGTTTAGTTATATATATATATATATATATATATATATATAACGTGTATAGTCCTGTCCTGATTAGCACCATAACTGGATTAAATAAATTTGAACGTCCTCTTGACTCCACAGGGGCAGAAGCCACTAAGGTAACAACATACTACAACAACTAATTATGTACGCGTGTTTCCATGATGACGTGGTCTAATTACTATGGGTCGACTGAATTACTCTACAATCTTGACATTAACTGTTTTTATTTTATTTTATAATCCTGCAATAACGTCAGAACGGGTTTTCTAGTATATAAATATTTTTCTGAGTTTTACGTAGCCTACTTTGAATGAAATTAGTTTACAAGATTATACCTCATAGGCCTATTCTAGGCCTTCCATAAAGAATACCACTGTAACCTTTTCAAATTGTAATGATTATTATATGGACCTGTAAGATCAAAGGTCGGATGTTCTGGGGTGGAGAGTGGTAAGTTGATAACTATGCTGATAATTTTTGCGTTATAAAATGTAACAGGAAGATCATAGCTTTGCAACAGATACACGACCCAGAAGAAATTTTTATGCGTTGTTTTTTTATATAAATTACCTAATCAAAAAAATAGGCCTAGATGGTACCCATATTCTCGAAATATTCTCTTACGTTCCATGTTATAGATCTTATACATTACACAATTTTTTCGATCCCAAAACCAAATACTGATTTTCTAATAATTATCTTCTTAATATTATATTCCGTGTTATCAATGATTTCTCAAAATGGGAAATACAGATCTATTAATTATGAATAACACAAGGTTTAAAAGTAGGCCTACCTGTGAACATGACTTGAATATTTAAAATATGACAGTCTAAAAAAAATGTAGCAAAATTATACTCAGTTATAATTTTATAAAACGATGTGGCGTAATCATATGCATTGATTGATTGTGTAAATTCCAGGAAATGCCAATTGAAATAAGCTTCCTATTTTTTAAATAAATCATTTCTTTTTGCTTGTACTTCCATAATTATTGTGCTGTATTTTATTGTATTCTATTCTGTTCCTCTTATTACCAACTTTTTGTATTGTGTATGGATTCTGGTTTAGTATTAGTATGCTAATTAGTATTAATTGTACTAAGAGAGAACATTGTAATTGGGTAATATGCATGTTATGTTCTCAAAATATAAATATAAATACTGTAATTAAATACTACAGCGGTATGTAATGTTTGATGAAAGTATTATCTTTCTTTGTTCTTCTTTCTTAATCGTAGTTTTACCTCTCCCTTTTAGGATTAAAGTATTATACGGTTGATAAAATTTTATTGTTATTTCACAGACTTTAATCTAATCATATTAATCTATTTACAATTAAACTACACAAATATAATATAAAATTTAATTTTAATGTAACTAGATAAAATAAGATTTACATTTAATGAAATCTAACAGAATAACTTTAAATTGTTAAATAATATAGTATCTTCCGACTGATTGGAGCTCGTTTGCGAAGGTACATTTCAAAGTAAGCAGAAACAAGGAACGAACACATAACATTCGAACAGAGAAATTTACAAATATAGGTATATGCAAATTAAATTATATACATAACCTAAAAACAGTTAAACAATTTTTACAAAAGAAATTTAAAATAGCCCAATCAAAATTACAAAAACAGAAATCCATTTTACAAATATGCTTTTGTTCAGAAGTATAAATGCTTTGAATAAATTAAAATGAAACTAATGAATGGAAAAAATATTATAAGATTTGATTGTTAATATTAAATAGTTTTTAATTTTCATTTTAAATAGGTTGATACTATATTTTATGAAATAAGGGTTCTGAGCAATAAATATATTATAAAGTTTCAAATTATAACTTAGACCATGTAATTGCCCAGTAGTAGTTTTGTTTCCACAAAAAGAAAAATGGCGTTTCTTCTTGTATTTTGACAATGTTTGAAGGAGATTAATTTTGATTGGTTTTTATAGTCATAAGTAGACCTGGGATTTTAAGGCAAATTCCTATTTTGTTCCTTATGAAATAACATGACAATTTTTAAATATGTGGACGTTTCATGATAAATCAGTTACATTTGTACAGTTTTATAGTCCCCTAAAATGCCTATTTGTACCTTTAGAGCCTGTTTTACTATTTTATTGCCTAAAATGTCTACTTTGTACATTTAAAACAAAATTCAGCTTCTGTAATTTTTACAATCTTATAAAGGACATCCCTCAATGAAAATCAGAACAGCAGAGGTGACTTTTTCACAGAAAATTAATTATTCCAAACAATTGTTGCTAAAGGAATGCTGACTGACGGGGGAGGGGGAAGATTAAGGGGGAAGGACTACTGTGTCAAGTCACCAGTGAAAGAATATCTGTTTAAGTGAATATAGTTAGTGATACCTAATTTTGCAGTTAATTCTGTTAAGAATAGGTATACCACGTTTCTTGTTGTAAAAAAAAAAAAGACCATGTTACAGTTTAAGTAATATTTTAAAGTCTATTTTCTATCTATTTACACATTTTTAAAGCATATTTTAAGTGCCTATTTTCTCTTTTAAAAGCCTATTTACGTGTTTTAAAAGCCTGTTTTAGGTGCCTAAAACTAATTTTTTTAGAGCCTAAAATGCCAGGTCTAGCCATAAGTGACTAACAACTTATAAGATAATGATGTACTGATCAGATTTATTCATCTTCACCGTACCATCCTCAAAATATGACTTAATTTTCTTTTATTATTAAAAATGAGTCAAGAGAAGAGAAATACAAGGTTTTGTAAACACACATATAGGCTATGCACTGTCAACTGATATACAAATGCTACTAGCCGCTAGGTGTAGCACGTACCACTATAATACCAAATATGGGAGACCTCTCGGTGAATGTCACAGAAACTTGTGTGACCATCTGCTCGACTTGATGTCATTGTACGGCTTGTCAAGGATAATAAGTGACATTTCCAATGATAAATAAATTTTCTCTTATATAAATATCACTTATGATCAAAATGGCTGCTGTTAATAATTTATACAAGTCATAAGATCGAGATTTACTTCTTGAACATGGTGATGCTATCTTGCCTTTTAAACTGACTAGAGTAATTTACTGTTGTCATCAGAACAGAAAAGAAGTAGTCGGTATGGACAACAAGCTTATGCGCTTTAGGCCTACTCTTGAATTATGTCGAGATATTTAAAACCTTGAAAGAGCAATTGTGAAGAGAGGTCAGTGCCATTTAACAACGGAAAAAGTACTCCCGATTTGGAGTCGGTATCTTTGTTACATGTCGCTCCAGGTTAACCACATTTTGTGTCGTAATATAAGCTTGTTGATAGAATGTTCGTCTTTTTTTCCTATAGGTAAATGAAGTATAATTAGTGATTCTATGCTTATTTTATTAGGTAGTTTAATTTGTCCATGTGTTGAAACTTGAAAATATCTTCTTTTTTTTCCAGTTTCAGAAAATGAATTATAAATCATAGGGTATTTGGCAACATTGGCCTATTCTGATGTAGCCTACGAAGGATGGAGCATAAGTAATGGCAACTAAGTTTGCTTTGAAAATGTGCTAGATATCTTGAAATGCACAAATTAAAGTAACGTATTTATAATGAATTTTATAAGTATTAGATGTAGGACAGAGAAGAGGGCAGAAATCCATAAACATCCATACATGATGGCATCGTGCCACTAATGTATTGCGGTAGTTGGAAGTATGCAAGCAAACATACGCACCGTATAACCCCTCAAAGTTTGATACGGAAGGCTATTATTCCCCAAAGTTCTTTATGACATTCTGTGATTTTCTTCCTCGAAGAACGACCGTTTTGACGTTAGACCGCTGTTCACATCTTGATACGGCCATTCTGTGGCTCACAATTGAATTACATCGCCTCTTGGCAGGTTGTTACTAACCGATGGGTTGGTTGGTTTGTTGGTTTGTTTTTTGGTTATTTAACGACGGTAGTGTACTGCTACTTAGGCCTGTGACCGTCGCCGATGTGCTGGAATTTTGTCCCGCAGGAGTTATTTTACATGCTTATAAATATACACACATGCACATGTCACATTTATGCACACATACGTGCTATTGACGTGGGCCAGCATCGAACCCATACCTTGAGCACAAAATGCCAGAGACATGCAGACTGCGCCATTCAGGCCGAGATTACAGAGGGACCTTTGATTTGGTTCCCGAATCTGTCGTGGAGTTTTTCTTCTGTCTAGGATTATGCCATAGTATGTATGGACTGGGTGTTTGTGCTGTCTTTAGGTTTAAGTTAGAAATAAGTGATAAGTAGGACACTGGCGCACCCCCGCAACAATCCACTACAGCAGCGTTTCTCAACCTATGGTCCGCGGACCACCTGCAGATGGTCCTCAGACATAATTAACAAATATCATAAAGCAAGTGGAAAGTAAAGAAGTAAAATTTTTTTCACAGATTTCGTTATAATGACCTATAATTAATACCCCAAATATTAAGAATATAGGCCTTCTTTTAAAAATGGGATGTAAAATTAGGGGTCCGTGAATTTTTGTATACATTTTAGAGGTCCTCGGGTTCAAAAAGGTTGAGAAACGCTGAACTATAGTATTCTCTTACGGGATCACGAGAGATACTGGCAACCCGATAGACCTATACACACACTATGTATGTGCCTAAGTATGTGTAAGATGTACATATAACTTTTTATGCTCGATTGAATCGACCAACGTTGTCAGCAAGGCAGTGACTTTTCCCGAAGTTCGCGGGTTCAAACCCGGCCAGGTTGATGGCATTAAGTATGCATTTATGTATGCAGGCCTCTAAAAACTGCAGAACAAAATTTCAGTGATGATTAAAAGCCTAAGTAGCAGTATACAAGCATCTTTAAATAACCGTGACAAACAATAGCTGGTTACGGCCATAATACATAAAATAAAATTTGTATTAATTGGTGCACATTATGCACGTCTATGGAAAGATATATCACCATTTAAAATGCCATACTTACTATTTATTGTCTTTAGCTTATACAAGTAAATTATTCTTCTCTACGCAGTAGGAATAAGGGACAAATAAAAAACATTCAGATTTTTGCAATGTAATATCATTTATGTCTTTATTGTTGCCATCGCATTCCTGTTAAATTGCCACTGGACAAGTTCCAATAAAAAAAAAATAATATTTTTTTATGTTGCAATATTATTTTGATGTAGATAGTTATAATTTATAAACATTCAACGGTACTGTATCATTCCCATCCAAAGGACGCCATATTTTTATTTATAAACGACTACCGGTACTGAGATCCTTTTTCAACCACTAAATAATGTATGCCTATCTTTTATAAAGCATTTTTACAATTTACGAGTACCGAGGGGTGTTCTACAAATTATTCCCACAATAGTCTTTGTCAGGCCTAAGCTTTTGGAATAACATATTTCACAATTACGTAGTAATGAGTTTTGACCTTCAGAAAATGAAATCATTTAAATAATTTCCCATTTTTTAACATACCCGCGACATGAATGCAATCTTTGTTAATCAGTTTGAATATTAAATAATTTGTGTATTAATGGGTTTGCATCTCCAGAAAATGTAGTCCTGCGAAGTCAAGTATTTAGTTTTACAATCATCTCCAAATAATACGCTCCGATAATAATAATTTATAACGAGGTTGTTTTATAATAACCACAACGAACAAAAATAAATAAATAAATGAAATTTGAAAACCAAACATAATGATTAGGAACCTGATATAAATGGAAATATGAATAAAGGTATAAATAATATAACGTCAAGTAATTGGAACCACTCAAACTAAATATATACGCGTATATATTGTAGGCTACTACAAATTTAATTTTGTTAATAGTCCTACAACCTACCAAGGTCAAGGTCTAACAGGTATACTGCACATAAATAGTGCAATTTACTTTTTAATAGAATACATTAATTTTGTGGTTATGTTTATTTCAAAGCGTTAGGAGATATTTAAAAAAATTACATGGATTTTGTTTAAATGAAAAAAAATCAATAGTGCGGTAGGTCTAATGTTGTTACCTTCCCTCTTAGTACCAGAAAGATTAGGTGGAATTGTGTTCATTCATTCAACTCCTCCTCAAGCCTCCCTTCATGAAGGAGGCAAAATAAAAGGCGCCTTCCTCAAACGTAAAACCATAATCTCGAACCTTCCTTATAGCCTAATCGATGAAGAATGATTTACAAGACTTTCAACTGCCACGGACTATTGGCACCTCATGGAAAACAAATGTTCCTAAGTTCTTAGATTGTAGATGAAATGCTATTGTATAATTAGTAATTACTGTTTGTTTAATGTAAATCGATGGTAATTCAATCATAATATTGAATTCAATTTCATTCTATATCACATTAATAATTACTGACTTCATGATAAATAAGAGCACAAAGCTCTAGAAAATGTGCTTAGGTTGCTAGTTACTAGCGCCTTCGTTCTCTTGTGCGTGGCTGTTCCCAAGGTGGCTGCTGGGAAACACATATTTGTGCGTATTACTGGAAGTTCGAACATATTATGATACCAGAAGATCAAATATATTTATCTAACAGAAAGGACTAACTTGAATCCGAAATAAAGCAAATGTAGTCAATAAAATGTTGAAATAAGTTATATATCCATTCTTTCAGCTACTATCGCGCTAGCATTCTGCGATTCCGGTATCTGCTGTGGAGATGCCATCCTCGTAATGACTTCCTAGTCTAAAATCATTTTAAGATGAAAGGAAATTCGAAGTCCAGTGACCTGAGGAATATTCAGTAACAAACCTTGAACGTTCCTAGTTTCACCCCAGAGTAATCATTTAGCCGGGGGCATAACACACTGCATTAACATATACCCGATACAGATGAATGGGTGATGGAAGCTTTGATGGATTGCTGATTTAGTTCAGCTCAGTGACTCGATTCACGAATTCATGTGAACAGATGAGTAGATAACAAGACGCAGACTAAGTGGAGTGAAGATTCCCTTCATTAGCTCATCCCTTGAAGCTAAATCTAAAAATCCATCACGTAACTTCTATATACAGATTGACGTGAGAAGTGAATTCGTTTGGTGAAGGATTGTGGAAATAAATCATGTGTTCACCTATAGGAGCAATCTGCATTTGAGATCTCGTTATAATCTGATGAACGCTATTATTATTGACACTCGTAATCTCCATAATTACTGCAGAATATATGAATATCATTGCCGATAGGGAGTTTCATATAATGTGTTATCATATCACGATTTCAACTTCTTTTAGTTCTACAAATCCAAGAATAAGCACAATGAATATAGCCTACTATAATCGTCTTCATAATAATCTTAGGTAATGCCACGAGTGGCTTCGAAATCCTTTATTAGCTTTCATTGGTTAAATGCCCGATTTTAACTAAATCCCCAGTAGGCCCCTAGTAGCAGATAGGCAGGTAAAATTGATGTATGCACTGTATTTTTTGTCTTGTCTTTCTGCAACGAATACTGTACTCATACATAAAGGATTTTAAAATATTTTTATATTAAATTGCTCATTTTTTGAATTTTTGCCATTTTTTGTGGAATGTAGTTCTCTTTTCAGGAAAGTTGAATATATATGGCAATTTAAACAAAGATAATAATGTACATTGTGCAATCAGCATTTTGAAACGTAGGCTTAAGAATCGTTTTAAGTTTGCAGCCTCTAACAGAAATGAATACCAGGAACAATCCTAGGGGTAAAGGCGGCCGGTGCATACACTATCACAGGCCGAATCTCTAAAAATGTGGGAGCCTCAACTTCCTGGAATCCTCTCGGCCTCCATGACCTATATAGGGAATACTCCACTTTTTAAAAACTTTTTTTTTCAGGAATATGTCTATAGTCTAATTACCTACAGTCTGAAGTATTTTATTTCCTCAAGTGTTGAGAGTTGAGACTTTTTCCTTTTTTTTTATGCATTGGTTTTCGCGAATATTCAACCAGTGCACGATAGCATTAATATTATTGCACGTAATGCACCGATACACAGATAACTCCTGACATTATGAGTTGCAGACTCTCACGATTTCTTAGATAATTCATCTTCACAAATTACCGCAAAGCAATCTGAGGTTACAGATAGCATGATGAAAATGTTGGGTTGAGAAAATAATGGCTTTAACTTAAGTTTTTATAATCTACAACGGATTAAAGTAACTAGTTTGGTTTCTTTCGACTTACTGTCCTCGTTCCATTTTACTGTGGTTCTTTTTTTGTCACATTTGAATCCTTGATATTTTAAGAGCTACATTTCTACTCGTTAATATGACAAACTGTATCTGCATTAGGATCTGATGTGTCTTTTATTGTTCATAAACGTTTATTACATCTGGTATGGGGGGGGGGAAATATACGCAATCGTGAAATAAGCGAAATGTCTAGATTTCGTTAGACAGAGACGCATAGACATATTAATATTCAGCGATTCTTATTAAGTTTACAGCTATTTAGATTTCCAGAAAATATAGTCTAGTGATTGAGCTTATCATTCTAAGACTGCAAGATCATTACAGCAATAAGAATAATATGTGGAAAGAAAAAACGAGAATCTTGTAAACCGCTGTTTGAAAAATTAAAAGTCCTCACTCTCACCGGAGAGTATATATACTCTGTTATGTGTTACATGGTAGATAATATTGATAAATTTCAAAGTAATCACAGTATACACGGGCGTACTACTAGAAACATGAATGATTTACATAGACCAGCTAACTCATTAAAACTTTTTCAGAAAGGTGCTTATTATTCCGCAATACAAATATACAATAACCTTCCAAAAGAGATTAAATCACTATGTATTAAAAGCAAATGCAAATCTTTCAAAAGAGCTCTGAAGCAATATTTAGTAACTCACACCTTCTACAATATGGATGATTTCTTTTCAGCTTGAGTAAGTGTGACATAACAATTCTTGTATCATGTTTTTTTTTTTTTTTTTTTTTTTTATAACATGCATGTATGTTTTTATCTGACGTGTTCTATATCCTTGAGCCCTGCTCAACACAGGATCTACAGAACGAGACATCTACATCTACATCATCTACATCAAGTGAATAACTTACTTAAAAATGCTTTGTTTATAGAGAAAACAATTATTTATTTCATTAACTAAAAAATCTAAATTAATTAACTTTATATTACGAATCTTGAAGCTATATTTCATTAATCTGTGGACATATCTTGAAGAATTATAGGTTTAAACGAATATTAATTAGGTTAATTCAGGTATCCTGCCATTTTAAAAGAAAATAGCGTATTATTTTACAGCACGTTGCCAGAAGGAAATAACTGAAGCCCTTACTATAAAAATTACAATATAATCCTGCAAGACCTGGTTTAACTTTAAAGGACGTGATAGAACGAAACGTCCTCCATGGTAAGTTAGGCTATAGATCATCCAAAGTTAAGAAGAAGAAAAGTACAACGCTTAGTTTCGCTCAAAATATTACTTGCGAACTTCATTTCTCTCCATTCGTTAAACATCTGCAACTCATTATCATAGCGAAGGATTTTTCAATGCTAGTTCGTTATTTGCCTTTTCTATAATTTCAAGAGAGGTCTCAATATCTTTACTAAAAGATCCCTATTCTGTCTCTTCTGCAAATGTTTCTGATAGGTTCAACTGTTTCAAACAGTGATTCGTTTCAAACAAATTGTTCCCAACCAAAAGAGCTGAATTCCGCTAAAATACGAAACTACCAAAAAGGTTTTCGATTACTATTTTAAGCACTAGCGAAATGAAATTATTTTAGTTTTAAAATTTATTATTTAAAATAATATGACATAAAAGTTCACATAAATAACAAAACTCGCTAGCGCTCGTTTTTTCTTTTTAACTTCGTGCTTGCCTGTTAAGTTCTATATAATGGTCTTATATCATAAATTATTATAATTATCCACGTGTATAAACTATAAGCGAAGAAGCGATGTAGCGGTGCTTATAGTGACAGGAAAATAATCTCTTTTAGTTTAATTGAAGCTACAATATATTCCTTAATATTTCATCATAGTTGCTGGACTTGAAACAACTTCTTCCCTCCTAAAAAAAATCAAATAATTTATAGATACTGGTAAAAATCCCTTCCATGCCAAATACATCAACCTATCATATCGAAAACGCGGCAAATATTATGATCGATCCTTCAGCACGAACAGGACTGGAATATTCTTGCCCTTGGATTATGGATACGATTTTATGTTAATAGTAAATAAAGTGTGCATGGAGTTCTCTTAACATAAGTTTATTAACATAAACTTACTTACATCAATTCTGGTAAGAGACACGATTCAATTTTTCGCAACAGTGTTTTATTTACTGATAGGTTTCAGACCTTAAAAAATACAAACTGAAAAGAAGACAATCTTGAACAGAAAGGAGGATACGCATTAAAATACATAATTTTAAAAACTTAAAAAAAATTGCAGTGGTTGTCCCTAGATTATTTCGAAAAAATAACAGGAAAATATATTTTGAAATAAATCAAGGAAAGACGTGCTTGTGAGGCAGCGTTAAGCTTAAGTCATTCAGTAGCCAAAGATGGAAGTGTGTAAAATTTAAAGTTCAAACGTGTGTCATGTCCCAACAAATATCTCTTTTATTTATTACCAAGTTGTTGACTGTAGTAAAGGAATGAAGCTTGGTGGTTTGACATATTAGACAAATGACCGGACTTACAAGAATGATTACCTTTTTACTGAGTCTTCGACTTTCTAATGTAATTGTCGGGATAAAAAGCTCCGCTTCGTTACAAAGAAAGTTTCTTATTCATCTCAATTTTACAGTAAAGATGCATTCTTCTTGTACAATGAACTTCTGAAGCACCCTAGCATGTAAGAAAAAATATCGAAATATAATTTGGTTCTCTATTAAATTCTACACATAAACGAGGGCTTATGCAAGTTCTGCACGTTAAGGGTCTGAGCCAATTACTACATAGGTCAGAGTTCCTCTAAAAGGTGATATGTAAGTTCCTACATTACCAGAGTCAACTACAAGTTGCACGGTAAATAGCCTATCTGTTGATTTAAGTTTCCCCCGTTGGTTGGTTAGGGGGCAAAATTGCTTGCAAATTGCACAAAGCACGTGAAAAGCACGTATATTTGTATAGGGTACTTACATATATTCATACACCCATACACATACACACTTTGAATTTTCTACATTAGATTTACAGCTTATTTACGTTGCCATAGCAACCATAGCCTACATTAATCTTAAGTCTCCAATACCTTCCGCTTAGGCCTATAACAAGACCATCTACATTACACAGACCATAATGCTAAACAAACATGGCCGCCGCGGTAGCCGGGAGTATTTTAGAACGAAGTCAAGCGAAGTCATAAATACTTGAACTCATTACAAGAGATAAATCAACAAGAGGCTATCAATAACGGGGAAATAATGGTTTTAAAAATATAGGACGTCTCGAATTTTAGGACCATGCCCGTATTTCAAATATTACCACGTTAATCTAGGTCAAAACAAAGGTAACTAGGCCAAAAATAATATATGTTTTAATGGCTGATTTATAGCCTAATAGATTTTTTACATTCAAGATTATCTGCGTAATCGATTATATAGTCACGCAGTAAAGAATACTAGGCCTTTAAGATTAGATGTAGAATGCCCTAATTTAAATTTTATGTCTAAAAAGAGGCTAATTAAATACAAATAAACTATTATCATGCTGCCACTCTGCTACTAAGCCATTTCTATTATTACTAAGACTACTACTACTACTACTACTACTACTACTACCGGTACTAACACAAATAGTAATTAAAATAATGTCTACCACAATTTACAGTTACTATTATCATGCTGCCACTCTGCCACTAAGCCATTTCTATTATTACTAAGACTACTACTACTAACTCAAATAGTAATTAAAATAATAATAAGTCTACCACAACTTACAGTTTGTTATCAGTAGATGAGTTCCTGGAACCTTTACTCCTTATTTGCTTTTGAATTTCAGCTCTTTACGCTTCATTACTTTGTAACGAGAATCTTCATTTAGACCCACTTCATGTCTTTTAAGTTTTCTTTTACTAGGCCTACACTGATCAGAAATGTTTCTGTCATTTAACACCTTCGTATAATTATTTATGAAAATGTTTGCTAGCACTTTAATACATTTTTTCACTGCACTTTTCACACCACCACAACTGCACATGTCATCCATATTGAAAACAGATTCAATCAGTTGAATCCCCAGAATAATTATTGCCCCCCTTTGATTTTTTAATTTTAGGAATTCAGGTTCATAGTCCTTGCTTATTAGCACTTGGAATAACACGTATAAATTTAAACTTAAATTAATCAGGAAAGGATTAGGACACTTCAAACCACCCCTGTTTAATTGGTTGAAATATGCAAATGCTTCTTCTGTGTCACACTGCAGTACCATATCTTCATTACACTGTAACATATTTATACAGTCTGCACATTTACCACTCTTACTCAATTGTTCGATAACCTTTTTACTGGTGTAACTAGCAAGGCACATCAAAATCTTCTGAGTTTCCACGTTAACTTGGTAATGCGGTACTTCTACTAAGGCAGATTCAAGTTTCTCTAGATCATCAACAATTTCGTCATTGTCATATTCAATTGCAAATGCAAAATCATTTATTTTAAACTCCCCAAGCTGAGCAGATTTTAGCTTCAAGACACTTAATACTTTCAGTTTCCTTTCTGACTCCAGTACTTGTTCTACAGAGACATTATAATTGCAACCACTTAGCCTTCTGTATGCACCAAATCTCCCCTCTAAACAGTCTGTCTGCAATTTAGCAAGAAGGATATAGGGCCAGTTATAGGTGACAAAGATATATTTACAAAGTTTTACAATGGACATGAGAGTATGTGTTAGTGAAATGTATGTCTCCTCCTTTGAAAGTTTTCCATTCATATCAGAAGTATGCCAGATGTCAATGTATGTCTTAAAATTTTCAAGGTAAACAAGTTTCTCATCATTTAAACATGTGACTGGATGTGCATCGTCGTCTCTGGTGTACTTGCCTTTCATTGGGTGTTTCACATTACAAATAGTCCACCACTTTCTGATGAGTTTAAGAAATTGTACTGTACCCTCTGAAATGGTTTTGCCATCTTTTTGCAGTGTTTCCAGTGCAATTATGTTTCTTGAATCAAATATATTTACAGCTAAGGAAACATTCTGTCTTTCAATCGAGGATGGGTAAAGAGCTTTTCTGCAAAGCTTTGGTGCTAGTTTTAGCAATTTATTCTTCTCTGAATGAAACACGTGTCTTAAATCAGAAAATTTTGCCAGCACAGTGGTATACTGACACACAGCTTCATTGCCTTCAGAGCTGTTTGACAAATTACTGATGGTTGGCATAACTTGATTAACATTTGGTATAGCAAATTTGGTGTGTTCAACCAATTATTTCGGATGCATTTGAGCAAATGTACAGTGTCGAACAAGAGAAAGAGAGGTTTTGAGGGGTTCACTGGATTTGGAATGCTTGTTTTTAGAGGGCCATTGCAAAGAATTTCAAACATTTTTCTATTCACTGCATGATTGTCTGAAACAAGACAAATCACATCAAATTCAAGATCATGCAGTGTCTGTAATACTTCCAGAGTAAGTTTATGTAAAATGGAAGCATCCATTTTCCTTACAGGGAACAGACCAATTACATATTTGTTGCTGGAATACAGAGAGGATGACATGAAGGCTTGAATTGTGCTTGCTGCATCTGTTCCTGAGCTATTTTCTGCCATACCTATTATCTTCCCTCCCTTGTATGTTAATTTAGACTGGAGATATATCTCATCTAACATGACTGATATTATTTTGTCATTACTTCCTAGCAATTTACTTTTTTCTTTAAGAAAAGCCTTATGTACAGGTCCTATGCCAGGGGAAATGGTACCCATCTTGCTTAAAAATTGTTTTAAGTAAACAGGATGTGGCAAAGTCATTATTCCTGTCTCCCGTAATGAACTATATGCACCTGGATAAGAATAGCACATGGTAGCTGCCCAGATTAACAAATCCGAAGAATATCTCACTTGATTTGCTACAGATAACTCCAGCTGCTCTATAGCAAATTTTACTTTATTGTGAAAATTATTTTCAAAGTCTCTGCCTGAATCAAGAATTTCTTTAATATTATTTGCCAGAGTAATAATTGTATCATTAATCCCTATTGATTCTTCTTTATAACTGCTTAGATGGCTCAACAAGTTATCAAATTTACTCCATCTATCACATTTTAATGCATTCAGTGAATCGTTCTTCAAAATCCAATCATACTTTTCTGTAGGGAGGCAAACAGTTTTGTAAAATACCTTTACATCTAAAGAACTGGTAATTTTGAAACTTACAGAAAGTACTGGAACTTCATTGGCAGTGTCATCCTCTATCTTGAAAAATGTTGTGTATTCTTCCTTAATTATAGCAACAAATGGCACTACATCTCTTTTCTCCACTTCACTTTTAAATTCACTGTAAGTATTAATGATATCACCTTCACACCAATTCTGAAATGAAAGTTCATCCCTCTTGAGCTGTTCTGCCACACGTTCTTCCGGATTTCTTCTTTTTTCAGGAAGTTTGACAGTGTGATACGAAGGCTGGTTGGCAAAAATAGTTGGATAAGCATCACTACTTAACTTGGGATACTTTCTAGGGACACGAATAGGTTCACCACCCAAAATAGGAAAAATATCTTCCCGTATAACAAATCTAGATTCAAAATGTTTAATGCACACTACAGTATTGTCATTCACTACAAAATCTGCGCGATGTATGGATTTTATCCATTTATCCCTTATGGCTTGGTCTTTTGGAAATCTAAAAACTGAGGCTGATGAATCCTTATCGTAATTGGATCTGCACCCGGGTACACAACAAGAACGGCCCATTTTGTTAAATGAGCTGAATTATAGTCCCATATAGTTTGAATATTAACACATTTCTTTACTTCTTTCCTACATTCAATTGGCCTGTCAGCTTTAACCTTAATCTGAACAACACGACATAAAGTTATTTAATAACTAATTGAACGTAATCAACGCTAGACAGTTTGGCATTATTTTATTAGCTATATTACACTCCATATAGGTTGAATAGCATATATTACAGTCCATATAGCTATATATATACACAGTCCTCGTCACGTTAACACGACATGTCGGCTTTAACCTCATTCTGAACACCACTGGACACACTGAATACATAACCAACGTTCAACACAGATATATAAGCTGAATTTTAGTCTCATGTAGCTAGATTATTAACTAAATACACATTAAATACACCGTCTGCCTATAAGTGAGATGGCTTTTCAATATCGGCTTCTGAAGTTCTGTCTATACAACTGACGCGAAAACCAACGAGCTCGTTGAAAACAGCCACCACCATCTTCCGCCATCTTGACCAATATCGATACTTGCATTAAGGTCTGTGTAATGTAGATGGTCTTGCCTATAACATAAAAAAGACAACTTATACAGTCCTTCATTGCTCAAAACAATTAGCAATGCCTAACATGTATAGAATTCCTCCTGTATAATGTATCGTTGGTATCTTTGACTTCATAAGACCTAAGGTGTATTACACTTTCCCACAATTTTTCCTGGCTCCCAATTTTTCTTTTCCGTATTACCACATTTTCATCTTTATATTTAACTTAGGCCTACAACTTATGTACATTGTCATGGCAACCATGGCCTATATTAATCTGGGGTCTAAAACACCGTCTATTTATTATTTTACAGCATAAAATTATTTAAGCTCTTGTGCTTGATCCAGTTCCACAAAGGATTTAAATTAAGAACTCCACCGAAACACATTAAGAGCTTGTACAAGGTGAGGTATTCTTTCTGAGGCAAGCCCTAAAAAGTTTTCTATTTGAATAATTGCTAAAGGCAATTGAAACATTTAAAAGAATATGAACGTTACCTTCGCTAAGGGCTTCCGATCACCTTGAAGCGTGAAGCACCTGCCCCCTTTGCCGAGAAGAAACTGTGTCAGAAAAGTCAGAATTATAGCTTGTGGTGGGCATTCATCAGATTTAAAATTTCTTGCGGGCGCGTGTGTTTCGGTCCACATTTAGAAACCAAGACGGTTATTAAAACACAGTGTGCCCCCCAGCGTCAATATTAATGCGAGGCATAATTACGTGCTTGCGTACAGATAGCGGCTCATAACATGGTCTCAATACTACACTTCATTACTTTTAATTACAAACAACTCACATTACTCCTTGGCAAAGATGCGCCGCTGCTACCAGTGGCGTAGAATACTGCACTTACACATAATGGTTAACAAACAGCTATCTACTAAGCGTTGAATAGCATTTCAATGTGATAGGCCTACCAAATTTTCTAAACTTTTGAAGTGAAACTTCTTTGGCCGCGCTAGGAGTAAATCGAGAGCTAACCCAATTCTTGCGTTACGAACAAAATCGTCACGAAATTAGTGGGGCTGTGACGGAATGGACTGCACAGAAAACAATCAACTCAATGATTAGGCTTTTCCGAAATTAAAAAAGCAAAAATTAAAATATCTAAAAATCCAAAATTAAAAAATAAAAAAATTCAAAAATTTAAAAAAAAATTAAAATGAAAAAATCCAAAATCCAAAATTTAAAAAATCTAAAAATTCAAATTCAAAGTCGAAAATCTAAAAAATAAAAATTCAAAGGTCCAAAATTTAAAAATCCAAAATTCCAAAATTAAATCCAAAATTCCAAAAATCACTAATTAAAAAAGTCTGAAACCCAATATTAAAAAAGTCCAACAATGCAAAATTGAAAAAATCCAATAATCCAAAAATTAAAACAAGTTTCACTTCTGTCGCGAGGCGTTCCACGCACACTTTTTTTTTGTACTAGTTTAAAGCTGTCGCATTCAACTTTTTTTTTAAGGTCTGACCAACTTTAGTGGAATTGCGGGCCAAATTTATTTAGGCGAGTCATCTACTGCAAAATTACTAAATTTTGATTCATATTATCTTAACTAGTTGGCTTACAAATTATCCTATTTTAGCTATCGCTGTTTCATTGGTAGATGTTACGAACAATTTTAAAATAATGACAATGAAGAGAAAATATTTTTCTCAAAACTAAACAAAATTCACATTATTTCATTTGACAACTTATTCTGAACAAGATTGGGGGAAACCATTTTTTTGTCAATTTGGCCTTAACACGTGCCACTTAAGCCTATGATAACGTGCACTGATTCAACTTGAGACTATAATATTTTTATAAGGTTTCTTCTTACATCCATACTCTACAGAACAATGCGACAGCATCCTGTGGTAGAAATGTTCTGGTGACCTATCAAAAGAAGTTTTGTGGAGTTTTTTTTATTACATAGCTGGAATCGAACCATGACGATTCTATGTTCAAATCGGTGGTTTTCAAATTAGTTTTTACCATAGCCGTTGTGTAGAAATGTGTTCGGTAAAATGTACCTCATTACCTGAACTCTCAAAACTGATATGTTCATGCCCTATTTTATGCCAAATTATGGCTGTAAGTACGTTGCTACTGCCTCATTTATAAATCAGTGAAATATTTTGTATTGTTATATGAATTAAATAATTTTATTAATAGTCTCTGGTATTAACTGCTTTTATGCAGTCCAAAAATCCAGTTACAGTATATGACTTCCACTAAAATTTCCCCTAAATTCCAGAGTATACCCTCAGAAAATTTTGGGACTGCATCACTGCTTAAAATTATACCATATCTCTGGTACGCGACCAGTACATAGTAATCCTTCACATTACTTGAACTCAAGTCCGATGTTGCATTATTCTCACGGCAAACCATCTACAGTATTTTCTCCCATTACACCAGGCTTCACAAGTAGAAGGGAAACTTTGACAAATTGTGAAAACTATGTAGGGCCTACGGTATTACCGTAATATTAGATTAATAGCAACATTCTTTTTTAACAACAGCCAGTGCGAAAATTAATGTTAGAAATGATCAGCCTTTATTAGGCTATATGGAATATGTCTAAGTTCGTTTAATGTTACATTTCATGATGAGCAGGGCCCGGATTCTGATGACCTAAAATTGTTTGAAAAATGACCTATAAAATGACCCTAAATTTTAAAGAAAATGACTTAATAATTATAAAAAAAATGACCTAGAAACTGATATTTTATTTATAAAAAATTATTATTGTACACCCAAAGTTATGGACTAGTTTGTAAAAACTGTAAATAACTGTAATGTTGTGAATGTTCTTTCCTCACTGGCACTGAGGCACTGGCGAGTCAAAATTCGGCATTTCCTTTTGTGGTCTGCCGGATTATAAATCTAAGCAGGTAGCAGACTCTGGTGCCAAATCAATCTAATAGATAACAATAGTACTGTAATATAATACAAAATTTTGGCGTTTCTTTGATTCTCATTTCCGACTGAGACATGACAACACTTAACGCCGAATTTTTCCTTCTTGCATTAAACAAACAACACTTCAAAGACATCACCGCTAGCGACGAAAAAAAAGTTAATACTCTCAATGTAAATACATGAAAATGACTAAATAAGGAAAAAATTGACACGAAAATATCAAAATAATTACCTAAAATTGAAATAAATGCCCTAAAAATATAAAATTGAAAAAAATAATAAAAAAAGACCCAATAAAAATTTATTTCTATAATATAGAGGTCATGATTAGGATTTATCTACAAGTTGGCAATATCTATGCAGCATCAATAAAAAGGTGACATGTCATTAGAATCCGGGCCCTGATGATGAGCTAAGGTTCATGATCCAAGGAAAATCTAACTGTACGAGTGAGGTAGTTTATCATAGAAAGTAAAATAAAATAGCTCTAATGATCTTCCTTCATGGGCATGTAGGAAATCAGGTAATGGGTAGGAAAGGTAATGAAGGAAAGGTAATGGGTAATGTCTGTATGTTTATGTGGTAGAAGACTATAACGGATGCTCATATGAAAGCACGGTTGCACCCCAAATAACTCGAAATTCGATGCGCGATGATGGCTGAGTACTCACGATTTGTCTCAGCCAATGAACCGTAGAAGCCGCTCAACAATTATGTGTTTGTGTTATGCCATGTCTCGGATATGAAACACTGACTACTCCTTTTTTTGCTAATGCATCTCCACTTGTAGGTCACTGTACTCGCAGATATTTTAGTTCTTTTTTCTTCTATAATATCATAGTTCTTTCTTTTTTCTATAATATCATAGTTCTGCCTTTTCTTCTATAATATCATAGTTTTTTTCATTTCTGCTATAATATCACAGTTCTTTCTTGTCTTCTATAATATCATATTCAATTCCGCATAACATGTAGGCCTATTAATACATAAAAAAATAAACAAACAGATCATACGTTACGTATGAAAGTTAATCTATATTACACTATCATATTATTATTCAACGAATCTGATTAATCTACATTGAGTTGAATTTTATTTTAAGGGTATGAGTAAATCCACCGCGTAGCAGACGCTCTCCTCATGCAAGGGGCCTGGGATCGATTCCCGGTCGGGACAAGTTTCCTATAAGTTATGGTATTTTTTTTTCTGATGTTTTTCCTCACCTGTTATTTGGATGCTGCAAATTTTAGGCCCTCGTGGTCCCCGGGGATCATCTGGCCGTTATTATCACCTTCAACCCATCCGCGCCTTGTTCGGAATGAGTTTGTATGTGCGACTGGTGTGTATCTTCGAGTTGTCTCGGAGGTGGCCCCGATTTTGGGGCTAATCACTTATCATTTAATGCAGGTCGCGGTCTTGCAAGGCCCGGGCTGCATAAACGTCCATATAACGGGGGGAAGTAAAACTATATTTTGTTTCATGCACTTCTCAGGTTGTCTTTTTACACTTAGGGTAAATCCGGGTGAGATGGCCACGCTTTTTTAAATGCTCAATAACTTGAAGGATTTTCAAGATAATTCGTGTGCAATGTGTTCAGTCAGGTCCCTGGATGTCACATTTTCATAACATAATGTTTTATGGAGAAAAAAAGTAATTTAGGGTGAAAAATCCCAACATTTTAAAAAACGGTACGTTGGCCTTCTCACCCGAGGTGTCAGGGGGAGATTGCCATAGGACATAGGGACAGTCGGTCACACCATTTTCGAAGAGTAACAAAGTAGAAAGACTAGGTAGCTGTACTTCTATAAATATATACAAACAAAATAAACTTAAGTGCTAAAATAAGTTATTACAACGTAAAAATAAACATATTTTGGAAAACAGAATCAATTCTGAGTAACTGAAAAGTTCTGATACATTTCTGAAAAGATAACTAAACTCTACTGCAAGCTATTACATCCGATGGAGGGGAAGGGCACACCATCTAACCTCTACATCATTTATCTGCATCTTTCGACTTCGTAGTTGATGACAGGATCGAGAGCACCTGGTCGGCATGCCGACTTCCATGACCGCTTTGAAGTAAATAAATAAATAAATAAATTTGAAAATGAATTGAAGAATTTATTTAATTAGGGGTACACTGTCAAAGTCGTATCTATTTACATACATCTTTCTGGATTTTATTTTCAAAATTGTTTCATTAAGGTGTACGTATTAATATGTCCGTTTATGTCATTTCTCTACCAATAAAAATAAATAAGTAATTGAGAACCGATGGTAATTAGTCTTAAGTGACAATTTTTACATTTCGTGTTAGAAAAAATCAGAAGATCTTGAAAATATGGCTCTTAAGTTGTTGGCCAACTCTCCCGGAAAAACAGTGGGCCATCTCTCCTATTTGTAAAGGTGAGATGACCATAGTCATTAGTTAAAAATGGAAATGTTTAGAACAGAACACGCAATGCAAGTGAAATATATAAGGTTCGGTCACCTTACACAGTAAGTATCGTTTAACAGTTGGTAATAATGTCGGACTTCTGCTTATTTCATTCAATATACAAAAAATAAATTGCCAGTTAGAAAACAATAATGTTATATAAATCGCGAATTTCTAAATATAAACAGCGCAGGTGTTCAACAATCGACTCTTAGTACCAAAAGCTTACCGCCTACCAAGTTACGTTCAAATATGTTTATCGGCCTTGAAATCAGAGCGATTGGTCGTCTCCCCCGCGTGGCCGTCTCTCCCGGAATTACCCTATGTAAAATCGCGAGTTTTTGCTAAATCTTCCTTTTCAGTGCGAAACTTTCTTGTGTTTACATTTTTTTTCAAGGAAATCTCGAATTTTAGAAAGGGTTCTTATTAACGGAACTTAAACGATACTTTTCGTTGAAAATTGCGTACATATGTAGCCTTTGCATACTAATGCAATAAATTTAGTGAGTTATTCAATAAACCAAGTTAAACATTTTGGCTGAATCAGATATGCGATCTCAGTTATTTTTTTTTTATAATAATTATGTTCAGGTAGCTGAATATAATATAATTTGTGTTAGTAATTTATATAATATTAATAATTAATATATTCAGTTATAAAATAATGCGATTAGAAACCATATTCTGGGTTTCGAAATGGGCTAAGTCAATAGTCGACACTAGAACAAATTTCAATACATTCCCTGCTATCCTGTGAATGCCGCTAGGCATGCGCAGTGGCTCATATCGGCAACTTATATTTTTTAGTCGGTCCGCTTTTTTTCCCCCTACCTGTACAAACAGTTTGAACTTCAGAGGAACATTATGAATAAATTATAATGCACTTTTCTTTTCGTTTTACAGGTAAGAGTGTGACAGTCTCTACCATGCTGAAAGTGGTTGATTGGAGCAAGAAATCGAGCAAAGACATACTGTGAGTAAATTACTTTTCTTTCCCCGTCTCCTTCTGTAATAAAACTGTAACAAATGTGCTGTTTTGGAAAGATACCAAGAATACAAGTCAAACTACTCACGTCGTTTTCCAGTTCATGAGGTCATCTTGAAAGCCTTTAGTGTACCCCAAGGTGCTCGAGAAAGCAAAACAAGAAGTCCAGGCTAGACACTCCTAGAGGCTCATTTATGTTATAAACAAAATAAATAAAACGAATTAGCTGCGGTTGCAGGGAACCTATAGGCTATTTACATACTACTATAATGCCTTTAAACTAGCGACTTCGTCCGCGATTATTTACTCAACTGCTAGATGTTTATTTAAATTTTATTTAATAGAGAAACAATTAAAACATTATATTTATTAACACTGACATCGCTTTTACATAAATTGCACGAATTACATAGTCGTATTTTTAATTATATTGTTTTACATAGCAAATATCAATTATTAAAAGAATAAAACTAATCTTATGCTGCCATATGGGCATACAGATTCGAAATGAAACGATTAAAACGAACCACAGATTCATTAACTTTACCCAGATCATGCATAAACAATTAAAAGATTGATATATTAAGATTAAAAGATTGACTTTGAGGTGCATTTAACGATAACATTGCGCCGCCTTAGGAAAAAGAGACCTCCGATTCGAGTCCCCTAGCCTCCCCTCCCAAAAAAAAAAAAAAACCCGTATAGTGAGTTTCTTCCAAATAATTCAATGTTTTTACATTTAGACGTGCAATCATGTTCCTCTTTTGTCAACCTATGTAAAAAAGAAAAATAAATAAATAAATAAATAAATAAAAAACAGACCTGCGTGTCGTAATGTTATAAGCGATCGACAAATTGATTATTATATTGCAGAAAATATATTTCAGCGATGCTGTTTTCTTCCCACTTGCTACGGAACCCGAGTAAGGTCATCTTCAACTAATTTCACAATTGAATACGGTCTTGTTAATAGGTGGCGTTGGATCTACACGGAAACACGAACTCAAATAGGCTATTTTTTAGATTCTTTGGCAGGAGACTGAAACAACTGAATACGCACTCCCTGCAATGCGGCCTCCAATTCTATATCAGAGTGTAAATTAAGAAAGTTTTATTGCCCATGCTTAGGGTAGAGAAATTACAGTATTTTTCAAATGAGAAGCAGATCCCTTCACCGCCAATCACGTGTACGAGCTTACGAAGTTCCGCTAGCAGTAAGTCTCTTCCATCCGTCTCGCCGTCTCTGATTGGACCGCGTATCTAAGCAAGGAGATGGACAAACTGTTTGTCATCTGCAAAATACTGTAGTGTGGGCGCAATACATCATGAATGCATGTCCATTATTATTTTCTAATTTTTAAATATCTCATTATGTATGACATAATTATAATGTATAGGCCTACTGTATATAGAACAATTAATTATTACCGATATAATGTTTCTTTTTATTAATGTTCTAATTTGTGTTATATAAATATCTAAGATGTGGTTCCTATCTTAGAAGGATTCGTTGATGGTTATGTTATTTTCAACGCTTTTGACCCAAGTATGATTCTAGGTGATTCCTTATGTCTGTTGCCTAATCATTTATATCCACCTAGAATTCCTATGTTTGATTTCAATTAATTCAGTTCAAGTAGGCTAATTATATAATGTATGTTTTTTTTTCTGGTTCTGTATGGTCACCTGGATTGCCAGGCAGATGACTATAGGTTAATAAAGTACCCTATTTTTCTCTCTAAGAGAACGAAAACGAACAAACAAAGGCAAAACAAGAACAAACAAGGAATAAACCAGAAGTCACACGGGATCTTTCTCACGATAGGCATATATCACAAATTTATCAGATTGCTTCAACTGTTTTTCTGGGACTTCACAGGTTACCAACTAGTGTAGGTTGTGATACATAAATTATGCCATTTCAGTTAAGCCTATCTCTTCGACTGTAACCATATCGTCACTTTAAATGACACATTGTATTTATTTCATCTCTCGCAAAATGAAGTTGTGTAGAAATATATTCTAGAGGCTTTCTAGTAGAATTATAAAAGATTAATAACTATATTAGGCTTGAAGTAAATGTATATGAGGATTTATGTACTGAACCTTATATAAAAGTTAGAAAGAAACCTGTATCCCATCATTTACGACTTCTTCGCTAGTAATGTAAGCAGATAGCTGTGTATCTAAGAACATTAAATGCATTTTTAGTGAAAATAACAGAAGCATGTACACGTATGGACGATTTCCTTGCTCATCCCATCTTGGAATAAATGGTTAGGTTAGAAAAAAAGACGTGCAGCGTGTCATTAAATATACTTAAAGGATACTTAAACCTTGAAGCTTGCTTGTATTGATGCTTTTTACTTTAAAGAAAGTGCAGAGTATTTCATTGCAAGCGATTATAATGCCACTGCTTTATTGCGGTTGAAACATTGCTTTCTTGAAGTTGTGTATTTCTTGCCTGTGGATATACATTATCATTTTCCTCGGTGATTCCGAAGTATTTCTCGGTAAAATTTTATCCTTAATTGCCCCTTAAATCTACATTTAACATAACACATATCCTTTAAAATGTTGTCTTGAATTTTAAAAACGGAGAAATTCTTGTATTCGTAGGTTTATAGATTTAGCTAAGATCACGATATGTTATATCATATTATGAAACATTCATGAAAAATGTATGTTTGGGTTGCATAAAACTACAAATATAGCCTACTTTATGATGGCATGCTGAGTTAAATTTCAGTTTTTTAACTCAGGTATGTCCAAGTGTATTTTATTGCCAGGCGAAGCATGTTGTTGATATAATTTTATGGAGATGTGACGGAAGCTTGATGTCAAAGTTCGTACTTTTTGCGCTTGACCGAAAAGGTGACGTGGGTTTCACCCAAGATCAGGTTTACAAGCCTTGGGTTTCACCGGCGTAACCGAAGGCCTCGCAGAGGCGACGGGGCGAGGGGGCGACGTGGTAGTGGACCCAAATGAAAATCGAATAAAAATCTGGATTTAGACGAAATAGATCAACCATTAATCAAATATTTTGTATTCGCCAAGTCTTGGAGAAAAAGTCGGAATAAATTAAGGTACCAGCTATACACAGGTTTTAAAAAAGCATATGATTCAATTAGGCGAAACAAATTGTTCAGTATCCTCGAGTATGGGATACCAAAATAGACTGATCAAAATGTGTTTAAATGAAACCTGTAGCAGAGTCAGAGGCTTGAAGGAAGAATATGCATTAACGTCATTAGGAAGGGGTTTAGGACGGGGCAGTACCTTGCTACTATACACCCGTTTTGCATTTTTAAATTTTCTTCATAGAGAACAGATGGAACGTCGCAACAAAGAAATCTGACGAAATATTTGCAGTTGTTCAATTAAATAAAAACACACATGCTAAGAAATGCCAATTTGCCTCCATATTCTTGTTTTATCTGCTGATATTTGTTACCAGAATAGGAAATTAGTGATATTGCAAGTTTTAATTACCAGAAAGGTATGCGAATGATGGAGTTAAGATGAGTACCGCGAGCCACGTCATAAAACATATACTATATCTTATCTGTTGGCAGGACTTAGAAGAATTATCACCAAATAACCTATATCCGCAAATTACCTTACCTTACCCTACAAGATATCACTGTTCTCAATAAAGGCTATGATTTATACAGCAGATAGAATCAGAATGCTTTACGGATTAACATCTAATGGAATTCTCTGCATAGTTCATCTGAGAGTATGCACCGGTATGTAAATAAAAATCATACACTTATGGGATATTACTTAATTAGTAAAGATAATACTACCAATATCGCGGAAACACGTGTAGTTCTAATGATGGTTTCACGGACTCATTTCCCTGAGGAAGGCCGCAGAGCTGTCAGCGACCGAAAGCTTGGATGCAATATATCCTTTTACTCGGCTTATAGCCCGTGAAACCATCATTAGTAGCCTAATCAACGCCGAGAAAGCCTCAAGTCTTACATGTAGTTCTGTTGGTGAAGTGTACATTATTATTTTCATAAATCCCACAAAAGAGTCCATTTATTCTAACAAAAAAAACATAAGTAGCTCAAGAAACGAATTACTATTAACATGTTAAGAAATTTTCAGACAATTATGTAAATCAGATTGTCTTAACATAGGCCTACTAGATGCAATAATGGCGAGACCACTGGAACAAATATATACCTGTCTTCCACTATCCACGAATAATAATAACTTATGCTTAATTGAATGTCAGTTTGTTTTGAACTTAGGGCTACAAAAGTTCTGAAGTTGTAGTCGCAGGTGACATAACTTTTTGCAGAGAAAGTTATCGTTTCTATTCATCGAGCTCAGAAAGCGCAACAGAAGTTGTTAAGTAAACAAACAAATTAATACCATCCACTATGCTGGACCGGATGCTGTATCCCGTCGAATAATCACTTTCTATTTGGTCAGTGGGACGTGCATAGATTAAAAATCAATTTGCTTGGTACGCAAGAAACGAGACACGAGCCACATATTCCTGAGTTTACGTGAAAAAACTTACTTAAGTGTTCTGTGATTATTATTGGATACTCTCTCACTTTTTAAAATAAACTCTGCTTTTCCTTCCTATGTTTCGAAATGAACCGTGAAACTTTATTGTGTAATTTATCTATATATGTCCCTCTGGTGTAAGTTGAGGACTTAAGGATTTCTCTTCCACTAACCAAAGGCAGACACATTCAAACATTACCAAATAATCTAGGCCTAATTAAGAATAAATAAGCGAAACATATGCATTTATATGTTTATAAATTATTGATATTATATAATATTGATTAAAGTTATAATTAAAACTAATTAAACTTCAGTAATGAAAATTCAACATGGTAAATAGAAGGAAAGAAAAATAAGAACGAAAAATAAATGAAACAATACAAAAAGATAAATAATTGCTAACATCAAAGCAGTATATGATGTAAATGTGAACGGTTGGTGAGCGAGTGATCATCTAACTTCATCTTGAACGCTCTGAGTGTTCGGTAGGCTTTTATATTTTCAGGTAAGCAATTCCACAGTCGAGCTGTCCCGATAGTGAAGGATTTCACTAGTACCAGTAAAATTTAGATGGACATATGCAAGTAGGCTATTAAAACGCTCAGCTTTTCGGGACAGTAGTACGCTTTATTGCATCAAATACTGGAGGTGATCTACTTCTGATGAAAATCAGAAATACCATTTTCATCTATTTGTGTATTTGTCTGTTTTAATTTGTAAAGAGCAAACCTCGAAAATGAAAATTCATAGCAAAACAAATTGATATTTGAATGCGGTATCTTCCTGGAATGTGATACAAAAGTGGTAGACTTAATTTTACTCTTACTACCAGTTTACACGAAGCAAAATTGTTATTTCGTTCACGATTTTATTGGAAACCGATCTAACGGTTTTATTTAAATTTTATGCACTAGCTGTACAGTGTGTCCAGAAATTAAGTACAGTGTCTATTTTGTTGACATAGTGATTTTACTAGCAACGTTTTTCATGGAGTATGTTTGTTACACTTACTTTCGACACGTTCACCACCACACATCGTAATTCGCTTCCCATCTTTCGATAGTGACTCGAAAATAGCTCTGAAGCACTGAGGGTGTATGGCAGCGGCAGCTGTTTTGGAGCAATCACAATATGGTAATGGGTCGGGTAAACACACTTTTTTAATTCTCACACAAAGCAATCCATAAGTATGAACCCAGGGATCTGGCCATCTACTTCTAGGATCTATGCATCCAACATGCAAATTGTTTTGTCTATGAGTCTCTTGATGGAATCGAAATTAAATTTCATCCGAATGCCTTCTCAGTATGACTCCTGGACCTTCCACATTACAATAGGTATCCTCTCCAGGATGCTGAATATTATGTAGATTCACTTAGAAGTAACAAAAATAATTTGTTTAACTGCTGTCACAAAATCAGTGCACGAACTCCAGCAGAAATGATATAGTAAACATATACTGTACAACATACATGCAATGAGCTACCATATAGGCTACACCTTACACCTACACTCTATTTCTGTAAAACAGATACTTAATTTCTGGACACACTGTATATACAAAGTCCTAAATATTTTATTGGGACATTATTCGTAGAAACTCTCTGAAGAGTATCTGTAAGCTACTCCACGAATACGAAGTCTGAGGCCCTACCTCGAGAACATATGCTTTAAGTTGGATTGAGACAACTTACTCTATGTGGAAGTACAAAGCTGGTGAATCGTATTAACTATGCTTAGGTTAAAGAAAGTCTTGTAAATGTAGGCCGGTGTCCCGGCCGGTTTACTTCACGTCCCGGTAAAAGTTAAATTTGATTTTCTAGATGACCAAAGTCCTACCCAATGAAAAGTACATGTAAATATTGTTCAAATTTGTATTCCTTATTCAAAGTGTTTCTTCTTACTTAAGTAACTTTTATTATTGCCCCTGGTTTAGGTTCCTAATCAGTAACCATTTATTCATAGCATTGAGAATAAAGTACCCTCTATTTACACTTTAAAAATCCGCCGCGACGCTGGGGGGCATTCCTGTGTCCCGGTTGAACATTTCAGAAACTTGGCAAGCCTATGTAAATGTATCGCGTCAATTTTGTTTATTGCAATCTTAACTTTAGCTTTATGCAATAATGAAAAGAAAATAAGCAACTGATTGTAAATACCTAGGTAGATTAGCCTTTGTTTAGCTCCAGGACAAGCATGACACGGTTCCTCGTTTAGTAATTTAATATTATTTGCTATGATATTGGCGAAAGCAATTCAATTAGAATGTCTAAATGAGCGTTTAAAATAATGTTTTTCATTATCCTTCAGTTTTATTAATAAAATAATTATGCCATCCCTATCTATCTTTACCATAGTCTTACCTCTCCCTTTTAGGGACATTTTAAGCGACCCACGCCAATAACGAATGTTTTTACTCGTTTTAAATAGTGACTCAAATATATAAGGCAAACAAACACGTCAGCGTCATGACTTCAGTCCCAACGGACTGTAGAAAATTTAAATGTCACCGTCCTTCTGTCCCCATTCTTCTTTTTTCGAAGAATAATTTCAGAAATGTAGTTAGTGGCTTGATATGCACTTGTTTTCCATTAGTACATATACATGGTTAAGAACAGTTCTTGAAAGCCATTTGTATTGAAAACGTGTTTCTTAGAATGCCCTGTCCATTGATCAGGTCGTTGCCACAGCTGAAGACGGAGAATGTACATATTCTGTTTCAGTTATAATAAAATCAGGTAAAGTGATGTAAAAAAGTGCCAGAATGCTTTTGTTGAATCAGTTATAACTGCATTTATTATGATAGGCAGAAAATAATTGTTTTTAATCAGATTAAAATCGTCCAGCATCACCAGAACTGCGGATTTGTGATATCTTGACTCACACTCACATAAAAAAAATTAAAAAAATTAAAAATCCATGTAGAATTGGTCGTCTCCAGGATTTGAAGCAGGAACCTCCAGAATACGAGTCCAAGACGTTACCATTCGGCCAAATCACTCAGTTTGACAGTCTAGTTTGTGAAGGAATAGTGTTATTTGTCGAAGCTAAATGAATTGCAACTTGAAATTCGCCCATTTAGGATCAGAGAGACGTAACTACATTTTTGCCGTTTTTGAGTTGATACTACCATCAGAAACACGGAATTGAGATCTATCTTGGGATCAAACAAGCGTAACTCTATCTAAACTGGTTTCCATTCTAGCTGCTAGCGTATCTACATTTTTAGGACAATAACAAGAATCAAACAGACGGAAAAGCTGTTCCGTCTTGAGACTGCAGCAAGTAGTGTTAATTTCTGAAACGGAACAGCTGTTACGTTTCTCTGATCCTAAGAGAACTGTTGCTTTTCCCGCCATGTGTCGTAAACGGATTGCCGCCATCACTGTGACAACAATGAAAAAGAGCTTCCTATCAACAAAATTTAACAATTATCAGTCTTGAATGAGTTTGCAAGTAGACATGATCGTAATGGAGTCCAGTCCAGAGGAAGAAGGACGGTGAAAATGTGTCAGAAGGATTGGAATTTAGAGAAATTGTGTAAGTATTAGAATGTGTTTATTAGTGTGTTTGTGATTATTATAAACTCCGTGGCGCTTCATCCCTGAAGGGACGAGGCCTACAACCCGACCGCTGCGTCATCTACCATAGGCAGATGGCAGGATTGGGGGCATGTGGTCAGCATAACTCAGGGCCGTTAATTGTGGTTTTCTTGACCTGAGCCGCTACTTCTCTATCAAGTAGCTTCTCAATTTGAATTACGAGGCTGAGTGCACCCCTACCAGACCTCCCTACCTCAGAAAAATCCGAGGTACCGGGGATCAAACTCGGACCGACGGATCTGTAGTCAGCGACGCTAACCACAAGACCACGCCGGCGGTCTGTGATTATTAACTATTACTGTTATTGTTATATTATTAATTATTATTAATTGTTGTAATCTGAAGAATTACAACATTAAAGGTTGAAGAGATGGCATTGAATATTTGCTTAGACCAGTGTTGAAAATGGATCCTGTCTTGTAAAGGATGTTGACAGTGCGCAAGTAAATCATCAGAATCAGGACAGAGAAATTGTAGACGATAATATTAACTTTGAAGAAAATAATAAACCAAGAAAACGCAAAAAGCGAGCAGTTAAAAAGGAGTGAAAAAGAAAATTAACCAGCAGTATGATAGAGCGTATTTTCCAACTAATAATTCTATAGTTCCTGCAAGACATGAGAAGCTTAGATTGCTCTAAATGCCTCCGACAGTGCAACAGTAAGTTTACTGAGCAAAATAGACAAAATATTCACAGAACCTACTGTGACCTTGGATCATTTGAACGACAAAGGAAGTACCTTACTAAGCTAATAGAAGAAGAAGGAAACAAAGTGCGAAAACAAAATCTGATACATTACGAAGGAAGGTGATCAAGAAGTACCATCTAATAATGAAGTACGAGCTTATGGAATTTTTTTTCTCAAGGCATTTGAAATTTCAGAAATCTTTGTAAATAATACTATTAAGAAAATAGATGGACATATGTAATTCAGAAAGAAAGAAGAGGATGCAATGAGCCTAACACAAAAAGACCAGACGAGAGAAAGGAGACTATAAGGAATCACATAAAGAATTTTCCTGCTCTTCGTTCTCATTACAATAGGAAAGAGTGTACTGCAGATTATTTACCTAGGCAATATGAATTTTAAATAATTAATGCACGAGTTGTATCAGGAACAAAGCCTCGCTGAGGGAAAGATAGCAGAGAAATTTGGTCGTATCGGCAGGTATTCACAACATAATTTAATCTCAAATTTCATGGAATATGTGTGATAAGTGTTTAAAATTTTCACATACTTCTCCAAAAGAAAAGGAAGACGAAGATTTATAAAAAGGGAGAGAAAGAGCATACTGGTATTAAAAGGAAAGAAATGGCAAAGGATTTTAATAACTTGGAGAAGGAAAGTGCACGAGAAAACGAATCTGTGCTGGCTAATTTGACTTGCAAGCAGTGCTCAACTGCCCAAAAGTGAATGCAAAGTCAGTATTCTATAAAAGATTTCTGTTTATAATTTCACAGTTCTTAATGTAAGAGAAAACAAAACAGATTATTACATGTGGGACGAGGAACAAGCGCCCGGGTTATGATAGTCCTCTTTGCACAAGCAAAGAAAAGAAAAATGATCTTATGCTTGTTTTCCTTATTGGATATCGCTGATAAACATTCCAATTGTTTATTTACCAGTAATTGTGCTGATGAAACATTATAAATACAGCTGCGGTAATATCTGTTGATGCTTAAGGCTGCAATACAGAGTCATATGTTCCATAGCAATAGCCACCAAGTTAAGGATCAGACAAACGTAACTACATGCATAATTTTATAACATAAGTTATTATCACCTCCTATGTGATTAGAATGTGTAACTTCTAATAGAAAACAACAATAAATGAAATATACTTCTTATTTACAGCAAAATATTTCGCAAAAAAATATTAGAAAATATCCATTTATTAGTCCAAAACCTTTAAATCGATTTATCTCAAAACACTGTTTTTGTAGTTACGTCTCTCTGATCCTAAATGGGCGAATTCTTAAAATATATACACATTTCACAAAATTCAGTGTCAAAAATCTCCGCTAATTATTTCACAGTAATATATCTTTTATATATAACATATAAATATATATATATATATATCAGTAGTGCACAATTTAAACTTGATCAACGAAGTAAAAAAGTCTGACTGCATTGCAGTTAAAGCCCTCAATAATTAGAAATGCGGCAATGTAGTATAGAAAAAAAAAGTGACTTTTAATTAGTTGTTACTCTGGTACCGGTCAACCGATTTGGTCCAAAATAAATAGCCGTCTTCCCAAGGACATTATAAATATATATACCGAGATTCATGAAAATCCGATAAAGTGTATTTGAGTTATCGCGCCTTTAAAATAGACACTAAATTGGGTTTTGGTCCGGTACCGATTTGGTCCAATATCAATAGGCTTCTTCCCATGGACATTATAAACGTATATACCAAGTTTAATTAATATCCGATAAAGCGTATTTGAGTTATCTCGCGTACAGGCACACAGACGGACAGACGGACAGACATTTTCCCGTTCCCCACACAATCTCATAAAGTTCCACACTGCACTTAATAATTACATCATACCTTTCTTCTCAACTTCTTTCTTTTTTCCTAGGCCTTTCGGTTATTTTGAGCCATTTTCCGGGAATCGTGCTTGTAGAGTTACATTCAATAAGAATGAAACTGCTTTAATCACTGGCATCATTACAATTTAAAAATACTAGAATAGAAACTGCTCTTCAATCACAAGTAATTTTTAATTCTTGTTTCTTCTATGTAACTTGTTTAGTTAGGCACTGGGGAAGGCTAGTAGGCGTTCATTAAACACAAGTCTAAAACTTGCCTGTCACCCATTACAGAGATCCGATAATTCAATTATACTCTCTCTCACTGAATTTCTGCCTGCCTCTCTATCTCTCTCTCTATCTGAGAATTTTAAAGTTTAATTTAAATATAGGATATTAGCTACATAAACCTAAGTCCAGTATATACCAGGTAACACCAAGGACTATAACGTCACAATTTTATCCTCTTCAATGGTAACTATCATAGAGCTTGAAGATTTTAAGATATGGGTAGGCTATATACATTGGTATCATTTAATTAAGAGAAATGATCATAATACTCGTATATAGACTAAAATAACGTTTTCTTTCACTTCCGTTTATCTTGATCTTAAATAAAATTAGAAGAAATAAAAACATATTTATTTAAGTTTTTTTTAATTTTTTTTTTATGATTCAGATTTATTTATACTCCCTTCAAAATCAAAGTAGCCTGTGCTGTTTAACTTAGAAACATTATTCCAAATCATGATTTCAATGATATTGAAAATAACAGCCTTATTGTATTAAAGTGCTTCTTGGTAGTAGGACTGATTGACTGGTTGATTTAAGAGAAGTAGGAGTGAGAGGGATGGTTGGATGAAGTTAGCAAAGAATAGGGTTGAATGGTGGGCTTAGGTAAGCGCGTCAATGAACCTTCGGGTTCCGTGAAATAGATCACCTTCCTTTAACTTGCTTAGAAATTGTTCATTACCATTGAATAAGTAAGTAGGTGGTTAGGCCTCGGTGATCGAACTCAGCGTTACGATGGTGTTGATTACGTCCGCAAGACCAGCCGCATTATTTGAAGCAAGTTGACAAAAATATCAGTCCATAGCTTCCTCCCATTTTGGATGTTGTGGTAATTCAGTTTCGGTGGCGAACTGCAACATAAATAAATGATATTAAAACCAGTTCACGAACTGAATAGTTCAGTGGAGACATCATCATGACACCATACTCTTCAGCATAATGCCTCTCTTCTCTGTACTATTCAGTTATAAAAGAGGAACTAAAGACTCCAGAGCGATGCAACTTACCAGTATAGATGTTATGCAGGGCTTCCCTACTCCAGCGTCGCTTTGATTTTCTCGCCATGGACCCCCTCCATAAATCTTCAGGGCCCATGGCCTTCCCCGCCATGGACCCCCTCCATAAATCTTCAGGGCCCATGACCTTCGCCGGGACGCCGTTTCGGTACTAATAATGTCGAAATTTCTTTGGAAGTGATCTGCAACATAATATAATAAAAATGAAATTAAAACCAGTTCACAAACTGAATAGTTCAGTGGAGATAGATCACGACACCATACTCTTCAGTATAATGCCATGAATCTCTCATCTGAACTATTCAGTTATAAAAGACGAACATAAGGCTTCAGAACGATGCAACTTACCAGTATTGAAATTAAATAGGGCTCCCCTACTCCAGCGTCGCTTTGACTTTTTCGCCATGGACCCCCCTCCATAAATCTTCAGGGCCCATGACCTTTCCCGTCATGGACCCCCTCCATAAATATTCAGGGCCCATGACCTTCGTCGGGACGCTGTTTCGGTACTGACATCGATGAACTCTGCGTCTTCGGTCGGGTATTTCGCCGATGATGCTTGGTAGCCTGTTTCCTTCCTAATGTTGACAAAACCTGTCCTACGCCGGCACGCTGCTTCGGTACATGCCCTGAAGAAGTCCTCGTCTCTTAGGCCGACAACTGCAACTTATATAAACACGAAATAAAAACCAATTCACAATCTGAACAGTTTACAGGACAAAGACCACGACACCATACTCTTCAGCATAAGGTCATGAATCCTTCACCTGAACTATTCAGATATAAAAAAGAGGAACAAAAAGACTCCATTGCAATGCAACTCACCAGTATTGAAGTTATACAGGGCTTCCCTACTCCAGCGTCGCTTTGACTTTGTCGCCATGGACCCCCTCCATAAATCTTAAGGGCCCATGACCATTCTCGCCATGGACCCCCTCCATATATCTTCAGGGCCCATGACCTTCGCCGGGACGCCGTTTCGGTACTCATAATGTCGAAATGTCTTTGGCAAGTGATCTGTAACATATTATAATAAAAATGAAATTAAAACCAGTTCACAAACTGTATAGTTCAGTGAAAAATGATCACGACATCGTACTCTTCAGTATAATGCCATGAATCTCTCATCTGAACTATTCAGTTATATAAGAGGAACATAAAGACTTCAGAGAAATACAACTTACCAGTATTGAAGTTAAACAGGGCTTCCCTACTCCAGCGTCGCTTTGACTTTCTCACCATGGACCCCCCTTCATAAATCTTTAGGGCCCATGGCCTTTCTCGCCACGGACCCCCTCCATAAATCTTCAGGGTCCATGACCTTCGCCGGGACGCCGTTTCGGTACTCGTAATGTCGAAATGTCTTTGGCAAGTGATCTGTAACATATTATAATAAGAATGAAATTAAAACCAGTTCACAAACTGAATGGTTCAGTGGAGATAGATCACGACACCATACTCTTCAGCATAATGCCATGAATCTCGCATCTGAACTATTCAGTTATAAAAGAGGAACATAAAGCATTCAGAGAAATGCAACTTACCAGTATTGATGTTATACAGGGCTTCCCTACTCCAGCGTCCCTGTAACTTTCTCGCCATGGGTCCCCCTCCATAAATCTTCAGGGCCCATGACCTTTCTCGCCATGGACCCCCTGCATAAATCTTCGGGACCCATGACCTTCGCCGAGACGCCGTTTCGGTTGCAAGAGATCTATAACATACCATAATAAATTAAGTTAAAACCAGTTCACAATCTGAATAGTTCAGTGGAGAATGATCACGACACCATAGGGTAAAGACACCTAATATGTAGGCTTGCCGGTGTCCCGGCCGGTTTACTTCACGTCCCGGTAAAAATGGCTCAGGCTGTTTGGTCACTTCGAAGATTGCTGAGTATGCCTTCTACCTACCTGGGACATCAGCACCAGTTGAGAGAGTATTTTCTTTGATGAATAACGCATGGACTGATGATAGGGGTTTGATGAAGAAATCTACGGTTAAACGGTTGATGACATGTAAAATTAATATTGGATTACCTTGTGAAGAATTTTACAACAAGATTAAAACCAAAATAGACTTTCTAAAAAAGGTCCTAGCCAATGAAAAGTACTTGTAAATATTGTTCAAATTTTTATTCCTCATTCAAAGTGTTTTCTCATACTTAAGTAACTTTCAAATATTAACATGTTAGAAACAAAATGTTTAAATTTGTATGCTTGTATCATTTTAGATTCCTAATCAGTAACCATTTATTCATAGCATTGAGAATAAGCTACCCTCTAAAACACTCTAAAAACCCGCCAAGGGTGTGTACCCTTGAATACCCGCGACACTGGGGGGCATTCCGGTGTCCCGGTTGAACATCTCAGAAATCTGGCAAGCCTACTAATATGAGACCCTCGATTTTCTCTGAAAATATGAGCTGGATTATTTCGACAATGACTGGAATCTTTAGCGGTTGACATCTAAGCGTTTCTATGAAGTGGCTACAGTGACGGAGCGGTTATTGCTTCAAGTTCGATTGTTGTTGCCATTTCATCATTTGTAGTTTTTGAAGCGGTTGTTAATTACGCATCAAAATACATTTAAGGTAACTTAAACATTCATAATTGTTTACTGTATGTGATTTGGCCATAGATTAGGGTTACCAGATGACAGTCTTCAAAAAAGAGGACACATCTAGATTCATACAAAAATTTGCAAATGTGTTATAGGCTACTCGACATTTGCCTAAAGCGGCATTAGGATAAATTATATTTTTTTATTCTTAGAAAACATTTATACTATGAAGACTACACTAAACTTATGATTTGCAACCGAAACATATATAATAGGTAGTATTTCATATAAATTTATTTAATCATGCTACATTACAATAATTTGTGGCAGTTGTAATACAAACTATAAAAAACCCATCATAAGTAAACTAGTTTTCTTCATCTATATCATTATTCTCTGAAGTACTCAGATATTTATTTGATGACCCAATTTCTGAAAGTAATTTCTTGTTTTGCAACAAATAATCATAAAACTGTACACATGAGAAATCCTTGTAATTATATTGCCCACTTATAATTCCCTTAACAGGCTCAACACTGAGTCTATTTCTCTCTTTGGTCCACTGACTGTTTATTAGAAAAAAATCCTTTCTACACTAGCATTGTGACTAGGAATAGCAAAGAAAAACTCTGCAATTTTCAGTAGCTCTGAGAAACAAACATCATTCTTTGTCTCTTGGAAATATTTACACCAGATATCATTTGACAACAACTGATCTCCATTAACATTAGCCAGGTTTGTCAAAAACTTCTGAAAATTGCAGAACTGGTAAAAACACTTTATATCATCCATTTTACTATTATGCTTATCATTTAGATACAGAATTGTTTGTTCCACATCTTCCCAGTTTGGAATATTCTTCTAACCCATCCATGTAAACACTAAAAACTCTTGATACTGAACCAACCATTTCTTAAGATATTTAATGGCTGCATCATACACATGTGCTATTTCTCCTTCTAGCATATCACATTTAGAACCATAACCTTCATCCCTCTTTTTTCTCAAACTTTCTTTTAGTTTCAAAGATTTGAAATTTTGGATTTGTCTTTCTTGAAGAACATTCAACACACTCTGAAGAATATGTATCATTTCTACAAGAGAATTTTTCTCTTTTTCTTGTTCTAAAATATTATGGTGAAATAATGACATAAGAGAATGAACAAACCATAATCGTGCTTCACTAAGCTCATCTTGAAAAAAACATTTTAATCAAAATTGGAATTTCATCCTGAGAAAGGAAATATGATTTCAGTGCAGGATACATTTCATTTAGTCTTGTAACACAAGGGAAAAGAGACAGCCACCTAGTATTAGTATGACTCAATAGTTGCCTATATTGTACATCTACAAATTCACAAAATTCCTTAAGACTTTCAGTGCGTACTGTGTAAATAGAAAAATAAAATATTTTTAATACTATGGAATCAACATCTAATGTGAGTCCTGCATCAATACCATGTTGAATACAGTTATGTAAAACGTGAGCAGGGCAGCCTACTCCTACTAATCTATCATTTAAATTGTTTTTCAGGTAGGCGAAAACATTACTTCCCGATCTCTTACCAATTCCACTAATTCCACCAAAATTTGTATTGGTATTGTCCCCAGAAAAAGCAACACATTTGTTATCAATACCTCTACTTCTAAGAGTATCGCATATGTAAGATGCAATCGGTTCAGATTTTTCATTTGGAGTGCTTTTGAGTTCTATTACCTTTGTTTGAATTCCCCCAGATTTAACGTCATAGTATTGAATTAGAATTGGAAATAGTTTCACAGAACCATGGTTACTGCCGTCTGTTGCAACACCAAAACATGAAATACCCTCTAAAGCGTCAATAGACACATTTACAGAATGAGGTGACAATACAGCATCAATAATTGCTTCTGTTTTAGTGCGAGCACATGCCATTTGTTTAGCTATATCTGCGTCTTTGAATAACACTTTCTGCCGTTTTCATGTACAGTCCATTGATTTAAAGCTCTGATGATTATGTGACTGTGTGAAAAGATAGGGTGCCTTCAGCTGCATGGGCCAGATCACTAAGTTTGGAATCCTTTTTTGCAAAAAAAAAAAAAAAAAAAAAAAAAAAAAAAAGTCGCCAACTTTAGACGAGGATGTGTTTACCAATGTTCTGGTGAGCTTCTAGGTCTAAACAATGACAATTATATGCCTTATTATAAGTTATTCGGTATAACAAAAGCTGAACTATTATAGGGGAATGTCACAATACGGTACCGGCCGCAACCTTTATTGGCAACAGAAACGAATGTACCAGGTGGACAGACAAGACATTCTGCCTCGGAGGTGATTCTTCCCGGCCTGAAGTCAGGAAAACGTTTCTGTAAATCGTCACTGAAGACACATTTGCGTTTTGGCATGATTTGGATTGAACATTAACTACTTGTATTAGCACCATTGGCGCCAACTCATATGGGCCCGTGGGGCTCCAGTCCACCCAATAATCAGGGCCGTAGCTAGGCGGTGGCGAGATGGGCCCCCACCAAGGGCACAGGTATAAAGAGGGCGCAAAATTAACCAAGAAAAATACCACCTTTTTTAGGCAATTTATCAAGCAATAAAAATTCTAGATTTTATGAATTAATAATTTTTTAAGGTCGTCTGAAAATAAGGTTTTAGTACCTTGAATGTCCAACACTTAGTTCATTTTCAAATTGAGGAAGGTTTTCTTTGATAATAACAGTGTTTTTATATTAAAATAAACAATTGTAGGGCGCAGATTTGTCAGACTCGCCAAGGGCGCAGAAGGACCTTTCTACGGCCCTGCCAATAATTTGTCGTGTATTATTATAATTTATTGTTTGTTGCTATTACTGAAAATCGTGTTTCTTTGTTGAATCACTGTAAATCGGCAATCAAGCTGTTGTTGACTTATATAGTACGATCTCCTCTTGTTCGAAATCACTCACGATCGATTGAAATAGTCGAATTCATTAAGTTTTACATCTTACTCTGTCAATGCAGTTTTACTGACAAAGAAGACGATGATGCTTGTGTCGAAATTATTGAGAGAACTCCAGTCAGGAGAAATACATTTTACAACACTCCGTGCTACATAATTTTATTTTAGATGTTGTCTAAAACCGAAAATTAAAAAAATAAATGTATACAATATTATAAACTTAAAAAAATTTTTTTAACCAGGCTACACACCACTTTCTTGGCGGTTGAATTACAAAATGTGGTTGTTATTAGAAACACTGAAATCGTTTCTTGCACAGTCTTTATTTATCTGTAGTTACATCAATATTACGATACATTATAGGCTAAGACCATTATTCATGAACCATTATTAGGGGTGGAAGTGTGAAAATTTTAAAATCTTTGAGCCCACTCAATATTCCTCAAAAGTTGGCGCCACTGATTAGCACCACTTCACTTCACAACAACCTACAAGCAACTGAGAGTAGAGCAGTTGAAATTGAAAATAATCATTCTAATTTGAAATGATTAGACGCCAAGGTATCCTCTTTTATTTCAACGACTGTCTTACTATAATCTGCCTTCCGCTTTTCTTCATATCTTCTACGGGCTTTTCAGATACCTCTCTGTCACTTTACCGTTCAAATTTAATAACTCGGCCACTCGCTTTACATCGTATGGCTTACCACAAGGCTCCTCTCTTAGCCCCATCCTATATGCTCTATTTGTTCGGGACCTCCATACACCTCTTCCTACTCCGACCAGGTCGATTCAATATGCAGATGACATTTGTTTATACAGATCAATCAATCCGAAACACATTCAAGATGATCTGAGACTTTTTAGTGATTCCGTCAACAGCACATCGCCTACTTAGCGGAGATAGGACTATACATTAATTTGAACAAAACGAAATTTTAAATCCTTCGGCCTGGTACACCCAAACGACGATATACATTAGATTTGGGACCTTTAACGGTACCAGCGGAGACGTCAACACGTTTCTTAGGGGTATTGTTTGATTCTAAACACGCCTTTAACACTCATTTTAAAGCCCAATTACAAGCATGTCACAACGAACTAAAATTGCTAAAAGCGATATCTGGAAAATACTGGGGAGCCAATCACCTTATTTTATACAATCTGATTTATCCACTTTTTCTATCCAAGCTGGATTACGGATCTCTTGTTTGTACAAACCTCTCACAAGAGAACCGAAGGAGATATTGTTCATTAGTTTATCAATTATACAAGACTATTTTCCGACTAAATGGCAATCCGTCTTTGAATCGTGTAATGCAAAAATTTCCACATTTCAATTTCCAGTACCGGCAGAATTTGAAAGCCCTCAAACGGGGAGAGCAGCTTTTTCGCCATTCAAGAAACCCTCTATTACACAAGCTTCGTTACTTACACCAATTAACTGTAACACATCCTATTTCTCGACCTTTACCGATGGAACATTTCGCGCAAAAGATCGATCTCTTCCGTCAATATGATCACATATATACCACACCGGTTCATCCGCACTATCTTATGGATAGACACTAGCTTCCGGCTACTTTGCATATAGACCTGCACACCTTCGCAGAGACCAAGGACACACCGACCACCTGCTTTCATCAATATACCAGGAATCTATACAAGACGGTTCGACACAAGTTTATTTTACAGATGGTTCCAAAACGGCAGATAATGTAGGGGCTGCATATTATAATGCCACACAAGCATACGGAAGAAATTGGAAATTACATCGCACTATTTCCATCTACACCGCGGAAAATATAGCCTTATACACGGCTCTCAAAGACTCATATCAGCAGAAACATCGCTCCACTATCATTTTTTCTGACAATCAGGCCATGTTGCAAGCTCAAGCTAGCTCCTTCGTGAAAGACCTTTTTTTTAACTTTATTATGTAATACTTAAGATTTTTTAAATTACATATTAACACAAAAATCCATTTTACTTCATAACACACAATCTCCCAACAATAAAGAACAAGAGTCTTAATCTTCCAAACACTCGTAACAGTGAGAGTCTTAATCTTCCAAACACTTTGTTGATTAGATTAAAGGTTTCCAACGTGTGCGTCGAAGATAGTCCAGGTACATTTCTTTATCAGTGGAGCCAAAATTGTGAATAATGTACGTTACAGTATGTCCTATGAGTTGCATAATGTTCTGGTGCGTATTTTTCGAGGTGCAGAAAAAATCAGGAAACAGAAACATTCTAGGAGTGAAGTACAATTTTTGCGCTGTTAATATGTTACGGGTGTAGGCCAATAGAGTACGCCATATAGGTAAGACGGTTGTGCACTCTGTAAGACGATGAATTAAGTTGTCAATTTGGTTGCAAAAAGTACACTGATTAGAAAGCGTCATTTTAATTTTAAATAATCTGTCTCGTGTTGCAATAATATCATGAATCACTGCAAACCATGTCGAACGTGTTTCCGCCGGTAGATGAGTTGAGCTAAGATTTTGCCACAAACGTTCAAGTTTAATATCTGTTGGCGCTATGCGATGCACTCTCATTTCACTATGTGTCCACTGTGTCTGTAATTGCGCATAAATAATAGAAGTTAATTTCGTTGTAGGCAAGTGCTCGTCTAACTGAAAGAAGCTCCAGTCCTGCAGGAAATCACTCAGGTATTGCAAGTCATTAGGTATTTGTTTTTTGTAAAATGGATAACTTATGTCCAAAGCATTAAACCAGTATTTGTACCATAGACCTGAGAAGGATGTCCGTGCCAAGGTTTTACTGCATCCACTTCTACTTATAAACAAGGCCTTGCATTTTTCTTCAACGTTCACAAGTCCAATACCACCTTCGTTCGGTGGACGGTACATAGTAGATAGCGGCACCCTGAATATAAATCCTCGCCATAAGTACCAAGAAATGGCACAAGTGATTTTTCTTACACAATCTTTTGGAATGGGCAGAATTTGTGCAACATACCAGCATTGTGATAATATATATGTATGCACAACCCAGCTTCTTTTGTATAAACAAAGATTGCGAAGACATAAGTCTTTAACTAGGATTTTGATTTTGTTAACTATCTGAGCCCAATTCAGTTTTTGCATTTCTGCGATTGAGGTATTATACTGAACACCTAGTATTTTGTGTGTATCCGTCATGGTTATATCAAGGTCTCGTAATGGAGTTTGCCACCCGACTGGTATAGCTTTACATTTGTTGACATTAACTGTTAGACCAGATAATTTTTTTAAGCTGTGGAGCTCTTCAGAGAGTTTTCTGCTATCAGTCTCCTGACTTAATATAACAGTGACGTCATCCGCATAAGCTATGATTGAAAGATTGTGCTCTTGAAAGGAAATACCCTTAAGCTGACTGTCTAAGTTGTATATTAAGGGATTGAGGGCTAAGGTAAATAACAACATTGAGGCAGGACACCCTTGTCGACTGGATTTTGTAATGGAAGAGGGTTGAGTAAGGAAAACATTGACTTGGATAACAGCTGAGATATCAAAATATAAGCATTTAAGATAAGAGACAAAAGTATTGCTAAAACCATATTGTTTGAGGCATTCAAATAAATAATCATGACGGATACTGTCAAATGCGCGTTGGAAATCCAGGGATACTAGTAGACCCTTCACTTTATAGATGTTAAATAAGCAAGACAATCACGTAAAGTACTAAACTAAACTCCGTGGCGCTACATCCCTGGAGGGACTTGGCCTACCACCCGACCGCTGCGTCATCTCCCGTAGGCAGATGGCAGGATTGGGGGCATGTGGTCAGCATGCCGACACCCACGGCCGTTATTGGTGGTTTTCATGACCGGAGCCGCTACTTCTCTATCAAGTAGCTCCTCAATTTGGAATCACGAGGCTGAGTGCACCCCTACCAGACCTCCCTACCTCAGAAAAATCCGAGGAGGTACCGGGAATCGAACCCGGGCCGACGGATCTGTAGTCAGCGACGCTAACCACAAGACCACGCCGGCGGACCACGTAAAGTACACGTTGCATCAAAAATGGTGCGTCCGGCGACTCCACAGCACTGGGCTGGGTGAAGTAGTTTATCCATTAGTGTCTTAAGACGATTGGTTAAGATTCTTCATTCGATCACTCTTACATAACATGCATCGACAGGGGTTATCTGTACGACTGGTCTGGATTCCCTCACACTCTGGAATTGAGGGTAACGATACAGCTGACCATCTAGCCAATCTTTCACAATTTAAACATCAAATAGATGCCAATTTTTTGGCCCCACCGTCTGACATAGCTTGAAACATCATACCCAGGGTTTTTCCCACTCACGACTCCCGGACTCTCTTTCTGAGGAGGAAAAAACGGCTACTCTCAAAAAATTCTTACGGCGTGCTAAACATGCACCACGATTAGCCACTGTTTATTTTTATCGTCTAAAATTTCATACAGCCTTAGTACCCGAGTATCAATATCAATTAAATTTCGCTGATTCACCTTTGTGTGCATGTGGGGAACGGGGAACAATCAATCACTTGTTTTTTGGATGCCAGATATATACCCAACACTCTTCCAGACTCATTCATGACATCTGTCACATATACGGACCGGGGCCTCTCCACATGGACAATCTGTTATCCAAACCACCAGTCTCAATCTCTAAGGCATTATTTAGGTACATCACGAAAACCAAAATGAAACTTTAATTTCCTGACGCATCCCATTCTTTCCTACTCCCGTTGGCAGGGTTACACATCATCCTGCAGGCGATATACAAATAAGGAGGGACGCAGGAGCACTTCCACCATCATGGGAGGCAGTAGCGTCTTGAAACAACAACGAACAACAACAACAACATCTTGCATTGTTGCATATTTTACGCAATGCTTTTAACTGGCCGCCTCGCAGCTCGTATTTCACGATAATTGCCACACCAGTTATTTCAATTGCTCTGAAATCGTAACTTGAGCTCGGCGCGGCGGCGACATAGAAAAGAGAAAAGTCTTTAAAAAATGTCTCATTGTTGGAAGAAAGGTTTGCGATTGTGAGAGTTTTATTTCCGCACTTTTAAGTTGAAGCAGTTATAACTCAAAAAAGAGGACATTTCTCCATTTTCCTAAAAATCCGCCCGGACCATTTTTAGGGTTCAAAAAAGAGGACATGTCAGGGTAAAAGAGGACGTCTGGTAACCCTAAAAGTGGTTTTAATTATTTATAAAGCATCAGTAAATTTTCTTTTTCCTTCATTGAAGTGACCGTAATATGAGACCCTTTGGTTGCCTAATATGTTGAGACATGGTCTAATATTTAGGAGCTAAATTTTTTAGGGTTAAGAACGAAGATGTGTTATATTATATTGTTGACATTTACAGATGGGTGATAGTCCAGCTAATAAACGGAAGACATGGGGCAAACAACAGATGAAATTTCACCCAAAGTTGTATCTCCCCCTTAATGATCTAGATTTGTCATGCCCAGGGCTCGGACTTTTATGTGCTTATAAAAACGAAAATATTTATTTTTTATGTGGTTAAAAAGTCGAAAATATGTTTAAAAGGTATGAAATTATTTTAATTAACTTTTTAAACCAATATTTACCGAAGTACTCAGTTAGTCATTCTAGTCAGCAAGAGTAGAACTGTAGCAGTGAACGACAAAAGTAGATCTTAAGTTGTGCACCTTAAAGCTGTGAAGATTTTCACGGAACAGAGACTTGTATCTTGAAAATTGTCGTTCAACATCGCAAGATGTTAATTTTACATATTTGTAACACGCAACATTACTGACACTCAGATGTTCCATCTGCTCCAAGTTCTCTACACTGATACCCATTGTAACCCTTCATTCTTATTTAGGCATAACAGGAATTTTTCTTTAATTTTGTTTGCTTTCGAACCACTGATTTTGTTAAGCTTGTTTCGATGTGTTTGATTTCTTTTATTGATTCTGTCAACAATTGTTTTGTTGTTTTCAACTTAGTAACGCAGTGTGAGAGGAAACAGAAATTTGCACTAACAAAAGCCAAATCAGCTTTAAGTGCGGTTATTTCTCTCGGGGTCCTGCAGTATTGCAATGGAAGATGCAACTTCTCTGTCGAATTCATTTATCACAGAATAAATCTGTTCAAAATTAGTTGCATAATACGCAACAGCGTCTACCCAAGTACCCCAACGGGGTACAGCTGCAGCAGAAACGCGGTATCACCTCTCCGACCAGTGCCCTGATTTATTTGGTGGTATAAATAAGACCAAGCCGCGGCTCAAAACTCACTAATTCATAGCAGCTGCTTGGTTTGGTATAAATAAAATGCGGCTTCCTCAACCACCTGCCTAGCCGTTGCTTAACGACCTTGACAGCTCAGCCGCTGCTTAGGATTTGGTATAAATAAAACTAAGCCGCGGCTCTCTGTTGGTAGCAGCGGCTTGCTTTTTTCTGAGGCACCTCATTTGCGGACTCAGCTTGCTCAAGTGAAGTTTTTAATCGTATTGGCGGGGTTCATGGGGGTGATTTTTTAACCAATATGAGTAATTTATAAGGAACGTATGGATTATGATGTGCACAGATGTAAAGAACCGGTTGTACAATAAAATTGTAAAACATGTGTAACTTAACTTTGTTACTTTTCTTTATTATTATAATAATAATAATCATGAAATAATACATCATTATAAGTCTAACACATTCTCATATTTTACTGTTATCAATATGAACTAAAATATTTCAAACGTGAATAATTCTTTTAACACTATTTCAAATTGTAATGCTGTAAACTAAATAACTTCAAATCTATTATGTAGCAAGTAGATTCAAAACGAACGTATTTTATGAATTAATTATGGAAAATAATTAAATATTAATAAAAGAACTACATATTATATATGTAGACCTACCTTCTTTACTAATAGCAAAACATATTGAAATAAAAATGGAAACTCCATCCTCTTACAAAGCTATTTAATGTGGGACAAAATAAGCTGATCTGAACAAATCTCACACCCTTAAAAGCTTATCCGGGTTTGTTTGTCTTGCTATCAATTTGACTATGCCCCCTCTTCAAACAAACATAAATACTTGGAGGGAATGAAAGAAACGGGGTAGAGCGCCAGCTTTTAGACTCTTCAGTTGTACAGTCTGCACAAGAGCAAACTATTAAAACTGCTAAGATTATAAAATATCCTAATTATTTACCTAATAGGTACTAAGTATACTTGTGATTTTAGGACAATTGCCTACTCTGTTAAGTATTATTTAAAATGTTAAACTATAATACGTTTCTATGACGGTACAAGTAAGCAAAATATCGAAATGTGCTTATTAGTATAAAATGTTAACTTTTGTTTATTAAAATTAAGTAAAATTATATCTGTCTACTGTTTTAGTTAAATGCTTAATTCATTAATTTACAAGCCTAAACATAATTTTTAGTGCCCTAAAATCAAGGTTTTCTAATAAAACATGAATACTAGAGAATACTGTAGGATAAAAATTCCTCTGACACTGGGGCTTGAACCCAGGACCTTTTAATACTAGGCCTAGAGATGTAACAACTACTAGGACATGTTCACACTCTCTTGTCTCTTTCCTTTCTCCCAAAGTAGCTTTTCTTTCTTTAAATTCAATACTTTTATACATTATATACTGAAATTTAAATTTTAAATCTGTCACAGACAGTCAAGTGGCATGTTTATTTACACAGCTGCATGTGCCGAGCGGTATCAGGGATGCAGGTGTTCAAGCACTTGCTACCAGTAGCCTGAGCCGCGGCTATGCAAGGAGGGGAAATTTTTTATTTATTTGAAACAGCCAGCCGTTGCTACATTCTCAACCTTCTCATAAGCAACGGCTATGTAGCAGTGGCTTTCTTTTATTTCAGTTGTCTGACTCAACATAACAACGTAACACACTGAAAATATGGCGCAATTTTACAAAAACAGTCAAAATATTGATTTTTAAACATGATATATTGTAAAATATGTAAAAAAAATTAAGTTACCTAAAATATTTATTCAAATAAGAAATATCGAAAAAGTTTATTTTTATGCGATATGCAACTCAGTATTTTGAATCCAAAGGTCCCAACCGGAACTTTGACAAAGTCTAGAAATCATAAGTAATAGCAAACAAAATATGTATTTACCTAAAAGTCCGAGCCCTAGTCATGCCATACTTTTTTTTAACTTACTTCATTTGCCCATACTATTAATTGTTAGTATAGGGAGAGGAATTATTATGTTCGACCCATGAACACTGTGGAGCAACTGACCCAACATTCTTGTGTCCAACATGTGTCAAGAAACAAAATAAACAGAGGGTCTCATATCAGGAGACATTTTTCAAACCATGTAAATTTTACATTTTTTTTATTTTTCACAATTTTCTCTTCAAAACAGGGGTTGTTAACAAAACTTTATTTATGTACCTTAAATTGAACAAATGTAGAAGGTTACCTTTGTGTTTTGGAACATTTCTGACTTTTATGTGCTGAGTTATTAATATTTAGAAAAATGGGTCTCATATTAGGTCCCTTTACCCTACTCTTCAGCATAAGGCCATGAATCTCTCATCTGAACTATTTAGTTATAAAAGAGGAACTTAAAGACTTCAGAGAAATGCAGCTTACCAGTATTGAAGTTAAACAGGACTTCCCCACTCGAGCGTCGCTTTGACATTCTCGCCAGGGACCCCCCTTCCGAAAATCTTCGAGGTCCATGAAAGTTACGTTGAATATTTTTCAGTTCTGTTTCTATGGTTTCAATAAAAATCGTGACGTTGCTCAGCAACTCAGATTCTATTTTTTTTCTGAAATATTCGTATATGAATATTTTTATTTTAAACTAGTTTTTTTCGACCTGAATTCAATGTATTTGCTCGCCGGATATACGAATAAGTTGTGAGATTTTTAGTAATTACTTCTAGAAATTCCTAAGTTTTTCGGGGGTTCTGGATATCCACACTGACTTGCCATCAACTTCTTCATTTCCTTTGAACTGAACGATATGGCCACAATTGTAGTAGAGGAGAACACCATCCATTTTCACCAACTTCTGCAAAACATTTACTTGCTATTCGGAGTAAGATTCTGCTTGAGTGGTGGGACATTTGAAGTGTTTTGACTCCAAATTTTGAACCCTGATTAATAGCCTATGGATAGATTTACTGTATATATTTACTATTAAACCGACCAGTATTAAAATATTATACTAAATTAATAATATAAAATAAAATCAGGTACACGGACGGACAGACGGACAAACATTTTTCCGTCCCCCACACAATCTCATAAAGTACCATACTGGCACTTAATAACCTAATGCAGCTATACGTCACGCTTCTAGATTGAATGCAATTATCTCGCAACTGTACACTCTTGCTCAGTAGCAGCTCCTTTCATTACTGCTGCATGTGTTCCAGAGGGCAAAGGTTAAATCGCATCTGTCAGTAACGTAGGTTACTTTTCCTTTGGTAGGTCAAATGTCGTACATAAACATTAACTGGAGGATTGACCACATCAGAAGAGAAGTGACAGTAAGATCTGTTCCAAGCCCAAGAACACTCCGATGTCCTTTCAAATCGTATTTCGTAAAAATGTCCTAGGGAAATATTCAGGTGACTATGCCCTAATTTTTAGTGCAAGTATCGGTAATTTAAAGGTGCCTTCATCGACAATTTCTATAAAAATGGTTAATAAATAAGGTTAATGATTATTTTTGGTCCACCGCTGTGGCGTAGGGGATGCGTTCGCTCCTCTCACGCAGCGGGCCCGGGTTCGAATCCTGGTCGGGACAAATTACCTAGGTGGGTTTTTTTTTTCCCGGAGGTTTTTCCTTACCTGCGAAACAAATGTCGGGTAACTTTGTGTTCCCCGGATATCATCTAGCCGTCATGATGATAATCTTCATCCCATTCTCGCCTTGTTTGGAGTGAGTGTGTGTGTGTGTGAATGGTGTGTCTCGTCCTATGTGTTCGTGTTGTCTCGGAGGTGGCTCCGGCATTGGGCTGATCACTCATCCGGGTAGGCCCTCCATGTCCTTGTCTGGTAAAAAAAAAATTGTATGTGATCCAAAGATAATCCCACTCCCGGCAGGTCGCGGCCCTGTAAGGCCCGGCCGGCTTGGGTCGCTTAAATCCTAAAAGGGAGAGGTAAAACTACGATAAAGAAAAGAAAGAATAATTATTTTTGTATTAAGTTTTCATATTTTTGTGCAGGATCACGCATACTTCTATTTAACTTCATGGCCATTATTGCTGATCTTTGCAGAATACTAAGGTCTCCGCTTCCTCTGGAATGCTAAATTCTTATAATTTTAAATATGCCTAATATGCCTAAATATGCCTAAATATGCCTGGTTGAACCATGCCTATTGTATATTATTCAGTTTTGGTATTTGAGCATCAGGAGTTGGTTGTTACGCGTCCAATGGTAAAATCGTTGTAAAGTGCATGGTTTCGCTGGTAGTAACAATATAGAAGACAGGGGGTCATTAAGTGGCCACCGTATCGAGCACTCAATCCATAAAGCTTTCTGTTAAGTATCAGATTACTCAACATAAAGCTTTCAAGAAGTAGAAACTTAAATAAAGGTCATATGAACATATCCGAACCGTGATGGGCATTCTGACTTAAGCATGGTCATTAGGACAGTCTCTCAAAGATCAAATGGTGTGAGCTAAATGGCAAAATGATGTACAACACTTTTAGAGCCATCACAGTCGGGTTAATGATACCGATAAACAGAAAATATGTGTTCAATCCCAGTGGTGGCTTATTTACTAAATCTTGTTTTAGTTTAGTTTAGTTTAAATCAGTTTGTTTTGTATCACAGCGTAATGTAAAATTTAAGGTGTCAATACAAAATTAGGAAGAGCTATTCTTTTTTTTTTGTTGTTGCAAAATTTGTTAAGTCAGTTTGTTTACAGCGCTATAGCTTGAGTGCAATTACAATGAACACGATTTAATTTCACGATACATTTTGCCAACATTTTGATTGCTCAATATTTTTCAATTATTCTTTGAGCATTATGGTAGCTGTATTAACAGAACAAAGATCAGTAAAATTCTCAAAATATTCATTAATTGGTTGAAAATGTACTGGATTATTTTGCATAATAAAACGTATATTTCTTTTAAATTCTGAATATGTACCAAAATATTTACAGTAATTTGCTTAAGAGCAAAAATATTTCTGGTTCTGGCATGTTCAAATCTGTGCATTAAAGTAAAGAGCATTTAGGGCTTCAAATACTGTTTGCTATTGAAGGGTAATAATAACCGCAGTTATATTTATCCATATTTCACCAGAACTTGTTCTCTCTTCTCCTAAGATTCTTGAAAATTCGAGAAGATCATCACTAATGGGGTAAAGACACAGGCACCATGGAATCAGCCAAATTAATAATGAAAATCGAGCTTTGTTCGCGTCGTGATTAGAAAATAGACTAGCCTACATATCATATAGCCTACTTCAGCATTACTGATAAAAGGACCTAATGCTTTTAAAATATAATCCAGTTACATTCCAGTTAATGTAGGTTATATTACAAATATTTGAGATCCTCTATGGACTAGGGATTCACACCAGTTCCAAGCTATTCACCTTGTTAAGAAACGCTACATTCCGCACGATTTAAGAAGCTGAGCTAATGCGTGCATTAAAATGAATTTCTAATAGTATTTATAAGTTATGTTGCCTAGTTCGGACGCCCACGGCACAAGCGTGAGCAACAAAGTTTCCTTTTGTTAAGCCCCCCAAAAGTACTATTGGAAATTCATTTTGATGCACGCTCATAGGCTAACACCTTCTAACACCGTTTAAACTATAGTTAAAAGCATTACTTGGATGGGCGACCATGCTTTCACCGCTGACATTTACTGTAAGAAAACACGTCATGTAATTAAAATTTCAGTAGTCGTTAGCCAACTATAGTAGGATCTTCTCTCCTTTAGGGAATCTGCTAACCACCAACTACACGAACAATCTTGAAAATGCTCGCCAGAGATCTATAATAAAAACACAAAGACGAAGTAATTGCAATTATTCTTGGCCTGCTTTGGCTCTTAACAAAAATGGAAATGAAAATATGCTACAATATTGGTTTTAAATGTTCATATTGCTTGCAGATGACCATGATGATGAAATTTTAAATTTTTGTTTAACTACTTAAAGACCGCTTGCGCAGTCTCGTGGTTAACGTCGCTGGCAGACCCGGGCTCGATCCCCGGAACCTCCTCAGATTTCTCTGAGATAGGGAGGTCTGGAACGGAGTGCACTCAGCCTCGTGATACAAACTGAGGGGCTACTTGATTGATTGATTGTTTCCGGTCACGGAAACCCCAATCCTGCCATCTCACTCTGATAGATGACGCAACGGTCGGATGTTAGGCCATGTCCCTCAAGGGAAGTAGCGTCACGGAGTTTAATTAACTACTTAAGGGGGGACATACAGATTTCAATGCTGGAAAATAGATGGAATTTCATTACTTTTTTCTCAGCAATGAATTGTACTGTAGCCTTGCAATCTAGCCTGCTCTATATTGACTAGTTCTACAATTGCATACTATTTTCAGGATTAATTTAACTATTACAGTTAATGGGTAATTATCATTACAAAATGGCAGCCAAATTTTGTGCACTGAAGTCCCGTTCCCTTATAACTCAAACATGTATTAATATATTGCAGTGAAATTTTGGATGCAGGTATATTTGATGTCATTGAATAACACTATCTAGAATCACTATGTAACTTTCATAGTTTTTTTAAATATTCTGATGTAAAAATTTCTAAAAAAAATTAACAAGTGATGAATTATTTTAAAAAAAATATATTTATACTGCAGATAATCCAAAGATTCTAGATTATGTTGTTCATATGATATTTACAAATACATAGGAAAAAGAATCACTCAGAAATATTGGTATTTATGAAAATGATCAGGGAAACGGCACTTCAGTGCACAAAATTTGACTGCCATTTCGTAATGATAACTACCCATTAATTGTAATAGTTAAAATAATTCTGAAAATAGTATGCAATTGTAGAACTAATCAATACAGAGCATGGCAGATTACAAGGCTACAGAACAATTCATTGCTGAGAAAAAAAAATTAAACTTTACCTATCGAAGGCTGTATGTCCCCCCTTAAAGCACGGGTGAACATCAAATGTGACACCACATGTATTTTTATCCATTGGTTAAGCGAATGAGCCGCCACTGGAAAGGAAGGAGGAATGGTAACAAAAGGAAGAGAAAGGTCACGCCAAGTTTTAGAATAATGCTTGGATAAGCCTATTGGGGAAATGGTCGTGACGGAGGTTTCATGATGCTGAAGTATTGGCAGACAAAACCAAGTTAATAACGAGGTGAGTGCTTAAAGTTGTAACTACTTGAGGAGAAGGTGATCAGGTTGAGATACAATTTAAATAAGAAAAGACTACACTCACTTTTCTTCTTCTGCCCTTTGGTGGCTCATTTTAATAAAGCGAGAAAGTTAGCACGATTTTTGACTCGTTAAGGCACTTCCTTGTACAATCACAAACAGTTTCAGTAATAAATTTATAGTTTAGTCACTTTGTTGTAAGCCTGCTTCGTTATAATGTGTTCGTTCGTTTTGATAATGTCCTGGGAACATTACTTATTAAGCTGCTTGAGTAGATTTACTCGTGCGTTACATTTCAGAAATAAACTTCCATGAACTGAAACCTTATTTGCAGATTCACATTTCGACGGAAAATATTATTTACCAAGGGATATCCTGAGAAGTTAAAATTTCCCATTTCCATACCAAGTAGTTGAAACCAGCGTTCTAACAATTAATTGTGATTATCTCTCTAAAATAACAAAAAAAAGTTTAAATCTTCCTTTTCCACAAACTAAATTTAGAATATAAAATTTATTTTTAGATAATTTTTTTGTAATTTGTAAGACATTCTGAAGGACTTTAGTTCACAATTGCATTGTTTATAGGGCATTTTTGTTGTGATTTATAGATTTTCAAAATCTTAGCCCTACTAACTTAATAATTTATTGCGATGTGGTTTAAATAAAGTCCATGATATCGTCAAGTCTTTTGTAGGTGGTTATGTACGAGTTGCGGCCGAACTAATAATTTATCTGGCTGATGGCCGGTTTCTATAAACTCGCGAATTACCTATGGGTAAATTATCCAATGGACAGAATTTACACAAAAATAACACCACACAAACACAAATAATTTAAAGATAGCAATCACATACACTTGTGGCGCGTTTCTAGATAAATGTCCTCTGGGTAAATATGAAAATGACAGAAAAAATGTTCCTACAAACTCGGGCTAGATCTTTCCAAGGGTAAATCTTCAGGTTAATTTATCCTTTCATGGATGGCTGGATAAAATTTAACCTTTCATAGGATCAATAGTAATATTTAAACAATGAGAATCAAAGCCTTCTGAATTAAATTAACTGTACAACTCTAAGGCCTTGCTCATTATATCATTGTAGGTTAAATGGAACTAATTTGTCCATGGATAATTTACCCATAGGTAATTCACTAGTTTGTAGAAACCGGGCATGAGACAGGTTAGTTGCGGCCTTGTCGTTTTTAGATTACGTATTATTTGCGGTCCTAGTTGATTATTCCTCTGTGTCGTTGTTTACAATAAACTCATAGAATGTTTGTATTCTTCGCAGCAATATGGTTAGCTCCGATCTCATGTTGTGGCTTAAATTTTCAATTTATAGATCCATTATGGCCCGGGCGGCTTGGGTCGCTTAAATCCTAAAAGGGAGAGGAAAAACTATGAGAAAGAACGAAAGAAAGAAAGATCCATTATGATCGTAGGTACTAATGTAGGATTAAGGTAGGCACTAAGTGCTGTCTGATGCGAATCAGAGTACAAATTCACGTAACCTAACCCTACCATATCACGAATCCCACCAAAATTCGTAACTACTAAATAGGCTACATTTTTAATATTATTGCTATTAAGTCTAATAATAATCCAGCACTGAATATAGACACCACATACCCTGATTTAATGACTTTCAGGTACATAATTATTAAACAAATAGGTAATTCGAAATTCTGTCATAATGATTTTGTAGTCGCCACCATAAAACCCTTAGGACAATGACATTGTGTTGTAGGCCTATATAACTTTTTTAAGTGGCTATAAGCAAATATTTTTTTGGAAACTATTCAGCTAACCTTCCCGCGGTGTATCCTGGCTAACTCTAATAGGCTGATCAACAATAGAATTATTCTAGAGTGATAGGGAAAAAGCCAATAAGTCAAATGGCCAAAGTTTCAGGAGAGACAAAAACAATTTATTTCCACAGAATTGTGACAGTATTTAGTTCAGTCCACCAGATATTTTTACACAGTACCTTATAATATGTAAAACTATCTGGGTGGGCTGAACTAAATATTTTAACAATGCTGTGGAAATAAATTGTTTCTGTTTCTCCTGAAACTTTGGCTTTTTGACTTTTTCGCTTTTTCCCTATCACTCTAGAATTATCTGGCCGAAACTCAGACATCCCTCTGAGTGTGCTAGGACGCAAAGCGTACAGGCCACAATTCGTATGTAAATTCCAGTTTGGACCGCAACTCAACTTTACCATTGTAGATAAGGTAGTCAAAGTTAGTCACCTTGGTTGATTATGCAGCAAAATCAAATTCTTTACTCACCTGCTATCTGTTAGTGGTATATATAAATTCTACTTCTATGAGCATTAATTATAATTCAAAGCCGTATTTCACTATTCATGAGGAAGTTTTACTTCTGCTCCTGTAAATCATATCTTAATTTGAACGATGAGTAATTTAGTGTATGTTTCTCTCTCATATATTTCCCAATTGCTTAAGGCTTAATGAGTTGAAAGCAGTAAATCAGCGTTTGGCCAGCCCTGCCATTGAACTGCTTCAATGAATCTGATTTACTGGAACTTTTATTTCAAGTACCATGCTGATGGGGGCGTGTCTAGCATTGCAATGCACTGTGCTACCGCAACGTATAATACACATTTTTCTTCTCGCACAAAAAGCTCGCGTGCTGTCATCATCAATGAAGAGTTAAATACTGGGCATTCTGAGCTGTTCAACTGAAATAGCCAGTAGCTGCAACGTAGTGTAACAGAGGAATCTTAAATGAGTGGCTTTTCTTTTTACGTTCATTTAACTTTTTTTCGCCGAAAATAATTATCTAAAAAAATAATATTAAAATTTAAGTAATAGGTACTACAAAACAATATAAAAGCATTTATGTACTCGCCCTGTTTTAACCTGAGGACTGTAAAATGCAAGTTGAATAGTGTCAAATGCGTCGACTAGCTGTGACAACCCACAAGATTGATTACTAATAATTAATTAATAAATGGTTGTTATATTGTGAATTATTTCAGACTAGCACTTACCTAAAGTTAAAGGAAAGAAGTTTGGTATTTGATTAATTATTTTAATTTTTATGTAGGCCTAATACTAGCTTAAAAGGCCCGGCGTTGCTCAGGTTTTGTATTTTATAATTAGAAATTAACTTATGAAGGACGATCGACTTTCAAAGTCTAGGTCCTTACATAGTTGTGAAGAATTTGAAATGAGAAGAACGACTTATGGCACTCAAACTATTCCCTCAGAAAAGATTGATAGCTTTTTATGGCTGATAGAGGATGATGAATTTTTCACCCCATCATTGCACACACTCCTTGCCTGGGAGGGGATGAAATACGAAGAAATGTTGGTATCATAAAACTATACCGAATAACAAGAAATTCTGGTAACATAAAACTACGGAATATTTTATTTCTCACTCTCATGTGACCATACAACCGTTTCGGGGCTGAAATCAAAAAGAAATTTAATATGGCTTTCATATTTTCCACCCCGAAAACCTGACACATTTACTGCGCATATAGGATTAAAAATGTTCCCTCCTATTTTGTCTCCTTTTACATGCTTAGGGTCTACGATAAACATCCATATTTCTGAACTAATACAAAGCTTACAGCTATGAATAACGTATCAGTGGATAGGATTTTTTACCGACTTCTGATATAGCATACTCCTTGGCACACACTTAGGCTGGGAAAACTAGATTAAGCTGCCCCTGCTATACGACCTCTTATTCTACGTTAAAATGTCGAGTGAGAAAATGATATTCTCCATGCCCTGGGTAGAGAAAGTTATGTAATGCATCACACCCGATATTTAATTACGTCGATTTCACTCTCCGAGATTGTTTTACAGAAATGAATTATATCGATAATCTCTTTAAATATTTGTCATTGATAGCCCACTCTATTGTTCGGTCACTTGAACTTCCAAAGCCGTGAGAACTACAAACAATATTGTTGTCAGGAGAACTGAATTACGTTTTGATGAATCCAGTGTAATATTCTCAGAAATCGTATAATTTTTCAACGGAAGGGGTGAATTTTAATGTTGGCCGCGTTACTTTCCGAGTTGAAGTGAGCAAAATTTCGTGCAGATTGGTCAAATCTTGTAGATTTGTATCGGGAACATACAGACAAGCAATACATACATACATACATACATATATACATACATACATACATACATACATACATTCATACATACATACATACATACATACATACATACATACATACATACATACATACACACATACATACATACATACATACATACATACATACATACATACATACATACATACATGCATAGGCCTACATAAGCACACTTTCAAACCGACGAATTTCTCAACAGAACAAAAACTCTGGGCAAGAACAGGCCCAGAGGCCCTAAAAACTCGTAATTTTCCGGTGGAAAACCCCACCCTCCAGTAATTGCAAACTTCCCTGTATGTCGGCGCCTCCTTCAATAAGTTCTGGAACCGTCCCTGTCTTAAATACTAGGTTGTGGGTTAGTATCACATATCTGTATCTGGTACCCTATGATCCCCAGGTGGGGCGAAGGGGCCTCCAATGGAGGTTTCATTACCTATACTAATTTTGATATGCTTATTTTCCGAGAGAGGGTAGAGGGACAGGTGGTAAGCCCATCGCCTCGCAACCCCCCTCTGGAAACTAAGTATTTCTTGGACGTGAAAGGGCCGATAAATTTTGTCCAGAGGCTCTAATTTAGGCTTGGAGTTCTTTTACGTGCCGTAAATCTACGACACGGGACCCCCAGCTTAAAGTCCCTCCCGGAGGACTCCGTACCCAGGATTTTTACGTCTTGAAAAATCCATCGACCGTTTGATCCCGCGCCCTGCGGATCTAGAGGCGGGCACGCTACCTCTAGACCACCGCGGCCGACAGTATCACATATAGGATAGTATAATCAGTGGCGCAAACTTTTGAAAAACGTTGGGTGTGCTCAAAGACATTCCCGTCTCGATTATATTCTTAAAATTGTATTGAAATAAATTAAAATAAATAAATGACTACGGATAAAAGAACCGTAGGCCTATAAGAAATGATTTCAAAATTTATAGTGACATTCACTTACACTTACGTCACGAAAAAATTGTATTGTAATGATGATAGTGTTCTGCACGAAGACAAGTCCAGATTAGGAGCGAAGTCATGGGATGATGACCCCAAACTCGCCCAAAGGGAGGACTCTTGGGTCTTAGGTAGCTACTATCGGTCACGAAAACCACCATTAACGGCCGTGGGTGTCGGCATGCTTACCACATATTGCAGGAAACAGTGCATTAACAGATATTATTATTATTGTTATTATTATTATTATTATTATTATTATTATTATTATTATTATTATTATTATTATTATTACTGTTATAGATATTCCTATTATTGAAAGCCCTTATAATATGAAGCATCATTATTGGTTATTCATTTATTTGTTTGTTTTTTTACTTATTACTATTTTTTTACTACAGTTACACTGAATGGTTTTCGAACCCGCACTGATTATCCGCTTTGACGAATATTAATTTGCTTGACCTTTCTTTGAGTAATAATGATCCAGTGATTCATAAAATGTATAGTTACACTACTTTTGTTTAATATAACATTTTGCATTTTTTGTTGTCTGCATTAAAAAAAAAGTCGCTTGTGCACACATGGATGTAGATGAATTTAAAATTAATATTAAACTCGCTGTCGCCGTAGTGGGAGGATGTCGGGGAAGTTTGAAACACACACACAGACATAGAGTAATAAAGTGGAGTGCATCTCATTACACAAACTAATTTCATATGTTGCTACGTATAAACTAAGTGGTATTGCGTGCACGTCTGCTTTGGTGATGGAGTGCTAATTTAGGGCTGAAAAACCATGCCGGCCATCCAGCCAACACTAGTAGCTTCTCAGCTACCAACTTGCTTCGCTCACAAAATAGATAGAAAAAAAAATGCATAATAATCTGTGGGGCGTGCTACCCGCTTAAGCTTTACCACCATTCAGAATAAATTCCTTCCGCAGCATCCCTTTCTAGGTTACATCATCGATATCAGTGGCGGTCTTTTTCTATTGTGTAATTCAGTAAATTTCGTTAATGGAGTAATTTTCTGTATAAAAGTTTGATATCTTGTGTCTTCTTTCGTTTCTACTCTCTTTCATAAAATTTCTTCCTTTCTCTTTGCTATATTTCTTTCTTGTCTCTCAATATTGCTATTCCTTTTTTCAACCTCTTCGCCTTCATAATGTAATTTCTTTGTGCTGCATTCTTCCTTCTTGTTTCATTTAATACATTACATCGTTTTCTTTTTACTATCATACCGTACGTCTGCAAACAGATAGCTCGAGCACACAAACTATAGACAAAATAGATTCATTTTGATATATAATGTTAAGTGATAGCACGTAGACCTATCCTTTTGAAGTGTCATACTAATAAAAAAAATATATATATATAAAAAAGCTTATAGGGTTTTAGAGGTAAGAATATGATTTATGAACCAACATTTAATTACTTTGAAATTTAAATGGAGGGGGGAAGGACATTTCCGTCCATGGGCTACCTTTTTTTCTTTGCCCTCCACCAACCCAGGAGCCCTCGACCGTAGGCCATACTATGGTCTCAACAACTTTAAGGTGCATTTGTTTTATTGCTTCATTTTCCGTTATTGTGTATCCTAAATCAGCGGGGAAACGTGTGAAGGTTCTGGGTAAGAACACTAAGGTTTTGTTTGTTGAATTTGTAATATTCAAAATTTACCTTTTATTATAGACTTATTTTATTCGTATTTCTGCCTTAATCAGGTCTATTCCCCCCTAAGAAATTCCACTCTCCAACTCTTTCTTTTTATAATCACTGGTAAATTCAATCTGAAATGTTTGGTATAATTATTACTCATTCACATGGGTAAGTAGTTTTTTTTTTAAGTTAAATTGTAAATATATATCGTTTCTCAGCTAATTGTTTAGGTTCAACTAATTTCTGTGTTTTGGTCTTGGATATCCTTTTTTTTAACAGAGTATGTACTGTATCTGTGCATGTATGTGTGTACGTATGTATGTACCGGTATATATGTATATAATTATTATGTATGTACTCGTACGTATGTATGTATTTAGGGCTATATAGCCTGTGTTAGTATGTTTGAGTATGTATGTATGTATTTGATCAATAACTTCCTTCATTTGTGAATATCATTAAGTCTATCATTTCTTATACAGACTGCAAAACGAAATATTACAAAATCCTTAGGCCTGTTAGTTAACTAAATGAACCGATTCCTAAATAAATATTATAAAATTTTGACATATCCGAACAATACATTTTGCTTTAGCCACTTATCTCCTAAGCAAGCTTCGAAGTATGAACAGAGTCATGCTTGACTTTCCTTCTTTCTTCCTTCCCATACATATTGTTTTTGCATGCTCAAGTCCTTTTGTGCATCTTTCTTTCCTCGTCACTTTTTCTTTTATTTCTCTGAATGTTTTCTTGTGAGTTCTGACTTCTTTCTATACTTTTTTCAGTGATTAGTTTTCATCAATAATTGTTTTTCTTCATTCCTCACCATTTTCTGTTGCAGTGATACTAAGGTAGAGCAGAATTAATTAATTTTTTAACTTACTTCCTCACCCAAGGCAATAGACAATTCCTAAGCAAGCTAAAGGAATATTATCTATTTTATAGAACCCGGAGATTCATTGTCGCACTTAAATGAGCCCCCCATTCAACCCTATTCTGTGTTAACTGAATCCAACCATCCCTAATTACTTTAATTTAGTAAAGAATAGTATAATCCTGAAACTAAGCCTGTCATAACCCGTACAATTGCCCAGCATTGTACCTACACAATTTGTTTGGATTAAATACTAAAAATGTAAATGAATAGTTATTACAACTGACAATAAAATACTGGTAATGACAAAAATGTAGTAGCCTTAAAATAACACGAAAAAATTTTGCTGTATTTTATTGACCTTGTACGTCCGGATATAATTCAATACTTCATACAAACTTTCATTTATTGTAACATTCACCATCATTAGAAAACCAACAATAGTATTAGAAAACACTGTAAATAGTCTTAACATTCTCCCCGAGAAAATAGTTAGATTTTAATTCAGATTAGGATATATTCTGGTATTTGAAGTTAATTACGTAGCTCTGTATGTCATGAATTTATTCGACGAGTCTAAGGGGAATTTTATCGCAAGTGCTACGTTTGTTTTCTTGCGATTATCCCAGTTGCTTGCTTTCAGGCGCCTATATTTACTTGTCATTAATAAATAAATTACCGAAACACTCCGGGCCACGAACCACAGTTTGAGACTAGTTCAGAGTAATTATCCGGCTTTTCTCCCTATTACTAACGTGCGTCGTCTAACAGGTATAAATCGACACATATTAAAAGTGTTAGAAGACAGTTTTATCAAAGTTCCGACGCACAAAAGAGGAGGTTACCAGACACGAAATGAAGGTAAATTATAACAGAGATCTTCCAGATAATCGCTTGTAATAGTGTGTTACATAACCAATAAAACTACTGATGGGGAAACTCAGTGCGATGAAAAAGAGGACCTATTTATTTCGTGTGTAACACACAATTAACATCTTCCTGTGATGAATTCCGGCTGCACTTTAGGAGGAAGCTATGTCAGAAATCAAGTTTGTATCTTCCACTATGTTAATTATCAGAAGGTTGTTCGCAAGTCAATATCATTATACTTAATTGTAGATATTCAGAAAATAATATTAATATTCGTTGCTGAATAATTCTGCTTTAATTTATAATATTCATGAAGAATAGAATCATATTGACAAGAATTTCAATACCATATGAAGTGCTGATAGTACGTTATACTGACTCTTTCTTGTAACCCCTACTGTGTGGCATAGGATATTAGGCCGATATTATTAAAAATACTTGAAAGTTCGTTTCTAGACGAAAGACTAAAATAAAATCGAAAAGCTTTCTTAGTATGTACGACACACAAAAATATCAGGAATTAAAGTGTATTGGTACCAGTACAGTGGTTTGAAAACTAATAACTAGGGCTGAAAATCGACTGATTAATCGACAGAAAGGTCGGTATTTTAAACGAAACCAAAGTGTACATTTAATATTGTTTTACACGTTTAATAACTACTACACTACAGATAATCAGAAGAAATCCTGAATTAATGAATACCATTATTGGTTAACTAGTGAAAAATATATACAAAATTTACATTTCCGGTTACTTTTTCAGCCAAGACTTGAGACACACGAGTTTGTTGACATTTTAACGTTCAAGAGACGATGATGTGCCAAGGCCAGAGAATCGAGTGAAAGGAGTTTGGTCATTTCACCCATTTCTCGAAAAACGTTTTTCAGAATTCGACTAAACCTATTAATCGGAAAATGTAATTGATCGACGATTAAATGTTTAATCGATTAATCGGTACAGCCCTACTAATAACCTACTGATAGTAATTTATTGACATAAGAAAATATAATTATATTTTATATAAGCCTTTATATTTGACAGTGAAAAGAGAAAACATGTTAGTCAGAGCAGTATAATTGAATAATGAAAATTTGTTTCTATTTTATCTCTTTAACCACATTAATTAGTTCATACTACTTCTTCTGTTTTTCTTAATTTAACCTTTCTCGTTGTTGGAAGAGGGATTCTCTTTGGATCACATATACTTTTTTGACCAGACATGGACATGGAGGACCCAGTGCCAGGCCCACCTCTGAGACACACAAAGTGCTCATACAATCACTCTGAACAAGGCGCGGATGGGATGAAGGTGATAATGACCAGCCAGGTGATGTCTGGGGACCACAGGCTGGTTCATTCTAAGTCGTAATAATAATAATAATAATAATAATAATAATAATAATAATAATAATAATAATAATAAATTCAACTGGTAATTCTACTACAACAAAAGTTGCTATAGGCCAATGAGGAAAGTGCTAATACAAGGAATCAAATATCGCAACTACCATAATAATCATTTTGCAGGTAATTTAATAAATAATGATAAATTATTATTATAATAATAGATAATGGTATTATTTTATTTTATATAACGGTACTGCTTTCTTAATTACAAAGAGCTTAAATAATAAAGCTTACTGTTCTTCTGAATAAAACACTAAACTTTATGCATAAAAAGTTAGCTTAAGCTGACAGACATTACAAATTCAATGGTTATGTCAGTTTAATAGGAATTAGAAATGGTTGTGAAAGTCACGTGATAAAATCAACTGTACAAAACGTGATGGCGCAATAAGAGAGACGGATCCCTCCAATGCCAGATTTGAAACTTGCAGAATGGTAGAATTAGGAATCCCGAGTCCCTTGCACACAATAAGGATATATGCCCCGTGCTCCATCAAAAGATTCTATTTTTTTAATTATTTTACTCAGAATGTCCAGACGTGCTGATTTTACCGGGACAGGCCCGGTTTTGAACACACTGTCCCATTCTCACGATAAAACATATTTCGGGGCATCTAAATTTCCCCCTTTTTTTAATTGTTACTTCTGTTAGAAACAAAATTAATGTTTTATATTTCATGAGATTTTTTGTTTTTTGTTCTGCCAGATAGCGACCTACATGCAACAAAAATGTCACTCATTTACTAGATATACCGGTACTCCGTTGCAAGCTTAGAGATTCGCGTAATAATTTGTTGCTCTCATGGATTTAGTTGGCACCTAGTTGTTGGTTCATGATAGACTATTATTGCTAATGCTGACATCTGCTGGCTATTTTTCTTCGTGCCGGTTACTACCTACTGGTTTAGGCCTATTAATATTTGCTCTGAGTGTAGCTTGGTCGTTTTCAACTCACAGTGAAGATGCCTCAAAGCAAATTATTTGTCTTTATAGTGATGTACTTGTTATAAGAGAAACTAAGGAAAGAAAAATCTAGGAGCTCCTACAGTAAACTACAGTGCTGAAAAGAGTAACGACCTTACTTTGAGTAATAAATATAGGCCTACACATTTGATCTCAAAGTGCGTTATTATTTTTCTAATTGTAAACTTTGAATACTTTATTCATAAGGAATACAATCAGATTGTTTTTTTTCAATCTGGCCACCCTGACTTAATTTCTAATTTAGCACAAAGTAATCATTCTAATAATAATAATAATAATAATAATAATAATAATAATAATAATTTATTTAAGCCTTTAAGTACAATTTACAACTGGCCATGTCACAGAATTCATAAATGAAGCCAAAATTAATCATTACAGGCCCCAATAAATGACAAAAGGTTAATAACTTAAGCCTTACTGTAAACGATTAAAACTTGGAAGCCATTATTGAAACATTCTTGCATATTATAAAACGGTTTGTTCTTCAACCAAATTTTTATTTTGGTTTTGAATGTATTTCCATTTAGGTCCTTTATGGTGTCAGGAAGCTTATTAAAAACTTTTACAACATTAAACACATGATTTGAATTTACTTTACTTTCTAGAAAATGACATTTATATGGCATTATTATGTTTAGTGTTGTATGCATGAATACCATTCCTAAGTTCATAATTAGAAACATTCTTCTTTAAAAACATTAAAAGTTCAAATACGTACAGGTTATATACAGTAAGAATCCCTTCTTGTATATTGCATTTAACAAGCAGCATGATGATTAATATTTTTCTAGTTATCTTTGTTGTTACTGTTTAATTAGAAACGTAAAACAATTATAATGGATACTTCCTCGTTCTGTTTACATCCTTAGACTACAGATTGTATACTAAGATTTGTATTAATTAAAACATTCACATAATTTGTTAACATAAGAGTTATAGAAATATTTGATGTCAAGTCTCTGCTTATTTTCATAAAACAGTTCCCTTGTGTGCTTCTTCAGCTCATTACATAAATTACACTTATGAGTAAAACGGGTGAAACGACCGGTCGGTAGTTGATACACTCATGAATTATCATAAAAATGAATGGTGGAAACAACGCCACTGTGTAATGTTCGTGACTAACTGGTTTATTCCAAAGCCTGAGATGAGCTGCCCAGTCTCGTGCTGTTCTAATGGCGAGGAAAATGTGAATTATAGCTTCAAAATCTCCACAGATAGAGATGGAGAACGCTAGGGTCCAACCTAATACTGTCCTCCAAATTATGGCGTTGAACACAATTTCTATTTTGTCTATACTGTCGTAATTCTTCCATTTAACAAAAATAAACCGTTATATTAAGCGGTAAAAATTAAAATCTATCTTGTTTCTTAAGGGTACTAAAAAAATCGTGATTAAAATAAAAAACTATTTTACCAGCAAATTATTGTATTATAGCACAAAATAATATTAATTTGTATGATTCATCATTGTCATGCTATATTAGGCTATATTAAATAGGTAAACAGATCAGGAACGATCATCACAGAACGTATCACTCTGATTGACAATTCCAATAGAATTATTACAGTCCACCTTCTAAGGCAGGGGAAGTCAACTACGTCTTGTGATGACGTTTGTGGAGCAAGAGCTTGCGGATCCCATGTGTGTGACGTCAGCAAGAGCGCACGGTAGTAGGGGTGTTTAGAGTACGCTAGATTTAGGTACTAGAGGACCTATTCACTTTAGCTCTGTGGGTAGAACAACTTCTGGTTGGAAATACGGAGCATTTTTCAAAGTTAATGCAAGATGCGATCCTGATAGTGTTCTCTCTGCAGAACATGTGTTAGTTCTGCAAAACATTCTTCTTCAGTTCGAATCGAGGTTTCAGGATGTGGAAAACCTTTCTCCAATATTTAAACTTTTTGCTACCCCATATTTAGTTAATGTCAAAGACGTTCCTTGCCCGTATCAGTTGGAACTGCTAAACTTACAATGCGACAAATACGAACGTAAAGTGGTCTTGGGTAACTTTTACAGAAATTTCTCTGAAACCAGATTCCCGAAACTTGCCGCACGAATATTATGTAATTTTGGATCGAAATATGTGGCCGAACAATTTTTTTCACTAATGAAATGTGCAAAGCTCAAATCAAGAAGTACATTGTCAAATCACAACCTAAATGTAGTCTTCGATTAAATATTGCTCAAACGTTACGTCCCAACATTGATAAACTTGTTAAAGAAAAAAGAGACAGGAAAGTCAGAAAATTGTTACTGTAATCTTGTATCATCTAAGGTGCAGACGAGCTTGTATGGTAATTAATTCAGTTCATTTTTTTAATTATTTTTATAGTAGTGAATTATGTTAATTCAAATGATAGTATTGTCTATTTTTGTCAAAGAACATAGATTTTGTGGAAAGGCAATTGTTCTCACAGAATAGAAAAATAGAATTATTTATAATATGTTAAACTACTGTGCTGTAATTAACCGATAAACTATCAAGAAAATCGATTGATGTTTCATTAACTCGGAAACACGTATTACGTAAGTTCTAACCCCCTAAATTCCCCCTGCCCGCAATACTAATACCTCTCTCTTCCCCCCTGTTCACTGATGCCTACATTTCACATACTCCTCGCAGAGGTACAACGCGAGCAGTGAGGGCAGAAAGCAGTGACGTCACAGAGCAACCTTCTGTCTTCCCCTGTTCTAAGGAAACCCTGATGACTTAAACAGTTACTATCTTTCTGTTTCTGTCTCCCTCACGAATACCCATTCACTCTCTGTATACCCAAAACATTATAATAGTGTTTTTTTTTATCAAATCCTTAATGAAATTTAATTTTAAGTATTACCAAATTATCGATAAAAACATGATAATTTATAACTGTAGTAGAAGAAAAAACTAGCGTTCTGAATAATGCGAAACTGATTTGAAGGATACGTACAAAAATATTTTGTCATAGAGTGCATGGTAGTCTATATAAACAGTTTACATTATTTTGGGAATTCTAACGTCCGTACTTTGTTGCGTACATTAGTATGGAACCTGTATAAAATAAGGTGTAGAGAGAGAACTAGGTATCCGGATGAGAAATATTTATATTACAGAAATGAATAATTTGTGTTTCAGGTCTCGGTTCCTCTTGTTAAATGTTTGTGGATCTCTAGTTGGGTTAAAATAATAGTCTAACTGGAATTGATGAGAGTCTTAAAAGACTAATTTAAGCTTCTACATCTACTGTAGTGCCCCCTCCTACTCACCAGGCTCGGCAGGTGGTCATGTTACATATCTTCTCCGCCTTGTTTCTGGGTGAACCACCTCCCCCTTCAGCTTCTCTTCTAGTATTCGCGTATTGTTTTAACAACTTGGCAACCTCAGCTGCCTAATTCTGCATAGTATTTCAGGCATCCAGCAGAAGTCTAACTCTAGTTCGTCGATATAATGTGCACTTTATGATCCTATTATTACTGTAAATTGAGATAGGCCTACAACAGATCATTTTCTGTTGCAAGAGAGTGTTTTTATATATCTTCTTGAAATTGCAAGTTTTCAACATATGGGCCTTAAATGATGCTCAAAAGGTATCCTAAAATACGGGTTATAAAATAAAATATAATTTTATTCTCAACTTATTTTATTTCTTTTCTCCTAAGCATTTCGGTTACATTCAGCCATCTTCAGGGAATCTCGCTTGTAGAGTTACATTCAATAAAATTAAAACTGATTCATCACTGGCGCCATTTTAATTAAAACTACTGAAACTTAAAATGTTCTTATAATTTAAGTTTTAGTAGTTTTAATTATGTCACCAACGGGGCGCACTCAGCCTCGTGATTCAAATTGAGGAGCTACTTGATAGAAAAGTAGCGGCTCTGGTCGTGGAAACTACCATTAACGGCCTTGAGTGTCGGCATGCTGACCACATGTCCCCCAATCCTGCCATCTACCTTGGGCAGCGGTCGGGTGGTAGACCTTGTCCCTTCAGGGATGTAGAGCCACGGAGTTTAGTTTTTAGTTTAGTTATAACTTTCATCAGATAGCAAGACATCTGTGCAAATAGTAGTCTACCAGTTCAGTAAGATGAAACAGCAACTGAGGAAGTAATCAACATTCAGCCGAAAGAAATTCTATGCTATGTGATATCCTGACACCCCGGTAATTTGACAATGTAAACTTTATTAGGGGAGAAGGAAATCGGTTCTTTGACATTGTTGTTAATCTCAAAACAAGTGAATGTATTTTAGTATTTGGGACCGACTGACAGATTGATGCGGTGATAGTGATGACACCATCTGTAGATCCAAGATCCAAAATGTAGTTCCTTTTCTTATTCTGCAGAATTATTAAATTTATTGTAGGTTGACTTCGCACATTAGCTGGCATAGTTCGCCTGCAGTGAAATGTTGTCCATGGATGTCCTTAGGGAGCTACTACCTCCCTGAAGGTATTTTGGATATGTTTCCAAAAGCTGCCACTATAAAGGTCGCTGAATTATTATATGTATTACAGTTCCACAATATTGATTGTTTTCTCAAATTAACAATTTCATGAAGGTCTAATAAGGGAAGTGAATAATTAGAACTTCGAAATTCTGAGGCTGTTTATCGTCCATGAGTTAATTTAGAATATAATATTACCGTATGACGTTCTGTTCTGAGTGCAATAGTTCCGTTGCTTGATTTGTTTGACTAGATCACTAGTCTTCAGAATTATTAGGTTTGTTCGCAAAGCAAATCCGTGACTGCTTGAGAATTGGTTGTACTGCGCATGTCCAGTCTGTAACTTACCCGTGATTTGCACTTTGCGAACGGTTAGAAGAATTTGGAATCGATAGTTTCTGCGTTTAATCGATATGATATGCAAATAAAATATATATTTCCCTTTAACATGTTATACATGCAATATACATCGGCAATATAAACTATATTTTGGGAAACTTTTAATTATCTTCCATTATTCATACATATAAGTAGCCTATGCTTATAAATCTGGAGCAAGGATTTGGAGGGAGGAGTCAGGCGCGTGAAAATAGGTTACTGCGCATGTCTCTGATAACAATTCATGGTAGAGCCTGCAAATTTTTCTTATAGTACAGAAACTGTCCGTGAGAGCTTTGCGAACAGAAGATTGAAATCAGAATCACGGATTCTCGCTTTGCGAACGCGTGTGGAGAAAGAGCGCATGCGCGAACGATTTGTTCCTGGTTTCTGACTGCTTTGCGAACAAACCTATTATCTAACGGTATCTGGACTTTAAAGTTCAGCAAATTGCAGTGAAATCACTTCTCAGTGTGTTATTAAAGTGATTTTAAATAGGCCTACAGGTCGAAAAATGCGCTCTGTGTTGATGAAATGTCAGTACATTATATATTAACGCCTGTACGCAAGAGGTCAACTCTATAAGCTATGTTAGTGATGCTGACTGTGAAGGCAGATTTATTCTTCAAAATTACGGTAAATTATTTATACATATTATGAAATCCTTGTATGTATAGAAACAGAAGACTGATCTGTCGTATAGCTTCGCAGTATTAATTACAGGCAAATGGGTCTGGTATTGTACTTAGCCAAGTCAAACAAATAGCAAGCTGGGAGGCGGATGCCCCGGAGGGTATAGATGAGTGCATCCCGTATTCTGGAAATTAATTTCAGAATATAATAACTTGTTTAATTTAAAATGTCGTTTCGTTCTGTTCGACCCGTAAAAGCTGTGGTAATCATGAGTTTTAAATAAACTCACATTAAATAACGTGCCAATTTTCGATGGACTCATGCGAAAAAATTAATTCCATGTGCCCTTGATGTGTGTGCAGATTGCAATATAGGGTATTCGCAATGTTCATAAGAGCAAAAATATAACTCTGGGGGCCACTAAATGCATAATGCTCATTTCATGCATTCATGTTTTCATAATAACATTTAAAAAGCGTACTTTACATAGCTCTAGGTCCTATTAGACAGACTGTGTAATGGCATCTAATGAATACCCTGTTTGCTGATTAGGAAAAACCGTAGAAAAACAGATCATAACCTGATGATAATTATAATACTTCTATCGAATTAGAACAGCCGTGATCAGCACTGAAACTTCGAGGAAAATAACACCAAAAATAAGTACTCGTCCTTAATTACAAATATTATTGTTTTAGATAGGGTAAAATTTCCAGATTGGTGGACTTAAAAAGCTTTTTTACTATTTTATTAGGACTTTCACGGAAATTTGTACTTCACCCATAGCTCTTAATAAAACCTTTTTGTGTTGAGACGATGCAAAATAATTACCATACGTATTTTTATGATTAAGAAGTTCGCATTTATGTCTTAGTGTGTGTGATGTGTGTAGATTTTATAAAGCGTTAATTTACTGATTTAATCATTTCATTTCCTGGGTGGAACATGCCCGAGAAAGGGCAGAGGGACAGGTGGTAAGCCCATTGCCTCATCAACCCTCCAAAGGAAAGTAAGGTATTAAGTAGTCGTGAAAAGGCCGAGATATTTTGTCCAGAGGCTCTAATGTGGGTTTGAAGTTTTTTTTATTTATTTTTTTTATTATTAAACTTGCCGGAAATTTTCGACACGTTCGCTCCATTTTAATGTCACTCCAGGAGGACTCCTGAAAAATCCATCGACTGCGGCCGGGATTGATCCCACGACCTTCGGATCAAGATATATACAGTATATACGACATGTATAATTCCAAAAATGAATTATTAAGGAATAAAAGGAAAACAAAGTCATGGCTCTATAAAATGAAGCTGGGCATAACTGTAACTCCACCTACGATGGATTATATACTTCGGTTGTGGCGGTTTAAATAGGTGTAACTTTAAAAAATCTGAAACCCTCCGATATTTGCTATCATAGCAGGATTTATCCAATGATATATTTTACTTATAGGCTTATCATTAAATCCAAGATGATTAAAATCCAATTCTCAGTTCTTACACTTTTGCAATATACCATCTCTTGTAAATACACAATTGAGTAGTTATAATTTCTTCACCCAAACACGCTCTCTGAATGATGAGTTTATTTTGGATTAAGTCCTGATATTCGGGTGGGTTAGTGTAGGCAGATAATTAATTTAGATTTGTTAATGAAACAATAAACTCCTGTCGGTATATATCGATAACTTTGTCGGTGTTATTATTATTATACTATTATTATTGGTACTAGTTTTATTATTTGGGTCTATTAATTAGTGATCCAATTATTATTAATAATATTATACGGATATAAGCAGCAATAAGAGTTTTATATTTAAACAATATTACAAATAATAATAATAATAATAATAATAATGAAGGCGATGATTATAATAATAATAAAGAGATACTATCATCGTGCTTGCATCAGTTATGAACTAAAGCTATGTTAATAATAGCATTAATAATAACTTAATAGAATTAATTAATTCCATACTTCCATTCTTTTGCGATAGACTGGTGTTTTTTCATTAGAATCTGAAAGTTATGAGATATTACACTCTATAGTTTGACTAAAATCAACGAATGCATTATTATACCTAATGAACTTGACTCTTCCCGCAACTGCAAGAATTAATTCGACTTCAGTTGTAAAGAAAGCTATGCTATATTACAGTACCATTATATTATTTTACGTGGAACACTGGTAAACAAATTGAATGTCAGGTGGCGGATTATGAATTTGTTTCTATGTCAGCAGCGGTTTTGATGTCGCCTAGTTGTGGTATTTATCCACAGCATCACGTACCTCCGCTCAGGTTTCCACAGATTTTATCCATTTCTCGTTATACGGCGGCACTGAATGGCGAAACAGCGGAATGAGAGAGTGTGCGGAGGTATTTTTGTAATTCCCTGACAAAGCATAGAAATCCGAAGCTACTCCGCCCGAGGAATAACCCCTTCAGGCTCTTAGCCGGCACCCGACCACGTTACGTTTCTGAAATCGGGTTTTAAAAATAGAAGGTTTTGTTTCGCTGTAAATTTATGCGGCAGGAAGGATTATGAGGAGGAATAGCAGACAAAGCATTGCCAGAGTACTACTTTCAGTATTTTATGATCCTTTCCAATTTTTCCCAATGAATTTGAAACTACAGGCTATTTCGATTTCTCAGGGGTATCAACGTAAGACCAGATGTCCTTCTTTCGTATATAGTAACTCATAAAGTTTATTTTGAAGGTAATCTGACTTAATTTTACGTCAGTTCAAATGGATCGTTTCCTTTCGTGCTTGTAAGTTTTTGTAACAGCCTAATTGTACATTTTTTTTAGCTGTCTTTGCAAATGCAACGTAATAAAAACCCTTCAAAATACAAAATGAAATTATTGTATGTCATGTAGAAATGGAATATAATGTGAAATTACTTCTTCCTAGCCGTGCTCAAAGGAATGCGCAGTAGCATGGATTAGTCTATATCGATATATTGTCATTTGAAGGGCGATGATTGATTCGTACGCCAGGCTTCAGGGCAATCACATCGTGCCAGCTAACTATACATCTACGACTGACTTGACTCGCGGGAAGGGAAGATGACTTGAATTCAACTCCCACCTCTGAATGCCCTTCCCCTGAAACGCGTTTCTCCGCTGCCAGGAAGAAATAATTTTACTGTACTTACCAGTTACCACCTTCCTCAAACGTTCCGTGTATGAGTATTTGTGATGTAGACTCTTTGGAATGCCTTGTGTCGTCCTGTAGGGTCTATGTCCTTTCTAAGTCTAAGCCTATGCAATCTATACATTTTACGTCTAGCTTGTAAAACAGTAAGAAGAGAAGGCAAAGAAAAAGGGAAATACCGTAAGTCTTAATTTTGACTTAATTATATCGCCCGAGATTTATTAGAACTACCTGAGAAATCAAATCGTTATTCGAAAGTACAGCTCGGCATCTTCGTCATGTTACAAAATCTACTCCTATTCGTTTCTACTGTAGGTGTGTTTTCCCTTCACTGCACTATAGGGAGTCAGTTTCACGCAGCGCTGTCAGATATTGCGTTATTCGCATTCTACTCCTAGCGTTTAAAGATTCATAAGATAACACCGTGGCTCGTCTCCTGTGCGCTTTCGTGTTATGAATCGACAGTCTGGCTACACTGAACTGCCCTGGCGCGCCCATGCCTTTCTTAAGCCTGAAAACTTACACCGCGTGTTGAAAGTGAGAGTTAACCGAAATAATACGACTGCTCGTGCGATGTGATGTTCTCGAGAACTCACTTCTCAAGTATTAAATCATTCGAATAAAGTATTCGAATACTTTTATACGATTCTCGATTTCCCTAAAACTTTTAAAGAATCTAATAATTTGGCCTACTATTTTTATTCGAGAATTTCCATCGCTAGTTTCTGTGCCACTATAAACAAAAGGATAAAATTAAAGAAGTGCAATTTTTCCTTATATTTTCCGGCATTCTTTTGCAAGTGGTTCCGGAAAGGGATTGGCACCCCTGGATTACGTACTAGAGACTCACGTGTGTGTATGGGGAGATGAGGGTTGGAACAATAATTGGCCTATATCGCCCTGAGCAATGCTCGGGGGCAGCCTGCTCAATGCAATAGAAGCGCAATGTGGGTGAGGTGAGTCGAGTGAGCCAGCTCCCCTGCAGACGATAATCACCTGCAAAACCAACACCGTATCCACCATATTGGAGAGATGTGGACTTATCTCCCGGCGATCTCACCACATTCTCCAATTAGTGTTTCTTTGGGCAGGAGAGGTTATTAAACACATACCATGATAATTGCTTGCCATGTGAAAAGTAATATATTATGAATATGACCTTTTCTCCAGCTTCAGGCATAAGCAGCATTTTTACACCAAAATATATCAGTTTTATTAGACTTTTGCTGTATTCGTAAAAAGTTTAAAGAAATGTTGGTGGATTTAAAATCAGTTGTGGTTTATATTTGCCTACCAAACCATACTTCAAGGATTTCCTGTTTCACCAAAATTTATTTTAATTTCTAATGATTTCATTAAAATGATTAATGTCTTGTTAAATTCTTAAATTTAACGCATTTTAAAACAATCAGCAAGAAAAACCTTGAATACTTTTAATAATAAAAATGTATTAGATAATTTCAAGTCCTGCTAATCCGGACCCCGCTCGACCGTACATCTGGTTAATCCTGAGAGGATTAAACAAATAAATTTTGAATTTTAATTACAAAGATGTTCTGTTTTGTTAATTCTACATCAGTTCATATGTTAAAAACTTATGTCTACATAACAGTAGTATTAAAACAAAAATTAAATTGTAGGAAAAGTTATATTTATGGAAAAAAGCTATTTTTATAGTTTTACCCATCTAAAACTTATGCATTTTAAAGCAAATTCTGTTTTAATCCGGACTTTGGTAATCCGCGCAAAGTTCGGTCCCATCTAGTCCGGATTAGCGGGACTATACTATACTTGAGAAATCATTAAATAAAATAAAATACTCAAAGATAATAATGGTGGTAATGGTGGAATATGAAAATCTAAAAATTAGGTTTCCAAACTAGTCTGTCTACTACATCACCACAAAAAATTGCACAAAAGCAGAAAAATATAAAACTAATAGAGAATTGTTTTATGTTAAATTTAGAGGATTATTTTTTCAGTGTTATGATTATCGATTATCGAAACCGGCTTTCCATTAAAATTTTCCTCATTGAGTTTATTCACATAACTCAGTGATGATTTTAGTTGAAGGATTCTTAAATTAATATTATGAATGCTAGCCTGAAAGAACTAATAAATTGGAACGATAGGCTATTATGTATTGTCTTCTCCTGTTACGTACGAGAAACGTTTATGTTTTACTAAATATCACAATATCTATTTAAATTAACAATATTAATTCCAAAATCTAAATATCTCATGAAATACGAGAAAGACATGGAGAAGTTCGATCTTTACTTCCTTCAATGGAAATAAGCAAGATAATTAATTTGATTTAAATTGGATTGGGATGTTTCAACTTGTCAAAGCAAACAGCAGTGCCTTCAAAATCATGTGTTTTATGGAATATGTGCTTATTTTACTATTGTGGCAATAACTATTAATCACTTGTAAAGTCACGAGTGGATAAACTGCTTTGAATTTAGTTACCTCCCACCCCAGAAGGGAAGCAGGCTCTGTTATCCTGCAGGCATAGCTCTCTATGCGAGAACAAGACAGATATGATCTCATACAATTCGATTAACCTGTCGATCAGTCATGAAGCCTTACGGTGACACGAGTCTCCGGGATCGAATCCAGCATGCGGTCTTGAGAATTCCGTAACTTAGTTTCTAAACCACTTTGCATAGGTAAGACGTTTCTGTTGTGAAAGTCACAAAGTTATTTTCAATTTCGCCTGTAGCTATGTATATCCCATAAAAGAAATCAAATGAATTCGAATTCTTTACCTTCGATGTAGGAATGCATATTCCGACAAAAAACCTACATTATAATACACTCCATAACAAGTTCTTAAAGATTTCAGTGAAATAAAAAAGATTATAATAAAGACATGACTCATTTGCTAGGAGAACAAAATAGTGAACAAATACATTTATATTAATTTTCATCACATTTTCTTACTTGTTTAGTCTTCTTATTTTTCTCTTTTTCTTTTGCATCTTCTTGCTCAACGTGCATATTATCTACAGTAATGCAAAACTTCAACAGTGAGGTATGAATGAGTTAATTATTATTTAATATAGAAGATATTAATTTGCATGTTCAATCCCACAATTTTTTTTATCTTGTTTCCAAATTCATGTTTATTTAAATTATATTTGTATATCTAGAGCTGCGGTTGTATCACCATGAATCCCTTTCCTTAATAAAAAGCCTTCCTATCCAAATGTTTGTTTAATAATCTTCTACAAAGTATCCTTTTTGTTCCAATGTTTTTACTATTCCAGAAATATAGGCAAAAAAATCTGAACGAGGGTAGAAATTCGCGTTTCTGGTTACCTTCTATACTTACTTAGGGCCTACTTACTGAATGGCAATAGACAGTTCCTAAGCGAGCTAAAGGAATATTATCTATATTATGGAATCCGGAGGTTCATTGCCGCGCTTACTCGAGCCCGCCATTCAACTTATTCTGTGCTAACTCCATCCAACCCTTCCTCGCAAATCCTACTTCCCTAAAATCTATTCTGATATTGTCCTCCCACCTACGTCTAGGTCTTCCAAGTGGTCTCTTTCCTTCGGGTCGGCTAATCAATATTTTTTAGATATTTCTTTCCTTCCCCATGTCCAGCCCATGTCTTCATCCTCCGTGATTTAATTACCCTTATTATATGCGGTGAAGAGTACCGGTTAAGAAACTCTTCATTATGCAGTTCCCTCCTGTCCCTGTTTGATCCGTCTTAGGTCCGAATATTTTTCGAACACTGTCAGATAAGTTATGTTCTTCCTGAAAAAAATGTTGAAATGTTCTTTAATTGTTTTATTAATGTTATTACTTATTTTTTAAAACACTAGTTGCATTCTTTAAAAGTGAAAACATAAAACTAACCTGACCTAGTAAATTAAGTGGAGCTTAATGTAAGCAGAAGAATGGTAATTTGCTTTAATGAGCTTAAAAACATAAAAAACTGCTTTTATGATGAACGTAACGGCTAGCGGAAACGGTATTTTATTTAGAGAAGTCGCTGTAGTAGAGGACTATGTCATGTCTTAACAGTTCTAGTAGTAGGAGGAAGAATTCAAAACATTGTCTGAGAATTTTAAAAATCTTGAACATGCCATGCTCGTGCTTGCTATATACATGGTATTTAAGGTTACATGCTCAGTTGAGTGCTTGGAATTTTCGGCTCCTCCGGGGGTGTAGTCGCGAGGTTCTTAACTTAATTATCTTCTCCATTCAATTAATGCTAACATTTATTAACTTCATTTGTGTTCACATTAAAGCTAGTGTTTATGAACATGTAGCCACAGCGAAATGGTATAAGCAGAAGTTGTGCTGCTTTTTTGTGTTCTACTGTATCTTTATAGGCCTACTTCGTTTCAAGACGTGCCAGTCTAATTGATGTAATGAAAATCAAAATACATTACTTAACGAACCTTGCTAGTTCCAACTAGTAATACTGAAATAAAACCAGATCTTTTAACAAGTAATGTACGTACTCTCAATCTGCTGTACTGGTAGTTAAATAAATTCCTACTTTCCTCCTTTGCTGTTAATAAGGTAAACTCTTTTTTAGATAGTCGAAGATAAAATAATCACTTTTAATTATAATATGGTATTAATTAAAGGAGAAAATTGTGCCTCTAAATGGTATAAAATTATAACACTCCAGGGTAAACCAACTTTGATTGCTTCATATGGAAAATACTCTTATGATATTATTATAATATGATTATTAAGTAGACTCAGTTTGATAAAAAATTGATAATTTTAAAATTCACTGTGCCTTTTTAAATGTGAAATTTCTCACGGTGGTTGCAAGAAAAAAATCGTCGTACTCGGTGGGTGAAAAGGTTGTCCTTAAGTTGGCAGCCCTGTACCAGAAAATTAATAACACCTGCCTGCGCGCTTCAGTATGGCTGACTCCACGATGCATTGCAATAATTTAAACAGTTATTATTATTTCACAAATTTTAGCGAATGTCTAAAAAATAGTGTAGCCTATGATAGAGGTGGTAAAATTATTTTATTTTGCCCGTAGGATATAACCTGCTCGCAAAATAAAATATCGTTTTTAACACTTGGGTCATAAATAACTATTAATAATTAATATTTTTATACTTTACCTGCAGACAGGTTAAGTTTCACGTTTGAACAAAACATTTTTCACGCTATTGATTTATTCAAAATCTTTATTAACGCATGAATTATAAATTATGATAATTAACAAGTTTTAGCCAAATAAATAAATAACAACATCTAAATTTAATTTGTAACTCTATTGTTTCGATTGCCTAGTTTTAGATATTCAGATAAGTTAAAATATGCAGAATTTTTATGTGAAGTACTGGTACAAGATATAGCCTAAGTTAAGCAAAATAAGATTATTGCAGCACTTCTGTAAAAAGATCCTCAAAAAGCAGTTTATTTCAGAAACGATAAGATTTGGATCTGTCAACGTTCAATAGCATAAAAAAATTTGTCCATGAAAAAATCTTTTGAATGACTCATTTAACTTATCTAATAGGCCTAGCGATACGGTGATATGACAATGTTATTACACATTTTTGGCCTGATTTTGAACCTGATAGTACAATTTCTACTACTTCTACTAATACTACTAACTCTAAATCCGTGGCGCTAATATCCTAGAGGGGACAAGGCCTACTACCCGACCGCTGCGTCATCTACCATAGGGAGACGGCAGGATTGGGGGCATGTGATCAGCATGCCGACAATGGTGGTTTTCTTGACCGGAGCCGCTACTTCACTAATACTACTACTATTACTACTACTACTACCACTACTACTACTACTACTACTACTACCAATAATAATAATAATAATAATAATAATAATAATAATAATAATAATTATGATTTTATTATTTTATTTTATTATATTAAAGTAGCAGTAATAATAAGATAGTGATAGTAAAGTAATAATAATATAGTAAAGAGGACAATAGTACAAAATAATTTTCCATTTTTCACTACAATTCATGTCGCACATTATTAAGTGTCAGTATGGTACTTTATGAGATTGTGTGTGGGGGACGAAAAAATGTCTGTCCGTCTGAAACTTGGAAAACACATTTATAATGTGCATGGGAAGAACCCTATTGATATTGAACCAAATCGGTTCACCGGTACCGGAGTAATGCCCAATTTAGTGCCTATTTTAATAGATTATATTAGAAAGGCACCATAGCTCAAATACGCTGTATAGGATTTCCATGAAACTTGGTATACGCATTTACGACGCCCATGAAATGTACCCTATTGAATTTGAATCTAATCTGTTGACCGGTACCGGAGTAAAACCCAATTTAGTGTATATTTTAAAGACGCAATAACTCAAATATGCTTTATCGGATTTTTATGAAACTTCTTATACGCATTTATAATGTCCATGGGAAGACTTCTATTGATATTCGACTAAATCGGTTGGCCAGTACCGGAATAATGTCCAATTTAGTGCTTTTTATGTTAATATATAAGAAGTCGCGATAACTCAAATATGCTTTATTGGATTTTCCTGAAACTTTGTATACACATTTATAATGTACATGGGAAGACGTCTACTGATATTGGACCAAATCGGTAGACCGGTACCGGAGTAAAACCCAATTTAGTGTCTATTTTAAAGACGCAGTAACTCAAATACGCTTTACCAGATTTTTATGAAACTTGGTATACACATTTATAATGTCCATGGGAAGACGTCTATTGATATTGGATAAAATCGGTTGACCTGTTTCGGAGTAATGCTCAATTTAGTGCCTATTTTACGGTAATATTCGTATTAGAAAGAATTTATGAAATGCAAATCAGTTATCATGACAACATAGTCAATTGTTTTACTGTGATCTTATAAGGCTTTGGCAATTAAAATACAGTTAGCTATTACAACACTATTGCTTTACATGCGCTTATCAAACTAGACCGTTAAACTGACCCAGGTGGCTAAGATGGCCTCATATTCTGGAGTTCCATGGTTCAAATCCCGAAACCGGCCAATTTGACTTTTTTTCTGTATTCTACATATCATAACTGCAATCATAACGGATTAAACAAAAACATACTGGCACTTCGTTACCTCAGTTTACCTGATTTTATTAAAAAGTTACTTTGTAATTTATATTATTTATATTAATGTATGTCGACATTCTTTCTCTTTGTAATCTTACGTATTGTAGATATTAGATATCGTATTTTAGTTCTAGATTGTATCGATAACTGTAGTAAACTATACTTATTAATATGTTTTGCTTTTATTAACTTTTTCTGTTAATATTAATGCAAACATTAAATTAAAATGTTAGTATCCATGAACAGTCTATGCTAGCTGATTGAGTGTAAAAGGAGTCCCTATGCCCTTGACTTTTAGTTCAAATAAATGTTATTATTAATTTTTAACTACCTGAAATAACATAATGTAGTTTGTTTTGCTAGAGCCATCACTTTAATTATTTATTGTAAGCTTATCTGAAACTGTTCGATTTTATGTAGAAGTTTTATTAACATTGGCCTAACGGAAATACAACAATGTATAAAGTATTTTATTAGATGGGACATTGTATACTGCAATAACATTAAGTGATAAATAGACGTGATGTTATAAAAAAAAAAGATTTCTGTAGTTGTCTGACTATACCTGCAAAACATTTAAACCACGTAACAAACAACTTCCTGCCTTGGATTTACAAGCCACTTTGAAAGTAAACGTTTCTACTAAATTATGGCGCAAAATTTTTGTATTCCAGTTTCGGGCTATCTATTATGTTTTAGAAATGCACAAAACAATTTTTGCGGACCCGTTTCGCAATATATTATATTACACGTCGTCTGCAGGGGGTCTTTCTGCGTGGCGTAAGAGAAGAGAGAAAGAGAGAGCAGGATAGTGGAGGATACTGGCAGAAGCGCAACTTCCAAAAAGCAAACACAACTACGTTAATTGAGATACGAAACTCCTCGATGTGGTGGCTAAATTACACACATACTACATATATCTCGTCAGTGCGCCGTGCCTCCACTATTCATATGAACTATACTGAAAACTGGGCTCCAGCATAAAAAGGAGAAAGAATGAAAAAAACGAGATGGAGAACTGGTCTGTTATAGGCTACCTTGCCTTGCCGACTGGTCTTTTCCATTATAATAGAGTCCCTAAATTATCTTCTCTCTTTTTTTTTTTTTTTACTTCACTCACTTATGTAAACTCATTGGACTTCTCTTACACACACGTATATACACATTCAAGACAGGCCTGTATTTTGACTAGCAATAGCTAAAACGGCATTTTATATGTAAAATGAAAGACCGTTTATGTACCCTCGCGTATAAAGTTACAAGACGAGGGTGGTAATGGTAAAACGAAATTGTTGAAACAGAGCAGAGTGAATTAAGTGGAGAGAGATTGAGGGGGTGGGAAGAGGGGATTTTATAAGTACAACATTGTTATTATCTGTGAAAGTACCTTACCATCTCGTTTGTATATGATGTTGACTTAAATATAGGAAGAGATGGTGCGGGGGTGTAGAGGAAAAGGGGATCGGTATATAAAAAAAGCTTTTCAGCTCTATAAAATAGCCACCCGTCGTCTCGGTTGTTGCTAGTGAAGTTTATAAAAGTTAGGAGGAACTGAAGATAATAGCCAGTGCATAAAATTATCCTTTATTGTGTGTTTAAGTTGCTTTTTTAAAGGACGATTCTCTTTTTGAGAGAAGTGTTTGCGCTTAGAAGGTATTTTACTAAAAGTTTATCATCCAGAAAGTTACTCGAAAGCTCCTATAGTTAGGCCTACTATATGTTACACGAGGCTATTATGTTATAAAGTAAAGTAATTTAAATAATGTTTGTTATTTTAACCTGAAATTTTTCTCTGCTCTCTGAAAACTGTAGCCAAAGGTATATGAAAAATAAAATATTATAAAAAAAAATTCATGGAAAATATTTATGAGAGAAGCTTTCGCATTACAATTACATAATAGACCTCTGTTATAGTAATGTCATACAGAATATATGAGCAAGATGATAGGCCTATGTCATGAAGTTGTAGCTATTTCATTTAAGAATCAAACTTACAAATGACATGGAGAAGGTACATTTCATTGATTCTAGTAAAGATTAGGGTGTATTTTCGTCTTCGTTTCATCACGAATTGAACGAGAATAAATTGTTATAAATTAATAACAGTTGGTGAAAATGTTTAATAAAACAATAATAAATATATAAGAATGTACTTATCTCTTAAACAGGCCTACCCAAGAACTAGGTTATATAGGTCTAAGAATGAATGTCGAACTAAGGTCAAAGAAACGTTGAAACATTTTAATTTGAAAAGCACTAGATTTGATATTTAAGGCAATCTCTACAGTTTTATCGCAAAAATAAATATAATTTATTCGAAGATTATAAATTATAATTTTCTTACATTACATTACATAAGTTTAAGACAACAAAGTATTTTCGAATTAGCTGAAATTGTAACATATTATGTTTTATCAGCAAATACAGGCATGCACTGCGCAGAGATTAGCAGATAGGCTAATGCCGCATTCATATAGAAAATTATTAAAAGTTTGGGGCCATGTTTCTCAATGGGACCATTCACAATGCATCACGTAAACTTTAAACATAAAGTAAAATTAAACGTTAACTTAGAACCTTGCAAGCTCCAAGCTTTCACGTTAAGTTTATGCGAAAAATAACGACGTCTATGGATGAGAAACTCGCAACGTTGTATCCTATCCATGTCTGCACGATAAAAGCAATCCATTATACAAAGATGCGGCATTGAAAGAAAATGTATGGAAATTAATTTACCAAGAAATGAACTACAGTAGTAAACACAACCCACATAATATGCTGTTAATTTGTATATGTCTACATACAATTGTATATTAATTTTTAAATGCCTACACGTGTTTATTAGACACATGAAAGTATTTTCGTTTGTGGCAGCCATTTTATCAGCTATTCAGTTCTCATTTCTGTGGCTTGGTTTTAAAAGGGCCAATGTCAATTTCTTAAAAAAATTATATCTATGCATTATTGAGCTCGGCTAGTCTTTATCTTTCGAATACTAAAAGTGCCAATATCTGTTGCTATTAATAGACATAATACAGAAACCTTGTCGGAAGCTCTCAGCAAAAAATGTTACTTCTATAAAGGCTTCAAAGTCAGTTATCTCAAAAGCAAGTTTTATGACATTGGCCCTTTTAGAACCAAGTCACTTGTGATTGGTTCTTACCAACGTTAAGTTTTCGTTGTGAATGCTCAATGTCGTGTTTAAAGTTTGCGTTACGTTTTATGTCCTTAAGTTTACGATTATTTTTCTATGTGAATGCGGCATAAGAGTGAAACAAGTATCTTACGCATTTTAAAATAAGCCAGTAAATCGTTTTGTAGGAAACAAGAAAGAAAACTTTTTAAAATAACACGGTGAAGCATAAGATACGAAAAAAAAAAGTATATTATGACCTTATCATCTCCAAAATGTATTATTAATCTTTTAAAGAAATGTGCCTTTTTCGCTCCACAGACTCATGTCCTGCAGATATAAGCCCTTTCTGTATCAATGGTATTCTGTCAATATTTTTGTATAATTCTATGCTATTACATATTTATGTAAAGTAAGCAAGCATGTTTATGACTTTATGTGTATATGTATTATATAAGCTTTTTACTGAATATATCAATAACAGATTATGAAATGAATCGGTGACTTGGAGAGAACACATATCCACATTTCTTTAAAAATTGTTTCTTCTTATATTTGTTTAGTTTAAATGTGAACACGTTTGTTCATGCGAAATACACTTCATGTGTTTCTACCTCCCGAGGACGAAATGTGGATATATATATTTATATATACTTTTTTTTAGAAGGTCACATATTCCACAACATATCCTAGTTCGACTACCTTTTTTAATGCACAACAAAGTCAATGGCTATAGTACTCGATTCATTATAGTGGTTACGAGGTTACAGTAGGCCTATAGGCTACTCATATTATAATGGTAATATACGATGTATATCAAATGTAACTTATGCTACTGGATTTTTATCAAGACAAAAAATATATATATTCGCGTTGTTTGAGATTTTAAGTGTAATAAATACTGCACATTCAATTTATTTTTAGATGTTATAATGCCGAAAATATAATTTAACATTAAAAAGACAGGACTTAAAATGCGTTCAGTTTCTGGGAAAATACTATCCATCCCCTGAATTCAGTAGGCCTATTAAGTAAATTGTTTAGGCAATGTCAAAATACAACTTTGATAATTTCACTCGTTTGCTGCTTATTTACTTTTTGCCTTTGTGTATCTGGCTGTGAATTGAGACTTGGATTACAGCTGTTATGACTCTGAAAGGAGACATTTGACTGTGTTATCCTGGTAGGGAGATGGAGAATTGCTGACAAGATTCTTATTGGATTAATTGGTTTAGCCTGTGGTACGTTTTTTAACAAAACGCATAGCATTGTAACACATTTTTGTACTATAAAAATTCCTATAATTAGCGTACGCATTCATGCCTCATGAAAATTATCTAGCACATCATGCTGTTTCGTGCTGAGTTCCTTTATAAAGGTGTATATATATATATATATATATAATTATTACGCTTGGTCTTAGGATTCAGTAACGGTTACAATGTTCTAGATAGGCTTAAATCTGTTATTACTTTATATCTTTCTTTCTTTCGCAGGAGGAAATGTGAAATAAGAGGCGAGGCAGATGGCAAAGAGCCGAAAGACCTGACGTCATCAAGAGCCATGTTCCCTAGCACGCAGATCAAAATGAGGTAAGAGCAATCACTACAAAATTTGGGCCGAGTGTTTGGAGAATTTTCAGAGACGAGACTTACAGCCTCTACGAGGTCCACCATTTGAGGAGTTTTAGGGGCCCATAGAATGTAGATGTCGGAAGGAAAAAGTGGATTTTGAATTATTTTATTTTTAAACGCATTCGCAATTGTAATTAGTACACCTCGGCATTTTAGGCAAATGTCTATGTAGTTCCTTTAGGAAAATGTGCACTACATCGCACAATGGAAATTCATTTAATAAAAATAATCACACAAATATTATGAATCTAGCGAAGTTTTAGCTAGCAAGAATTTCTAGTTAAAATATAAAGTCGCCTCTGAAAGGGCTAAAGGTCTGCCGGATGTCGATCAAGAGCTAAGCTAAGTTAGTTTAGCTTAGCTCACATACAGTGCGGGATTTCATATGTAGTTGTGCCGACAAAACTACATATGAAATCCGGCACAACTATACATGGCATCCCTCACTGTATGCGAGCTAAGCTAAGTTAGCTTAGCTGACATGCTGTATATTTCAGATAATAATACATCTGTAGTTTAATAATCTGGTGTTTAATAATTAATTAAGGGATTGTGAAGTATTGTCAACAACATTCGGAGACGAATAGCAGTCGAACAGGTCGGGTTTCTTCCATTCGGTTAGTATCTTCTCGTAAAAATCTTGGCAACTCATAGCCTTCAAGAATATATTGTACGCATGAAACATCTCAAACTAAGCCACATTAACTACATGACTTACAGCATGAGTAAGAGAAGTAGACCTTGATTGAATCAATCCTTATCGGTCCACTACTCGAAGGTCGGTTTAGTTCTATGTAAAAGTCTGCCATATTCAGGCGTGGACCTGAAGAACCAGGTAATAAACAATGACTTTGGTTCGACTCTTCGACATGTGCTACTAATCATTGGTTATCATGGCCTATCATCACACATGCTCGCACGCATAAGCATGGTCATCTCCATAAACGATTTTGCAAAATGATTTACAACAGAATCTGTTAAACTGGCAAACATATTCTTAATGAAATTCTTTTTCAGCCTTTTGAAACATATCTTGTAAGTTTACTCCATTCAGACTCTTCCTGGGTTACTAATAAAAGAATCGAAAGCCAAATGTTTTTATTTCCAATTACATATTAGGATATTGAGCACGTCATTTTTTATCAGAACCTATAGAATTTAAGTAATGTTATATTATATTATATTATACTATATTCTATTACATTAGATTATATTACATTATATTATACTATATTATATTACATTATATTATATTACATTATATTATACTATATTATATTACATTATAATAATCATCGTTTCTATGCAAAGTTTCTGTTATCAAATTGTCATTTTAATGCTCCAATCGTTCGGAATAATATTACTGTTTTTCTATTCTTCTAATTTATTATTATTCGTTAAAATGATGTTACTCGTGTTTTTCAATTCTAATGTTAAACATAGGCTACACATAGACCTAATGCGTTGTCGAGAATATGGATTCTATTAGTAATAATATTACCATTTTATTATTTCACAATTAAAAAATACAAACATCATAGAATATAATTATTATTATAGAATAATCGAAATAATGTTCATTACAAACTAATCTTGGGTTCAATATAAGTTTCAAACTCTGTATCTATTTTTATATCATTTCCTACCCGTGCCAGCTTCATCTTTATTTCCCCTCCACTTTTATACATCATCTTATTATAAAACATCCTTCTTCATGTATTTTCTTAGACAAAAGCACTGATATGTCTACTCAGTCCCAACTATATAATTTAATTTAAATTATTATTAAATTACATCTATAACAATCGTTGGTAAATTCATAAATTCGTTGCTAAATAAAAAATATTTTTCAATACTGATAAAGCTTGAAGTATAATGGAGTTGAATTGAAACATACCAAGTAGGCCTACTAGCAAATCACAGCTGCAGGAGTTACGTTATAGGCATAAAAAACTGAGAATCGAATCACATATGCTATTGTCAGGTATAAACTATTTTACTATTTTGCTATAATATCTTGTTTTGTAATTATATCCAAGGATTTATTGTTAATTGGTCTTTTAGAAGTCAAGAACTTAGTGTTAAGTGCAATAAAACAAATAAAAACATTGAAAATTAGAGTTCATCTCCTTTAGCTCTGAGGTAGATATTTGGAAACATCATTGTTATCCTTGAATTTTCGTGATAATACTTGTATGTAACTTATTTCCTAAAAGGATTATATTCAATCACCGTCAATTTAATCACGAGAATAATATGCACTCAAGTTCTGAATAGTACCTTTAGAAATCACTACTGAAAAATTTTACTGATTTCAGATACCCATTTCTGATTCAATAACAGTACATGTAACACTTCATTAATTTATTTTGTAAGGGCCCTTGCATCTAATCGCAAGACATTATAATCAGTTGAATACCTTTCACAGGTCTTCAGTAGTCTTAACTTCTACTACAGTACATCCTTCTTCATTTTGCCGTAGCTACATTTCTATAAAACATACTTAACCTTCTACCGTGGTTCAGATCCAACGTTAAGCCGGAACTCTTGATGGGATGTAATATCAGCCTTTACAATTTGCCAACGAATAAAAATTGGTCTTCTCCATTCTTTAGGTGACTGTTAATCCAACAATTCCATCAACAACGAGAAAAATCTCGTCAGTAAAAATTTAGAAATAAAACTTGAATTAACAGCCCCTAAAATTACAATAAGAGGAAGAAGTGTGAGTAGTGTTAAATGAATAGCAGTCTGAAGCTATATATATAACAAGCTTTGTTCATTGAAAACTAAATCATTAAAATTGGTGATGTTGAAATGAAGTCGGCAGGATTATGGTAATATATTCCCAATGCTTTGTGAAGCTGCGTAGCATTACAATATGTGTTGTTACGCAAATTGCTCCAACAGTTAAAAAGAGCTTCTTCATCTCTTTTTGTTTGCTGTGACTTCCAGACAGACAGATGGAAAGCTGCACGTTTCTATTTACATTATGTAGAAACAGTAGCGAGATGTCTGTAGATAGTGGTGATAGATATTTACGACATCTTCGTCACTGATCCTGCTCTCAGATAATGAACACAAACTGGACTTTGTAATAATACCAGCAGAAAATGAGGAATGATCAATTATTTCTAAATTACTAACATAATTTATTATGTAAGTCAGGGATATACAACAGTCAGGAATTTCTATTCTAATTTTCACAGAATTCCTTGCCTCCAGGCAGAAAGCTTGATAAGTGTGTAGAAAATATGCAGTCAGATTTGAATTTCGAATAGACTAGAAATAAATATTAAAATAGAACACTGAACTGTTCTATGGGTTAAAAACCAGTAGAAGAATGATTAAAAAACTTCTTAAAGCGTTTAAATTTCTTTATTCTGTAGCATTTCTGGTTCGATTCCCGCCCAGGACATCATCTTTCATCTGCATAATTAAAAATTCGTTGGTTAAATCTTATTATGGGTATGTTGTGAACCATACATTAATCTTACACATTTTTAAGTGGATGGCAATAGCCGCCATTTCTATGGAGTAATTTGTCTTCGAAAAACATGAGGAAGACATGCAAGTTTGTTAAGGGGATGTCAATGGGATTGTTTTTTTTTTTTTCATCAGCGGTTTTATTCTTATGTTTTCGTATTCCTATTTTTATTCCTATTTTATTTTCTATATCATCTATCTTAATTCTCGAAAGTTTCATTAAAAATGTGAGAAAAACAAATGTATTTTCATGTTCTTAGCTTAACATAGGCCTAAGTTACTGTTCGTTTAGAAAAATTGAAATGAGCTTTTCTAGGATAAATATTTTCTTATATGAGTATAATTTTTTCCACGCAACCATCTTCTAAATTTTCAAGATTCCTTTGTGGCTCTGACTTGATTTTCAGAAAGTAGGATCAATAACTGAACTGTGAGTCAGGATGCACTGAATTTTAAAAAAAATCTATTAAATAAAAAATTAATTCATTAAAATCAAATCACTCGATCTGTAAATTTTTATTCCCTATAGCACAATAATATAATTATGGATTGTTACTACAAAAATAAATTTTAAATCTTTTGTGGTTACGGAAAAAAAAGGTGATTTCACATGACACCTTGTTGGATCCCAGTTTTTTAATATTTTTTTGTGTCATCTTATTTATATACGTAATAAAGATACAAGTCTGTCTCAATCAGCAAACATATACATTTGCTCATTCTGAACCTCATATGATGAAATGAACAAGCCAAACCAAGAGAGTACAATGAACATAGGTTAATCACCAACACTGCAAAGAATGGGAAGACCAGAAGAAGGAATCAAAAGAATTAATTAACTTATATAGTATCAGAGCCACAGACTTCAATACTTGTCGACTCCGATTTGATTCTCTTTAGAAACGCTATGCTTAGGACATGAGAGATTACAGCATGTTTCAGCATTGTGAGGAGCATATTGTTTATTATTTTTCATTAATACTAAGAAAATTCAGGATATTGTAACGAATAAAAAAAAATCCAGGCGGGACATCGTTCTGGAAGCTAAAATTCAGGAAAATTCCATTTTTCAGAGTTTGAAAATCGTAGCTAGCAAACGGAGGGCACAGGATTTATTTTTAAGTGAACACTTTATTTGCATTGATATTCCCTTAAAGTATGTTCCAAACTATATTTGTTTTATGTGCATGTAGATGTGTGGCACTGTGCTCACGTGGCGTGAAGCCTGTGCACCCCAGTCATAAGCCCCGACTGTTTGCTAATCTGATTCCAGGTTGCTCTCGCCAAGCAGTTCGCCTGCAACATCGCCCACGATGTCCAATTCCTCTTCACCCACGCCCCCGGCGCTCAACTACAACCACAAGATCACGGGCATCCCCTGCGTCGCAGCGGCGTCGCGTTACACGGCGCCCGTTCACATCGACGTCGGCGGCACCATCTACACATCTTCACTCGAGACCTTAACTAAGTGAGTATACTTCACATCAGACAAGCATTATTTGTTCATTTTCGTAATAAAACCCCCTAAGTTTTTCACTTGTTTTACCCGTAGATGTTTAGCAGTTAAAGTTGTTCCTAAACTGACCATTGCTTGGTAAGATTTATATGAACTGGAAGTAAACATTTAACTAATATAAGTTAATACTCGCATTTGAAAAGGTGTGTATTAAATATTATTCAAGAATGAAATTTATTTATAAATTAGTTATATTTTCTTATCGATCGGTTATCGCTTTAAAGGCACAGGAGTAATATTTCCCTTTAATTAAATGGCTAACTAAAATAAGGAAAAGTCATTTTGAAGTAAGTTCTGTTGTGCTGAGATATGAAGCAAATTTGAATTTACACTAAAGGCAATGAAATGGAATGTGTAATCTCCGTAACAGAAGTCTGTTGGGAACATAACTAATGTTTAGGCTTCGAATGTTTATACAAGGCCTTATAGAACCAAGCATTTCTAGAAGAAGAGGTGGGGGAGTGCATCACGCGATGGCAACAAGAGTGCGCTCAGGTATAATCAGGTAGATATAAGAAGTGAACACGCTCCACATTACTTTTATACTGAAGGCATGATCCAATGCAATAATAAATTATATCCTATTTATATTCTAAACATAAATGGTGGCCAGTGATGTTTATGAATGCAAATAAGTTGTCCTTTTATCATCTTCCTGTAGACTACAGTAGAGGCACTCGAGGCGCGCACTGTTTATGCTGTTGAATAGATTGACCGTACACAGTGAAGTTATGCTGGGTACATGTCACACTAAACTTGAGTCTTCAATACCTGTAAGAACATTCGAAGTCTACTAATGCGCATGTTAGCAGTAGATATTTGAAATATTATCACCGCACAATGTATTTCTAATAAATAATAAATATATTACTGAAAAAAAAACACATCGCTGAACTGAAAAAGAACATTTTAGCGAAGTTCGTTCATCTGAGTGGTGATAACACAACGAACAATTTTCTGGAAATTTTCACTGGGATTGGCTGAACACAACTAGTATTCTTCAACATTCCGGAAGAATTTAATATGGAAGAATGTTACATTAATCTCTTGATGGAGATCCTTTTTGTATTTGTTTATTACGATTATTTAAAAAAACAAAGATTGTGCAGTACTAGATAGGATCATAGGATTATAGCATAATTTTGTTTCACGAGAATTTTTTTGCATACCTATAGGTACTGTCGAATTTAGGGCCGGTTCGAACCCTCGAACAGAAAACCAGTGCCTTACTGAATGTTCGACCAAAGTGAACGTCTGAATTAATTGTCTTCTTATGGCCGTTGTAAATGAACTTCTGAAACAAACTTCCTTTGAGGTTTTGTTAAAACTAACCTAAATTTGGTTATAGCTTAAGAAATGTTAATTTATGTCATGAACCCATGAATCCTGAACCATGGGGAGTTCGAAGATGTCGGTTTACTTAGCCGAGGTAGAGCCATAAGATATTTGAGGTCTGGTGTATTTCTTGTGGCTCCAAATTTTCGAGTGGGGTGGTTTAGACCCCATCTCAGTAGAATAGTTATGTGTTAAAATCGTGAAGTTTTATACTGATTCCTTAAAAGTAATGCATGAAATTAGACTTGCTACCAGTTTGAGAGCAATGAGGAAGAGGAAGAAACGGTATGAATGTATTGCGTTAAATTGTCCGTTTAAAATTTACCTGAGAAGCTAAAGAGTAAAGGAAGACGGTTGCGGTTCTGTATAAAAAGACATAATTTTGAATTTCGCCACACAGTAACAAGATGGCTGCTTAATTCATGACTATCATCGGATTATCTGATTGACGAAGCAATTGAAAGGGGTTTTAACGCCCACAATAGGATGTTTCCCAGGCCAGTTCCACATAGTTGGCGCTCCGTGGGTATCCCCGCCAGACATCACGGTGGTGCTATGAGAAACCACCTACACGATGGAGCCTCCAAGGCACATCTCAGGGCTGTCCAAAGCCATTGCCATGGGGGTGGAATGCAAGATCAGGAGTGTACTCTCACGCACAAGCGAGAATGATCCTGAGAAGAATTCATTTTACAATAGTAGTCTCTCTCCACTAAAGAAGACAGGTCAAGACCGTCCAATTCATATAAGCAAAACAGTCGTGAAATCAATACAATGCTCTTTAATTAATAAATAGGAGGAAATCTTTACATGATAGCTGTCTGAAATCAAAGGTACCAGTTGCCATTGTCAAATAAATAAATTATAAGAACTGTATTTTTTTATTTGAGATTTTTAATTTAAATTTCAATATTTATATGTATTTGTTTTGGATGTATTTATTTAATTTTTTATTTAAATTTAAATTACATTTACAAACTTATGTACAAATACAAATACAAAAATACACAAATAAACAAAAAAAAATTTACAAATTTCAAAATTAAAGTACAATACTTTTTAAGAAAAGAAAAAGAAAGAAAAGAATCAAATATTTATTTAGAAATACACCCGAATGAGCAAACTGCTCGTGCTCGGGTGTAGATATTTTTATATTATTTTTTTTATATAAAGATCTAACACTAAAGGGCTTTCTTTCTGTTTATTTAAAATTTCATATTACAAATGGTTATGAAAAATTTGGAGTTACAGTAGAACTCCAACTATCCGGAATAATTGCGATCGGATCCGATCCGGATAATTGATAAATTAATGAAAAAAAGTAATTTCTTTAAAAAATATGTATATTTTGTACAGTGCTGTACTTACATCAAGTGTCACATCTTGGACATATCGGTCAGAATCAGTTGTTTTCCTGGCAAACTGCTGATTTTTTTCGGATAAAAGTTTTCTTTTTTCGCAAGTATTCGACCCTGAAAGAGGGTTTCCCAAATGCTCGCTGTAGCAAAAACCACTTGAACTCTGCCTCAAAGCGATCCGGATGGTTGGCGTTCGGATAATTGGACTTCTAGTATAGTCCTGAAGCACATTTAAGGCCAATTCCTGTTATGTGCCTAAATGAATATAATAGGTTTCCTTAGATAGAGGTTTACTTATTCTTTACCATTACATACATGTACTTAATGTGTCATACTTAATATATATTGAACTATCGTCTGATATAAATTGTCAAATTTTAACAAATAAACCAGCCTTAACACCTAAATTGATAATGTATTCTGTAGGATACGGAAGTCTGTCTTATATTTGTAACAAAATTACAGAAAATAAATTGGAAGAAGTATTAAAATTCCGTAAAATTTAAAATTATAGAATAAAGTACAAGAAATAAACTATGGTCCTAATCAATGCGTTGAATATCCCTAGGAAGTGTGACTTTCCCCTGCAAGATTGGGATCGCATCCTCCACATTTCAAGAAATAGCCTTTCATGCCTTAAAATTTTCTACAAGGATTAGACTACAAAATCACTATTTGTATTCAAAATAATATAGTTAGTAATTATTAATCAACCAATAATACTATTATTATGCTATACAAATTAGTATTGTTAGCCGGTAAACTTTGTAAATTTCGCAGCCTCTAGATTTAAATAATAAAATTCAGCTCCTCATGGGTTTATAAACTGTGTGAGAAATTGAGTCTCCGTATTCAAGGGCTAATGGAAATTAAACAATGTTTGCTAAATTACTCATTTACTTCATTAAAAATTAGTACTAAAATGATATAGGATTACACAGTAATATCATGATTTATAAAAAGGTTACATTGCGGATTCATCATTCTCTGTCATAACCAACAAATTTACAATTGAAATCTAAACGCACTCCAAATAAAATAACAAGTAAAATGTTGTGAATGTGGTTTGGTTTAACATATTCTGTCTAACGTCAATTTTAATAGGTAGGACCAAACAAACGGAAGTATAAATAAACCGGCAACTGAAAATAACAAATGCAATGATACAAGAAATCAATAAAAAAAATTGAGAATTAGAAAATCTCATGTGAAACAGTTTCTTCGTAGATAATAGTCCCTTAAATGTGAGCGGTCACTCAGAATTCACGTCCATGGTTAAGGATTAAAATTAAAATGCCACCTTGAGATAGGCCTATACAACGTTCGTATGTGTGGTAAAATATAACTATTATTTAACGTGAGTAAATTTTACAAGACAATGTACATTAATATATAAACAGGTACGTTAAAAATTACGAATTAGGCCTATATAGTTGGGAGTTTAGAGTAAAATATGCTGATTTTCTCACAGGTGATGAACGAAGAGGACGACATGTCTCGCACTTAATCGTCCATCTTCAGGTCTGTTGTTCATGCTGACTACGCCATATGAATAAATTCTTCGGTTGACTGTAAAAGGATTCTTCGTTCAATACCGATGAGGAAATCGCTACATTGTATTCCAGACTCTGAACCAACTAGTTTATAATGCTTTACTTACCTTTTTTACACATGTATACTTTCTTCTTTCTCTGTTTTACCTCTCCGGTTGTAAGGACATTTATGCGACGCGCGCCCGGACCTTACAGGACCGCGACCTGTCTTGTGTAATTCACTCATTTTATATACTATATAAGATTCATGTGATGTTTTAATCTTAAGAGTGTAATAATTATATACATCTGCACCTCAATTGTAATTAAGTGCACAGTTTCGAATATATGTTAATATTTTTCAAATAAATAGGTATTATACACAAAAGTTTATTTAGTATAATCACTCAAATCATTCCAACTAGATATTAATCGCAGTTCACCATAATAAGTGGTTGTGTTCAAAATTGCAGTAGCTTAGCTTACAACATTTTAACCTTAGAAATGAGGCTACGTTCACTTCAACATTTCACAGAAATAATTCATCATAACTATCATCACATGTTCTTAAAACTCTCGGCCTAACATTTTTTATAATCCCGGCCGTTCATTCATTATAATTCACAAAATACTAATCTGAAGAAAAAAAAACTTACGGTAATCATGGACATGAGGTCTCACAGACCACTACAATAATAAACTTTTCTAACACAGCTCCACTAACACTGATGGATAAGTGTCACATATGGCATGATAAGGGTCATGAAAGAGAAATTAGTATAAATAACTCACCTGTAAAGAGGATATCCAGACATCAGTAAGGGTTTAGATTTTCATTGCAGTCACACAGGCCTCACATTCATAAAGTATGGTTAAGGATTACGACTGTTATAATTATATGTTAGGGCTTTACTCTCTAAGAGAGTAAACTGATTATGGTGGTCCTCTTAATAGACTACATATTAATCGCCAGGTAATTCCAGTGGTAAACCAACGGAAAACGAATGCTAAAATGATAACCTACTGAACTTCGTGACGAAGTATTTATCTATAAATCAGAATTATATCTGTTGTGAAACGTGGTTACAGCTCCAACTTGGCATTTTTGTTTCGTTGATATGCAAACTGCATAAATGTGTTTGGAGTTCGAATCCACGTTAAATCGTTAGCCTCGCGGTAGAAAGGAAAGGAAAGAATTCCAATCGTGTGGATCGCTCCAGGGTGTGAGGTTATTGCCATCAAGTGTAAAAAAGTGAGGGCATGATAATAAAAGCCCACCCTCTTTTAAAGAAAATATATAGGAAAAAGGAGAGGAGACTGGTTCCCACATATCAATTGTACCGTCCCCCCTCCCCCGCAGTCGTCATGCCCTGCCTCGTACACGACACAAGCAGGAATAAAATTATTCTTAGTTTACTCAATTCACCTCCCAAGGAAAGTGTTCCATAATTGTACACATTATTAATTATTACCAATATAATTATGAGGACTAGCTAGGATTTATATGTGGTGACAAGTGGCTTTAAATGCGTACACAATGGACTAAACTTTGGCAATTCTGGACTAAAGTAAGAACAATTTCATACGGTAGTGATCGCCCAAAAAAATGCAAACATGCTTTCTTCTTTAATGCAATGCCTTCATTATGAAAAATCAGCAGAGCATAGGAGCACAGTTATTTTAATAAAGAAGAACCATACGTAGCACATTAAGCATCAAATGTGAGGAAACCCGTTTATACAATAATTGGTACCGGTAGGAGAACGTTATGTTTCAACCATTTCAAAGTGTCTTATATCACTGTTGAAAACATGATTATTTTAAACATTTAAAACAATCCAATAGTAATTCTTCAAATTAAAAAAGGGCTATGTATTACATATATACATAACTATCGTTATCACCAGAGCCCAGATTTTGATTACCTAAAAATACTTAAAAGATCAGCTATAAAATAAATGCAGAAATACAAACAAACAAAAGAAAATCCAAAAACTAAAAATAAAAATATCCAAAAACTAAAAAAGAAACTAAAAAAAAAAGTGTATGAAAATACTATTATATTCATCAAATTTGTGTTTATTCTACTCTTACATTCATGTTGTTGACCCAATTATACGCTTGTAATTAGTTAATTGGTACATGCAACTAAATGCAAACAGCAAATACAGTCGTTCGGTATCCAAATTAAAATTATAACAGATCTATTTATTTATGCTTATTTAGAGTTCCGATAATATTCAATGTAAGTAAATGCATAAAAAAACTCTATACAATGCGAGAAACAACACAAAATAAAAAAATAATGACTTTGTATTTTAAAAATACCTAAAAATATGAAATGAGTAAAAAAGACCGTAAAATAACCAAAAAATGACCAAATAATGACATTAAATTCTTAAATAACTTAAAATAAGAAATGGGGGAAAATTACCAGAAAATGGCCCAAAAAAGTACCACTTTTATAATATAAAAGTCGTGATCAGAATATCTGCACTAGTGGGCAACGTCCATGATGTTCCAGTTTAAAAAATGACATCAAAATCCGTACCCTGATCATCACCATTCAACAACGCTTTCGTTGAAAAAGCTTATTTGCTCTCCAAACCAATGTATCCCAGAACAAAGAATTTGCAGGCATTAGGCTACTTAATCGACCTTAAGTCAATTACTACTACACTTGAACAATATTCATTTATGGCGCAAATAAACTGTGTACGTCTCTTGATACAGTCATATCTTCATATTTATTTACGACTTTATATTATTCGCCCCATGGTGCAAAATATATTTCCAGGAAATTTACAGTTGTATTTACTTAATAAAATATCTTGACTTCGGTTTACGATCTATATATAGAATTCATGCTTCATAAGTCAAGATTATTGTAGTTTAATGTCAGTATGCCGTCTTTCAAAAGAAACTGTTACTAAAGATCAAAAGCCATTAATGAGTAGCCAGTTCAATATAATTAAAGTAGCTGTCACACATAAATTAATTTCACAGTTGTCAGCCTACATTACTTGCTAGGTACAAAATAGCTCTACATGGAAAGAGGTCTGCTTTACAGTATATCCATGCTAAAATACGGCATGTCTGTGAATTCGTTTCACTTCCGACAAGAACAGAACACGAGTGTGCAATATCTACGTGCCTACTTATGATACAGTTAGTCACTTCTCACGTGGCATCATTTTTAGTTTTTCTGCCCGTACCATTGGTATTATAGGTAGAGGAAGTATTGTTTTGGACCCCCAAAATTCGAAGTTGATTTTTTTAACTTAAATATTCGTCGTGAGATCCCTGAATCCAAAATTACCATTTTCAGAAACATGTCTGTTTGTGTGTCTGAACAGCCTAGCTCCAGAACAGAAAATGGTATGAAAAACTTTGTATTTGGGTTAGAACCTTCTGAGGATATGACACGAAGATTGGCGACGAATTTCTCTTATTTTAAAGGGACTACATTAAGAAAATTTTGTTTCTCGCTATTTTCTTGAAAACGACTCTAACGATTTTCCTTATATTGTGTACATAGAATGCTCATACCAAGAGCTGAAACTTAATTTGAAAGATTTCTTTTTCTAAAAATTTATCTGAAGGGTAGTTATAAGCCAATCGCTGTTTTTAGAAACTCAGATTTGCCTGGTGAACAATAAAGCTATGCATTAGATTCAAACAACTGAATACGCGCTCTTTTCAATATTCTCTCTTATTCTATATCAGAATGTGAAATGAGAAATATTGGCCATGCTTAGAGTAAAGAAAATTACGTGAGTGCATTAATCAGATTTTATTTGAGTTTTATTTCGGGGGTGTGATATACGCTGTGGTATCGACATTCTCTTCATTTTTAGAACCAATTTACATGAAGAGAATGTAATACGTAATAGGCCTATAGGCTATTATACTAGGGCGCAAACTTTATTTGAGCAGAGGAAATTATGTGACTTTCACATAAGATTTTTTTAAAGAATGGGTATATGACTTTCAGAACTAGTGTCTTTTCCACCGTAAAAATAAGCTTAAATTCTTTCTCATTTCTTTCTGTTTTAGCCTTTTAATAGCTTCAGCAGGTAAATTTACAGGATTGTAGTGTAAAATCTCCTCATTCTTTTGTGAGGAAAACTATCAGTTGCCGTATTATTGATGTCGGAAAACAGAACTATGAAATATATTTAAAGAAAAAGACAAGATATAAATTATGAGAGCCTTACAATGAAAAGGGGGAAAACTATAATGCATATGCATATTGTACACTGATAAAGCCTACTAGAAAAGCAAGTAAACTAAAGCAGTTTAATTTGGGTTTCTTCTGCCGATATACCATTACCTGTAATATTCTAATTTAAGATTGTGATTCTTGCTGAAAAACGAGAAATATGTTGGATACTGTGTTTACTATATGTATCCTTTAATTTGTGTACAATGGGATAGTTGATTGGTGAGGTTAATACATTTAACAGACATTGTGTGTTGCATAGCCTGTATAATATCGTTATTAGGGCATTATTTGTATAGTTTAATGTACTGTACTGTACCACGTTTTTATTTGTATTACTCGTATTTGGTACTCTATTATTTCGGTTTACTATCCTTGATAGATAACAATAAATGTATATTTAATAATGGCTAATCTTTGTGAATATAAAAATATACAACGGCCAATATTTTATTTATCAAGCACTCTTCACATATTAATTAGTTATCCAAATTTGTGTTAAGAATTAGTACCTAAATGAATTATTATAAACATACTATGTTACAAAAATTCTCTGAGACAAGCTACGAAGAGTATTCTATAAGATAGGAACATTTCATGTCCTTGTAAATGGGATTTATAAAGGAAAATCAAGAATATTAAAAGATAATCACAACCAAAACGTATTCAGAAATTGCTATATTCAATTTATAGCCGATCTGCTCGTTTAGTTCAATTTCCCTCTGTAAGATGGAGAAATGATATATAACGAATATTTAATCAAAGATTTTTACATAAATAGGCTCCAAGAAAACAAATTTTATTATTGAATTTATTAAATAAAATCTACAAACTGTAGAATTCTCTATGTTAGAAGTTTCAAGTACGAGCAATAGAACAGAATTTAAAAACAAATTAAAATTAATCCTCTTTCAAATTCACTATTATTTTTTATTAGTTAGCACAGTTCTTTTAAGAAACAAATCCACATTAATTCCGCTTCTTCTGCAATAATTATGTAGTTTTCCGATATTCGATTCTCTGAGGCCAAGTTCGTTTTATTTGCGAACTTTCCATTTGCAATATTGTTAGTAAGAACGACTTGAATTTTTCTCAGCGAATATTAATTAATTATTTCTTTTACGCGTTACAGCCGGGTTGTAGTGTTGGAAAACTCGAAGTTTTTGGAATCCCTCAAGAGCTTAAGCCAACTTCAGATTTATACGGTTGTTTACAACTTATAACTTTGGAGCATTAGATGTATTGAAATTTATCTTTGAAAGCTTTTCTTCATGTTATTCCTACATAGTATTCATTTTGTGTTATAGGTGAGTAGCCTATGAATAATGGTATGAATGATATTATTTAATACATTTTTCGTTAACATTCTGAAGCAGAAGAGAGACTACAAAATTTACAATAGCTCACAATAAATATGCTAATAAGACGGTCTAAGTTCGTTGGTATATGGTTGTTTAATGACGAGGATATACTGCAACTTAGGCCTGTGACAGTCGCCTGTGTTCCGGAATTTTGTCCCGCAGGAGTTCTTTTACATGCAAGTAAATCTACTGACATGGGCGCACATAAATGACATCGACCTGGGCCGGAATCGAACCCGCAACCTTGGGTAAGACGGTATAGATGGAGTAAGTTCTTACACTATTATAATATGCTTTCCTAAAGGCCTGCAACTGTCAATTGTGTATAAGTATTCATGCAAGAAGATCTGTTTCCCTATGGCTATACGAATGCCGGGCTATGGGAATTAAGTAATCGCATGTTTTCACCTCTTGCCACTTTTTGCAGAAACCAGATGCTTCTCTCTAATTATAACTGCATTTGCAACCCGAATTATAACGGAGTCCTCCCCCAGGTAGATGTTTTAGGCGTTTCATCACACGGGCCTTGGGCTGTATGAGTATAGAGGATTATCTTTCCAAGGAATATGCTGCTGGTCCAAATTATCTGAAACTTGTATTTAACAGTGTAAAATAAAATAACCACTACGATTAATTATCATAATTTTTCAACCCATTTATCCTCCCCTCACACGCCTAAATGTATAAGGGAGGGAAGAAAATCTGGATCAACTCTAGACGAGACATGAAGGGACTTTCTGGTGAGGGACCAACATGACGCAGGACCTCCTCCTAGAAAACACAAAAAATAAGACAGAGGGCAGGAACATTCCTAGAACATGGAAAGTAAATGCCGAATCGACATTCCTCTTTATGAGTAGGGAGAGCTCTGAAAAGAAAGAAAGAAAAAAAAACTCACTGACCCTAACAGATTTGTACCTCTAAAATGTGCGGCCGTGGTGATGTTATCTCAGTCATTTCACTCGGTTAATTGCTACTATAATATATTATATAGGACTACGATTTGATATTATTTATGCTAATTTGTTATTATTTATGCTATTTATGCTAATTTGAATGTAATATGTCGCAAGACTGGCAAATCTGATTCCATGAACGGCTAAAATTATTTGTTCTCATTACTATTCTACACTTGATAATAAGTCACCTCAATAAATTAATATTATAAACAATTAAATTAAATATTGCAACATAGACTATATCCTTCATCACAACAATCCAAGGGATATAAATGTTATACCACTCTGGCGTAACACAACCGAGAGAACACAACCGAGACGACACCCTGAAAAGTTCATATGGTTTCTTACAAAAATAGATCTACGGCATGAATATTATTCGTATGATAGACCTGTTAAAGTCTTCCGTTAAATAGGGAATAACATATATTCTAGTATACAGTACGACCATGTCGTATAGAAAAAAACAAAAAGTTTTATAAGTACCCTGATAATGAAATCCATAACCAAGATACTAGAAGAAATATAAATAATGAAGGTCCAATTAGGCTGTTCTAGATCGCCTATTAACACAATTTATATCGTCATTAATAACCTACCTTCTGAAATAGTAAATGCCAATTTCCAATCTCATTCAAAATAAAACTGATAAGTATTTTTATTATATTACAAACACGTTTTATACTTTTCTTGAGTTTTTATAACGATTGTATATCTCTATTATATTTTATATCCATTGTAATGTATTTTTTTTATTGTTCTTACTGTTGCACTTAGTGCATTCGATTACGTTTTCATATTTCTTGTTTATTTATTACTAATGCTGTTTTATGTGTTTGTTATTACTTTCTATGTATGCGTAAGTTATTGTACAGTTACATTTTTTTGCTTTCTGATACTGACGAAACGCGAGTGAGGGGAAAGCTATTCAGACGTGGTATTTGAATTCAGAGAGACAAGCCATCTTCCCCTCCCGCCAATCATGACAGCCGTAGCCGTATATCTTAGTCAGCGCGATGTAAATCCCTCGAAATCCTATGTACGAATGAAGCATCACCTCTTTAAATGAAAATATTTCGGTATAGACTCGTCCATCCTTCTGCGCATTTCTCTGAGCAGGACCAGGTAGAAAACATTTCTCTGTACTACACTTTATATAGGCTACGTCTACCTGTATAGCTCAGTGACGTTATAAAACTATGAACATTAGAAATGCCCTTGTTTGGTTCTCATCAGGACGCTTCTCCTGATCACTAGGCTATCTTGATTTGGTTTGATATAATAAGATATAACATAATAATATTGTTCCTATATCTTGAAGAGGCCTGTATATAGCGCGAACTAAATACAATGCTTAACTATTTACCAAATAAACTGGCAAGAAGAAGTATTTAGTAAAAGGCAAATCGGATATTACATAATGCAATTCGCGTTATCGTGGATTTGTTTATGAAATCTGAACGCTGAGCAGGTGTGTGCACGTATTGATTCAATTTTATTTGTAATAAAGATAAATGAGGCCTAATTTGTAGAGACTGCCTACGGGTAGCTCCTCCCATTTTACGAGACCATGAGGTAATTCCCACAGGGAAACCATTTAGTCGTGCAGGGATCATGATTTCATTCTGATACCCGCATAACTATTTCAAAATGAGGGAATCTAGTTTTAACATATTATGGGGCTCATAAATATGACACACCCTACCTTAGGTTGTGTGATAATTCCTGGCATATCTCTTAGAATAAATTCTCGATAGGTAACTTAATAAATTTTTAAACAAGCACTTTCCCCTTTCACTTTTAATATAAAAAATACACTTAACGTTAATTTTCATGAGCATAAGGAATCGTAATGCAGTGCATATCTTATCGATAAAAAGGTAAAGTGATCCCTATACAGGCCATGGAGGCCCAGAGGGTTCCAGGAGGTTGAGGCTCCTAGATTTTGGACATTCGGCACTTGAAGGTGGTAAGGTTGTCAGCCTTACGCACCGGCCGCCTTTACCCCCAGGATTGCTCCTGGTACTCATTTCTGTTAGAGGCTGAGTCGACCCCAGGGCCATAGTGCCACCAGAAGGATTAGGCCAATTGAAAAACTCCAACGACCTCATCGGGAATCGAACCCGCGACCTTCCGGTCTGTAGCGCAGCGCCTCGACCACTACGCTACGGCGTACCCCTATCTTATCGATAGACTATATAAATAAATAAATAAGTTACAGACCTAAATAACATTAAGTGAAAACAGACATTTCATTCCTTTGCAAAATATAGATTATTTAGGTTTGCAAAGCGCTTCAGTTTTGTTTGTTTGTTTGTTTGTTTGTTTGTTTGTTTTTTTCAGCTTTAACTGAACCAATTGAAATAAAACAAAGTGAAATTCTCTAAGTTTGAAGAAACGCTAAAGCTTTTTCTCTCTAAATTATATGAAATAAAATAAAAAGGTAAATCTAATAAAGCATAAAATATAGCCTATAAAGGGCATAATCGGTCATTTGTTGGCATTTTCTCACAGCCACCTGAATGCTACGATAAGAATTGGCTTACGAAATGCGGATGTCGATGGCGGTGCAAATTCTGAGCGTTCTTCTAAACAGTGCATACGAACTAAGCTTAGTATATTTATATTTATAAAAAAAGCTTGAGAAAATATGAGTGATAGGCCCTAATCCCGAGGAAATTTCAATCCGAGCCAGTAACATTGAATCAGAGCTGCTGCCAGCAGTTTTCGACACCAATAGGAGAAGGAATAGGGTTATATTACATTTAAAGACGGTCCATGGTAAGCGGAATTTCTCGTGTGGACGAAGATGTGAAACGTGAATCATCGGCAAGACGCTCTTCAAGGGGCCGCGTAAAAATAGCGTATTACACGGGACCGCGTAGGCTATTAGCGAGAGTAGCTCATTTTAAGATTTTTAAAATTTTACCACCAGGATATGAATCAAAATAAACGTTTGTTGAATCAAATTAAGGATTAAATACAGAATTATCCTGAGGGGTATTTTATAATCTTTCCTTTCAATATACTACAGTACTGTAGTACAATTCGTAAACCGCTTCACGATTTTCCACTATTGTTCTAAGCGTCGAAGAAGGGATGTTGAAAATATTAATGATTAGCTGAAGATATTTATCTAAGAATATACAGCATTTATTTTTATTTTCTCAATAATTTGTTACATGGGGTGATCTTTATTCGGGGAAACCATTTTAGTTGATTCATCATATTCGTATAATGGGCAGTTCTCTCTCTCTCTCTCTCTCTCTCTCTCTCTCTGTCTCTTTCTCTGTCTCGTCCCTCTCACACACAAAACTAAATAAGTTACACCCTGTTAGAGAACAAAACAGAGTGAGATTACGAATTTCCAACGTTCATTCCCCCAAAATGTCTCTGATAATAATAGAACATTCCCTGGGCAAATCTTTGTCGGTACAAGCATATAGGAATATTCTTTATGTGCAATGTAACAATGTACACAATACGATTATCTACCCTTCTCATCTTCAAAAACAATAATGTAACAGCGGGCAGACAGGTCGGCACAGTAAATCAGGAACAATAGCACCCACATCCAATAATAATTCATTTCCAGCCTCATTCATCTCAACTCTGACATAATTAGACCCGTCTTCAACTATTAGATTACACTGTCCCGATGTTTCCTTCCAGAATGTATACAAGCTTGCTATTACATTTTTTTTTTTTTTACTTTAATTAAATGGTGATGAGAGATTTCGCGTGAAGTATGAGGCATATTCATAAAGTACAGGCCCTTTGGTCATTCAAAAAATAAACTCGTGAGAAAAGTTTTTATTAACACTTTTAGTTTACTACATATCGATTGCACTTTTCCACATAATCGTAATTCAGTTCTAAGCACTTTTCGTAATGCTGCACTAGTTTCTTTAACCCCTCTGCATACGAGACATGTTTTTAAAGTAAGTATCGGTACCGATTTTTTTTAATAACCTAACATTATTTTCCAAATAGTCTACTTTATTATCACTCATTACCTTCCACCTTACACCTTACACCAGTGTTTCTCAACCTTTCAGTATTCGCGGCCCAGTTTTCAATCATAATTTTCATCGCCCCCCCCCCTCCCCACTTACAATAAAATGTATACAACAATAATGCATTCTGAGTATTTTGGAGGCCCCTGAAATCGAGAATCTTTTCCGCACTTTGTAAAGACATGGGTTCGGTGCATTCACAGTTATTATTTTATTGCGAGGCAAGGTGGTTATCACGTGGGAAATTTTTACAACGTGTTTATGAATTAAGAGAAGAAATCGCCATTTTTCTAGAAGAAGAAAACAGACCGGAAGCCGAGAATTTTCGCGATGGTTTACTTGTGATGAAATTAAGCTACTTGGTCGACATATTCGAGAAATTAAATATCTTGAACCTTCAACTCCAAGGAGCAAATATACATATGTTGGATACGAGTGATAAAGTTAATGCTTTTTGCAGAAAATTGGATTTGTGGAGCATAAATTTAAAGCGAAAAAAACTTAACAAAGTTTGCAAATGTGGATGATTGTATTAAAACTTACAAGGCTGAAGAAGAACATGTAAAAGTTGTTTTTGTAACCATTGAAAATCATTTAGCCACGCTAGAAAAGAATTTTAAAAAGTATTTTCTTGCAGACGATAACTTGAAAGAAAGTTGCGAGTGGGTGAGGGATCCATTTCATAAGACTCCCGAAGGACTTTCAATTGATGAAGAAGAAAAATTCATAGACTTCACGACAAGTGGCGAAACCAAAAAACAATTTAGTGATAAATCACTATTTGAATTTTGGGCAGCAGTAGATGATGATTTTTCTGCACTAAAAACCAGAGCATTTCGCATTCTATTGCCATTTTCAACATCCTTCCTTTGCGAAACTGAATTTTCTGCTTTGGCTTCGTTAAAGACAAAATATAGATCTCGGCTAAATATAAGCTTAGAAACAGAACTGAGAGTGGCTATTTCTAATATTGAGCCTTCCTTCGAAAAACTTTGCTCTGCAAGACAGGCCCAAGGAAGTCACTAATAATTATTTAATTTGTTTTTAATTTAGTATGTTTTGATAAAGTGAGTTTTTATTTAGTAAGTTGTTTTACTTTTTTTTTAATATGTCGAAATGTATTTTGTTTTCTATGTGTATGTTTTTCTGTCAGTTAATAATTTTTTAAAATAATATTTTCTCTTGTATATTCTCGCCCCCCCCTCTAGTCTGCTCGCGCCCCCCCTTGGGGTCGCACCCCACAGGTTGAGAATCGCTGCCTTACACTACTTCTCCACATGTCACCACCGTTATTCAGGCACTTGTCGTAACGAGGAACCAGTTTATGTATAAAAACCAAACTCCGTGGCTCTGCATCCCTGAAGGGACTAGGCTTACCATCTGACCGCTGCGTCATCTACCATAGGCAGATAAAAGGATTGGGAGGCATGTGGTTCAGCATGCCGACACCCATGGCCATGACCGGAGCCGCTATTTCTCTATCAAGTAGCTCCTCAATTTGAATCACGAGGCTGAGTGCACCCCGTCCAGATCTTCCTACCTCAGAGATATCCAAGGAGGTACCGGAGATCGAATCCGGACCGACGGATCTGTAGTCAGCGATGCTAACCCCACGCTGCGGGCCAGTTTATGTATGCCTTCGTCAAATAATGATGCCGCCTGTGATGAAAGCCAAGTCTGCATTTCTTGTTTCACAACATAATATATTATATGCCTGTAAATCTATAAATAAGAACCTTTTACATTTATTTACGCATAAATGCCATCGACCTAGGCCGATCGATCTCGCGATCTTAGACACAGAAAACCAGCACCATACAGATTGTGCCACCCAGGCGAATACGCAGAAAGAATTTTAATTGCAAAGTAGTTATTCTGTATCAATAGCTATTCAGGAAAATTCTAGATTTCCAAACTTTAATTTCATTTTCTCTAAGCGGGTTAGTCAAACTTTTCAAGGCGTACGGAGCGTCGACAACACATTTATCACGACATTCACGCAACAACATAGTTCTGAAAATTTTCGAGGTAGTTCTGATAGATCAGAGTTTATTTTTTTTATTTTTTTACAGAACTAGGCAAATGGCAAACAATGAGTAGAAAATAAAGTAACATTTATATACTTTGCTTCTTTTATGATATTTTTTAAGGAAGTCATGGAGTAGACCTAATCTTGTTTTGCTCTTATCGAATGCCAGTATTTCACTAAAACTGAATACTGATTGATGTATTTAAAAAAAGAAAACAATGGAAATATGCACAATACAAATTACAGTTTCAAAGTTCATTGACAACTGTCCAATCTGCATTTAGTAGAGTTGGAATTTCCACTTCAGTTTCACGTCGGCTTCTATAACTATTGTTCTTGAAGAACTTCACTGTGGTGGAAGAAATTCATTTTGGGGGTGGGAGAGAACTTTCATATGTGCATGTGCTGCCAAACAACGATATCACTACAAAACACTACAAAGTTTGGAGAGCGTTCGTTTGAAAGGAGTTAAAAAAGAATTGACCTTTTTAAATACAGTATAGAGAGAGAGAGAGAGAGGGGGGGGCTAAATTATATGTATATTTTTCAAGTCGGCTTCACGGGTCGAAAGGAGCAAAATTTTGATTCCCGTCCTATTTCAGGTCTAACTGAAACCTAAGTACAACAGTAACAACTAGTCTGCATACTCTGAAGTAACTATTGCAGAGCGGTGGTTCTAACCCAAGGCCCCTTGGACAGCAGTGAGCAATGCTAACCACTCAACCAAGAGGCTAGACGTAGTAGATCTACACTAAGGAACTTTAAAGCAAAGACCTACTAAAAATTATAACTGTAAACGAAGAATTCTCAACCTGAAATCTGAATTCCAGCTCTAGATCTTAGTAACTTTTATGATTTAGTCAAAATATGTATTTTTTTTTAACATTAATTTGACCGCATAAGCTTTCCTCAAAGAGACTTCTTCAGTTGAATTTCATAAGTTTCGCCGCCCTCCTCTTAGCATTCAAGGGCCTTTTTTTTAAAAGTAAGTGACTTCTTTAATTGCCCCATAGAGGGATGTAGTCTACTTCAAAGCTGGTGCACAAAATATTATACCATTAACAGAACCTATATTTATTTAGGCCTACTAAAAGACTCCCTAATTCATTTGAATATCAGCTCTCCGGGTGGTGTCTGGTTTACACGCACATAAAATGCTCGTTTTCAGTGACTGAATGCTTGTGTCACCTGCCATTTTCTCATGAACGCGTAATTATAATGATATCGTTTTGATGTGATTTAAACATTCGTTGTAGCACCTAATTAATTTCTTCGCATTAACATCATTTTAACAGCCGCCTAACACATTTTACGAGTAGACATTTATATTTCAGTTCCTAATTAATTAATGTGTCCTTCAATGCTAGCTGATTATTTTTACATGTCCGTTTTCTCGTATGAAGATTTCCTTTATTAGTCTGCCTTAAAATCAAATGGGGAATCAGGATTTCTAAAAATAAAAAAGACTTCATCTTGTTAAGCTATATGCCTATCATCTTCTCTTGATAGGCCTACGTACCTTCTTCATGTGGACAATCCAACTACAGTATATAGAGAAGTAAACAAAGGCGTTTTGGCGTATTTTAGCAGCCTTTCTCGTGGATTAAATAACTCCTTGGCGCTGTATTCCATTGCGGGACAAGGCATATCCGACCACTACGTAATCTACTTCCGCCTTTACTAGGGATATATAATCAAAAAGCCGAGAACCACGGTCGTTATTGGTATAGTGGAGACTATTTCTACATATACAACTTTCTTCAAAGCAATGCCGACAGACCCTTATAATCCGCAGTAAATAACTTGAAATGAGGGTGTCTTGGACAATAGAGTTGTATATTCTGGATTTTCAGCATGTTTTCTTGGCGTTGAACTTGCCTGACAGCCAATAGAATTTCGTGTGCAACCAATCAATGCTCATTTCTGAATTTTTGACATACTCCACGTGGGCACCAGACGAGTGCCTTCAGTCAGTATACCATACGCCATACACCACTCCTTTAGTGCCAGACAATGGCTTAATCCTCAAAGCGTCCCGACTGTCTACATAGGTCTAGGCTCCACTATAGTCATAGTGACTGAACCACTTATAGCTCCTCAGTTATTCTCGTGAGCCCGAGTGCAGGCCGTTCCAGTCCTCACTACCACAGAAAAACCCGTGGGCGTGCGAGGGATCGAACCCGGGCCTTTGGATCCGTAGACAGGAACGCTCCACAAACCTTGCAAGGTGATCCTTGTGGATGCAGGCCTATGATGATGATTATTATTATTGTTGTTATTATTATTATTATTATTATTATTATTATTATTATTATTATTATTATTATTATTATTATTATTGATGGCGGTGGTAGTAGCAGTATCGTTATCATTATTTTCGTCATTATTATTGTCGTAGGTAATATAAAGAGAGGTCCGAATTTAGCTTGAAAGATCCAGACTTCAAGTTACATTTAAGCCTATTATGACTATTTAACGAATACTTAGGCTACAATATTAATCATGTAGGCCTAATGAATAATAATAATAATATTATTATTAAAACCACAAAAATGAATAAAACAAATCGCTATTATAAGCAATCAGTCGACATGAATTAAACTCTGGCTAGTTCAATTGGGAGAGCATCGGCACGGAAAGTCGAAGGTACGCGTTCGAATCCCGCTGTCAGAGGATTTTTCTCCAAAAATATTTTCATAGTTCTAGTGCCCTGCAGACTATTATGCAGTCTTAAAATACTACTAGTTTTAGTACTTCATGGCCTCGTTTTATATAAATTTAGTGCAAAAACAGACCGGTTCACCATATTCAAGCAGCTCTCTTTCGATATAAGCTACACGTATCTGGAACTGTTCGGCAGTTCGTATGTTTTAGTCGTGGTCATTTATATATAAATGAAAACTGTGCTTTACCGTGCCTTAAGCATCCGTTTTTTTAGCCGTCCTATATAGTTGGGATAATTTTGTTGCTTGCCGCCGGGTTGTTTGATTGCGCTTTTCAGAAACGTGATTTGCATAGAGTTGACTTTGCGGCCTCGTTAGGTTTCAATTAATTTAATTATGCTGCATTATCATAAATCCGTGGCTTCGGGCTTCAGAAATTGCGCCCCAGATTTCAGCGCACATCTATTTTACGTCTTCAGCATAATATATATTTCAAATTAAGAGGTAACCAAATAATTGAATTATGTTTCAATTCAAGTTTCATAACGGATAGCTTTTTTTACAATTAATACGGAAGATGTAATAGGCCTGTATGTTTTAACTGTTTTTTTTTTATTTCAACACTTTGTTTGGGTTTATATTAAATACAGGAAATGTATTTTTAATACTTTACAGGTTAACTATTTTCATTTAAACATTTAAATTCGATAACAAGTAAATCTAAACCTATGAATGCAAGACAGAACTTTATTATTTATGTTTTTAAAGTATGTGAGATTTAACTTGGCACAAGTTTATGGCCTGCTGTTTGAGTTGGGAGAGATAGGGTTTCCTCTCAACAATAGACCATTTATTTATTTAATATTCAATATTTTAATATCATAAAATTTCAAATTACAGAAATCCAGGTTAAAAATTTTCTACTATGGAAAAAATTGATAAAACAAAATAATTACAATTTTTTAAATATATAATATACTAGCTATAAATGCAATAAAGTGGCTAGCGACATTTTTTCTTAGCTGCCAATCATTTGCCGTCACAAGCTTATCAGCGGTGGACTGTCATTAGTGCCGCTGAGAGTAGACTATTCTCGGTAGGGAACATTAGTGTTGAGGGTTCATATAGGACCATTCCGCTGCTGCTTCTGCGGACGACATGGAAAGGATTTCTCATTTGCCGTCAAGTTCCAAAACAAAAGAGTTGAGTGTGTCTGCCTTTCTCTCTTTAAGAATCCTGGCCAAGTAAAATCTCACGAAACTTTTAAAGAACAGGTAGACTATTCCGTTTTTATACCTTTACACCTCGACGTATATGTTGACATTAAAATACATATGTCATTGACGTTAGCAATCCAGATTACCTGCATTTTTTTTTTTAAATATAAGTTAGTACCTGTAAGTGGAGACTTACCCTCGAATGTATAGTGGTCCGTGTGGGAGTGCAAGTATCCACTCCTGCCTAGGCACCGTAGAAAATTGAAGTTAAACCCTATTATATTTAAATAAGCGAATTCTACGCCGAGTTAGTTTTGGCAGTGACGTGTAACTGTATAGGCCTAAATACAAGAAGTAAAGCTCAGATTATTTAATCTTATTGACCAATACCATAGACCAATACGATACTTTCTTGCACTCATTATGTTCTTTTCTCATTAATTATATAGAACATTATGAGCTTCCTCATCAAATGATGAATGTTCCTAAATATACGCATCTTCCTTTATAGCCTAGTAGAGCAGATGGTTGACATCCTTTTCACTCAGCGCCCATTTGGGCCTATGAGAGAAGGTTTTAATCTAAGACTAATTTAGTTACGCTTATTTTCCCCATAGAAGGCAGAACATACTGTAAGTCCATTGCCTCGACGACGAGCAAGAGGGAACTAAGATTTTACTAGGATATGAAAGAGCCTGGTAATTTGATGTAGAGGCTCCAATTTAGGCCCTTCCGAAGGTCTTCATGTTCAAAATCTTTACGTCCCGAAAAATCCACCCACCGCGGCCAGTTTGCACCCACGACCTTCGGATCCAGAGGACGAGCACACGGTCTCTCCACCACTGCTGCAGATAGAACAGAGCAGTGTGCAGTATTCAGCGTAAAAAGTTCGATTAGTGCTACATCTTGGCGGGAGGGCGTAATAGCTTCTGCTGGATGAGGCATGTAGTTTGTGGACATGGGTTGGCTATTAAATCGCCTCAAAAAAGAGTTGGAAGAGATTTTTCCACCAGGGAATAACAAAAGGCTAAATTCGTTTATTTGTCTCACTCAAAACAGAAATGAAAATGTTTGTTTGTTTGTTATTTAACCGCGGAGAAAACTCTACTAAGAAGATATACCCTTCATCCTGAAATTCAGTATTACGAAATGTTTATCTAGTGGCTAGCAAAATAACCGGAATTCTAACGAGTGTTCTGATATTTTATGGCAGGATGAAGTACCAGTGTGTGACAAATGCTAGGAAAATTAACGGTAACAACTTTGAGGAGATTTCTTTGCTAAGTCTCTCAACTGAGTGATTTCTTCTCCTATTGAACTGCATCCAGTATTCATGGTACTGTTCACAGAGCTACTAGAATAGTAATAAATTATCTACCAAATGGACGGTAACACATAACGTTGATAATAAAATGCACTACAGTATTTGTTTTTTGATGAAGGCATGCAATATTATAGACATATGCATATGCATTCATGAACCACAGATTATTGTAACTTATCTGATATTGGACGTTACATGATAATGCCATAGAAGAAAAATTCCTCTGACGCTGGGATTTGAACCCAGGACCTTTGGTTATCTGTGCCAATGCTCTACCAACTGAGCTAAGCCAGAGTTCACTTCATAGCGCCAGATGGAACCTCTCTCCTATGACTGATTGTCCTTAATGGTCTACCTCACTGACAGACAAATTATTCCATATACAGTACTGTGAGGCACACTAATTAGTGATTTTTGTGACCGGACTTCTACTGTTATTGTACAATAACATTCAAGATAGATAACCACAGTTTAAGGGCAATCAGTCATAGGAGAGAGGTTCCATCTGGCGCTGTGAAGTGAACTCTGGTTTAGCTCAGTTGGTAGAGCATTGGCACGGATAGCCAAAGGTCCTGGGTTCAAATGCCAGTGTCAGGGGGATTTTTTTCCTATGATATTAACATACCATAGCATGTTATTATTGCTGCATTCACATTGATGTCGAGGGGCATTAAGGATCATAAATATTGCTGTGGAAGGCGGTAATAGGCCTACATTAATGAATGGAGCAGCTCTTCCCATGTGAGTAGACAGTGCAAACAGCTATATGTGACACTTCACATTGCCTCTCATGTCCATTATGCCCAGTATTCAGTCTCACACTCGCAACCGTTCTGTAAATATTGTTTGCACTGCATGCTTATTGATAAATCAGAGCGCTGAACGTAGCTCACTGCTTCACATTGTAAGCCTTTTACACCTTCCTCTCGCTCAATTGTCCGCAAATACAGGGACCTAGCGCTTAAGTACAGATACCATAATTGCTTATTACTAGACTTCGTATTTTAGGTAAAAAACCTATTTTAATCCTTAAGTGATATATGGACGAAAACTTGTATATGCATGTTTCATAAGTGACTATGCCTAAAACTGATACTTTTATAGGACCTAAAACAGCCTATTTTTACGTTAGAGCCTAATATTGCCTTTCTGCTTGTTTTTCCTCTAAAGTTCAAAATAAGTCATTTTTGTTATAAATTCTAGCATTTATTTCTAGTTCGTACTAATTTTTTTTAGCTCGGAATGTGCAGTACGTCACATATTTGTGACGTGGTTAAATAGAAAGGAATGTTTTGTCTTCAGTAGAAAAGTTCCTTGGAATTCCCAAGAAAATGTAGTATTTTTCTCCCGACTCCCACATCCAGCAACAACGTAGTAGGCTACTCTGAATCACTGAGGGATACAAGGGGTTGAATATGCTATACCTTTTCAACTTCAAGTTGAGACTAAACAATTTCAAATTGAGACTAAACAATTTCAAATTGAGAATAAACAATTTCAAATTGAGACTAAACAATTTCAAATTGAGACTAAACAATTTCAAATTGAGACTAAACAATTTCAAGTTGAAAATGAACACATTCAAGCTATTACATTTTTGTTCTCATACTATTCAGTATCATAGTGACATCTGTCAACAAGCAATAGAACCAGAACAACAATGCTAACTGATCCAAAAGACAATCGGTACAGATCCAAAAGGAAACTGGCAATTGTTTTGCTTGATAACAGTGATTTAAAACAGGAACAAGCTTGAATTGTATCAAATCAAATTCCGCTCCGTTATCATGCCTTATATGAAGAAAAGGGAATCTGAAAGTATCAAAATGCAAATTTGTGCAGTGTACAACAATAATGGCGATTGGAGAGGTCTGGCCAATGCACTCGTGGTGAAGAAAGCAACTGCATATCGATGGGTGAAAAATCAAAATCAAGTTCAACGACAACATGGTGGTAAAAGAAGAGAGAAAATTACGGAAGATCATCGTGCCGTAATGACGCGGTATATAGAGGAAAATCCAAGAATGACATTGAAAGAACTTAAAAGAAAATTTGAAGAGGACCATCATGTTAGTGTCTCTACCGAATGTTTACAGCAACATTTGGATGGTTTGATGTTCACATTGAAAGATATTCGCACAGAGCCAGAAAGAACCAATAGCGAGGAAACTAAAACAAAACGATGTGAGTATGTGCGGCAGCTCTTGGATTATCAATCACAGAACATTCCCATAATATATATGGATGAAACAAATTTCAATTTATTTATTTCACGACGGCAAGGACGTTCTAAAAAAGGAACACGTTGCAGGTACATATCAGCAGGCACCCGTGGGAATAACGTCCACGTTTATAGGCTGCATTGGTAATTTGGGACTAATTTACTCTGAATTCAGAAGAGGCTCTTTCAAAATGGCAGAATGTAATGAATTCGTACGTCAATGCCTGCGAGCAGCTCAAAACATGTATCACTCAAGTGTAGTGCTGGTAATGGACAATGCCCCTTGTCATCGCAATGTTGAAGCAGTTTTCGCAGATGAAGAATTTAGAAACCATAGCTTGTTGAGGTTGAGTCCTTACAGTGCAATGTTGAACCCAATTGAGCTTGCGTGGTCCAGTTTTAAAGCAGCTGTTAAACGAAGTTTGTCTGTGCAATTGCCACAGATTTTAGTTGATGAAGACAGGGGAAATTTATCTCAAACTGAGTATCGTCTTCGTCGGCTAGAAAACATTCTGGCAGAAGCCTTAGGTACCATAAATGTTAACAGTTGCGCAAGATATCTAGCTCACATACTTAGATTCGTTCCTCATGCCTTAAACTTGAACGATATGCCTATGTAAGAGATAATAAACTTGTTTGTTAACTTTTCTCCTTACTGCAATATTTTAAAATGTAAACAGTATGATAAGTAAACTTCATTATTATGTAAGTTCAGATCCAATAAAGTGCTCCTAACTTCAATTTAGTTTATTATTTGCTTAAAATTCATTATTCTCAACTTGAAATTGTTTAGTCTCAATTTGAGATTGTTTAGTCTCAACTTGATATTGTTTAGTCTCAATTTGAAATTGTTTATTCTCAATTTGAAATTGTTTAGTCTCAACTTGAAGTTGAAAAGGTATAGTATGATATGCATAGCTTCTGGGCGCAGGGATTAGGTTTTCACTTTATGGTAGTAATACAGGCCCCAGTAATAGATCTATATAATTCATTAATTCTGTGTACCATAGGCCTACATCTGTGTTTTATCATGATTATTGATTAATGGTGACTTCAATACGTATAATATTCTGCAGTGCAGTTGAGATATTTCAGAAAATTGGCAACTTAACGTTTTTTAGAACCTATTTTCCAATTTTTAGAGCGTATTTTAGGTACCTAAAGCAGCATTCGATCCCTGATGAGGTCATTGGAGTTTTTCAAATGGCCTAATCCTTCTGGTGGCACTATGGCACCTGGGGTTGACTCAGCCTCTAACAGAAATGAGTACCGGGAGCAATCCTGGGGGTAAAGGCGGCCGGTGCGTAAGGCTGACCTTACCACCTTCATGTGCCGATTGTCTAAAAATCCGGGAGCTCATGTCCCTGCCTACTTCTTTTGTCGAATTTAAGAAATTTGAAGTCTCTTCCCTAAATTTCATTTTGGACGTGGTATTCTTCAGGGTCTCCAGAACGAGTGCTGTAGTAGGCCTATTATTATACAAGCACAGTTACCTCGTGGGTTATAAGTGTATGTAATTTTATTTTACAAACGTTGAATATGCCCCTAATATTCATTTTGATAACCATTTTATTTCTAAAATAATCTTTATTTTCAGTTCAGCCCTTTACTTCATTTCTTTGTAGCCTATATCTAAAAGTATGAAACCTGCAACGAATTTAAATGTCATTTTAGCAACTTCGATTATTCTTTCCCTCTTTTTAATATCATCTTTCGCTACCAAACAAAAGTTCTCGCAAGGCCATATTATTATTATTATTATTGTTATTATTATTATTATTATTATTATTATTATTATTATTATTGGTATTATTATTGTAATCATCAGTTATTGTAATTAAAGATTTAAAAATTATAATTTCATAATTATTACTATCTTTATGAACACGATGATAGTGTGCAATAATATTAAAATTCTATATGATTAGTACTTAAACAGTTCAAAATGTTCAACAAAATCTAGGCCTAGAGGTGACTTCATGAACCCTTTTTTTTTTTCTTCCTATATGTAGAACTAAGACATGTTTACTTCACGTGCAACGTGGCAGCCTATGAACATTTCACAAACGATCCTGTGAATGACAGCTAAAAGAACACAGAAGATCCCACTATGTGGGTTGACGACAATTCATTATCGTATTACAGTAATCAGGACCTACAGCTTAACGAGGAATCCCAACCATGGTCCTCATTTAACATGAACTGACAGCGATGAAGGCATCAATTACTTATCTCAATTCTTGCCTCTGGCTGCCCCCATGGCTGAGTGGTTAGAACACTCGCTTTCCACCATTAGGACCCGGAATCAAATCTCGGTGGAATTTGTGATGGAAAAAGCGGAGTCGGGGTAGGTTTTATCGGGGTTCTTCTGTTTCCCCTGCTCCCTCCAGAGCTCCATTCATCATACTATGACCATTGGTTGCAATAAAGGAATTATTAAGTTCCTACCTACTAAACCTAGTGAACAGCTTGGAAATCCACATTAGGCCTTGATCTATATTAAAATTCTGCTTTTCCTGAAAGATAACTAATATTGCTAATTATTATTTAATTTTTTTTAATTCTTGCAAGTTACATTTTGTTATTAGTAGTTCCTTATATACGTGCATAATTCTTCTTTACTATGAGCCTAAAATGTGTTATGTATGTCTGAGTCACACTTTTTTTTTCTCGTTGTTCTGACCATGGACAGTAGGTTGTGTACCTTTGAAAAGAAATGGCGGATATGGGGAAACACGCAAATATTGCATTGTTGTTCATAAGAGTGCGCTTGTTGGTGGTTAATTTCCTGCAGCGAATAAACATTGCCACAAACACAATCAACAGGTAGGCTACTCAATTTCCATGTTCGGTTTGCGAATTCTTGATTAAAGACTTGTTTTATCAAACACATCCGTTTGATGTTCGTCATTTTTGTCCAACCTTGCATGTTATTAGTTTTTAAAGTGCTCGCTTGACAAAAATTATTTTCAGTATAAGAGTGTAGGGTGGCCTAAAGTAACTTATAGCAAAAATTACTTGTAGTAAGTGCAAAGTTAGTATATCATGACCCCTAAAAATTGTATGTGGTAAAACCTATCAGATCCGTATCCGTGAAATCCCGTTTACTTTGATAAAGAATGGAACAATTTTTTTGTTCGGTGAATGGTTTGAAGTGTAGGCCTACTAAACCATCACTTCTTATGCATTTGTGTTCCTCTCCCCCTCTCTCTATGAAATCATAACTTTTAGTTATAAAGAGAAAACAGCAGCAGTGCACACCGTTCCAGACCTCTCCACTTCAGAAAAATCCGACGAGGTACCGGGGACCAAACCTAGAGATCTGTAGTCAGCAACGCTAACTACTAGATTACGAAGGCGGTCATAATTAAGGAAATACGCGAAGGAAATCGACAGAATTCGTCAAAATGATCTTAATGAACGGCTTGAGACTTGCTTTAACCTATTCTACAAAAGGGACTAACATTACGAAGGATCTGTGTTAGTTAAACGAAAACTAAACTAATCTCCGTAGTTGTGCATCCCTAAAGGGGCTAGGCCTACCATTCGACCGCCGAATCATCTACCATAGGCAGACACCCACGGCCGTTAATGATCTACATGGCCTCAGCCGCTACTTCTCTGTCAAGTAGTTCCATAGTTTGAATGACGAGGCTAAGTGCACTGCGTTCCAGATTACCTCAGAAAATACCGAGGAGGTACCGGGGATCGAACCCAGGCCTGCGGTTCCATGGCCAGCGTCGCTAACCGCGAGACCACGCAGGCGGTCTTCTGTGTTAACATAGGCTAAGAAAGAAATTGAGAGTTTTTCTTCCGAAAGCCTCGAGTAGGCCTATATCAGTACGGCCAAACGTATCTGGTTGACCAAGAAAAGATCAAGTTCCAGTTGATGTAGGACAAACAAACATTAGAGAAGAAGAATGTAGTGTAGATCGTCTTAGAAATAACATAACGCCACTGACACTTTCATGAGAAAGAAATCTACTAAACTAATAGATCTGAAATTATGCATGAACGTAGTTTTATACCCGGAAAGGTTATAGGACTATAGTCGTTGACTCACTTTCGCTATTTCACCAAATATCAAAATCAAATCGGAACAGACAGAGAGGAACCATTACTTTTTTACAACCGTACAAAATATTTTTTCGTCTGTATGAAGGAGGGGTAACCAGCTAATAGTGCATAAAACAATGAGTTTCCTTCATATTGTCAATTCCTGTTTCTAAAATGACATCGCGTAGTCATTTATTTTATAAATTTATATTAACTTGTTTCTTTTATAACCCTGAAACATGGAAATACAGTATTCTAAATGGAAAGGCTGTCACATGATAAATTGAGCGTGTGCTGGAGTGAGACTAGTGTATCCGACATTGTCGTTATGGCAATGTTCGCTGTGTTTCACATAACTTGGGATGATGTTTATTAGCACTGTGGTGATGTAATTGCCCCTGTTACAATATTGTTCCACATTAATGAGAATTTATCACGCCGCATTTTTAGCTTGTTACCAACAGCTCATTAATTGACAGGAATTATTCCTCTATCCCAGAGAGACGAGCAGAGTTCATACTGCATACCACATAATTTATCATGCCGTTCATCAGATTACTAACTTACACGCGATGGGAAAAAATTACTCTTTATGCAACATAATTTAAAAATTGAGACATTATTTTATGGTAATATCGAATGCAAAATATCTGACCTGATTTATTAAAGTACATATCAGGTACTGTTGAGCTAGATCAGTGAAATAAAATAGATGTGAACCAGCTGCTCAAATTCGGTGATAGTGCTTTTGCTAATTTTATCTTATTTGTATAAATATGACAAAATGCATTTTTTGTTTTAATTGTTGGAACTCCGAACCAGCAAAAAGATGCCCTGAAGATGGTGCAAGCGCACCGAAAGGTCTAGGCGGCGAATTATAAAATTATAAAATATCGTTGAGCAGCTGGTATCACATCTATTTTATTTCTTCTGACCTGATGTTAACCTGGAAATTTTCAAGAACCGTAACAGTTGTTTCATTTCAACATAGACAGAAAATCTCTCATAATATAAAAATTATAACTTGTTTTACTATCGCACCAGAATGGCATATGAACCAAATTGCATGTATAAGTTAGAGCGTAACGCCCTTGTAAAGAAGTGTTTGTTTTAAGCCGAAATGAAATTGCTTTCCATCTCTATATTCAGTCGTAAGTCCTTCTGGTATGAAATATATCACATTATTAGATCTTTCAGACCAAATGTCACAAAGTCGGAAAATATACTGATACACGCTTCTAGTGTGATGCCTTATATGTATGATATATGTACATTTTTTACCTATTGGGCCTATTTAGTATACTTATGGTTGATATGGGCTATATATTCTACATCTTATATTTCACCAATAGGCCCATAGGCGTACCGAGGGGGGGGGGGGTTTGGGGGTTCGAACCCCCCCCCCCCCATTGATTAAAAAAAGGAAAATTGTATAATTTTTCTAAGTCTGCCCATAAATTACGTAATACAAGTATAAAGCATGGGAAGCTTAAAACTCGTTATTTTGCGTCTTAATTTTTAAAATTTTCCGGGGGAGTACCCCCGGAAGCTTAAAACTCGTTATTTTGCATCTAAATTTTTAACATTTTCCGGGGGAGGATCCCCGGACCCCCCTCTCCCTTTGGGGTATTCCATACCCGCGGATGTTATAACCCCCCCATATGGTCGGCCTAGTTACGCCTATGAATAGGCCTTCAACCCAATGCTACAGTTTAGCAACGTAATTAATATTACCAGTAGAAGCAAAAAAGCATAGAGTAAAATAATAGAATACCAATTGACTTTATCACCAAGTAAGTTTATTTAATTGTTTTCATTAGAACCATCCTCTGTTTTACGTTTTGCTTTTCTCAGCAAATTACTTCCCCGTTCTAAATACCATTCCCTAAGGTAGATTCATAAATTGTTGTGCTGTAATTATTAAAATATCCCGAGACTGTACGTTGTTATAAACAAGTTGCCTTCAGCAGAGTGGAAATAATAATATAGGGGGAAAAATCTGATGTGAAATTCACATAACTTCCTACGTCCAAATAAAGTTTGCCTCTTAGTATAATATATTATGTATGACATTCTCTTCATGTACATTGTTTGCAAAAATGAAGGGAATGTCGTTACCACACATCATATCTCATCCCGGAAGGATGCATGACCCAAATAAAATCTGATTAGTGCTCCCTCGTAACTTTCTACTTTAAGAAAGATCAATACATATTTCTGTGGCTTGGTTCTAAAAGGGTCAATATCATAAAACTTGCTTTTGATATAACTGACTTTGAAGCCGTTGTAGAAGTAACATTTTATGCTGAGAACTACCGACAGTGGCCTCTAAGGGTTCTGTATTATGTCTATTAATAGCAACATACATTGGCACTTTTATTATACGAAAGATAAAGACTAGCCGAGCTCAATAATGAGTAGCATTTTTGCAAGAAATCGACATTCGCCCTTTTAGAACCAAGCCACAGATTTCTCACTTCACATTCTGATATAACAAGAGGCCATATTGCAAAGAGTGCGCATTATAACTGCCCTTCAGAGATTTTTTTCGAAAAAATGTTTTGGCCCTTGTATAAGCACCCCATCTCGAGAAAATCGGAATAAACGAAATTTTCTTAATGAAAAGTTCCATAAGAGAAAGTCATCACCAATTTTCGTGTCACATCCTCAGAAGGTAACTAACCTAACGCAAAATTTTTGTTTTCTTACGATTTTCCGTTACATGAGGCCGTTTTGCAAAGAGCGCGTATTCAGAGTGGGGGGGCTTAAAACTATCCTTCATAAAAAAATCGAAAAAAAATCTTTCAAATAAAAGTGTTAGATCTATGTATAAGCACCCCGTGTTCATAATGTCAAGAAAATCGTTAGAGCCATTTTCGAGAAATTCGCAAAATACGAAATTTTCTTCATTTAAGAGAACAGGGTTAGCATGGTTAAGATTAGGTATGGAGGTTAAGGAATTTAAGAGATAATACACCAAATGAAATATCTCCACTTTGTAGGCCTAATTAGGAGAAAAATGCTTATTATAACATAAAGGACTGGGAAATCTGATGAAAACATATATTGTCAGAAAATATCTAATTATGATTATAAATGTAGCGTACAAAAAGAAATTACGTAAAAGAAAAAACTAGAGGTTAGTCAAGAAATTTGGGAAACTTTTATTTATAATTTAAAAAGCATGGTTAACAAAAATTGAAGTAAATATAGTGCTGGGATAATAAAATTGTTTTAACAATTAAGGTAATGATGTCAGTATTGAATTATTTGAGTAGTGTTATTGCGTTTTTATTTACTACTCGTATTAGGTTTTTGAAAATTTATTGAAATTAAATTGTAAATATCAACGCGTTGCCAGGAAGGATTTTTTTTTATTTTTATGTTATAAGTTGTTTTCATTTAAGTAGGCCCATGAAACTCGGCAAAGTCCCAATAAATAAACCTATGTAGGCCTATCTATCTAATTGTGACGGCGCCATTTTTAGAATCGAGGTGTTACAGGTAAGTTCACATTAGTGAATATTTCATAATATAAACAGAAGGTGCATGCTGTGCGATGTTTTTAGAATACTTAGTAGCAAGCAGTCGTACGAAATCGTGAATAGTCGGGATTCCACGGTGACCATCGGCACAGATATAGTGTGTTTGCTTTACAACTTGTTGCCCAAAAAGTACGATAGTCTGTTCAGATTTTCAGATTAGTTACTACAGTATCAGAGCGAAAATTACTGCCTTCATTTTTTTAAATTCAGTGCGGTATTTATAATAATCATCTTTAATTATTATCAAACTCGTGTTTTGGAATGTATAAGATAGAATATAATATAATTTCTTGCTACTGTATATCAATTAACATTTTGTTCACATTCGTTCGCTACTTTTCTGTGGTTCTCTTCTAGACAAATAAACAGTGGCGGCTATTCAGGGGAAGTAGGTGAAGTAGCACATCACCAGTATTTTCCCTTTACAATACGTATTTTTAAAGTTTATTTTCCTTATCACGAATTGGTTTTTACTATAAATGTATCTGTATTTTTGAATTGCCCGCCACGCCACCACCTGGTGGCAAATCTAGGAGACACTGAGATCCTGAGAGGGCAGCGTGCTTCAAGTCGGCCGTGTGAAGGTGAACTGGAAACCACACCCTCCGTTGCATGGGTAGTCTGTTCAAATAAAAAATGAGGATGGCAAGCAGCAGTTTTCTCGCTTATCCCACGTCTGCTAGGTGACGAGAACAGACTACCCATGAAGCAGTCCCCCTTGTTCAGGCATTTTCTTCGCCGCGCCAGCACCACACTATCAGCTCGGAGAAAGAGGTGGGCACGTTAGATCTTCCACCGTCTGACGGTCTAACGCCGCCAAATTCGAATGTGTTAAATTCAGAAAAACCCGGATTCCACAACCCCGATTAAGTATTCTGTCGCACTGGGAACACTAAGCGACTTCCTCTACCTCGATCATTAGAAATACTATTTTCTCGTCTCTTATTCCATTACCGGGGAACTCTCACGCAATTTGCCCTGCCCTAATTATTATTATTATTGTTGTTATTATCACTATTATTATCATTATTACTATTAATATTATTATTGTTATTATTATTATTTTTGTGATATTTTCTCTCGTCACACACTCACACAACGTTCGACGAGACGAGAGAAATTAGCAAAAAAATAATCACATGAGAGTTCCCAGAGATGGATTAAGAGACGAGCAGTTGAGATAGGCCTACTAATAATTTTTAAAAATATTTTAAGTTTGCTGTATGAAATTATATTTGCAGCACACCCTCGTTTTGAGCCACGAGCCGCTATTGGGTGAATTCCGTTATTAACATAAGCATGTGGCATTTTTTTCTCTTCACCTAATTTTCTGGCCACGAGCCGCCACTGCAAATAAATTCCTTCCGTAGGAATTATTGCGTCCATGCTGTAAAATAATAGCAGTAAAACTGTCTTTAAAATGTCGCCCAGAGAAATACATTCGTTTAAATTTAATAAATATGATGGGTCTCATTATCCTAATTACCAAGCCAGCGAGTGAGTTCATTCTATCACTTCAAAGTATGATTCTGAGAATTCAGCTCTCTACTCACTATTACTATAGCAAATTCTCATCACATAAATTATTCAACATCTTTAACAAAAATAAAATAAATGATAATGTATACAAGTTACGGTATATATTATATGGTATGTAATATACGAGAGTTTTCTGAAAAATCATGGCAACTATTTTTTCCACGATAATGCGGGTCAGACAGTACATTTTAAAATATATAATTGGAAAGTTACAATATTATATTCTAACGTTTAATATATGAATTTTGAAACATATAGAACCGTGAGAGAATGGAGGTAAAGACAAAATTAGAAACATCAATCCTTCGTTACGGATGTTTATTCCTTTAATTACAACATGTAAATCTCATAGGCCTACACAAACGCATGCGCTTACGTATGGCATATTCAGGCTTCGAAGTAGGATCCCAAAGAATCCACCACATGCTGCCAACGAGAGACTCCTCCATTGCATTTAGATACCTTTTTGGATGCATTTTGCTTTTAGAATCAGTTTTCGCGTTTTATCTCAAAGAAACGAAAATATTACAGAATAGGCTAAAACTTCTAAGAGATTATTCTCTTACCGCAATTGCAAAAAATTATCCTTAAGTACGCGTATATTGGATCTTGTTATTCTGCAACTTTTAGCTTTGCTTATGAGTGTGTGCTTTTTAAATTTGAAAAATAAAAATAAAATAAAAATAAAATAAATAGAAATCGAAAAAAAGGTCCTCGCGCAGCGGGCCTGGGTTCGATTCCTGATCGGGACAAGTTACCTAGTTGGGGGTTTTTCTGGAGTTTTCCCTCACCTTTGAGAATAATGTCTGGTGACTTTTTGTCCCCGGATATCATCTGGTCGTCATTGTCATCTTCATCCTACGCAGGCATTCTTCGGAATAATATGTGTGACTGATTGTGTTTACCCTGAAGTGGCTCAGGCATTGGGGTGATCATTCATCCGGGAAGCTGAATCCATGACCTTGTCTGGTCAAAAAAAGTATGTATGTGATCCATAGAAACTCCTTCCCCCAACCAGGCGGCATGGACCGCATAAAATATGAACCTACAAGGGGGGATTAAAACTCAGGTAAAAAAGATGAAGATGAAGAAGAAGTAAAAAAGAAAGGGAGGAAGGAACAAAGAAAGATAAAGAGATATGTAGAACTTCAGACACATAAGACGGAAAACAAGCCGAAGGAGAGAGGTAGGCCTACTGACAATAGTAGCAAGAATTAATTACTTGTTCGCTGATTATAAGCTAATTATTAAATTATTAACTGTAAAGCAGTTAAAATGTGTTTAATGTGTAATGGGCCGTTTTTTGGTTGTTTTAAAAATAGGTTATGTTGGCTTCGCTAGCAGCTAGGTCTACTATTTTTTACTGCCTAGAATTAAATAATATTTCTCCTAATAACTATAAACAAAACTGCTATTTCCATTATTGTAAATATAACAGTACTGTTCTTAATGTATAATATTAACTTATATTTTTCCATGTTTTCTATTGTACTCTAATGTATTGGTGTTAGTTATTTTATTGCATTGAACTGAACGGCCCCCGAGCACAAGCTTTGCTTTTGTTGTTGTTATTATTATTATTATTATTATTATTATTATTATTATTTATTCCAAACAGTAACAGTTTCCAGGTTATAAAAACCAAACTCTCACAAATTCGCATACAATTTGACACTCCCATTATCGCGTCATTGAAACAGCATACACTCTTAGGCCCTTATTCCACTATGCATGCGATGTTTTGTAGGACGCTTGGCGTCGTAGCATAAATAAACAAATTCGCCCTCCGGAATAGCTGTATATACATATACGTTTGTGTATGTACAGTACTCCACTACCCGGCATAGTGCAATGTGTAATGTTGGTTGCCTAGCTACAAGGCACTTGCCCACGGGCTAATATAAGCCTTAGGTGAGGACATTTCGCGTCGGCTGTTTGTTGTGTTCTAATTGTTGTTGCGTATGCCTGGAATACATTCTGTAACGTATGTTGTTTTAACATGCGTTCACGTGCTGGTATTATGGGGTACATGGTTACTGTTCGCTCCCAATGTTATGTGTAGGCTTTGAGAGGAAAAACGTTGCCGAGCTCGCTACCTGCTGTTGTATATCGTTGGTTTATTGTTCAAGTTTTGAACAAACTAATTTATAAGAATGACCAGCTACAAACACCCCATCCCACACATACTGCATAATGGTTCGCTATAACTAGCAGGGTGGAAGAGGAAGAGAAGTGGTTACAGATATTGCGGCTAGGCTATATAATCTGTTCTGTGCAAGTTGAAAAGATATGCAGTATTATACCCTTAGCAACCAGGGAAGGCGGTTGAGGCCAGGTAGGTTCCTTCGACCCGCTAGCACCCTCACATTTACAAGCAGAGGGAATTAGGACCAACCGTAATTTCCTCCCCATGATTCACCTAGTCTACTTCAATCAATCAATCTTAGATTTTTTTAATATGTCATTTTATCTTAAAATGTTAGTTATATATCAATTCACACATAATTACAAGAAAAATGACACCAAACAATGTATAATTTACTTTAATAGGAACATTTATAACAAATACATAAATAAAAGTTACGAGAAAACTGCTTTCAAGTTCTATGTTCCTATTAAAGTAAATTATACATTGTTTGGTGTCATTTTTCTGTAATTATATGTAGAATTGATATATAACAAGCATTTTAAGATAAAATGACATATATTAAAAAAATGTAAGATTGACTGATTGAAGTAGACTAGGTGACTCATGGGGAGGAAATTACGGTTGGTCATAATTCCCTCTGCTTGTAAATGTGAGGCTGCTAGCGGGTAAAGGAACCTACCTGGCCTCAACCGCCTTCCCTGGTTGCTAAGGGTATATATATTAAACTCGCATCGAAACCCCCTAGTGAGGTTCTCGGGAAAGGTTTGTTATGAACTGACACCGAGTAGGAGAAAGAGTCCGTGTATTTAGACTGCCTTATACTATGTTACCGTTTAGCTATAAAAACCCCAAAAGAAGTGCGGGAAGACTTTAGGATTTTTTCGGAGAAAGGAATAAAAATTTGAACTTTTAGTGATTTTTCTGTCGGTTACAAGCTAAAAGGTATATGTCTAGCTTATCCGAAAGTGGGTAAACATTAATGGTGTATTTTATGGAGTAAATTTAAACTGATATTAAAGGATGGGATAGCGAGGAATGTAAATATCCAATTCAACATTTGCCATTACGTCTGAGAAAACCATGAAAAAAGAACCCGTGTCACATTGGCCGGCTACGGGATTTGAACCTGGGACCTCCCGACGTCCAAGAAGTTATCATCTCGGCCACCTTGTTCGGTTTACGGAAATAATTATTTCTATCGATAGCATGTCTTCAAAGCCCAGCGAATTGCAACTTCCAAAACCCTATGTGAACACTGTAGGTAATATTGCTGTCATGAGAACTCAGCAGAGACTTTAAAGCTGCGTCCGCGTACCCCCCCCCCTTTTTTTAGGGGTATATACTAAAAAATCTAACTTATTGGAATTTTCCCACCCACTGTTTGTATAAACCCAGTCTTGCCTGGTGAATAATACACCTTTGCGTCAGGTAGAAACAACTGAACGCGCACTCCTTGCGATAGGTTTGTTATATCAGATTGTGAGTGAAAAAGGTGTATTGCCCATGCTTAGGGCAAAGAAAGTTACATGAGTGTATTGCATGTTTTATTTGGGTTGTTTACTCTTCGGGGATGCAATTGGAAACATGTAACGACTTTCTTTTCATTTTTTCAACCAATTTACACGAAGAGAACGTCATTTTTTTTAAGATTTTCTCAAAAGCTACTTTACGGTTTCCAAAATAAATTATATTACCGGTATATTATATGGTATATTATGTATTATAATATGTTATACTAAGAGTCAAAACCTTCATTTGGGTAGAGGATTTTTAAAAGTGTTTTCCCTAAAACTCTGTAAATTTGGCGATAACATTTCTTAGGCAAAATCGCTTTCACTGAACGTATTATATTGACAGAGAAGGGGGTTAGAACAGGAGATGGGGGGTTGTAACAAAATAGCATAACTACTTGCTGGGAAGTTACACCGCCTTCTATTATTTGACATGGTTGGGAACAAAGTTGTTAAAGTTGGAGGCAGATAATACGGTCTAATCAGGAGTTAATGGTTGATTACCATCAAAGCTTCTTGCCCTACAGGAGCTTGACCTGCCCTGCTTACATCAACTAGACTTGTAAACACTGGCCAAGAGTTTGCTACAACTGTTGTTAAAATTATTTTACACCCCCTCCTGATCCTCTAATGTTTGACACCACCTTCTCCATGTTTGATATTTCGTGCCCCATTGACATTTTGTAAATTATGTAAAGTCTCGGACAGCGTACCTTGAAAGTCCATTCACTAATTTTAGTTACATTATGTAAGTATTTATAGCGAGTGTTAAAGTCGCCACATAATAGACTTGGCTTTTATTTTCACACAAGTTTGTATACGTTTTAATTTGTCTGTATAATGTTTATTTTATTGTTTACGGCTATGTGAATGTGTCGTATTACAAAACAACACTAAAATTATTGATATTAGTAAATCAGTGCGTACGAAAATAGCTACGTGTATGACAAGTGCAATATTCTTATATTAACGATTAATGATAAGTAACAGAAGATACAGAGACGCTTGCTACTTTTACGTACGTTATTTGCAAGTTTAATCAAAGACTTATTACCAGGGCGCGGATTCTGATGACCTAAAATTGTTTGAAAAATGACCTATAAAATGACCCTAAATTTTAAAGAAAATGGCTTAATTCTAAATAATGACTTAAAAACTGATATTTTATTTATAAAAAAATTATTATTGTGCACACAAAGTTATAAGACTAGTTTGTACATAATTATAAAAACTGTAAATAACTGTAATGTTATTAATATTCTTTTCTCACGGAAATTTATACTGGCACTGAGGCACTGGCGAGTCAAAATTCGGCATTTCCTTTTGTGGTCTGTCCGATTATATTGTTGTTTATTGAGGGTAAATAGTAGTTTGTACTCTCAAATCCTTAGTTTCCAGAGGGCGGTTGCGAGGCGATGGGCTTACCACCTGTCCCTCTACCCTCTCTCGGAAAATAAGCATATCAAAATTAATATAGGTAATGAAACGCTTGGAGGCCCCTTCGCCCCACCTAAGGATCATAGGTTACCAGATACAGATACAGATACTCTCAAATCCAACCAGGTGCCAAGTCAATCTAATAACAATAGTAATATAATACAACATTTTGGCGTTTCTTTGATTCTCATTTCCGACTGAGACATGACAACACTTTTAACGCCGAATTTTTCCTTCTTGCGTTAAACAAACAACACTTCAAAGACAGCACCGCTAGCGACGAAAAAAAGTTAATACACTCAATGTAAATACATTAAAATGACTAAATAAGGAAGCAAACGACAAGAAAATGACAAAATAATGACCTAAAACTGAAATAAATGCCCTAAAAATATGAAATTGCATAAAATGACAAAAAATGACCTAATAAAAATGTATTTCTGTAATCTAGAGGCCATGATTAGGATTTATCTACAAGTTGGCAATGTCTATGCAGCATCAATAAAAAGATATCATGTCATTAGTATCCGGGCCCTGCTTATTACCATATTTTTCTTTATACCGATTATAGTCCATTGAAACTTTTTTTTCCCCCCCTATCAAAAATTTCAGACTTAAAAGAAGTAAATTTTTAGAATTATCAATAGTCAGTGTGTAAAAGAAGTCATGTGAATAAATAACAGTGTTTTCGACATTGTTTTCTTCGTCCTGCTCGTTTGCTATTTTCCACTGATTTCTTTAAATTTGATCATTTGATACAAATTAATTCCATGTTAATTAAATTCCATTTTGAGAAGATACACTTATCACAATTCAATTATCAGCTGTTCTTTGTACAGGAACTGGTTTACGTTAATGAATTTGAGGAAGCGTTTGCAAACTTAAATCGATTCCTCATATTCAACTTCTTATTACTATTTTATTCTTGCAACAATCGATATTCATTCTTGTGTCCGACTTTAGCGTTGTGTACAAATATTTGAATTCAAACAATCGATACTTATATGTTAAAGTTCAGTGCTATAAAATGTTTATATCTTCTTTCTTTATAGAATTGTTAATTTTAATAGCTATTTTATGTATAAAGAAACATTGCGACTTCTTGCTGTGTTACCGATATGTGTGCCATATAGCTTATAAATAACTTAAAGAACTGAAGTAAGTTGTATGGGGGACGCAGAAGTGAACCGTGAAACGTCTTGTGCGTGCTGCCGAAGTCTAACGTGCTCCATATGTTCAAAATGTTTCCATATTTGCAATCAATAGAAAGAACAGTAGCTTATGTATATCCGCTTATCGTATAGGCCTACCATAGCCTACTATTTAGGTAATACTTTAAAATTAGCGTACCGGTACTTGTAAAAGCTAATTATAACATACGTTTTAGCTGAAATTTGTCTTATGTTGGCATAATAAATTTACAAACATCTAACTGCGTTGTAGTAAAGGCTTTCTCTATTCAAAATCAAGGGTGGAATAAACCTATTCAGGTCGTGGTTTCTGCATTCATCTCTCCAGACCTGACGTATTTTCGTTAGCCTATATATCTGTTTTCATTACAGGTGATTTTAGCAAGTGACTCCCCCCCCCCCTCCATAAGACCGATTTTAAAGACGTTTAAACGTCCAAATGTGTTTCATTCAAAGTAAATTAACATAACACATTTTCTTCAAAAATTATTTAGGACAAGTCCTAACTTACTTTATGCCAGTGGCGGCTATTCAGGGGAAGTAGGTGAAGTAGCACATCACCAGTATTTTCCCTTTACAATACGTATTTTTAAAGTTTATTTTCCATATCACGAATTGGATTTTACTATAAATGTATCTGTATTTTTGAATTGCCCGCCACGCCACCACCTGGTGTCAAAGCTAGGAGACACTGAGATCCTGAGAGCGCAGCGTACTTCAAGTCGCCCGAGTGAAGGTGAACTGGAAACCATGCCCTCCGTTGCGTGGGTAGTCTGTTCAACTAAAAAATGAGGATGGCAAGCAGCAGTTTTCTCTCTTATCCCACATCCACTTGGTGACGAGAACAGACTACCCATGAAGCAGTCCCCTTGTTCAGGCATTTTCTTCGCCAGCACCTCACACTGTCAGCTCGGAGAAAGAGATGGGCACGTTAGATCTTCCACCGTCTGACGGTCTAACGCCGCCAAATTCGAATGTGTTAAATTCAGAAAATCCCGGATTCCACAACCCCGATTAAGTATTCTGTCGCACTGGGAACACTAAGCGACTTCCTCTACCTCGATCATTAAAAATACTATTTTCTCGTCTCTTATTCCATTTCCGGGGAACTCTCACGCGATTTTCCCAGCCCTAACTGTTATTATTATTGTTGTTATTATTACTATTATTACTATCATCATTATTATTATCATTATTATTGTTATTATTATATTTTTGTGCTATTTTCTCTCGTCACACAACTCACACAACGTTCGACGAGACGAGAGAAATTAGCAAAAGAATAATTAGGGTAGAGAAAATCGCGTGAGAGTTCCCAGAGATGGATTAAGGGACGAGCAGTTTAGATAGGCCTACTAATAATTTTTAAAATATTTTAAGTTTGCTGTATGAAATGGTATTTGCAGCACACCCTCGTTTTGAGCAACGAGCCGCTATTGGGTGAATTCCGTTATTAACATAAGCATGTGGCATTTTTTCTCTTCACCTAATTTTCCGGCCACGAGCCGCCACTGCTTTATGCTAACTGTCTTATAAAAACGTCATGCAGTTTTTCCATTGGGATTTAGGTGGATTTTCAAGTAAATGTTATTCGTAACGAGGGGCCATTTTTAGAGATTGTGATATTAAAACAAGATTATAAACAAGAACTCTTTACAACAATTTTAAAATTTAAATTACAACAAGATCTTCAAAACTTTCGTAAAGTGCAATGCAGATCATCTCGGACTGAAAGGCATTATGGAATATTCCCAGCTCTATTGATAAACTTGCAACAATTGTAGTAATTATTATTTGTACTGGAGCGTAGATTTGTTTTATCTACTATTGTATGAGTTTGGTTAGATTATAACTTATGGCAGCAATGGATGGAACACATGCTGTACATTATGAACGTACTGACAAAAGGTTATTTTACAGCCGATCGTTGTTATATTTGGGTTTGTGGTCTTGTAATGGAAGGCAGTAATTTAAGACAACCGTTGTACTTTTCAGTGTAAGGCATTGTTTTTATTGCTACAACAAACCGCTGTAACAAGATACAAGACATAGTTCTATTCTTCTTATCTGTCTAATGGAAGGAAACTGTTACACTCACACTATTGCTTATTGATAGGAAATACATATTTTGAATGTAAGGATTTCTTTGTCAGTCTGATTGAGAAGAAGAAATACGAGGATAGGTGTCTGTTCTATGTAAATCTGCGATAAAAAAATCTATGTTCTATGGAAATCTACGATAAAAAAAATAATTCTATGTCGCACTCGGTGGACCAGCTGGTTGTTTGGTTTGGGTGCGAACCAAAGTGTCGGTCAAAGAGACTTACGGACTACACAAAAATCCGAACAGGTCTTCAGGAGGGACTTCAAGCGAAGACTTTAGGCTTGCTAAAGAATCTCAAGCAGATATTTGAGCCTTTACATGAAATTTGTTACAAAATGGTTCACGTGACGAAAAACTTTTCTCTCTATGCTTCTTTTGTTGTACGATATAATAAGTGTGCCTAAATTCACATGACTGAATAGCAGTGGCGTGCGGTGAAAATTTAGGTGAGGGAAGCAATATAGTATAGATTTTTATAAGCCTATAATAAAAAAATGACAACTCAGCCGATGGATTTGAAGAGCAAATCAACTCGTCTATCTTTGGCAGCAAAATCTTCTATAATCTTTTTTTTCTATCGTCAAAAATTCCAACTTGGACCGCGAAGCCTTTCTGAAATACTGAACTGAACTAAATCATGTATGGGGTGCATGGTCAAGGCCGAAGCGAGGGTGGGAAAAGAGAAATATCTGCCAGTCTCCCACCCACTCACAAGGGGAAGGGAAGGAGATAGCATGATGTTCTTGACAGCTCGTTTGGTGACGTCGAGCCAGGGAACCACTTCTCCTATTCTTCCAATTATGCTTCCCTATAAAAACTTGCTTGTACATAGGTACATAACACACATAAAAAAGACGATTTTGAGGGCAAACAAGTATCTTGACACTTGCTAAAGTAACCTTATGGTTTCACAACACAACATAGGGCACATAAGAATACATAAAACACTATGGTTTCAACATTATTTTTATAAAAACATCCTTTTAAATGCGTTAATATTTTGACCCGTGGCTCGGCGGGAAACTGCAAATTCAAACCGCCCTGTCCCTCGTTCGGCGATTTTACGAAAATACACGAAGCAATCACTTCATCCCCTCGTAACCTCAGGAGGAGTGGAGCAAACTGGGCCACGGCCCACATTTCAGACTTCCACGCTGTGAAGAAATTGTAGCGAGTAAGATTTTCTTCCCGCGAATGAAAGTTAAAATCATAAAATATTATATTCCTTACTATTTAAATTTACTTTATAAAATAAATTCTTATTTTCGCATTAACTAGAGGAAGCATTGCTTCCATTGCTTCCATGGACTGCCACTGCTGAATAGGATCTAAGATGCAAACAATAAATTATTTCTGCCGATTATGTAGATACACAATAGAAAATAATAATCACAATAATAATAATAATAATAATAATAATAATAATAATAATAATAATAATAATAATAGCATATGGAGTAAGCAACATTATTAAAAATATCATAAACATGCTCTGAATTTATTAAACTTCAAATTGATCGAAGGGGGTTATAACATAGTACGCCTAAATATTAAAAAGCTGCCATATATAATAAAAGATAAAAAGTAACCTTATTGAATAAAATATCCAACACACTGAGAAAACATTTAGGAAACAACAGCATTATTTATTATAATTAGGTGCCACTTACAATAGTGTGAAATTGACATGTAAAGTCAAACAGGCTGGTAACATTGATATGATGACCATGGCTAAAGTTTATAGTGTACCACCTGTAAGACTAGCAAATATTTAGATAGGATAGCCAGTCAGCAATATAAGTGGATTTGAGTGGCATTAATATGTAAACATTGTATTACAGATAAGGGATAGAACATAATTCAGATACAATGCTTGAATACAATAAAACACTTAGTTAACATGCCAACAAAAATTATAAGAAAATATTAACATAGGCCCGTTAAATAAGGGAGAGACATCTTTTTAAGCTTTAATATGCTCTATGCTCTTGGAACCTCGATGAACATCTTACCTGCAAACAAGATTCTTGTTCATGGGCGTCCAAGTCTCGATTCAGCCCCGAATCAACTCAGTGGCACTGCTTGCTTCATTGACATCAGTTCATCACATAAATATATTTATAATTATAAATATAATTATATATAATATACAATATATAATTAATATATATAATTGCATATATAATATTAAATATATAATTATAAATAACCGTTTAGGCTACTTACGACTTAAGTGTTCCAGGCAATAGATTTCTAGAATATTCGAGAATATTTAGAACTAACTCGAGGATCATGGGTGTGGTATTTCAGGCTCGTTAAAGAACCTCAAGCCTATTTTTGAGCATCTGGCTAAAATGTATCGCATTTTATTGCAGTAAAGAATTGATGACCTGGCGAGATGACCATAATAAATTCTCTTCGGTTTTATAGTAGCATATTATAGATAGACGATTAAGTAATATAATATTGTGCATAATATAATATACAGTGTGTTTGAAAAATATTTTTACAAACTTCGGGCATGGAAGTTCATATGAACATAGGTCCCATAATCCTTGTTTCTCTTAGGAACTGTTCAACACATTGATACACTCATAACACGTCAACACACAAAACTCATAACAAACGCTCGAAATATCCTCTTGCTTCTAGACATGTATGCACTCGTCGAATCATGGACTGTCGCACCCTTTGAAATACTCCGGGATGGTGTCGAATGGTTTCGCAGGCTTCCATGACACGTCGATGAAAAGTATCTTCACCCGAGATATCTGCTCCATAAACCAATAGTTAAAGGCGCCCCCAGAGATAAAAATCCAAAGGATTGAGGTCGGGAGAACGTGCAGGCCATGGAACTGGTCCTCCTCTGCCTATCCATCTGTCATGGTAGATACCAGTCAGTGCATCTCGAACAATGCGACTAAAATGTACTGGAGCCCCATCATGCATGAACCACAAGTCCATGATTCGACGAGTGCATGCATATCTAGAAGCAAGAGGAGGACATTTCGAGCATCTGTTAAGAGTTTTGTGTGTTGACGTGTTAGAGTGTACCAATGTGTTGAACAGGTCCTAACGAGAAAACAAAGGATTATGGGACCTATGTTCATATGAACTTTTTTTCTTTTGGTGTAAGGAACCCATGCCTGAAGTTAGTAAAAGTATTTTTGAAACACTCTGTATATATACATACATATATAAAATATTATATATATATATATATATATATATATATATCATAAAATCCTCTGTTCTTGGAGGTACCCAGATAATATTTCTCTTCAGCTACTTAGCTGTAGAGATTAGTGAACAATAGGTGATCCTGATTGAAGACCTAGAAGCCACACTCACAGGTTTCTGATTTTTCAGTGTCGTGTAGCCTATCGTGTTGAATAGATGTATCCACTGTGTAAGTATAATATGTCCTTATTTTTCCTACCCAGATATAAAAATGATGCCACATCAGAAGAATGTGTACTCTAAATACACTGGTTCTGGGATTAGCGAACAATAAGCGACCCTCATTAGAAGGGTTCACATTATTTCTCTTCATTGCAGGGTTCATTGCAAGTTTTTTCCCCTGAGCATATTTATAACTTATGACACAAAAATATTGCTTTACCTTTCTAAATTACTAATAGTCATGTTCAAGGAGTTATAGGCTATTGCCATTAAATGTTTTTAAAAATTACAGAATACAGTCTAGGTAGTCTAAATGCCAATAACTTTATGTCTGTGATTATTATGAAACAGCACTTTGATGATAGATACGGGTAACTGTCATTCAGTAGAATACCTTCCCTACTTGGAAATGTCATTTCAATCCGTTTAGTTATGATTTGCGTGATTTGAAATTTCTAAGTCGTAAATCATTAATTTCTCTTAGTAATTTCTAATACCATATGTTTAGGTCATTTCATGGGATAGCCTTTAGCAATAATACTTTCTAATTGCAGTAAAAAGAAAAGTAAGATTGGTATAATGAATGTAGTGTGCATTAGATTTTGCCCATTTAACTGATTCAGTGGAGTAACTCAGTTTCACATGAAATTTCAATTTTAGTTTAGTACTTAACGATTCATTATACTGCGCTTCATTCGACATTAGTGAGGTTCATAGGCGTACCGAGGGGGGGGGGGTTGGGGGTTTGAACCCCACCATTGATTAAAAAAAGGAAAATTGTATAATTTTTTAAGTATGCCCATAAATTACTTAATACAAGTATAAAGCGTGGGAAGCTTAAAACTCGTTATTTTGCATCTTAATTTTTAAAATTTTCCGGGGGAGGACCCCCGGAAGCTTAAAACTCGTTATTTTGCATCTTAATTTTTTAAATTTTCCGGGGGAGGACCCCCGGACCCCCCTCTCCAGACCCCGCGGATGTTATAACCCCCCCATATGGTCGGCCTGGTTACGCCTATGGTGAGGTTCGTAACACATCCTGTTAGTTTTTATTTCCCCTTAATTTTATATCTGTATCTATATCATAGGCGTACCGAGGGGGGGGGGTTTGGGGGTTTGAACCCCCCCCCCCCCATTGATTAAAAAAAGGAAAATTGTATAATTTTTTAAGTCTGCCCATAAATTACTTATTACAAGTATAAAGCGTGGGAAACTTAAAAACTCGTTATTTTGCGACTTAATTTTTAAAATTTTCCGGGGGAACACCCCCGGAAGCTTAAAACTCGTTATTTTGCATCTTAATTTTTTAAATTTTCCGGGGGAGGACCCCCGGACCCCCCTCTTCTTGGGGGGTATTCCATACCTCCCAGACCCCGCGGATGTTATAACCCCCCATATGGTCGGCCTGGTCACGCCTATGTCTACCGATATAGATATAGATATAGGTAGAAGAAATAGGCCTATTGGGCTCAACACCTAAATTCACAATTGAGTTTTTAACATAATACACGTTTTAAGGTTCCCTGAACCCAATGTATAGTAAACATTTAATATTAATGTAATTAATTGGTCTCTCATATTATATTCAAATATTTAATTTTAATATATTAAATAATTTATCGACATCTGATAAATAAACTTCCTAAATTTAAGGAAATATTTTATATAATTCCTGCCTATATCAAAATAAATATTTCTTATTTTAGAAAAAGACGTAATTTTTTTCTTCGTCTTCAAGATTAGATGGAGATATTTTAACAATTCTACTACAGCTTGTTCATTGGAATATTATATTTATGACAAAAATATTGAAAATATAATAGATCCTGGTGAATAAATTTTTAATAATTACTTCTTACCAAACTGGCAGTATCCAGGGCTTGAAAATGCTACAAAGAGAAAGAGCCAAGCATTGTTTGAAGTGAAGGCCTATAGACAAATGTAACTACAATTATTCATGATTATCTTATTTATAGCCTCGTGCTATCTGTGAGTCTACTTCGCAGTGTATCGAATTTGAATGCTAATCTATGACTGACATTGTTCGTTTTTCTTGAAGTACATAATGGTTAACTGTAAGTTAAAAAAAAATTAAAAAAGGTAATGTAGGTTACCTATTCAGTATAGTAATGCAGCTGGGTTCATTTGGCTTAGTTAATAAAGCTGTGGTGTTGTTTTTGCGACCCCTGTAGCGCGGCATGTTGGTTTGCACATGTTAGTGAAACAGACGACTGGCAGGCGGCAGCACATCAGCCATTTAATAATAGTGTCATGGCTCCATTTGCGACGAAGCGGACCGGAACGTGTGGCTTCAATTGTATCATCATTATCATCGCGTGAGCACGATGATACACTGTATTGTACATTTTACGCTTCAACTCCTCCCACTTGGGGTCACAACAAAATACTTGTTTCTTCCCTCCATTCATACAGCTCAGACAGGATTGCGGATTGCAATAAGGAAATTCAACTCTCACCGATCTAATGTTTCTTGTACGTTCGTGGAATAACAAGGCTATTGACGCTTATCGAGTTACCTTACGAGAAACACGTGTAATAATAAATTAATAATTGTTCGGTCGGGCTCCGCTAAACATGTCAGTTCAGTTCCACATGAAGTCAGTAATGTTGAAAGTTTTTCAGTCATCTTTCGTCGGAAGATTTTTTCTTTCTCATCATAAGGTTATGTTCATCTTCGTAAAATTAAAAAAAACGTAAATGCCAAACAACGTATCCAAGTAACAAGGAACCACCCTCAGAATAATTGTCTAGAATTATAGTTTTAATTGTTTCTCATTAAATTAGTTATTTTGAGGTTAACATTTTGAGTGTAACATTTGAGTGTAACATTTTGTTTTGCAAAAAATGTCCGTACAATGAAGTAAAGTCATAATTATATATAATAGACTTAAGGGATTTACTCAGTCTCTCGGGAGTATAGACAACATGTTTCGGACTTAATTGTCCACCTTAGGTCCGAGAGACTGACTGTATATGTTATGTCTAGACTTCTAATCACGTGAGCTTATTAGATTATTTTAATTTAACTGTTGCACTAATTTAAAATTTTAATATAACTGTAGGCTATAGGCTACTGTTGAAAATTTATGACTGATATAATAGTTGTGGATTTACTTTATTGTACGAACATTTGTGAAACAAAATACGACATTTTATATATAAGTTAGTTAGAAGACATCATTAAAGGTGTTTGAAATATTAACTGTAATCTTGTCGTAGTTACATTTTCATATAATAGCATCACATAACGTTAAAGGTTGAATACGTTAAAGGAAAGAGAGGCAGGACTTGAAATCTTTATTTCCTACAGCTTCCAGGAACATAGCTGAAATTAATAATAATAAAAATAACAACAACAATATTAATAATTATTAATATAATAATATATTACTTTTCCGTACCTTTTAATCATTGTTGTTGAAAGAAATATTCTGATATTCTGATGTTCGTAGATTATTGAGAATTTCGCTGAAAGCTTTATTACCATGACAGATGTCCAATTTCTCATGATATCTATGGGCCATTTAAAAACAACTTAGCGTTGCTACAATTCCACTGTGCATATTTGAGATAAAGCCTGCGATTGTTGTCACGGTTGCCATGACAGGTGCGGATCCCGTGGTGGTCTTTATAGCCCCACTGCGGGCACATGGGCAGGTGAGCTGGAGTTGAACAGGGTGCCATAGCTTGTAACCGCATTCCCCACATTAATCGCCTTCTTGATGCCATAACTAAAAAAACCAACATGACTGTTGGCGCAATTTATTATGCTGTTCAAATATAGTATCATTTAACTACATTTCAAACATCTGCTTGTAAAGCAGCACTGACAGAACCTAATTTCTATCATAATTTGAAATATTGAAGATAACTTTAACTAGATTTTTGAAAAGAGAAATATGTATCAAACATCTTAATATTTTTTTAAAATTTTTAAGTGATATATCTCCACTAAATTACTAACAAGAAATGAAGATAGTCAACTATCCAACCCTAATTTTAGTTATTTTTCAATTTAGAGTGTATGTTTATAATATGTGTGTTTGTGTTTACAGCTTTTAGGGGTATTAGTATTAATGAAGTTCCGAGAAATTGTCTGCACCCTTTTGTGCTTCCTAGCTTAGTATAGTCATGCTTAAATAAAGCAGAAAAGACTACAAAGACATAAATATGAATTTGTCATATTTATTTCCCTTAGTTGCTCTGCTAGAGAAATAAACTGCCTTTACACAGACATGAAGTAATAAAACCTAAAGAAAATACTGTTAAAAATTCTGATTAATTCGTAAAAAACGATCATTTACCAATGCAATAGTATGTTTCATTTCTGATATCGCTTGTTGCCAGAGCTGGACATAAAATAACTAAAACAAATAAATTATTATTTATAATCATTTTTCTGCACAAAGCAGATTGCCTTACAGACAAAGAATACATGAACAATACACAATTGTACAGAAATTACATTAATTTTCAGTTAAACATGAGTTTTCAAAACCATCAATAATAACAAGAAAATGAAAACAATCACATTCAAGAAAGAAAACCTGTTCATCTTAATTTTTGTCACTGTATGGGTGATTTTTCAGTATTTGGATGGATCCCTTACGAGATAATAACGCCACTTCAATATACAGATCTTTTTTTCAGAGAATCGTTTACAACAATTAAGAAATAAATTTCTTATTGTTCCCCTACCATTAAGAAATAAATTTAAAAAGAACCGACAGGCCTACTAGATACGTGAAAGGAAGTTATCTGAATTTATCTTTAGCGTCTTATTAATGGCATACAGAAAGAAAGAGTTAACGGCTGGTTACTTCCATGTCTGTTAAATTAACCCATATAATCTTATTCCTAGAACAAAACATGCATGTAAATATCAGCGTTAACCATCTTTAGTTGTTGCATTTGATTAAAACTGGCCTCGCAACGCTCGGATGGAGATTCAGAGCTCAAGGTAACGAATTCTGGTCTTAACTTGTGAGAGATGGTGTTTATTACAAATTGTGTTTCTCACAAGCGGGTCATTAATCCGCGGGCGCATCGCAAGTATCCTGTCAGCATCACTGTTCCATACCACATCTATAGAAGAATGCTACTTATTGCATATTTTCGTTTTTTTTAATAAAAGTCTGTATTCCGATTACAAGAATATTTTGGCTTAGTGTATCTGATGAAGTTTGGATCAGCTCAAAGCATTATGAGAAATTAAAGGAATAAGCAAAACATGAAGTCCACGTGAAAAAATCCTACTATTCAAGGAAATTCATCAACAAGAAATAAGAGTACCTTTTTACTTTGAAACTGCTGGAATTTGCATACTACTCATGATAAGTCTAATTTATTATTTTTGTATTAGGTGTAGGCTGTTACTACTACTATACTTCTACTACTATTACTACTCTGCTATAATCATATTAAAATGCCTTATTTGTTCTCTTATAGGATAACATCTTAAAGAGAATAGATGACTACATTTTTACTTATAAATTTCTCCAGTGAAACTACATGTGTTTCTTAATTAAATATACAGTTCCTTATAAAGTACAAAAAGTGCTAATTGACAAACTTACAGAGTTCTTTGTAAATGGGGCAGCATCAGTTATGGTTTGACAGCTATCGTTTACGGACTGAAATTGTCATTTAGATCAGTGGCACCAACTTACATGGGCTCGTGGGGCTCAAGCCCACCCAATAATTTGCCGTGTACTATTATAATTATTTATTGCTATAACTCAAAATTGTGTTTATTTGTTGAATTTGTAAAAAGAAAACCAGGCTAATGTGGACATATATAGTACGATCTTCTCTTGTTCCAATTCCCTCACGATAATTTGAAATCGTTCTACAATTCATTCCGTTTTTACATCTGTCAGTGCAGTTTCCACAGTCAACGCTGTTCTAAATACTCACAGCCTTACTAATAAAAGCTGCTTATATCTGCGTTGAACGGTTGTTTGGTTGTTCACCGTGCAAGTTCTGCATAAGCCGCATTACCAATAAAGGGTGTGTAACTGCCGAGTTTACACCGGGTTTGTACGTCCAACGTCATCAAATACGTCACTCTATTTGTGACGTTACTAGCCCCTGGCTATGAAGGGACTGCTGAACGCCATCTATCGGTGCAGCGGCAAACAACGATGGATCGTCTGCAGAGTTTCAGTATTTCATTATATTGTTTTCAGAAAGCTGTAATCATGGGTACAAGTATGGAAATATGTCCCGCAAACAAGGAACAATGTTTATAATTCCGCAAAGCAGCTCAGAATATGCGTAGCCTCAAAATTCAATCTCAGACATCTACGAAACGACCGGCTGTTACGGATATCGGCCATCTTGATTATTTACGTCAAGTTTATACAAGGGGGCCAGGCTGTGTAAAGGTTCCACACATTCAGCCTTATGCAAGGATTATTAGTACAGTTTTTCTCCTCAGCTGTGTATATTCCTGGTATAAATGTTACAACTGGATTATTAGTAAGACTGTGTATATTTAAGGAGAGCACAGAAAAGCTAGATTTAGAATTTAGACAATACTTCTGAGAAAAAATCACAGGAAGGTCATTAATGAATAAGGCAAAAAATTGTGATATTATACAAAAGTGTGGACATTGAAAGAGTGGATGGAACATGTAGAAAGAATGAATTATAAAGGTCATCAAGGGACAATAAACCACGAAAAAGGTAGTGTGATTGGGGAGAATAGGCTCCTGGTCTAAGGAAAGACGAAGAAGATAATTTACTCTAATCAGGAAAAACACATTTTGGAACACGCCGTGCTACATACTGTACTTATTTTATTTTAGTAGGTACCGGTACCTAAAACAAAAAAAGTTTATAATATAACATTATTAATTTTAAAGGATTTCCGTTAACTAGGCAACACAATTATTTTTATAGCGGTTAAATTACGTTGATTGGTATTTATTATTACAAACAAAGACATAGTTTTTTACAAAATTCTATATTTATCCGTATTATGGAACATTTTTACTCCTATGCGCGCAGCATATTACGTACCAGGTTTTTGGAGAGGAAATAATAAATGTGAAATTTATTAATTTTTTTATTTTAGCCCCGAAACGGTTGTACAGTATGGTAACATGAGAGTAAGAAATAAAATATTCCATAAAGACAATACAATTTTGTGTTACCGGCATTCTGTTTTTTTCTTATTTCAACCCTTCTCTGGCATGGTGTGTAGAAGCAATGAATTGCAAAATTCGACATCCTCTAGGAGCCATAAAAAGCCATATTCTTTCTAGCGTTTTCTGAAGGAGAAAACGTTTAGTGATAAAAACGTTTAGCGTTTTTAGTGTGATAAGTCGTTCTTCCTTATTTCAAATTCTACGTAAATACATAATGACCTAGAGTTTGAAAATAGCAAGTCCTTCATAAGTTAATTTCGAATTGCAAAATACAAAACTCAGACATTTTAAGACATTTCTTTATATCACGTATGTACGAGAAAATAGGACTAACGCATCCAACACAATGGCCACTAGATCAAGGCAGTGTTACCAACCCCTGTTTGACCAAGAAAATTAGGTTGGCACTAAAAAGGAAGGAGATTAAAGTAGATTTTCAAATTTAAATGGGTACCACTTTTGCATAAATGTACACGGAAACTATTGGTCGTTTTCAAAAAAACATATCCTAAAATTCACATCATAACGTCTAAAATGATGTAATTTTTAATGTAAGAGACTCCATCTTGTCATTCTCACAGCTGCATCCCCACATTTTATAGGGTTGTCACTTTTAACTTAATTGTCCTCGCTCTCATACATTTCCACTCTCACCCGATCTGTCAAGGACCTATTCACCACAAATGAATGACAGTCTTCTCCTGCCTTAGTATGGAGCAAAGCACTGATTGTTTGTGTTCCAAGTCTATTTCTTGATTTTGTTTTCATATTATTAATCTATAAAAACACACACTCTACAGCAGCAATTGAATGTGGGAGACTCAGTACACACCACACAAATTTTGATAATGCTGGAAATGTGGGGTTTCCATCGGAAAACTTCTTTTGTTTTACGCACCTCCAGAAGCCTGACGAATCACCTTGATTCGATTCTCCATGTTCAACACCGAACTATACTGTGATTTTTATCTCGATTTACATTGAACTACATTCCATTACAAAGTAAAATCAGAGAAAAAAGGAAAAATACGTATTTTAAAAGGAAAATATCTTAAAGTAAGGAGATTTGCTATCTTTCTAAAAGTTTTAAAGTAGAAAAGTAGACAATGTTAAAAAAGGAAATCTCCTTCAAAATAAGTAGACATGTCCGAGAAAATATTGTGGACGAGGCATGTACAGTATTGCTATTAGCAATAGGCTTGCGTTAGTGAAACTTGTATGTTATTTCGTAGAATTACGTCGCCGAGTTTTAGGGTTTTAAGTTGTGCAGGTAATTGATCTGTTAAAACTATGAACAAACTATCAATTATCCAAACATACTGTATTAATTTTCACCATATAACGTTAAACAAAACTGACATGTATAAACTACTAGGTAACTATAATATAATTAACATAAAATTACATTGAATGAAAAAAGTTTTAATTGCGTACGTGGACGAGAAATGGAATGTTCATTATCACACTAAAATAGTACATTATGTAATGAACCTAATATAATGCTACTGTTTGTTTGACCATAATTTATTCAATTTTTAAGTTTTGAGATTTTAGATTGAAAGAAAGAAAAACAAAACGGCTGAACGCGGCTATCAGCTGTTACTAAGTTCTCGTAGTTCTTGACTTCTGCGATAGATGGGCAGGCTCAAGCTTTTTTATCATACTATAGGCCTGTTTCTAAAATAGTTCAATGTATCGTCAAGTGCCACGACGTATGCGCACAATGTGCGCAAGCGGTGTGGTACTTGACAGTACGTGACTTAGCTTTAGGGAATATATATATATATATGAGCACCTTAAAGCCCAAGTGGTGTAACTCACATTACTGCTGTTCTGAGATCTTTATGGACAGCATAAAATTGTGCTCCTACCTACAAGGTTGCTATGCAAGTTATGACTTACACCATTTGCGCTTTTAATAGAAGAACACTTTCTGAATAGGTTCCTGATTATAAGTAAGAAAATCCAAAAACTGAAGTTACACCACTTGGGCTTTAAGGGGCTCATATATATATATAGAGGCCTATCTCTCTCTGGAACCCTATAGTCCCCTATGTTGGGGCGAAGGGGCCTCCAAGTGGAGGTTTCATTACCTATACTAATTTTGTTACGCTTATTTTCCGAGAGAGAGGGCAGAGGGACAGGTGGTAAACCCATCGCCTCTCAACCCCCCTCAGGAAATTAAGGTATTACTTGGACGTGAAAGGGCCAAGAAATTTTGTCCAGAGGCTCTAATTTAGGCTTGGAGTTCTTTTACGTGCCGTAAATCTACGACACGGGCCCCCCAGCTTAAAGTCCCTCCCGGAGGACTCCGTGCCCAGGATTTTTACGTCCTGAAAAACCCATCGACCGCGGCCGGGTTTGATCCCGCGACCTTCTGATCTAGAGGCGGGCACGCTACCTCTAGACCACCGCGGCCGACATATAGGCCTATACACAGTATATATTACGAAACGTGAATTTTGGAAATCTTTGTCACACAGTTATTTTGCATGTCTGTAAACCTAGACATGGGCATGTCGCATTTATGCTCTCATGAATGCCATCGACCGTAGGCCGGGATCGAACCCGCGACTTGGGTACAGAAAGCCGTTGGCGTACTGACTGTACCATCCAAGCCGACGTTCATTGAAGTTATAAGCTAAACTTCAGTAATTCCAAGAATTAATTAAAACATTACGTTTTTAATGTTTATATGATTGCGTACTAAGGCCACATGGATATTGGACGATATATTAACAAAGAAGCTCCGCTGTTCTACTATGAAAAAATCCATTGCTCAAAGAAATAAGATTGATGGCTTGTGATAAGCTGGGGGATGAGGTGTTGGACGGATCATCGAATTTTCCATATTATAATCAACTGCTCCCATATGCTACTGTGTATATTCCTGTTCATACACCATATTCATTAAGATATGCCATAAATTTTAGTTAGGTTTCCTCAGCTATACGAAATATATAGCCTACGGTCAAGTCAAATTTAATAATATAATCGGAATGCTGAGATTCTTTTATCGTTGCTCTAATGTGAACACTAGAATCCATGCACTTTATGAATCGCTAGTAGGCCTATCGTCGTGTTATCTTTTATCGTTGCTCCAATATTTACGTTACCTTAGACTTATGTATTATGTATACAACATCATCAAGAATATTAACCAGACTCATCAGGTTTACCATCCCTAAACAAAATGAATTGAATCGTAAGTAAGGAGATAACCACTCCACCAGATAAAATAATTTACCAACACAAAATACAGACACTGGAATTCTTCTTCTTAATTGGTATTACAGCCCAAGTGGGCCTTAACCTCCTCTATGGCTTTCTTCCATCCCCCTCTATCCATCGCTACCTACCTCCAGTTCCTTATTCCAAATCTAGTCAGATCATCTCGTACACAATTCCACCATCTCGTTCTCGGTCTTCCTCTTAGTCTGGTTCCCTCTGGATTATTATTGAAAACACTCTTCACTTTCCTTGTCCTTTCCATCCTTGTGATATGTCCCAGCCATTTAAGTCTTTGGCATCTTATATGCATCTCTAAATCCAATTCCTTATACAATTCATAGATCTCATTATTATATCTGGCTCTCCATCCATCCACTGTTTCGATTGCTCCGAAAATTCTTCTTAGGATTTTCCTCTCGAATACTGCCAGTTGTTTGCATATGTCTTTGTTTAGAACCCATGTTTCTGTGCCGTATGTTATAATAGGTCTGATCAGAGTTTTATAAATCTTAATCTTGATTTCTCTAGATATAATTTTATTTTTAACAATTGGTAAGAGTGAATAGTATGCCCTGTTAGCCCGATATATTCTTCTTTGAACCTCGTTCCTTATGTCATTGTTTGCTGTTAATACTGCCCCAAGATATGTAAATTCCTTCACCTTCTCAAACTTATGTGTTCCAATTTTGATCTCTTTTGCTTGATCATCTTTGTCTTTTAGTGATATACATGAATTTGGATTTATTTGTATTTATTTTAAATCCCAGCTTCTGGGTTTCACTTTCCAGCGCTATTAAAGCTTCTTCTACTTCTTGTATCCTTCTTCCGACACTGGAATTAATATAATGAAAATTACAATAGGCTGAGCAGGCCAATGATCAATGAACCGATAATGCAGGGTCGCCACACTGTACAGTAACAGCCTTACTAATAAAAGCTGCTTATATCTGCGTTGAACGGTTGTTTGGTTGTTCACCGTGTAAGTTCTGCATAAGCCGCATTACCAATAACGAGTGTGTAACTGCCGAGTTTACATCGGGTTTGTACGTCCAACGTCATCAAATACGTCACTCTATTTGTGACGTTACTAGCTCCTGGCTATGAAGGGACTGCTGAACGCCATCTATCGGTGCAGCGGCAAACAACGGTGGATCGTCTGCAGACTAATTGTAGTTTCAGTATTTCATTATATTGTTTTCAGAAAGCTGTAATCATGGGTACAAGTATGGAAATATGTCCCGAAAACAAGGAACAATGTTTATAATTCCGCAAAAGTAGCCCAGAATGTTTCATAACAAGTTACCTTAAGAATGGATGCATAACCTCAAAATTCAATCTCAGACATCTACGAAGCGACCGGCTGTTACGCAGATCGGCCATCTTGATTATTTACGTCAAGTTTAAACAAGGGGGCTAGGCTGTGTAAAGGTTGCACACATTCAGCATTATGCAACGATTATTAGTACTCTTTCTTTCCTCAGCTGTGTATATTCCTGGTATAAATGTTACAACTGGATTATTAGTAAGACTGTAAGTGTTACAGTCAATGGTCTCAATGTTATAGCATGTAGCCTAGGCCATATAGTTATCGTCGTAGTTTACCTCAGAAAACAATACCACAAATAAAAGCTGATGTACTGCACATTTCAAATGCTATTTAAAGAACATTTCCAAAGAACTGCTTGAATAGACTGTTATGATTAGACTTCGGACTTTTAGGTCGCTAAAAATGCTGTTTTAGGTACCTAAAATAGGCTCTAAAAATTGGAAAATAGGTTCTAAAAATCGTAAAATAGTCTCCTATAAAATCGTTAAGTTGCCAAATTTCTGAAATATCTCAATTGCAATGCAGAATATTATATTTATTGAAGTCACCATTAATCAATAATCATGAAAAAACACAAATATAGGCCTATGGTACACATAATGATATAAATCTAACCTATTACTAGGGCCTGTATTACTACCATAACAGTGAAAACCTAATCCCTGCGCCCAGAAGCTACGCACGCTAGCATATTCAACCCCTTGTACCCTTCAGTGATTCAGAGAACTACTTTTTTTATTTTTTTACTGGATGTGGGAGTCGGGAGAAAAACACTACATTTTCTTGGGAATTCAAAGGAATTTTTCTACTGAAGACGAAACATTCCTTACTATTTAACCACGTCATAAATGTGTCATGTACTGAATATTCCGAGCTAAAAATTTAGTACGAACTGAAAATAAATGCTAGAATTTATAACAAAATATAACTTATTTTGAACTTTAGAGGAAAAACAAGCAAAAGGGCAATATTAGGCTCTAACGTAAAAATAGCTGTTTTAGGTCCTATAAAAGTATCACTTTTAGGTATAGTCACTTATGAAACATGCTTATACAAGTTTTCGTCCATATATCACTAAGGATTAAAATATGTTTTTACCTAAAATCCGAAGTCTAGTTATGATTATAAATGCTAAAAATCTAGAGGGGGCAAGAAAAAATATTAGGGGGCAGCGCCCTCACTAGCCCACCCCTGGCAACGGGCCAGGCACAAACAATATTTGTACAGTATTAATAGCCTAAATAATCTACTTTGATTATGTAAAAAGTTAATAATTATTTCATGTAATATCTTTTCCAAGCAATAAACAACAAGCCATAGTTCGAATGGCCTATACCAGCGTTTCTCAACCTTTTTAAACCCGAGGACCTCTAAAATGTCTAAAAAAAAATTAAGGACCCCTAATTTTACACCCCATTTTTTAAGAAGGCCTATATTCTTAATATTTGGGGTATTAATTACAGGTCATTATAACCATAGGCGTACCGAGGGGGGGTTTGGGGGTATGAACCCCCCCCCCATTGATTAAAAAAAGGAAAATTGTATAATTTTTTTAAGTCTGCCCATAAATTACTTAATACAAGTATAAAGCGTGGGAAGCTTAAAACTCGTTATTTTGCGTCTTAATTTTTTAAATTTTCCGGGGGAGGACCTCGGAAGCTTAAAACTCGTTGTTTTGAGTCTTAATTTTTAAAATTTTCCGGGAGAGGACCCCCGGAAGCTTAAAACTCGTTATTTTGCATCTTAATTTTTTTAATTTTCCGGGGAGGACCCCCGGACCCCCCTCTCCCTGGGGGGTATTCCATACCCCCCAGACCCCGCGGATGTTATAACCCCCCCCCATATGGTCGGCCTGGTTACGCCTATGATTATAACGAAATATGTGAACAAATTTTACTTCTTTACTTTTCACTTGCTTTATGATATTTTTAATTATGTCTACGGACCATCTGCACCATCGGACCATACGTTGAGAAACGCTGCCCTATACCATTAATCTGAAAGTGAGGTATTTGCTTTATGCGCTACGGTACATTTGTATTCATGCATGTATGTCCTTTTCCTTGATCCAATAATGTGGATTTGCAGGCCTGGATTAGATCTCGTACCTTTTTGCATTTTTCTGAGATTAAGAGGTGTGATGTGAACATTCAACATCAACATGATGACTGAGCTCCTTGAATAAAGAATATGTGTCTCCTATTCAGAGAACCACATGCCTCCAATACTGCCCTCTATCTTTGAAATCTAAGGATGGAGTCGATCTATAGGCCCTGGTCCTCCATGGGAAGTCGCACCAGGAATTTAAGTTTTCAATATAGACTGCATATTATATTCTCTTTAAGATCATCATGTGATAAGGATCTATTCTGCCCTGATAAGTTAAAAGGCCCTAACTCCAAAATTTTTATAAATGCTTTCTTTTGTGTTTCCGAATCGGTACAATGAAATACACATGTTTTGACATTAGAAAGCCCTAAATTCAATACAGTGATGTGTTATGTTGACATTTATATTGGCCCTAACTTCAGTTTGAGGTCGTTTTTCAATAAATGAAGGCCCGATTTAACAAATGGAGATAGGGCCTTCTATGTTATGGGGGCAGTATTATAGGCCTATCTGATATCGTGGTAATAAATAAAAATAAAAATTATTACACAAAGTCATATTGTTATACATTTACAATCAGAATCCACAACATCAAATCTATATTCAGCAGTTAAGTAGCTGTAGAGTTGTAAGAATGATTACTGGACTTTCACCGCATTTAAGAGCAGGAACAGTGCAATTTTATAAAGGAAGTTCAAATATCCTTGAGCTATAAAAATGATCAGAAGCAATAGATTTTGATTGACGCCACTTGTGTCTATAATTTGGAATGGCACTTATTAATTATTAGTTGGCCGTAGACAACCCACTTACTAGCCCCACTTTAAAGAGGCGATTTAAATATCGAGTTTTAATAAGAATTTTGTATGCTAGTTGGTTAGGGCGGCAGGCGTACGACCAACACATAATTTGTGCAGTCTTCTCCATATTCAAAGTTTAGCACTTGTCCAACTGGTCTGCTGCTTGTCTCCAATGCAACGACTTGCAAAAACTTCTGGCTCTGAATTTATTCCAGTCACATGCCTCAGACACGTTAGCGGAAGGCCAGCCTCTTGCTTGGACATTAATTCGACGAAACGTGAATTGAAATGTTCTTATATTAAAACAAGTTTGGTCCACTACCCTGCAGGTGGTTCGAGTATTTCCTTCTAAATTATGCTTATTTATGTATTTAGTTATTTGTTTAATGAAATGATGAATTATACGTTACGCAAAGATGGTTGTAATATAGTCGCACTAGGAGCGAAATTTTGCAAAAATATCTCATTGTACTAACATACCTTTCACTTCTCCTAATAGCACTTGGTAATCCTGGAATGTAGACCTACCTGTAAACAGGCTATAGGTAAAATAATTTACCTAAATAGAATGGAGTTTGGTTCAAAAAGTCATCTGTTTCTAAATGAATCAATAGTGTTCAGTGGTATTTTAGTCGAGTTTTTCATTACATACCCAGGCGGCTTCAAAGGAATAATCCATTAAGTCGGTGTTTCAAGAGCATTGATCTCAGCAATTTGGTCTTGGTTTCCGCTTTCCAAAACACAAGCAATGTTGCATTATTCACTCTTTGTTATCATTGACGTCAGTTCTTCCCTCGCTTCAATCAATTCACACGTGTTATTGTTTACTGTAACTAGATCTTGCAACCCCGCGTTTCGCTCCACGTGGAGTAGACAAGTAGCTGTCACAGCCATCACAGGACATTCTTAGATTTTGATTGACTGAGGTAACTAGCTGATTGGTGCAACAAAATTAAAGAGCATGGGTTGAGCTGTCGGCAATCTATTCCTCCTAACAAAAAGAAGCCGCCTGGTCATGCATTGAATAACTGGACTATATTTCTATTAACATAAATAAATTCAGTGTGACTTAAAATCTGAAGAAAGGAGGGAAAAAATAATTTATGATAGAGGTCTATGTGGAATGTTTTTCTCGTTGAAAGCCTGATATTGTAAAATTCGTATATCTTTTCTTCTTTATATAATTAAGTATAATAAACCTTTGATGTTTGTTACAGATACCCTGAGTCCCGGTTAGCCAAGTTGTTCAACGGAAGCATCCCAATAGTCCTCGACTCACTGAAGCAGCACTACTTCATAGACAGGGACGGCGGAATGTTCCGACACATCCTCAACTTCATGCGTAACTCCAGACTGCTCATACCTGAAAACTTTGCAGACCTAGACTTGCTCTTGGAGGAGGCACGATATTTCGACATAGCACGTAAGTTAACTTGCATCAATATATAGTATAAATAATTTAATAAAATATCCCACTGATAATAAACTAAGTTCTTTTGTCCAATTAATTAAATGAATATGGTGAAATGTTAAATGTGAGGATATATATTTCTTAGTACGCGCTCTGTAAAAGCTGCTTGTCGGACTGTTAACACGCCGAAGAGTAGCACTTTGGCAGCCTAGGCCGGTAAAGTAATTTTTTTAGCCTAGGCCGGTAAAGTAATTTTTTTAGCCTAGGCCGGTAAAGTAATTTTTTACCGACCTAGGCCGGTAAAGTTGTTATGGCAATTGAAAAATCCAGATGGCAGTGACCAGTCATACCAACCGTAACAGGATATGAAACAAAATACTTGACCGTAAAGCAACAAATATAAGACAACATTGTTTCTTTATGTTAATCAGAAACTTTACCAGTATTTTTTTTTTACAAAACACTTAATAATATAACAATAAATATAGCCTAAGCCACCATAGCTATGTTATTCATAAGAAACCCACACTGTCATCTACATTCGCATTTCGTATTGGTTCATAGTATAAGATTCAGACGGAAATATAAACAACCAATACTACCAACCTCCACCATATACTTTCCCCTTTCCCACATAAACTTTCTATGACGCTGGGACTCCGTGACGGGGAGAGGGGCGTCGATAAAGAAACTAGAAGAAGAAGAAGAAGAAGAAGAAGATTCAGACGGCTGTGAGTCTATGACGTTAACAAATGGCTGACTATGCCTTTTAAAATTAATTATACGGTATTTTTATTTCGTTTCATATAAATTACAGAGCTTTTACTAGAAAATATTGTATTCACCATTTACGCAAAAGCGTTCTTTTGCGTGCTTGAAACATAAGTAGCTATTTTCAGAATAATCTTATATTCTTACCAGGAATTTCTACCATAGGTTGTGAAGTGGAAACAAATAAATGCCATCCTGTTTCGATTATTATGTTATGTTAGTTCACAGACACCACATAGACCCTAATATTGCTGTGCCAGTCAATGTGACCGCCGGGAAAATTTTCTCACATATGATAGAATATTGATAATTATATAAAATTAAGTAGATTCACGGTAGTAATGAATAGAACTTATTTATATAAAACCTGCAGACTTTGATCTCTGTGTTACAGATAACACTAGTAAAACACTACTTTTCTATTACGATTTTCCTCATTGGTTTCAATATTATCTTCCGCTGTCATAGCGATGACCACAGCAGTTAAAACTTTATAAAGAAATGTTGTTGGCTAATGAATCTTTACAACTTCTATGGCTTCTATGACTTCTTTTACTTTAATTAAAACTTTAAAATTATTTTGTAGAGTGCACACAGCAGAAAGCAGTAAACACAGCTTTCTTCCGCGCAGGTTCTTTTTAGGTAGATTTCGAAGAAAAATCTACCTATTGCAATGGATACCATGTCATGATTTTCGAAAAATTCTTTCATATCTTTACGTTTCATGCTCCCCTAAGTACGAAACCACCGCCCGTTCCAAAAAAAAATTGTGATATTTATATATATATATATATATCTTTACACGATAGCGGCCGTAATTTTGAAGATATTTGAACCAAATTTTATTATGTTATTTCTAGGCCAAATAGTTCGGACAAGTTCGTTAATGGGCAAAATTGGCCCAAGGGGGTATCGGGGGAGGGGGTTGAAATTTTAAAACATTTATATCTCGGCCCCTATGAAGTATAGAGGGAAACTTTGTTTGAATAAATTAGAGTACTCCCTATGGAGTTCACAATGACACCAACAATTCGGGGGTTTTTGGGGGTACGAGTGGGGGTGGGGGTGGGGGGATGGAAATTCGAAATGTTTGAAACTACGTCTTGTGGGGGTATCGTTGAAAAGCTCTTGATGAGTACTCTACAAATCAATAACTAGTTTCTTGATAGCTCTCATATGACGCGAGATTTTAATGTTTGAAAATAATAACACTTAAAAGAATTATTATAATATCATAATTTTGTCTTGTTTAGCGGCTCTGCTAATTTTATTCATTGCTGATCTTGCGCATGACCTCCCAGAATATTATATCCTATTCTTGTTGTCAAAACAAATGATTGTAGGCTCTTCCTCTTTACCGAATTCAGTTCTTATTACTGCGGGTTTGCCATGCCAAGGCTAAAAAAGAAGAGTGCTGCGCAGCGATAATAAATTAAACCAAAAGCACTTTGAAATCTACCTCAGCCTGTAGGCCTGCCTAAAGGGATTTTTTATTTTGTTGGACTATAAAATATCATTTGATTTTTGTATTTATAGTTTTGCCTTGGGTACGTGACGAAGACGAACTTGCTCTTCCTCTTTTTTCCCTCTTTCCACTCTGTATGAAGTTAAAATTTCTGACACATTGTGCCAGGCTCAAAAATAAATAATAATACCGCATTCTCGATTTCTTTTATTTTGCTTAGGCTTTTCCGTTACTTGAAACCAGAAAGCCTAGCAAAATAATAAAAGTTGAGATTTAGGCATTACGTAGTTATTTTATTGATCCAGATCAACGGTACAAGACATAATGGTTTTTAACAATTTGGGTGATCCATAAAGTTAAACCAATCTTCTAGTAATTTTTAAGAAATTATTACCTCTGCTCGTTGGAAATCAATAAGTTTGAACAAAAAATTAGCGTTTTTTAATTATATGGAATTGTGGTTAATTGTTTTACCTTCTTTACCTGTCTGTTCCTTGAATTATCATGAAGATCGCACAGTATTCTACATGCAGTCTTCCTAAGATAGGCCTATGGTAAATTACAGTCCCTCAGTATAACAGAAACCCTCGTATAACAATATAATCTGCTAGGGGCCACAATATCACTATACGGAGGTTTTGTAGTAGGCCTATATAATAATTGTTTTAAAAAAGTTCATAGAATTTGAATTAATAGAATTAAAAATGCAAATTATTATAAAATAACAGATAATTATGCTATAAGACAAAAAAAGTCAGCTTATTAAAATTATCTAAAATATTGGGAATATAATAATGTTTTTTACTTGTTTTAGGCCTATGTATTAATAACTTTCTTTATTCTTCATCTTGTTCCCTTTCTTTTCTTTGTTGATCGGGCTCAGACATAGAGAAAGGCATGGTATAGTTAATAATAGAATTACTCAAAACCTTTCACAATCAATCAAAAACTCTCCTCTCATTATTCTTGTTGGTCCACGATTTCGTTGAGGAAGGACAGAGATGAAAGGTCAAAGAAGACATTGAGAAAGAGGAGAATGAAAACCGTGGACCCCTGGAGCGCTGGAACCAAACAGGCTCATGCGAATTCACTGAAATATGAGAAGTCAAAAATCAAAACAAGAAATCGACATTTCTTTTTATTATTCTACGTATTAAGACGACCTCACAAATTGTGTGAGTTGTATAAAATTGCAGAGTAATTCAAATGCTAATCTTTTAACCGAAGTGATCGGTCATTCTTGAAAAGTTTCAGTCTTAGGAACAGAACTAATATGACCATCAAGACCGTGCAAGTGAAATGTTTAGTTCAAAACTAGAATTAGAGAGGAAGTAAGTTATGTAAGTGGCAACCCTACTTTTTTTCTAGAAATTTGGTTGTTTAAATTATCCTTTTTCCTTCATAATACCAATCATGGTCCAATCATTTTTACTAAGAAGCATTAATCAAAGTTACGTCACAGATACACATGAAAAGAGGTTGTTCTTTCCCGTACGAAGACAACATGCAAACCTTCGGCCGGTTTTGAATCTACATGTGCGTTTGTTGAACCAACAGGGGGATACACTAGCCACTTCATCCTGAGAGTTTGCAGAGAATTTTAGATAAATTATTACCAACTTCTAATTTTAATTGCATATTGTACGGTAAAACTATACATATAGTCTCTGTCATGGCAACCCCGATCTGACTAATTATTAGCCTATCTCTATTAGCTATACTAGGCCAAAGACAAAAAATTATTACTCAATTAGATTATGTGCTAAAATAGATTTGAACATCCTTTGACAAATGTTTTCCATAAGAAATGCTGCTACAAGAAGTTATGTGAATATTTAAATTTTATTTTTTTTAAACTTTGATTTAGTTTTTAGTATTCGATTATTGGTTAATTTTGTTCATATCTGCTATATTGTTAGTATGTAAGTATTGAAATTAAGCAAATCATAATTGCATTAACTAGTACTGTATAACTAAAACCCTAGCATACCGAAAGATGAAATAGGGTTAATTATATTTATAGATTCAATAATAATAAAAATAATAATAATAATAATAATAATAATTAGGGGGTGGATTTCTATGACCTAAAAAATAGGATATATGTATGCATTTATGACCTAAAAAACATTAAAATATGACCAATAAATTTTTAAAATATGACTTTACCATTTACATATTCTGTATATTTTTTAAGTTTCAGTACAATACATTTTATTAAAATATAGTGTTAATTATTTAAAATATCTGTAAATTCTCAAAAAAGTGTCATTATAATGCAAAATTTACAAAATATGATATGAAACTTCAAAATGTCTTTAATATGCACACAAATATGCAAAGAATATGACCTAAATACGCATATTCATACTAAATATGCTACAATAGTTGAAAATTTCCTAAATATGCAGTTACATGCACAATAAAAGCCGTTCCATTTTCACCAAGATGCTTGGTATCGGGTTTAAATTAGTCGGAAACCTGAAATAATGCAAAGGGGAAAAATATGACATGTCATAGAAATCCGCCCCTAATAATAATAATAATAATAATAATAATAATAATAACTATACTAGCTAGATATACCATGTGCCCCTCTGCCTCCTCTAAATTCGCCACTTTTGACATACATAAATGTACGTATATACTTGGTCCTACCAAGATACAAATACAAAAAGGAAATACTACAAGGAAAAATTACAGTAATTGTTAATCCTTTAATTTTTAGTGCATATTCATACAATGCCTTTATGACATCACTTACAGCTTCTTAGTTTCGCTTTTTAAACGAGTCACGTTTTCTGTCTTCGGAATTTATATTAGTACAGTCCCTTGCTATTGGAATCGGTGATCGCTGGAATGGGAATGTATGAAATTACAGGAACATTTACAATAATTTTCAGATCCTGGGCTATAATCCCGAGAATTTTATTGACGGCACGATCATTTCATTCCGAGAGTTAAGTAAGGAGTGATGGGAACTTGCCATTAACATCCATCTTTCTCACATACACACAATGCGAGTAAACGATTTAGCAATCTTGAAATATGTGCTGCCGGCATGGGTAGCCAACTGTTCATAATCTGCTGTAAGTTATTTGGCGCCATCTAGCAAGGATCAAGTGTAGCTAGATTATGATCTAGTTTGTTATGAAGTGATCAGGGGAAAGTAAAGTTTCTTGCTTTTCTGTAAATCTTTCAAATCAGGAACACTTTTTTCAAAGAAATGTGTCTGGAAGACATCATAAGTAACTAATAACCAGTCTTTAAAACTTAGTGCCCGAACCCACAGAGGGAGTTGATTCCGGTTACCAACAACTTGAGTATAGGGGGTGGAGTGTGATTGCGTAGGCTGATAAGACAGTCATTGATAGCAGTACCGAGAAATGAATGCGCTCATAGTACGGTGCCTCTCAAATTGGTCAACAGTGTACTTGTCATTGTGCATGTTTAAATTTATAATACGTATTTGGCATGCCGAAAGTAAAGTGTTCTAAAACGCAAACATATATTGAAACATTTGGGAGGGACTATTATACACAAACAGGAGAAAGTATCGTTTTGCATGCTTGTAATGTGAGTTTAGATAATGAGAAGTTATTTTGTGGTCTTCCTATATCTGTATTCTGGGTTGTTTACTATCACGTGAACTAGCATATGGTAGCTAGGGCATTCGCCGAGCAAAGTCTGTACAGTACGGTTGCTGTTAGCATATTCGATCGGGCCCTAAGTTTTAAACCCTGCTAATAACTATAGGGTCCGGACGTTTGTGACCTTAAATATGTAAGACAAATTTAGCATTTAGCAATGCTGAGCATGGATTGAGGACCCGGATTCGATCCCCGGTACCCCATCAGGATTTTCCAAATTAGGGAGATCTGAAAAGGAGTGCAATCAGCCTCATGAGGACAAAAGTGAGAAGCTACTTTGTACAGAAGATAGTGGCTCCGGTAAAAATAAACCACCATTAATGCTTTTGGTAGAGTGCTGATCAGGTGCTTCCCCATCCTGTCATCTAGTAAATTCGAAAAGTTACTCAATTGTTAGATGCTAGATTTTGTTCTTTATGGGATATAGTACTAAGTAGTTTAGGATTCAATTTAGTAGTGCAGTAGTAATAGTAATACTGTAGTACTTGTAGTAGCAGCAGAAAAATTAATATATCTGACTGACATTTTCCTGTAGCCCCTACTGTGGTATACAGGGCCGCCAGTAGGAGGTTACAGCACCTAGATCAATTATGAGACTTATTTTCCGAGAGAGAGAGAGAGAGAGGACAGAGGGACAGGTGGTAAGTTCATCGCCTCACAAAACCCCCTCCGGAAATTAGGTATTATTTGGAAGTGAAAGGGCCGACAGATTTTGTCCATAGGCTCTAATTTAAGATTGGAGTTTTATTATCTGGCGGTAATCTACGACACCCTCCCCCCCCCCCACAGCTTAAAGTTACTCCCGGAGGACTCCTTTCCCAGGATTTTTACGTCCTGAAAAATGCATCGATCAAGGCCGGGTTTGATCCCTCGAGATAGTGGCCACCGCAGCTGACAAAATTAATACATCAGTGCAACAAATTAAATCATTTCAGAACAGAATTTATATATTATTTTGTATAAGTAAACGTTAAGCAAAATCATCAGTGGGTTCTACGTTTGAAACCGATGAGGAAAACTTCAGTACAATCGCTGGTTTCCACAAATGATCGTAACACATTTTGCATAAAGCAATACTCTATTAATATTGTATTTTTGCTTTTATACAATTTTTGGTGTGACGATTTTATACGTCAGTTGGAATTATGAGACCGAGATCAGGTTTGAATGATGGTAGAGATAGGTTGGACACCCTTAGCTACAAATGCTTGAATAACTTGCACCTCTCACCCGTTCCACGTGCTTTCCGTCCGAAACTACGTATATTTGAGGTCAGATCAAACTATAGCGCTCCGAGCAACATCCACGCAGGTATTTGAAGGCTGGTCAATACACAAAGGTGCAAATGAATTTTGTTCGCTTTTGGCACAATTCGATGGTAATTCGTTTCTTTTTATTGATAGCCGGAAGCAGACTTCGGCCCTTCCGTAAACTTCCCCTCGCTTGATATAAATAATGATTTTAAAGCCTATGGAAGTGTGGCCCAGCTGTAAAGCATCTGGCGTGTGTTAATTGCATTACAGCAATATGTGAAAACTATACGAAATTCAGAACTAGCCTTTCACCCAGTGCTTAATATCTTAAATTATCTTCATTATAATATAATTAATAACATATTCAGATATTATTATATAAAAATAAAGTTAAGATTAAGATATAAAGACATTAATTATAATGTTTTCATTAATTTCATTTCCGTACAGAGTTTTAATAAAGGCACTAAAGTATATTTCATATGAGAAGCCTTTTCCTTCACCGCCAATCACGTGTACGGGCTAAAAGACTACCGCTTGCAGTAAGAGTCTTCCCTCCGTCTCGCCGTCTCTGATTGGACCGCGTATCTATGCATTTGAAGGACATAGGGCTTGTCATCTGCAAAGCACTGTAGGCCTATATTGTACATCCACCTTCTGTCCTGTAGCAATGATAATTGATAACATATTGTTAAGCACCTCCATATAACATTTATACAAATATGTCTGCAATATTGTTCACTGATTAGCATTGTAATTGCATTAAATTATGTTAATAATCCTAAAAGTATTTTAAAATGTATGGAAAGGTAAAAAAATAATGCAGTGCATTGTAGACTAAAAACAATAATAAAGAAACACGAAGTTACCACAAAATGGTAAAGTTTCCTCCCATTCCCAGTTCTCCAGATTAGAATGCGTCTTCTTTACATTAACGTAGGTCTCTCATTTTGATTTTAGTTCAATTAGTGACAAGAATGTAAGATATTTTAAAATATTTCACATATGCAGTGTTTGAAATAAATTAGCTTTAGCAGTACGTAACAGAAATTCGATAACGATCATTGTAAATGCATTAGTTTGCAGCGTCGCTTTACATTACATCGTGTCCAAATCTTGCTGCACGAAGTTTCTGAATGATCCATAATGGGAGGATACGATAAAATCTTCGGTTAATAATAGTTTCAAATCATCACAGAAGTCGGTTCGATTTGTTGTGTTTAGTGGTCTCAACGAATTGTAGCCAAGTGTTCTTGACGACTAAACTTTCAATTGTGATTAGGTCTACTGGTACGATAACTTTCTTTCTTTCTTTCTTTACCGTAGTTTCACCTCTCCTTTTTTTAGGATTTAAGCGACCCAAGCCGCCCGGGCCGGTACGATAACTTTATTTCAAATAATAATAATAATAATAATGCCTTATACTGCGATGTGTTAAAAATGGAATATCAAACTTTTTATAAATATTTGATGAGATAGAAAATTGTAATAGTGATAATATATTAATGTTGATGATGTTGGTAACAGATTAACGTCATTGAATAAAAATGAGTTATAAAGAAAATTTTAATTAAAATCATGGCTGCGCCACTACCGTCAATGCTAAAGATTAATTACAGTGGTTATATTTATAATGACGAATTACTCAATGTTTGGATGTAATATTCTTCATGATGTACAAATTTCAGGAATAAATAAATTTTTGTTCGACCATAATAATACGCTTAGGCCTATTACGTGTGGCGTAAGGTACCAAAATATCCATTTTGATTCAGATTTTCATGATATAACACAGGTGTGGTATCGATTATTATCGATCACGGAACGGTCTTGAAATTTTGAGAGCAGCAAATGAAATTGCCTAGTAAATAGTATGTAATTAAAATAAAATAAATTCTGTTCGTAATCAAATTTAACTTAATATCATACTAAGCTGAGTTTATTTCGTCTTGTAAAGATCCGTCCATTTCAAGAAATAGCTAAGATCAAGCTTGGACTTGATCGTACGCCATCAGCTACCATCTATCGCAGAAGACAAGAACTACTGGCTAACAGCTAACAGCTCGCCTTGCTCGTTTCATAAACATACTCGTATCTTAATAAATGCTATTACAGGCTCGTTGCAAATTGTAGTATTTCATATCAGTTTTTATTATGAAAGTACGGTAGGGAGAAAATAAAAAAAATTAATGTATCTTTCCGAAATGTAGTGAATACAGCCTTTGAACAAAATATGCATGCCTAGGCCTATTAAATTTTTATTTGATTAATTGCTTGGAATTGTTTGGGAGTATCATGGAAGATACAGAAATGTATGCGCAAAGATAAACTTATAGACAAACTTTGTTCTGGAAATATTCTAAATCTTCTTAAGAAGCCCCAAAATGCATATAGGTCTATCTACAGCCTACACGGATTTTCCCGAAGAGTTCGAAGTTTCTTAGCCGAAGCAGTGTAATGAAGCTATACCATTTAAAATACTTTTCTTTTCTGATAGAGGTTTTTTGTTGAAATACCATCAAAATGACTATGATAAGACAGAGAGAGAGAGAGAGAGAGAGAGAGAGAGAGAGAGAGAGAGAGAGAGAGAGAGAAAGAAAGTTCTAATTTGTCCATAAGCAGTCATCAGTATGAAGTTTTATCCTCCCAAGTTTAAATGTGTTATCGGTTTCTTTGGACATTCCGTTTTGGAAGATGAAGGTGCTCAAAACCCATCAGTACACACAGTAAATCCGTATTATCACCTAACAGATAATTGTCGATTACAGCCATTACTTTATTTACAATTTTATAACTCTAATGATATTTAGAAGTACTGAACACTATTCTGCCAACGGCAAATCGGTAAGAGCACTGAGCTACTTTCTTCTTAAATAAGAAAATTAGTAAAATTTTCTTTATATTTGCTCATCTATGTCGTGAGATTGGCTAATTTCATGCTTGTCGGATTCCTTTGCTTGTAATGTGACCTGAATAACCTGTACAAACCTTTGACATGTATAGACAACTCATTTGAAATTGATTTTGGAATGGTGGGCAAGATCTTCTCGTCATACTGGTGTCAAGAAGAGATCGTGCGCCTCCAGTAATGCACATCGTTCCCACTCGTCACGAAATATGTATTAAGGTCGGCAAGAGTAAACAAGGCCGATATTTGCTCTCTGAGGTCACTCAGGAGTTCATTTTGAATTCATGGGTGCCCCGAGCTAAGAGCCCAGATTTCCGGGCTTCAAGATGTCCCAAGCTTTCTCTTCACAAGTAACACATTTCTAGCGTGTGGAGATCAAGTGTCATTATTACTATCAAAGCTTATTCATCTACTTAGACCCACTTTATGCTTCCCAGTTCTATAGACCTATTGAACCCTTACTTAAGCATACCGTGCTACATTTATGTCTTTATCATAGCTTCCTATCTATATGGTTGTTAATCTACTTACTAATTGATCTACATACTACATTAAAAATCTACGTATATTTCTGACTGTCAGTTTGTCCATCTATCTGTTCTTGCCTGTGTATAGCAATTTATTTATATATTTACATTATAATACAATCCTTCCAATACGGCTTCTTATTCTATATTGGAATGTGAAGTGAGGAAGTTGTATCGCGCAAGCTTAGGTAAAGAAAAAGTTATGTGAGTTCATTGCATCATGCAGCTTATGTGTCCTTAGGGGATGCGATACGAAGCGTGACATCTTTCTCCTCTTTTTTTTAATTTTTTTTTAATTCAGCTATATTTATACTCTTTTTAGTTACGAGGCCATATCAGGAGTTCGGGATGTGTGTCTATAACTTACAGTAGGGAAGGCCATGGAAGTATTGATTGTACATTATTTCTATTGTTAGTGTATTTTATGGAGTAAATTTAACTGATATTAATTTAAATGGATATGATATAGGATGAAATGGTGAGAATGATTCATGGTATGTAAATACCAAGTCGGCATTTGCCTTTACGACTGGGGAAAACATGAAAAAATCCATGTTAAATTGGCCGGCCACGGGATTTGAACCTGGGACTTCCCGAATGGGAGTCCAAGACGTTACCATATCGGCCACCTCGCTCAGTTCCTCATGTTTACAACTACTTTAGATGAAGATAGTTTTTTTTTCGATTTTCTTGAAAACGACTTCAACGATTTTGTTTACATTTTCTACATGAATTGCATAGTAGGCCTATGCAGCATGTGTTATAATAAGTTACGGTATATTATGCTACGTGGCACCGGCATTGGGCTGATCACTCATCCAGGGAGGCCCTCCATGTCCTTATCTGGTCAAAAAAGTATGTATGTGATCCAAAGATAATCCCTCTCTCGACAGGTCGCGGCCCTGTAAGGCCCTGGCGGCTTGGGTCGCTTAAATCCTAAAAGGGAGAGGTAAAACTAAGATAAAGAAAGAAAGAATGAAATATATTCGCTGAAGTCATTCATTTCATATACAAACTTGATTTTGCCTCGCAAATAATGCAAATTTTAATGAGGCTGAGGCAATTGAAGCTGCAATACAGCCGGGAATATATTAAGAGTAAAGAAAGATATATGTTTCACATCATATTAAAATGATTAGGGTTTATATAGGCTACATTTTTCAAGCTATCACTGAATAAGATGCATAAGTCTCGTTTAATGTTATAGTTTTACTGTCATACAGATAGAAACGGATACGATACAAACATAAATGTATATTTGCTGTCTTTACTCTCATAAACTGTATTTATAATGGCTGTCATTAATTTTATTCTCGAGTTCATTAACTCCAGAGATGACTTGTTAGACCAACACTCGGACTTTATGTGTCTGGCTTCTTAATGTAGGTGGAAAGCTCTTGTGGAAGAAGCAATTATCTCTTGTTTGTATTTTTAAAATAATTGTTGACAAGAGTAGCACTTTTATCAGTGTTAATGGGTTCATAATGTCCGTTTTGATGGCTTCTGGAAGTTCGAGTTGGTCAAAAGAATGCAGCAGTAGCAGCTGTTAGCATTAAGAATCTGGAAAGTGTCTTTTTTTGTCTTTTAGAAAATAAGAGAACAAGATTTTCGACAAAGGAATGGAAGTTATGTAATTCTTTTTCTTGACACTTAATCTAGAATAATAATTTACTTAATATCGCCTCTTGAGAAAAGTAGCACAGGTCTCGTAACCATTCACGAAGACATGTCATTATAGGTAGGCTACTTTGTTCCTTGTTTATGACTTTTGTCATAGGCCGATATTCACCACGTCTTTAATAAGACTGAAATAAAATATCTAATAACACAGAATGACTCAGCTTGCATCTGTAAATATCTAATAACACAAAATTACTCAGCTGCATTCCAACCCGGCCGGGAATCAAACTCGGGTCGGATTTTTCCCGGGTTCAGGACTGGGTGTTTGTGTTATACCTAGGTTTAAATGACGTGTAGGGGACTGGCGTACCCTAGAAACAAATCCGCCTTGAATATCCCCTTAAGGGATTTGCAGGGGTTGTTCGCGACCCTAGGAATACCACCACACTATGTTTAGAATGTTATATATTAATCCAATTGCTTACTACAGCCTATATCGAAACAAATAAAATTATCTTAGTGTAATAATGATCTTTCAGTCACGTGGTTTTATTATCTAATTATTGAATAAAATATATTCCTGTGCTGACATATAATTTTGATTAAGTAGGCTACTTATTTCAGTTGGCGCAGGGAATTAAAAAAAATCCGTTTTTGTCTGCAATAATAGCCTAACAATATTATGTACAGTAAACTTAAAAGGTAAATATTAACTTCTAAAGTTCCCTGTTTTATTAATATTTCTATTTATTTATATTACATTTATTATGTTAATGCAATTATATAAAACAGCCTATAACTTAGACTATAATTCATACTAATTTGCAATATTTATTTGTAACAGGAACCGTGATTAAAAATTAAAACTACCGGACAGTGTGCTTAGTTTCTCCTTCTTATTCCTTTCAGGGTTTAGGTCAATGCGACGTGTTCCGGTCTCAAGTCCAACGTTTTCTTGGTCGTCCTGGCGTTCTTTTCCCGTATGGCTTAAGAAACTCAGCTCAGATTTTATAAGATAATGGCAGTTCCGGTTCTATTGTATAGGTCTGAATTTTGGGTATTAACAAAAAAATATAGATTACATATTCAAGCCACTGAAATGAAATTTTTAAGATCGGTAAAAGGTTACACACGTATAGACAGACTCCACAATTATTCAATAAGACGTGAACCAGAAATATTCTCTATACAAGATAAAATAGAGAAATATAATGATCGATGGAAAGTGTGCTTAGTTTAAACAGTAAAATTACATGTGTTCATAGAATATTCTATAATATATTGATAATATAATTGTGTAATAGTTTTAACTTTTAACCAAAAAGCATATTTTATTATAAATACCTGTTTTGAATTAATATGTACGTGGTAATAGAAATAGGGAATGTATAAGAGATAATCTGTATGGAAAAATACGAAATTTTTAAAGGTTTATCTAATTATATCAGAGGTACGCTATGGCATAGTTGGTTGAGGCACTACGCTACAAATTGGCACACTTCGCTGTCTCGATAGCCGATGAATTCATAAGGATTTTCATTTGGCCTACTTTCACCACTAGGAAAGAAACGATATTTGAAGTTTCGAGTAAAACTTGTGGTGGAGATATTTATTATTGTTATTATTATTATTATTATTATTATTATTATTATTATTATTATTATTATTAAGACAAGACAAGGATTAGTTATGGCCGTGAATCATTCCATGGAAAGAAATTCCATCTGGTGCTATGAATCGAACTCTGGCTAGCTCGGTTGGTGGAGCATCAAAGCCGAATGCCATGCGTTTGAATCCCAGTGTCAGAGGAATACATGCTCTTAAAATATCCTCAAGTTATCTTCAACAGAAACATGGCTTGTGATTTCAGGAATATATAACTAAATCTGTTTTTGTTTTTTTACAGCGATGTGCCGACAACTGGAACAAATGAAGAAGGACCGCCTGAAGAACGGAGGGAATAACGGCACAGGAACTCCGACCAATACAAAGTCAGTGACCAGTGGACGAGGTACCGGTGATTCCGAAAACCACCAGCAACAATCCCACCAGCAGTCATCCCACCACCAACACGAAGGCTATGAGTGTGTAGCCCTGCACATCAGCCCGGATCTGGGGGAGCGGATAATGTTGTCCGGAGAACGAGCTCTTCTGGACGAAGTGTTCCCGGAGACGAATCAAGCGCTGCTGGATGCAAGGTCCAGTGTAGCCTGGAACCAACACGACGCCAGGCATGTTATCCGGTTTCCCTTAAACGGCTACTGTAAACTGAACAGCGTACAAGCAATCACGAGGCTCCTGAACGCAGGGTTCAGAGTCGCGGCCAGTAACGGTGGCGGTGTCGAGGGCCAACAGTTCTCAGAGTACTTGTTCGTTCGCAAAGTGTTTCCCGTGTGACCGATAACGCCAAATCCAACATCGTGAGCGACAATCAAGTCAAGTTACGTCATCTGGTGGAGAAGGTTAACATCATCCCATCTTACAGTTTGTGCCATATAATCATTACTGCATGTTTCAATTGTGGGTAGACTATGTGATTCTTGCTTCGGGCATGAAGTACTTCATGATGTAAAGATGTTAACAGCGGCGGGGGGGGGGGGGGGGAGGAACTTCAGGTCCCTCATCACGTGTGTTCACAATCTCGTTGTTTTGAGAACTTTGCTGTCGTAAACAGATGCTGAATCAATGTCTTTAATTGTTTTTTATTATTATCAAATTAATTAATATTTTGTTGGAATTTATTTTACTTTAATTGATTTTATTTATTTTATTGAGTGAGAAGATGTTAATTTCAATTCTATTTGTATAGTAATAATAACATTATTTGAAATCCTAAAGAATTATGATATTAGTATAACATTTTATAGTATCAAAATTTGTATTTGTGACATGGCATATTGTTTTAGATAACTGGCCTTTTAGCATAATTATTTTACACAGTAACTGAGTCGTAAGAGCTTTGATAATGAAGTTCTGATAATATTAAATCTTCTTGGATGCCCGGTGTATTTTATCCTCTGTGCTTATCGTCAGAATCTTTCGGTTCTAAGGTATTGTTTGATCGAAAACTGTGGCATTTTATTTCCAGAGATTCTTTTTTAATCTTGAGCTTTTTTTTATTAAGCCGGAAATATCAGAATTAGGACCCACAGTTTAAAGTTATCGCCAGAAGGCTTGAGCTGAAACCTCCCCCCGAAGACGTTTTGCCTTCAGCTGAGACTTGGAGCGAGTTCCCTGCCTTCAGAGGCCAACAACAACAACTACACCAGAGAAGACGGCCATTCGTTTTATTTTTATTATTATTATTTCCTCTCTCTCCCCTTTTGATTTCATACTTCTAGTGATTTATATTATGTAAAAAAAAAACGAGGTTTAACCCTGAAATATGCTTCTTACCACGGTTTTAAGTTTTGTACTAAATTATTAAAACGGATACGGAGGGAGTAATCTTTGCAAATTAGACTACACGGCAGAGAAGCTGTACCCAATTCTCTGGTAATCTGGTATGTGTTATTCTGCTTCTTGTCGATTTTTAGCGTCCAGTTTTCTAATGGTTATGTTAAATTTGGGTAATTCTAAAGTGTATATTCTATATAAGGGATTCTGAATGTCCTTTTCTAATTTCATGAGTTCCAAAACATACCTACAGTTTAAAAGTACATTTTCTCATTTACCCTATATATTTATTATCTGGTGTACACAATTATCCAAAGGTTCACGACTCTTAAATTCATTGGTACCCGTCCAAGATACTGGTGTCGTATGTTAAGAAGTATGCATAAAAAGAATGTATCTGTTTACGCCAGCAAAGAAAGAAAATTGTTTGCTGTAAATCTTAAATTACGGGCTTTAAGAATTATAAAAGACCTGTAAGATGTAAAAAAAATTACGATGAAAACTACGAATTGGTGATCACTCTATAGTTATCACGATTTTACGTACGAGGACACTCCCCACATCGAAGTGTAGAAGTGTGTGCGAACATGTGTGAATGTACAGAGAATGGTTGTGTTAAGATTATAGAATTGAATTTATAATTTAAATGAAACATATTTTAAAGTGTTAAGCAAGTGTATAGCGTTATATTCAGTCTGTATACCTGTACATATAAAAAGACTAAATCAATCTTTGTTTCTTACTTCAGACTTAAAGTATTTCTACTTACGAATAATTCACTACCTTGTTTTTTTTATAAACTTACTAAACAAAAGTGTGTCCATACATCTCAAATAGATTTTATACAACTTTACCTGTGTTGAAGTGCTACTTCCTGTTGTTATAGTGCTGTTTTAAATATGTTATAATTTATAAATATGCAAAAAAGACTAACAAGAAACCTAATTCAAAAGTCTGGTTGCTGTTTTTCGAATTAATTATTCATAACAATTGCAGTGTGAGATATTTGTTAACGTATTGTGATACGGCTATTTTAGGAAATAACAATGCATCACAGTGCATGACTGGTGCCGATCCAATAAAGTCAAGTTACGGGGATAAATCAGAAAAAATTGCAACCGATAACATGTCAATCATCAGACGAATAATTATACAAAATTTTGATCTCATAATCAGGGTTTACCCGAAAAGGGCTGTGAACTCTAATGTTATGGATTGGGTTTAAATGAATATGGGGAAAAACTGAAAATGCTAGAGATAATCTGGCGTATTGACTCGGCTTGTTAGAATGAATGTATTCGAACTGGAGTAAGCTGAATGTGTGCAACAGAAAGTGTCAAGTGAGTTTTGTGTATAGGTCTGACGAAAGTTAAAATGTTTAAATAGACTGTTCTTATAAATGGAATTGGACAAAACTTTATCTTTTCAACTTTTAAATATCATCTTTGTGTAAAATTTTTAGAGTAACTAGATGCAATCTATATAATTTGTTTTCATCGAATATTATATATATAAGAATAAAGAAAAGAGTGCCAACCTGTACGAGAATTGACTTATTTCTAATTATCAGGATTTGGAAAAAGTATTGCTAACAGGATAGTCTGGACTATAGTATAACTGAGAATGGGGATAAGGTTACAGTCATTCACTGTCTGATGCTGACTGCTGTTACAGTTGCATCATGATTAACAGGTCCTATGATTCTCTCTGGAGATGAAACCAATTGCTTCTAACGCTGAAAACTCGGAATTTTTGTTACCTTATGTTCCCTAAACCTCAACATGGCTTCTATCTGTGGCATGGGAAATGTCCAACCGGTATTCAATTTCGACCCATGTGTTTTGTGAAGCATCTGTGGTGTGATTTCTTGTAAGTCTGCCAAATCACGTACTGGTGTCCCGTAGACCTGGTCTTAACAAACCCCCACAGGAAAAAATCAGGTAGTCTGGCGATCATGCAGGCCATGTGATGCACGGTGTTTCTATTCTGATTCAACTTGCAGAGAATGTTAGCTAAGTGTGATGCACCCAGGCATGGCCGTCCGGAAGGGGGGGGCAGGGTAGGGCCGTTGCCCCCCTCTGGAAATGTTGTTTACACATAAATTGATAAACTAAACGTTTATAAGCATGTAATACGAAGTGAGGCTTAAGTTTCCACATACTATAAGTGGAATTGTTTGAAAAAAAATTGTAACAACTGAGTACCTTAGATATGAGTATATAGGCATAGGAATAATTCATTAAACATTTTTTTGTAATGAAGATAAGGCAATGAAAGTGTCGGATTTTATATGAAAAGTACCTGTGAAATTGTAAGGGATATATAGGAAATCAAGGATGTGGATGATGATGATGATGATGATGATGATGATGATGATGACGATAATGATAATAATATAATATAATATAATAATAAAGTTATTGTAGTAGTAGCAGCATAGTAATGGTGGAAGAAGTGGCAGTAATTTGTTCATTGGCCCCCCCTTGACAAAATTTCTGCGGACGCCCATGCACCCAGGGTCCCTCTGACTTTATCGTGCGCCACGTCCCAGGTCCCTCACGAGAGAGCCCGTAGGGTCGCGACACACCAGAAAGCCCCCAGGTGTGCAGTACACCACCAACAACCACATGACCACAAGCCACGGGGCAGGACCGGTGAGGCCCGCAGCGGACGCTGCAGCGAGAGATGCCCGAAAGCCGGAAAAGGAAACGGGATGATGAGGGGGAGTTTGAATATGAAGTGGAAAGTGTTGTGGAATCAGAGGGGGAAACGGGAGGATCCCCGAGAAAACCCCCCAAACTCAAGGCTTCGTCCACCACGAATGACACTCCTGCCTGCCTCGGGATTTGACCGCTTACATGCCAGGCCCACGCGCTAAGCATGAGCCGCCGAAACGGCAGCTATACGCGTTACGCGTGTACTATCATTTCCTGTGTAGGTGTACTCAAGTATTCTAACTGCAAACATTGTCTTATGCAGCAGTAAATAACTTCAATAAACTTTAGCAATGCTTATTCCAAACCCTAGTAATTAATATTACACTATTTGTCCTTTTCATCCAGTTTAACCTAATGAGACTTTACTTTTAGTAAAAGATAAAATTAAGCGCATAAAGGTGCATTCGGCTACATCTTGGTTAAATATAAGGTACAGTAAATATATTTCCTCACTTGGTTGGAAGGTGGGTGCCGAAGAGGAATCACCGCAAGGGATATCCATCTGGACTCCAGGACACAACTGATAAAAGCTGCCAGATGATTCTTTCAACCTCCCAGGTAACACCAGAAGTTAGTATATTTCAGTTTTGTAAATTTTGTAGTCTGTTAAATTGTGCCACTGCTAAACCCAAGCTATCCAGTGCAGATTCTGAAAGATGAAGTCAATTTACTATTTTATTAAGTCATTTTACATAATTAATGTAAACATACTTGTAAGTTATATAGTAGTCCAGTCAATGAAACGTTGTAGAGGGAAATGGAAGGAACACAATTTTTGACCTTGGGACTTTGTTTGGACTAGTAAGGAGGTAAACATACTAAAAGTCCCCACTCCTAGGAGGTGAGCGGGGGGCAGGGGGGGCCCTAGAAGGTCCCTTTTTTCGGTTTTTCGCTTATATCTCAGAAAATATGGGTCCTAGTGTTAAGACCCTTCTATACAAAATTAAAGCTTAGAAAATGCTCCATAAGATTGATTTAATTCATTTTTTCGCTATCTCGCCTAATTTCCGAGATATCCGTGCTCAAAGTTAGATGATTTTGAAAAAAAATAAAATTGCCTCGCATTTTTTGCCTTATTCCGTTAGCTAATTCTTCGGCCATTCGTCCTACAAAAAAGTCATAAGGAAAGAAGTCATAGAGCATTAAATTTTCTTCAAGAATATATGTTACTTTACTTTTTATCTTCAACCGTTCAGAAGTTAGAGTAATTTTAACTATGTGTAAATTCCGGGATTTTGCAGAAAAACTTAACTTTCGTATTTTCCGTTCTTCCACTGCTGAAACTCTATATAAATCCAATATATACGTATTATACAGTATATATTTATATTTATAAATAGTATGTACTATATATATAAATGGCACATAAAGAAATTATGTGTATATATATATATATAGGCTATGTATTTATAATAGCCTATATTTTCAAGTAGCCTATATATATGGAGTCCTTCAAAGTAATATTGTTTGGTGTCGTTTAATACTAATTTCGAACCCCGAACCTAGTGGAACCACTTTGAGAGCTCCATCATTTACCCCACAGAAATACAATTTATAATATATGATGGAAAGTTTTGATAATACTCAAGATTGACAATTTATCGAGGATCGCTGAATCTTTATTGTTATTTAGGAGCCATAATTACCCTTTGCATAGGCAATAATACTTGTATTCAATGTATATAATATATGATGTACAGTTAATATAATATATAGGCCTATATTAACTACACATTCGCTCCGGAAAGGCATTGGGGTAGGATGATTCCAGAGTCAACAACAATTTGTACATAACTTTTTTTTATTAATACATTAACTCGTAAATGTTTTTTTGAAACTGTGTTACATTTAATTTAATAATATATTTACACCTTATAGTACAGTACAATAAACATCAATAATTATTATAAATTCCTGACTCTCTTGGAGCGGAGGGTCCTTCCTCGTCATGGTAACTTGGTCCTGGGTATTGTTCTGCTTCGTTTTCTTCTTCATCCATTGAGAAAGGGGATAAATCTTCTAGGATAACTGGCAGAAGATCAATGTCGAGTTCTTCATCCACATTGACCAAGAGGGGGCCCCCATTAAGACAGTTCCCATGGCAGTTTTGGCACGCAGGGGAACACTTGAGAGATGCCTTTCTGCATCCGCATTTGGTGGTGGTAGAATCCTTTGTGCACTGACAAAAAAAATTAATATTTCATCCGGTGCAGCCTGCTGCTCACTGTGCACCGGGGTTTGTTAGTTAACTCCCACCCGTACATCTGAGGAGGCGGCTCATGTCCCAATCACATCTCGAATTTATCATATATCCTCAGAATGTTGCTTCGCTGCCCCCTCAGTTGGTGGGAGGCACGAGATGTCCGGCTTGATATTGGCTACCGATTTTACATAGGATTGGTAACGGTAAGCGTTTAGAGATTTCTCTTTAGGTGGGGCCCCGTACCACCTCAAAATACACTTTTCCCCAGCTTCCTCTACATCATCCTTGGTTGAGGAAGGGTCTGAGAAAACTGTAGCAGTTCCCTGGACATCTGGAGACTTCAAATACAGTTTGATAAATCCCAGCTTACTCTTTCGGAAGGCTGCTGTGGTGGTATCGCACCCAGTGAAGGCATTCAGAAATAGTATGTCTCGCAGCCCCTGGGTAGAAAACAATGTAGGTTTATGTTTCCACGCCCAGGCTTGACGAAAATTATGTTCTGGCCACTAGGTGTTTTGGCCATCTACAGGACTATTAGGTCGACATCCTCACCAATAACTGCAACAGCGGTGGTATGTGACAACTCCATAGCCATGTCTACAATGAGGACATCCGCAACATTCCGTGCTTGCAGGGTTCTGACTCCATGTGCATGTAGTGTGACTTTCAACATGTTAATCAGCAGACTTTTTTGTAGACATTTGACAGGAAGTCTTCCTGCTTCACAGTTATGACTGTCTCCTGATTGAAATGTATGTCCGCTGACTTGCTGAGACGGTACCGCCTTTGCTGCTCAGCGACCTTTGTACTTGATGATGAGCAAATGGCAGATATCGTGGAACCTCTTTGCCAAATAACTTTGTGCAGGAGAAGTCCTCCGTCCATAACAATGTCAAAGTGTGTCACACGTACATCTTTGATAGTTGGATTGAGCTCTTTCTAGAGAAAACTGACTTCATCGATTTCCTCATCCCACCCTCATTGAAGAAGGCCAAAGGGAAAGGGGCTAATTCATATTGCAAATAAGTTTTCAAATCTTCGTCGGTTTTCTTACTTATGGATTTGCGCTGGAAAAGCAAGAAAGGATCCACAGACACCCATTCGTCGTTAATCTTGATTGACGAGCTAACATTCGAAAGGGGGAGTGCTCGATCTTTCCGAGACAGTTTGATACTTATTTTCAAAGTCTAGAAAAAAATAGTTGTTATTCTTGAAAATTAATTTCCGATCACATTTCCGATAGCGAAAAAGTGAAAGGAATCAGTCTTGATAGAAAATTTTATCAGGTTTAATTTTGTATAGAATGGTATTAACGCTAGGACCCATAGTTTCCGAGATATAAGCGAAAAACCGAAAAAAGGGATCTTCTACAGGCCCCCCTGCCTCCCGCTCACCTCCTAGGAGTGGGGACTTTTAGTATGTTTAACTTCTAACTAGTCCAAACAAAGTCCCAAAGTCAAAAACCGTGTTCCTTCCATTTCCCTCTATTCATCAATCATTGACTGGACTATACATAAGCATATATATTACAAAATACATCATGTTTTATTTACATATATATTGATTCATTTAGGTACAACTTATATACAGTACATACTATTTATACATATAAATACGTAATATTGGCTTTTATACAGAGTTAGAGCAGTGAAATCATGGAAAATACGAAAGTTAAGTTTTTCTGCAAAATCCCGGAATTTAAACATAAAGTTAAAATTGCTCTAACTTTTGAACGGTTGAAGATAAAGAAGTAAACTATCATATATTCTTGAAGGAAATTTAATGCTATACAACTTCCTTCCTTATGACTTTTTCGTAGGACAAAGGGTCGAAGAGTTAGTTAGCGAAATAAGGAAAAAAACGCGAGCCAATTTTAGTTTTTTTCAAAATTAGCTAATTTTGAGCGCAGATATTTCGAAAACTAGGTGAGATAGCGAAAACATGAAAGGAATCAATCTTGTGGAGCATTTTGTCATCTTTAATTTTGTATAGAAATATCTTATCGCTAGGACCCATAGTTTCCGAGATATAAGCGAAAAACCGAAAAAAGGGACATTCTAAGGGCCCCCCTGCCCCCCGCTCACCCCCTAGGAGTGGGGACTTTTAGTATGTTTACCTCCTTACTAGTCCAAACAAAGTCCCAAAGTCAAAAATTGTGTTCCTTCCATTTCCCTCTACACCTCTTTTTGAGCATTCATTGACTGGACTATAGTGCGAGAATAGCAAGAATTGCTTTATATGATGCAACATATTGCAGGATACAGGTTAGTCTAAGATAGGCATTAGCTCAGATCAGATCCAGATAGCATTTATAAATTACTAGCTTAAAAGACCCGGCGTCGCCCGGGTTTTGTATTTTGTAATTGGAAATTAACTTATGAAGGATTTTCAATTTTAAATTCTAGGTCCTTATATAGGCATTTATAATTTGAAATAGGAAGAACGACTTATTACACTCAAACTATTCCCTCAGAAAACGCTTGATATAGATTTTTATGGGTCATAGAGGATCTAGAATTTTGCATCCCATCGCTTGTACAGTGCACAGCAAGCCTGGTAGAGGTTTAAATAAGAAGAAACAGAAATTCCTGTAACATAAAATTGTAATATCGAGGCGGGAAATTTCCCACTCTTATGTTACCATAAAGCCGTTTTGGGGATGAAATTAAACAGAAAGCATTATCACTTTCATACTTTTCTCTCCAAAAACCTGCGATATAATATAATAATATACACATTACCATACCTCGTTTTGTTTTCTCTATGTCCAGGGTAGAGAAAGTTATGTGATTCCATTATTTTAGTGGATTTCATTCTGTAATAGTTATTTATAACATGAATTATTTTGATAACTTCTCTTATTTGTCAAAAGTGCATTTCATTTGTTTTTTCCAAGCCCATCTGATACCATTTGGCAACAATATATTCTGTGATTTGGAATTGATAATTCTATGTAAAAAGGGATTAAGTATTTTCAAAAACATTTAATTTTTGGCATTTAGAATCAGAATTTTTCAAAATCCTTTCTTAGTGAGCACCTACATTATGAAACGAAGGTACTGTCAAAATACCAAGTCTCTACCTGTTATAGTTTAGGCTCTACGTTGATTCCTGTCAGTCAGGACAAAGCCTTTTATATACATAGAGATATGCATGTGTGTGTTTCACCAGCCATGTTATAATTATCTCAACTGTCTTCAGCGGTTGGGGAATGGCATGTAGAAATTATTGCGTCATAGTCTAGACTTTAACCATCTCTGTTTAATATACTCTGGTGTAATATGTAATCTCACGTATTCTTTTCTTACGATAGGGTACCCTCTTTTCTGCTTGGGAAAGGCGTTCCAATATTATTTGTGAATACGAGAAACCTGTTAAAATATATGTTCAATATTGCTGGCCCAAGTGTTTGAAGTCCCGGCCATTAGAACATCAGATTTCACATAATTGCTTTGGCCAACTGACTCAGGTGCCGATCATAACGTAACGATTTGATGATTAATGTAATTAATTTCACGGTTGCATATACAGTACTGTACCAAGCATATACAGTATCTTTAGAAGGATATATTTATTACTATAATAGCTAGGTCTGATATACAATATAGTTTTAGTAGCGGTAAAGATGTTTTTGTTCTTAGTTACCAATTTTTTCAGTTGGTATGCATGAACTGCTCAAGCGGCTGTCATTTGTTCCCAAGTTCCGTCGTGTCGTGTTGACAGTTTGTGTGGTCTGTAGTGTAGTGTCTGTCGCTCAGTGTGGTCTTGGTGCAGTGCTTATAACTCAGAAGAATAATTAAAGCCAACGTCTGTACTCGTGTGTAGTGTAGTTTGCAAATCGATTTGTTCACATAATCCCACTTGTGTCTCAAGTTCAGCTATAATCACTATTTTTAGGTGTTAAACACACACCAACTGACCAACATTCATAAATGATTAACGTAAAGATATCTCGCATGGTGACTTCACAACAGTCTTGGAAGCAAGAAGGGATTATCTATGCACAGGTATGTAGTCTAATTAAAAGTAATTAGTGGCCTTAACCTAGTTTTTACTGTATTGCGAGTGGTTATAGATTGTTGAAAATATGTAAATGAAGCCACGGTACTTTGGTTGGTTAGAATATACAGTGCCTATCGACATAAGATGTAATTAGTTTATTCGTGACGCATAAATGTCGACTATGTTAGTGAAGTATTCTTGCTTTGACATTCCCACGGTATTTTTAAGACATCTTATTGTTATTACATTCAGTTCGAATGTTCTGACAATTCACTAGGGATGAAAAGTTAGGTTAGGTTAAGCAGGAGAGATGTAGTAGTCATATATGATAGATATATTGCTTTTAGCAGTGCTTTAGTTGGAAAATATTTTATGGGGGTACTCACCTTCCATAGAACGCATATCTATTGCGAATTTAATAGTGTTTGTCATTATTAACAAATACACTCTCGTGAATTGGACATTTAATAAGTATTTTAGGACAATATCGTTCCTGTACTGCCAGTACGACGTACCGGAGCACATATTTTTCCCGGTATGGTAGAAGGAAAATAATTTTGTGCGTACCGGCCCAACTAAAGCACTGGCTTTTAGGCTAATTACTGAACTGATGATGATGACGACAGAGATTTAAAGTACGTTTGTTTGCTTGAAAATAATCGATCTGTTGATAGAACAATCGCCCATATTTTACCAAACAACTAAAAGTTACATTGTCTCCCAATGTATAGCAGATTCACACATACACAGATGTAGACGGTAAAGTTGCCTATTTTTATTCGATTTTTTCATTAATTTCCCGTCCATGCTATCATGGTGGAAACATGGATTTCCTGGTTCCGGTGCCGGGATCCTAACCTGTCTTCCTCCTTTTCCTTCTTTGGAACCCATGTGCCTCATTATTTCAAAGTCTCTGGATTTTGATATATTGATTACTGTAAACATGCTAGTTGAGTTTTTCTATTTCAATCTTAGCAGGGTCTTTACTTCTTTGTATGCGTAATACATTCTCTAGCCAGCTGCTTGGTCTCGTGGTTAGTAACGCTGGCTACGGATCCGTAGGCATGGGTTCCATCCTGGCAACTCCTCGGATTTTCCTGAGGTAGGGTGGTCTGGAATGGAGTTCACTCAGCCTCTTTATTCGAATTGAGGAGCTACATGATAGAGAAGTACTAGTGGCTGCGGTCACGGAGATCATAATTAACGGCCGTGAGTGTCTGCATGCTGATCACATGGCCCAAATCTTGCAATATGCCTATGGTAGACGATGCAGCAGTCGGATGGTAGATCTAGTCCTTTCAGGGATGCAGAACCACGGAGTTTAGTTTTTTTTATTACATTCTCTGCCCTTACGATAGGTACTGTAGGTAGAGGAAGTATTTTGTTCGACCCCGAAAATCAAAGATGAGTTTTTATCTTAACTTAAATACAAAAATGAAATTTTCAGAAACATGTATGTGTGTGTATGAACAGTCTAGCTCCAGAACGAAAAATCGTATGAAAACAAAATTTTGAATCTAGGTTAGGTACCTTCTCGGGATGTGACTCGAAGATTGGCGACGACTTTCTCTTACTTTGAATGCCATTTTACATTAAGAAAATTTCGTTTTCAACGATTTTGTTTAAATGTTGTAGGCTTACATGAGGGGCTTATTTTAAAGCTAAAGCTTTTATTTGAATCTCTCTCTCTCTATTTTTTTTTTTTTTTTTTTTTGCGAATATTCTATGAAGGATACTTATAAGCCACCCACTTTGTAAAAACTCAATTTTCCTGGGAAACAATAAAGCTTTTCATCAGGTTGAAACAACGTGAATATGCGCTCTTTTCATACGGCCCCTTATTTTACACCAGAAAGTGATGTGAGAAAGGTGTATTGCCCATGCTTAGGGTAAAGAAAGTTAGTGAGTGCATTAATCGAATTTCATTTGGATTGTGTATCCTTCGGGGATGCGATGTCAATCAATCAATCAATCAAATTTTATTGTCATCAAGTTCAGTAGAACTATGGACAAAGTCAACATCATTCATTTAGTTACATTCTGTTTCAACCAACTAACTTATGCAATCACAGTCTTAGCCAACTAACTTAAAAACAACAAAGTAAAAGTTTTATATAAAACTAGGTCATAATGCATATTATGTAGTGTCAGAAAGAGCAATACAACATTATAAATACACATAACACTAAAATACCATATGCATAGTCAATAAACTTACATAAATAATTCATTTAAAATACAACTTCAGACGCTCACCTTTCAAAGAACTCATTTATACTATAAAAAGGGTTTAAGTTTAACCAGTTATAAATTAACGCCTTAAACTTCATATATGGTTCTCTTGTGATCTCAGGATGTAGCTTATTATAAAGCTTCATACCAATTATTTCATAGCTATCTATAGATTTGCTTAGTCTTAGGAAGGGTACATCTATTTTATTACAATTCCTTGTGTTATAGGTGTGAGTGTCTTGTCTTAATTTTAAGTTTGTATGGTTTTTCTTTACATGTAATAAAACTGTAAAGATATAAAGATTAACAACTGTCATTATTTGGAGATTAATAAACAATGGTTTACAATGCTCAGTTTTATGAGAGCGAGTTATTATTCTAATCACCTTTTTTTGCAACAACAGGATTTTTCCAACATGTTTACTATTACCCCATAATAAGATACCATACGCAATGATACTATGGAAAAACGCAAAGTAAGCTGACATCACACTGCTATCAGGGACATGATATTGAAGTTGTTTTAGTAAATAAATTACTCTTGAGAGTTTTCCAGTAACATAGTTAATGTGAGCTTCCCAAGACAGGTACTTATCGACATATATACCCAAAAACTTAACACTTGGTGTATCACCATCGGTATTACAATCTCTTAAGCTAAAATACATAGTTTGAGTCTTGTTTTTGTTTAGTAAGAAACCATTTGCCCTAAACCATAGTGATGCTTGCTCCATTGTGGTTTCATGTAATGCTTTTAGTGTGTGTAGATCGGAACAATCATGAAAAAAAGTTGTGTCGTCCGCATATAGCACCGATTGACAATCTAAGACAGATGGCAGATCATTTATCATAATTATAAACAACAGAGGCCCCAAAACCGAGCCCTGTGGAACACCGTATTGTACACTTGTCAAACTCGATCTCTCATTACCTGTCCAAACCATCTGCCTTCTTCCTACCAAATAGCTTTCAAATAGTTTTAAAGCTTTCCCACTTACACCATAAACCTTTAATTTATCTAATAGAATTGCATGCTCCACACAATCAAATGCTTTACTTAGATCACAAAATGTTGCATGTGCGAAAGCTTTATTTTCGAAGGATTTTAAAATGTTTTTAACTAGAGCATCCAAAGCTCCTATAGTAGACCTTCCTTTTATAAAACCAAACTGAGTATTACAGATTAAATTAAATTGAACAAGATGTTCATATAGTTGTTTATGCAATATGGTTTCAAAGATTTTTGAGAAGCAAGGGACCAGTGAAATTGGACGATAACTCGATGGTGTATTTTTGTCCCCGTTTTTATAAACAGGCACAACTCTTGAAATCTTTAATACATCAGGAAATACACCATCAGTTATACATCTATTCAGGCAATATGTAAGTGGGTATATAATACAGTTTATAACTTGTTTCAGTATGTTACTAGAAAAGCCATAAATATCGTAACTTGCAGAGGCTTTAGACCTAACTACAATATCTCGAACTTCCCGATGGTTAACCCCCCGAAGAGCAAATACAGGTCTATCTTGGTCGTTATTAAAACTGCTATTCTGATATATAAAATCCATTGCCGTAACATTATGCGCTATGATATTATCATGTACCTCTCTTACTGAGTCCACAAAAAATTTATTCATGTCATCAGCAGTAATTAAACAGGGGTCATTTTGTTTCTGTCCATGTACAGAGTTAATTATTCGCCAGGCCTCTTTACATTTATTGTTGGCTGACTCTATTCTCATTGAATTATGGGCCCTCTTTGCATCATTAACTAAATTATTATATGCCTTCTTAATATCCAAATAAGCCTTCCTTGTCACTTCTGTTTTATTTCTCCTAGATATGTCAAGAAATAATAATACTCTATTTTTCATTTGAGTTAATTGAGGCGTATACCATATGTTCGATTTAGGCCTGTATTTGTTCGTCAGACTATTTACAACTTTACTCTCAGGTATATTGATATTGAAGTGATATAATATTATGTTAAAGAATTTGTTGAACACTTGTTCAGAATTCCAATGTTCTGTATCATTTATGAGTTGATTCCAGTCAACACTTAATAGTGAATTTTTAAATTGTAATAATTTATCTTTGGTTACAATCCTTTTAATAACCGTCTTTTTACAAACCAAGTTATACTTATCCTTCGACAGTTCATTTAAACAGACCCATACACAATCATGGTCAGACCAGGGGAAAACTGACACATCACATTTTACTTTAACTGGCTCAATATTTGAAAAAATATTATCCAGGCATGCCATTCCTCTGGTTGATTTTATATTATAATATTTTAAGTTATATTGTCTCAAAATGTTTTTAAAATCTTGTACTAATCTATTATCAGTAGTTACATCAAATGCTGAATTCAAATCTCCCCCAAATATATAATTAAAAGGATTATTAGGATTAGACCTAGTAAAAAGATCACACATTTCTTCTAACTTTTCCAAAAACACTGTAGCATTACCATTAGGTGATCTATATAATGCAATTATTTTCACATCTAATTCACCAATTACTATCCCAGTAGCTTCAAAGTCAAGCTCAACGCATATATGGTCAATGTTTAATGTACTACATTTGGTCACAATATCATTTTTTACATAGATACAAACTCCTCCATGTGTATGGTTCTTTCTATTAAAGCTGTTTTTTAGTGTATAATCATCTAATTTGATGAAAGGTATTTGCTCCATCACACACCAATGTTCACTAAGGCAGATAACATCAAGATTATTGTCAATGCCAAAATTATTTAGTACTATATGTTTTTTATTTAAGCCTTGTATATTCAGGTATCCTACCTTTATTCTAACCTTACTCCTATTTACAGGCGATATTAGCTTAACGGTATTATCTGGTTTAGGAGCATCACATTGATTACCTATCGGCCGATTTGTGTCGGCCATCATTACAGGTTTTTTAAAGCAATAGGTTTTCCAACCATTTGTTCACTCTGGCATGCAAATTCATCTACTGTCTCTAGAATTTTATCTACAACATACTTTTTTCCAAGGCTATTTAAGTGGAGTCCTTGTCTCGTATGGAGACGCCTACCAATGTTACTTATATTTATGAATTTCACATTTCTAAAATGCTTACATATGCCACTAATCCTGATGTTGGTGCGCTCGACTTCCTTATTAACATAGGACCAATCGGGAAGATCGTGTCGGTATGGTACCGAGAAAACTATAGTCTTCGAGGCCATTAGGGTGTGTAACTTCTTCTTCATGAGTGCAATCATTTCCTTCGCATTGTTTTGGCTAACATCATTCGTTCCGGTTAGGATAACCGTTACATCATTTGGATTATTTTGTGGAGAAAGATCATTAATAACGCCCTCTGTGCTTGCGCCGGGTTTTATAAGACCAAAAACTTTATGATTTGATTTTTCTGCTACTAATCTAGGAATGTCTCTTCCTTGACTGTCTGCATATATGTTGACTTTCATTACTTTGGTTTTGTTAACTTTTTGGTTATTCAGAATGTTATTTACCTGCTTTTCGGAGGAAGACAAAAGACTCTGGTTTTTATAGTGTTCACTGGTCAACTGCCGTTGTACTGTCTTTGAAGTCATTGTCCTTGGCGCCACTGAATTCTTATGTTTATGTTGTTTGAATTTAGGTCTACTTACAACCTTCGTCCAGTTTTCCAATGTTCCAGACGGTTCCGTATCAGTATAACCATCATCTAGTGAGAGAGACATAAATCTATTTTTAGTTATTATAGGCCATGAGTCTCTCCGGGGTGGATTCCAGTTCTGCCGGCTGCCATTTTGATTCCATTCTACCTCCAACCTTAGTGTATCAAGTTCCGACTTTACTTGTACAATTTCTTCTTCCTTCTTGAGGCACAGTTCACTTAAACTTGTGTTCCGTTTTTCGCTTTCGGTGTACAGTTCTTGTAATTCAGCTATGTCTGAATTTAGTAGATTCATTGCTTCTTGTAAGTTTTTAATCTCTTTAGTGAGAAGAGTATTGGAAATTCTTAAGCCACACGTGTCGCAGTACCATTCCTCAAGCGAATTTGCAAGCTCTTCATATTGTACATCACTTAATCCTATACAGTTCGCATGGTACCATCGATCGCATTCCGAGTCGCACTGTATAGCTTTGCTGTCATCTGAGACGGGCTTGTTACATACACCACAATGATTTATAGTTATCATCACGTAGAATTATGTGTAAACTAACTTCACCACTTTATTATATTAGTACACTGTTTATTCTGTCTTATTATGTCTTTTAGGAGTTTGTGATTGTATGAATGTCCATGTGCAATACTACCTTGATTGAGGTTAAAGCAGGCAACACTGATCGATGCACAAAACACGTCCGCACCCGACGACATTGACGATGTCCTGACGACATTCTCTTATTTTTATTATCAATTTACATTAATAAAATGCCATACATGACATATTACACTACGAGGCAAAACTATTATTTCGGCAGAGGAAATTTTGTGTTTCACATTGGATTTTTCTTATATTTACTTAGATTTAATTTATCAAGCAGCTAAGTATGACGCAATGAGTTGTCTGCGGTATAGTAATCGGGATTATTTAGTCCAGACGTGGACACTTTGTTCCCTTGCAGGGCCTTGTTCAGTGGCGTACCGGAAAAAGGTTGGTTCCCCCTGCAAAGTTTGATTTGGGCACCTAACAATACGATTCACATTCAAGGATATGAGTTACGCGGAAATATCAAATTTGATAAGCTGGCAGGTCTTCGGAGGCATTACAATTTTCCTGTATTAATACCCTCGATAGGCGGTGTTAATGTTATTAGGCTATTATTATTATTATTATCGTATTATTAGAAGTATTATTAGAAGTATTAGGCTTAGTAGTTGTAGTGTTGTGGTATTAAAAGTAACTAAACTAAAAACTCTGCGGCGCTACATCCCAGAAGGGATAAGGCCTACCACCCGACAGCTGCGTCATCTACCATAGGCAGATGGCAGGATTGGGGCATGTTTTCAGCATGCCGAAGCCCACGGCCGTTATTGATGGTTTCCGTGACCGGAGCCGCTACTTCTCTATCAATTAGCTCCTCAGTTTGTATCACGAGGCTGAGATTAAAAGTAAAGTGGTCCCTGTACAGGACATGAAGGGCCATATGATTCCAGGAAATTGAGACTATTAGATTTCTAGATATTCGGCACATGAGAGTGGTAAGGTTGTTAGCCTTACGCACCGGCCGCCTTTACCCCACGATTGCTCCGTACTGAAGGCTTTTAGAGGCTGAGTTGACTCCAGGGTCATAATGCCACCAGAAGGATGAGGCCAAGTTAACCATTCCAAAAAAGAGATCGAATCCGCGACCTTGCGGTTTGTAGCGCAGTGTATCAACTATCTCAGTTGTTGTAGCTGTGTAGGAATAAAATAGTAGGCCTGTCATTTCCTAGATGCTGGATACATCACTTATCTCCAAAATATGGGCACAGGCACGCTGTAATATGTAGAATCCTGTATGATAATATGGAAACAGCGAAGCCGTCTAGTATTATTCGAGGCATAAGTTTCCTCTAGTCCAGCGTTTCTCAACCTTTTTGAACCCGAGGACCTCTAAAATGTCTTTTAAAAAATTACGGACCCCTAATTTTACAACCCATTATTAAAAGGAGGCCTATATTCTTAATATTTGGGGTATTAATTATAGGTCATTATAATGAAATATGTGAAAAAATTTTACTTCTTTACTTTCCACTTGCTTTATGATGTTTTTAAATTATGTCTGCGGACCATCTGCACCATCTTCGCGGACCACCAGTGGTCCGCGGACCATAGGTTGAGAAACGCTGCTCTAGTCCATTCATGTCATCTTCGAGTTCTCTCACACTCTATACAGTACTTAAAATACGTAGTCCACTTAATTGCGCTTGTAACACGATGCTATGTAAATATGTTTTATTAGTTTTAACGTTGTAGCACAGTATAAGTATTAATACAGTACAGAAACTCAGCCCGTTTTTCTGCCAGCCGAGCATGCGCGCGCATTTACTAGCGATCGTAGCGGCCATAAAGTAAGGCTACAGAAACTACTCCGGGAAGTATGTAAATAAATAGGAGTGTTGTATTTATTAGAACACGCAATATTCGAAAGGACCTTATTATTCTGCTGTAAATTTCAGTAATAATAAAAGAAAAATCCTGAATTGCATTTCTTCACTTTCTTGAAACATCCAGAAAGGTAAGAACGAAAATAAGTAATATTTATTGTAGGTCTACTGGCTTACTCGTGATTCTGGTGTGGTTATGTTTCAAGTTACTTTAATGTAATATTTTTATATTTTATTCTGTTGTAATGATTTCTGGTGTATAAAATAGGTCTTTAATGATCGACAAGAAAACCTAGTAACAAAATAAGTAAAATATTTGAGTGAAAATTACCGTCTATGCTTGACACACGCCGAAAACAGACAGTTTATGAATTCCTATAAAAACTCGTTAATTAAAACTGCTGTACCGACGGTGTCTTCAATTCCAAATGCTCCTGAATTTTTTGTTTTGTTTAATGAAGTCCATCCTGCAGTAATTGACGCTACATAGACCTACAATAAATTGAAGTCGTATATTGCCATATAAGTTAAGGCAAAGAATCAAAATACACTGTCAACAATGACGTGCAGGATGAACAACGTGACAGACCTATAATATAATTTACGTAATTAATATGTAGGCTATTTATTATCATAATTTGAATTATAAATTATATTAAAGGGCAATGATTTTAAAGGAAAAATACTAGGCCTAGGTACAGTCCTTAACAGTAGCCTATTTAGGTATTGTTTACCTCTTCTTAACTAGAATATAATACATTATCTGTTTTATTATTTCTTAAATTTAAAATTAGATTTGCATCAAATAAAAATATTCTGTATTTTTCTCTTTTTCTCTTTTAACATAACATATTTTGCGATGTGTTTATGTATTTTCCCAAGCCATTTCATATGATGAGAATGTAGCTTTACTCAATCTCCGCATGGAGCGCTAGTGTCGTCCAGCCAACATGTTGTCATAGGACTTTTAACACACAGTTTCTTTACTGTATTAATAATTATACTGTGGTTGTAGTCTAATATTGCAAGCGACACGAGACCAGAATTAAACACAAAGTTTCACTTCTCCCACCATACTAGACTTTGTGTGATATCCAAGTGACACCGCATCTAACTAAATAATAAGTTTCGCTAAACTTGAGAATAAGGTGACCGCCGTCACAACCGGGCCGTACCAAGTGGGCCCAAGTCTACAATGTCTTCAATATTACGAACATGATTACATGCCGATTGAATTCGGCAGATAAACGACTGTTGTAGCGATATTTTATGACAGATGTGGAAGGGTAAAAAAGCTTCTGCATTAAGAATTCTAGGTCCGTGACAGGTTATGTTGGGTTAGGAACAGTCATGTTAGTTTAGCAGCAGTATTCTGCATAGTGCGGGGTTCGTGCCATGTAACGATGTTTTACGAAAGGCGTGGAAGGGTAATAAGGCTTCTAGAAGTAGTGACAGCCAAATTCTAGGTCAGTGACAGGTTATGTTAGGTTAGGAACATTTGTATTAGTTTAGGACCAATATACTGAATAGCGCGGGGTTTATTATGTCTCACATTGAATCTTTTCTGCGACGGGAAATTTTACCCTTGCACCGATCGTTTCTCTTTTGTTCCCCGCGGCTCGGAGGGGCACGGTCGCTAATGACAGATCATGGCTGGCTACGCTATTCTGAAGGAGTTCCATAAGTTTAATAGCCGTTAATAAAAGCAATGTAAAAATAAACCAACACATTCGCGAATGTAATGATAACCTAACTATAACATGCATAGTCGGCGCTCGCGTCGCAGAGACTAGCAACCGGCTGGTGTTATATTATTTTCAAATTGTATTTTTCAGTACTCACAAGGAAACCGTACGGGTTGTCATGTCGAAACCTAGCCTCAAATTTTGCACATCGATAGGTCGTCATTATAGATGGACATATGCAAAAAATTAACTGCTCATACGAACTGTAAATGGATGATAACGTGTTTGTTATGTTCCATAAATACTTTTAGCCTAAGGACAACGGCGGGCGATTGTAGACCTCGCTTGAGTAGCCTGCATGTTAGGTTCACGTGATAGCGAGGAAGGAGGGTGCGATAGAGGGAAGGAGCTGACTTATTACTCACGGAATATGTTTCATTAAATAATTTTGAAACTATATAATCTGTATAGACACCGAGGGTTGCTTATGTTTGTTAATGTGTATGTAGTGTAGTGTCAGACTTTTTAACGATATTATAACACAGTGAGTGATGAAAAACATGTTGCACCAACTTTCTCATGTACAATTATGATTAGTCATTAAATGACGAAAGAACTATATTTTATGTAGTTCCGTTAATAGCGGGGTAATTGCCCAGAAGCCGTCGTCTTTTTGTGTGACAGTCTTGCATATAGGCTATGCCTGAGTACAGTATTGTGCTGTTATGCGAATCGAAGCTTCATGATGTCTTTAATGTTGACGTTTAATTTGTTGCGTTCATGTTTTAAACGTATTATTGTTAATTCACATGCTAACCTAACATCCATGTACGTACGTAACAGAATGGAAAATAAAAGTAAATCCGAAAGTAAACTTAAAATATTAATCTTCTTTTATTATTATCAGTCACTTACTTCTGTTTACCTTTTATTTTATGATTTTTTTTAACTCTAGAGCAGTGGTTCCCAAACTTTTCACTCCGCGGACCCCTTGAAAAAAATTAAAATATCGCGGACCCCCTCTGGGTTTTGAAATAAAAAACTAAATAAATACTTTTATTGAAATGTATTAAATTCAATAGAAAAAAATAACAATATCAATGGTAACAAACAGAGTTTACTCCTTAATGTGAACAGTGAAGCTGCTTCTGATTAATTAGCTCTGCAATGTTAGGTTTAATGCTGATAATTTCAATATTAAGTCACTTTCAATTTCATGTTTATTTCTCAACTTTGATTTCGAGTACGTGAGGTGGGAGAATGCTGTTTCACACAGATAAGTAGTGGGGAACACTGTCAAGCACTTCAAAATTGCGGGATATCCTATTTCTTCTTAAACCGCCTGCGGACCCCCTGAAATACCTCCATTGCGGACCCCACTTTGGGAACCACTGCTCTAGAGGATAGGTTAGAGCAGTGGTTCCCCTGTGGGTCCGTGGAAACTAGGAAAACTATCCGTGAAGAATGCTAATTTAACTTGGTCATTCTAAAAAAAAATTGCCGTTTTGGTGTCACAGGAATGAAAAAGACACTTCTAGTTGAGATATCAAGCAATTCTCTCTCTCTCTCCCTCTCTCTCTCTCACTCTCTCACTCACTCACTCACTCACTCACTCACACACACACACAGATGCCGCCCCAAACCCATGCGAGTTTCTGCGCCACCCTAAATAATTTCTGTGTATACATCGTGGAACGTAACGTTCATATTTATGTCAAAAACATGGGGAAAAGTAAGGAGTATGACTGTCACAGCTCACATTCTGCATCCATCATTTTGACTTCTTGACATGAAAAGGCCCAAAATGAATCGTCATTCGCGAATGTGTGTTAGGTCAGCATCCAAATGCTGTAATGTCTAGAGGTTGTATCAGAATTTACAAAAATAAAAATAAATCCGAGCCAGGAAGTTTATTTGAATCTTTGTCACAGGAAACCGTGATAAGGAGTGTTACCCGGTCTAGTGCTCCCCCAAAGAATCAAGGGTTGGGGAGGAGGGTATGTAGAGGGGATGAAGTATTGCGTCATCGTTTCACCCTACGACCAAGGCTGCCCTACGACCAATTTCCGACCAGACATCGAGGAGGGAGGACAGCAAGAAAAGTTAAAATAATATTGAAGATTATTGTAACTACGAGTATTTTCATTCGTCTCCAGCATTTCAAGACAAAGCTTACAACAGTTCAGTTCATTTCTATTTTTAAAAAACCTGAAAACATGTTGAAATAGGACATGAACAATGGTAACACTCATTACTAGGTTTCGGATGTTTATGACATGACATATTTTTATCCTGACCTCCGTTCTCGCCGCAAACACAAATTAAACACGAATTGCACATTTGTTGTCATATTCTGGTCATTTTCATGGTCTTGGTCATATTTCGGTCATATTTGTAATTTATTGTCATAATTCAGTTATAAATCCAGTAAAAGGGCCCAATTATGCAGCATGTGAGTTAAATTGCCAACTTAAATTTTTCCCGAAAAAGAATCACGAATATTTTGGTTATACTGTAACTGAAAAGTAAAGGGGCAATAACAAGTAATAGCACAATTACCTCTTCTTCCTTGTTGTTAACAACTCCAATAGACATGTTTTAAAATACTTTCAGTTCACATTTACAGTGGTATGTGGATACATTAACAGGTTAGAAGTTAGTGCAAATCACCTGTAAAATTGTTAAAATGTGATTGAATTAATGTGATATAATAATTTAGTGTCATAAACGTTTTAAAATGGGACATTTATTTTTACATAATACGTTTTGTATGGGGTCATGTTTATGACTTTTGGGTCATCTTTGATCACTTTTAAGGTCATATTTGCAGTCATATTTTCAACCTTTATCGGTCATAATCAACAGAACCCTATTCAATACAAATTCAATTCGTTCCACCAACTTCATAATCTCATATACAATCACAAAACGAGGAAACTCATTCCTATGCAGTTTCGTAAACTACAATAGTGGTATGATGCCATGGGAAACCAATCATTCAGAAAAACCGAAGTTGAATTTAAATCTGAGGATCCTGTCGAGGAGGCTAAGCAGCAATTTGTGTTTAATATAAACCAGATCTCTCAAATCATTTTCATAAATGTTATTGATAATTTTTAGAATGTGATCCTGTTTATGACTTCAACAACATGTAACCCCCTCCCCCACCTAATGGTCACCTCGACAATAATTACTACTTTCTTCTTCTCTTCAATCAGCTGGGCCACATCTTCTTGCTACCAGAGGCTCTGTAAATATGACCAGGAGGAGGAAACAAAAACGAAGAGCTTGGAAGTCTTTCCAGCCTCTTCGCCTTAAAGAAGAACTATCTTTTAAAAAGTGGAAGCTAATATAAAATGTATTCAAATCTTTCATACTACAAAATCAAAATAATTGCTGTTTCTTGACTAGACAATATCTGACAGTGGAAAATGACTCTACAATATGTGTACATAAATAATAAATGAAACCAAAAGGATTTTACATAGAAAACTAAAGTTAATATAGACTGAAGGTCTCATAACAAACATATTTATCCGGGTGAAGCCCATTACATATTTCAATTCGGGTGAAGCCCTGTTACATAATCACTAAATAAATCCTGAAAAGGAAACAAGTTAGTTTACATCAAGATATACCCTTTAAATTTAAATACAATGGATCTAGAAACATTTAGACAATTTAAATTAATAACCTAAACCAACTAGGATAAATACTTCAGGCGGCCAGATAATTACAAATGCAATGGCCTATGAATTTAAAACATCATGCACAATTTAAATATTCCTTCATCCTTCTACAAGGATATTACATGCATTTCATTTTCATAATCACATACCTTAATCATTCATGCGTATCACAATTTTAAATTCATAAACAAGATTACATAAAATACCTGCCCTAAATTCATTATTACATACCTGTTAATACATGCATCTCAAACTCTGGCCAGAAACCAAACACCCATGCAGATTCACACATGCTCCACGCACAAGGCCTAAAAACAATACTGCTCCATCCTAGGCTAAAGATCGGAGTAGGCTCAGATACTTAAAGGATATTTTAACACGGGGAGAACAAATTAGACACAAGAATAATAAATTTAGAAAAATTCACACATGTTAAAAGATAAGTGGAAACGAATGGGAACTGCAAGAATAATTAAAATGGCTACTCATTCTCAAACAACAACCATAATTCCCAGCATGCCAAAATATAAACTTATTACTTTTACTTTAAACGGGAATGGTGGCCACAAAATCTAATTTAATCTCATGCATCCTGCATGTCAGATACTTTCAATCTACATCACATCAAAATACCATGCCACCATAACCAAACATCAATACAAGTTTCACAAAGCATGCCTGGGTCAATAAGATAATAATTAATATATACACAACATGCAGTTCCCACACTACTAAAACCTATATACAAATAAATACAATTTTCCACGTACCTTTACAACATGATGAAAACAAAAGGAAACAGCCAAAGGTCAGGCTTACATTTTCCGGCCTCAAGACCACAAAAGTGACACTTACGTCCCCGAATCCATGATAAGTAAATGAGAAAGATAATAGGGTTACATCCCCTTATATAGGCTTTTGATCAATTACGTCACTGCGCATACTCAGTATTCAATAACTTCCAAAACTCCTATTATAATTTTTACAGAGCCAACCATCTTGAAGGCCATGCAACGAACAACTGAATGCAGTTGACCGCATCAGAAACAATTACGTTGTTGCCATTTGGTATGACTTTAGATATCTTTAGCGGGGAAGTAGAGAAGGGGAGAAGAGAAACGGGTGAATGCCCAGCTCGCTCTCAGCTGTTTCTGCCGAGCGAGACACAAATTCTTTAATCTGCCAATGGTGACGTAAGCCATTATTGCGTCGACACTGTCAGCTCATGAATAATTCCATAATTGCGAAATAATGATAATTCTTAATAACTGTAGCAATTAAATGGTGATTGAAAATAATGAATTGCTACAAACTCCCACCCCATGAGTTGGAATATATGCTGGATATATTCCAACACAAAAGTCAAACTATAGATGAACAAAAGTAAAGTCAGATCTGAGTGACTGACCAAAGGTGTCCTTTTTCTGTTAAGGCATGCCGCCAAAATTCTTCCTGACCTGAAACGAGCACAATCTCACTGTCGTGTCATACCTGAGAGCAAGTGACTCCTTAACTTGCATAACAGTGATCACGATTCACTAGTGTCCAGACTAGATGCACATAGACAGCCACTGAAGTATTTACAGAGACGAGACGTAGGGCGAGATACATCTGCAAGTCTCTTTCAGCAGGCAAAGTCACTAGGTCAGGAACCAGACTCTGGCAGCAACCCACAGTGAAGGCACCGTCAGCGACATCAGTATCTGCTTTACAGAACAGTCCACCCTGTGAATAGAAACTTAGCGGCAGATCACAGAATTCAAAAGGAAAGAGACATGAGAATAAAAACCCTTTTCTAACTTCTCAGCTAAGACTCTAATTCAAGATTAAAGTTTGAAATATTTTTGAATTATGCTACTTAAGAGAAAAATCAGAGATTATTTATGCATCAAAATTAAAAAAAAACCAGACTGTATTTTAACTGATTCAAAAAGCCTATTCTTATTCCATTCACACATGCACACTTATAATAAAATACACAAAAACACTCTATGAAACATCCCACCAAACACTCTACCTAACATAACCTACAAATAAAAACACCAGACATAACCTATAAATAATAATTACATCCATCCATGGGTTTGTTTCCAGAGAAAAAAAATATTCTTATTTACACTCCAGGGTCATAGTTTACCTGGTATTATTATATACAAGTCGAATCCAAATCGGTAATTACTTTGGCCGAAGAGAAGCAGAAAGATGGCAGAAAGAAGCCCCCATAAGCCTCCTCCTACTAGAGCACTGCACGACTTACTCTGTACTGAAATGTCATCAAATACAATGGCCAAAGAAGATAAAAGACAATATCAGGGCTGTGGAGAAAGACAAAATAAAGATGATCATTTAAATCTAAAGCCGTAGCTTCCCTATGATTCGCAGAGGCATCACCAACAGCGACATGACTAGTGATAGTTCGCATCAGCATTCTCCTGGCTGTCGAACAAGTACCACAAACATCTCTAAGGACCTAACTACAAGATGCTAAAGATAAAACGATTAGAAACAATAGGACACGTATACCTCTCGGTTCTGGGCAATACAAAATCCTACAGTACGGTAGCATTTACGCTTAAAGCAGCAACAATATCTTAAGAACCACAGGTGGGCGTTGCCCTACACTAGGCATGATTGGAGAAAACCCAGATAGCCCCCCATAAGGCTTCTGAGCCACAAGTCTCCCCTTAAGAACTGTTATAAGGCTGCGTTCAAAGAAACTCTTTCCGAGTCCCTCCGAACAGAAACAGTAGAAAAGAGTGCACCAAAGTCAAATGGCGGCCAACCACGACCCGACTGGAATGCTGCATCAGTCTAAGCCACTCGAATCTACAGTACAGTAACTTCAACTGCAACACATGCAGTTCTTCTGCATCCATCACTACTCCAGATGCAGGCAAAAAACATAACCTCTCCTGACTCCCCGATTAGTATCTACATAACCTCTCCTGACTCCCCAGAAAATATTACAAGTTTGAATAAACAGGAAACAGCTGACTTGTGTGTGCTCCACTTTGGAAAGCGCATTATAAGTCACACAGTCAGTCATAAGTCAGAAACGTCTGTCGATAGTCAATTCCTCAGTTTCACCACACAAAACAGAAGTAACCGGCCTAAACAAACTTCTAATATGAAAAATTCTTGTATTATTTTAGTCAAAACCGGTATTAAAATTGTCACTAAACAACTCCCCTGGCAGAAAGATCTAGCCAGACACAGCAAGCCTAAAGCTTAGCTGCCCAAGAGCAAAGCCTATCATGAAAACTCAAGAATAATACACCAATAAAAACAGAATATACTAAAACACCGACAGGCAAAACTACAGAGGGTTCCTGTGGAACTTTCACAGCAACCGAAGCGGCCATAGAACACACAGTTCTAACTGTACATGACCACCACAGGCAATCCCACCTACAAGGACCTATCAGATGTCTACTCTAACCTCAAATTTGCCATTTAAGGCTACCTAGAGTAAAATATAGAAAATCTAGTTCACTGGCACCTTGAGAACCCTTAGGCCTATTTATAATGATAAAATATTCCTCAATTTACTTGAAATACACTGAAACATCAGCGGAATGACTATCTAGGAGCTGGCACAAGACACATCTGCCACGACACTGCAGACTTACATTTAACACAGGGAAAGCAAGCAAAATGACCGATCTATCCTACACAGAATTAATTAAAAAAGAAATGAACTCACCAATAGGCTATTACAGCAGATTGACTACTTCCTACAGAGAGCCACATCACTTTAGAAACTTCATATTCCAGGACAAGACCTCACAAGCTGCTGAAAGCTTCATCCCTGAGCAGCTGCAGGCTACAGACTACTGGTGCCTACTTTCAGCTCACCAGAATATCTTAGGAAAGCTTCACCAACTCCAATATGATACATGAAAAGTAATTTTCACAATATTAGACAAGTTCAAGGAAACAAACCCCACAACACAAGTATAAAAACCCTTTCATACAAATAAATAAAATCCCTGCATAAATAAAATTAAAATTTTTGAAATTTTACAGCAATATGTACACAAAAAATCCACTGTCAAGACAACTACTTAAGAGAAAAAAAACAAGAGCGTGGACGAACCCAATGGTTATACAACCACGCTCTGCTACCAATTTGTAACCCCCTCCCCCACCTAATGGTCACCTCGACAATAATTACTACTTTCTTCTTCTCTTCAATCAGCTGGGCCACATCTTCTTGCTACCAGAGGCTCTGTAAATATGACCAGGAGGAGGAAACAAAAACGAAGAGCTTGGAAGTCTTTCCAGCCTCTTCGCCTTAAAGAAGAACTATCTTTTAAAAAGTGGAAGCTAATATAAAATGTATTCAAATCTTTCATACTACAAAATCAAAATAATTGCTGTTTCTTGACTAGACAATATCTGACAGTGGAAAATGACTCTACAATATGTGTACATAAATAATAAATGAAACCAAAAGGATTTTACATAGAAAACTAAAGTTAATATAGACTGAAGGTCTCATAACAAACATATTTATCCGGGTGAAGCCCATTACATATTTCAATTCGGGTGAAGCCCTGTTACATAATCACTAAATAAATCCTGAAAAGGAAACAAGTTAGTTTACATCAAGATATACCCTTTAAATTTAAATACAATGGATCTAGAAACATTTAGACAATTTAAATTAATAACCTAAACCAACTAGGATAAATACTTCAGGCGGCCAGATAATTACAAATGCAATGGCCTATGAATTTAAAACATCATGCACAATTTAAATATTCCTTCATCCTTCTACAAGGATATTACATGCATTTCATTTTCATAATCACATACCTTAATCATTCATGCGTATCACAATTTTAAATTCATAAACAAGATTACATAAAATACCTGCCCTAAATTCATTATTACATACCTGTTAATACATGCATCTCAAACTCTGGCCAGAAACCAAACACCCATGCAGATTCACACATGCTCCACGCACAAGGCCTAAAAACAATACTGCTCCATCCTAGGCTAAAGATCGGAGTAGGCTCAGATACTTAAAGGATATTTTAACACGGGGAGAACAAATTAGACACAAGAATAATAAATTTAGAAAAATTCACACATGTTAAAAGATAAGTGGAAACGAATGGGAACTGCAAGAATAATTAAAATGGCTACTCATTCTCAAACAACAACCATAATTCCCAGCATGCCAAAATATAAACTTATTACTTTTACTTTAAACGGGAATGGTGGCCACAAAATCTAATTTAATCTCATGCATCCTGCATGTCAGATACTTTCAATCTACATCACATCAAAATACCATGCCACCATAACCAAACATCAATACAAGTTTCACAAAGCATGCCTGGGTCAATAAGATAATAATTAATATATACACAACATGCAGTTCCCACACTACTAAAACCTATATACAAATAAATACAATTTTCCACGTACCTTTACAACATGATGAAAACAAAAGGAAACAGCCAAAGGTCAGGCTTACATTTTCCGGCCTCAAGACCACAAAAGTGACACTTACGTCCCCGAATCCATGATAAGTAAATGAGAAAGATAATAGGGTTACATCCCCTTATATAGGCTTTTGATCAATTACGTCACTGCGCATACTCAGTATTCAATAACTTCCAAAACTCCTATTATAATTTTTACAGAGCCAACCATCTTGAAGGCCATGCAACGAACAACTGAATGCAGTTGACCGCATCAGAAACAATTACGTTGTTGCCATTTGGTATGACTTTAGATATCTTTAGCGGGGAAGTAGAGAAGGGGAGAAGAGAAACGGGTGAATGCCCAGCTCGCTCTCAGCTGTTTCTGCCGAGCGAGACACAAATTCTTTAATCTGCCAATGGTGACGTAAGCCATTATTGCGTCGACACTGTCAGCTCATGAATAATTCCATAATTGCGAAATAATGATAATTCTTAATAACTGTAGCAATTAAATGGTGATTGAAAATAATGAATTGCTACAAACAGATAACGTCATTGACTTCAAATAGTCTTAAAATGAATCCTTACAGTCTCCTTTTTCATTATTGAACTTCTTGTTTTCCTTTTGATTTCTTTTTCTCTTTTTTTTCTACTGTGTATACCACCTATAGACTTACTAGTACACGTATTACATTGACGATTTTATTCGATTTACGTTGCATAGGTCGGGATTTGATCAATGAATCTTCGGATTGCCATTCCAACTCTCTGTCCACTGAACTAAGAGACTGTTAAGAAACGAATCACAAAATGAAACACAATTTGGTTCATACGTGTCACTGACTTGATTTATTAGCAATTACCTAATATGACTCTTGTTTTGAAATAGTTTCCTTCCTGTCTGTATTTGAATGGTTCAGCACCTTAAAACTATACGGTACGTAAATAATTAGGTGAAAGCGGAATACTATGGACATAATATTGTTCGCCATTTTTATTTATCATGAAGAATTTCTTGTCTCATATCGTCCATGGGATTATTAACTATTATTAAATTCTACTATTCCTTGGAATAGTGAATCATATATATTTCTTCGTGTGGATTTTTTTTAAATATTATTTAAATCCATATAATATTTCATTTTGGTAAAGCCCTGTCTTTATGTGACCAGCATAGCATTCTATGACTGACATCGGTTGAAGTAATCAAGATGTTCACATTCTACGTATATTCACCATACCTATGTCAGTAAGTGCCATTAGATGGATACAGACAGATCAGTGACGATCTAAATCATCCCTTATTATTATTATTATTATTATTATTATTATTATTATTATTATTATTATTATTATTATTATTATTATTATTATTACATCCATGGCCTAGCCCCCACTTTAAAGACAGAAATTGCGATGATCTATTTTTCGTATGGTAAGCTATCTGTCTTGTTCTGAAGTCTTTCGGTGTTCGTGATTTTCTGAAAATATGGATTGGTGGTTAAAGTTATAGAGTTTTCCATTGATCGAATCTTATCATCCCGACAACTCCAAGATGTGTGTTTTTTAGAATAGCAGGCCTATTTTATATATTTTAATACTTTTCCGGAGTTCATTGTTGATATAAAACTCACAATAACATTGCAATATTGATTTATTACACAAAATTTAATATCCTAAATGCCCTAATTTATGGCAAAAAATTATGGCAGTTTAGAGTGCATCCTACTTCAAGAATGTGTTTACTGTATAAAACATTAAAATAGGCTGAGTTGAATAAAGAAGTGTCAATAACATCTTACACCACTCCAGTAAGTGCTTCTTAGAGTTAATATATTACTTAAGACCGGCATATACAGTAGAAAAAAAACCGATGCCTCTTGAACACAAAAGAAATATGCTAATGTTACTCGTATTTTCCTAAAATGTATTCTGAGATATTATCCAATGAAAATAAAATAAGTCCTCATCTCAATAATTATTTTCTAAAGAAATGCCCTTCGTTTTATTTTCCTATGAAATTTTATTATACGATCTTTCCATATAGACTACCCGCTAGTAATATGACATAATTATATTTAAAAACCAATAGGCCTACAGTTGATAGGTGAAATTATAAAAATCGATGCTTTTTTCATAAATATAACTTTTCCTATAACTTAACTTTAGTTTTAATTAATATGTGGACCTTTGTTTTTACCTTAGAGTTTATGTAGGATTAACGAAACAAAACACCTTTATGATTAAAATTCAAAATCTATTTTATAAATCCCGTCCGGATTAACCGGATGTCCGGACGAGCGGGGTCCGGATTAGTGGGACTCTTCTATATAACTTCATTTACCCGATTCAAATTTTCGAATTATAAAGTTTCATTCAAATGTTGCAGCCATTTTAACCAGGATTTTAAAGAAAAATCTTTAAAAATCACCTTTATCATATTTGTAATAGTAGAAATTCAGGAGATGTAATAAGACAAAAATTCGTAATATAAAGTTTATAATAAATCAAGCTGGACGAAGAAAACGTCTTTTTCAAGTTAATGAAGTGCTTTTTATCTGTTATATCGATCTAGAGTTTTTCAGGATCGCTATAATTTTCTACACTAAAGCCCTTTATACTCTATGAGAACGTAAATTGGCAGTAAATTAACAGCATGACCTAAGTGTACAAGAAATAGACCTAACATTGGCTAATACTGTGAATCAATACTGTATAGCGCATCAAGTTAAGCCAGTATATGGAATGCGGATGCGTCAGAATTGATAAGGATTGTTTCACGATCTGCCGTCAGGGAATGACGTATGTATTATGTCATTTGGGCTTGTGTTCGCCAAAAGCGATTTGAATTCGCTTAATGCGTTGCGCCTCGGTCTACAAGTGGTTTCCGTACAATGAAGATTGATGGGACATGAGTGCCTGGAAAGGATGTGTAGAGAAGATACGAAATTACAATCATATTTTATTAATAAAAAGAAACCTTCAAGAGGGGCAAGACACTGTAGAAAAATTGCATTCAATTATCAATTCCTTACTTCTGTGTTTGAGAGCAAATCATGCGTTTTCAAATAAAGTTATCCCCCCGAGAAACAAAAAAATAATGTGGGAAGGAGGCAAATCCTTACAGGATAGCTGCCTTGAGTGCATGAAAAATTTCCGATTCTTCTGATTTCTTCTAGTGTTTTCTTTATTTAAATTTGGCATTGAATCTTCTTATCATCTGTGTTCCACGTTAACGCTGGGTGAACCAGTCTGTTATTTATTTGAATTCAAGTCCGATCGCACGTATTAGCCTATGAACAACGCTCAGGCCTAGGTGAGCGGGGAGTATCGCAACATTTCATTTGAGTGGCTGAAAGGCGTGTATCTCAACGAATGTCCACACCAGGCTCTGAATGAGCCCGACTCATATTGGTTTGATGTCACAAGTCTGGCCCTCTAACATTAACCTATGGACACAACAGGTCGGTTTCAGGTTCAGGAGCGAAGGAGGGAGGGGAATAAGACTAACATTAAGTGTAGGATTAGCCTCTGCTGCTTATCCGCTGTGGGGTGGGGAGTGGGCCAGCTCGAGCCGGTTATATATTCCCTTAACAACATAAACCACTGCGCATTATATCGTAAAGATTCCGAGCACTCGACTGTACATCCCAAGTTTTCGGCTGTGTGGTCTACTGCCTTCTTCAGAAACAATAAACTTAATATTTAATTCTCTTGCTTGGCCCTGAGTGAATGAGATTTCTTCGAAGATTTCAGAAAGCCATTCTATCATCATTAGAAGAATTTCCTAACGAAACGCTGTTCATTCTTGTTAAAAGAAGTGAAAACATGTTTGATGGCCAAGACCTCCAACTTATAATTGATTGAAATCGATTAATCAAAAATAAAAGTACAGCCTGCCAGGAAAATACTTAAATCGCCATTTTTTCTTAAGATCGTAGTGTATTCCCATAACATTTAATTGAAAAGATAATAAAAGATTGCCTAAAAATACAATAATAACCTATATGACTTATACGAGTTACCGAAACTTGGCAACTTTCTTTCTTCGCGAAAATGCGAGTCATTCAAGAAATTTTAAAATAGGCCTATATGATTGGATGATGACGATAATTTAGCTATAGAGAACTTTTTCGGGATAAAGAAATAAAAAATAAATCGTTCCTTACAAAATATATTTATTCCTATAATTAGCCTACATATAAATCACACACATTTATGCATGTTCCTACAGTTTTTTAATTTTTTATTATAGAATACAGCATGTTCCATTACTAAGTTAAGTAATACTACATGCTTAATTTGACTTCTTTTCCTTAGTAATTATAATATTTGGTAGCTAATGTTCTTTACCTGATACTATTTGTTATAGTTTACCATTATTTGTCGTGTTATATTGTTCTTATTGCAGTGAGTCTAAGTCTATGGTGCTTGCAAACGTTGTTAAGTATTTTATGTATTTCACTCCTAGTTCGGCCTTCGAAACTGGCCACTTTCCACCTTTATTATTTACACACGCTATCAACTTCTTTCTTTGAGCTTGTAATTTGTCACATACATATATTACGTGGTCAACTGTTTGGTCCCCGGTTCCACACACGCACGTTGCACTGTCCTTAATTTTGAAGCGGTAGAAGTAGCTGTTGATTCTTCCATGTCCAGTTAACAGGGTGGTCAAGTTAGGTGTCATCCGTAGTTTGCATTTTAGTCTGTCTTGGACGCTATGGAAGAATGACTTACTGTAGTATTACTGTAGGCCTATGGAGATGTCAGATGTTCCTACAGTTGACATCTGACATCTCCATAGGCCTACAGTAATTTTTTACTACCTGACCCTGTTCAGATGCTCAGTAGCTTGAACGAGTCTACTATCGAAATATTGACTTTTGAAGGGGTGATGTTTTTATTCGTACGCCATTCTTCAAGGGAGTCACATCGCGCTGACTATTGTTACGGCTGTCATGACTGGCGGGAAGGCTGTGTTTTATGAGTGATATTTGTAGCGAACGAATACAAATCTGCACTTTCTTCTTTAAGGTGATGGTCATAGTAGTTAAAAGAATAAATATTATGATTAGGTAAGCTATCTGAAGTTGAAGTGAGAATGATAATTCGAAAGTTTCACCATGACATGATACTTATTATTCGAACAAGTCGAAAAATTCAAATATCCAGGAGCAGTAATTACAGGCATAAATAATATTAATGCAGAAGTGGATTGTCGACTAAAATTGGGAAATGCTTGGTTTTATGCAATTCAGAAACTTTTATCTTCTCATCTTCTGCCCAGAAATCTAAAATAAACATTTGTAAGACAAATATCCTGCCGGTTGTATTATATGGATGTAAGACATGGTGACTTGCTCTTCGGGAAGAACATGATCTGAGAGTGTTCGAAAACAGGGTACTTAGGAAAATATTCGGACTTAAGAGAGATGAAAATGGAGACAAGAGAAATAGATCATATTCTTTTAGCTTGCTTAGAAATTGTTATGGCCCAGAGGCCCACGCCGTGCAGAGATTACTTGGTGGAGTTACAAATATTTCGTTTTGTGAAACTGACAACGGAATATTAATTATAAATTCGGAATATGTATTAATTAATTTCATTATTGTGATATATCATCTTTTTTTAAAAATCGGCTTATAAATTACTTTATATGAGTATAAAACGTGGGAAGCTTAAAACTCGTTATTGTGCAACTTAATTTTTAAAATTTTCCGGGGGAGGACCCCGAACCCCCCTATCCCAGACTCCCCGGATGTTATAACCCCTCCCCCCATATAGTCGGCCTGGTTACGCCTATGTTTATTGCCATTGATAAAGTAAGTAATATAATTATTGGACTGGAGCTATGATTCAAAACTTGCAGGATAAAAGTTCGTGTTATCGTATAATATGAAATACTAACTATAGTTTAAGTTGGAAAGTTATGAACGGATCATGACTGGAAGTTTTCTCTCGGGAGCATGAAGTGACGTCAAGAAAACCGTATGCGTCTGGAGCAGAGCGCCACTGGCCCGGTTGAAATCTTGGAGGGAAACTCAACCGAACAAACAGACTAGGCTGTTCTCTTCCTGAGGCACTGGAAGACCTGGATGTATATAGAGCACTTGCAATGCTATGGGAAGGAGGGCGAGAGCTTGCTAAGTGGGAACAAAAGAGAGAAGAAAAACACACCCTTTTCTCTGTACTGAATATCGAATATCCTTTTGGAAAAGATAGATCCACAGTATATATGCAAGGCAGCCAGGAGCATGGCTGAGTACGAGGAATAGGAGGGGGTATATACGGAGAAAGGGTGGGAGCTAGGACAAACTGAGTGTTCCTTGCCTTAAGCTAGTTGCCATGGTTACTGTGAACTCAATATCCCCGACATGGAACCAATTGGGAGTTGGACGCTTTAGGGCATTTGCCGGGAAGTGGATCCAACAGAGAGAGAGACGACGGGAGGAATGGAACGGGAGAGATGGCCTCGAGGTCCGGAGGCTTGGGATGCTGAAGGCCTCAGGGGCTGAAGGCGCAGAGTGGGTTGGAGAGAGAGTGAGAGCGAGAGAGAGGTAGTGTATACCTAAGTGTCCTGAGGGGCAGACAGAGAGAGAAAAACGAGAAGGCAAGAGTACGAACTGTAGAGGAGGAATGTGAAAATTGCGTTTCTCTACCATAACGATGATGTATAGTAGCATGCATACACTTTGCAATATTATCAAAGTTACCTTATATTAATATCAAAACTAAGAGAGAGACAGAGAGGGAATTGCGTAAAAAAACTTTTTGCACTCTTACATATTCACCAAAAACTCTTAAATGAAAATGGATTCTCTTGCAAACTTTTTTTTTGTAATATCCTGTCACACAAATATTTACACATGGTATGCTTGTAATAATGCAAGTTTCTCCATATTGCCGTTACCCTCACGTTACTTTGATTCATGTTCAATTTGACATATTTAATAATAACACACATAGACTACCAAGAAAGGCTTCATCTAGAATTAATATCTGTCTCAGCAACTCTATAAAACCCAGCGTCTATCTAGAGTATATTTATATCCCACAAAATTGTTCAATATAGTACTATCTTGGACATTATATGTCATTTATGATTTTTTTTTTTTTTTGCAATACATAAGTACATATTATATACAGTGCCATCAAGAAGTCGTTTCGCAGTACTAGTGCAGTGGAGAATCCGCTAAGAAACGAAATTCAGTTGGCAGGGCTAACGTGTGGTTATAATGTTCTACTACAATCATTTACGAAGTAAGAAATAAGAGTAACATAAAACTTACAAAAGATGTTGAAATTTTGAAGTCATGCAGATCAGAAACTCTTATCTTCTCGTCTTCTGTCCAGAAATCTAAAATTAAAGATTTATAAGACTATTATCCTGCTGGTTGTATTATATGGATGTGCGACAAGGTCGCTTACTCTTCGGGAAGAACATAATCTGAGAGTGTTAGAAAACAGGGTGCTTAGGAAAATATTTGGGAATAAGAGAGATGAAAATGGGGGCTGAAGAAAACTGCATAACAACGAGCTTCATGACCTGTACTCTTCACCGGATATAGTAAGGGTAATTAAATCACGGAGGATGAAATGGGTTTGACATGTTGCGCGCATGGGGGAGGAAAGACATATCTCAAAAGTATTGACTGGGAGATCCGAAGGAAAAAGACCACTTGGAAGACCTGGACTTAGATGGGAGGACAATATTAGGATAGATTTAAGGTAAGTCGGATTTGCGAGGGATGCTTGGATGGAATTAGCACAGAATAGGGTTGAATGGCGGGCTCAGGTAAGCGCGGCAATGAACCTTCGGGTTCCATAAAGTAGATAATATTCCTTTAGCTTGCTTAGAAATTGTCTATTGCCATTGAGTAAGTAAGTAAGCACATCAATATAGTTAACATGGCTTACTCTGGTATACCGCTGGGTGACAAACATAACCAGAGCTGTGGAGAGACTTAGGCCTATTGAAGGCACTGTATTATCGGCACTGATAAGTGGTATTATCCAAGTCTATAAAACCAGTGTTTATAGATTAGGATATATTCTGTCCATCCGGATTAAATTATCCCCATTTGATTAATTAAAACCGGGACCTACAGCATCCCTGAACGTAAACATGTGGGTAGAAGTGAAGGCAGCGATCACCCATCCATTTCTTCACCCGAGTATCTCAACCCAGTAATAAACTCAGAAAAGATCTAACTAGTCCAAAAGAGACGCTAAAGGAATATACTTTGAGCAACAAGCGGAATACGAAGAATTTTGAAACACGATTAAACATGAGCTCTTACTAACTTATTTAAAATTTCTGTAACTGTTTGAGTCTCTGTGTCTTTTACATACGATATGAGGCTTTAAAACTTCGTTTAGATGTCCCAATATTCATAAAAAAGAGCCATATTGAATTACTAATCAATGAAATGTAGTAAAACTCCACCTTTCAATATTTAATATATTACTACTCCGCCTGTAGTAATACTCCGCCTTTTTAAATTATCAGATATATATTTCGACTAGCTTGTGGTCATCTTCAGTGATACATATTTATTTTAATTGGTACATCTAAACGAATCAATGAAATGTAGTAAAACGCGGGTAGTATGTCTGTCTTACTCTAGCACATTATGAAAGTGTCGATAAATGACGATTGAATAGAAAAGGGATAATTTTTTAGCCTATCAGAATTTCCTAATGAGTTCTATTTCTACAAACATTGAATTAAGTACACTTTAAATATAAAATAAGTTCGTAATTTCAGTAATTAGGGTCTCATATTACTAAAAAGTTTTAAATTTATCCGATAATTTGTTGGAATTTGTAGAATGTTTATTAAGGTGCCCGTCCGATGCAGATATTTCTTTAGCAGGAAGCCTTAGGTATTAATTTCAAAAGAAAATATCCAATAAAAAGTGACAGGTTGGGAGGTTATTCTGGGTTATGTCAAAGCATGTCGATATTCTTTTATAGAGGTACAATTTCTCCTGCCGTCCTCTCTTTTGCTTAGCTTTGCTTCCTCACGCTTTCAAGATTATCGACATAAGATGGCATGTGAATAATAAAATTGTGTTGTTCATCAACCCTTACAGATTTATGAAATGGAAGGTTGGATGATTTTGTTACTACAACATAAAAAGTTAATGAAATTCAATACTCAGCCCAAGGAAAGGAACCCGATATTCTCCCTTCAAGAGATAATTAAAAGTTTATATAAAGAAAAATAGTCTTCCTCCATTGCCGGAATCCTGTGTAGACTATACAACATTGTTTCTGCTCTTAAGGCTCCTATAGGAATTAGACGGACACTGTAAACTACGTTCATCATTTTGTTTTCGTGTTAACTCCAAAGGAAAGTTGTAAGAAAAAGGATGTTGGGCGCAGAGAATAATACTCTATACTTTCCTTCAAATGAAAAATAACTTCTGACTTATATTGTATAAAATAAAAATTAATAAAGAGATGAAATTTTTGTGTAGCTTACACGTGTCTGTATACAATTAGCTGGGACATAAACTGAAGCGTTTTGAATTATTTAAACAGAAAATTACTACAACAGCTCACAACAAACACTTCATTTTCTCATATCTCTTATTTTTTCTGTCAAAACTTCTAGTTTCTTTCCATCTGCATAACTCCGGAATTCAACTCCGCGACAACTAACATTTCATTTTCTGATATCCCTTATTTTTTCTATAATAATGTTCTCTTCTTTTTCAATCTGCATAACATTCACTTTTGGCTTTATCATTCTACACCTACACCTAAGTCTTGGTATAGGTATTCACAGGGTTTTTCGAGTTCATAGGTCTACTGTATTCTGGTATTTCCGTTCAAATGTGACCATTTAATCCTGTAGGCTTTAATAAATAATGTAATGTGTAGTGGGCTATGTAAAGTTTAAATATTGCCGTTTCTAAGTTTCCTCTGTTGCTCAACCGTTTGCAACTTACGTTTTACTTACCCACAAAAATTTTTACAGGAAGGTAATTTATGTCACATAAAAGACATTTGCGCCCTCAATGGAAGCAGCTTAAAGGTCAGTCTTAGTCTTAGGGATTGAGCAGTGAACTCAAATCGCTGGTCGAATTTTCGAAAACAGCGCTTCCAACTTGTAGTCCGCCGGCCCACGGAGATGAAATATATATATAAGCCTATTATCGCTGCACATTCATTGTACATTAATTTTTGTACATGATATACATAATTTTTGTTTTGGTATATGCGTTTCGAGTCTGACTTAATGCCGGAAATAAAGCTTCTAAAGTAAAGTACTAGAACTCTCTGCATGGAGACAACGAAATGGGATTTAAAATAGTAATATCTACAAAACTCTAAAATAAAAAATAAAATGGTATGACGTTACAACGAAATTCATTAAACGATTTATTCATATCAATAATAGTCATTTGTGATCCTAGTGTTAAACACGAGATTTTATTTAGCCAGTAGTTTATGTCTGCGAAACGAGCCCCCGAGTGCTAGTTTAGTAATCCTAGGGCAAAATAAAGCCGTTTTACCACGAGTATGAATTGCTATTTTTAGACAGCAGTTAATATTTGTGAGATGATAATAATAAGTATTAAATTTATTTTAATAAATAAATGTTTTTATTTATTCTCTCAACTACAGGAATAAATCCCAACTACAGTTAGCGTAGTATCATGTACTAGCCTCTAGCAGTGCTCGTGGGGCTGCCATCTAGTATGCAAGTACGCAACCAGACGTTATTGATTTTCTAGGACGCTGCTGCCAACATGCGGGTTTTAGTCGAACCACCAAGTATGACTATTTTTGCCACCACCTTGGAAAAATTAACATAAAAAAAGACGTAATGAATTTTTACATTTTCAGTTTTTATAAACTGAGTCTATTTGATAATCACATGCAAATATGTTTAACTAAACGATTATTTTCCATGTGACGGATACCTTACTTGGTAACCCTGGAATGTTATAATTTTCTACCGCTCTGTGGCATAATTTTCTCATTTTAATTAATTATTATTATCTACCGTTAAATCTGCTTCTTATACCTTCAAAGTAATTTATATGTTAGTAGTCATTTCCTCTAAATAATAAAACAATATAGAAAAAAATTAATTTTATTCATAGACAAAGACTGAAAACAAATTTCGAGCCACCTGTGAATATCTATAATGGCTTGTAAAAATTAAGATGAGAGTGTTATTACGACGATGATAGTATTGGTTGTTGTAGAGAGCGTAATGTGAGTGAATGAATGACTAAATTAATTAAATTATTCATTAATGACTGAATAAATAAATATATGAGTAAAGGAGTGATTGATTGGGAGAGTTAGTGTAGTGTGTCTTTGTGTTCAAGTACGATTTTATATGTACTGAATAAGTATGTCTATGTGGAAATGTGTAGCCTATACGTTTATGTGTCTGTGTTTGGTACATACGATTGTACAATGTATAAATATGTCTTTTAGTTAGATGTAATTCCTTAGAATCGAACCCTCATAGTAGGCTAGCAGTAGAAAAAGAGATCTCATCATATTGATAGTATCTCAAATAACTCATCTCTCAATTTATTTGAACTCACCTGCAGTGTGGTTTAGCTTGGAAATTCCTCTCTCACTCTCTCTCCCTCTCTGCCAAGTTAGTTTGCCCTCCCTACGGACCCATGGTCCACATGCAGCTGAAGTCTTTCAACCCTCAGGCAACTTCATATCATCAACAACAGTTCGTTCCAACTGCCCCGAGCATCCTATTTCAATTTCTTTTCGAAACACACACAGTCGTAGCCTATATACATGGGATCCTGTGGAGAGGCGTTATACCATAGAAATTATCATGTGTATGTGGAGTATAGACCAGATGGAAGTAAGGGAATGATGGTGAGGGGCAGGCTTCTTCCTTCAGGGAGACTCCATTTCCGGAACATTGTGTTTTATTAAACTTAGATTCATCTCGTTAGGAGAAATTTGTTTTCAGATACAGTATATGGAAATTTACACACACATACACACACGTACATAGGCCTATATAAATACTAGCAAGTGCCCATGGCTTAGCCCGCGATTATTTACTCAATTACTAGATGTTTTATTTAAATAATTCATTTAACAGAAAAAAATTAAAACATATTTATTAACACTAGCGTCATTTTTATACAAACTGTAAGAGTTACATATTTATTCTTATTCCCGGATATCATATGGCCGTCATTATCATCTTCATCCCATCCTCCCCTTGTCTGGAATGAGTGTGTGTGTGAATGATAAGTCTCGTCCTATGTGTTCGTGTTGTCTCGGAGGTGGCCCCGGCATTGGGCTGACCACTCATCCGGGGAGGCCCTCCATGTCCTTGTCTGGTCAAAAAAGTATGTATGTGATCCAAAGATAATCTCTCTCCCGACAGGTTGCGGCCCTGTAAGGCCCGGGCGGGCTTGGGTCGCTTAAATGTCCCCAAAAGGGAGATGTGAAACTCAGGTAAAGATCGATAGATATTGTTTTACGTAGTAAATATAAATAATTGATTTTTTTATTATTACAAAATTTTCTAATTATTAAAATTACAAAAATATAAATTATTACAAAATTATTACAAATACAAATATAAATAATATAAACACAATTATTACTATTACACAAGAGTATTATTTGCCCCGAATGGGCATAGCTCGTGTTCGGAGTTAGTTCAGTCATACTAAAATTATATTATGAGCATTATATAAAAATCAAACATATTATGGTTTTAGGCAAAAGAAAAAAGATTGCTCATATGAAATAAATACATGAATAATGATACGAAAAAATAAATTACAATATCATAACAGAGATACAAACAAAATATATGTCATGTTAAACATTTAAAAATATACAGTTGATAATGAATAATGGAAAACAAAGTGAGTAAAATGACCATTACAAGTTAAACGAATAAAACTAATCCTGTGCTGCCATATGGGCATACAGATTCCAAATGAAACAATTAAAATACACCACAGATTCATAAACCTTAGGCAAATCATGAATCGATAAAAGCTACCTCAGATATGAGTTCCCTAGCCCCCCCCCCCCAAAAAAAAAAAAATTCGCATAGTGAGTTTTATCCAAATCGTTCAGTGTTTCCTCTTCTATCCACCTATACAAAGAAATTCAGATCTCTGCACGACGTAATGTTATAAACAAATGGATCAAGCAGAGCGGGTTAACAAAATCGAAGTGATTGACAAATTGATGTGTTACAATGCAAATTCAAAATGTAAAGTTAATGCAGGGACCTCACCTGCAGGGAGTGTTAATCGATTTCGACGATGCTCTTTTTTCCGGTAGCTACGGCAAACCGAGCAAGGCCACCATCAATTGGATCGTTTATTGCAGATAGAACCTCAGTCCAAAATACCTGATTTTGAGAAAACTTATAGAAACAGTTTATTTCTTCCTAGGTAATATTAACTTTGTTCTTCAAAATTGTGAAATTGTATATGAATGCTCACTGATAACTATAATAGAACTTAATTCCACTTACAGCTTATGTGTTATTGGTTATTAAAGCTATTTGACTTAGGTCCTTTTCTGCAATCAATAGACTTGAACAATTTTGACTGTTTTTTAATTAATTATTCAAGTAAGAATACGTGAAATCTTAGTGAAACATTAAGGCAAGTTTGCTTTGTAACAGTAACTTTTATTCCCTACAATATGAGTGTACGTTTGTTCTTGAACATGAAAAGGCAATTTTTGTGTTCAGCACACTGAATGCAAGTATCTTCTTCAACATTAATAACCACTTTTTATCTCAAACAAAATAAATTCACTGCTTTTTAACTCACCTAAATTAATACACTGATTTTACCTTATACAAAATGAACACACTAATTTGTAACGTCAATAACAAGAATGAAAGTATTTTCAAGTAGTAATCTCTCATATCCCCTTTTTGTTAATCTCCCAAATAGAAAATATAGTGATTAGCAAATAAGAATGATTTGCTAACAGTGAAAACACCACTGACTTGTTTATTCCAATGTTCGCCACTGAAAATTCTGCGCAAGAAACTTTGGAAATCTTCGTCTTCTGGAACAAAACAGCCGACTTTCTTATATCAGACATTTTCTTGGAGTTAATGGATATGCAGTTATCAGGATAAGCTTGATGCGTATGTAGTTGAGTAGGTGTCTTTCAAAATTGCAGCAAGAGCTTCTGAGAATCGAATCCTTGGTTGCCAACTTTGATTGCAGAAAAGTGTGTACCTTTCTGTACTCAATTAAAAAAACAAGGTAGCATTTTGCACATTGGGAGTACTGAACTGAGGGTTTTTTTTTGTGTCCACAGACGTGTCCATCCTCAAGGATTATGAAAGTGGTCTTAATTCAATTTGATGAAAAATGGACTTTGGTCCTTTCTGCAATAAGAGATTCAATTAATTTCACTTTTGAATGATGTCTTGTTAATAGGTGGCGTTGGATGTACGTGGAAACACAAACTCAAATATATTAGACTAGCTTAAAAGACCCCATTAGGGCAATCAGTCATAGGAGAGAGGTTCCATCTGGCGTTGTGAATTGAACTCCAGCTTAGCTCAGTTGGTAGAGCATTGGCGCGAATAGCCAAAGGTCCTGGGTTCAAGTCCCAGTGTCGGAGGAATTTTTCTCCTATAATATTCTCATGTAATGTCCAACAGAGACAATAATCTGTGGTTCATGAAAGCTTATATGTCTGTCTTGAATGTTAAATGTACAATAACAGTGGAAGCCCGGTCACAAAAATCACTAATTAGTGTGCCTCAGTACTGCATATGACATAACTTGTCTGTCTGTGAGGTGGGCCATTAGGGCAATCAGTCATAGGAGAGAGGTTCCATCTGGCGTTGTGAATTGAACTCCGGCTTAGCTCAGTTGGTAGAGCATTGGCGCGAATAGCCAAAGATCCTGGGTTCAAGTCCCAGTGTCGGAGGAATTTTTCTCCTATAATATTCTCATGTAATGTCCAACAGAGACAATAATCTGTGGTTCATGAAAGCTTATATGTATGTATGTGTACCAAGTTTCACGTTCCTAGGCTGCATAGTTTTTGAGAAACTGTGATCAGCCAGTGAGTCAGAGGGTTTTGGCTTTTATACACAGAGACTAGCATGTGCCCGCGGCTTCGCCCGCGATAATTATTTCAAAAATTAAAAATCAATAGCATAATAGCATTATATTTATTAACACCTAAATCACGTGGACAACATACCACGATTAGATAGCGTCGCCTGGTAAAAGCGAGTTCCTTGGCCCAGAATACCCCTGTATAGTGAGTTTCGTCCAAATCGAACAATGTTTGACCATATTTAGGCCTATATTGATTGTCCCTCTTCCGTGTAGGTTGAAAATTTCATATGTCTGCGGGCCTTGATATTCTAAACAAATGAATCGTCCAGGATGGACTTACAAAATCAAGCGATGGCCCGCGATAATTATTTCAAAAATTAAAAATTAAGAGCATAATAGTTAAATCATTATATTTATTAACACCTAAATCACGTGAACAACATACCACGATTAGATAGCGTCGCCTGGTAAAAGCGACCTCAGATTCGAGTTCCTTGGCCCAGAAAACCCCTGTATAGTGAGTTTCGTCTAAATAAAACAATGTTTGACCATATTTAGGGCTTACAACATTCAAGGGATCGCGAAAGTTTTATTTCCAAGATATGACAAAAATAGCCAAAGTCAACTGTAATTAATTTGAAATTGAAATGTATAACTGAAAACTTATGCTTCGAAAACGTACGTTTTTTGCCCGTTTTTCACTCATAACTCACGAACGAAAGCGAAAATTAAAATTCCGGCTTTGAGGTGCATTTTCCGACCCTTCAGTCCACCTATGTTTAAAATTTTAGACCTCTACGTTGAGTAGATTTCGTTCGCTGGGCATCGCGGACAGACAGACAGAAGGAAGACAGACACTTCCTTTTATTAATATAGATATGAACCTATATTATGTCATTCTGTTAACTGCAGTGCAAATATTATGTACCACAGGTGGAACTTATTTCATTTTGTACAAGGATAATTTTTCGCAGATATCGAATATATCATATATCATATATCTCCGAGCTTGCCGGCCGTCTCCAGAGGAGAAAGTGGTAATAGAGTGTGGGGAACAAGATCATCCAGTTTTTTAAAAAAAAAAAAATTAATTCAATAGATTTTTCACAAATGTAAGGTTCTGACCCGAAATCTGTAAAAATGTAAATATTGGTAGTTAAGTACTGTGATAGAAAATAAGCGAACGCAAAATAGGATGTATACATATGTAACAGAATATGTACTCAATGTAATGTGGAAATTAATGCATGTAATATTAATTTGTAATAGGGCATGCTGTAAATAAAGTTATTAAAAAAAAAACTTATCCAGTGTGAAATCATCCCTTAATCTACTATTCGTGAAAAACGTACGGTCATTTCAATAGCTAGATTAGCAGAAAAACAACTCCCGTTGATAGACAAACGTTTTTAGTTTTGCCTTGGTTAGTGGTATAGTGACCTTCTTCTATCTCTTTCTTCCCTTTGCCCATCCTCTGCCATGTTCAAATTTCTGTTGCGTATGCTAGGCTCTTAGATATACGGCGCGGTCTATATTATAGGTTCCAGGATTGTATTGAATTGTCCACGAGTGAATTGGAAATCGCTGATAAATTCACGGGCGACGAAATAGTGAGATAATTCATTTAGGGGAGTTCCAAGTCATAAGTTGCATTTATAAAGACTATTTAACGAATAATATTTAAATAATTAGTGAAGTAGCCTATATTGAAATTGAATTATTTGAATAGCACATTAGATACTACTAAAAGTCATTCATGACATAATGTTACTTTTTTCTTTTAACAAAACACGAAACCCAATAGTTAATAAACATCCATTTATTCAAGCATTGTTTGATTAAATTTTAAAGATATCTTGCGAAAAATTCATTATATTATTGTTAATATTTCCTAGCGATGCATACTGGTGAGTACAGTTTCTTGAAAGACACTGCGAATATAGGAACAAACGTATTTCATTCATGCTGTTGAGGTTATGTCTTTATAATGTTTACAAGGGATGATTGCAATTAAATGCCAAAATTTCTGAACTATGGAATACATTTCCTGTAAAATATTATAATACTGATTCGTGAACAGATGTAAGCGTAATTCACTTTATTTCCAGAATAAATTTTAATGTCCCGCGAAAGTGGTGTCGCGTGAGAGATTCTCATAGCTCGTTAGAATATAGAGATATCAGGAGGGGGTCTGAACTTTGCGTCCCAAAACCACTAAACTAGGACCTTTGCGTCCAGAGATTCTCAGATCCAATGACCCGTTTGCGTCCCGGGTCTCTCTAGACCAATGACCAAAATGCGTCCCATGGAATACAGGTAAAATTAATAATTGGTACCATGCCATTCGTTTAGCATTACCCAGGGTGCACCGCGAGGAGGCGAAATGCTACACACGCCAAAAATTTTAATCCTCTCATTACTGTCAATATTAAATAAAATTGAAGCGGAGAATGAAGTTATTCTTTGTGTTTTGGCTACCAGTTTACTTTCTTGTGGTTGGGAGGAACTTAAATTATACTGTTCGCATATATTCCAGTCTGCTGAGTTCTTTAGTTCTATATTCAACCATTTTTTCTACCAAGTAGGCCTCTTCTTCATTTTTCTTGGCATTGACAACGGTTGTTGAGCGTGTGTGAATATATGTTTCTGCTTGTATATTCTTCAAGGCTTCGATTAACTGGAATAGGTGTGGGTGCGAGTGATAATACATTCTATTCAATTTTGAATGGAATGACTTACAGCTGTTGTTGATGTATCGATCTTGTTCAAGACGGGACGCACGAGGGTTGTTTACGTCAAATTGCACCGGACGCACGAAGGTTGTTTACGTCAAATTGCACCGGACGCACGGGGGTTGTTTTGATGAAGCGACCATTCGCTTTGGGACGCAAAAGGGTACGACCCATCAGGAGGTGTCTTTATCGATTTTGTAAGAAGTGATAAAGCAAATTTCGATAAAGATTCAGTGAATCAGGTCTATGATTGGTTGATTTCATATTCATTCTTATATGTTGTTGCTGATTTATATGTATCTTATCTACATTAAAGAACAGTTTGTTTTGAACCAAGAATAAATTATTTACAATAGGCCAATGTTCATTTCATTTCATGTCAACATCTTTTACTGATCGTTTATGGTTTCTGATCATTTATACACTATACACCATAGTTAAAAGTGGTCCTAATATTGACTCTTGGGGACCCCATGTTTTGTGGTAATATTTTCATTTCAAGATATTTGTAAGATCTGTTAGACCTTTTTCAATTATTTAAAAAATGGCTCTTATAAAGATATAATTTGTAATTGGTTGCATTTATTTTATCGCCTTTTTGTAAAAGGGTTTAGTGAAAAAAAATCGTAGCGATGGCCTCTGTATGAACACTAGAAGAAGGCATTTTTAAGATTTGATGTGTTAACAAAAGAAAAAAAGTTTCTAGTTGTTCAAAAATTATGCTAAACCGGAGAGAGTGAAATAGACCATAGAAAGCTATTGACACACAAAATTAGCAACAAACGTTTGTTCTTAAACTTAACAAAACATCGATCAGTTTGTGGACTCCGAGTATGTTGGCTCAGCCTCAGGTTCGTTACTTGAAGTTTTTAGCTTATTGAGCATGTGGGATATTTTCAAATTTCGTAGTACCAGCAGTTAAAATATGTACTGAATAAATGTTTATTATTAGTACTACTATGATTGCTATTATTTTTGTCATTTAAATAACTATTGTTATTAACACTATAGGTCGATGATTTGAGACTGTGGGGCAATTGACTTCCTTGAGTTGGACTTAAAAATTTTATTTGAAACTCACCGTAAGAGATCGAACGTTTAAGCTGAAGAACCGGTTTCTTGACGACTTGTAACAAAGTTAAAGAAAATCCATCAGTAATAATAATAATAATAATAATAATAATAATAATAATAATAATAATAATAATAATAATCTTCGTCTGTTTGAGCATAAAAGTCATAAACTTGTCTCTATATCTAAGATTAAAAATTAATTATACATGACCCACATTTACTTCGTTAATACTGTATGGACACAATTGAATTAAAATGCTTTTAATACGTATTTTAAAACTTTCATTTTACTTGTGACTCTGATACCAACAGCATTGTACATCTTCAAACCATACACCATGATGGATTTATTAAAACTGTTATGATGAGGAATGTTAAACTTATTTCTATTTCAAGTATTATAAAAATGAAAATCACTATTTCAATTAAAGTCATTTCTATGAACGTGCACAAATTCTAATAGTTTGAAGATACGCAAGCCATTGACTGTTAGTACCCTAAAATGTATAAAATAGTCTCTACATGAGTCTCGAGTAAATATAAGGTACAAAATATTCTCTTCATCCTCAATCTCTTTACATTGGTGTCAGACTATTACTCAGTTGGGTACATGGCTAGTGTTATTGGATAACAGACGGTAAGTTTCTAAATAAAATATGTACGTACAGAAATAGGCATGTCCAAATTTTGTATTAAGTAACGTGGTACCTCCAGTGATTAGGTGAGGACATTGTGAAAAGTCCTCTTGCATTGGACGACTCCAATTAACAACCGAGAGTTAAGACAGTGGCAAGTCTAAAGTCGTGTCTATGTTGTCCACTAAGGAGGCAAGTTTTTTTTTCTTTAATTCATTTGCTCTCTCTTTCTTCTCTGTCTCCAGGCTGGTACTGAATAACACAGCAGATGCTAAGTACAAATAAAACAAGAACCAGAACGTTAAGTTGTCACATGACACTGGACATGTGTAAGTTCTGCCAACATAACAGACTACAATGTCCCACTCTGCAGGTGGTCACTGCTTGGCCTACTAAATAAGCGAAACCTGCTGCAATTCACCGTTTCCTGTAGCATTACCTGTCAAATTTCGTTGAAATGTATTGCCCATGTTTCATTCTAATTATATCATCAAACATTTCTAATCTGCTGTTTGCAGAAGGAAGAGGGACCATTTTGCAGGAGATATTTTGTATGAGTTTGTACCTTTTACTTGAGAGAAGGCCATAAGCTGCAAAATAAGTTTTTGGTATGGCTGTTATTTTCTTGAAGGGTAGTGAGTTTTAAAAAGTTATCCAGTTGATTAAGTTACCACAAATTGAAGAGTATGTTAATATTATTTTCTTTTGTTTATTGTCTCTGGAGCTACTTTTAACACAAACACACACACAACATAATATAATGCAAATCAAGCCTACTGTTTGTAAGGTTGGCTTAAGATGATCTCTTGTGCGTTTCCTTTAACTACTATCAGACTATCGGTATGACATGTTCAACACTGATTCTGATGGGTCAGCGGTTCTCAGCCTTTCAAGCGTCGAAGACCCCTTGAAATAATATACGAATTTTTGGGGGGAATCCCCTTAAAATATTGTCATAAATTTGACAATTTAAGCTGTTAAACTTCATCTGACACAATAAGGCAACAGTATTACAGTAACATTACTTCATAATGTACCCTGAAAACAGTATATTTTACAGGGCATTCTAATGAAATAAATTAAAATATATTCAACTTAATCGAAATAGTCAATGTAATGTTTGGGCCTGTGTTGAAGCTTTCTCGCGAGATTTGGTCAGTGGAAGCCAAAGTAGCTTTTAAGTACTAAGTCTGTACCTTAAACCCTCAAAAATAATATAATTGTACCCTTACATAGTAGACCAAAGTCTATTTGCTATATATTATTACAAGTTTATGTTATACCCTCAAGTTAAGCGTTAAAATCTCTGTGATGTAAAGTCAGATTACCTAATTAACTTATCCTAAAAATTGTACAATATACTCGTCATAAAGTTAAAATATTAAAAATTACAAAAAGTCTTCGCGTTAAAGCACTGGCATATAATTAAAACTTTAAAAATCTTGCGTATCTATATAAGGTTCTTCTTGCATACATTTCAGCCTAAGGAGGCCATCTTCTGTCAGTCCTCTACATATTTGTAATATAAATTTAGTGAATTGTTCTATTTACGTATTTATTAAGTGCCAGTATGGTACTTTATGAGATTGTGTGGGGGACGAAAAATGTCTGTCCGTCTGTCTGTCTGTCCGTCCGTCCGTCCGTCCGTGTGTCTGTACGCGCTCTAACTCAAATACGCTTTTTCGGATTTTCATGAAACTTGGAAAACACATTTATAATGTCAATGGGAAGAACCCTATTGATATTGAACCAAATCGGTTCACCGGTACCGGAGTAATACCCAATTTAGTGCCTATTTTAATAGATTATGGCGCCTTTCTAATAGAAAGGCGCCATAATTCAAATACGCTGTATCGGATTTCCATTAAACTTGGTATACGCATTTATGACATCCATGAAAAGTACTCTGTTAAATTTGAACCTAATCTGTTGACCGGTACGGGAGTAAAACCCAATTTAGTGTATATTTTAAAGGCGCAATAGCTCAAATACGCCTTATCGGATATTTATTAAACTTCGTATACGCATTTATACTATCCATGGAAAGACGTCTGTTGATGTTCAACCAAATCGGTTGGCCAGTACCGGAATAATGCCCAATTTATTGCCTTTTAGGTTAATATATGAGAAGTCGCGATAACTCAAATATGCTTTATTGGATTTTCCTGAAACTTTGTATACCCATTTATAATGTACATGGGAAGACGTCTACCGATATTGGACCAAATCGGTAGACCGGTACCGGAGTAAAACCCAATTTAGTGTCTATTTTAAAAACGCGGTAACTCAAATACGCTTTACCGGATTTTTATGGAATTTGGTATACACATTTATAGTGTTCATGGGAAGAGGTCTACTGATACTGGATGAAATCGGTTCACCTGTTTCGGAGTAATGCTCAATTCGGTGCCTATTTTATGATAATACTAGCTGAAAAGGCCCGGCGTCGCCCGGGCTTTGTATTTTGTAATTTGAAATTAACTTATGGAGGACTTTCGATTTTGAAACTCTAGGTCCTTATAGCCTATAATATGTATGTAAAACTTGAAATGAAGAAAAAGATTTATCAAACTATTCCATCAGAAAACGCTAGATATAGCTTTTTATGGCACATAGAGGATGTCGAATGCTGCATTCCGTTGCTTCTACACATCATGCCTGGGAGGGGTTTAAATAAGAAGAAACATAAATTACAGAAGATTGTATTGACTTGACAGAAAATTTTATTTCTCATTCTCATGTTACAACCCTTTCGGGGTTGAAATAAAATAGAAATGCAGTATCACTTTCATACTTTCCTCCCCTAAAACCCGGGACATAATATACTGCGAGTATAGGACTCAAAATGTTCCATCCCATGCTTAGGGCCTATGATAAATCTCAACTGATACAAAGCCTACAGCTATGGATAACTGACTATTTACCGACTTCTGATATAGCATACTCACACACTTAAGTTGTACCTGCAATACGACCTCTTATTCTACATCAAAATGTGAAGTGAGAAAATATTTCTTATGTCTAGGGTAGAGAAAGTTGTGTGACTGCATCACACTTTGCTTTATTTCCGTGTAATTCATTTTTCAGTAATTATTTTCGCCAATATATTGCATCGATTCAATCATAATTCATTAAAGTCCAGTTGCCAAGGCCCAATGTTATCAAAGTAAACAATACACGGTTGTCATGTGAACTAAACATCATTTCTTTTTTTCAGTATAAAATTCTCAGAAATTATATAATTTTCAAGGGAAGGAGTATTTTGTTTGAATTTTAATGTTGACCGCTATACTTCCCGGGCTTAACTGGGTATGTGTGCAAAATTCCGTGTAAATTGGTAAAGAAATGTAGATTTGTATAAGGAACAAACATACATACATACATACATACCCACAAACACACATTCGACTTTATATATTAGATACGTATTCGAAAGAATTTATATAAAAAAAAAGCAAATCATTTATCATGACAACATAGTCAATTGTTTTACTGTGATATTTTACGGCTTTGGAAATTAAAATAGAGATAGCTATGACCAAAAACACTATTGTTTTACATGCGCTTATAACTTACAACTAGACCGTTAAACTGACCCAGGTGACCGAGATGGTAACGTTTTGGCCTCACGTTATGGAGTTCCATGGTTCAAATCCCGAAACCAGCCAATTTCACTTTCTTTTTCGTATTTTTATGTGAGTGTGCGATTGTCAAGATATCAAAAATCTGTACAGTTCAGCTGATGCTGGAAGATTTTAATCTGATTAAAAAGAAAACTAGACCTTTGTTCTTCCCTAAGCCCTGCTTAATGAATAAATCTGGAGCTTAACTTGTAAATCAATTAAAAAAACATATTCTGCATATCATAATTGCAGTCATAACTGATTAAAAAAAACATACTGGCACTTTTTTACATCAGTTTACCTGATTTTATTTAGTTTATTATTTGATTTTCCATATTTGAAAGGTGTAGACTGTTTCATATTTCGTGTGTACAGAAGAAATAGGCATAATTCCCAAAGCATGTTATACCTGTATACCTTATGTAATAATAATGGCGAAAAAATTCTTGGTTAGGCTACTAACTTCAGCCTGAAAATTCCTGACCTGTAGTCTACCGTACCATGAATCATAGGCAGAGGAAGTATTGTATTAAGCCCCGAAATTCTATGTCACGTGTTCAACATAAATACATGTTGGAGGTCCTGAATCCAAAAATGGTATTTTCAGAAACATTTCTGTGTGCATGCCTGTGATCATTAGAGCCCGGAAGTTAAAACATTTATTTTGGGTAAAATAGCCAGGCAAAATGGTACTTAAAATACCGAAAATAGACAGCAATATATTTAAAAAAGGCATTTATCAAGAATCAGAACAGAGTAATCCTACACTTTATTCATGAAAACAGCTTTTTAAAAAGTTTAATTTAATCATTTGAGGAGGTAAGTTTTCGACTGCTTTAAAACAAATAAATGCATTTATAAATGCACCTATAGATACTCAAATATTTTTGTGACGTGAATGTTTAATTTCATTACTGTGTAACATTTTTTCACTGTCATACACTGAAATTCTTGATGTATTTTTAAGGTGTGTAAATAATCACAGAAAATGTAAAATGTTTAAAAATCTGACTATCATGATGTCTTTTTACTTTCTTTTAAAAGTTTTATTGTAGTTTTTTTCTGAAATTGTAATTCGTATTTAGTTTTATTTCTGAATTGTTATTATTGCTGAGGAAAGATATTTGGTTGGAACAATATTAAATATTAATCTTATTTGATTGGAACAAATTAGATATTACTCTTAATCGATATCAAAGCTCGTAAACGAAGGCAAAAGGACGTAAGAAAGTTCTTTCCGTTACTATGTTGAGACTAGACTTCGGTATATAAATCATGTTAAGACGGGGCAAAAACTACTACTCAAGAAGAGTTATGAATCTTAATCAGTTAGAATATTCATGGTGATCCTAAGAAGTTCTTGTAATATACCAGTACTTCTTAACTTTGGATTTATAGAATAAAACCGTTTAAGCTCATATATTATGGCAATTTATCTCCTATTAAGAAAAAAAAACAGAAAAAAAAACACCCCAGCACGAATTTAGAATTCAAATGAGATTGATATTAGGTCATCATCTCTATCACAATTATTAATCCAAGCAAAGTGCGTGATCTTTTTGAAAATACGTTTATTCAGACGGTTGGTTTGCCATTTATGAAAGCATTTTTATTAAACGCTGAATAAAAAAAGTTAATTTTGAAAAGTAATTTATTTGTAATGTTGGACGTACAGGGCTACTTCAAGTGGGTATCCTAGGGGGCTAATTACGTCCTAGATTTTTATTTTTATTTTACAATTATCAAGAGAATAATTTTTATCTTAACAGAAAACTAAATTGTCCCCAAAGGCACTTTTCCTTGAGGACAGACCTACCAAATAAATTCGGAATATCTTTCTTAAAAAATAAAATAGCCCTGTTTAGATGCTATAAAATGCACTTGAACACTTTGTACAACACCTATCATATTTATATTTTCGCCACACCATTATGTATTGTCTCAAATTTCGAAATAAGGTTTTGTTTTTCGTCAAGAGTCATCAATGTATCCATATAATGTAGCTGTAAGCAATGATATTTCCCGAAAACAGATTAAACGCTGTTTAAATCGTGATTTGTAAAGCGTTTTTATGGCGCGAGCTGCTGTAAACTGCTCATGCCTCACACCTTAGGGAACAATTACCAACCATAAACCGTTTATGTTTAATAGCTACAGTTATAAATTGACGAATTCAAAAGACCGTTCTTCTTTTGTATTTATTTTAGAGCTGGTCATAATTAAAGAAGAACTACATTCAAGGCATATAATTACATTGTGTTTTTTTTATCTTCGTCACGTATGTTACTGTGCTAATTAAGCTGTTAATCAGTCCAGTAGCCCACGTCATAATGAAGAAGATACTCTTTTATTTTATCCAGATCACTTCCAATCGTGACCATATTATAATGAAACTTTAACTTAAATATACAACCTTCGTGCTTATCAAATAATCTGGATTAAAGTAATAAGTGAAGCAATATTGTTTGGGATGTGATAAAAGAATAAAGCATCAATTTGTTTCGATTATCTCTTGAGCAAGCGTAACATTATTATATCCAGTATTTTCTCATTAACGCCTTTTTGGTGTTTCTGGTTTTACTCTTTACTATAGAAGAGCGGCAACGAGGCAAGCTTATATAGACCGGTATGTTTGTTATGAGTAGATAGTATCAGCCAATAATGGCGGTGATCTGTCGTAAATGTATCGCTCTAACTTTATCACGTCCGACAAGAGTCGGTTATCAGAGACATTGTTGCCAATTCAGTAACCTTGACATTAAATCTGGGCGGGTAAAGTGGTAAATTCTTACCTACTGACATAGAGAAAATACTTTTAAAAATCCTTTAATCCTTTTAGTGATGTCTCAAATCGACGAGTACAAAGTTCGAAGAGCTTCTTCAAGTGACGATAATGCTGAAAAAATGTAATTGTATTGTTTTCGTTAAATAATCTGATTAAGAAACTACTTCTAGGTGTAAAGTGTCTTATTTCGAGAAAATCGCTAAAAATGATTTTTTTTCTTCATGTAAAGTGGCAAAAAAAGTAACAGGAAGTCGTAAATCTTTGTGCCATATCCCCAGAAGATATCTAACCCAAATTTTAATTTTGTCTTAATACGATTTTTCGTTCTCGAGCTATGTTGATCAGTGATTACTAGGGCCCGGAAGCTAGGTGAAATTCCTTTTCTATTTGGGTGGATATATTAAAAAGTTAAATAGAGATGGACATATTTCTGTACAATTAGGGACCTCAGGGCCAGTTTTTATTTTGCCTAAGATTTGAAGACTTTTTTGCCTGATTTGGATCGTTAGGTATACGTTTACGTCAATATTCTATACCTATATCTATAATACTTCAATGTTAGATGCGATAAAAAAATTACATTTATTAGTTTGCTTAAAGAATGTTCTATATTAGAAGATCTGAAGGATTTTTTAAATTAAAAACATACTGAAATATTTAAATGTGTTTCAATGTTCTTTATAACTATTTTATCATTAGTATAAATGGTTATTAGATTGCACTTCCTCTTCCTTAAAAAAAAAATTAATATTGATCTTTCTATGGCGATTTGAGTTTGAGAAACATAGGAGGGTTGTTTTGTTTGCAGATGGTGTTTGCAGATGCAGCATTCTTTCTTTGGGTAAGCAAACCAGTCCTTGCCCTCCCCCGAGGATAAGATTTGCTCATTGCCGTGGCATGGTTGATCCCGCTCACCTCGGACAGGACAGGACGGGACGGGACTGTTTGGCCCCAGGGAAGAGTAGCCTAATGTCCCCCACCAGACTCAATGAGACATGTCTTATGGACAGTGCCCTCGTCTGCCCGCATTCAAGCTCCATCTGTTCATGTAATGGAAAGTAAACATCATTTCAAAATAATTAACTCCATACTATTAAAATAAATACAACTGCACCGAGAGTAAAAATCAACCTCGACTCGTATTGCAGTGCTTTTCACGTTCCTGTCATATGCAACTAAGGTTACTAGATAATATTTTATGACATGACGACCTCTTTTCCAAGAAATGTTGCTTATATTATTTTTACCCATTCCTCTTAGATTTTTCAATCAACGAACAGAATTATCTGTATTCAGACAGATATTTTCTTCATCAGTTCCAGGAAACATTTGTCCTATTCAGCTAGGTTACGAAGAACCTGGTCTTCGTGTGGAGCCGGCACCAATTCAGAATGACTTCCAACCGTGTAGTCATTAGTATCACCCACAGTAAATAGCCGCTCTATTAGGAGACCGCAAAGCACTACCCCAAAACCTATACATAATTAGTGTAGATTTTTTTTTTTTTTACTAATACTATGATATTATTTTGTAGAAAAGCTATGGTACGGGAAGAAGTCGCCTTAACGTGGAATCCACTATGGGCCTATCTGGTAATTTTCAAAAGCAAGATTAAGCGTCACGAAAACTTGGACTTTTACAGAAAAGTACTTGCCATGTCAAATTACAAGTCATTATTGCTCGTCTTAGGGTTCCAGGAAGTTGAAGCTCCAAAGTTTTTATACATTCGGGTCGTGAAGACTGTATGATTGTGACTCTTACTTACCGCCGCCTTTACCTCCAAAATTGCTTTCGGTAGCCACTCATCACTCATGAGGCTACTTTATTGAAATGTCTAATCATTTACCCTCAGTATCGAACGACTTCTGGTCATCTAACATGAAGTTTAGAGTCGACTTTCTCTTACTTTACTACCAATACCATTCTAAATGAAGAAAATAATCATTTTCGCGATTCTTGGAAACGGCTTTAACGATTTCGCTGGTGCTTAATTTAATATCTAAAACTTTTACTTGGAATGTTTTAGCATAGATAATGCCACGAATGACTTGGAAATCACTGATAAATTCCCAAGTGAAGAAATTATTATTATATCTTCTAGCGATTCATATGGGCAGAGGCGCCAACTTCTATGGGCTCATGGGGCTGAAGCCCACCCAATAATCTGCCTTAGGCCTATTTTGTTAAATTATTTATTACCATTACTGAAATATGTTTCCTTATTGAAACGCCGGAAAGCTAAAACCACGATTATCTGAACATTAAATTTTTATCTGTTAATGCAGTTTCCACATCCACCGCCATATTTTTATGCTTTTTATGTATTCATAAAAAAAACTTAATCACATTGCTGATGAAAATATAAGTAAGGAGAGTACGGAAAAGTTAAACACAGAATTGAGGTGCATAAAAATCACAAAAAGGATATTAATTTAATGGGCACAGCAAGGAATTGTAATGCAAGACAATTACAAAGTTTGTCTTCTGAAACAATGAAATCATTTCATGTAGGCCTACAATACTATATTTATACCATAGTCTTATCGATATTATATAAATCTACTAGCAGGTGCCCGCGGCTTCGGCCGCGATAATTAATCCAAAAATAAAAAATTAAGAACAAATAATTAAAATAAATTTATTAACACTTACACACGAATCATTCATAAACTAAACTATTAATAATTATAATGAAACAACTAAAAATTCGGCTTTGGAGTGCAATCCATGATAAATAAATGATTTAAATAAAACATGTAGTTAGCTAAATAATTCCGGGGGAGTGGTTCATTACCGCGTTTACCTTAGCCCGCCATTCAACCCTATTCTGTGCTAACTCCATCCATCCATCCTACTTGCTGTAAATCAATCCTAATTATTGTCCTCCCACCTACGACTAGGTCTTCCAAATTATATTTTCCCTTCGGGTCTCCCAGTCATTACTTAATTTTGTGATATGTTTTTCCTCCCCCATTCGCACAACATGTCCAGCCCATTTCAATTCTCTGTGATTTAATTACCCTTACTATATTCCGCGAAGAGTACAAGTTATAAAGATCGTCGTTATGCAGTTTTCTCCAGTCCCTATTTTCATCTCTGTTAGGTCTGAATATTTTCCTAAGCCCCCTGTTTTCAAACACTCTCAGATTATGTTCTTACCGAAGAGTAAGGGACCATGTCTCATATCCATATTAAGTTCCAGTCCATTTTCTTTTATTATTCACAGTTCTTTTGTTCTAGTTCTAGTAATGAGTAGCCTATGTGAATTTGTAAATTTCCGTCCTTATCTCAAGTTTTTTTTCTGGGGTTTTCCTTACCTGTGAGACAAATGTCGGGTAACTTTAGGCCGTTGTGGTCCCCGGATATCATCTGGCCGTCATTATCATCTTCATCCCATCCTCGTCGCCTTGTTTGGAGTGAGTGTGTGTGTGAATGGTGTGTCTCGTCCTATGTGTTCGTGTTGTCTCGGAGGTGGCCTCGGCATTGGGCTGATCACTCATCCGGGGAGGCCCTCCATGTCCTTGTCTGGCCAAAAAAGTATGTATGTGATCCAAAGCTAATCCCTATCCCGACAGGTCGCGGCCCTGCAAGACCTGGGCGGCTTGGGTAGCTTAAAACCTAAAAGGGAGAAGTAAAACTAAGATAAAGAAAGAAAAAGAAAGAAATCTCAAGTTGTTTTGCAAACTAAATATAATTTTTCTTAATAATTGCTTACCATATTATTGATTGTTAATGGTATTTATTTATAATTAATACTAAACGGCACCCACACAAGGGCAAAATTCATTTGGGTGTTAAACTTAAATTCTGTATTTTGTGTATCATATATTCGAATAAAGTAATTAGAATGCAGTACACGGTTTATTTGAAATAGGTTGTGTAAACAGGCGAGGGATACCAGATGAACAGATATACAAAGACGATTCGAAGAAATATATATAGGCATATGAAACAGTTTTCCAGTGTTATCTTGATTTAGAAGTTAATAATCAGTATTCTTCCTTAGTATTACGTGTTTCGGAAAAGTAAGAAAAAGAAAACATGTAACAACTATTGACGTAGCCAGAGGTGCAGATTGATTTTAGTATTGCTTTGACAATAATGACTAGTTGATTTATATATTATTTCAGAGAATTTCGTTCGCGAGTTTTTTAGTATTATTTATCTGTAGGTAATTTCTTGTTTAAGCGACGAAAGTACGACGATTACCAAACATAATGCAATAATTACCACCACCTAGCATAATACTTAGGTACCGGTACTTAGAAATCTGGACCCGTATTAAAAGGCCTGTAATTAACACATAATTCCAATGACTGTGTTGTGAAACGAGACATTTTGAACTGGATGAATTCGCGAGTTTTTCCTTGCGGTGTATTCGTATTTTATGTCTCTTATACTTCACTAACTTAAAGGCCCGGCTTCGCTTGGGTTTTGTATTTTGTAATTAGAAATTAACTTATAAAGGACATTCGTTTTTCAAACTCTAGGTCCTTATAAAGGTATTTAGAATTTCCCTCAGAAAACGCTTGATATAGCTTTTTATGGCTCGTAGAGGACGTAGAATATTACATCCCATTAATTCTACACACAAAGCTTGGTAGGGTTTGAAATGGAAAATAGAAATTCCGGTAACATAAAAATGTTTTGTCTTTACGAAGTATTTTATGTTTCACTCTCATGTTACCATACAAGCGTTTTGGGGCTGAAATAAAAATGAAATTCAATATCACTTTCATACTTTCCTCCCCCAAAACCTGGGACATAATAATAGCCTATACTGCGCACATAGGATTAAACATGTTCCATCCTATTTTGTCTCCTTTTACACGCTTAGGGCCTATGATCAACATCCATATTTCTCAACTAAAAATACAAAGCTCACAGCTATAAATAATGTATTAAAGCTACCTGTGAACACTGTTGTCATGAGAACTGTACAAGCAATGTGATTTGTATTTGATTGTAATAAGGTCTCCTTGAAAATATTTGATTTTTGGCATTTAAAACCAAAATTTTGCAAAATCCTTTCTTAGTTAGCACCTACACCATGACACGAAGGTAGGCCTACTGTCAAAATTTCAAGTGTCTGTCTATTATAGACTATGTTGATTCTCTGTCAGTCAGTCTCTGTCAGTCTCTGTTCATTTTCATGAACCAAGGGACGGGAGTATGAAAATTTTAAATCTTTGAGCCCACCCAATGTTTTTCAAAAGTTTGCGCCACTGCATATGGGTAAGTATTGTTTCGTAAAATATATTAAGCACGTGTAGAAACAGATGTAAGATGGTCAGCTGCCTGTACGGGTCTATTATCGATAGAGAGGGGAATGATAGATTTGAATTTATCTCCCACCTATCATCGGCCTTCCCTTTGCTCTCATGTCACCAGGGTACATTCATGCTGTTGAGGTTATGTGTTTATAATGTTTACAGGAGTTTATTACAATTATTAAATGTCAACGTTGCTTAACTATGGAATACATTTTCCGTAAAATATTCTAATGCCGATTCCTGAACAGATGTAAGCGCAATATTCACTTTATTTCCATAATAAGTCTTAAGGTACCGCGACATTGGTGACGTATGAATAAGTCAATGCCTAGAGCATAGGTGAGCAACTGAGGGGAAACGTTTTAGTCCCCCCATCCTCCTGTGACGTAAGAAACCTGTTCTTCATGTTCAGTGTCACGTCGAAACTGCTTTATGCTGACGTCAAGGGCGGCTGTAGTGGGAGAAATTCCCCTACCGCACAGTGACACAATGTGCACCAGTTGCGCACCCATGGCCTAGAGAGTCTCCGATGTGATTGGAATATGAAGAAAATAGGAGGTTTCTCTATCACTTTAAGAAGCGATAAAGCAAAATTCAATGGAGATTGAGAAAATCAGGTCTGAAAAATCTGATTGCAGAGTCATTCTTCCATTTATTGGTTCAAGTCAAAATAAATATGTATGAATTAAATGGTCACAAAAGTTAACTGAAGGATAGTTTTCGTTTGCACAAACTCAAACTTTTAAGTCTTGCGTGCAAAGATTAAAACAAAATTTGCGGCGACAAAATTTCGGTTATTCGTTTCTCCTTTATAGGCAATGCCGGTTCTTAGAATCTACCAATATTTTAAAAGTAGTGATTATATATAAAAAAAAATCTTTCCTTCTTTCTTTCTTTTTCGTAGTTTTACCTCTCCCTTTTAGGATTTAAGCGACCCAAGCCGCCCGGGCCTTACAGGGCCGCGACCTGTCGGGAGAGGGATTACCTTTGGATCACATACATACTTTTTTGACCAGACAAGGACATGGAGGGCCTCCCCGGATGAGTGATCAGCCCAATGCCGGGGCCACCTCCGAGACAACACGAACACATAGGACGATACACACCATTCACACACACACTCACTCACTCAGAACAAGGCGAGGATGGTATGAAGATGATAATGACGGCCAGATGATATCCGGGGACCACAAGGGCCTAAAGTTACCTGACATTTGTCTCACAGGTGAGGGAAAACCCCGGAAAAACCTCACCTAGGTAACTTGTCCCGACCAGGAATCGAACCCGGGCCCGCTGCGTGAGAGGATTGGACGCATCCCCTGAGCCACAGCGGTGGACAAAAAAAAAAAAAAAAAAAAAAAAAAAAAAAAAAAAAAAAAAAAAAAAAAAAAAAATCTTACATAAGTATTTTCAATTTTTCACTGGAAAATGTCTGTTTTATTATATAAACAAAAGGCAACAAAAATATAAGCTTTTCATGTCTATCACATTTTTCATAAAATTCCATACAGAAGTTCATGTTCCTGTTTCATTTTGGTCATATTGTGAAAACAAATAGGCCTACCGGTAAATTTGGCAACATGGCGCTTGATTCTCCCATATGAATAGCATGGACCATAAGATCCCATTATGCCTTCACGATGTAAAAACCCTTTCAATTGAATTTTTAGAGCAGAACTTGACTACCGCACCCTATGACCTATTGAACAGATTTTGCTAGATAATAGAAGGAGTATGAATAGGGCGCCAAAATTTATTTTGCTCAGGGTGCACTGACCTCGACATCGGGCCTGCATTCGCTTTGTCATATACGTAGAATGTACACAACTGTGTAGAGGCGAAGGATAATTCATAGAATAGAATGAGATCAATATGAAAGCATCATCATTGCTGTATGCTTAGTCGACAACTTAAATGCAATATATCATAATGAATATGCACAAATGTGTGTGAGCGAACAGTCGCTATAATTAGTGCACATGTTACGTATTGCAGTTCATCAACTGCATGTGAACTTCTCCGTGATTTGTATTGGAAGCGAGTAGAGGCAGAACATTGACAGATACCATTTGGCGAATTGCAAAGTGAACACATTACATCAGCCAGATTCTTTACAGTCAAGTAGTTCGGTTCATTGCATTTGCTGAAATAACATGAGCCACCAAGCTCACATATGTTTATGGAATATAGATTTCCCAAGGAATATACTGTATTGGGATAGCCTATGTTGTAGTCATTTCCACAGCCTTGTGAAGAAAAGTGATCAAGCCCATGTTATTTCAGTATAAACATTTATCTAATTTAGTAAGTCCACTTTATGATGACTTGTCTGGCTTAATATAATGTTTGGAAAAATAATTATTAGTTACAAGCTTTTCTAAAGCTCATTTTTTTAGTAGCATCTAACTTGTACAAATGTATACTTATTTCTAAAATAATTATTTATAGTAACCATGTCATCTCATTTCATTATTAACATAATCAATAACGAAAATAAATTTTAATGTGTATTAACAGAAATAGTTCGTGAATTTGTGTTTTCATTCGAGATGATCTCTAAAAGAACTTAGCTTTTTTCTTTTCTTTTACATTGATTATTTAGCTCATGAATCAGCGACCAATTGTCTATAGTCTTACCTTTATCACTTTATTTATATAACTTTCATTTTATCGCATCTACGTGCACTTATTTTTATGTAAATTCATAAGGACAGAATACTGAAACATTTTTATAGCTTCTGTGTTGAAACAGTAATTAATAAATGAACACAACGATTGGGTTTATAAGACGTAGACCTATATGAACATTTTAATATTTGAAAATATGTAGGCCTACTATTTTTTGTGCGCTGAAGCATTATGAATCCCGTATAATAAGTCTGCGTAAAATATTAATAACACCAACAAGGCATATAAAGAAAAAATCGAACTTAAATAAAAAGAAATAAAAAACATAATGGTACACTTCCTTGTGGAAGTTGCGTACTCTATAACTTTTTACTGCAAACAATTGAATTCATTAGGATCCATGTTTACTATTAATTAACAGACTATAATGGTAAGCAATTCTAAACATTTTGGTAAAGAATAGTAGGGTGTTGATTCGGCGTTTTAATTTACTTGTATTTGAAATTTGTAATCTATTCTATTTTAAATAGCCTATATTATTTTCTCGATGCTCGCGGCAAATTAAATGCTACATAAATGAAAGAGAACATAAAGAATATTTAGTAAGAATATTTAGTAAGAATAGAAGAATGTAACTTAGTAAGATGTTAATGAATCAGCTTTTTTATTTTATAAATAGTGACAATAAATATTATTTGTGGTCCGAATTTTCTCAAGATAATTCATGAGCAACTTCTCTTTCCTACACACGCTATTTGGGCTCTATTATCAGTTCATAGAATCTTTAATTCTTTTTTGTGCTCATAAAAGGTCGCATCTTATTGCATTTGCATCTTTAACTACGTACATGTGATTGTATTTAGTGCAATAATACTGCCGTGTTCAAGGTATTTATTATCTTGCGTCCTTTACCATTTAAAAATTATAAAATATATATCTCTTATAATATTTACTGCTGTTACCCAATAGAATGAAAATAAAATTAAAACTTAATTCCCTTGCTCTATCCTAATGCCGTAGACTTGACAAACATATTACAGATTAATTCAGGTCTAATAGATTATACAGTACTTTATAGATTAACATAGGCCTATTCAATAATAGATTACAAATTAAGGAAGTTCCAATAGATCTGAAGAGGGCAAATAATTACTATGTTTCATGCAGAATTCAGGTCGATCTGAATACGATCCCATTCCAATATGATCCCGTTTTCATGCAAAATTTTCTATACGATATTGAAAACAACGTTTCCGAGAAAATCCACAGAATGCGCTAGACCCATATTCCAGAACCATTGAAACCCTTCTCGCCTTACACGAGAACATCGCGAGGACATTGAGGGCCAATGAAATGTTGGTTAGCGTAAATGAGATGGAATTGAATACGTGGCAGTGTTTTCATGGGGTTGCGTACGATTTTAATCAAATCCGATCCTACTTATTAGGTGTATCGACCTTCAGACTCAACTTGATCTGAATTCCCGTTTTCATGACAATTTCAATAGGCTAGGGCAAGCGTACTCAGATCGATTTGAATTCTGCATGAAAACAAAGTAATTAAAACTCATTATTATCCCACACTTTGTCCGAAAGTTTCATGATGATGGCAATGGAGTGAATTGCGGAATACTAGAATGAAATGTTTCTTGCCAGGATAATCCCGTACTTTACTATTGGTTACTATGCACCATATTATAAGACCCCCGCCCCAAATAAATAAGTGAATACAATATTTACTTATATTGGTTTGTATTACAATGATGATATGATATAAGGGGAGTAATTTACTTTATACAAAATAGGTAAAGGTAAAGTGATCCCTATACAGGCCATGGCGGCCCAGAGGTTTCCAGGAGGTTGAGTCCCAGATTTTGGACATTCGGCACATGAAGGTGGTAAGGTTGTCAGCCTTAAGCACCGTCCACCTTTACCCCCAGGATTGCTCCTGGTACTCATTTCTGTTAGAGGCTAAGTCGACCCCAGGGCCATAGTGCCACCAGAAGGATTGCGCCAATTGAAAAATCTCAACGACCTCATCGGGAATAGAACCCGCGACCTTCCGGTACAAAATGGTATGTTTTATTTCGAATTCACGCGCTAATATGTACTGTTTACTTTAGCTATAACATTCTTTTTTTCTTCTTCTTCAGGAAACGTTACAATGGTATAAATATAGCGAATGGCTTATAAAACTTACAAGTTACAGTTTTCGATATGAAGTTGTCAAACCACGCCAGGAGTAGGTCTACATAGTGCAGCGATATGCTGAAAACTATAAAGGCCTATATAAGTTACACTGAAAATATTAACTACCTTAGAATATTTTCCTTACATGATAACATGGGTGCTCTTAAAATGTATAGTGCTCAGCCTTATCTCAAAGCTTCACATTCAGCGCGAACAATGCAAGTATTCGTCACTTTTTTTCACAGAATGGATCTCAAAATATCACTATGAAACAAGATCTATACTGATTTACAGAAAGAAAGAACCGTTGATTCAGAGTAAGACTTGTTCTAAAGCAGCCTAATGAAGTCAGAGCCCTCATTGAAATTCGATTTTGAGAGATACTTTGCTTGTGATCAGCAATTCTGTAAATTAGGATGTAAAAAGCTAAACTGTGTGAATTTTCAACTCGTATAGGTTACGAAACTTACTGCTTAGAGAGATGCTGGGTTACGATTGGAGAAACCGTCATATTAATGATCATAGACTCAGAATAAAGAATAGGAAGTAGAAAACAGATGAAGGGAAATATTCTGTCTTAAATAGGGATATAAGTGAATGAAATCATTTTCTGGAACAGCCTGTAATGACATCCTCCCTTACGGAAGAGATTTAGGAAAAATATTAATAAATGTAGGCTACTTGACGTATTGATTAATTAATGATATTATTATTATTATTATTATTATTATTATTATTATGTTAATATTTTTCAGTTTGTCTTACTGTTCTGTTTCGGTCTAATTGTAGTAAGTCAACACATGCTATACAATTTTAAGTGCAATATTTTGTTATTTTCCTATAGCATAGAATGACAAGTATAATACGTCAATATATAACATCAGTCAATAGGCCGCAATAACAATTTACAAAAATAAAGAAACGTTTATTCAGATTAAAACTTGCTCTACAGCAGCTTACTGAAATCAGAGCCCTTACTGAAATTCACTTCTGAGAGAAACTTCGCTTCTGAACGGTATCCAGAGCTCTAAATACAAACAAGTTTGAGGAAGAGCATTTAATGTGTACTCTTACAGCTTCAGCTATTAATTCAATTAGTATAGCCTACATAAGGGAAATCCTACTATTATGAATTATACTTCCCATTTAAGACGCTTAAGCAGTCGGCTTGTAACAAGAGAATATTATCTCTACGTATACAGTATTACTATTCAATTACATACGAGTAGGAATATAATATGTCATATTAAGATAACATCTGGACATGCTTGTTTTATAATATCTCATGAAGAGAATCTTTATCTTTACTCCCTTCACATACGCTGTTTCCTGTTCTTATCCTCTCACACTGTCTCCGTCGTATACTTGTCGTCCTTGTTTTTAATTTCCTTCTCCTCTTCTCACTCCCACTTGCCGTCCTTCTCTTCCATTAAATGATTTAGTATCATGGTCGTCCTCTTCATCAAATAAAACACGTTAAGTATCCTTTATAGCTCAAGTTCGTGTGTTATGTAAAACGAAAACCTGACAACGAGCTTCTTCGGCAGACCTAGGGCAAAGAAATAGAGTTTTCACGTTCAGCATACTATGTTGAATGCAATTCTAATTCTATTAAGACTAATAATTAAAAATATTATAGATAATAAAACAAACAAAAAATAAAACTATTAATATTAATTTAATTTACATCTATCTCTCCACAGCGAACTTTATTCCATTTCGGACCGACAAGGGGTTGTGCATTCTACCATCTTCTGTGGATTCAATGTTTTCACAGAGCACACATAATTTCAAGTTAACTTATATGACGTCCAAAGGAGAAATAAAATTAAAAAAAACATATCTGCATTATAGGTCCTAACGTACAAAGAATAAGTCTATTGTTTACAATACTTTACAAAATAAAAATAGAAACTACTTCTTTATCTACACAGCTTAATATATTTACACTTGTGTGTATATATATATATATATATATATATATATATATATATATATATATATATAACTTTAAACACGGAAGATAAATCTCCTATGTGATCTTATGTTAAGATTTATATTATAATTTTTCCCTATATTAGTTGTTCGCCCACTCAGAATATAGCAAAATCATGACTTATTCTTTCTCAGTACGCGGTGAGATGAACCTATCGATGTAGGCCTACCAATATTTTCCCATTTTCTTGTCAGATTTGTTATTGTTAATACCATAAAAGAAGGATAGTAGGCCTATCATCTCGTAGTACTGTTATGAAATGTATTCTATTTTTTCACACTACTCGCTTCTTCATTTTATAACGAATTTATAGCAAAATAAAATTAAAGCTTAACATTTCTAATAATTACTATTTATAAGCACAATCTGGTGTTCCGACTCATTTTACAAAAATAAAAGTATGCGTAATTTCAATTCCGTTAGTTATTTCATTATTACTTATTGCATGCACATCATTTCATGTTTATTAGGTTTATAATAGCTGTAATTAGCTGTAAGCTGTAATAGCTTTCACACACATTTATTTTAAGACAGTGTCATAAGAATAGATCTGATATTAAATACAAAAAGTTAAGGCCAAAGTCATATTTAAACAGAATTACAAAATAGAGGAATGTATTTTGCATGATCTATGTTAAGAAATACAAAATACACCTAAAATCGAAACTAATTATTTATATCTATCCCAGATAGTCTACAATTATAGACAATTCAGAATCATCTTTTATAATTTTACATGAATGATAATTCGTTTGAAATATTATTTAGTTTCTTACAGATTTACCGCACAAGGAACGCTAATTAATGTCCAATAACCATTGAACTATAAAGGTATTGAAATAATTCACGTACTCACAAAGCAAATTTTCCTATATTTTACATGGTACAACTTATAGGCGACATAGTCCAGGCTACGAATGAAAAATATAAAAAAAAAATCGTGTAGTTTTGAAATTTTGCAGAGTTGTCGGAGGGAGTCTCCTGAATAACATACTAAAAGTACCCGAAGGTGGGGGGTGAGCGAGGGGCAGGGGGCCCCGCAGAAGGTCCCATTGTTAGGTTATTCGCTTATATCTAAACAATGGTGCATCGTAGAGGAAAAATTGCTATATACAAAATTAAAGCTGATAAAATTTTCTACAAGTTTGATCCTACACATTTCTTCCTATTTCCAATAGTTTTCGAGATATCCGCCAACGAAAATAACAAATTTTCGAAAAAAGCTCTTTCGCCTCGCGCTTTTCGACACACTTTGTCTTCTAGCGCTTCATCCCTTAGGTATTCAGCAATGTTATCATGAAAGAAGTTGTAGAGAAATAAATTCACTTTAAAGCGAGTAGTCATTTGTTATTTTGTCTTCAAATGTTCAAAAGTTATAACAATTTAAGTTTCGGTCAAATTTCGAGGTTTCGAAAGAAAACCGTACATCGCACTTTCCCTATATTTAGGGGTTATATCTTTGTATATAAACTGTATATTGCGTATTTAAATCATGAAACAAGTGCAGAAATATCACACAACCATTAAAGTTGAATTTATTAAAAATCCGATCACGGTACAAGCACAAGACATGTAATGGAAAATACATTATACAGTATTCCAGGCAAGAAAGGAAAAATAAGGACAAAAAAATCATGTAGTTTTGAAATTTGGCAGAGATGTGGGGGAAAGTGTCCTAAACAACATAGTAAAAGTCCCCATGGATAAGGTGTGAGCAGGGGGTGGGGGGCACTTTTGAATGTCATTTCTCGCAGTTTTCCCTAAACACACAAAAGCTATGGGTTCTAGCAAAAAACAGTTATGCACAAAATTAAACTACATAAAAGTTCTTATAAAATTGATCTGAATGATATTTTTGTGCATTTAATAGTTCAGGAAACAGAAGGATATGAAGTATGACATAGTTCTGGAAATTCTGGTTTACATACACCTGTATATTATTTTTTTTAACGAAAATGAAAGCAGATGATAATTAAATTATTATGATGCCAAGCAAGCAAACTAGTTCTTAGACAAATATATTTACTAATGTTTAACGTTATACATAAAACTCATTATCGTTATTATTATCATTATTATTATTATTCTTGTAGTAAAGCTTAGCCGTTTTATTTTTTATTAAAACATACCAGTATTTTAAAAGATGGTAAGGAATTAGATATATTTATTAGATATTGTAAGAATAGTAGGCCTACCTATTACTTTAAATAAATGATTGCTTGTCTATGTGGCTTCTGAGAATATTTGCACATCATATTTTGTCACTGTGGTGGAAGATATGGATGCAGAAAAGCTGGTATTAAATGCTCATCCGTTTGTGGAACCTGTCATGGTACTTGCACCAACAAGTATATATACCCTTAGAAGAAGAAGAAAAGTTTAAAATTGATGACGTCCAAGCAAAATAAGTTGTTCAGACACTCTTTAATTAATGCTGTATATGTTTATAAATACTGAATATTCGGTAGATAGAACAATATAACCCTAACTTATCATACGATGTACTAGGATTCCAGTATTGGAGACTGTAAAAAAATAGACAACTAAACATTTATTTAAAGTACTATGTAGGCGTACTAGGTCTTATAATTACTAAATATATCTAACTCTATAGAATTTTTCCAAATGATATTTTATAAGAAAAATATAACGGATAATAGGCCTGGTTTATATTTCTTATAACGTACACTCATACCATGAGATTTTTGTAAGCTTTATAATAATAATAATGAGTTTTATTTTTGATGTTTGCCTTTAGTACGAATATTATTCTAAGAACTAGTTTACTTGCTTGGCATCATGCTAATTTAATTATCATCTGCTTTCATTTTCGTTAAAAAGTATAATATAGGCCTAGAGGTGTATGTAAAACAGAATTTCCAGAACTATGTCATACTTCATATCCTTCTATTTCCTGAACTATTAAATGCACAAAAATATCATTCAGATCAATTTTATAAGAACTTTTATGTAGTTTAATTTTGTGCATAACTGTTTTTTGCTAGAACCCATAGCTTTTGTGTGTTTAGGGAAACTGCGAGAAATGACATTCAAAAGTGCCCCCCACCCCCCGCTCACACCTTATCCATGGGGACTTTTACTATGTTGTTTAGGACACTTTCCCCCACATCTCTGCCAAATTTCAAAACTACATGATTTTTTTTGTCCTTATTTTTCCTTTCTTGCCTGGAATATAATGTATTTTCCATTACATGTCCTGTGCTTGTACCGTGATCGGATTTTTAATAAATTCAACTTTAATGGTTGTGTGATATTTCTGCACTTGTGTCATGATGTAAATACACAATATACAGTTTATATACAAAGATATAACCCCTAAATATAGAGAAAGTGCGATGTACGGTTTTCTTTCGAAACCTCGAAATTTGACCGAAACTTGAATTGTTACAACTTTTGAAAATTTGAAGACAAAATAACAAATGACAACTCACTTTAAAGTGATTTTATTTCCCTACAACTTCTTTCATGATAACATTTCTGTATACCTAAGGGATGAAGCGCTAGAAGACAAAGTGTGTCGAAAAGCACGAGGTGAAAGAGTTTTTTTCGAAAATTTGTTATTTTCGTTGGCGGATATCTCGAAAACTATTGGAAATAGGAAGAAATGTGTAGGATCAAACTTGTAGGAAATGTTATCAGCTTTAATTTTGTATATAGCAATTTTTCCTCTACGATGCACCATTGTTTAGATATAAGCGAATAACCTAACAATGGGACCTTCCGCGGGCCCCCCTGCTCCCCGCTCACCCCCCACCTTTGGGGACTTTTAGTATGTTATTCAGGAGACTCCCTCCGACATCTCTGCAAAATTTCAGAACTACACGATTTTTTTTTTCTATTCGGTGTTTTTCGACGTTTATTGACTGGACTAACAGGAAAGGATTTGTTCCTATTCTGTTTCATAATTTTTATTCAAGCGTGCCGGCTCAAAGAAAAAATTCCGGGGCCTCAATTTCTGAAAACTAATATTGAACAAGTATTAAGAAATCCCTTGCGAATATACGTAATCTGATTTATCAAAAATCTCTTCTGGGTGGAATTTAAGCTAGAGTAATTCCTTTAACATTTCCCTTGACAACAACGAAATTTTAATGCAAAGTATTTATGTGCAAGCATTTCCAATTTTATGCAACCAAAAATACGAGTAACATCTAGAAAATAAAGGAACGCAATCAGGAGAGACAGTGCGCTGTTTAAAACAAATAACAATGATTTGCTGAACGGGAAATAAATGTAACTTGTTTTAAATAATATGAAATGTATAAATCAGTATATAAAAAGGGATAATAGAACCGTGGGAGCCCTGCACAATTAAAAATTTTCTAGGGAGCTCAAGGTCCTTCGCCTAGAGTGACCATGTTTTAGAAATAAAAAAAAATGACAGTCAGGCACGTCCTGCGGATTATCGAGAAACAGTACCCATAATTAGGTAAATGTTATAAATATTCTATTCAATAATTAAATTTTAATTTATACCAATAAAGTGAGCAATTCTTTAAACTACATCACCACTACAGTCACTGTCAAACTTATTCAAAAAATATATGGGATAACCATACAATTAGATTCCAAAAAATACTTTTAATTTATCAAATTCTTGCTTAGGTCTTATCTTAATTGAAGTTTCTTAGACAAAATCTTATTTACACTTAACTGCATCCGAGATCTGAACCAGCTTTTCTTTGATATTTTTGCGAGTTCTGTGTTTCCTGCAAAAGTTAGAAAATATGTTTGACCATAACCATAGCCTTAAAAGTTTCAACAGTAAACCAGCTTTTCTCATCGGACAACACAGAAAAGTTTCATTAAAACGGGACATTAAGAAAAGAATTTAAATGGAAGGAACATTTTTCGTCCCGTTAAAGTTTTGTTGGGAAAACGGGACCAGTCAATCAAAAAAGGGGCAATCCCGATAAAAATGGAACGTCTCTTCATCCTACTTTAGCCCCCAGGTTACGGCGCCACCGCTGTGAATAAGGAGCCCGTCTAGGCATCTAAATCTAACAGATAATTACAACTTGGAATACGGAATCTAAGAACTTAAAACCAACTAACGAAAACAAATAACACTTTCTAACTATAGGAGGGGAAGAGTTGTTTTCAAAACAAGTATGAACATGGGATGATATTTTCCATTCTGAAACATATTTTAGGTTCAGTCTTGACTTCAATGTATAGCTCAAATGAAGATGCGCGCCGCGGCTACCGCAACTTCTTCATCGTTTTCGATATGCGGGTGGACTACATCAAGCGCTTACACTTCCTAATAATTTGTTGTTACGTTTGCAAGATTTCCTGCCTAAAACATGGTAAAACTTCAGTCTCTTTTCCCTGTGATAAAAGAATAATATGTTGTGCAGGCTTACAAAAATAGTTATTTATTATCAAAGTGTCAAAAATTGGATTTTATTTTACGAGTAGGTATGTTAGCGCGAAACGAGTTTGTGAGGGCGAGTGTAGCAATCCTGCGACCAAAATAAAATAATGTTCCCATGTGTATCATACAGCCGTTCATATTTGTGAAATAATAAATGTTAGATTTGTTATAATGAAGTAGGGTAAGGTAAGGTAATTTGCGGATATAGGTTATTTGGTGATAATTCTTGTAGCCTAAGTCGTGCCACCAGGTACATGTAGTTGTAGGCCTATAACTCAATAATTAGCCTGGTTTTTCTTCGAGAATTAAAATAGTTTTATCTCAATCTGTGGTCTATGGAGATCGTCACAGATTGTTTCCATTTACCGTTAATTGGTTTCTTATGGATTCAAGTTATATTTATGATACTCAGGCTTTAAAACTTAGTGCCCGAACTCACAGAGGGAGTTGATTCCGGTTACCAACAACCTGAGTATAGGGGGTGGAGGGTGATTGCATAGGCTGATAAGACAGTCATTGATAGTAGTACCGAGAAGTGAATGCGCTCGTAGTACGGTGCCTCTCAAATTGGTCAACAGTGTACCTTGTCGTTGTGCGTGTTTAAATTTATAATACGTGTTCGGCATGCCGAAAGTAAAGTGTTCTAAAACGCAAACATATATTGAAACATTTGGGAGGGACTATTATACACAAACAGGAGAAAGTATCGTTTTGCATGCTTGTAATGTGAGTTTAGATAATGAGAAGTTATTTTGTGGTCTTCCTATATCTGTATTCCGGTTTGTTTACTATCACGTGAACTAGCATATGGTAGCTAGGGCATACGCCGAGCAAAGTCTGTACAGTACGGTTGCTGTTAACATATTCGATCGGGCACTAAGTTTTAAAGCCTGAATTGATACTATATAATTATGAGGAATCTTATGTAACATGGAGGATTAGTTATAAAAATATTTAAATCTTTCTGAACGAAGCAAATGTGTATTTAAATGCGAGGCATGTGATACAATATCGTCAAAACGATTTCATATAGAATATTATCTGCCCTCTACTTCAGCTGTGGTATTTTAAAGTTTACTAGTGTTTAGGGAAAAGAGTGAGTTAGCGATAGCAAGCTGCGTACCTGAGATTCAGTTGCATCAAGGACAGTGAACATCTTATAAAAACACTAGTAGCCGTTGACACAAATCAATACAGAAATGGACTAAAACATCAGCGCAAGTGTTTGCCTAAATAGGAGAAATCATTGGAGAGCAGGTTCAACTCCGAGACCGAGAAGCTGCTCCAGGCGAAATTAAGAAACAAATCACCGGCTCATATCGTCGAAGGCTACAAACCTGAGAGCAAAAAGTATATCAACATCCATGTACAGATGCAGCCAGTCTCTTTTGTCCAGCTGAAGAAACTTTCAAACTTTTAAGACGAGTGCACAATAGTCTTGCTCATTAGCACGGTTGTTATCAATCAGGTAGTTTGAAGTTGATAAATTTCATATTGACAGTTAGTCGGTAGGCCTATTATATTTCAAGAGCTTGTTCTATTAAAAAATCCATGCTCTTTACTGTTTCAAGGATGCCAGATTATTTTAAAGAAAGACAATTAGTGAATGGTGGCGTGATGAATGTTTTGCAGTTATCATTCAGCTTAAATCATAATGTTGCAACGCAGTTCATTATTGCTTTTACGAGCTTTTAAAATTAAATTCTTCCCTACTATTTGCTAAGGTTATTCATACATATTAAACTAATAAATAGCCTATATGTATGTATAACATATATATACCTAATTAAACTTGGGTTCTCAATACAAATACACATGCTTTGACCGATTTTTACCGAATTTTGCACAAAGACCCTACTCAAGCAGAGAAAACGATTTAGGCAACATTAAAATTCCAGCAAATTGCCCCTTCCCTTACAATCAGGCTCTATGAGTAATGATTTCGCTAGTAAAATCTACATAACTTATTTGGACCATTAAACGCCGAATTTTACGCACAGTGCCTATAGCTAGGAGAAAATCGTGGGCAACAAAAATATTTGAACAAAATCCCCTTACTGACATCGTGACAGGATGATATGAAATAAATTCCATCTAAATTTTGTACTGCCAGTTTTTAATACAAGCATGAAAATTCAGGCGTCGGTCGACACACGAGTGACACACGCGTGACATATGCGTGGCACAAGCGTGATGATGCGTGAAACACGCATAACACTCGTGACACATGAGTTTCACGCGAGTGACAAATGCGTAACGTAGGCGTGACACAGGCATGGCCCAGGCGTGGCACACGCTTGACAGAGAGTGATACACACGTGACATACGAGTAACATACATCTGACACACAAGTGACATACGAGTGACACCCCTGACACACGCCTGTCACAGGCATCAAACACACGTGAAACACCACGCGTAACCCATGCGTGATCCACAAGTGACCCACGAAATACTCAAACGGCTCTTGGTTAGGTTATGTTATGTTCGGTTAAGTAAGGTTAGGTCAGATTAGATTACAGACAGGTTGAGTTGGGTTGGTGATTTCCGTGGAAAGTTTGAAAACATTCAAAGTGAGACATATTGGGTTTCGCTGAATTTTCAAAGCTAATGGCATTTTAATGAAGGAGGCCGAAAATTGCATTTGCTAGTTCATTGGACTTATGTACAGGACTAAAATATATTAATACTTTGTTATGGCAGGGAAAACAACACCGATGTTGAGAAAATGTCATTTTAAATTATTTAAGAATGATAACTGTTGAAAACGTGTCTGATACTTGTACAGCTATGATTTCTAACGTCAGAACCTTTTCATTGTATGTAAGCTATATTATAATTGACACATTCAGTATTGTGGCCATTATATAATTTATTTATTTAGGCCTATATATAGTACTCGTATATATCTGTATTCGTTTCTACAAAATAAGGTTTCGTGAGGTTAGCACACCTAGATTTTGAAAGTTTTGAGGATTTATGTCATTCAATCATACTTCTAATTACAATGAAGAAGGCCTATTGTCGCTCCATTGCCTAGTGTACAAAGATGACATAGTCAAAGTAGATAGGCTATTCTTTTCTTTTAGGCAGGTTTAATGTAAATGTATATTACATGATTAGCATTACTAAACTCCTTTTAGGGATTTTAGATACGGTACTTATGTTTCGTTACAGGGAGATTTGAACTATACAAAACGGATATACATGCATAAATACATCAAACAGATAATCATACACAGAGAATAGTGAAGGTATTATCTCGGTTCATGTAACAGTAGTGTAGCCTGACCATCATACCACATACCTAAAGTACTGCCTCCAGGAAGAAATTTAATACATTTCCAACAACGAATCTTATTTTAAATATACGATAATGCTCTTGTGTAGACATTGGCTTGTAGAATTACAGCAAATATTTTCTTTTTCTGTCACCGCCGTAATAGTATATCTGAATCATAGTGTGTCACTTGTAATATGCACAATTACTATTAACCATTAATTAACCGTTAACCATCAGCATCGTGCACAAAAACGTAAGTTAGAATCCAACAACCCAAGTTTTCAACAAATTATTATGGTATCTTCAGAGCGCAGTCAGTTACATAAAATACAGGCCTACGTTCAAATAGACCTGTACCACTTTTTCTAAACGTTTTTTCTAGGCAGTCAGTCAGTTATTAAGTTCATAATCTTTCCACCATTAACAATATCAGCACCCTTGTCATTAGAACTATAGCCCGGATTTGTATACAAAATGCATGTTTTTTAAATAAATATTTAAAAGTATGCGTAAATGATATATATGTTGTAAGTAACACTTTTCCAGACGATTTGACCAGTATTTGTTAATGCATATAAATGAATATTTTGGGGGAAAATGCATATTTTAAGTTTTAAATGAAAAAAGTGCATGTTTTACTCTTTACTCTTAAAAGTGATATTAAATTATATATTTCCCCTTACATAGTAATTACTGGCACTTAATAAAGTCTCTGTAACCAATCTATACATATAATGTTTTATTTTTAATTTTTTCTGAAGATTGCAATGAGAAACAGACCTAGTATGTTCATAGCCACTTCTCCAAATTACCTGATGTTATAACATAGTTGGAGGCTCAACAAAATTTTTAGAGTATTCACTTTCTCTGATAGATCATATTTCAAATGTACTCTATTCAGAAACCCACCGTTTAGCTAAAGTTGAATTCGATAAGCTTAAACAGGTATAAATATAAATCCTGGTTACAAAACAATTTGTGAAATGAGCAAAATATTGTCTGATGATGGTGAAAAAGCTGTAACGGAAGAAGAGATGTGGTGTTTTTCACAAGCACCTGTGACATCGTGCGATGTAGAAGAGACATTTTTATTGCATAAATCCTTCTTCACTGACAGACGTAGGATCTTCACACATGGAAACCTCAGGACAACTTTCCTTACCTCCTGTAATAGCCACGAATAAGATAAGATTATCTCCCCAAAAATGGTATATTTGATTTCTGTTCATTTGTTTTTGCATATAACTTAATGGTGCATATTTTGAAAATTATTCATGCATATTTGCATGCATATTTTATTATTTGATTATGCTTATGGATCCGGTCTCTACTGATAACGATTGATCCTGAGTCGCAGCATACCACATTGATCCCTGAGAAGTGATCGGCATCCTACTGATCCCTCATTCCGCAAGAAGATCCAACTAGCCGATACATTACACGTCTGTATGACAAAAATCCATTATAATACCACCCAAGCTGGGGAATCATCATCATCTAATACTCCTACAAAATGGCACCCAAATTACAACTAATTTCTCATAGGCTATTCCTACAAATATTATTGCACTACTGTGATTTCGGTAAAGCCGGTATTGTAAATTTCTAAATGAATGCATGAAAATAACCATTCCCATACAAATTCTATAAATAACAATATTGTTCATGTTACATAACGTTCTGAGTGAATTACTGTTTAAATGAAATGCACATACAGTCTGTACGTATTATCATTCACATGCCGGGAAAATGTAATTCGTGCTAGTCTTTCAGCAGATGGTTTTCTCTTGACCCTTCATTTATTTTGCATGCAGGAATCCACTATACTTTGTAATGATGTTCAACATATTTGTATAAACATGTTTCGTTACTACAGTCAATAATTTTGTATAAACAGAGCTAATGGAGATGGGGACGTATATTGGTGGGTTTGATCAAACATAAAACATTACTGTATGATGGCTTCATTTCTTCGTTCCTCTTCACTGCATCGTGTATTGCATTGTTTGAAAGGACTTCTAGGAATGAATATTACGGATGTTATTGCAGAAATACCATTTCCAATATTTTGTGAAGTACAGTATAGCCTACTGCAAAAAGGAAATCAGATAAATCGAGAAATAGTTTTCTTTCAACGTGCATACGTTTATGCTTGCCAGCTTTCAAATGTAAAAACCACCGTTAAAAGGAACATATACGAGCATATAATATACGATTTAGCAGTATAGATGTATTTTCTGATGACGTAACGACATATTTTTTAACTTTTTGGCGGGGTAGAACTTGAAGTAGGCACGAAAATGATTTAGACTGTGGGATAGAAAGACATTGTCCGCTCTAGAACCGACCCTAAAAGTGTTGCTAATATCAGCTGATGTTGCACACACTTCGTGCTTTGCACTAGTATAAAAACTTCCATTATATTAGTCCTACTACAGCGACTATTCATATTATAATTTGGTTAAAAACTCCTTGGGTCCCTGATTCTGCAGTCATGGTTACTAACATTCTGAACGAATATATGAAGGGTTATTACTCGAGCTAGGATTTTAGCACTTTTATTTTCAAAGTAGGCCTATGTAGTGAAAATGGAATATGTTTAAAAATATTTGATACGTAATAACTATACTCACGATATTTTATTTAACGATTACACAAAAATACTGAACTGGTTTCTGAATACAGTTTCATGGGACCACCAGTGCATAACCCCAGGTACAATTAAAAAAATTGAAACCCGTTCAGCCAATCGGAGTAATCGGTGAACATGCATAAAAAACAAAAATTATCGAGATTGAATTGAGAGCCTTCTCTTCATGTAAAGTCGGTTAAAATTATCAAAATTAGCGTTTTCTAGTTTAAATATAAATTACGTTCTGATAAATTTAACTTTCAGTGATTTTAGAATTTGAACTGTGAATGTAAAGTTTACTCATTCATTTGTTATTCCCCATGTGATTTGAAATCGTGACAGAAAATGAAGAAAAAATGTCTAAATGAACAGCTAAAACATCTTCATTCAACATCCATCACATCCACATGACATCACAGTACATGCATTGTGTAACACTGTTTACATAACAGTGTACTCGTATAATAATTTTGACGCATAGTCAGTCTAAGAATAAGTGGACTATATAATTGTTACTGTCTACACATAAGATTATCATCACTTTTATAGTATGTTATGTAATTAGCTCATATAACCTGCTACAATTATACGGATGAATTCAAAACCTTTTTTTTACAATGTTGTTCTTATAAATTATTTTAAATTAAACATTGTAATTTAATAAGCATTTTATAACTACTGTACATGAAAATCTGACATTACCTGACTCTACTGGCTTAGGTATACACTTGTAAATAAACGTTTATAAGGTAGTATATTAACTCTTTGTATCTTCTACCAACAGTAATTCCATGATAAATCAATTTTGTCACATGAGGATTCCTATTTAAACACTTAGGAGGGTAGTTTTAAGCTTATTATCAGTGAAATCAGAATCTGTATGCAGTAACCTTGTATCAAATTAAAACTTCTGCATTTGCGCATATTTGTGTTGGCCTATAAGGTGGTCATTTAATTACAATATTTTATCATTGTCAAGTGTAGTTTTCGAACTCTGAGATTTTCAGCTGTAATGTGATACGCAAGTAATCTGAATATTATTTCACCTGTTTTCTAAGGACCACCAGAGCAGAACTCGAGGACCACTTGTGATCCGCGGACCATAGTCTGAGAAACTTTATACTATAAATAATATCTTCTAGCAAAAGATCTGTTTTACATTCTGAAGCTAAAGGCTTGTCTTAATTAGGAGCGGATTCGTAGGCGCCAAAAATGATTAAAATAGGCAAGTATATATACATCTAAACCATATATGGGCAACGCCCGGCCCGGCCCGCCCCGACTTTTGATCCGGCCCGCGGAACATTTTAAAATCGCGCTCGAAAAAGTAAATATTTTCGGTTCTCGCCAACAAGAGAGTGAGAAGGGGGGAAACAAATGGCTGAACTACGAGGGTGTTCCTTCCGGTCAGCGCTAGAAAAATCCTGCAATAGGCTTAAATCAAAGTATCGAACCAGACTAACAGATGCAAATTTTGAAAATACTCTGCGCTTGTGTATTAGTGGGATTGATGCCAACATTGATTATCTTGTTTCTCAAGTTCAAGCTCAAACTTCTTATTAATTTCTGCTGATTGTAAGTAAATACCTAATCAGTTCGATATTGTTCTCATTCATGTAACTTTAGCATTATACTTTATAAATACAAAAAACCGTATCATGATTATTTTTTACAACTACCTATTACTACGGCCCACGACTTCATAAATATCGTAAAGTTTAGCCCGCATCTTTCCAAAGGTTGCCCATACCTGATCTAAACCAAGAGATTTAGATTCTCGAATAGGCTGTTCAGGAAAGATACAGGGGCAGAGTAAGCAATGTAAATTTGTAACTCTATTATCTAAAGCCTACAGACAATAATTTTCATTGCTGTTAATAACTAGGTACATTTGGAGATTCTAACCAGTGAAGCTGTCTCTGTAGTCAAAACGTATTATTTGAGACCCTTAATTCTGCTTCACATAATGTTGAGGGACAACATTTCAGACTTGCTAATTCTTTAGGCTAGATGTTAAAATTCCCTCCTGCAACGGCAAGCTACTTTCTCCTCATTTTATCCTAGTATGATCTGTCATCACCAGGCTTTAAAACTTAGTGCCCGAACCCACAGAGGGAGTTGATTCCGGTTGCCAACAACCTGAGTATAGGGGGTGGAGGGTGATTGCGTAGGCTGATAAGACAGTCATTGATAGTAGTACCGAGAAGTGAATGCCCTCGTAGTACGGTGCCTCTCAAATTGGTCAACAGTGTACCTTGTCATTGTGCGTGTTTAAATTGAAGAGCTTTTAGCAAAAACAACCATAGTCCAAAAACCAAATTACTAGGTATTTGCAAAAAACTGAATGGATAGTGGTTGTTTTTGCTAAACTTGGTAAACTTTGTAACCCTATATTTGAGGGACTATAGCAGATTTTGCCATATCATGTAGTTTAAACAATGACCAGTAGGTTGTAGCACCCAATGACACAGGAAACTCAATTTTCAAATTTTTGGACTAAGGTTGTTTTTGCTAAAAGCTCTTCAATTTATAATACGTGTTCGGCATGCCGAAAGTAAAGTGTTCTAAAACGCAAACATATGTTGAAATATTTGGGAGGGACTATTATACACAAACAGGAGAAAGTATCGTTTTGCATGCTTGTAATGTGAGTTTAGATAATGAGAAGTTATTTTGTGGTCTTCCTATATCTGTATTCCGGTTTGTTTACTATCACGTGAACTAGCATATGGTAGCTAGGGCATACGCCGAGCAAAGTCTGTACAGTACGGTTGCTGTTAACATATTCGATCGGGCACTAAGTTTTAAAGCCTGGTCATCACCTTACCACCTTCACGTGGCGAATGTCTAAAAAGCTGAGAGCGTCAACCTCCTGGAACCCTTTGGGTCTCGATGGCCTGTATAGGGAACACTTTACTTTATGATCTCTCATCAAATTGTTGGGGTTTTCCGTGGACCGGGATGCAGTTTGAGCAAAAAGTGATAGGGACTTTATAACCTCTCTATTATAACCTTTACATTATGCAATTTTCTCTTCTCTTTGTTCACAGGTGAGTGTCAGTTTCTGCTTCTAAAAAGTCTACCTGATTGATGAGTGGGGTAAGTGTGTCAATGGAGAATCGAGAAATAGTTTTAAAGTATAAGCCGAAGAAGTGAAATGAACTGATTCAGTTCAGTTCAGTTTAGATACAGCGATCTTTCGGTTCAATTACTTTAGGTACAATGAACTTTCAATGTTTATTTTGAAATAGGTCTACCTATTAGAATAAACTTCGATGCAGGTGACGTCCGCACAAATTACTTCTTTATTTACTACTAGATACCATTAGTACTAGCGAAGATAATAAAATAAACTCTAAAAAATAAAACAGCTGATTTTAACAAAAGTGTAGGAAATAACCGCATGTGGCGTGACCATCGCGACTATCGATTGCCTCGCCATCGGCTATCTCGCTTACTATGACAAAAATAACTATGTGTTGAATTAAACACATTATTGGTTTTAATTATTTATTACATTCTTAATTCTGTGTGTATTTGCTAAATAGTCTCAACTCGAGGTCCGGATTCTCTCAAAATAAATGTATCGATAAAATCTCGTTATGATCAGTAGCGTAGCAAGCTTAGGTGGTACCCTGTGCGGAAAAGTTCTTGTCACCCCCCCCCCCCCAATTTAAATTATGAAAAGATGGAACAGTTCCAAGTGTTATTTTTGGGATAGTCAAAGGTAATCCCACGAGAGTTTAAGAGTTTATCGATAGATTGCAGCTGCAACGAATTTATCTGATGTAATTCGTAAACTCAACGGATTATACAAAATTTGTAATAATTACTTTGTTACATAAAAACAAAAAAACTAAGCTCCAAAATCATGGCATACTATGAATCAACCATCCATAAAGCGGTTCGAGTTACCATGTTGTCGCCATGTTGTAACCAGTGCTTCCAATGGTGCAAATAAGACATAGTTAACCTAATTCAGCCAATTTTTTTTAGGGTTAAGGAGACATACATATCAAGCACATTTTCATGTACATTGTACATTGTACTGTTAAACGACAATAAATGCTATTATTATTATTATTATTATTATTATTATTATTTTGTCATTTATTATTAATCTAAAGTACGTTATAGACAGCGAGATATACATTGTTTTCGTGAGCGGCAGATTCACGAATTGTGGGTGTTACCATTAATAAAGCGAACATCTTTTGTTTCACACATTTCTAGGCCAAAATACACTCCCGAAATTGTGCAAAGTTTATTTTTGGAGTGATATTTTTATATTTTGTTTTCCAAGCGAAATCTCGAATTTTGGAAAGTTGAAAAGGACAAAATTTTGTATTTATGTCAGGTACCTTCCAAAATGTGTACCGAAGATTGGAGAAGAGTTTTCCTTATTTTTACATAAAGAAAGTTTTTTTTCGAAAACGGCTCTAACGTTTTTCTTTAGATTTTGCCCGTGGGTTTCTTATACTAAGAGCTAAAACTTTCATTTGAAACACCTTTTTGAAATAATTCTCTGAAGGGTAATTATAAGCCACCCACTCTGAATACGCACTGTTTGCAATACGGCCTCTTGCAACGGAAAATCGTACGAAAACAAAATTTTGTATTTGGGTTAGGTACCTTTTGGGGATGTTACACGAAGATTGGCGACGACTTTCTCTTATTTTTAAGGAGAGGCTTTTATTTGGGCAGAGGAAGTTATGTGAATTATACATCAGATTTTTTTATAGGTTGATCCTAATAAATTTCATAAACAAGTAATGTAAGTATTTTACGGAACGTATTATTAATAATCTATTCTTAAATATGCGCACATACCAGTTCAAAATCTAGATTGCCGGAGACTTCGGAGTCAACTGACATTCGAAGTTTATTTTCATCAAAGTCATGACTGCAGCAGCGGGTAGAATTGGTTGCGGCTTGAGTGACATCAACGATTGTTGAAGTCTCATTTAAATTAATAAAACTGCAGTGACAAACATCGGCAGAAATAAACACCCCTTCCCCTAATCATAATATTATTGTTCGTATCATCACAGCGGCCAGTTCAGCCGCGTTTTATTACCTTTGTTGACTGCATTTAAAACTAAAAGAAGTTTCAATACGGATGTTGACTTGTAGATAGTTGTTAAGCTTATTTAATTGTTTTAAATAATATTATTATTTTCTTTAAATTCCCTTGAGCGATTTTTTTACTTACAAAGATATATCTTTATTTTGTCACCCCTCGGGTGATGGCACCCGGGGCGGCCCGCACCCCCCGCACCCCCCTTCCTACGCCACTGGTTATGATATAACAGGGCGTCCTTCCACGTCCTGTACAAATAGGTTATGTTTTCGATATATTTGATTCCTCCCCTTCGGACATTGGCCCGTAAGACCTATTAAAAGGGACGTAAATTATAAAAGGAAGAGAAAGTAGAAAAATAACGATACCAAAGTTTCTGCAACTTCCTTCTCACTCATTAACCTTCCAACTCCAGAGAGGTTTAAATTTCTGAAACAATTAAAATCACTGTGTATGTGAAAGGCTAAATAACTTCAGAGAATTATTTATTCAGTATTTAAAATTTCAAATAATATTATCAATTAAACCCGTCAGCTCTCTCAAAACCTATTTGCAAGAATAATGTACTGAAATTACTATTTGCAAACCAGCGCAATTTCAATGCTGGCACCATCCATGAAATTTTCTTGTAAAAATATTTGAACATCCCTCACAATTCCACGTACGCAATCTACAGCAAACAATGTAGGGAACATTTTATATTAAGCTTATATGAAATCCCAGTATGAGATCTCTTAAGCTTAAGCAATCAAAATGGTAATTTTTACTAAGCAAACGCAATATGACATCCTCGCGACATCTTCTGTTTGCAGTGATTTTAGTGTTCTGTCATTTGAAACAAGTCCGTTCAATTTATAATTATTATTAAAGAAACCATGACATACGAATTTGAAAGAAGCGTAAAAATGTTAGGGGAAAAAGCAAGAGTATTGTATATAATCAGAAGAAACGTATTTCCCACAGAACCGTAAACAATAAATTAACTCGGCAATTAATCCATTTTAAAAACTATCATTTAGTATGCTCTTCCCAAAATAATTATTTATTCAATACAAATTTTAATTATTTAGGTCTATTTATTTATATTTCTTTGTTTGTTTGCAGTTTCAAGGGGCAGTAGATAATATCGGCTTTTTAGTAAACCATAAGTCAAATGTTAAGTTTATTGGAAATTCTTGTTCTATAGGGCTGATTACACCATTCTGTACAAAAATAACACAAGTCAACGGCATTTCTGTTGTGACACGTGCGTTGGAAAATTAAGTTTTGTGGAAAAGGCCCATAAGTCAGTGACTATTAGGCTCTCTCATGTGTTGTGTTTGGTGTATTAATCGTTTTGCGTCTGAATTTTGGATTTGTTAGAATAAGTTCTTTTGTCTCTAATTGTATTGCTTTACTTAGTGCACAGCTTAATTACTTATGCCTCTAGTGACATTTCATATAAGCTACAGTCAAATTTATTACATGAAGCAAAAGTCTGAAATCTGTTTCTAAATACTGGCTTTGGGAATCAAATTCGTATTAATTTAACCAAATGTTCAATATTTCATCAAATAAAAGGGCATTTCTTAAATTTTTATACCATTTCAAGAAACCCTAAGTCAAACATTTTAAACAAGAATATGAGTCATAGGCCTATTCTATGCGACTTTTACCAAAACGGAATTAAGTTGCATAGGCTATACGAAGGAAAGGTTGAGTCAGACTGAAAAATTAATGCCGTAGCCGAAGATCCTGGTTCACATCCCGGCTATGGCTATGAATTTTTCAGTCTGACTCAACCTTTTCGCCTTAGCCTACTTACGGCCTATGTGAAAGAATTATCATTCCAAGTTGCATATAAGTTTACTTTCCAACAAGTAGGTGTGGCGAAAGAATAGGCCTATTACAGATCTCGTAGCAAAATAAAATAAAGTTACCCTTATAGAGGTCATAAAGGCCATTAGGGTTCCAGGATGTTCAGGATCCCGTGTTTTTAGACATTCGGTTTTGAAGGTGGTAAGGTTTCAGTCATACGCACCGGCCGCCTTTACCCTCAGGATTGTTCCTGGTACTCATTTCGGTTGGAGGCTGTGCAAATTCCAAGGTCAAAGTGCCACCAGAAAGATTAGGCCAATTGAAACATTTCAACGGCTTTATCGGAGACTGAACCCACGATCTTCCGGTTTGTAGCGCAGTGCCTCTGTTGATAAAATATTTTTATTAAAAAATGCAAAAACGTTTCAATCTTGGCCCACTCAGTGGTTTCCGAAACGCAGGCAGTCCATTGAAAATAATTGGTAAGGAACCGGGTTTCCATTTTGGTCTCTCATACTCGATCACCATTTTCTCACCTTTTGCAGTCCTTTCTACTGGTGGAATTCATATTCTGATACATAATCAGTAATCACTTGTACCAACCCATTCGGTATAAACACTCCTGCAGCCCAGCAGACAACATTTTCGAGTCACTTTAAAAAATAAATGAAAACGCTTTCAGTTACAATGCAATGGGACCTACATGGCACGAACCCCCGATGAGGTCGTTGGAGTTTTTCAATTGGCCTAATCCTTCTGGTGGCACTATGGTCCTGGGGTCGACTCAGCCTCTAACAGAAATGAGTACCAGGAGCAATTCTGGGGGTAAAAGCGGTCGGTGCGTAAGGCTGACAACCTAACCACCTTCGTGTGCCGAATGTCCAAAATCTGGTAGCCTCAACCTCCTGGAACCCTCTGGGCCTCCATGGCCTCCTGGAACCCTCTGGGCCTCCATGGCCTGTATAGGGAACACTTTACTTTATTAAAGTGCATCGTGAATAGGGCTAGATTAATTGCAATGGACCTAAGGCATTTCTAATGGCTGGCAGCTGAAATTCGAGCAATGAATACCAGGCTAACAAAATCGTAGCCTCGGGTGAGAAATGTTTTGTAAAAGTGCTACATGGTGCATAATGCTGCGGTCACCTGCTGTTAATGACGACGAAACGTTTACAAACATTGTAACAACAGCTAAACAACGACAAAGCAAGAGTAGGAGCTTGCTTCATACAAAGTCGTATGTTGAAAACACAGCTCTCGCTAACTTACATAGTATATGTAAAGCATAAAGCAGGTAATTAGCCATAGTCAACAGACCTAAACAATATATAATGGGCACTAGAGCACGCTAAAAAAATACAAGAGTGTAAATTCCGCGTTTTCACTTTACAGCTCTGAAAGTACGTGAATGTTCGTGTGTGAGGGTATGTGTGCTTGGATGGTGAAGCACAGTTATTAAATTATAGCCATATTCAATTAAGTTCTTTAATTTCGTTTTAGGAAAACTCTTCCTTCGTATACTACCATTCGCGTAAAATGGGAAGGTAACCATTGTTTGAAACTCATTAGACATTCATATTTTCAAACATTCAAAAAATTTAATTCAAAATTATACACGAGATAATTAAATAAAAATACATGTTTGTAATTATAAATACAGTTTAATCAACTCCGTTTTCAGTATGTACATATGGTAAATGGTTTTAAAAATTGGAAGTGAACCTGAAAATATAAATAACGGCATGAAGTTTATTCTAACTACACCACTTGTTTAAAACAGGTCTTCCATTTTTTTCCCGTAAAGGCAACGGGTTGTTTAATTTAAAACATTGAATCAATGCATGAGTTATGAAAGCCGCAAGTTCATATGAATCTGTGTGAATTTCCAATTATCCGTTTGCTATCCCGAGCTTTGAATTTTACTCGAGATTTATATGTTGAGCCACACTACATATTTAGCTGAGTCAGATTAATTTCATAAGTAGGCTCTATGAGTTACTCACCCTTTATTCTTAAAAATACGCTATTGTATCATAGCCGTCCTAAAGTTGAGGAAGAAAGAATAGGCAGGTTTCTCCAAACAACTCCATCCACCTACCACCCATTTTTTCCCTTTTCCCTTACGAGTATTTCTGTCTGACATGGTCGCTTACTCTTCGGGAAGAGCATGATCTGAGGGTGTTCGAAAAAAGGGTGCTTAGGAAAATATTCGGACCTAAGAGAGATGAAAACGGAGACCGGAGAAAACTGCATAAGGACGAACTTCATAACCTGTACTCTTCACCGAATATAGTGAGGGTAATTAAATCACGGAGGTTGAAATGGGCTGGACATGTTGCGTGCATGGGGGAGGAAAGACATATCTCGAAAATATTGACTGGGAGATCCGAAGGGAAGATACCACTTGGAAGACATAGACGTAGGTGGGAGGACAATATTAGGATAGATTTAAGGGAAGAAGGATTTGCGAGGGATGATTGGAGGGGATTAGCACAGAATAGGGTTGAATAGCGGGCTCAGATAAGCGCGACAATGAACCTCCGGGTTCCATAAAGTGGATAATATTCCTTTAGCTTTCTTAGAAACTGTCTATTGCCATCGAGTAAGTAATGAACTTGCACTCCCACATAGTAGCTTATAGTAGCGGTATAATAGGCCTATAGTGTTAATGTTAATACTGAAATATTAAAATTAACAGAATGTTTCGTAAGATAACTTATTTAACAAATCCATAACCCCTTCGGGGATGTCGCGCCACGGAGTTTAATTTATTAAGTAAACCTCTTTACTTGAGAGCGGCGTTCGTCGTAGCGTAGTGGTTGAGGCGCCGGGCTGTATAAACCGGAAGGTCGCGGGTTCGATTCCCGATGAGGTCGTTGGAATTTCTCAATTGACCTAATCCTTCTGGTGGCACTATGGCCCTGGGGTCGACTCAGCCTCTTACAGAAATGAGTACCAGGAGCAATCCTGGGGGTAAAGGCTGCCGGTGCGTAAGGCTGACAACTTTACCACCTTCAGGTGCCGAATGTCTAAAATCTAGGTGCCTCAACCTCCTGGAACCCTCGGGGCCTCCATGGACTTTACGTTTTTACTTTTTTTTCCCTTGAGAGCCGTCATATTATTTGTCCATTCCTTTAATTCAATTTATTTGCCCATTGGCCATTCCTAACATTTTTAGCTTGTTCAAGAATAAGATTTATTTCATGGGTATTGGGTTCGAAAGTTTTTAAGTGCCAAAATGGTACTTTATAAGAACGGGAAATATGTCTGTCCGACATTACGTGCGTCTAAACGCGCGATAACTCGAATATGCTTTATCAGATTTTCATGTAACTTAGTATTCACATTTATAAAGTCCATAGGAAAACCAAATTGATTTTGGACCAAATCGGTTGACCGCTACCGGAGTAATGACAATTTACCCACCTACATCTAGGTCTACCAAATGATCTCTTCCCTTCGGATCTCCCTTTCAATATCTTTTAGATATGTATTTCTTCCCCATGCACGCAACATGTCCCATGCCTTTTTAAATAGCAAATTTGCATCAATCGATTGAACTGATTATGCTGTTTGGAATTGAAGAAAGTGTCTACGTATTTGTTCGCCTTCAGATGTCTTGGGAAAAGAAAAGGGATATTGTAGACGTGAGGAATTTGTTCTATATTCGTTCTGTTAATATTTTATCTATCCCACTTATTTATTCAAATCTGCTGATCAAAATTTCTCAAGAAACCGTGGTCTAAACCCCAACAGTTTCTTAAATATGGCCTATAATTCGGACTGGCACTTGATCAGTTTACTTGATTTTATTATTTTTATAACGTTAACCTTCCTAATATTTCTAAACAACTGTATGAAATTCAATGTTAAACATCGAGCAATAACTATATGCATTCTTTATTTTTATGTTGAATTATTCCTTATTTTATACAAATAAATGTTTATGTAATAAGTGCTATTACGGGCGCGGTAAATATTGAATTTTATAGCTTACTCAGAGAAATAAAGAACTAAATAAATAAGAGCAAAAAACCTTCGGTTCATTTCTTTTCTACCCGCAGGAAAAGACTGATGTCTTCATGCTATATCTGATGGATTTTATGCGTTATTATCTTTAATTTTGGTTACTATTCCGAAAATTTGCATTCATGGTTAATAGAAAGAGGTAGTTCATGTGACTAAAAACTACCTCAAGGTTGTATCTGTACTTTTAATTAGTAATAGGCATATGTCCACCTTCGAGTTAACATTGCTGTACAGTATAAAAAAATAATACCTAAGACAGGGTACAAGAAACCATTAAAATTATATTATTCTTGGCTTTCGACACATAATTAATGATGAGATTCATGTCAGCATCTTATTAGGGCTACTTCGATGTCTCGTTAAAGAGCGGATGTATCATGCACGCTAATGAGGTGATGCAGCCCTCAGGTTCGATCCCCGGCCTGGTCAGTCGGTCCGGTCACGCACGCACGCCATTATCTTTATGGTCAATTAAATTATTAAATTTTCGTTTTGAAATGCAACTACCTCTTGCAAATTACATCAGCGTTTATAACAATAGAATGGAATTCTTTGTGGTTATAATTTCTATAAAGATATAGAGGAGGTTATAGACTATCAAGATGCATTAACTTAACTATCCGATTCAGAACAGAAAGTGGATATACGTATCGTTAAGTACACCTTGAAATAGAAGGAAGATATCCTGAAACAGAAGGATGGTATGATTTGTGGTAAAGTTATTCTGCTGTTGAATCAAGTTGATCTACTGTCCAGTTCTGATGGTAAACCCCCTAGAGAAGATTTTGTTACTGCAACTATCAAATCTATTGTTAAGCAAAATGCGCATTTGTTGAAAAGCCCAACGAAAATTTCTGCTGGTATCAATGGGAATGAAGTTCAATGCAACTTACCAGACAAGATTGCTAGTAATAATGTTAGAACTAGTGGACAACTCGGCTAGTTACAGTAATCAGGATCAGTGCACCATAATAAGAACAGACGATACAATCATACAAGTAGGCCTAAGACTGATTTCACAATTGATTCTGTGCAACAAACTACAAATATGAACACACACAATGAATTACACAGCCCAATAAAAAAAAAAACTTTTTTTTGGTGTCACAGATGTTTTACCGGATTTTGGCAATACTTAGTGTGCTTATTCCAAATATGTAAACAGTTTTCCTCTACCAGCTCTACTTTTATATAGAGTGCCATTAACTTATAACCCCTTTCGCGAAACAAAATCTTGCTTGATAATATAGCTAGTGAAGGTTCTTGACCATACTTTGGACCCGTAGGACGAAAACTGTACGAAGTACAGAAAAATTAAAAGCGTGATTATTTTTTGGCCCTCAAATTGACAGCTCATAAGTTATAAACGACCGTACAGTAGGCCTATGTGACAATATCAATTTGTTGAAAGATCCCATATTGTATTGTTATTGTAATGTTAATGTAATGTTAGTGTTTTGCTTTGTTCTTCACGTGATTTAGAAGCTAAAAATAGGCACCTTTTTTTATTTATATCAAACGTAAAATGGGATAATATGCATAATGGTAATACCATGTCTCACAAAACTAAAGCTGATAGGGCAAAACTAATGGCACATTTGGCATCAGCGACCTAAATATACCCCAAGAATAGGTATAAATTCTAAGGCATCAAAATGGCTGTTGGCCTGTGTAATTTAGTGATGTACCTGACTCTGTGTCTACCTTTCCACCTTAACCTACACACAGCCAGTGTGAAAGAATTATCACTCCAAGATATTTCCGTGTTCTAAATAATCGATACCACACCATTGTTATGATGGAAATCTGTTTCGTAAAGGATATCATTATTTTATACCGTTATGTCACATGTAATAAACGTATGGTCGAACAAAAATGAAAATTTGATTAACTTAAAACATACGGTACCGGTATAACAGATCAATAGCCTATATTAAGATTCAGTCAGATGCATCCTCGCTATACTGTGGCGATAGAAAACAGTTGGAAAATTTTTTCCTGAAGGAACGGAGAGTTTTGTGTAGAAATAAACTACCTCAGATGGAATTTTCTTTGTAGTCATTAAAATAAAAAGTTCAATTTTAATTAAACCTACGCGTAATTTTAATTTGAAGTTCCATTGCTTTTAATGCTTAATTTTAAAAATTAAGATCTAATCAAAGTACGAAGCTCGGAATTTTTATGTGAAATACAGGTAGTATATGGTATCAGCTAAATAAAGTTACTTCAAAACCTATTTTTTAAAAGGTATTAAAAGAAACAAAATTACTAAGTTCTATTGCTTTTAATGCTTAATTTTAAAAATTAAGATCTAATCAAAGTACGAAACTCGGAATTTTTATGTGAAATACAGGTAGTATATGGTATCAGCTAAATAAAGTTACTTCAAAACTACTTTTTAAAAGGTATTAAAAGAAACAAAATTATTTATAAATTTCACGTTCACCATTTACAGTTTGATTTCATCACTCAAAAATGCCCGCCAATCAACTCCTGGACATAATATTGGCCGTAGGACCTCTTGAATTTTGAAACCCTGCAACCAATGTGTAACAGTTAAAATTATAATTGTTAAAATTGGAAATAGTATCACTCCTAAAAACAAGCACATGCTTTGATATTAATGTTCTTTTAAATATAGTTTGTACAATGATGTAAATCTGGATTTTGATTGATTCACTTGTGTGCTGTTCTTATAATATTTATGCTATTTTTACTATATACACTAAACCAACTCAGTTAAGATTGGTATCTACAGTAGACCCACTCCAATATAGTCTATCATATAAGTTATCCATTGATTGATAATTCTCCGATGTGGATTTTTTTGTAATTGTGTTCTTAATATTACTTTGAAATTAGTAGTGAATGGGCGGAAAACGCTTTATCCTCTATTAAATTTAAGTAAATAAAGAAGAAATAAAGAAGATGAAGAGATAAGTCAAGTAAGAAAACGGGAGACAAACATGTTTAAGAGGAGTTGAGAAATCTATATTAATAAAAGGAAGTGTCTGTCCTCCGTCTGTCTGTCTGTCCGCGATGCCCAGCGAAATCTACTCAACGCAGAGATCTGAAATTTTATACATAGGCGGACTAAAGGGTCGGAATGTGCACCTCGAAGCCGGAATTTTAATTTTCGCTTTAGTTCGTGAGTTGTGAGTGAAAAACGGGCAGAAAACGTGTATTTTTTGCGATTTCGAAGCAACAGTTTCAGTAATATATTTCAATGTTAAATCAATTACAGCTGGCTTTGGCTATTTTTGTCATCATACCTCATAGCCTACCTTGGAAATAAAAGCATCGCGATCGCTTGATTTTGTAAGTCCATCGTGGACGATTCATTTGTTTAGAGTGTCAAGGCCCGCAGATATATGAAATTTTCAACCTACACGTAAGAAGGATATCAACATAGGCTTAATTATGGTCAAACATTGTTCGATTTGAACGAAACTCACTATGCAGGGGTTTCCTGAGCCAAGGAACTGGAACCTGAGGTCGCTTTTCCTACCAGGGGACGCTACCTAATCGTGGAATACACTCCACGTGATTTAGGTGTTAATAAATATAATGATTTAACTATTATGCACTTAAGTTTAGAAATAATTATCGCGGGGGAAGCCGCGGGCATAATAATAAAAGGACGTGTTTGTCTGTCTGTCCGCGATGCCCAGCGAAATCTACTGAACGCAGACATCTGAAATTTTAAACATAGATGGACTGAAAGGTGGGCGAATGCACCTCGAAGCCGGATTTTTAATTTTAGCTTTCGTTCGCGAGTTATGAGTGAAAAACTGGCAGAAAACGTGATTTTAGCGCTGTCGAAGCATCAGATTTCAGTAATAGGCCTACATTTCGATGTCAAATCAATTGCATTTGGCTTTGGCTATTTTTGTCATACCGTGGAAATAAAAGCATCGCGATCGCTTGAATGTTGTAAGCCCACGCTGATGCATTTGTTTAGAATGCCAAGGCCCGTAGACATATGAAATTTTCAACCTACACGGAAGAGGGACAATCAACATAGACCTAAATATGGTCAAACATTGTTTTATTTGGACGAAACTCACTATACAGGGGTTTTCTGGACCAAGGAACTCGAATCTGAGATCGCTTTTGCCAGGCGACGCTATCTAATCGTGGTATGTAGTCCACGTGGTGTAGGTGTTAATAAATATAGGCTAATGTATTAACTATTATGCTCTTAATTTTTTATTTTTTATTTTTGAAATAATTATCGCGGGCGAAGCCGCGGGCACATGCTATCTTAAAATAATAAAAGGACGTGTTTTTCTGTCTGTCCACGATGCCCAGCGAAATCTCCTGAACGCAGAGATCTGAAATTTTAAACATAGGTGGGCTGAAAGGTGGGCGAATGCGCATCGAAGCCGGATTTTTAATTTTAGCTTTCGTTCGCGAGTTGTGAGTGAAAAACTGGCAGAAAACGTGATTTTAGTGCTGTCGAAGCATCAGATTTCAGTAATACATTTCAATGTCAAATCAATTGCAGTTGGCTTTGGCTATTTTTGTCATACCGTGGAAATAAAAGCATCGCGATCGCTTGAATGTTGGAAGCCCACGCTGGTCGATTCATTTGTTTAGAATGTCAAGGCCCGTAGACATGTGAAATTTTCAACCTACACGGAAGAGGGATAATCAACATAGACCTAAATATGGTTAAACATCGTTCGATTTGGACGAAACTCACTATACAGGGATTTTCTGGGCCAAGGAACTCGAATCTGAGATCGCTTTTACCAGGCGACGCTATTTATTCGTGATATGTAGTCCACATGATTTAGGTGTTAATATAATGATTTAACTATTATGCTCTAACTTTATGCTCTTTTTTTATCGCGGGCGAAGCCGCGGGCACATGCTAGTAAACACTATCGAAGAAGGAAAACAAAAGAATGGTAGGAAGGGAATAGTATTGAGAACGAAAGTGCTGATGTAATGAATGGAAGAACAAGTAAAGATACAAAGTAAAGCAAAATGTTCCCTACACAAGCCGTGGAGACCCTAACAGTTTCAGGATGTTGAGGCTCCCAGATTATAGACATGCGGCACGTGAAGATGGTAAGGTTGTCAGCCTTACGCACCGGTCGCCTTTACCCCCAGGATTGCTCCTGGTACTCATTTCTATTATAGGCTAACTCGACTCCAGGGCCAGAAGGATTAGGCCAATTGAAAAATCCAATGACCTCATCGGGTGTCGAACCCGCGAACTTCCGGTTTGTAGCGCAGTGCCTCAGACTCTGCACCACGGCGTACCCCCAAATAAAGATAAATCAACATAAAACTACATGCTAGTATTGCAAGATTAAATAATATAATAAAAAGGAATAAGCTATTCTTCTTCCATGCTGAAGTTATACAACAAAATAAGAGTAAAGAGTACAATTTACTAAACTAGTTACATAAAGGCAATGCAACATCATGTAATATTAACTCAGTTAATAAGGATGAGGTAGAAAAGGAAGAAAGCATAAAATATCACAAATGTCTTTAAATGCAAAATTTCTTTACAAAGGATGGCATGGCAAAGCATCATGAAATATCCCTTCAGACACATGCAGTTCAAAGCAGTCTCCCATACATGAGGTAATCCACCACTGCGATTAGATTAGACCGCCGTATAAAGAGATGGGGACCGGGGGGCACATTGAAAACTTTCAGCTTTTGTTTTGCCGATTGTGTTGTGGCCGGTGCCTCAGGTCTCAAGTACCTGCCTATCTTGTTACGGCATTCCTTTAAGAGCATATAAAACTATACTTCCCTCACATGTGCAATGAATTAACTAAACGAGCTCTTTCCAAAGTTATAATTCATTCCAAACACCATTGTACATTCTATTCTTTTACTATAACCTTGCTGGACGTCTGTGGCTGTGGCATTTGCTTCTATCCCATAGCGATTTTTAGAGCAAACATTGAATGGTCATTTATTTTTGCATTTGAAGAGTTAGGATTTACTGATCAAGACAGTTGAAAGTTGAAGGGGGATTACAGCTGTCTAGGACACTTTTGTAGCAATCATGTTCATAGCCGTGGGATTCTAGACCATAATTACTGAGACAGCCTATTCAGTTTAAAACTGGGATTATATGCATAAGAGGTAAATGGTTAATTGAATAAATAACCATTTTCTTTCATCTAATTAACAGGGTAGAGAGGCGATGTGCTTACCACCTGTCCATCTGCCCTCTATCGAAAACTAAGCGTAACTAAATTAGTATAGGTAATGAAACCTCCACTTGGAGGCCCCCTATGCCTCACCACAGGGGTTACAGAAAGCCAAGTCAACTCAAGTCAATTAACAGGATAACAGTTAACCAAATAACTGAATAATGATTCTATTTTAACCGATAAACTTATTATTTGTAGTAACTGTTAAAAGATATTCGTAGCTTGGTTGATGGCAAATAGGCCTAGAGCCTGAACCATTCGTTCCAATCCAAGAAAGTTGTTGAAAACATTTCGTCATATTTTAGAGATGGTCCAACTCTATGGCATAGGGGATGCGTTCGCTCCTCTCACGCAACAGGCCCGGGTTCGAATCCTGGTCGGGACAAGTTACCTAATCGGGTTTTTTCCGGGGTTTTTCCCCGCCTGTGAGACAAATATCGGGTAACTTTAGGCCCTTATGGTCCCCGGATATCATCTGGCCGTCATGATTATCTTCATCCCATCCTCGCCTTGTTCGGAGTGTGTGTGTGTTCGTGTTGTCTCGGAGGTGGTCCCGGCATTGAGCTGATCACTCAATCCGGGGAGGCCCTCCATGTCCTTGTCTGGTCAAAAAAGTATGTATGTGATCCATAGATAATCCTTCTCCCGACAGGTCGCGGCCCTGTAAGGCTTAAAAGTCCCTAAAAGGGAGAGGTAAAACTAAGGTAAAGATAGATAGATAGATAGATGGGCCATCATATGGCTGCTTCTCTCCGACATTCTATGACAGCATCTTAATTCATTTTGAAAGTCGATAAATCGTGAAATCAGGACATAGGCGAGCACAATAGAGATGCATTAAGCCATTTGAACTATTCATAGCTAGTTACGTTTTCAAAAAGATTTTGTGTTCTCATCAGTTCAGGTCTATTCATTATCTCTTTACATGGCATAAAATAAACAGAATACTCAGCAGGCTTGCTGAAAAAAAGGGGAAGCAAGTAATGAGTCTGTGAGTTTAATAATGCATTTCTGAACATCAGTAAAGTGAATTAAAACCTGCTATGATCAGCCTATGTAAACACTACGAGCGAGCGTGGTAACCGACAGATTGAAATCCGTTATTATTAATTTATGCAATTAACAGAAAAGTTTTATCAGATACTGGCAGATTTGCCTACGAATGGAAGTAATGCTTTTTGTATGAGGAATTGAACGTGTATACTACACAATTTTTTTTTTGCTTAAAAAATACCCCATAGGATTGTTGCAAGTTTTATAAATTCTTGTATCAGAGCACGCTCTGGGTTGGTTTGCCAAAGAAAGTGTCCCTGTCTTTAACCACATTGAAAAAAGTTGAGCTATTTACGTTGAAGATTACTCTTCACTCTTTTAAGTTACTTGGGATATTTAATAAAATCAATGTGATTTGTTATTCTTTATTGAACCTATTTATACAGCACTAAAAGTTTTATTCCTGAACTAAATTATCCCTTCCTTTTTCCTTCAAACATTCCGGCATTTTGACTGCTTACTTATTTAATTCGTTTCGTAGTTACTGCCATTCATTCATTAGTCCATTCGTTTCTCTTTTTACCTTTTTTTACATATTTCTTCCGTTCTTTGAGCTGTTGAACCATGTGTTTATTTTGTATATTATTTGTTTATTTATTTATTGCATTCGTGTCTTTTTAATCGTTATAAAAATAGGTTTTCTCGTTTCCAATGTGCAAGAGTTCACTTATAGGCCTACTCAAACACTCAGCATAGTATTTATATTTGTGAGGCCATAAGCATAGCAATTGAAATAGGCCTTCTTATATCACTTATTTATATCTAAATTTTACAGCGATGCTGCCGATCAATCTTCCACGCATCATGCCAGTACCACTATCACGAACACCAAGTGTGTGAAATAGACTAATGCGACAGATATCTCGTGGTAAATCATTTACAAATCACTTTCGTGTTCTCACAACCTATGAGGTATCATCATTGCGCTTTTGAGCGTATCAGTCTGCAGTCAAAAGTATGTCTAGAAAGAATTATTTTATATACATTGTACTCATACTATTATAATTTTCGTTTGTAGTATACTGTGCATTGATATGTAATTTGATTTATATTAATCTATTATACCCCTAAACGCGAGCTTTGCTCATCTAGGGGCATACCTTACATTTTTTAAATGCTAAATTAGAAATCGTATTTTCTGTTGGTTTTTGTTTTTACCTGTACTAATGTTGAAATAATGTAAAAAATTAAATGTAATAATGTATGTAACAATAAACTTTAAACTTAAAAAACTTCAAATCTAAGAATATAGTTGCCAACGTTAATAAGAATGGCCCAGAAGTTAATGCTCTATCAGAAGACGAAATATGCATGCAAATATACTCTAAATTTTGTAAAATATGCTCCGAAACCAATTGCATGATTATTCTCTATCATTTAAGGAATTTTCATACTTTATTTTCTCTTGATAGCTGAATTACATTGTAAATGGATTTTAAAAAAATAGTAGAAGTTGTATAAATTACATTACAAAAATTTAAAAAAAAACAAGAGCAATGCAACAGATTTTAGTAAACTAAAAACTAATAAAGTGAAACGACGCTTTAATGTTACACAATCATTTCCGAAAACATTAAACTGTATACGGTCAATTATTGTATAGTAAGTTCTAAAACGTTCACTTACAAAAATTATAGAGGTATGCACATCACTTTTAAAACCTTTCAGAAACATGCCGTTCAAATGTGGCAGATTATTAAAATATGCACAGATATTTTAATATCAAGCAAATATAATGCATTATCGCAAAACTATCAAAATATGCATCAATTTGCAAAATTAAACCGTCAATTTTCTGTTATTTCTTTCATATCTTGTACACATTTTAACAGCAGGATATCATAGAACGCAATACGTCTATTAAAAATATTAATTTTCATAAACTTCCGTTCCCAATTAATAAGTAATTGAAGAATAAGTAAGCTATCGACAGGCTGAGGAATATATTATTTTCATGAGGAGGCCTACATATTGACATTGACTGGAATTAAAAGAAATATTAAATCACCTTATACTGATGATATGAAAGGGCTTAAGAAACCTACAATGATATTTTCTGATTTCTCTATTTCACACATAATCGAGTCGTGTGTCATAAGCCGTAAATCATTTTCAAAAATGATATCAGTTGATCACATCAGCGATTCCTAAGAAATTATAGTTTGGTGTTACCATTTCGTAGGAGGAGTAATTATCGCTTGGCAGTTAGGCCAATTGCGCAATATTCTCCATCAAGTTATTCGTTTCGAGATCTGTAATCTGGCGAAGAATCCAAGTCTTCCTCTTTTGATAAAGATAGGCCAATAGCATGTATTTAATAAAGCATTAGTAATAAAATAAACTTCTTTTGTTAATAACAATCTCCACGCTAGCAAAAGATGTCACTGCCGGTAGTAGGCCTATGATTACCATCAAATAAATAAATAAATGGGTACTAATCAGCGCCATATCAAATTCTTTACACTCGGGTCAGTCTCGAAAAAGGACCTTAACATGTATAATACAATCGGGACACTAGGGTGAGTTTATGGTGAAAATGGCAAAAATATCGATTTGTTTTGTTTTACATAAATACTGTAATAACCTTATCATATACCAGTACAATGCCAATTTCGTAATTTTCTCCACAAATTATTTTTTTTCGAGACCTAGAAAATTCCAAGTCTTTCTCTGCTAATAAAGCTATAACCTAGGCTATATTTAAAAATGAAGTGGTAAAAAATAAAGTTATTTTGTTAATAACAAACGCATTTAGCCTAAGCTTACTGTCGTCACGTAAGCATAATGTTATGGCAGCAGATTACAAATCTGTCCCAGACAGATTAAGCAAACACTGACTGTCATAAATCATAATATTAACCAACATACGAAAGCAAGCATAGCAGTTGAAGAATATAAAATAAGGATGGACATAATATATTATATGCATTCATGAACGACAAATTATTGTCTCTGTTGGATATTACATGAGAATATTATAGGAGAAAAATTCCTCTGACATTGGGATTTGAACCCAGGACCTTTGCTATCCGTGCCACTGCTCTACCAACTGAGCTAAGTCAGAGTTCACTTCACAGCGCCAGATGGAACTCAGTTGGTAGAGCAGTGGCACGGATAGCCAAAGGTCCTGGGTTCAAATCCCAGTATCAGAGGATTTTTTTCTCCTATAATATTCTCATAAAATAAGAATTTCGATGGACAGAAGTTGAGTCTGGTCAGTTTGTTGCTGTACACCCTTCGCCACAGAATACATAGCCTACACGTCTGTGGCGCTCACCCCTTAATTTATAATTATCTACCCTACTAAACTGAAGATAATAAACTTCATATTAATGTACATTATTGTGTACATTTATTTCAATGTATATATCACCCATATTTATTGTTGTGTGCATTTATTTAAAGGATGTCTGTACTGTGTACGGTACTGTATAAAGTAAAATAAAGTATTCCCTATACAGGCCATAGAGGCCCAGAGGGTTCCAGGAGGTTGAGGCTCCCAGATTTTAGACATTCGGACATGAAGGTGGTAAGGTTGTCAGCCGTACGCACCGCCCCCCTTTACCCTCAGGATTACTCCTGGTACTCATTTCTGTTAGAGGCTGAGTCAACCCCAGGGTCATAATGCCACCAGAAGGATTAAGTCAGTTGTACAACTCCAACGACCTTATCGGGGATCGAACCCGCGACCTTCCGGTTTGTAGCGCAACGGTACTGTATACCCATTTAAATTATATCATTCTCTATTTTATTATACCAAATAGAAATCTTGATAACTTTTTAAAGCTTCATTTTGATAATATTGTATATGTGAATTTATTGCTCACAAAAATTCTTACATATAAACCACATTATTAGCATTAACCGGCGCACGGGTCGGTGTCGACCATACGTGCTCACTTCATACACTTAAATTATTACCCATAAAAATACCCCATTAAAAAAATGATATTATATTATTTACACAACTACGAGCATCTACAGACGTAACCCCCCACCAACAATCAGTAACAAAAATATCGTAGAAACACATAGACCAACACCAAAGAAAACACTTAGATGTTCTTCATTCTCCAAATCTAGGCTTTCCCTTGAACATCTAACTTTCTGCAGAAATTTACAGATCCCATGCCAATTGTGCTCATCCAGTAATAGATTTAGACATGCCTCCCTACTTCTTTGCAAGTTTAAAAATTTGTCGGGTAGCATCATAACTCTCCAGCGCTCTGTAACTCCACATCCCGACAAGATATGAACCCAGGTTTCATTTTCTCTGCACATTGGGCAGATTCTCACCCCTCTCTCATCCGAAATTCTCTTTGATTTCAATCTTCCCAGGCGTAACCAGGCCATTGCTGCTCTATCTTCTGCACCCAATCTTTCTATATATGTTTCCCCTCCCCAAGTAGCCTTTAATTCTGCTTGTAATTCTGATGACACTTTACCATTACAGTCAGCCTCAATGTTCTGCCTCTCGATATCAATTAGTCTCCCTTTTATCTTCTTCCAAATATTTTTTCTATTCTCATTCCCTTTCTCCCACACCCACCTCATCCCTATACCCTCCAAACCCCTTTTTATGGTGGACGCCCAGTTTGTAGTTTCTTTGATAATATAAGCAGTTTTCATGATTTAAATAGCACCTAACTTGACCCATGATTTAAATAGCACCTAACCCCCACCTAACTTGATTGTAGACGAGCTTAGTTTTAAAGAAATGCCGACTTAAGTTAATATTTTGTTTACACGGACTGAACCAAAATACATATTTGGTTGACTGTGCAAGTTCAAGCAGGGTGATGAGCTACAATTTCAATTTTTTTTTAAATTTCTTATAGAAATTCTTCTTTCTCTCAGTTTTACATCCCCGGTTGTAGGAACTGTTTATGTTTATATAATCCCTTTTATAGTCTTGACGATTGTTTTGATTTTAATTATGCTGATATTAATGTGTAACCATTGTATTGTGTGTAGTATGTAAGATCATTTATTTTAGTAATTCTAAAATGAAGTATATAGGTACTGTAATAATGACATTGCCTATTGTATTTTATTCTCAAAGGCAATAATAAAATGAATCGAGTGATCAGCCCGATGCCAAGGCCACCTCCGAGGCAACACGAACACAAGAGGATAAGACACACACTCACTCTACATAAGGCGCGGATGTGATGATGGCCAGTTATGTCCAGGGACTATAGGAGCGTAGAGTTTCCTTATAGGTGAGCAGCCTTATAGGTGAGGGGAATCCCTCGTCCAGGAAACTTGACCCGAATTGAATCTGGGCCTGCCGTGTGAGAAGATCAAAAATATTCCCGACAATACAGCGTTTGAACATAGCAATTACTATACAAATTACAGAAATTGCAATACAAATTATAAGAAAATATAATGAAATTGCCTATAAATTTAAGGAGCAATTAAAAAAACTAAGACTTTAAATAAATCATTAGAAAGTAATTCTTAAACAATGAGATAACTTTTTAAATTTTTACACCTGCCTCTTTTAGCACGCTTTCAAATAACCCCCAACGTGATCTTCTCTTTATCAATGTCTAGCGCTCATTTCTTTCAGTTGCGAAACCTGGTGTCATGTAAAGAAGACTATGGAACTCCAAGTTTAGAGTATTGCTCTTATGATGTTCCAATGAACCCCGTTTTCAATTACTCATTATTTGTAAACATTTTAACAAAATAGGTTTCCTCTTCGCGATATAGAATTACTCGTCACCTAAATAATTTGTTACCTCAATATAGCCTATTCATATAGCACTGTGAATAATTTATTTCCTATCTTTAACAATTCTAATTTTAGGGGATAATGCTTATTTCCTATAATTCCATCCATATTCTTGCCAAACACCCCTTATCTATAAAAAAGCGATGGGAGGAGAGACTTGTAGAAGCAGTTCCCAGTAACAGAACTGCAGCACAGAATACTAGAACTGCAGTATGAGCGCATGTCTTCAGTGACAGGCCAGTTAAATGTAAGGCAAGCACGGTAGGCAGCAGAGGCGTATAGTACCTATATAATATGATGTCTGCATATATTGTACTAAAGTATTAGTATATTTAGACCATTAGTATTTTTTTAGATGTTTTGTGTCGTTAACTTACAAGATGCTTGTAAGTCATTAAAAAGGCTGCAACTCCTCCAGTCCTATAACCCAGGGGTTCTCAAACTTCCTTTATTCAAGGACCCCTTTAATTATTATTAATGTTGTCATTGCGGACCCCTAAAAAATGACCCTTTACTATTTTTATTAATTTTGTAGTATTAACCATTTGAAATATATTTAATTCAAAACGAAAAGCTATAGGTTAGAAAAAGAAAGCAGTCGGTTTGTTTTGATACATTTTTATTTTATTTCTATCATTGAATTCAATTGCAAAACGACAGGACTCTTAGTATTAATTATAATAAATTACCAATGGAACAGTTGCATAGTAAAATACCACTAATTTCAGAGAGAAGGATGGTGTTGTTTTTTGCTTTTGACAATCTCTGAAATATTGGGTTTTATTTTTGAAAGTTTCAGCCATAAATCTACTGCAATATTCAAAAATCTCCCGCGGATCCCTAAAACCATGCCTGCGAACCCCTGCTATAACCTATAGGTGTCTCTCTCTCATTCTTGCAAAGAAAGTGCTACATATTACAGAAATTTAAAAATCTCCAGAATAATGTTATTCAGATGGATTAAAAATATTTAAGGATATTTAAGTTACTCGTATTTCGATGCAAGTTTTTTAATAAAATTACTCGCTTCGCACGTAGTGTTCCACTAGCTCAAGAGCAATATTCTTCTAAATTCTTTAGAGGAAAATTTTGGTTCGATTCCCGTTCAGGACAAATTTTTTCTAAAGAATTTTATACAAATCGCATATGAGATTTGATTTCAAGTAAAACAGCAGGGCATATTATTTAGTGCAGAATCAAGAGACATAGAGTAACCGTGGACTAGGCTGGCCATACGTCCTCTTTTTTTAGGACATGCTCTCATTTTTACGTCTCTGTCCTCTGCCCAAGAACTTCTTTTTTAGTCTTCCAGATGTCATCCTTTTTATAATAGGCTCTTTTCAATGTATAGCTTTATTCATTCAGGAGTGATTGTTATTTCCATCTTGTATGCCATAGAACATCGATAGTGATATTGCAGTCGATTGTTCCAGTATGAACAGATATTTGAAGTTCTTTGCACATTGTACGCGTTCCTTCTTTCGCTAATATATGAAGTTGTCAGTTCTTACTAATATGATTTTTTCCTTTGAACTATATTTGAGAACACTGACTTTATCGCGTCCAATCTTTGTTCATTTCTAATATTGCATTCGTTTGGTGGTGTTATTGTTTGAGTGTGAGTTTCATCTTTTAAAAAATGTTTAAAAGGAAGTGTAGGATTTCCAGACGTACATCTTGAGCAAACCTAAATTCCTGCAAGGGATGTCATGCTCAGGGATATATTTGTGAACTTTGCACTTTGCTTTTTAACGTCTGCTAATTAATAAAATATTAAAAATGTTTAATTTAATGTTTAAGATATTAACATTAATAATATACTTTGACATATCTAAACTCCACATCTGTGTTATATTCATTTCTTCAGGGACTCCATTAGGCTTGTCCTCATTCTGTCGTGTAGGTAGATCTGGTCCTATACTGGTCATCCTTCCGTGGACATAACACGTCATTGGGTCAGACCTACACAATATCCCGAGGGTGGAGGCAAAGTTAGTTCAATACGCCCGTGTAATATGTTTCAATTGCAGTAATGCACGAATACAATAAGATTCTTTTTTAGTACGAGGCTGTCTCTTCAGGTTACATGCGTGCTTGTTGTATGATAAAGACAACGGAAATAAATGGAAGATCAGACAAAAGGGTTTTCTCCCGCATTGTAGTTTGATAATTAAAACTCGAGTTTTCTATAATGAAAAATTATTTCCATAGGTATCAGAAAAATGGATGGAATAATACCTAACGGCATCTGAATAATAAAGGTTAGTTTTCTAGCTCAATGAATGAGAAATCCACCTAATTGGATTCAGAGTATAAGTTGTGGTTGTATCTTTACACAGTGCTGTTATAGATTTCGCATACGTTAGTCGTATATATAGGAACGACCAGGCAGACTTGGGATTGCTGGCGGGGGAAACATCATTATCTATGCAGATGGGCCCTCGGGAGCAGAACTCGGGACTCTTTTGTCTCTCCCACTCTCCATTACTCCTCATCCCCCTTCTTCTATACTATACAAGGCCGCCATCACGTTTTGCCTGTGGCCAGGATCAATAGGTCAAACCCCTTCCCTTTGCCTCTCTCATCCCTTCTTCGCATCACCGTCCCCCAGAAAATTCTTTTCTGCAGAACCGGCAATGCCTTGGGCGTCCTCACGGAGTCGTAGTCGTGCTGTACCGGGATGACTGCCCCGGGTTACGTAGGAAGACCATAGCCAGCTCCACCCTCACATAGCCTCGAGGAGTGCGCCACGTCACGTGATCTCGTGAAGACGAAGGTTTACCTGCTGATGGCCTTCCTAATCAGACTCATCTGTTAAATATGAATAAAATAATCACCCCCATGAATGAACCTTCATCTGTTCTAATGACTATAAACAAATATATTCATTGATATAGAATTTTTCAGATACATCGCACTGAAAATAGTTATTTAAGATAGAAGGGCTAAAAGAAGAATTTCATTTTGCGAGTAGGTATGTTTGCGGAACGAGCCCCTTAAGGGCTCAGGGTTCAATTGCACATTGCACATTCCCGTAACTGAACCAAACGCTACGCTTTGGTGGTCTCGAAGGGAGGGGAATGTCTTCACACCTTCGGAGTACTGTTCGACAGGCCTGTTGTAGAAGGAGGGCACAAGTACAGTCGGAAACCCTGTTAGACTGACGTCCATAGGAACTTTGTTAGGAAGGGGGAAGAGAGGCGTAAAGAACCAAGTGACCGCCACTGTCGCCACCCTCAATACTCATAACTAGGGGCCGGATTCTTAGATTTTAAACTATTTTGTACCTTGCTAGCTAACTGTGTTATTTTAACATAATTATCCGTTTTATTGCCATGGCAGTCACACAACCCAATCTTATAAAACCTAAAAATGGCTAAAACCTATTTTTAAATTAAAATACAACAAAATGTTATAATACGTAAACTAATAATACGTAATAATTCATATAATTATTATTGCTTCACAAAAATCACTTTTTAAATAACTGCCTATATTTTGCATCTTGCTCATTGTTACCAGTACATTTGAAAGAGAAAATATAGCAGTGCATTTTGTCATTTTGTACCCCATGGCCCTGTGTAAAGGAAACGGTTAGTGAACCGAAATCCCCGGTTTCTTTAGAAGCAAACTAAAAGTATTCTTATGAAGTTTACATACACTTGCAGTCTATTCAGTGTTTGCTCCAGCAAGACGCCGGAAGTAAAATATCGTAAAGTTGGTTGATTAACTGGAAACATTCTTGTTGAGTTTATGTGATGAAGTTGGAAATGACAGGGATATTGTTTTTCTATAAACTGTAGAAAATCAAGCAAGGAATCTTCATATAGTTTCGTGCTTCAGAGCCATGGAAATTGTAAGTAAAAATCAAATTAGACCTACTTAATATAGTTGTTTTGGTATGTTTATTTCACTTATTAAAGCGAAACTTTAAAAAATTGTCATAAAATGGCGAAAAAGAACTCAAATAAAACTATTATAGTATGTTTAAAAACTAAAAAATGGTTTATAAAAACCTACAAATATGGGCCCTGCTCATAACATAACACTCGTTTCACAGCTACTACACTACTACTACACTAGTACAAATTAGCCTATGATCATTGTAATATTTTTTTTTATTAAGGAATATTCCACAATACAGTGGTTTTCCTTCATCCCACAACAATCTTCTGCCTCCATAAAGTCCCTGTCCATAGCATCTTCTTCACTTAATCCTCTTCTCCATACTCCTTTTCACCCCATCCATCCAGCAATCTTTGAACTTCCCTCTTCGTCTTTTCCTTCTACTTTCCAATCCAAAATTTTCTTGGGTATTCTATCCTCTGTCATTCTGAGTACATGTCCATACTATCTCAAGCGTTTTTCTTCTACAATTTCCAAGATATTCTTTTCAACTTGCATTATTTCTCTTATTCTATTATTCCGAATTTTTTCTTTCCTGGATTTTCGTGCTGAACGTATCCAAAAATCCATTTCTAATGCCATTAATTTGTTTGCTTGTTGTCTACTTACGGTCCAAGTTTCAGCGCCATATAATATATAATAGTAATAGTAGTAATAATAATACGAGTATAATAAAGTGATCCATATAACAAGCTTAAGAGGCTCTTAATGTTCACAGAGATTGGATTGGCCACTGCTGATAGTACTCACTTGTGCTAGTGCTTGAAGCTAGACCAGTGATCTTCAACTCGCGGACCGTGGGTTAATTATTAGCGGCCTGCAAACAAATACTAATATTAACTAAAAGCCAATATTTGCAATTTAGTGATAAAGAAACAGTGTCAGGTTTCACATTATATTCAAGAATGTTACTGTGCTTTGTGCTATTAATTGACATTGCAAAACGGGAGGCAAAAAATAAAATACACATTTATAATGTGTTAAGTAATCCCTAGATATGATGTAGTATAATTGATATATTTCTGTTACATAAGTATCATGTTATTAATAATACGTAAATAAATCAATGCGGTCCGTTGGTCTTTCATCAAAAAGAAAATTGCCCTTCAGTTAAAAAAGGTTGAAGACCACTACGCTAGACTGTTAGAAGCTGACAACCCCAGAGCTATGGTGCCATCAGAGGAATTAGATAAATTGAAAAACTACAGGTCGAACCCGCAACCTTCAACTAATGTATCTATGGAAAATAGAAGAATTTATATCTAAAAATTATTTTATATTTAAAACAGTTTTGTTGCATTTTATTCCTATTATTAGTTATTACTAGACTTCGGACTTTTAGGTTGGTAATATGCAGTTTTACGTGCCTAAAATATCCTTTAGATTTTCTGAAATAGGCTCTAAAAATTGGAAGATAGGCACCATTATAAGACCGTTAATTCCATTTAACTTGCCAATTTGTTAAAAGTGTCTTACTTATAATACAGAATTATATTTATTAATATGCCCACTCATTAATGATCAAGATAAACAACACAGACACACAGCACCCAGAAATTCACAGGTCTAGTACTCGGACCCATGTTACTATCACTTATATGTAGTCTTACAAGATTGCTCAACAGAATTTCATATAGGTAGGCCTATTTACAGTCTAGAAGACAAAATCATTTTTAATCGACCTATAAACAATATTATTTTCTTCTAATTTTGGTCCTTAATTGACATATTCATATATTTTCAGCATTTCACATTATTCGCCAAAGTCAACAATGAAACTGAGCTGAACTTCCACCCTGTTTATTTTTATTTTTATTTTTTACCATTATGCCTACTGTTACTTAGATGCTATCGTGCTAGCGTATTCATCCCTTTCGTAGTTATACAAAGAACTGCATTTTCTTTTGTTGTTAATAGATAACGAATTTGGAACCAAAATAATTAATTTCCCCGGAAAAGTCCAAGAAATTGTTTTCGTGAAGACAAGACATTGCTACTCTATAGACATACATTTAAGTATGGCAATGTACTGCACAGTCTGACTTAAAAATTCAATAGGAAATGAAAATAAATTCTGTAATTTATGACAAAAAAAAGTGTAGAAAAAATAACTTATTTGGAACTTGAAGAGGAAAAACATCCAAAGAGGCAGTATTAGGCTGTAAAATCAAAATAGGCTGTTTTAGCATAAGTTTCTTTGAAAATCGTATATACAAATTTTTGTGTAGCCTATTATGTATTTTAAGAATTAAAATAGGATTTTTCCTAAAATCCAAGTCTAGTTATTGCACATTATTATGCTTTTACTATTACTATTGTGTTATTTATAAAAATAAATTAAAGTAAAATACCATAGAACAAATTAATAGATAGCGTACAGTATATACAGTGAGTCCCACGCAAGAGTTGGCCAACTCCCGAACGATTGGGTGAAATATCTACGCAAATAAAGGCGCAATCGGTTTAATGATTCAGGTTCTCACATTCACAGTTAAAATTACAGTGAAAATAACCACGTACCTAATCACAAGAGATGTTGGAAATGTTCTCATCTTGCATCCACACAATACTGGTACCTTTTAAAGAAATTTTCTTTCCCGCACATAAGTTCAGCATCCGAGATAGAGTTAATTTATCTTGTGTTATTGTCTTTAAGTTCTTCTAACGTATGGGAAATTAACCTATACACTTTATTTTTCAAGTTTTGTTTTCCCATAAATAATAGTCACATACTGTTAGAAGAACTTAAAGACAATATCACCTAGGCCTATCACAAGAGAAATTAACTTTGCTAATCCAGTTTCTTCGTCCTAATAAGAATTAACAGGCCTCAAAGACTAACCATGACTAATTCAGTATATTTAACATTTGCGCAGAGCAAACAAAACAAAAAATGCAAACAAAAAAAATTATGTGAAACTCACATAACTTCTCCTGCCCAAATAAAGTTTGCCTCTTATTATAATATACTATGTATGACATTCTCTTCGTGTAAATTGGTTATAACAATGAAGAGAATGTCGTTATCATATGGTATCGCATCCCAAGGATATATTATAACCCAAATAAAATCTGATTAATGCACTCGTGTAGCTTTCTTTACTCTAAGCATGGCCAACAATACATCTTTCTCGCTTCAAATTCTGATCCTGATGCTAAGCTTATTGTTCATCAGGCAAGAGTTTCTATAAACACTGAGTGGCTTATAATAACCCTTCCGAGATTTTTCGAAAAAAAAAGTTTAAAATAAAAGTTTTAGCTCTTGATAAAAAGACCCCATGAACAAAAAGAAAATCGTTAGAGCCGTTTTCAAAAAAATCGCGAAAAACGAAATTTTTTAAATGTAAAGTCCCTTTAAAAATAGGAGAAGTTGTCGCCAATCTTCGCGTCACATCCTCAGAAGGTACCTAACCCAAATACAAAATTTTGTTGTGATACGATTTTCCGTTCTGGAACTAGACTGTTCACAGACACACAGACACACATACACCTACTGACACACAGACACACATATACAGACACAAAGACTATTTGCGAAAATAGTATTTTTGGGTCCGGCGACCTCAAAACGTCTATTTATGTTTAAAACTCAACTTCGAATTTGGGGGTGAAAACAATACTTCCTATATCTGTAGTACCTTTGATACAGGAAGAGGGAGTAAAAAAACATATTAAAAAAGACATGAAAATGGAAACGGTTCTGAGAAAATTCAACCTTTTGAAGGAGAAAACGATTCAGATTTTGTTGGGATGTAGTCCTATTGTTTTAAAGTAAAGCTTAAGAACACTTTCAATTGAAGCACTCTAGTACCTGCATGAGTGCCATGGAACAAAGAACTTTCAGTTAACATTAACTGTGCATAGTATTTGACAGTTAATGAGTTTTATTCCATATCAGACCCAATTTTAATATTTTTCCACCCTGATCTTGAATTCTGGCTACGGGCCTGGCTACTTTCAAAATAATATTGTTGTAGGTACGAGAGGTTTCTTGATATCTTATTCATAGATCTTCGAGAATTATGGAACATGCCTATTTACTGAATATTTTAAACATAACTTCTCTATTTATCTTAATACAGTACAGTAAATAGTGATTTAGTAGGAGGTGTTTTCAACTAATGAGTGTAAACAAGGTCAAGTACGTGCAAGAAGGCTAGAGGAGGACAGGCGAGGGAGTGGTTTCTTCCTAATGGAATAAACATGGTAATCATCATACAAGCGGAGAATGTTTTGCACTATCTACTATCTAGTCATCATCACGATCTCCTTTTGGAAATTCATATAATATAATCAGCGTATTCTCATATGTTAATACCAGGGATGGGTCCTCGATACTTTCGATACCTCGATACTCTCGATACTTGCATGGTATCGGCATCGAACGATACTTCAGAAAACTCGCTCGATAATTTTTCGATACTTTTGTAATTTTACAATTAAGTGAGAATGCTAGTATTTTTAACAAAAACTTGTAAGTGGACTGTTTAAAAAACTAATTTTAGTTTTAATGTAGAGTTTAAAAATAATTATAGGCTACTGATGATATTAAATTTTGTCTCATTAAATATGCAGACTTCATTTATTTAGTTGTATTACTCAGTTCTCTCAAATTTTAATTTTTAATGTGCCTATTTATTGAAATTGGAAATGTTGAAGGTATCGAGTATCGAGAAAAAATTATGTATCGGTATCGAGTATCGAGAAAATCTGTTATCGACCCATCCCTAGTTAATACTATAACTTTTGTAATAAAAAAAAAACTTTTCTTGATAACTTGAACTAGCACAACTTCTAGCACAAGACACGAAGTAAAAGTTACACATTGTCGCACTAGTGCTACAAAATATTCATGCCAGACCATTGGTACTAACTTTGGTATCTCCCACATGGAAATGGAAATATGAATTTCAAATTGTTGCACGCCCCCATAAGAAGAGCCTCACGCCCCCCTCCCCCGGTTGCGAACCCCTGGTCTACACAAATTAATATTAATAATTACTACTGTACATGTTAATATTAATATATAAAAATATCCCTTAGTTGTTTCCTACCCTTATTAGCCTATAAGGTGTCGTGCCCGCCTCTAGATCCGAAGGTCGCGGGTTCAAACCCGGCCGCAGTCGATGGGGTTTTCAGGACGTAATAGTCCTGGGCATGAGTCCTCCGGGAGGGACTTTAAGCTGGGGGGGGCCCGTGTCGTAGATTTACGGCACGTAAAAGAACTCTAAGCCTAAATTAGAGCCTCTGGACAAAATTTCTCGGCCCTTTCTCGTCAAAATAATACCTTAGTTTCCGGAAGGCGGTTAAGGGGCGATGGGCTTACCACCTGTCCCTCTCCCCTCTCTAGGAAAATAAGCGTAACAAAATTCACATCGGTAATCAGAAACCTCCACTTGGAGGCCCTTCGTCCCAACATGGGGGCATAGGATTCGAGAGAGGTGTAATTTCTATACAAACATACAAGGTGGGGCAGAATGGACTCCCTAGTTCCGAAAATTCACTGGAGGTGCTCCAGAGCAGGTAGAGGGGTGGGACAGGTGCCATTAGGTTGGAGTGACAATGCAGTTTTCAGTAGTCACCATGTGGTGGACAGCTGGGCAACGGGGCTTTGTTGTGGAGACCTTTTTTAAAAACGGGGAAAGTGTAGTGGCGCATTTTCACCTTAGCGGTACAGTAAACAAACAAAATTTTAGTTATTGGGCAACTGAAAACCCTCGTGAATTGCACCAAAGACCACTTCACAGCCCTAAAGTGACAGTTTGGTGCGCAATGTCCTCGATAAGCATAATTGGGCCTTATTTCTTTGAAGAAGATGACTCAACTGTGACTGTGATTTCAGCGCGCTATTGTGACATGCTAGTGAACTTTTTATGCCCCAAAGTGGAAGAGTTTGGCAGGGAATATGACACAGAAGACTTCTGGTTTCAATAGAATGGAGCCACAGTCCATACTGCCCGTCGTTCACACAAAGTTTTGAAAGAAATGTTTCCCGGCCGCCTGATCTCCTTACAAGGGAATGTTCCATGGCCCCCTTGCTCCCCGGATTTGAGCCCCTGTGATTTTTTCCTATGGGGCTACCTGAAAGCTGAAGTTTATAAATCTCGACCTCGAAGCATGGAAGCTCCGAAAGAGGCAATTGAGGATGTAATCACCGGAATTCCACAAGATATGCTGGCAAGAGTGGGTGAAAACTTTGTTTTTAAAAAAGGTTTCCACACCAAAACACCGTTGCTCACCTGTCCACCACATGGTGTCCACTGAAAACTGCATTGTTACTCCAACCTAATGGCACCTGTCCCACCCCTCTATCTGCTCTGGAGCACCTCCAGTGAATTTTCGGAACTAGGGAGTTCATTCTGCCCCACCTTGTACATTCTTTAACAAATTTTCATCAAATTATACTAACGTAACTTCTAGAATGAGGAATATCCTTTTGGAAATTCTGATAATCGGCGTATTCTAACAATATGTTAATAAAGTAGGGTAAGGTGGTACATTTTCGAACATGTTACGATTCTGAACGGACTAAGATTTTTATCCATTTTTGGATTTCAAATGTTAGACAAACTCTTTTTAAAAATATAGCGTCCATACTGATTGTTTTGTTGATCTGTATCCGCGAGAATGATGTTTTAAGTTGACTCATTCGGCCATAAAATATTATTTTCCAATCGAAGGTAAGAACTCCATGCTGGAAAAATGGCACGTTATAAAATTGCTTATAATCCCACGTTGTGTTACTGGAATACATTGTTGAGGACCAATTTTTAACTCATACCAACAAATAGCGTAGTCTTTAATACGTAAGTCATTGGCACAACAATGGTCATTCGTGAGCGGAATTTGCAACTATGTATAATTTCCAAAAACTAGCTCGAGGTACAAATACGAACGGATTTTAGGTACAATTTCGGACAGTACTTTAACCCGCGATCGCTTGCATGGAAAAGCTGTTTTGCCATCACAGCATTCTGCATGTTTATTATTATTAACTGTGCCAGTCAAATATTTAAAGGATAGCATTCACATAGCTTTCAACAGTGGTATTATTTCAACGAAGATTTATGAACTGCACTTCCTCTGGATTGCTATTACATCTCAGCAATTATGCAATACAGAATAGCAAACAGAAATCGTTCTGGAGTTGTTAAGTATTTTTTTTTTTTTGCTCTTGATGTTATGACAGACCCGCCTGCATGGTCTAGTGGTTGCTGACTACGGACCCGAAAGTCTGGGTTCGATCCCCGTTACCTCCTCGAATTTTTCTGAGGTAGGGCGATTTGGAACGGGGTGCATTCAGCCTCCTGACACCAACCGAAGAGCTAATTCATAAAGAAGTAGCGGCTCCGGTTCAGTAAGCCATCAATAACTGACGTAGGAGTCAGCATGCTGACCACATGCCCCAAAACCTGTCATCTGCCTATTCAAAACGTGACACTTCATTATTACGCTCATATTATTGATAAATAATAATAATAAAATATAATATTTGGAAGAAAGCAATTCGTTCGTTGAAAATGCCACTGTTCGAAATAGTACCCACTCAGTGGCGCCAACTTTTGAAAAACATTGGGTGGGCTCAAAGATTAAAAAAAAAAAATTATACTCCCGTCATGAAATATATACTGAAATGAAATATATGAAATATATACATATATATAAAAGCGGGTTTGTGACTGACTGACTGACTGACAGAGAATCAACATAGATCCTGAACTACAATAGGTAGACAATTGGAATTTTGACAGTACCTTCGTTTCATAATGTAAGTGCACACTAAGAAAGGATTTAGCAAAATTTTGGTATTAAATGCCAAAAATAAAATGTTTTCGAGGAGACTAAATACCTTATTACAAAAATTTAATCAAATACAAATCACAGGTGCATGTACAGTTCTCATGACAACAGTGTAATGTAGCTTTGGAAGTACATGATATGTGATTTTGACAAATTAGAGGAGCTATCGATATAATCATTGGTGTAAATAAATAATGAAGATGAAATCCACGAAAATAATGCACAATATGATGCAATCACATAACTTTCTCTGCCCTGGACATAGAGAATACCATTTTGTCACTTCATATTTTGAGGTAGGCTAGATTAAGAGTTCGTATTACAGGGACAGCATTTTCAATTATTGTCTCAGCCCGGGTGTGCCAACGAGTATGCCATATCAGAAGTCTATAAAAAATTATATCCACTGATACGTTATTCATAGCTGTAGGCTTTGTATTTTTAGTTGAGAAATATGGATGTTTATCATAGGCCCTAAGCATGTAAAAGGAGACAAAATAGGATGGAACATTTTTAGTCCTATGCGCGCAGTAGGTAGCCTATATTATTACGTCCCAGGTTTTGGGGGAGGAAAGTATGAAAGTGATATTGAATTTATTTTTTATTTCAGCCCCAAAACGGTTGTATGGTAACATGAGAGTGAAAAATAAAATATTTCGTAAAGACAAAACAATTTTATGTTACCGGAATTTCTGTTTCTTATTTCAAACTCTACCAGGCTTTGTGGGTAGAATCAAAGGGGTACAATATTTTACATCCTCTACGAGCGATAAAAATATAGCCTATATCAAACTTTTTCTGAGGGAAATTCTAATTATAAGTACCTATATAAGGACCTAGAATTTGAAAAAACGAAAGTCCTTCATAAGTTAATTTCGAATTACAAAATACAAAACCCGAGCGAAGCCGTGCCTTTTAAGTTAGTGAAATATAAGACAAAAAAAAAATCCCTTTAGGCAGGCCTACAGGCGGAGGTAGATTTCGAAGTGCTTTTGGTTTAATTTATTGTCGCTGCATAGCACTCTTCTTCTTTAGCCTTGGCATGGTAAACCTGCAGTAATAAGAACTGAATTCTGTAAAGAGGAAGAGCCTACAATCATTTGTTTTGACAACAAGAATAGGATATAATATTCTGGGAGGCCGTGCGCAAGATCAGCAATGAATAAAATTAGCAAAGCCGCTAAACAAGACAAAATTATGATATTATAATAATTCTTTTAAATGTTACTTATTATTTTCAAACATTAAAATCTCGCGTCATATGAGAGCTATCAAGAAACTATTTATTGATTTGTAGAGTACTCATCAAGAGCTTTTCAACGATACCCCACAAGACGTGGTTTCAAAAGTTTCGAATTTTCATCCCCCATCCCCACCCTCACTCGAACCCCCGAATCGTTGGTGTCACTGTGAACTCCATAGGGAGTACATATAATTCCATATAATTCCATATAATTTATTCAAACAAAGTTTCCCTCTATAGGCTACTTCATAGGGGCCGAGATAAAAATGTTTTAAAATTTCAACCCCCTCCCCGACCACCCCCTTGGGCCAATTTTGCTCATTAACGAACTTGTCCGAACTATTGGGCCTAGAAATAACATATTAAAATTTGGTTCAAATATCTTCAAAATTACGGCCGCTAGCGTGTAAAGATATATATATATATATATATATATATATATATATAAATATCACAATTTTTTTTTTTTTTGAACAGGCGGTGGTTTCGCACTCAGGGGAGCATGAAACGTAAAGATATGAAAGAATTTTTCGAAAATCATGACATGGTATCCATTGCAATAGGTAGATTTTTCTTCGAAATCTACCTAATACCGCAAGGAAAAACTCACGAATTCACCCAGTTCAAAAAGTCTCATTTAACAACAACACAGTCATTGGAATTATATGTTAATTACAGGCCTATTAATACGGTCCAGATATTTAACTATTATGCTATTTGGTGGTAATTATTGCATTATGTTTTTTGTAATCGTCGTACTTTCTTTTCTTAAACAATAAATTACCTATAGTAAAATAATACTAAAACTCGCGAACGAAATTCTCCGAAATAATGAATAAATCAACCAGTAACTATACTATTGCTAAAGCAATTGGACAGTCTTTTGTTGTTACTTTTCCGAAATACGTAATACTAAGGAAGAATACTGATTAATCTAGTCTCCCTCGCCTGTTTAAACAACCCACTGCGGATAAACAGTGTATTGCATTCTAATTACTTTATTCGAATATTATGACACACAAAATACAGAATTTAAGTTTAACACCCAAATGAGCTTTGTCCTTGTGTGGGTGCCGTGTAGTATCATATGGTAATTATTAAGAAAAATTATAGGCCTATTTAGTTTGAAAAACAACTTGAGATAAAGACGGAAATTTACAAATTCACATACTCATCACTAGAACTAGAACAAAAGGACCGTAAATAATACAAATAAATGTAAAACTCAAATTAAAATTAAGAGAGAACTGTAAATAATACAAGAAAGTGGACTGGAACTTTATATGGATGTGAGACATGGTCCCTTACTTTTCGGGAAGAACATAATCTAGAGTGCTCGAAAACAGGGTGTTTAGGAAAATATTTAGACCTAAGAGAGATGAAAACGGGGACTGAAGAAAACTGATTAATGACGACCTTTATAACTTCTACTCTTCACGGAATATAGTAAAGGTAATTAAATCATGGAGGATGAAATAGGCTGAACATGGGGGAGGAAAGACATATATCAAAACTATTTTGAATTAAGACCCGAAGGGAAAATACCACTTGGAAGATTTAAGGGAAATAGGACTTCCGAGGGATGGTTGGATGGAATTAGCACAGAATAGAAGTAAAAATGGCGGGCTGTAACCGAGGCAATGAACCTAGGTTCCCGCGATTATTTACTTAACTACTAGATGCTTTTTAAAATAATTTATTTACCATGGAATGCACCAAAAAAAGCCGGATTTTTACCTTTTTCGTTATAATTATTAATAGTTTAGTTTATGAATGATTCGTATGTAAGTGTTAAAAAAATGGGTTTTAATTATTTTGCTCTTATTTTTTTTTATTTTTCAATTAATTATCGCGGCCGAAGCTGCGGGCACCTGCTAGTAAACTTATATAATAACGATATGACTATGGTATAAATATAATATTGTAGGCCTACATGAAATGATTAAATTGTTTCTGAAGACAAACTTTGTAATAATGTCTTGTACTCCACACTCTTGTTTTATATCACAATTCCTTCCTGTGATTTTTATTCACTACAAGCATAATCTAAATTCTACATTTAACTTTTCCGCACTCTCCTTATTTATATTTTGAACAGCAATGTGATTAAGTTTTTTTTATGAATACATAAAAAGCATAAAATATGGCGGTGGATGTGGAAACTGCAATAGATTAAGACGTAAAAATTTAATGAACTGAGAAACGACTACAGATAATCGTGAGTGAATTGGAACAAGAGGAGATAGTGTTATGTATGTCAACAATACCCTGGTTTTAGCTTTCCAGCGATTCAATGAGGAAACATATTTTAGTAATGGCAAGAAATAATTTAACAAAATAGGCCTATGGCAGATTATTGGGTGGGCTTCAGCCCCACGTGCCCATATAAGTTGGCGCCTCTGTGTAACCCACTGGTGTTTAGAATTGTACCTACTGTGGTACATTTTCGAACGATATTCTGGAAATGAAAGATTGATTGCCATGACCAATTTTACAGCTGTTTGACTTCCATATTTTTTTGAAGGGTCAACTACATTGCAAACTTTGTGATTACGATACAGTTGAACTTGTCTTAAGTTTACTGTGTTCATAAAATAAGAATATTTGTTAAGTGTTCGAAAATGTACCACCTTACCCTAACTTTTCTAATTTAAAAAAATCACTCAGCTTGAATTAAAAATAGTACTACTCCTAAGATAGACACACAAAGTCAAAGTTGTACTAGTGCACTAGTGCTCAAAATTCCATTGGTAACCAACTTTGGGTTCAATCCAGGAGCGAACCCAGAACTTATTGAAAGGATGAGCCGACATAAACGGAAGTTTGAAATTACTGGCGGTGTGGAGTAGGCTAATCCCCCGAAATAAAAAATAGACTGCAAAATGATGAATTTTTAGGTCTTTTGAGTGATTCTTTCAACTTTCGAAGCAGACTCTTTTCCCCCAGAGTTTTAGTTCTGTTGAGAAATTTATTGGTTTACCATATTACATAAAAATTGAAATCATTAATCAAATAACAAGCTTTTTACTTTTAACTGGTGTGAAATAATTAACAAGAAATAAATTAATCATTTATATCGTAATAACAATTAACGATAAGGAACTTGAACAACTGCTGTCGTATGGGTTGCCATGGCTTGTCAACGCATTAGACACAAGGCGTATAGAATATACGAGAATACTATTCAACTTGCATTTCACAATCCTTAGTTGAAATAGGGCGAGTTCATAAACGCTTTTATTTTATTTTGTTTTGTATTTTATTAAATTTGAATACAATTTTAAAGAATTTAAGAAAACAAATCAATGGGGAAAAAACCAAGGGGGGCCGCGGCCCCTCCCCTGGATCCGCCACTGGTTCAGTTATATGGAAAATACTCTTTTAGTTAAACGTATTTGTATATGATTATTAAATAAACTCGGTTTGATAAAAATTGAAAATGTTGAAATTCAGTACGCCTTCAATCAATTTTGTATCAAGAGCGCGGTCGCGCCTTGGTGCCACCCCCTGCATATGACGAACCTTAAGGGTATAAAGGAACTGTCAGTTCACTCTGCAGATGTTTCGATACTGGCCTACTGGAAAGATAAAATTGTAATTCCCCTTAAAATTTAATAATGAAGTATATTAATGTTATTGTAATAGATAGAAACCATTCACTGTAAGCCTAGGCCTAATATAATATCCTTCTTCCAAGAAAAAAGTTGTAGAATAAACTTGAAGCTAATTTAATTTAAAATAATTGGACTCAATACAATGAAAAAATGTAATACTGTTTTAGAATCTCATTTTAAAGTAGAAAAAAGGCAGTAAAATTGTTGGTTTTTTCGCTACAATAATATGGTTTTCATATACAGCTGAAATAATATTTTTATGAACTTAATGAAATATAGACTAATCTAGCAAATGTTTTAAATTACCACATTTATTAAATATTTTTTTTCGTAAAATGACAAAGTTTGACTATATTGCATTTTACATATATTTTTAGAGTTCTAGACACCTTTTCTGAAAATGAAATTACAATAGCAATCATGCATTTTTCGCCAAAACGTAATTACTATTATTTTAGAAAATGTTGTGTATCCAAGGTAGTGATTAGATTACTCGCAATAATAAAATGCTATCGGAATACTATTGGTTGATTCTTGGGTAAAATCCAAGTTTAGTAAAACAATAACTTTGGGTTGGGGGGGGGGGAAGTAGACAAAAAACATTAAAAGGACCGTTATATAAAGCTTAGCCCAGGGTGCAAAATACCTGAAATCGGGGCCTTCCTTCTACATAAAAAACCTATGAACGAATTTATAACTGAAAATAAAATACGTATCCTATTGTAAGGGTCCTTCAGGCGGCAATTTCTACGTACAGTTTTCTTTTACTATTTCGTTTAAAATGTTAACCGAAATGTGTCAAGAGGCATCCATACTGTTTCGTACAACCTGTGTTATTTTTAAAGATGTCCTACTCCTATCTTCTCCGACAGCCTTCATTTCCAGAGGGTCTATGATATTTACATAAAAGATACATATAGCACAAGAGAAGGGTGGGTTGTGCGGTATGTGCTGTGGGGTACATTCTAGTCCGCACATAACACCAATAAGAACAACCAGCCTCTTGGCATTCCGATGCCACTGTTGTCTCTATACCATTCCAAACGAAAAATATCTCTGTTGAAATGCTTCCCGGCGTGTTTTCATTGTACACAAAACAGAAGAAACTAAATAAAATATTTCATGCCTATCGTACCACCTACCTTGCCAACTCGCAACAAAGAGAAATTTCACCCCCGCCACACCGCGTTACATTTACACATAGCTATGTCTCTTCAAGCGATACTCTTGTTTCTCTTGGGCAACTGTCATTACCAGGGCCCGGATTCTGATGACCTAAAATTGTTTGAAAAATAACCTATAAAATGACCCTAAATTTTTAAGAAATGACTTAATAATTACAAAGAATGACCTTAAAAACTTATATTTTATTTATAAAAATTATTATTCTGCACACAAAGATACAGACTAATTTCTACATAATTCTAAAAAGTTTAAATGTAGAAAGGATATTGTAGGTCTAAAAACTTTGTTCTTGATTGGAACATTTAAGAAGAAAAATAAGAAAATTGTTTTTAAAGTAGATTATATAAAAATGTTGCATTATAGTAGCCTAGTCATTTATTTAAAGTAAATGCATAAAAATGACAAAATAAGAAAGCAAATGACACGAAAATGACAAAATAATGACGTAAAATTTAAATAAATGCCCTAAAAGTATAAAATGGCATAAAATGACAAAAATAACCTAATAAAAATGCATTTCTACAATCTAGAGGCCATGATTAGGATTTATCTACAAGTTGGCAATGTCTAGGCAGCATCAATAAAAAGATGACATGTCATCAGAATCCGGGCCCTGGTCATTACCCATTATTGTTTTACATAGATCATATTTCCTATATAATACCACATAAGTTGTTAGTAGCCTAATAAATTTGTTAACATTAGAGGTTATTATTGAATAGGTTTTCCACGCTTGTAACCTTGGAGTCCGTGGTCTAATGGGTTTGAAGTTCCCAGTAGGGATGGGATATCGATATTATCGAAACATAGATATTTTGTTTTCGATATCCTATATTTTTACATAGATATTTCACTTTCGATACAATTGTGATATCGATATCGCTCTTCCATAATATCGATTTTCTCTAATCTGAAACAAGTATAAAATGGAGGTGCGTTGTTCACCATACAAATCTAACCTGAGTGAGTTTGACTGGCTTATTATAACTACCTCTCAGAGAACTTTAGAGAGAAAAAAAGATTCGAATAAAAGTTTTAGCTCTTAGTGTAATCACCTCATGTAAGAGAAAATCATTAAAGCCGTTTTTGAGAAATAGTTAAATCTTATGAAAATGGTGGTAAAAGTAAGAGAAAGTTGTCTCGCCAACCATTTTATCACATCTCCAGAAGATATTTAAACCTAATATAAAATTTAACTTGGATAAGACTTTTCGTTCTTGAGCTATGGTGTTCGCCTACACACAGACTCGTGTTTTTTAAAATTGCCATTTTAGATTCGGGGACCTCAAAACGTGTATTTTCCTGAAAATTCAACATCGAATTTCAGGGTCGAACATAATACTTCCTCTACCTGTAGTACTTACGGTATGGGTAGAGAAAATAGTAACAGTGGAACCATGATTCTTCACTTGGATAATGTTGCTGCAAACTGTTTTATTCCTGTACTTCTCATTGTTCCCAAAATTCCTCCTATTTCAAACAAGGACCCTTGATCTTCTTTGTTTGCTTCGTTATTGTGTGTCAAATGACATCCTTCTTATACACTTTAATTTGTTATTCTACATTGTAAATAACTACATTTACTACGTGACTTGTAGATTTTTTGTTTTTACTAGAAGCTTCTAACGTTTTTTCTTTTTTTCTTTTACATCGACAAAACACCAGGCTTGTGGACCAAGCGCAAGACAGTCAACATTCTGCTATGCAACTTCTATCGGACACTTCCAAGAAAGAAGTTTCAAATAAAAATAGTATTGACTTTGATTAAGTGCCAAAATGGTACTTAATGAGATTGTGTGGTGGACGGGAAAATTTCTGTCCGTCCGTCTGTCTGTCTGTGTGCCTGTACGTGCGATAACTCAAATACGCTTTATCGGATTTTCATGAAGCTGTGTATACGCATTTATAGCGTCCATAAGAAGAAGCCTATTGATATTGGACCAAATCGGTTGGCCGGTTCCGGAGTAATGCCCAATTTAGTGCCTATATATATTAGAAAGAATTTATCAAATTCAAATCAGTTCTCATGACAACATATTGTTTTACAGTGTTCATATAAGGCTTTGGAAGGTGCAATACAATTAGTTATAATAAATAACACTACCCACATATTCCTTCACTTATGCTTATCAAATAGACCTTTGTTCTTCCATATGCGCTACTTAATGAATCGATCTGGAACTAACTCGGAAATCGATTTAAAAAATAACTGCTACTATCTCTGATTAAACACAAGCATTCTGGCACTTTTTACATCATTTTACCTGATATTATTATTTTGTATTGTTAATAGTAGTATTATTAGTATTATTAAACATATCGCCTAATTAATTAAGCAAAACTATTGGTGCCATTTTCGATCAAATTGAACTAAACTTTTTTTTTAAGTAAAGCAGTCGTGGGACAAGAGAAAGTACAGTAAACAAAAAAATCTTGCCATATGAACTTAAATAGCCTATGTAATTTAGTTATCTTGCTACTTTTCTCTTTGGACTAATCTGTTCACAGACATAGAGACACTTAAGACTCTTGACCTTTCACTTTCATGTAGTAAGGAAAATTAAATCGAATATTTTCTACGGTATGTGTGCGTGAATTATGTACAAAAAATCGAGATAAAAACGAACAGGTCACTTCCAAGAGTTCTCCTTCCTCGTACTTGAGGCTTAGGGCCGTTTTCTTCATCATGAAGTGGCTATCCAATCCATACAGCAAGTCTGGCCACCTTAACTTGTTTCGAGATCTATTTCTTCTCGTTAAGACTAACCCGCGATCTATTGCGTCTTCTTAGGTCCTTTCTCGGTATCAGTACAGAAAACATAGATCTATTGCATACAATTTTGTCTTACACCTATCTTACTGTTTCTTCGAATAATGTCCTGAATATTTTACCACTGCTGCATAGTTTTACGCAAGAAATATTCTTCAGAAAGCTTTCTTTTCTCTACTCTTACGGGAGAAAGCTTTGTTACTGTGGGAAAAATGCTAATATAATTTGCAATTTTCCATGGCTTGTATTAACATCCTCAATCAGATACAATGGGAGATCCGAATGTTCATGAGTATGTAATTATGAGCCTTATAATAATGAATATTGAAAGTCTGTGACATATTGTGTAGTTAATAGAAATGCTGTGGGACTAATCATGCATGCAATGAGACATTATTATAAACAACATTTTCTATTACGTCTCACATATGCATACAGATGCATATACTCACGTACACACACACATTCTTGAGTACTTTAGGTTCAGGGCATTAATGGAGGGGAACGGAGGTGGACGTCGTCCCCCACTTTATCTAAAGGAAACCATGTACCCCCCCCCCATAAAAAAAAGCATAGGCTAGAGAAATGTAAAGTTTTAAGAAAGTTTATAGTACTCACATACCTAAATATTTCGGACATATGAAAACACAGAATATTTCTACACATCCCCTATTATATTTCCCATATTTTAAAACTATCATATTCTTAATAAAGGGGGCAGTCGTGATTCAGTTGGTTGAAGCAACACGCAACAAACCTCGTTCAATTCCCATTCCCCAATGAGGGATATATCAATTGGCCTAATCCGTATGGTGACACTAAAGCGTTGAATTAGACTCAGCCTTTAACTTAAGTACATTTTGAAACCTTCTGTATTATCAGAATTTAGCACAGAAGTTTTTCCATGTAAAGAATTGATGAGTAAAAAATTTCAAAGAAAACTATAAACATTTGTACACTTACGCTCATTGTGGTGAAATATAGTAAATAACCTCCCTAAGTCCATTTATTCTTTAATATAGCAGCAGTAGGAGAGGTAGAATTGTATGAAACTTGATATCATTTCCTCATTAGCTCATATCCGCACCGTCTGGCAAAATAAAATGAAAAGCCAGGCGGATTGTTTGAATTCTGTGAAAACTAAACTGATGTGGTGGTGTGGTAATATTTTGACGTAATTGCAGAAAACCTCTCTATTATAAACTGTAGGGTGGGGGAGGATTATTTGCGGGTAACAACGAAAAGCAACGTACGTCCAGCCCACATGACGTTCGGCAGCAGACTCTCTGGCTGGCGTGAGCATTGCCCGAAGCATGGACCAATTTCAACTCCACTTGATTATCCGTAGCTTGCTGCATTCGACAAAATTTAACAAAAGCAAACTACCTACCAACTCGGGGAACAAACAAGCAACAAACCCCCTCCCTCCAGCCCCCATCTCTCTAACATACACGATGCAACAGCCGGCAGGAATAATGCAAAAGTCAGGAATAAATGTTTAACAAAAAAAAGGCCTTCAGTTAAAAGTACAATTTCGGTTAGCTATGACCTCCTATTCTGTGAATTGAACTTTTTTAAGCTGACCTCTACACGCCTGAAAAATTAATTATTCAGATTCACGTACTTAAACTGTTTGCGATTTCAATAAATTTCCTGATATTTCCTCATTCTTGTAAAAGGCGATAATGGACTTCGTTTCTAGTTTCAGTTGTGCTCAAAAGGTACGGAAAATTTAGTTTGAGAGATGTTCGTTTGACAAAACAAAACAAAAAACTGTGTAAAATTACGTGAAGAAAGGCCAGTTGAATTACAGAACTTGTGGAATACCTTTGTAAATCACGGACTTTCTATTAAACTCCTAATAGCTTCTCTCTCCTTCTTAATTTCACTTCTTCCGTTGTAGGGGCGTTTATGCGGACCATGCCGCCCAGGCCTTACAGGACGCGACCTGTCGGGGGAGGGATTGCCTTTTGGTTCATAATTGAAAGCTAGTTAATGGAAAATATCAATCGAAATAAGCAGGGTGTAGGATCAGGGGGCGTATTATATGTGATAGCGGACTGTAAAAGTCCCTAATACCTACACGAGATTGTAAATTTAATTGTGCTTAACACTTTCCGTGCCAACCACAATTAATAAGATCTCTGGCGGAGGACCACCTCCATAATGGAGGAAATGAAATGAATAAGCTTTATAGCATACATCACTCAATGAAACCTTGAATATAAGACATAACATTTAATCATAAGCTAAGCACACGAACAAATACACTTTCACTTGGTTGACAAAGTTGAAAACGAAGATAGTAGGTCTTCAGCTAACAGTCTTCTTGATGTAGCATTTATATATCCATACAATGGTTGACAATCTTCAGGTATGTAGAGTTTATGTTTGATGTAATATGTGAGTCATCTTAACGCATGAGATTGAATGAAAGTTTGTAAATAATGGAGTTGAAGATTCAGTCTTGAAATCACATAAAATCACATTTGTGAATAAATATATATATGTGTCCGTGAAGTGTGACACTTGTAGAAGTAGATTTCAATATGAGAAACTGAATATTAAGTCTGATGTATAAGCTATTTAACGATAGCTAAATCTCAACAATAAGATCGATGTTTAATGCGTAGATGAATGGAGAATTGAAGCCACTTCTAGTAATACTATTGATAACTTACTTGAAGTGAAGTATATGTCCTCGTATAAATTGAAATTAGCAGAATCTTTACCTGCTGTAAGGATGAGCATATATGTCGTGATGTCCCAGCTATTTAGCAATTAGCAAAACACCACAAGAACGCCATTTTGCCAGGCATAAGTTGAATGAAAGACAAGCACATTTCTTGATGCACTAGAAGTATTGCTTACTTGAAGCATATGATGAAGAAATGTAGAATCTGTAGGATATGTTATCCTTACAAATAGAATGAATGAAAGTTGATGTTCAAATTATATCTCAATAATCTGAAGCACCAGAGAAACACATGAATCCTTTCATGTATAAGTAAAATGGAATTGTTGAAGTGAAGAAGAAGGAAGTCAAGTCAATGAGCAATATGAAACGCATATAAACTGCTCAAGAAGTGTATCCTGAAGACTGGATACAAAAAATAACAATCAAATATGAATAATAAAGACAATGAATAGGAATAATAGCTTACAAGCTAGAAAATGAATGTTATTTAAATAGTAATATGAATCAAGTTGACTACAGAAACAGGAACTGACAAAAGAAAGATATCCAAAGCCAACATGATAAGCTAAATCTAATGTTGAAAGTAAATGAACATAGGATGTAATGCAATAACTTAAAATGAAAACTTAACAATAAAAACTAGAGAAAAAATAATAAATAGAATATACTGCTGTTAAGTTGGCAGCAAAAAATAATTAACTTGTACATAGCTTAAATCTATGATTGAACATAAGTTGCCCGCAAAATTATTTTCTTGAAAATAATTTTAAAATATATTAGATTATGTGAAAAGAATAGATTTAAGCTTTGAATAATAAAGAGGTTTACTCATATTTAATAGAGTAGGGACCAGCATAATCAATGCTGACGTTAGTGAATGGGGCAATAGGAGATACACGAGAAGATGGTAAATCAGCCATCTTTTGCTGAAAAGGTTGAGCTTGAAATCTGAAACAGACATTGCACTGTCTGATCACAGAGCGAATTGTTCTCCTTACAGAAGGTATCCAAAACCTTTCCCGTAAGTGAGGTATAATAAGCTGGGAACCAGCATGACATAGTTTGAAGTGTGTGAAACGAATGAGATGTTTAGTGAAAGGATGCTTAGCTGGAAGCAAAATCTGATGCTTCGCATCAAAGGGCAGTTCTGAGTGCTTCAGTCTTCCACCAACACGAAGAATACCTTCACTATCCATGAATGGACAAAGTGAGTGTATTTTACTAGATGAAGGAATGCCATCAGACGAAGTCAAAGCATTGATTTCATCATGATATTCGACTTGCTGAATTATTTTCACACAAGCGTAGAGTGAATTTGAAACTTCACTAGGTTCAAGAGGACCTGTGAGCTTAATTTTAGCAGGTTTACAATTATTTATGAATCGTAGAACATATGCTATCATACGCAAAGTCTTTAAATGTGAAAACTTAGTTACATAGGGCAGAAGTTCAGGAGGCTGACTTTGACCTGTAGCTAAAGTGTCATTCAAGGATTTTCCATTAGATGACTTAGTTGAGGCATCACAGACTACTCTAACCTTTGTAGTAGTGCTGCTAGGCTTAATTACTGGGTGATGAGGAATAATGTATTCACAAGGAGCATTAGTAATGTGGTCAGCTCGTTGCATATGACCTAAATCCTCATATTCTTGCATGAACTTGACATATTCAGTACGTAAGTATTCGTTGGATGACAGTCTTTTTTCTAAGAGCTGAAACCGTTTGTAAGCTTGTTGCTTTGTGCTACCTAATGTTTCAGGCGGAGCAGTAAAAGGAAGTTTAACTATATATCTTCCAGAGTCATCTCTGGTGGTAGTTTGAGAGAAATGTTTCTCACATTCCGATTCATCATGGAATGGAGCAGAATTATTGACAGCTTCTAATTCCCAGAACCTAGCTAATTGTTCATCCACAGCTGATTCTGAGTGCAAGAAAGCAGAGTAGTTTGAATCGATCGACGAGTCAGAAATAGGAAATGAGCGATTAGAATGAGCTTGCTTGACACGAGGCTTCTCACGCCTATTAGCTGCTTTAGTTTTGCTGTGAGAAGTCATTTGCTTAGAAACACTCATATGTTTAGAAGCAGTACTTTGCATAGGAATACTATGCTGCGAAGGAGTAACAGGTTGAGGGACTTTACCCATAAAGTACCAACCAAATTCTGAATTATGTATGCCAGGCAGATTATCAGCCATGATTTTGCCTGATAACAATATTTGTGAAAAAAGCTCTGTACCAATGAGCAAATCTAGGTACTTAGGTTGGTTAAATTTAGCATCTGCTAAATTCAAGTTAGCTGGAATATTCCAATTGTCAGTATTTATGTAAGCACGAGGGAACTTACAAGTAGCTATGCATGGAATAACCAAAGCATTCGTTTGGCATGACCAATCAGAAACATTAGATTTCAGTGACAAAGATGCTACCTTGCAGAGAGTGCGCTTTTCAAACACTACTCCTTGCAAATATTCTCTATGAGGAGTTGGTTTAAGTTTGAGGCGTTGAAATAATCTATCTGTAATTAAATTACAAGTCGTAGCTGAATCAAGAATGGCTGTAGCCTCAATGTACTCGCCATTAGCATCTGCTATTAACACAGTTGCTGTAGGGTATAGAATCTTTGAAGTAGCTGGACCACTTCTTAGCATGGCACATGGGTTTACTGGTATGGGAGCGTTTGAAGGATGAAGCAAAGTGCTATGTTTACCTTGACACTTCATACAAGTATAAGAAGAGCAGGCTTGTGAATGACCACCTATTCTCAGGCAGACATTACATATATTGTTGCGTTTCACAAATTCAAATCTTTGGGGCAAAGCGAAAGCTCTGAATGCTTCACAGAGAAATAATTCATGATCACGAGGGCGATTACAACATATACAAATAGGTTGAGACCACGAAGGCTTTTTCTTAGCTTCAGTGGACTTACGATTGTTGTTAGAATTATTATTAGATTTCGCAGTCACATTTTTGACTGGAGATTGATTCGACTGGGACTTGATAGCTAAGTCAGTCATTTGAATGACTCGAACTTTGGCCTCAAGGAAACTGAATAAGTCCTTCAGTGATGGAAACTTATCAGCTTTAAGCGAAGATTCCCAATCTCTAATAATAGCTGGAGAAAGCTTATCCAGTATTATTTTTGAGATAATAAGATCAGTCAGCTCAATATCAATGTGCAGTGACTGAAGCGCGTGGACAGTACTTATGTAATGATCTAAGTATCTCTGGAGCGAATCAGCAGAGTTTCTATCAATAGAAGGGGGAGAAAATAAATTCTCTAAATGAGCATTAGCAATGAGTCTGTCATTGTCAAAACGCTCTAACAAAGTTTGCCAGGCAATGCTAAATGTGGCAGCACTGACAGGAATATTATGTATAATAGTCATAACCTCAGGGGTTAAGCATGACTTTAAATATTGAAACTTGTCCATCTCAGACACGTACTGATTCTGCAATATTAAGGATGTAAACGTGTCACGAAACTCTAGCCACATAGTGGGATCGCCTGAAAATGTCGGTAATTTTATTTCAGGTAACTTTGGAAGAGAAACGTGGTTTTGCTCAGTCAGTACTGGTTGCGGACTAGGCGCAGGCATAGGATCTGGATCATATAATTGCTTGTTTGCCTTTATGGAAGCTTCAAGTCTAGAAAGTGCTTTGTAATAGGCTTCTTGAAGCTCATAGCGTTGAATTTGCCTGTCATTGAATGATTCATTGTCTTCAATTGAAGACTGTTCAGCTTGATAGTGCTGAAATGATTGTTCAAGTTCAGCACATCTTTTAATAGCTTCAAAGTAAGATGCCTGATCCTCGATCATAAGCTCGTTTATTACTTGAATATCGTTTAAGAGCTGTACTCTTAATTGTTTAAGCTTTGAGAGATTTTCAGCAAGTTTAGAAAGAGTTTCTATCTTAGATTCCGCGATCTTAATTAATGTTTCTAGTTTAGAAATAGCTTCAAAGAAATCTCTTTCGACTTCTTCATGGTAATTAATTTCAGCCTCTGTGGGCTGAAATTCTTCTAATTGAATTTGAATAAGCTCAAACTTATTGAAAGACTCTTTAAGTTTGTCTCTGCGAGCTAGCAACATTTGGTGATTGAGTTCACCTGACTCATTAAGATTAGTAATATAATTACACTGACGTGTAAGTTGTGCCTTAAGAGGAGTGCGTTTTCTTTTGAGGTCTTCGACCTGTCTTAATGTTTGATCTTCCATGATTCAAAGATAGGTATATGAAGAATGAAAACAATGTAGGAAATTGCCCGCTTGCCGGGATACAAAGAAGCAATGCAAGTGAAATAGTATGCGAGAAGAACAGAACCGTTTGCCCGCCTATGAGATTCAACTTCTGGACAACTTATTGTCAAGAAGACAATGAAATATATGATAGAGCAGAATGATTGCAATTATTTGCAATAAGATGAGTATTGAATTGCGAAGAACGTTAAGAATCGTGTTCGTGTAAGAGAATTGTGTGTTAATGTACTGTTGACAGAGTGTGTTGTGTGTCTGTGACTTACAATGATGTCACAATGTTTACAATTGACATATATATCATACAGTACACTTTGAAGTTTCACTGAGTGATGGCAAGTGGCTCAAATGCTTATGGCAGAGCACAAATCAATGTTAAGTCAATCTTTAATTGCTTAAGTATCAATATATATCTCTTGAGATAAAATAATAATGCATACATGAATGTGAGCAAAACAAGAAGGCTCTTGTATGCCACCCAAGTCTGTCTGTGACACAGAGGATAATTATGCAAGAGTATTATTGTATTATTACAATCTTAATAGTTTGATTATGGTCAGAAGGACCAGATGAAGGAATAACTTATTAGTACAGTCTTGCTGGTAATATCCTAGATGTAGGCTAGGCCTATTAATACAGTCTTACTAGTTCTATCCTAGATGTAGGCTAGGCCTATTAATACAATCTTACTAGTTCTATCCTAGATGTAGGCTAGGCCCATTAATACAATCTTACTAGTTCTATCCGGCCCGGCAGGACCATATGTAGGATCAGGGGGCGTATTATATGTGATAGCGGACTGTAAAAGTCCCTAATACCTACACGAGATTGTAAATTTAATTGTGCTTAACACTTTCCGTGCCAACCACAATTAATAAGATCTCTGGCGGAGGACCACCTCCATAATGGAGGAAATGAAATGAATAAGCTTTATAGCATACATCACTCAATGAAACCTTGAATATAAGACATAACATTTAATCATAAGCTAAGCACACGAACAAATACACTTTCACTTGGTTGACAAAGTTGAAAACGAAGATAGTAGGTCTTCAGCTAACAGTCTTCTTGATGTAGCATTTATATATCCATACAATGGTTGACAATCTTCAGGTATGTAGAGTTTATGTTTGATGTAATATGTGAGTCATCTTAACGCATGAGATTGAATGAAAGTTTGTAAATAATGGAGTTGAAGATTCAGTCTTGAAATCACATAAAATCACATTTGTGAATAAATATATATATGTGTCCGTGAAGTGTGACACTTGTAGAAGTAGATTTCAATATGAGAAACTGAATATTAAGTCTGATGTATAAGCTATTTAACGATAGCTAAATCTCAACAATAAGATCGATGTTTAATGCGTAGATGAATGGAGAATTGAAGCCACTTCTAGTAATACTATTGATAACTTACTTGAAGTGAAGTATATGTCCTCGTATAAATTGAAATTAGCAGAATCTTTACCTGCTGTAAGGATGAGCATATATGTCGTGATGTCCCAGCTATTTAGCAATTAGCAAAACACCACAAGAACGCCATTTTGCCAGGCATAAGTTGAATGAAAGACAAGCACATTTCTTGATGCACTAGAAGTATTGCTTACTTGAAGCATATGATGAAGAAATGTAGAATCTGTAGGATATGTTATCCTTACAAATAGAATGAATGAAAGTTGATGTTCAAATTATATCTCAATAATCTGAAGCACCAGAGAAACACATGAATCCTTTCATGTATAAGTAAAATGGAATTGTTGAAGTGAAGAAGAAGGAAGTCAAGTCAATGAGCAATATGAAACGCATATAAACTGCTCAAGAAGTGTATCCTGAAGACTGGATACAAAAAATAACAATCAAATATGAATAATAAAGACAATGAATAGGAATAATAGCTTACAAGCTAGAAAATGAATGTTATTTAAATAGTAATATGAATCAAGTTGACTACAGAAACAGGAACTGACAAAAGAAAGATATCCAAAGCCAACATGATAAGCTAAATCTAATGTTGAAAGTAAATGAACATAGGATGTAATGCAATAACTTAAAATGAAAACTTAACAATAAAAACTAGAGAAAAAATAATAAATAGAATATACTGCTGTTAAGTTGGCAGCAAAAAATAATTAACTTGTACATAGCTTAAATCTATGATTGAACACAGGGTACAGGTAAAATTTCTATTTTTTTTTCCAAAGTTCTTTTGTTGATAGTCTGTTCTAATAGTCAAATTTAAAATTGTTTAGTATTCACTTCTGCAGTTTAAAGATGCGATCGGCTTTTAGAGATGTGCCTGAAAAGTGGATACCGTATTTGATTAGGGAAATTCACAGCAAAAGTAGCAAAGAAGAAAGTTTACTATGGTGTTTACTGAGCTCAGAAATGTTACTCGAGAAAGATGCAAATCAATCGAAAGTTCCAAGAGATTTAGTCTTGATTTTAACCGCTTAGCGTAAAATCCCGAGTATTCTCGGGATTTTAAATGTTATGAAACTATAAAATCTCGAGAAAACTCGTGTAAGATGAAAATGTCTCTATCCTAACTAGCCGAATAAACGCGTGTCTCGCGTTTTACTGTCAGTTACAGATGTGGCCGCAAGAGAGCAGACACAGGTCCTTTATTTTTTCTCCTATTTATTAATGACATCTTTGTTCAGGTATGTTTTTCAAATATTACTGCATTTGCTGATGATATAAAATTATTTAAAATAATTTTGAATCCTAATGATTGTACGGAACTACATAATTATTTAAATAAATTAAGTGAATGGAGTGGATATAATAGATTACCTTTAAACATTTAAAAAATGCAAAATAATTAATTTCTCTAGATCTAAAAATAATTTTGCATAGCAAAATATTATTCAACAGTAATCTAACTTTCTCGAATCACATTAATGATTTTGTTTGTAAAACTCTTTAAATGGATTGTAATAATAAATCATGGATTTATTATGAGGAACTCTAGATATTGTGGTATACAGTAAGTACACTACTTAGACTATATAGAACCATTGTCAGGCCAAAATTAGAATATAGCTTATTAATTTTGAAACCTGCTACCATTAAAACAGTAAATTAATAGAGTCCATTCAAAATAAATTTCTAAAATATACGTAGCCTATTGCAAACAGTTAACCAAAACTAAACTCCGTGGCGCTACATCCTTGAAGGGCAAGGCCTACCACCCGACCGCTGTGTCATCTACCACCCAAGCCGCTACTTCTCGATCAAGTAGCTCCTCAATTTGAATCACCAGGCTGAGTGCACCCCGTTCCAGATCTCCCTACCAGATAAAAATCCGAGGACGACGGATCTGTAGTCAGCGACGCTAATCACAAGACCATGCCGGAGGTCGAAACAGTTTAACCATCACCCTAAATTTGAATCATGTTACAGTATTTCAATATTCCTGAATTATCACAAAGACGAAATTGTCATGCATTGTTGTTTTTATACAAATTACTTAATAACGAAATAGATGATATTAATATTCTCGAAGAAATAACGTGATAGATCTTATTAATTGCATAATATTTTTTTTTCATTCCAAAATCAAACACAGACTCCCATAATTTTCCTCTTTATAATGTGCTCCGACTATACAATCACTTGCACAAAATGGGCAATATAGATATATTTAATACTAACAATAAGCGGTTTAAAAAAGATATCTGTGATAAAAAAAATGGAAAACTTTAAAATGGTAATAATTAAAAAATGATAGTCAAATTATTTTTCTTTATTTCAGTCTTTCGTTTCCTCCAAAACTATTATATTAATTATGTTTTGATCTGTTCCCTTCATTGTGTAATTTTCATATTGTATGTGATTCTTGTTTATTTTGTCCGTATTTTTTTAGTTGTAGTATTAGTTTAAATAGTTTTAGTATTACATTAAACATATAATATTAGTGTTGTAAAACTAGTTTAATTAGTATAAGCGAATGTTGTAATTGGGCAATGAACCTGTTATATTTTCAACAAAATAAATAATAACTAAATAATAAATATTCACTTCTGAATGTTACAATGCCGCCCTAATTACCCCATTCAGTGTAACGTTATTAAAATTTTCAGTAACCTATATTCAAAATTAACTTTAAAGTCTGTTACTAAAAATATAACAAAATAGACATTTTTGGACTACCCTTCGTCAAAGAAATGTTATTGCATGCTAAGGGATTTGGTGTGTTATTAATTTGTACAAGTAGGATGTTGTTTTGAGTTTTAGTATAAAAATTACAGTTTATAAATAATTATTTAGTTCAGTATTTTTGTCATATCGCATATTACTAACACTTTATTTGGGTTCGAATCCCAATGAGATCGTTGAGATTTTTCATTTGAAGTAATCCTTCCGGTGGCACATGGCCCTGGGATCGAACCACCCTCTAACAGAAATGAGCATGAGCAATCCGGGGCCAAACCTTGCCATCCGCATGTGCCAAATGTATAAAAATCTGCTATTTCGTAATATCCCTCACTTATTTACATGCATATTAGGTGAATTAAGTTAATTGTAAGACTACATTATGTGAGAATTGCTACATTCGTAAATGGCGCCTACCGGTTTCAAGCAGTTGGCGAGGAGTGCGTCAGTTGTTATTGCGCAACGTGTGTGAATAATGGAGGGGGGAAATTACGTTACTGCGGTGTGGTAGCAAGCTCTCGTACCGACTGACTCCCTGCTATTGGCACCGCTGTAAAAGTACGACTGAGGACCGCAAGATGGTGGGAGCAGAGCTTTTTGAAAAATCCTTATTATTTAGTGAGTTCTGCCCTTCGTGAAACAATTCTTATGAGTTTACTGCTGCAGAACGTTCCAAAAATTAGGAGAAGGCAGAATCTATCATAGTTTTGCTAGAAAAATGATAATTTTAATATACCGCTCGGATGCCGTATAGTGAATCCTCTTGTAGTAGGCGTCGAAATTTTCCTCTTAAGCGTCGCGATGCCTTCATTTGGTATCGCTTCTCGGCCTTTTGGCTAAGATCAAAGTGTAGTATCTGTTCTTATCAGCTTAATATCTGATACGTCCCTCATCGAGGGACCAGAATATTAAACTGATTTTTGGAAAATGACGGAGTGCTAGGGGCTTGCTCCACCTCTGTTACGGGTTGGCCCGGTATTGCAGTACCGCCGGGATCGGCCCACCTAATCTCTATCACATATTAGTTAAAATTAAGGTTTAGATTCAGAACTTATCGATTAGAAAGCAAAAAGTTTGATAATCACCTTATTGAAACGAAAAATTACGTTATATGAAAACACATTGCAAGAAACGTATGCCAGTACAAATGAACTATTAAATGATACTTTCTACGACTTAAAGATGTAAACTAATGTTCAAATTTACTGATATCACTAGAAAAACAGTGTAGAAAAACTTTATTTACAAAATAAAAATTATATGAAAGCATATTGCAAAAAGACAGAAAAATCAGCATATTGCAAAAAAGCAAATACAAACACAGTTCCCACAGACTAATGAGTTAAATTAAGTAATCAACATGACTCATGATACAAACAATTATAATATTATTCATTTATATAAGTTTTGATAATTTTAATATAGGCAGATTGTTTGTGATTATTATGAAAAGTCATCGGTAAACGAGACAGCTTCTCATTAATAAACTAATAACAAAGGAATCGGTATCCTCTGAGAAAGCGCCACAATCATGATAAACAGGTCAGCGCCGATAGGAGCAGTACAGGATGAACTGCTCAAGCAAGGAATACAACGAATCTACGAAGAAAACCACACTATAAGGAAACCCCCTCAATTACACCAATAAAGACAGCATCAACTCCACCAGATTTCCTGACTGGCTTTTCATCCACCAAGCCCGAGTCTATTTAAATGGCTGTAGACTTATAGCACTCAGGACAAGAGATGTAGATGCTGCGGGCATGAAAATGAAACTTTACCACTATACATAACACACAGGTCTTTCGAGTTCCAGGAGGTTGAGGTTCCCAGATTTTTATACATTTGGTACATGAAAGTCGAAAGTTATCAGTCGCCTTTACCGCATTTTACCGCAACGGTCGCCTTTACCCCGAGGAGTGCTCCTGGTACTCTTTTCTGTTAGAGGCTGATTCGACCCCAGGGTCATAGTGTCATCAAAAGGATTCGTTTAAATGAAACATCTCAACGATCTCATTGTGAATCGAACCCACGATCTTCCTCGACCACTGCTACTCCCCATGCCGCCATCTGGTAACTGCATCATAATGCCATACTTGACTGATATGAGTAGCTAATGATATGAGAGACAAGGACACAGAAATCACAATTAATAGATAAACCAGCCTGATTTAATCGTAAGAAAATCGCTAGAAAAGTGGCATCAATAATAATAATTATTAATTAATAATAATAATAATAATAATAATTAATAATAATAATAATAATTAATAATAATAATAATTATTAATAATAATTATTAATAATAATAATTATTATTATTATTATTATTATTGATGTCTTTTTTCTAGCGATTTTCTTACGAGGAAGATCGTGGGTTCGATTCACAATGAGATCGTTGAGATTTTTCATTTAAACGAATCCTTCTGATGGCACTATGACCCTGGGGTCGAATCAGCCTCTAACAGAAAAGAGTACCAGGAGCACTCCTCGGGGTAAAGGCGACCGTTGCATATGACTGATAACTTTCGACTTTCATGTACCAAATGTATAAAAATCTGGGACTGAAGGCCCCAAAACCCGTGATGCTGGCGGTCCTGAGGTCCTAGGGGCCTCGAACAGGAAAGAACGGAATGTAAATAGATTGTCAATACGGGGGGACATTCTAAGCCAGGGGAAGACAGAAGCTTGCTCTGTGACGTCACTGCCTAATGCTCTACTGCTCGCGTTATATCTCTGCGAGGAGCATGTGAAATGTAGGCATCAGTGAACAGGGGGGGAAGAGAGGGGCTTTAGTATTGCGGGCAGCGGGAATTTAGGGGGTTAGAACTTACGTAATAGTGTTTCCGAGTTAATGAAACATCAACCGATTTTTTTGATAGTTTATCGGTTAATTACAGCGCAGCAGTTTAACATATTATAAATAATTCTATTTTTATATTCTGTGAGAACAATTGCCTTTCCACAAAATCTATGCTCTTTGACAAAAATAGACAATAGGCTACTATCATTTGAATTAACATAATTCACTACAGTAAAAATGATAAAAAAAATGAACTGAATTAATTACCATACAAGCTCGTCTGCACCTTAGATGATACAAGATTACAGTAACAATATTCTGACTTTCCTGTCTCTTTTTCTTTAACAAGTGTATCAATGTTGGGACGTAATGTTTGAGCAATATTTAATCGAAGACTACATTTATGTTGTGATTTAACAATGTACTTCTTGATTTGAGCTTTGCACATTTCATTAGTGAAAAAAATTGTTCGGCCACATATGTCGATCCAAAATTACATAATATTCGTGCGGCAAGTCTCGGGAATCTGGTTTCAGAGAAATTTCTGTAAAAGTTACCCAAGACCACTTTACGTTCGTATTTGTCCTTTAACAGATCGTCGCATTGTAAGTTTAGCAGTTCCAATTGATACCGACAAGGAACGTCTTTGACATTAACTGAATATGGGGTAGCAAAAAGTTTAAACATTGGAGAAAGGTTTTCCACATCCTGAAACCTCGATTCGAACTGAAGAAGAATGTTTTGCAGAACTAACACATGTTCTGCAGAGGGAACACTATCAGGATCGCGTACTTGCAATAACTTTGAAAAATGCTCCGTATTTCCAACCAGAAGTTGTTCTACCCACAGAGCTAAAGTGAATAGGTCCTCTAGTACCTAGGTCTAGCGTACTCTAAACACCCCTACTACCGTGCGCTCTTGCTGACGTCACCCACAAGGGATCCGCATGCTCTTGCTCCACAAACGTCATCACAAGACGTAGTTGACTTCCCCTGTTCTAAGCAGTAAAGAAAAAGAATTCACTTGAGTGGAAGATAATACTCTGGATAATACAAGTAGGCTAAAGCCAGACAAAAGTCAAGCAATAATTTTCACCAATTGTATATTTAAAAAAAAAAAAAGTTCAGAAAGCTTCTACTCTTTGGAAAGGAGTTAGTTTTTGTTTATACCAAATTCGATACCTTAGACAAAATACTGCTATGAAAACATAATTAAAGTCAGATAAACAGAATTACAGATAGATTATCTATCTAGGCCATAATAGGTCTTCGCGGTTTCCAATTTATTTATTTTATTACCACAAAATTTCAATTTACAAAAATCTAGGTTAAAAAGTTTATACTATGGAAAAAAAATAGTGAGCTGATGTGAGCTATGAGCTGATATTTTAACAAGAACATTTTATCCGAGGGAATAGGTGGAATTATTTTATACACTACATACAAATCCCTCGTAGGAGAAAAACAATATGAAATTTATCAACATAATTATGCTTATAGCAATTCCAGCATTGTTGAAAGTTAAAGAAATTTTCTGTAAGAATGTTTTCAAATTCTATAACAATCTCCTCACGTAAATTGATTGTAAAAATTAAGAGAATGTCGTTACCATATCGCATCGCATCCCCGAAGGATACAAAACTCAAACAAAACCTTATTAATGCGCTCACGAACTTTCTTCACTCTAAGCAAGAGCAACAACCTTTCTCACTTCACATTCTGATACAGAATAAGAGGCCTTATTGCAAGGAGTTCGTGTTCAGTTGTTTGAAACTGAAGAAAAGTTTTATTGTTGTTTTTTCTACTAACAGTGGATGGCTTATAACTATCCTTCAAAGAATATTTATGAAGAAAGATTAAAACAAAGGCTTTAGTTCTTAGTACAAGCACCTCATGTACAAAATTTAAACAAAATCGTTAGAGCCTTTTCGAGAAATTCGCGAAAAACGAGATTTTCTTCACGTAAATTGGCTTAAGTATGAGAAAGTCGTTGTCAATTTTCGTGTCACATTCTCAGAAGACACCTTACTCAAATACATTTTGTTTTCATGTGATTTCTGGTTCTGGAGCTAGGCTGTTCACAGTGGCGTACCAAGGAGGGGGCCTGGCCCCGGTTTGAGCAAGGGCCCCAAAATTTCATTTATTAATTTTTATCAGACAAGTGACAAGTCTTAGTTTGAGTGAATAAACAGTTGCCTAATAAACAACAGGCCCCATGTAATAATCAGGGCTAGGATTTGAATGCATTTGCATATTTTATTTCTGGTAAGGCCAATATATTCTCAGTTAGATATAATGTATTTCACAAGAGGCGCTAAATTATGCACATTTGTTAGTGCATTGTGTTGCATATTTTGCTGATTTTTTAGGAAATTGCAATTTTATGGATTTCATAGCATTTTTGTGCTTTATTATTTTGCCTTTTTTTGTCGAAAAAAGTGTTTATTGACCTGCAAAAACCTTATGGTGAAAACGTAAAGTTACCTAATGCATAATAAACGTGAATCCTCAAATCTGATGTGAAAGTCACATAACTTCCTCTGCCCCCCCAAAAAAAGTTAGCAGTATTCACATATCAAGACACAATTTTACCCTATTATTATCCTATAAATACCTCTTCTTTCAATGATGCGACTAAAAGCGCAGGCTAGCCTATATAACAAACTTTAAAAAAAGAACAAGTGACTGCAGATGTTTATTGAACTTTCCGCCGTAAAGAATAATTTCCGAAATTATCGAATATTTCCCTCAGATACTTCTTTACTCTATACCGGGCCAACAATACATCTTTCTCACTTCACATTCTTATATAGAATAAGAGGCCGTGGAAGAGCGTAATTCAGTTGTTCATCACGCAAGATAAACTTTCTACAAACAGTGGGTGAACAGTGGGTGGCCTGTAACTACCCTCAGAGAATTTTTTCGAAAAAAAGTTTCAAATAAAAGTTTTAGCTCTCAGAAAAAGGAACACATGTGCAAATTTTAAAGAAAATCGTTAGAGCTGTTTTCGAGAAAATCGCGAAAAACGAAAATTTCTTCATGTAAAGTCCCCTTAAAAATAAGAGAAATTTGTCGCCAATCTTCGAATCACATCTTCAGAAGGTACCTGACCCAAATACGAAATTTTGTTTTCATACGATTCACCGTTTCGGAGCTAGCCTGTTCACAAACTTCCACACAGACAGACAGACACACAGACACACACACAGACATGTTTCCAAAAATAGTATTTTTGGATTCAGGGGGCCTTGAAACGTGTATATATGCTAAAAACTCAACTTCGAATTTTAGGGTCGAAAACAATACTTCCTCTACCTATAGTACCTATGGTACGGGCAGAGGAAGTAAAAAGTTATCCATTATTAAAATAATTTATTCGGGACCAAGAAATATAATTAATTAGGCGCTTGCTAACGTAGCCTATATTTGTGTAAAATGTGTGAATGGTATAAATTGTGAATACTGGGTAGTCCCCAAAATTGATTAGCGCCCCAGGCCCCCTTCATTGTTGGTACGCCACTGGCTGGCCACAGACACACATACAGACATGTTTCTGAAAATAGTATTTTGTATTCAGGGGACCTGAAAATGTGTATTTATGTTAAAAATTCAACTTCTAATTTCGGGGTCGAACTTCTTCTAACTGTAGTAACTTACCGATGGAACGACGGATGAAATAAAAAAAGAACAAGTCAACAACATAGGCCTAACCCCTTCTTTTGTCTTTTCTACACGATGAAGTATTTTGCTTACATATTTAGACAAAAACGAGTTAAGAAAATGTGCTAGAGCAATACAAAAAGCAATCTCATGTTAATTGGGTATTTCAATGCAGAAAGAAGATAAAAAGATAAAAAAAACATGCAAAGCTTTGAAGCTCAATCTGGTTACGTCGCCCATTCTCATATCAACTTTAACGTAAGCTACATATAATAGGTCAACGATGACAGAACATAATAATCTGAAATTCAATAATGGTGTAATTACTTTATTTCTTGTGCGCGTTACTTTATACAGTATAAAACATCACGCGAGTACGCGAGTTGGCATAACTCAAGCTGAAACAACTAAAAACGCTTTCCCCCACAATACCCTTTTATTCTAAATCAAAATGTGATGTGAGAAAATGATATTCTCCATGCCCAGGATAGAGGAAGCAATTTGATGCATCATACTCCATTATTGATTTAAAAAAAACGAATTAACTTATATCGATAGCCTCTCTAATTATAACTATTTGTCAAAGCCGAGTAAAATGCAACTGCCAAAGGCCTTTGTGAACACTACAAACAATATGTTGTCATGAGAATTGAATAGCATTTAATGAATTCAGTATAATATTTAAATAAAACATTTAAGCCCTTAACTTTCTTTCTACTAGTCACATCGAAGATTTCAATAGTTTTAAACCTACTCCGGACATCGCAAAACATTTTTAAAAACAAACAACAAACAAACAAACAAACAAACAAACAAACAAACAAACAAACAAAAATAAAAAGGCGTAAATAGTTCCAGTAGTTTTTAATCTGTAAAGGACACACATACTAACGTTGCCTTAACGTGTGTTTACTCCCATGAGTTAGGCTATCTGAAGGTATAAAATTGTCTCTGTGAATTGCAGATATCCATATCTTCCTCTTGCATCCCCACGAAACTAATATTTTCGGAATTTAATGTCTTAAATATTGAACAAATATACAAACTCAAATTACTGACTTACTTCCATAAGAATAGAAATATTTTCAAAATCAACAATCCTCATCACTACCTTACCAGACTGAATCAAAATTCTATTCTATATGAACCCAAATGTTTTACCTCTGCTGGATTAAATCACAGTATAAATTTCGGCCCAAGATTATACAACTCACTAATAAGAGCTCATCCTGAACTATATAAAGTAAATTTACACAGATTCAAGAAACAAACTTATAATATTTATTCAACCTAATGCATGACTCATTTTACAATATCCCAATTTTTTGCTTTTCATTTTGGCTACTCGTGCTTGTCATCCCTCTCTAATACATAATGTTTAATACATATGTTTTGCTTTTGATTTATGTTATTTACAATTTGCCTTGTTTGTGTGTATTTGTGTATGCCATGTGTGTGTGGTGTGTGTGTGTGTGTGTGTTTTGTATGTAGCGTCGCTTTGCCCTGAATTTTTTCTTTTCTAATTTCCAGTGATTTCTGTTGCTGAGCTGAGCTGAGCCCGAGCACGAGCTTTTGCTCATTCGGGCATCAGTTATTAATGTATGTTTTATGTTTTACGATGGGTAAATAAATAAAAATAAAAATAAAATAAAAAAATTGCATCTATGTATGGGAGTTTTCAAGTTCAAGTTCTGGTGAAATATCACAAGAGAAATTAATTAACTCTATGTCTGAAACTGAGCTTATGTGCGTAAAAGAAAATTTCCTAAAAAGCTGACAGTGCTGTGTGGATGCAACAGGAGGACATTTCCAACATTTCTTGTGAGGAGTACGTGGTTATTTTCATTGTAACTTTAACTGTAATTGTGAGAGCCTGGATCATTACACCGTTGGCGGCTTTATTTGCGTAGATATTTCACCCGGTCGCTCGGGAGTTAGAGCTGTGGCCGCCGGGACGCAGAAACCCGCATGATTGGCCAACTCGTACGTGAAACACACTGTAGATGGCGGAGACTTTCCAGGATTCCTCACAACAATAAAATTATGTCAATGAGTGAGTTAGCCAGGCGGCTTTGAAGTATAATGAAGATTTGCTAGTTTTAATCCGTTAATTGGAAGTTACTCCGGTACCGGTCAACCATTTTGGTCCAAAATCAATAGGCTTCGTCCCATGTATGTTATAAGTGCGTATACTAAGTTTCATGAAATTCTGGTGAAACGTTTTCGAAGTATCTTGCGTACAGGCACACGGACGGATGGATGAACATACAATTTTCTCGTCCACCATGCAATCTTAGAAAGTACCATTCTGGGGATTAATAATGTAATATCTAATGAGTTGGTGTTTCCGTGTGGATCGTATTCAATTGTGAAATTAATTGAAGGTGAAGTGGCCTTGCTTGGTTGCCGTAGCAACCGGAAAAAAGAGCACCGTTGAAATCTATTTTTTTTTTTTTGCAGTTTTACACATCAATTTGTCGAGCGCTTCGACTTTGTTAACCCGCTATATATTTAATTCATTTCTTTCAAGTTGGTTAAACTATAACAGTCTTACTAATAATCCAGTTGTAACATTTATACCAGGAATATACACAGCTGAGAAGAAAAAGTGTACTAATTAATAATCCTTCCATAAGGCTGAATGTGTGCAACGCTTTACACAGCCTGGCCCCCTTGTATAAAATTGACGTAAATAATCAAGATGGCCGATATCCGTAACAGCCGGTCGTTTCGTAGATGTCTGAGATTGAATTTTGAGGCTATGCATATTCTGAGCTGCTTTTGCGGGATTATAAACATTGTTCCTTGTTTGCGGGACATATTTCCATACTTGTTCCCATGATTGCAGCTTTATGAAAACAATATAATGAAATACTGAAACTAGAATTACTGACGACAGACGATGCATCGCTGTTTGCCCGCTGCTCCGACAGATGGCGTTCAGCCAGGGTTGCCAGTTATCTGAAATCAAAATAAGGGACAGATGCGTGGTCGACGAAATCGACGGCTCGTATCTCAGAAGTTGTAAACTTTATTTAATAACGATAGTTTTGTTGTGATATTGGCATCACAGTGCAGCTAATTAGTAAACAGTAAACAACTTTCTGTTGATACTTGTATTTGGGTCATTCTCCAAAAAAGTGCAGATTTCAATGTTAGAGTTTTTTTAAATTATTGTTTTTTATTTTGGACCATGTAATTTTTTTTATGTAATATTTCTTTCTGCAGAATACTAATGAGGTACTAGTCCTACTTGCCGAGTGGTATTTTGCATTAAATTAACAAGGTTAGAAAACGGCGCATTCACGGAGGTGGGAAAACAGTAAGAAATAGTAATTATATAAGAGAAGTTATGTGAGAATTAAATTAAATTGACTGTATTAAATGTTATCATGAAAAAGAGCAATATTTATTAACATATAAATGGTTTAACACACAACTTTTTTTACTTATTTTTATCTATGTTAAAATAGATTATCACCTTCAAATCAAAACTTTAAATCAAAACATGATATATTGTCATAAACTATTAGGCTATACCAGTATCTTCTTTAAACAAAAATAACAAATGCAGACAGTTAAATATGTTATACTACTCAGAGTAGAGAACCAACGATTATAAGGAAAGGTAAAGATTCCTTGCAATAGCCTAACTCCAGAGAAAAAGAACCAAACAGATCTTTTTGAAATAGATATGAAGTTGGTATTTACCTTTCCCTTTTACCAATTTCAAAAAGTTTCAATCCTGGCGTATTTTTTTGGGGAGGTTTCAAAATTCTCCGAAATACGGGACAATTGCCGTCCCGGTTAGGAACTCCGCGGGACAATTAACAAAAATACGGTACTGTCCCGTAAAATCCGGGACGTCTGGCAACCCTGCCGTTCAGCAGTCCCTTCATAGCCAGGGGCTAGTAATGTCACGACGAGAGTTTTCAACTTTTGAAATCTCAAAACTTCATATCTGTACCAAATACTCTCAATATTGAGAGTATTTGTCTGTACTGATATGCCTATTCTATGCCAAATTATAAGTTTAAGTGCGTTGCTACTGTCATTTTGAAATCAGTGAAAGTTAAATACTCTGCATTTTTTGTTGTTGTATACATTAAATTAATAATTTCATTAATAGTGCCTCATGGAGTTTCTATGGTCTCCAAAAATCCAGTTAAGATAAAATTTCCCCGATATTTTATTTAGAGTATACCCTGGGCAATTTTGGGAGACAAGAGAGAGACAGAGTGCATAGAACTAGTCTTCTATTAGCAGAAGAGGGAAGGAAGAAATGCTATGGAAATTATTGACGCAATAATAATGTATCATATCATAAAAATAATATTCGAGATGTATGTAGAGAATTTTTAGAGGCTAGAGGAATTTTTCAAACATGAGAGAGAAATTTCTCTGTCGGTATCACTGGCAGTGGCGGTTGGCAGAACGTGTTCACTTGCACTTGTCTTCTGGGTTTGACTTCTACTGCGGCAATGGTTTATGACAGATTTGTATTTATATTTACGATTTTGTGTGCGATACAAGAGCAAATAGTGAACGCATCGGGTAAAGGTGTCAGTTATATAATAAAGTATTTAATCCTAGTTAATCAAAGTTGTCACAACATTCAGCATATAATTGTGGGCGTCTTGTAAGCTGATGGAGTGGACGACACGTGAACAAAATGTGATGGAATCTAAGGATGAAAAGGTAAAATATCGTATGCTAACACGGGATATGTTTTCCATGGTTAAGCACTATGTTTATTGGGTATATTCTCAGATAAAATAGTTTTATGCCGCGCACTAGGCTCCTACCACCAACTCTCTATTAGGACCCGCCTGGGAAGGTGGGGTTTAGGGTTTCGTCACAGAAGAGATTCAGTGTGATACATAATAAACCTTGCGCTATTCAGTATATTGCTCCTAAACTAACATAAACGTTCCTAACAAAACGGCGGGGCTTGGCTGGTGCGCGGCATAAATCTATCTTTTACCCAGAAAAAAGTTCAGAATCGGTTATTTTTATCTTGCTGTGCTCTTCATAAACCATAAAAACCCGGCAAGTTTATAGTTTCCGACTCACCCTGCTCCCCTTTCCATCGGCCGCTTCCCCTCACCGCCTACCGCGCATCTTCCCCGCTATGGCGCATGCCGGCCGCTACTGCAGCTTGCTGTGTTAAGCCTGCAGCTTGCTCTAATAATTGCAATTACCATTATAACAAACAAAATAAAATTTCACGAATTATAGAAAATGTCGAACAATTAAAAAAATACTCTTGTACCAATCATCATATTTCACGATCTTTAAACACCGATTTGATAATATAAAAAATCGAAATGTACATAATATTTCCCAATTTTTAAAAACGCCGTGTTATGATATAAAACATGGCTTAATTGATGCAGAAAAATTCCCTTGCACCAACAGTACTCTTTTCGTAACAAACAAAACATTTCAAAATTTGAAAAAGCTATTCTTGCGTTGACACTCGCGAATGCATGAAGTCACCCTTAGTACCTATATATGAAATCTTTCTTTCTTCACTGCTCAACTGTCATTCGTGGCATAGTGGGTTAAGACTCCTATATAGCTATAACGCTAGGGGTTCCGATAGATAGGTAGGGTGACGAGGAGGTGAGAGGAAGAGAGGAAAGAGACGGGAAAGGAAGAGAAGAAAGGAAAAATAAATTATTTTTCTCCCCACCCAAAACCCCTACTTTCCACGCGGTAGTGGTGGGGGACTCGGGTGAGTCGCAATATATATTTTTCCCAAAAACCCTACAGTAATTTAGGTTTTCTGGAATGTGTCCAAAACACTGATAAAATAGAACGATGTCACTTTTCTAACCTATAAATGGCACACACTGAACAGAAAATGGGTGGAGACCAAAGTCCTCGACATTACAGTTTTAATTTTTACGAAGCGAAACAACGTTCAAAATGTGTCCCCAGGTGCAAGGATTATAATTAGGTCCGGAATTTTTAAATATATTAGAATATATCTTGTAAAACACATACCTCAAAGTACGTAATTCATGATAGAAAAGTGTAACTGACGGCCATATTATCCACTTGACTTACCGCTTACCAACACTCCAACTGTGACTCCACTGTATGCTACTTGTTGCCATGGTAACTGCACGCTTCCCTTACCTTTCCCTATCTCCTCGTGAAACTAGGGCGGCTGCATCAAAGCAAACGTAGCTGTTACGTCAAAATACGTACACAAAGTAAATTAGAAACCCCCCTCAATAAGTGCCTATTTTATTGCTACAGACAAATTACTTAATTTTAGCAATACTCAGTATATTATGAAACTTTCATTTTAGAAAACAGTTGAAAAATTACATTTACAAAAAATTGTCTTTACAGAAACTTACACAAAATATACTCATATTCACAAAGTGGCTATTTTTACTACAATAAACAAATTATTTAATTTTACCAATATTCATCTAATATATAAAGTCGAATGTGTGTTTGTGGATATGTATGTATGTATGTATGTATGTTTGTTCCTTATACAAATCTACATTTCTTTACCAATTTACACGGAATTTTGCACACATACCCAGTTAAGCCCGGGAAGTATAGCGGTCAACATTAAAATTCAAACAAAATACTCCTTCCCTTGAAAATTATATAATTTCTGAGAATTTTATACTGAAAAAAAAAAGAAATGTTGTTTAGTTCACATGACAACAGTGAATTGTTTACTGTGATGACATAGGGCCTTGGCGACTATATAATGCTGGACTTTAACGAATTATGATTCCATTGATGTAATATATTGGCGAAAATAATCACTGAAATTGAAATCCACGAAAATAAAGCACAGTGTGATGTAGTCAGATAACTTTCTCTACCCTGGACATAAGAAATATTTTCTCACTTCACATTTTGATGTAGAATAAGTCGTATTGCAGGGATAAATTAAGTGTGTGAGTATGCTATATCAGAAGTCTGTAAATAATCCTTTCCGCTGATACGTTATTCATAGGCTTTGTATTAGTTGAGATTTATCATAGGCCCTAAGCATGGGATGGAACATTTTGAGTCCTATGCTCGCAGTATATTAGCCTATGTCCCGGGTTTTAGGGGAGGAAAGTATGAAAGTGATACTGCATTTCTCTTTTATTTCAGCCCCGAAACGGTTGTAACATGAGAATGAGAAATAAAATTTTCCATCAAGCCAATACAATCTTATGTAATTTATGTTTCTTCTTATTTCAACCCATCCCAGGCATGATGTGTAGAAGCAACGGAATGCAGCATTCGACATCCTCTATGAGCCATAAAAAGCTATATCTAGCGTTTTCTGATGGAATAGTTTGATAAATCGTTTTCTTCATTTCAAGTTCTACATACATATTATATAAGGACCTAGAGTTTCAAAATTGAAAGTCCTCCATAAGCTAATTTCAAATTAAAAAATACAAAGCCCGGGCGACGCCGGGCCTTTTCAGCTAGTTAAATTATAGAACTTTCATTAATGAAAGTAATATCTCTGTTCACAATATAACACAACCACACCCAACCTAACCTAACCAAACCTGACCTACTAAACTATTATCACTGTTTATAACCTAACCTAACCCAACCTAACCTAACCCAGCACAACCTAACCTAACCCAACCTAACCTAACCCAGCCCAACTTAACCTGATCCAACACAACCTAACCCAACCTAACCTAACCTAACCCAACATAACCTAACCTAACATACCATAACCTAACCTAACCCAACATAACCTAACCTATTCCAACCAAACCCAACATAACCTAACCTAACCTAACCTAACCCAACATAACCTAACCTAACCCAACCTAACCTAACCCAACCTAACCCAACCCAACCGTCCCATATCGTCCACAAGCATTCAATAATCCATCATTCTGGAGATTTATTATAATATCTCTATCATTTTGTGAGAAATAAGTGTACAGATCGTAAATCGTCTTCACCCCGTCCATTTTAACTAATTTCAATCACCGCCCTACACACTTATACCAACATGACATACCTCGCGCGCGGGAAAACAACAGGTGGAATTCTGGGTACACAACCACACGAAGGCAGTGACACAACTTGCAAAAACAACAGTTGGTCATCCTTCATCGCTCAATGAAAAGGAAATATGGCTGTCGTGTTTTACGGTCAACGAAAATTATTTGATTGAAAATCGGTAAAAATACATAATAAAGTTCAAAATGCGACTCGTTTCGAGTAGTAATCAATTGTTTTAACAAAAGTAAGTACATTCCATAACGTGTTGATTTCCAAATAAGGGAAATAATAACGTCGAGGAGATAGGTGTCTCGCCCAGAAAATGGCTGTTGGAAGGCTAGAATTACGACTGGCACTGAGTTGCATTGGGTCATGTGGAGAAAATTAAATGCTACAATCCAGGCTTTGCCTCCAAACCCTGGACCCCTACAGACTTCCACCAAACTCCCTTCACTAGGAGCTCATAGTTTGGTAATTTGATATCGTTCCCATAATTCCTTTCTGTTTTATTTGTGGGGCTTTGCCCCCAAATCCCCATGACCAGGTTTCTCCCAGTCCCCCCTCACCGAGAGCTTTGAGCATGGTAGATATTATAAACAGTAACGGGGAACGTAATCCTGTAACTTGCATACATATATAAAACTATTAGCATTGGATAAGCCTGTGCAAGAAGAACCAATTCGATGCAAGAATTTTGGCAGGGATTGTTGATAGCCAGCCTATGGGCCATATAGCAGCTTGGAACATCTCACATGGAAATCCAGCAGAGTGCTATACTATACTCTAAAAGAGCCTTTGGGAAGGTTTCATACTGCAACACAACTATAGGCTACCTCATCTGCGACTTTGCTAAGAGTTCTCAAACTAGGTTGATGAGACAAAACTCAATTTTTTGGTAAAAATTTAATGCTTGCAAGTTGAAAAGGTAAACAGATCCCAACTTCTGTTATCAAATAAGATACAGGGTCTTTATTATAAGTTGAGACCGGGCGACCGGTGTTTTCACTCTCCGCTACGGAGTCCGCATTAGCCGCCGGTGACATGCGCGCGGCTTCCCTGCTTAAAGTGTAGGCTATATAAAGTATTACATATCTTACCTTATAACATATGTTGGAAGTGTCGTCCTTCCTGTGTTATACAGGCATTGTATCTGGAAACCACATTCTGGCTGACGCGAGTGAGTTCTTCCACTGTAATGCCCCTAATTTCATTCGTAATGTTTTCTTTCAGCTCCTCCAATGTGTGAGGATTTGTTCAATAAACCTTATCTTCATCACGTACACGTCCAGCAGACTCGTACTTAAAATAATGTTTACACACAAAAATACGATGCTGCAGCGAAATGGGTCTCACCATGTTGACACTTTAACAATAACTGCACGTGCCGATGTTGCATGAAGGTCAGACCGGCTGCGCGCGCCTTCCATCGCCCGGTTTCAAGCCTTCCGTCGCCCGGTCTCAACTTATAATAAAGACCCTGCAAGAAAAACGCTAGTACAGCTGTAGTAAAAATAAAAAAATAAGATAAAAGCTTATTATTTAAATAAAGGTTTATTCGAAAGTTATGTAGCCTACAGTGAAATTATTTCTTCTAGGCAGCAGAGAAATGCATTTCAGGGGAAAGGCTTTCAGAGGTGGGAGTTGAATTCAAGCAACCTTCCCCTCCCGCGAGTCATGACAGGCATACTTAGTCAGCATGATGTGACTGCCCTGAAGACTGGCGACTGAATGAATCACCAACCCTCGATATAGACTCTTCCTTGCTACTGCGCACTGCCAGCTAGAAGTAATTGCACTGTACTTGAAGATAATTTGGGAGAATAGCTGTCACTAGTGTAAATGAAAAACTGGTACCGTAGACAATAATATCCTTAAACCCTCAGGTTCCAGTGACAATGGCAAACAAGTGGTAGCGATCCTAAGTTCTTTTTACAGTGATATGATTCAAATATTAACTTCTGGCGCAATAAAATAGGTCAAATCCCCCTTTGGTTACGATGAATAGTGGTAATGTAGATGATGAATCTGATTATAAACGTGAAGGTGGATTGTTAAATCATACAGGAAGAAAAGAAAGCTGAACTAATAATAATGGTAGAAAGAAAGGGTATATTATAGGCTCGTCAAGTTGTCAAATAAGAATCACTTACTAAGCACAGTTAAAAAACTTAATTTCCCTTCTGTCTGAAGGTTAAATCTTTGTACGGAATGTAACTTAGTAACATTTTCATGTAATCTTTGAATATAGATATCCCACCATCACAATGCATTTCACTATAGTCTTCTGTTTGTAGTTCCACTATCTGTTGGTATGATCATATGAATGCATCACTATAATCAAGAGAGAACTGAAACTTAAATGTTTTTTAATTCATGTTTCTACGATATAAGACATTCAAATAGCTTTTTCAACCCCCAAGCAAACCCTCTCACGATTTTCTCTACCCTAAGAAAGATATGCTTATTTCTCACTTCTGATTTAAACACACAACTTTCTCTACAGTAACAAAGATTTTGCTAATTTCTCACTTCTGATTCTAGCTCTTGAAACAAAGGCTAATTACAAAAACGGAACGAGAGGGCAGCACAGAACAATGTATATATACAAACCAACATGGCAACCAGAATAACAGTCGACCACCAGCCGATGATGGGAGCGAATAAGGCTCTCGAAACTAGTCCTGTGTTATTAAAAGTGACGTAAGTGGAGAATAAAGTGTTTTTATCATTCAGAATTTTGGTTTTTAAAAAGGCTAATTCTTTCTCTGCCTTAATCATTAAACTTAGTATTTTATCACTTCTGATTCTAGCTCATGTAACATTCACTCTCTTTAATGGTTCATAGCTAAGATTTTGAGCTCCTATGTAGTCTCACGGTTAGCATTGCTAGCAGAGGATCTACAGGCCTGGATTTGATCCCCGGTACCTTGGATTTTTCTGACGTAGGGAGATCTGGATCGGGGTGCACTCAGTTTGTGATACAAACTGAGGAGCTACTTGATCGATCCCAACTAATATGTTTTTAACGAATATCAGTTATACAGATAGTAGTTCCTTAATTTTTTTATATTTTTTATAGGAGGTCAATGAGCTGACAACACATGTAGTACATGGACTTCACAGCCTTCTTTGAGGTATGATGATTTCCCTGAAGCTTATGTATTGCGCTCAGTGATGTATCAGAACACATGGGAGCCATTCAAGGAACTCTTAGATTCCATAGAGGGAACGCATAAGTTTTTACTATAGATTAAAATGCCTTTGTGTCTAAACACAAAAAGTTTTACAAATATAAGTAACTTACACAATCATTAATATTTGCAAGTACATTAATTGTACAGTTGTATTATTAAAGATATTAGGCTATACAAAGATCACGTATCCTAGTAAAACCATCTGTTGTAGGTGAAAATAATATTATGTTCATACATTCTAGCTGTGCTCCAAAATATAACATTATAACTTGCATTCTTAAGTTGATCAACTGGAGTAAGCTAAGTAATTTTGCTAAAAACAGTAGGCTATATTTAGAATGTTTCGTAGAGTTTAGTAGGCCCAATTGTGTACTTATGTCCTCAAGTTTACCAGGTTAGATGAATGAAGGGTTTAGTGATTATTCTTTTTGTTATATGACCTAACTTTTTTGTGCTTAATATAACCTGGATGATTAAATGGATCATGTTACAATATTAGTATATTTACAGTGATATGAATTATACAGGTATTTCTGTGATCCAAAAATCCAAATAGGCTATTTAAAAATTAAAATTAATTTTTTTTATCTAGGCTTGTCATACAATTTGGTAAGTTATTTGGGCAATTCCATTTGTCATGAAATCGGCTTTGGACTATCTTCTGAACATGATTTTTTATAGTTCCAAGGGAAGAAACATGTGGGTCATTCTCAAAATCATTGCCGTTTAGCCTCTTCGACAGGATCCCCAGATTGAAAATTTAACTTTGGTTTTTTTGAACGACTGGTTTTCCATGGCATCATACCACTGTATTGTAGTTTATGAAACTGCATAGGAATTAGGGATGGGTCCTCGATACTTTCAATACCTCGATACTTGCATGGTATCGGCATCGAGCGATACTTCAGAAAACTCGCTCGATACTTTTTCAATACTTTGGTAATTCTGCAATTTAAGGAAATGCGGTATCTCTTTCTGCTTTCAGTAGTCTACTAAATAACCTATAGTAAATACTTCTATTTCTCCTTGAAATGGAGAAAACCACTCTGTGACTTTTGTCTAGTCATAAATAAAGACTTTCCGACTTTTAAAATCCAAACAGAAGATATTCTTAATTGTTTCATTTCAAGTGATGGGAAGTAATTGAGTAAAAGTAGAGGGATTACAGTAACAATTCCTTTTTTGGTCCCATTTACTTGTAATCAATACTTTAAAAAAAATGTAATTTCTACTTGTAATTTTTTTTGGAAGTAAAATTGTAATTGTTACAGTTTAGTAGTCGTTAGTATTAGTATGATTCTCGCTTGCTATATCGTCATCATTACTGTTTTTGCAACTAATATCCAAATTAGAGTTAATATTAACAAAAAGTTACTCAATGTTTCCGAAAATATTCTCATTGATGTGTTTTTTGTTTGTTCATTAAAAATTTGGGCTTGTGCCCAAAACAAACCAAAAACAAGGAATTTTTATTTACTGTCATTTTGTAAAGTAATTGTAATTAAGTAAAATGTCTCTCAGGTAATTGTAATTTCTTTTTGTACTTTTCCCATCACTGTTCGTTTCCTGTCAAACGTTTCAATAATAACCAACATGCAAGCTGACTGTCCAAACCCCATTGTAATTTTTGAACAAAAACTTGTAAGTGGACTGTTTCAAAAACTAATTTTAGTTTTAATGTAGAGTTTATTAAGGGGAAGCAACTTAAAAACCAAAGAGTTAGCTTATAAATCATTAGTGAGACCAAATTTGGAATATGCTGTAAGTGTATGGGATCCGTATCAGGCAGGTCTAATAACACAGTTAGAAGTGGTGCAGAGAAAAGCTGCAAGATTTGTTATGAATAAGCACCAACAAACTGACAGCGTTACGGCTATGTTAAAAACACTAGGGTGGAAATCTTTAGAATCTAGAAGGAAAATAAGTAGATTAAAATGTATGTATTGTGTATACACGAAACAACCGGCATGGGAAGAGCTTCATAGCAAAATTAAAGAACCAGATTACAAAAGCAGGAAGGATCACAAATACAAAATAAGGGGTAGATCTCAGAGAACAAATATTGCCAAATTTTCTTTTTTAAATAGAGGGATTCAGGATTGGAATGATTTACCTGCAGAAATCTTCGAAATGTTTCCTGCTAACGCCAAAATTTTTAAAAATATATTGATTAGGGTATATGATAATGTATAATTTTTTTCTAAAATATTCTCAGTATGCAATTTTTTTTAATGTTATAGTTTTAAATGGAAATTTATAGGCCTATATATTTTCTTTAATTATCAGGTATGTGGATAGCTGTTGCGATATTTAATATGTAAGTGTATGTATAGCGTGTCATTTTTTTATATATGTATGCCTGGTATTTATTCCACCACTGCCACCGGGTTGTTGACCCATTTGCAGTGTAAGAAATGAATACAAATAATGATACTTTTGATATTTTTAAAAATAATTATAGGCTACAGATTATATTAATTTTTGTCTCATTAAATATGCATACACAGTTCACTCAACTTTTAATTTTTAATGTACCTATTTATTGAAACTGGAAATGTTGACGGTATCGAGGAAAAAATCATGTATCGGTTTCGAGTATCAAGAAAATCTGGTATCGATCCATCCCTAATAGGAATCATGAGATTTCTCCTTTTGTGATTGTATGTTAGTTTTTGAAGTTGGTGGAACATATTGAGAAATATGCAGCAGTATTCGACAAATGCACAACATGAAAATACATTTAAAAGCAAAAGTCTTTATAGGTACGTCACATGTTTGAATGAATTTAATATTTTGAAACTTGGTCAGTCTTGAATTCTTTTAATTCTTCCGTAAGGCACATTTCATGCTAATAATTAAATGTAAAATCACAGTGCAATCTTACAATTGAATAAGTACAGTAACTTTCTATCACATAGTGACTTAGAAGTATTTTTTCTCAGTTAACTTTTATTTGCAGTCTATATACTGCACCAATAAATAAATGCTGTATGGAAAAAGCTGGGTTGAAGTAACACTCGTTACTGACAACATTCCTCCCGACAAACAATGTTGTACCATGTTTTTCACTTTGACAGAAGTCTATTCAAATTTAATCACTCCTTTAATTTTTATAACATGCTCCATTCATATGGCAATCAAAAGCTAATTGAAACATGCAGAAAAACGTAAATTAGAAGCATAAATCATAGGTAATACTCTTTACCATGAATAAAAATACGCACCATGGTTTTGACTTCTTGCTGTCCTCCCTCCTCGATGTCTGGTCGGAAATTGATCATAGGGGAAAAATATGATACAACGCTTCATCCCCTCTACATCAACCTCCTCCCCACCCCTTAATTCTTTTCTGGAGGAGCACTAGATCTGGTAACACTACTCATCATCACCTTTTTTCACGGTTTACTGAGACAAAGATTCAAATTAACTTCCTGGCTCGGTTTTTTTTTTTTTTTTTTTTTTTTTTTTTTTTTTTTTTAATTCTAAAACACGCTCTAGACAGTTTCATTTGGATGTTGAGCTAACATTCATCTGCGAATGAAGATTCATTTTGGGCCTTTTCATGTCAAAATGTTGGTTGCAGAATATGGGTGAGACAGTAACACACCTTACTTTTCAAATGTTTTTTGACATAAACACGAATGTTACGTTCCACGATGTATATAGAAATTATTTAGGGTGCCGCGGAAACTCGCATGGGCTTGGGGCGAAATTTAAAAAAAAAAAAATTGCTTGATATCTCAACTAGAAGTGTTTTTTTTTCAGACCTGAGACACCAAACCCGAAAATTTTTATTAGAATGACTCCTGTAACACACACTGTGGTGTACAATTACATAAGTATATCAAGGATATGGTAATGTCATATTGAATTACAATACAGCATACTACAAATAAATAAATATACAACAATAATATCAGGGAATCATCCTTGGACCACCATGGCATGATGGCTTCAGTGGTATTTTCATATCTCTGCGATTTATAGGAAACAATTCATATACAAGTAGCCTATAAAGTAGCTTAAAAAGGAACTGGATCTCTTGAAAAATTGCAAACCAGAAAAGGGTATTACCAAGCAAAATGCCTGAGATGGTACAGTGTGTCCCACGCAAGAGTTGGCCAATGACGCGGGTTTCTGTGTCGCGCCGACTACAGCTCTAACTCCCGAGCGAGCGGGTGAAATATCTACGCTAATAAAGCCGCTAATGGCGTTATGATTCAGGTTCTCACATTTACAGTTGGAATTACAATGAAAATAACCACGTACCTCATCACGAGATGTTGGAAATGTCCCCCTCTTGCATCCACACAACACTGGAACGTTTTTAAGAAATTTTCTTTCACGCGCATAAATTCAGCTTCCGAGATAGAAACACCGTGCATTTGTTGGGAGAGAACTCGTCTTTTTTAAATCCACCAATTGTATCAAAATAAAATGAGGTAACTGATATAAGAACGTGCCAGAATCTTTTTTTTTAATCAGTAGGCCTATTGCCAGACAAATCTTTGTGAGAACCTGAACCATTACACCATCAGCGGGCTTTATTAGTGTAGATATTTCACCCGTTTCCTTTGTAATGTACGGGAAGTTGACCTATACACTTTATTTTTCAAGTTTCTCCATAAATAATATTCACATACTGTTAGAAGAACTTAAAGACATAGGCCTATCACAAGAGAAATGAACTCTGTCTCGGAAGCTGAACTTATGCACGTGAAAGAAAATTTCCTAAAAAGGTGTCAGTGTTGTGTGGATGCAAGAGGAGAACATTTCCAACATCTCGTGTGATGAAGTACGTGTTTATTTTCATTGTAATTTTAACTGTAAATGTGAGAACCTAAATCGTAACACCGATCGCGGCTTCATTAGCGTAGATATTTCACCTGATCGCTCGGGAGTTGGAGCTGTGCCCGCCGCGCCGCAGGAACCCGCCTCATTGGCCAACTCTTGCATGGGACACACTGTAGTAGGGTTGCCAACTATCGTGTATTTCCTGGGAAATCCAATATTTTCACTTATGTATCCTTTGGGGATGTGAAGTGGTAACAGTTTTCTTCATTTTTACAACCACTTTAGGCCTACATGAAGAGAATGTCATACGCAATGTATTATACTAAGAGGCTAACTTTTATTTTAGCAGAGGAAATTATGTGAGTTTCAGATCAGATTTTTATTTTAGTTTAAAGAATTTTTCACTTTTGTGAAAACTTACAAAGGTATTCAGAAAGAGTCACGTTCTGTTGTCAAATACCAGCAAGCCAGCAAGAATTTAAAAGATAACAGTTTTGTAAATCAGCGTAATCTCTCAGTGTTAAACCCCTGTTCTGATGTCTTTATTTATTTCTTATATTTTTGTATTAGCAAGAAGTTTGTTAATGTAGAGTAGTCTAATATATATATATATATTTTTAATAGAATATTAATATATTAATATGGTACTACAAGAGAATATTTTTTATGCTGTATGGGTAGTAAACTTTGGTTCCCTTATTTTTGGCATTTATCCGTTACTTTCAGTTCTGTTGTACACCATTATCCCATTATCCCTTGAAAGCCAACATTCAAGAGTTGGCAACCCTTGATGGTAGTGTCTTGGACTCACATTCGGGACATCCTGGGCTCAAACACCATGGCCAGCCAATTTGACTTGATTTTTTGTTTTGTTTTGTTTGTTTGTTTGTTTGTTTGTTGTTGTTTTTTAAATATTTTCCCAGTTGTTAAGGCAAAAGCTGAATTACATATTTACTTACCATAACTCTTCACCACTGTTTCATCCTGCAGCATATTCATTAAAATTGAATACAGTCAGATCTCAACATAATATTTGTGCGCCCTTTCAGATTGTTACACATCTACTCTTATACAATTCAACGGCCCTAAATAGCGTGCTTGCTCGCCCGCTTCGTGAGACATCAGGTATACTCGGCGATGTTCGTCTCTCGCAGTCTAAACTTTCATGACGACTACAAAATTAGGAAGGAAAACTGTTTCTTTATTATATAAGGCCTAAGTGAAATGAACACAATGAACAAATATTCTAATTTATTTTTACTTACAATTTTCATAGCTCTGAACCACAAACATTTTTAATAATCTACCAGTGGAATTTTCTTAAAAATCCTGGAGTCAATGAATAATGGCGGGCGAAGCCGGGGGCAACAGCTGTAAAATATTGATGGTTTTATTTCTTGAAATATCGCTGATAATAAACCATTCCTTCCCTTGAAACATTATATAATTTCTGAAAATTACACTGAATTGATAAAATAAAATTCTCATCATATTCATGTCAATAAACAGTTGAGAAACAATATGTATTATGTGTTCACCCATGGCCTCCTTTATAGGTTCTTTGGAACTGCGTAATCGATTCTGATATAATTTTCCCAGGGGGCGTTTTCATGTCGTGGAATGTACTCTAAAGCAGGAATTTTAGCTGTTTCATTAATTATTAATGGCTTAGTTTATGAATGATTCGCGTGCAAGTGTTAATAAATATAATGCTTTAATAATTATTATTATGCTCTTAATTTTTAATTTTTAAAAGAATTATCGTGGGTGAAGCCACGGGCACCTCCTAGTGTTATACATTATTATAAGTGTACATGTTACAGCATAACGAATGTTATATGAGGGTTATTGTTATATTGAGGGGCTGTACTGTACTACATGTTAGGAAGATTGCATGTAGAAAACTGTGTGTTCTATAGGATAATTCAAGGAGCAGATATACAAAGAAGCTAAAACAAACAACAAATTTAAATAATTTAAGTACTAATTTTGTTTTCGAACTAATTTCCAAGGACCATTTACCAGAATTACTGAAACATGACTAGGAGATTGGTTTCACTTTGTGGATCACGCTAAGCTTTGAGCCTAGTCATATGTCAGAAATTTCAACCTTACAGATGGTCAAAAGAAATAAAAAGTTTGCCACATACCTAAGGCAAAACTAATCCACGTTGAAGTAACAACCAAACTGAATGTATGTTTTTGCATGCATAGTTCTTCCTATTCTCCACCCTCTGCGACCCTTTCACTGTGAAATTTGCAAGAAAAATAATGATTATCAGGCCTACAGAAAATAATTGGTGGCTCTGAAGGATAATAATCAATCTGCTGCCTTCTAGCAGTGGCGGATACAGGGGGGGGGGGGGGGGGCTAGGGGGATATATTCCCCCCCCCCCGAAATTTGAAAAAGGCTATATATGCACTCTAAGTGGCCAGTTTTATAAATTAATTAATTTTTTTTAGTATTCTTTCTACCTATTCAAACCCCCCGCCGAAAAAAAATTCTGCATCCGCCACTGCCTCCTAGCATCCACACGCTAAGTTACTGTTTTGGAGGAACAGTACTGAATTTAAAAGTAATTTTGTAAAGGATTGTTTCTAAAATAACTTCATTGTTGTAGTGAGTGAAATTTAACATATTAACAAAGGAAATATGCCAGGACCAAAGAAAAACATCCCTAAATGCAGGTTTATCATTAAATCTATCTTCAGCATCAAGATGTTCGACTGTATCAGTTGAAAATAACAGTTGTCATAACACTTCATTGAAAAAGAAAACAGATGTACATCAATAGTTACATTGTCTACTGGTACGCACAGGACTTGACTCGTGATTTGACCTCAGTGTTCAGACGAGTATAAATAAAGCGGAATTAAGTTAAAAAAAAAAGTGTCACAATTTCTCATCAGCATAGGCGCTGAATAGGCCTACAATGTTTCTCAAGAATCCAATGGAGCGATTTAAAGGGTGCTTGTGCACTCATTGGGTTCTTCTGTACTACATTACCTTTTCTGTTTAATAACAAGTAAAGTTATTGGTTTCCATGATTACGCACACAGAAAAGAAAGTTCAAAATTGGTGATTTTCAGCTTATTGAGTTCTTCATAAACCATAGATACCCTAGAGCAATTTAGTTTTTCCGGAATGTGTTCAAAACACTAAGAAAATGAGAATGAAGCTGAACAGAAAATGGCTACTGGAAGGCGAGAATTACGACTGGCAGTGAGTTGTGCATAGGTCACGTGATCCAGAATCAAGGCTGGGATTGTAAACTTGATGGGGATCAGGACTAATATCACTGTTCCTAAGCTAACTCTGGATATCACTATCATTAATATCAATATTCCTAACCTAACTACAACAAACCTAGCTCTACATGTCACACTAATGTCACTATTCCTAACCTAACTGCCACTTACCTAGAATCTTAAGTTGGTACAGTATGTAGTATGGGGCAAAAATGTGCAGACTGCATAATAAAGGAAACTAAAACCCAAATTATTCAATATCAAGCTACCGCTTATGTTCAGCCTACTTCCAAGGTTCCAGTAATTTAAAAATAATAGGTTACTCAAAACCAGTTAGATGCAAAATATAATTATAAACCAAATTGAGGAGCCAATAAAATTTAAGAAGGTAGGTCTGATCATTTTGATCACAAAAGCACTAAAATTAAAATGGCAATTTTTTTACATACGACGTATTGTAGTATCAACGACGATATGATGACTAGCTGCCATATTTATAAACTAACATTTAGCAATTTCTAACCATTTTGGCGGTCATTTTTAGCCTCTTTACATCACAAGATATTAGCATCGCTGTTACTGATTATTAAGTGCCAGAATGGTACTTTCTGAGATTGTGTGGTGGACGGAAAATCTGTCCGTCTGTCTGTACGCATGATAACTCAGATACTCTTTATTGAATTTTCATGAAACTTGGTATTCGCTTTTATAACGTCCATGGGAAGAAGCTTATTGATTTTGGACCAAATCGGTTGACCGGTACTGGAGCAATGCCCAATTATTGCCTATTTTATGGTAATACATTAGAAAGAATTTAACAAATGCAAATCAGTTCTCATGACAACATGCTGTTTTACAGTGTTCAAGGCTTTGGAAGTTGCAATACAGTTAGCTTTGACAAATAACACTACGCACATATTTCTTCACACACGCTTATCAAACTTTAGACCTTTGTTCTTCCGTAAGCCCTGCTTAATGAATCGATGTGGAGCTTAACTCGGAAATTGATTACAAAAATAACTTATTTTCTGAATATCATAATTGCAATTATCACTTTGTGACATCAGTTTACCTGATTTTATTTTGTTGGTGTCAAGATGTGAGCACCCAGTGAAAAGATCTGATGTTAAACACATAACTTGCACAAATAAAAATTTCTACCTCTTAATATAATATATTATGTATGACATTCTCTTCATGTAAATTGGTTGTAAAAATGAAAAGAATTGCATCACATTCCTGAAGGATCACAACCCAAATAAGATCTGACTAATGCATTGAAATATGCAGCAGTATTCGACAAATACACAACATGAAAATACAGAGTTTCTGAAATGCATAAAACAAGCATTTTCTGATTTTAGTCAAAATAAGAAATATAAATGAAAAAGTAGTGTTGATGGAACTTCAGTTGTAACTTCGTTTTGCCAGTAGAATTCAAGATTCAAAAAATCTCTAAGAGTAGAACATGGATTTTCGGGAGGGATGGGGGAGAAATGCAAAAAAAATCAATGTTTGATGATTTAGGCATGTGGAGTGTTGCTTTCCACAGTTTTCTACATGCTGAATCGGATATAACTATTTTCAAGACAATAGGACCACCTCCAGAAGAGATTTGGTAGGTTTTATGACAGAAAGTGTAGAAATTACACACTTAAAATCTACTAATATCAATTTAATTATACATTTAAAAAAAATTAAAATGCCATAAAATCAATATTAATCATAAACCGTATTGTCCCCTTTGTCAGTCTTACTTTCTGACCAGCTGCCAACTTCATCAAAGTGGATAATTTGGGCGTTTTCACCATTAGTGGAAAGTTCTAATTCACAGCTAATTTGTTATCACATGTTGCACCCTCACAAAAGTTTTCAAATGACAGAACACTTGACATAACTTTTCAGTCATGTGCACTGCTGAGTGAAACAGATCTTAAGGCACCATTCTCTATTGCTCCAAACGTCCAAATAGAGTGGTATCACTCGTAAATCTCATAGTGAATTGGGGAGATACCTCTACAGTTAAGTGGAAGGGGGGAATTGTTATCTGGGTAGCTCCAAGAAGTTTTCATGTTATGGAACAGTCTTGCACCATTTTTTTAAATAAACGAAGTTACTAATCCAGTAAATAAAGTATGTTGGCTCTCCATTCTCATAACTTATAACTTCACCAATTTGCTGGTTGCAATGAGAATTCGCGGGTTCATGGGCAAAGAGAGTTAAGTCCACCATCGTCAAAAATTGAGATATATCCATAGAGTTATAGATAAAAATGTTCTCTGCATTTGTGTTAAGTCCAGTAAGTCATATTCAAAATTGTATGGTAGTTATGAATGTGTGCCTCGTGGGTTTATCCATCTCTAATGCGATGTTGGGAGGGTAAAGCGTGTTAAGTCACTCCAATTCTCAGTAACTAGAAAGTGGACTTAACTCTCTTTGCCCGTGCACCCGTGAATTGATGGAGAGTTATGAGAGAGTTATGTGATGAGGTTCAAATGAGAGTTATTTATTCAATTGAGCAACCACTGCTTTGCCCCCATATTTTTTCAATAGGTAATAGGCAGCAGCATTCTTAAGTTCTTCATCCAATATTTTCGTCCATCTATACTCAAGCACAATAGTTAATTAAATAACGAAATGCAAAAAAAGGTCGGTATTTCTTGATGAAGCAGCTAGTTGTGGCACAGCAGTGAGTGACAACCTAGTTTTGGATGTTATCTTTTGAACATCATCCATATGGAGGGGCTCCATTCGGAGCATTAGTGAATGGCCACCTTTACATGCACATGAAACGAGTTTGAGAATGGAATCTGGAGCAGGGTGTAGGATAATTTTTACTGGTTGTAGAATACCTTCTTGCTGCATCCAACCCCACACTTCAAGAACATACCTTCACTTGGTAATACAGTCAACCCGATATACAGTGCCACCCTTCATTTAGTGCCAGTGAATATAATACTGTTTTGTTACAAAACACAGCTTGCTTTGTTTTTTTTTTTTTTTTTTTTTTTTCAGTTCTAGAATTATTTTAAAACTGGCGTGATTGTCAGGAAGATTAAGAAACATACTGTACTCTACTCACAAGAAGTGTTCCTCTGCCACTAACTGTAAATGTAGTGTGGTGGAATGTTAAGAAGTCGGACAGACAGCTAGCATGAGGGTGGAGCAGGTAGAGAGACATTCCAAACTTTCACTTCTTTTAGTCCAGTGTGCATTCAGCTGTTAAACTCTACACTACAATTACTCAGTTACAGTTAGTCACTTACATGGACCAACATGATTTTCAACCCCTTTGTGCACTTTAGTACTGGAAATATATTGTAATAAATTGAGTTACTGTACAGTATTTTATTTTGTGCTAAAGTCCTCTTTTTGCCTTTTATTTCATTTTTCTTTCATAATACTGTACAGTAAATTAATATAGCACTGTATTATGCCATTTTTATTTTAAAAATTAAATTTCGTTTTAGTGCCACCCTTGCTGTGTGCCACTAAATGTTAGAGAACGGATGATGGCATTATATCGAGGGTTGACTGTATGTTCTGAATTAATGTTGAGCTCCACTGGTAGTCAGTTCCAGTAGCCTACGTTATGCACCATGTCCTATGCACACATTCAGTTTTCGCTGTGTAACGTATGCACACAATACCCACTTCCAGATGAGCTAAAATCTTGAAATTTGGCACACTTTCAACTTTTAGCCTGTAACCGACAGGAAAATTCCAAAAGGTTCAAATTTTTAATTTTTTATTCTCCTGAAAAACCTTCAAAATGGCAGACACAGCTTTAAAGTCAATTCAGACCTTTTTTGCAGGCTTATAGCAGCTAAACAATAGGTCTTATCATTAATATGATTGCACTTCCTGTAACTGATTTTGAGAAATCTTTTGTCTTATCTCCATTGGTTATGCCTTAGGTAGATTATGATTTTTAAATTTTAAGTAAATTTCATACATTTTCCTAGCATCATGTAGTTCTTTACGCATTTATAGGACAGCTAGTCAAAATTTGGCAGGAATATTGGCACATCCAACTGCCATAACATTTTAAATTTGCTGCCTTACAAGTATGGAAAAATTGACTTTTTAGCCTAACATCATTCACATCTACCAGGCTCTACATAATCCACTCACTGACACCATTAATGGTACCCACTTAGGCCCATATATAAATTTAGCAAACTTAAATATTATAGCTTCTAACAGAAGAAAAATACCAAAAAGTTCAAAAATTTAGTTCCCCTTCCCCCCAAGAATTCTTTAAGTTGCTAGGAACTTTTTTGGGGTTTATGGCAAAACGATAATACAAGGCAGTCTACATTCATGGCCTCATCATCATCATCATCATCATCATCTTTATTTGCCAATGGAGCTTGATACAGCTATTTGACATGGTCAAGTACAATATATAAGTTATTAAAAAATAAAAATCATTGTAAAAACTACATTGATTTACAGCTATTACTTAGTTTACAGTTATATATTAAAAAGATTATTTACATATAGAAGCAGTAATAGTCACTTTGTCATGTTAAGCACAATACTAATAAAGAGATAATTTATTGAAGGCTAGTATATTAATTTCTTAAAATTCATTTAATGTGTATAATGACTTTGAGATTAGGAATTCCTTTACATTTTTCTTAAAAAGGTTGCCCGTCAATACTTTGATTGAGGGAGGTAGTTTATTATACATTATAGAGCTTATAATATAGGGATTTTGTTTTTATTGGTCGATTTTATATGGAAGTCATTTCTGTTTCTGGTATAATGTATGTGAATATCACTGTTTTTAATCCTGAATTGGGGTTTTTCTGTTACAAGTAAAACAACTTTATATACAAAAAGAGAATAGATGGTAAATATTCTTATTCTCATCTCTGATATGGTGGTTTGGGGGTGCAGCCCCCAATGAGCAAAACATTCATATTCATATTCACTTTATTGATCCACAATCATCATATGGTACAAGGTACAATAGATATGAACACATCAAATCATTAAACTAACACTAACACAAATATTTTAACATTAACACAAACATTATAATAAAAATTAAGTAAAGAATTCTATCATAAAATTCTATGTACTGTATATATAATTGTGATGATGGTAAATACAGAATTAAGAATTGAGCGGATTTTATTACATAGAAATAAACTCTTCTGTTGAGCAAAACCAGTGATCAACTAAGGGATCCCTTAAGGGATCTTTAAATTTCTTATAATTTTGAATTGATTTAATGGCCATGGGGAGGCCATTATATAATAATTATCTAATATATAAAGTCGAATGTGTGTTTGTGGGTATGTATGTATGTTTGTTCCTTATACAAATCCACATTTCTTCACCAATTTGTACGAAATTTTGCACACATACCCAGTTAAGCCCGGGAAGTTACGCGGTCAACATTAAAATTGAAATAAATCAGTCCTTCCCTTGAAAATTATATAATTTCTGAGAATTTTATACTGAAAAAAAAAAAAAGAAATGCTGTTTAGTTCACATGGCAACAATGAATTGTTTACTATGATTACATAGGGCCTTGGCAAGTATATAGCCTAATGCTGGAATTTAATGTAATACGAGTATATTGGCGAAAATAATTACTGAAAATGAAATCCACGAAAATAAAGCACAGTGTGATGTAGTCACGTAACTTTCTCTACCCTCGACATAAGAAATATTTACTCACTTCACATTTTGATGTAGAATAAGAGGGACAACTTAAGTGTGTGAGTATGCTATATCAAAAGTCTGTAAATAATCCTTTCCGCTGATAAGTTATCCATACCTGTAGGCTTTGTATTAGTTGAGAAATAGGGATGTTTATCATAGGCCCTAAGCATGGGATGGAACATTTTGACTCGCAGTATATTATGTCTCGGGTTCTAGGGGAGGAAAGTATGAAAGTGATACTGCATTTCTCTTTTATTTCAGCTCCGAAACGATTGTATAGTAACATGAGAATGAGAAATATTATTTTCCGTCAAGTCAGTACAATCTTATGTAATTTGTGTTTCTTCTTATTTCAACCCCTCCCAAGCATGATGTGTAGAAGCAACGGAATGCAGCATTCCACATCCTCTATGAGCCATAAAAATTTATATCCAGCGTTTTCTGATGGAATAGTTTGAGTGTGATAAATCTTTTTCTTCATTTCAAGTTCTACATACATAAAGTCCTTCATAAGTTAATTTCAAATTAAAAAATACAAAGCCCGGGCGACGCCGGGCCTTTTCAGCTAGTATAATATATAATTTAATTCCTAAGTTTAGGGTACCCTTTTTTACAGATACTAGTAAGTTATTTACTTGAAGGATATGTAAATTTCATTTTTATTTGGTATTGTGGTTTTGGAGAGATTCATTTTTAGTAATGAGGGAGATATTTTCATTCAGTGTTCTCTTAAGCAACATTATGGTTTCAGATATATAAATGCAAGGAAGCTGAAGAATCCTCATTCTATTAAACAAGGGTCTGCATGACATTCTTGGAGATACACCTTCCATTATTCTGATAATTCTTTTTTGTGTTCTGAAACACTTTATGCTCGAAGGTGAGTTTCCCCAAAAGGCTACACCATCATCTAAGTAAGGAATAAACATAGGCATAGTACACTGTTTTAAGAGTATTAATTCTGGTCATGTTAGTTAGAACTCGAGGTATATTATATAACAAGTTCATATATACACTGTTTGTTCCTAATATTATGCAAAATGAAAGAAAAATTATAAAGAGGGCACTTTTTTTTTTAAATTTATTTTATTATATTCTGCATGCCCCGTTTCACATTTGACATTATTTTCCTAACACTATATATCACTGATAATGTCATAACATTTGCATTAGTTGTAGCGTCTATGTATTTACTAAGACTGTTCTAAAGTTTCCTTTCACTCACATGCATTCTTACATCACATTTGATATTATTTTCTTCACACTATTTATCACTGTTAATGTCATAACTTTTGTATTATCTGTAGTGTCTATGTATTTAAAAAGATTGTTCTAGAGTTTCCCGTTACTCATTATAATTAGTTTTCTCTACATATTCAAGGATTTAACGAATTTGATGAAACTTCTCAGATATTGGGATATTAATATTAGGTTACTGACGGGCCATGTTCCTCCTTCCATCATTATTTCTCGGATGAGAATAGATCTTTGGTGTTCTGTGTCGTCACATTCATATATCAGATGATTCACAGTCTGTTCTCCTCTGTTGCATGTACAGTCCGGCTCATTTACGATATGAAATCGATATAGATATGATTTTGTTTTCCCGTGTCCTGTCACCATGGCTGTTATTTCTGAGGTCACTGGAAGCTTTAATTTTAGTCTATCTTGAATTGAAGGAAAGAATGATTTAGTAACTGCTCCTTTTGTGGTGATATTCCATCTGGCTTGCCATTCTTGTAGTGAGGAATCTTTTATTTCTGATATGATGGTCAACTTAGGAATTTTAGTGTATATTATTTCTTCTCCTGCAGAAGCTTCTTTGGCTAACCTATCAGCTAGTTCATTACCAGCAGTACCATTGTGTGCCTTCACCCATGCAAAGTGTATTGTCCACTGACGTTGCTGTAATGCAATGAGGGTATCGTGTATGCTATCTATTAGTGAGTTGTGTTTTCTATTGTCCGTCAATAAGGATAATGTAATATTGCTGTCAGTGTACATTGCAGCGACTCTTTCCTCATTCGGGATATCCTCTAACTCTTGAAGCTCCTGTAGGGAAAGAGGGCACTTATAACCTAATCTGGAGTAATTTATACTTAATTTCTCATGTTTCGTAAGTGTGCCATATTTATTCTCCCTCGTGCTTTGTTGAGTTTTTCAAGCTGTTTACCCATGATTTCTCGCTTTGTGACGTGATGGCAACGTCTCTATTTTTCGCCAAATTGTGATATAAAAGAGTTTGTTTAGGGCGTGTGAGTTTCACCATTCGTTTGTTAAGATAGGCCCATCAACAGAACAAGGCATAACAAAGTATGTGAATTGGTGTTTTGTGAAGAGAATCTAAGGGATTTTTTGACGCTCTGCACTCTTTAAGTCCTTTCCTCAGAAACACGAAAAATGGTAATATGAGGTTGTAATGTTCTTTAAACCTACAGAATTCATACAATTGATCTTCTCGTGAAGCAGCTATTCTAACCTAACCTGTCACCTAGATTATATTGCAAACCTCATTCTACCTGTTACTAACCTCACGCACCTTCATCCCATGTGTTAAAGCTACTGGCAAGCATTGACCGATGCATTCAAAATAAATTGATCATAGCCGGCCAATTAGAGTCTTGGGAAACAATCTTACAAAGTTAGATTATCCCTCTTCCATACTAAACACTATCAACACCACTGCTGTAATATTTACAAAGTAATAATTTTATTTACAAATCTTGTAGGGACTGTATACATTTACTTGTCAAGTAATGTTATTCTTAAATGAGTTCTAATTGAGTTTGTTCATACCTAGAGGGGGGATTTTTTGCAAGAAAATTGTATATGCTGATAGTAGAGAATGTATGTGAGTGTGTCACATCAGATTTTTTAGGTGAAGAAAAATCTACCTATTGCAATTGATACCATGTCATGACTTTCGAAAAATTCTTTCATATCTTTACGTTTCATGCTCCCTAAGTACGAAACCACCGCCAGTTCAAAAAAAAAATTAGTGATATTTATAGATATATATATATATATATATATCTTTACATGCTAGCGGCCGTAATTTTGAAGATATTTGAACCAAATTTTATTATGTTATTTCTAGGTCCAATAGTTCGGACAAGTCACTGCCTTCTATATCTTACAAGCCATGCTGCTTGAAATCTGGCAACACAGGAGGTAGTCCTATCTGTGGTGGTCTGTGGGAAGCATTTGAATACGTTTTTATTGCAGATAATTTTCTTCATCACAAATACTGACTTTATTTAGGCCAAATCAGTAGGCCTATATTATATAGCCTATACTTTTTTTTTTTTATTTATTTATTTTTTTATTAGCATAGTCCACATGCCCCATTACAAAGTAATAATACATGTGTTATTGTACATTATTTACAGTTGATATTATCTTATAACTAGAACTTGTATATTATTTTTTGATTATATCCTAATTACCTAATGAAGCTTATTATTTCTACTTCTTAACAGTTAACTTATTTCTAATTACTCTTACAATTAATTATAATTTTTCAAAATCTATTTTGTTTAAAAATCTTGTAAAGTCTTGGAGGTAATGTTTAACTAGTTCGTAATTTGTTACTGGCCACTGTCCACCTTTTAATCTTATGTTTTGTTTTAGTTCTTGTCTTTCGCTGTTTAGGAGAGTACATTCAAATATTAAGTGATTCACAGTTTGATCTTCTTGTTCACATTTACACAGTGCACTTGCCTGTATTTTAAATCTTGTATAATATTCTCTTGTCTTCCCGTGACCTGTTAATATGGCTGTTATCTGTCCGTTTAGTGGAACCCTCAGCTTTAGACGTTCCATCACTGAAGGGAAAAACATTCTGGTAGTAGTTCCTTTTGTCGTATTCTTCCATTGCTCTTGCCAGGTCCGCAATCCTTTCTCCTCGGCTTCCTTGACAACATGGCTTTTCGGGATCTTGCTGTAAATAACTTCCCCGGTGTCTTCCTTCGCAGCTTTCTTTGCTAATTGATCGGCCATTTCATTTTCATATAGCCCAGCATGCGCCTTGACCCACTTTATGTGGATAGTCCAGCCATTGTCTTGGAGTATTTAATTTTTTCTTTTATTCGTTCAATTATTTCATTTTTTATTTTACCGTTCTTAAGGAGGTCTATTGTAATTTTGCTATCTGTATTAACTAACACCAGTCTCTTGTCGTCCTCTATTTTGTTATTGTCTTCTATTGCCACTAGGGCACGTAATATCGCGATCTGTTCCGCTTGATTATTGGAGCAGTGCAAGCCGAGTTTGTATTTGAATGTTTCTATCAGTTCCCCATTTTGGAAGATGACTGCTGCAGCGCCGACTTTCCCATCTATTTTTGACCCATCAGTGAAGATTTCTATATTGTATGCTATGTTTGATTGTGCCTCTTGAACAATGACTCTGTTTGCAGGATGGGGCCACTCAGTTGGTTTGGGGGCTTCTTCGATAGTTCTCTGTATTTCGTTTTCATTTGTCATATGTGTTTCTTTATATATATCCAGCACTTCTTTAATTTTTATATCGATTGGTGTTACTGCTGCTAAAATGCAGGACGCTTCATAAGACACAGTTCGGTAGGCTTTTGAAATTCTAATATTCATTAATCTTTGCACACGCTGGTATTTTATCATGTTCTTCCTCTTTAGGATTGCTTCTTCCCACACTTGAATGCCGTATAATAGCATCGGAAGTACAACACCTTTATAGATTGTTCGTAAGGCTTGTTGTCCGAGACCCCAGTTCAGCTTAGCAGACTTCGCTAAAGCGTTTATCAGCTTTACACACTTTTCAGTTGCTTGTTTTATGTGATTACCAAAGTTCATTTTTTCATCGAATAATATCCCGAGATATTTTACTTGTTTCACTTGCTCTAGTGTCCTGTTGTTTAGATATATGCATATTTTACTATTTTCTTCTTTTCTCTTCTTAGATATCAGCATAGCTTTTGATTTGCTGCTGTTGAACTGGATTTTATATTGTTTAGACCATCCTTCTATTAGCTTCAAGTCAGTATTCGCGTACATTTCTGCTTCTTCCATTGTTTTGCCTGTAGTTAACAGAGCTAGATCATCTGCGAAAGCTATTGCTTTACTGTGTTTCGAGTATTTTAAGTTAAGTAAGGAGTTGTATAAGATATTCCATAGACCTGGACCACAACAAGATCCCTGAGGGCAGCCTTTTGTTACCTCTTTTTCTGCTTTGCAGTTATTGATTGAAAGTGTGGCTATTCTTTCATTGAAGTAGTGTTTGACCAAATAATAAAAATTTTTTGGGCATTGTAGATTTCTCAAATTGTGGAGAATGCCGGGCCACCAAGCAGCATCGAAGGCTCCCTTCACGTCCAAGCTAGTAAATATTACACTATTTTTCCTGTCTAAATTTTCTTTTATGAACGATTTAACTGCTAGCGCTGCATCAATGGTGCTTTTTTGTGGTATGAATCCGAATTGGTTTGTATTCAGTAGATTGTTTGTATATATGTGATGGTTTATTCTGTCTATCATTAACTTTTCCAAGATTTTTCCTTCTATATTTAATAGACTTATTGGTCTAAACTTTGTCACCTCTTGGCTATCTTCCTTCCCTAGTTTTACTATAGGGATTATTTGCGATGTTTTCCATATTTTTGGAAAGCATCCTTGTTTCAAACATTTATTGTACATGGCCGTTACTGCTGTTGGAACCAAATCGAAGACTCTCATTATGATGTTTTTCGTTATGCCGTCTTCTCCCGGTGCTTTCTCGGAGGTAAACTTCTGAATTATGAGGGATATTTCTTCTTGTGTAAATTCCTTGTCATCTGTAGTCTGTATTGGTTCCTCTTGTTGTCTTCGTAGCTCTTGCTGTTGTACTGTGTCATTTTCTATTTCGTCTTCGGGAGTGAAGTGGTTCAGCATATGCGAAATAGTTTCGTCCATATCGCTTGTGTAGGTACCATCTGTTTTCTGGATAGTTGTTAGGATAGCTTGGGTTCTTGTCTTTCCTGCAGCCAACTTATACGCTGCGTGCCACGGGTTACTTCCATCTTCAATGGTGCAATATTTTTTCCAAGAATTAAACTTTTCTTTTTGTAACAACGACTGATATTCACGTTTTCCTTCCGTGTACAGTAGTTTTCTTTCTCTTCGGAGCTCTTCGTTATTCATTGTTCTCTGGTATCTTCTTCGTAGGGCATTTACTCTTTTCCTTAATATTGTTAGTTGATCTTTCCACCATGGAACTGTTTTTCCCATTGTTGGCTTTCTCTTCGACGTAGATTTATAAAAGGCGTTGTCACAAGCTGTTATGATACACGAGTGGAATTTCCCCGTGACCTCTTCGGCATCAGGTAAGAGTTTAATTCTTTTGCAGATTTCATTTTCTATTTCTTTTTGTTTGATTTCTTTGGTTGCGCATTTAAATTCCTGTGATGTGCATAATAACGTAACCTGCGGTGACTCCACATATCTGAAGGAATTCGTAGTTTTCAGTGTCTCCTCATTATACGTTATGATGTCGCGTTTTTTCTTATTTTATTGGTAATAACCTCACTTAACCTGTTAGGCCTACGAGCTCTGTTATTTGACCCACAACAGAGTCATATTTTATTAAGCTGCTACACTTCTCTGGGTCATTTTGCACCACCACTGAGCTAGTTGTCCCAGGTTCAATATAACCTAGAATACTGATATCTCTTTTCTTGTCACATGCACTTTGTGGAAGACTACGCCCATGACTGTCACTGAAAAGAATAACTTTGCCTAATTCCTTGGGAACACTCAGCTTTCCGTATTTGCTGTCAAGTCATTCATTCGTTCATCCTCCGGTGGTGAACTGTGTTGATTCCCCAGCACTTTTGAGGTTAAGGTTTGAAACCCGTTCATACCGTCACCAAACTGTAGGAAAACGCTGGTAGTAATATTAGGAGGATAGTAGATTGCATTATACTACGATTTGGCGTCTGCCACATTAAGATGAATTATGCCTACTGTGAGCAGCTTGATAAAAGTTCATACCAGTAAAAGTGACTCTATTTCTCTTCAATTCTTCTTTAATACCAGCCAATTCTTCCTTAAGGACACTAATATCATACCGTACCTCACTCTGGTATTCGTTTGTAGCTGATGAACACGAAATTCTTCTGTGAAAAACTGTTCTCTGGTGTACTCAATTAGAGGTGACGGTTTATATAAATCTTTCATTATATACACGGTTTTTACCTTCCCTATGCTCTCCAGTTGCTCTTCAGGTGTATCCAGATGTTCTCTAAACAATAGGCGATGACTGGGATTACTTTAAGCTGAAATATGCTTAATTTTTCGATGATTCTGATGGAGTTCATCGCTTTATTTACAACATGTTCATAACCGACAGGACTACCAATGCGATGTTGCCAGATTCAACAGCATGGCTTGTAAGAAATAAAGAAGGCAGTGGACAAGTTCGTTAATGAGCAAAATTGGCCCAAGGGGGTGGTTGGGGGAGGGGGTTGCAATTTTAAAACATTTATGTGTCGGCCCCTATGAAGTATAGAGGGAAACTTTGTTTGAATAAATTAGAGTACTCCCTATGGATTTCATAGTGACACCAACGATTCGGGCGTTTTGGGTGTACGAGCGGGGGTGGGGGGAAGGAAATTCGAAATTTTTGAAACTACATCTTGTTGGGTATCATTGAAAAGCTCTTGATGAGTACTCTACAAATCAATAACTAGTTTCTTGATAGTTCTCATATAGCCTAAGGCGAGATTTGAGTGTTTGAAAAAGTGCTCTTTCCTCTTTTTCTGCAGTTATTATTGCGGGTTTGTCATGCCAAGGGTAAAGAAGAAGGGTGCTACGCAGCGACAGTAAATTAAACCAAAAGCACTTTGAAATCTACCTCAGCCTGTAGGCTTGCCTAAAGGGATTTTTTTCTTTGGTTTCAGTGGCTGTACCAGTTCCATCAGGTTGAGATTACTTCAAGTCTACCCAAGTTATGATGCTATTGGCAGTATTTCAACACTGAACTTGACTGAAAGCTGGATTGTACACAAGCAGCTATTCTAAGTGTCAGGTTAAGTTAGGTAAGGCTCTCCCTGCAGTATTCCATTTATTCTGAATCACACTGTGAAGCATTAAATTATACTGTGTATGCTGGTAGAGAAAGTCATGAGAGTGTGTAAAATAAGTTTTTTCTTTGGTTTCAGTTGCTTTTCTAGTTCCAGAAGGTTGAAACGTCTATCCAAGTCATGATCTGTTGGCAGCATATCAACCCGGAACATTACTGAGAGCTGTATTCTTCACAAGCAACTATTTTAATTGTCAGGTAATGCTTGAAAGTATGGTATTTTCTTCACAAACTTTTTTTTTCTGCTTCAAAATTATGTCTAGTATGAAAATGCTAATTCCAACTACTGTGAATCTGTTGAATCCATACTCTTTGCCACAATCTAACATAGTCATCCCAAATGCAGCACAGAAATAGCAGAAAAGAAGTGTATCATGATCAAAAAATACATTCCTCGGTCTTTACTGTAATAGACGACAAGTATCAATATCTTCTTGGCAGCCATAGAAATACTATAAGAAATTAAGGAAAAATCACACTTAAACATAATATTATGATTTTGAATCAAATTTTTGTACACATTTCTCATTTTACATATGGAAGGCGTGTAATCTCTATATATATAAAAGAGGCTTTGTCCTGGCTGACTGACTGACAGACTGAGAATCAACGTAGAGGCTAAACTATAATAGGTAGAGACTTGGAATTTTGACAGTACCTTCGTTTCATAATGTAGGTGCTCACTAAGAAAGGATTTTGAAAATTTTTTATTTTAAATGCCAAAAATCTAATGTTTTTGAGTATACTTAATCCCTTTTTACACAGAATTATCAAATCCAAATCACAGTTGGCATGGCAACATATTGTTTCCAGTGGTCTTGGAATTAATTGAAGTGGGACTTTGACAATTTAGAAAAGCTATCAATGTAATTCATGTTATAAATAAATATTAAATTATGAAATCCACGAAAATAATGCAGTCACATAACTTTCTCTACCCTGAACACAGAGAAAACAGTACGAGGTTTTTGGGGAGGGATGTATGAAAGTAATATTGCATTTATTTTTAATTTCATCCCCAAAACGGTTTTATGGTAACATTAGAGTGAAAATAAAATATTCCGCAAAAAACATACAATTTTATGTGACCGGAATTTCTGTTTCTTCTTATTTGGACCCCTACCAGGCTTGCTGTGTACAAGCGATGGGATCCAAAATTCTACATCCTCTATTAGCCGTAAAAAGCTGTATCAAGCATTTTCTGAGCGAATAGTTTTAGTGTGATAAGTCATTCTTCTCATTTCAAATTCTAAATACCTATAAAATGACCTAGTATTTTAAAATCGAAAATCCTTCATAAGTTAATTACGAATTACAAAATACAAAACCTGGGCGACGCCGGGCCTTTTAAGCTAGTGTAATATATAACTTACATCGCGATTGCAAACAAAACTCTAACCTGTTGAATAGCCCAACAGATTGCCACCTCTCCCATACTGCATTTTGCCCCCATTTTGTTTACTTTCCTGGCTCCCTTATTTTCATCATCAAAATCTATACTCTCCCACATTTTGTAAATCTATTTTCAGTGATACAAATTTGTATTGCTTAAAATGTTTAAAAATAAAGTTCCAAACACTAAAGGTCATAATTAAACTACATTCGATTTCAAAACTGTAGGATGTACTTCCTGTACATTACTTTGTTTTAATTGGTTGACAGTTTAATTGTTATACATTCTTTCCATATTTAGCTTTGCTTGGGTTAACAAGAAAGTTCAAATGTGTGCACACAGAGAATTTTCTCTTAATGAACACCTGTAAGAAATAGGGGCAGTGTTCGATTGATAATTGTAATTTTAATTTTTGTTGAAATTCTTTTTTCAATCTTGTGAAAAGGTAACAATTTATATGATCATCAGATTTGCAGTCATTTTCGAAGTTTTAACTGAAAAGAAGTGTTTGTGTTAATTTCAAATTATTGTTCATGCTTAATTGTTTGCATACACGGCATTATGCTCAGAGCCATTCCATAGTTACGTATGTTACGCAATTTAGATTCCTACAGTTATTAAAATATGGTATTAACTGGAACTTTGTACATAACAGAAGATAGATTCAAAGATGTGCTTTCAGAATGTATGAAAGTTTTATTAATCATTAATATACGTTAAATATTATTTTCAATGAAATGGGTGATACGTATGTTACAAAAATCAGACACAGAATTTAAGCTTGTCTATCTTACATGGAAATCTCTGCGAAGTATATAACACAGGAACTCCAGGACATTTTTTTCTGGGTAGCTAAGATTACACTCATTAACCTAGTATCTTTGTTTCAATAGTTCGGGCTGATTTACAGAATTTAATTTTTTTTCTTCTATTGCATATGTCACATTACTTTGTTCCGTATGTTACACTGTGCAAAATAATGAACAATAATGTTTTATTGTGCAATATTTCAACAATTTGAATGTTTTAAGAACTTTTAGATGATAGTTCACTCATATTTAAGTTTTTATTAGTCTCTCATGTCATCTGTTCGCGACTGCTTATTCAGCATATTCACAGCTACCCTCCATATGTGGTGACAGAGACCCACCCCTTATGTGTATTATATGTGTATACACGCTTTAGTATTAATTTCCTTGGATTGTTAGTCAGTTTTTGTTTTCTAATTTCTCTATTTGTTTTTCCCCTTTCTCTTTCTTTCTCTAAATTGACCTCAGATTCCTCTTTATTTTGTTTTATCCTGTCTAGCTCTATTTCCTAACTCTTTCCTTTGAACTCATTTCGAACTACAAGCCAAATGGAATATCTTGCATTTATGCGTAATTTTATGTAATTCTTATTAAGTAATAAATAATAAGGCCTATATTAATTATATATTTATATTCATGAGACAAAATATTATTTGGTTAATTATTGAATTTTACATTTAGGCCTATACAGTGGTGTAGCCAGATTTTAATCTGGGGTTGCTAAAACTTAAAATGCATGCTAATAAAATTTTAAAAAGATAATTTATTATAAGCTGGGTGCAATTAGGACTAATTTTTCAATTTTATTTACAACCATTCTTATTCAATGAAGATATTATCCTATTGCAAACATCATTAACATTATTATCATTATCTTAATCATCATCAAATTGGATATCAGCGCATATTTCCATATCACCTGTTGTTTATAAAAAGTATGGTATTCCATTTTTAACACATCACAATTCAAAGCATTTCATTCAACTTTTGAAATTTATCTAGTTATTGTACCAGTAGGTCTAATCAGAACTGAATCTGCTCCCCCATAGTATTGGGTTCCATGTGTCTTTAAAGTGATCATATGAAGCACTGTAGAAAATGAGTGTTTAAAAAACAGCATTAAGACAATCTAGTCATTGAATCATGGATTGACGGAGAATATAGCACTGGTTGTTGTTACTGCAGTAATATAAAGAACTAAACATACTAAATTGTTTCAACTTCTGTGATGACTTCAAATTATTGCTATTACAGAAGATTTTAACATATTCTGCCAGTATGAGTTCTGTAGCAAACCTGGTGCAGTGGGATTTGGACTCGATTCGGCAAATGTAAAGCGAGGCTGCAAACTAATGCATTTGAAATTGATACAGAATTTCTGTTATGTTTGGCGAAAATTAATTATTATTATTATTAATCCAAGCAACATTTTCAAACACTGTGACACATTTTAAATAATCTTGCATTCTTATCAGTTATCACTAATTTAACTTAAGTGAAAATGGTAAACTAAAGAAAAATCATTCTGATCTGGGGAGGGGGGGGGGAGAGCTTTAAACCCTTAGTACCTTAGTAAGTGTAACATACATAACACGTTTTACTGCCTTGGAATAAAATATTAATTTGCCTTTTGATAGGCCTACTTGAGTGCTGAAACTGATTTCATATACATAGGTCCTGTGGTGCAGCCATGGGGGGGGGGGGGGGGAGAGCTTTAAACCCTTAGTACCCCCCCCCCCCCATGGCTGCACCACAGGACCTATGTATATGAAATCAGTTTCAGCACTCAAGTAGGCCTATCAAAAGGCAAATTAATATTTTATTCCAAGGCAGTAAAACGTGTTATGTATGTTACACTTATTATTTTCATATTTTTATAAGGAAATAATGGTGAAAATAGTTTTGCAGTCCTTAGAACTCATGACTAACCTTACTCACACAAGGTAACAAAGAAATCCACCAGCTCTTTGCAATTAAATAAAAACTTTTTGAAGTTTTTTGTTACGTGTGAACATTACAGTTATGACTATGACAACTTACTGACAGACTTCAGCGTGCTCATAACGCTTGTGTTAGATTTATCTGTAACATCAGACGATTTGACCACGTGACGCCATCTTTTCACACCTTGTCATGGATGCGCCTCAAACAACGAAGAATGATCCATTCTCTTATATTCCTTCATATCATATTATTATCTTCCTCTCCTTCCTATTTACACTCTCGTTTTAATCTCCCTTTGACCTCACGAACACATAACCAAAATATACTGCTTATTCCCCGACATACATCATTCTATTCTTCATCTTTTAGTGTATCAATTCCTCGCTTTTGGGATTCGTTGCCTTGTCATATCAGAGGCTGTCGAAATGTACCACAATTTAGAAATAAGTTGAATATCCATTTTGTTAGTCATTAATTTTATTTTATTTTAGTTTAGTTTATCAAACTTGTAATTAAATCCTTGTAATTTTGTCTGTAGCATGTTTAGTTTTAATTTATAATTTATCAATTCTTGTATTGTTTGTAGTATGTATTATTTACGATATGTATAGTTTTACTGGTGCAGTGGAAGAAAAGGCCTTATGGCCTTAACTTTGCCAGTATAAATAAATAAATAAATAATAATAATAATAACTTAATATGCATTTTAAAATAAACTCACTTCTCATGGACCCTCATAGTCTGCTTTGTGGAATTGTAGATTGTAAACCTCCCTTATTTTCATTTTCAAAAGTTAGCAACCCTATACAGGTACCAGAAAAGTAGAACAGACTACTAAAATATTATTACAAGGAAATTAAAATGCTAAACATAATGGCTTTAAATCTTTTTCATCATATATGTAATTTATGTCTGTGGAGGAGGGGTTATTTCATGCTTATCTATAGATTTTGCTCATTCCAACAAATACAGTATTGCTATAGATGGACAATTTTGTTTGCTTAATAGTGATACTTTAACCACAGTATAAGTATTAATACAGTAAAGAAACTGTGTGTTAAAAGTCCTATGACAACATGTTGACTGGACGACACTAGCGCTCCATGCGGAGATTGAGTAAAGCTACATTCTCATCATATGAAATGGCTTGGGAAAATACATAAACACATCGCAAAATATGTTATGTTAAAAGAGAAAAATAGAGAATACTTTTATTTAATGCAAATCTAATTTTAAATTTAAGAAATAATAAAACAGATACTGTATTATATTCTAGTTAAGAAGAGGTAAACAATACCTAAATAGGCTACTGTTAAGGACTGTATCTAGGCCTAGAACTTTTCCTTTAAAATCATTGCCCTTTAATATAATTTATAATTCAAATTATGATATTAAATAGTCTACGTATTAATTACGTAAATTAAATTATAGGTCTGTCACGTTGTTCATCCTGCACGTCATTGTTGACAGTGTATTTTGATTCTTTGCCTTATATGGCAATATACGACTTCAATTTATTGTAGGTCTATGTAGCGTCAATTACTGCAGGATGGACTTCATTAAACAAAACAAAAAATTCAGGAGCATTTGGAATTGAAGACACCGTCGGTACAGCAGTTTTAATTAACGAGTTTTTATAGGAATTCATAAACTGTCTGTTTTCGGCGTGTGTCAAGCGTAGACGGTAATTTTCACTCAAATATTTTACATATATTGTTACTAGGTTTTCTTGTCGACCATTAATGACCTATTTTATACACCAGAAATCATTACAACAGAGTAAAATATAAAAATATTACATTAAAGTAACTTGAAACATAACCACACCAGAATCACGAGTAAGCCAGTAGACCTACAATAAATATTACTTATTTTCGTTCTTGCCTTTCTGGATGTTTCAAGGAATTGAAGAAATGCAATTCAGGATTTTGTCTTTCAATATTACTGAAATTTACAGCAGAATAATAAGGTCCTTTCGAATATAGCGTGTTCTGATAAATACAACACTCCTATTTATTTACATACTTCCCGGAGTAGTTTCTGTAGTCTTACATAATGGCAGCTACGATCGCTAGTAAATGCGCGCGCATGCTCGGCTGGCAGAAAAACGGGCTGAGTTTCTGTACTGTATTAATACTTATACTGTGCTTTAACCCTGTATAAAGATAAAATTAGAGTTAAGCAAAGCTGCTTGGTAAAATTTTGTGCTTGTCGCTATTACCATAAAATAGCATGCAATTAAAAATGTGTACCACCTTAACGTAGTGAATGAAAGCAGAAGAGAATGTGTATTGAATTAGTATTTAGCTTGCATGCTGTTCCAGTCCCTGTGGTTATATCCATGTAGGCCTAATCTTACATATAAATTTTAAAAATCTCATACTTACAGGTAAAAAAAAAAATAGAAAATTTTAAAAATAATTTTAAAATATAAAAAGTGAAGACTCTAAAAATTAAAAAAACGTGAATTTTGAAAATAAAAATTCTGACATTATTATACAATAAATGGTTCTGAAAATTATTTTAAAAATTCTGAAAAATCTTAATTAAAAATTGTTAAAAATAGGATGATCAAGAGTGAAAATATAAGAAATTAAGAATGAAACCATTCTGTAAATTACAAGAAAATTCTAATTTACAATGTTTTCATTACCTCGGAAGTACACCATTTTGCTTTTTTTATTTTGTTACATGCAGTTTTACCAAGAGATCCTCCTTAAGAGTGAAACAATCTAGGCAAGAATGGCTCAAACATTTGTAGCTTATTCATGTATTTATTATTTTGTTACAGCCTGAGTAATTCTGTGGAAGGAATGGACATTTCTCATTGCAAGATGATGTGATGGTGGATAAAATGATTTTTGTGCTGGCTGGAGATAAGAGTTGATTCAAACATCTATTTCAAGAGGAAGGTAAAAAACAAGTTTTAGTTTTGCAAGCACAAAACTATATATATATATATATAATTTTAAGAATTGATTTGTTCTATTTCAGATGGCAAGAGACCTGGAAATGGATTCTCTGTCATGAGCTGGGCTGGCAGCGCAGTTTGGTGTGCGCAAGCTGGGAAATGCAGCGTTGCGGTTGGGTGTGCATGAGCTGGGAATTTGGCAATATGCAGTTAGGTTTGTGTGAGCTGGGAAACTGGCAGCTCACAGTAATCAGAACCGTTTTGACAAAACTCAACGCCTCCATTTTTTGCCAAATTAGTTTTTTATAAGTGTTAGGTACTATAAACTGGGGTAACTTTGCATAATTTTGTATGAAAACTTTAGTTTGCATTTCAATGCTAGCCTATTTTTAAAATTTACCAAATCCTTTTAATTGACCATCTACTAGACATACTGGAAATTTAATTTCAGTATGATCTCAATACTAAAAATTAATTTTAGATTATGTCAGGCCCTTGCATTTAATGGTGCAATGTTACCCATTGGTGAGGGTTCCTTTGCACCACCAAATTATTTCAATGACTACAAAGGTATTTATTGCTAGGTTGCAAAGTTAGCATATGCCCAGTTTTACTTGCCCATTATATTTACCAATAATGTTTAAAAACGAAGTTTCTTATTAATATTACAATGTGTAAATGAATTTCAGAAAATTTTAAACTTGCATTTCACAAAAACGTTACATATTTGTATTAACAATTAAATAATATAAAGGAAAAACAAATTAACAACTTCAAAACATGTATCTGCACCTTTCACACCTTATCTAATTCTGGAATGCAGAATTGTCCTCAATTAGACATTTTTGTTGGCGGATTTATTCCACCGATAATGTCACACCACTCATAGTTCATGATATCTTCACGTTGAGACCATTCCATGATTTTATTGATTTCTGCATTGCCTTAATTCTTGCTCCAGTTTTAGTGACTTCTCCCCTGGAAATACCAGACCCTCATAACGGAAAACTACAACTGTCCTACACTCCTTTAAACTATTTCCATTCATGCTGTTCGCCATCATGAACTTCTATGTCTTCTTCCGCTTCAGTAAAATCAGACTCACCAGATTTCATGAACGATAGTTCCCCCACATTCAGAAGATGAACTTGTGCTGCAATCCAAATCTCTTTCTGTCAATTTTTCCCTGCCCTTGGTTTTCTTCTTCTTACTACTGTTCTTTGAACTCCTCTTGCCTTTGTTTACTTCCTTTCCTTTATGAAAATGCACCCGTCCCGAAAAACCTAAGCCCTTTAGGAAAATGCACCCGTCCCAAAAAACCTAAGCCTCTTATGAAAAATGCACCCGTCCCAAATACCTAAGCCCTTATGAAAATGCACCCGTCCCAAAAAACCTAAGCCGCTTATGAAAATGCACCCGTCCCAAAAAACCTAAGCCCTTATGAAAAATGCACCCGTCCCAAAAAACCTAAGCCTTATGAAAAAATGCACCCGTCCCAAATACCTAAGCCCTTATGAAAATGCACCCGTCCCAAAAAACCTAAGCCCCTTATGAAAATGCACCCGTCCCAAAAAGCCTAAGCCCTTATGAAAAATGCACACGTCCCAAAAACCTAAGCCCTTATGAAAATGCACCCGTCCCAAAAAAACTAAGCCCCTTATGAAAATGCACCCGTCACAAAAAATCCTGTCCCGTATAAAAATGCACCATGTGTGCATTTTCACAAGGGGCTTAGGTTTTGGGACGGGTGCATTTTCATAATGGGCTTAGGTTTTTTGGGACGGGTGCATTTTCATAAGGGGTTTAGGTTTTTTGGGACGGGTGCATTTTCATGAGGGGCTTTGGTTTATTGGGACGGGTGTATTTTCATAAGGGGCTTTGGTTTTTTGGGACGGGTGTATTTTCATAAGGGGCTTGGGTTTTTGGGACGGGTGTATTTTTATAAGGAGCTTAGGTTTTTGGGACGGGTGCATTTTCATAATGGGTCAGGTTTTTGGGACGTGTGAATTTTTCATAAAGGCTTAGGTTTTTGGGACGGGTGCATTTTCATAATGGGCTTAGGTTTTTTGGGACGGGTGCATTTTCATAAGGGGTTTAGGTTTTTTGGGACGGGTGCATTTTCATAAGGGGCTTGGGTTTTTGGGACGGGTGTATTTTCATAAGGGGCTTGGGTTTTTGGGACGGGTGTATTTTTATAAGGAGCTTAGGTTTTGGGACGGGTGCATTTTCATAAGGGGCTTGGGTTTTTTGGGACATATACATTTTCATAAGGGGCATGGGTTTTAGGGACGGGTGCATTTTCATAAGGGGCTTAGGTTTTTTGGGACGGGTGCATTTTCATAAGGGGTTAGGTTTTTTGGGACGTGTGAATTTTTCATAAGGGCTTAGGTTTTGGGACGGGTGCATTTTCATAAGGGGCTTAGGTTTCTTGGGACGGGTGCATTTTCATAATGGGCTTAGGTTTTTTGGGACGGGTGCATTTTCATAAGGGGCTTAGGTTTTTGGGACGGGTTCATTTTCATAAGGGGGCTTAGGTTTTATGGGACGGGTGCATTTTTATAAGGGGCTTAGGTTTTATGGGACGGGTGCATTTTTAGTAAGGGCTTAGGTTTTTGGGACGGGTGCATTTTCATAAGGGGTTTAGGTTTTTTGGGACGGGTGCATTTTCATAAGGGGCTTTGGTTTTTGGGACGGGTGTATTTTCATAAGGGGCTTGGGTTATTGGGACGGGTGTATTTTCATAAGGGGCTTGGGTTTTTGGGACGAGTGTATTTTTAATAAGGAGCTTAGGTTTTTGGGACGGGTGCATTTTCCTAAGGGGCTTGGGTTTTTGGGACGGTTGCATTTTCATAAGGGGCATGGGTTTTAGGGACGGGTGCATTTTCATAAGGGGGTTAGGTTTTTTGGGACGGGTGCATTTTCATAAGGGGTTAGGTTTTTTGGGACGTGTGAATTTTTCATAAGGGCTTAGGTTTTTGGGACGGGTGCATTTTCATAATGGGCTTAGGTTTTTTGGGACGGGTGCATTTTCATAATGGGCTTAGGTTTTTTGGGACGGGTGCATTTTCATAAGGAGTTTAGGTTTTTGGGACGGGTGCATTTTCATAAGGGGCTTTGGTTTTTTGGGACGGGTGTATTTTTTCATAAGGAGCTTGGGTTTTTGGGACGGGTGTATTTTCATAAGGGGCTTGGGTTTTTGGGACGGGTGTATTTTTATAAGGAGCATAGGTTTTTGGGACGGGTGCATTTTCATAAGGGCTTAGGTTTTTGGGACGGGTGCATTTTTCATAAGGGCTTAGGTTTTTGGGACGGCTGCATTTTCATAAGGGGCTTGGGTTTCTTGGGACGGGTGCATTTTCATAATGGGCTTAGGTTTTTTGGGACGGGTGCATTTTCATAAGGGGCTTAGGTTTTTGGGACGGGTTCATTTTCATAAGGGGCTTAGGTTTTATGGGACGGGTGCATTTTCATAAGGGGCTTTGGTTTTTGGGACGGGGAATTTTTTGTAAGGGCTTAGGTTTTTTGGGACGGGTGCATTTTCATAAGGTGTTTAGGTTTTTTGGGACGGGTGCATTTTCATAAGGGGCTTTGGTTTTTTGGGACGGGTGCATTTTCATAAGGGGCTTACGTTTTTGGGACGGGTGCATTTTCATAAGGGGCTTACCTTTTTCGGCGGGTGCATTTTCATAAGGGGGCTTAGGTTTTTCTGGACGGGTGCATTTTCATAAGAGGCTTACGTTTCTTGTGACGGGTCCTTTTTTCATAAGGGGCTTAGGTTTTTGGGACGGGTGCATTTTTCATAAGGGATTAGTTCTTTTGGGACGGGTGCATCTTCATAAGGGGCTTAGGTTTTTTGGACGGGTGCATTTTTTCATAAGGGGCTTAGGTTTTTGGGACTGGTGCATTATTCATAAGGGCTTAGATTTTTGGGGACGGGTGCATTTTCATAAGGGCTTAGGTTTTTTGGGACGGGTGCATTTTCATAAGGGCTTAGGTATTTGGGACGGGTGCATTTTCATACGGGGCTTAGGTTTTTAGGTTGTCTAGTAAAAATCCCAAATTTGGTTGCAAAATGTGGATTTTGAACTTTGACGTGAATGTTTTTGAATTTTGACGTGAATGCATACCTTGAAATCGAAATCAGCATTTAATTTTATTTAAAAAATCTGGGTCCTATTTATGAGACATAGTATCCATCCCAAAAGAATATCCGGGAGATGATTGCTGCAGATAGCATTGTTTTTAAAGCTTCGTTCGGAATGCATTGATATTCACGCATTACATTCAATCCACGTCGTGTGTAGAGGGAATGGACAATTTGAACGCTGAAAGAGAAAAGAGTATAATGATTTAATCAAAGGAAAAAAAATAATTGCAGGCAGAAAACTGCAAAATAAATGAGTGGCTAGTGAACAAAAATATTCAAAAGAGATGGAATTATTTTACAGATTTCAAAAGAACGAACATGCCCTCAGAACAAGAATGGATTAAAGAACTGGATATAAAAGCAATATCAAATATCACTAATCAAGCAAGATAAAGCAAAAGACAGGAATGCCTAGAGATAATGCAAAATAAAATATTGCTAGTTTTCTACCGGTATGTGGAAATGAAAAATAACCAGGATAAGGAGGAATATGATTTAAATATATATTCAAAATGAAATTGTGGGATGGGCATGGTCACGGCTGGGAGTAATGGAAGCTTCGAGGAATTAAAAAAATTACAAGAAAAGCAGATGCCCCTTATGCAAGGGAACCAAGCCTATACCGTAATATAGTTTTGGAAACTTTTTTTTTTTTTTTGGGCAAGTGATGTGATAGGTGATCTTAACTAATTTTGGGTTGCTGAACATAACTTTGTGTCTGTTTTTAAGACACATTTGCTTGCAATAGGTACATCAAAATGAGAGATACATTATATATAGGGTAAGAAGTATTGAAAAAATTAGGATGTTTGGTAATATATGCAGAGAAAAATAAAATATTTTTAAACAGTCCAAGACATGTATTCTACTATTATTTTGTGAGTGCAGGCCAAATAAAATCAGGTAAACTGATATAACAAAGTGCCAGATGGAGTCAGAAACTATTGAATTTTAGATCACTGTTTCTTGAGAAAATTTTATAAGCATACGTGAAGGAAAAAGTGGGATACGAATTTACAGCAAATTCCTAATGTCAACATTTTTGTCAAACTTCTGAAGCCATACAAATAGGCAGTCAAGTTTCTTTTGGAGGGGGAAAATAAAAAATTTGAACTTTTAGAATTTTCCCATCGGTTATAGGCTAAAAGCTATAAGTCTTCCAAATTTCAAGTTCCTAGCTCATCTGGAAATGAATAAACATCAATGTCAATAAGTGGATGATTAAATTGTCATAGATGTGAATGACGTCACAGCTATCCAGCCAGTTTTTCCCATACTTATGGAACAGCTAGAAACACCAAATTTTGCATGATGCATGCTGGCTCATGTATGGCTGATGTATATGTCAATATTCCTGCCAAATTTCACGATCCTATCTGTCCTGTGTGTGTAAAAAATGTGAGGAAAATATACAAAATTTACTTAAAATAAAAAATCTAACTCACTCTAAGGTATAACCTAGAAGCCACCATAGCAAGCAGTAGCTTCCAGCAGGAAACTCATTCTTAAACGTGACTGAAGATGATACAGACATGTATCGAAATGCATATCATTATTTGATTTGACTATAACGACGTTGAAATTACTGAATACGAAGAAATGACATGAAATTACACGCAAACTGAGTGATATAATTAAGAGTGCTAACAAGAACTGGTTTTCAAGATAGTAACTAACTTATAGTATCAAGAAGAAGAAAAAGCCTTGCATAATCCATATTAGAGACTTAACAGGTATATTGCAGTAAATTTAATTTTCAAAATGAAATGAGTGACTAGAAAGTGAACATATCTTTTCATAATCTGTGCCAATAAGAGAGGGCTCAGCCCTATACACACTCATTTATTGTTTAAATATTTGTATTTACAACAAACATTTTATTATAGAAGTTAAAACAAAAGGATGTACATACAACACAATTGGTAATTACTGTAATTTTATCATTTGTACTCGGAATTTTATTCTCATTTAAATAAATCAACACTAATTTTTCAATTAACAATAATAGGTTGTAAGATGGTCCATTTTGTATTTTTAATTTATGTACATTTTAATAAATAAAAATTGTAACCGGGATTCACAGTGAAGTAATCAAATATACACACTTAATTCTGTTTTCCACTCAACTTCACTTATATAAGTAATGACTTACACATAATGCATTTCACAGCTTCTTAGCTGCATCATCAGATGAGGTCAACTGCCGAGTTTGCCGGAAGACCGGTCTTCCAGCAAACTCGGCAGTTGACCTCATCTGATGATGCAGCTAAGAAGCTGTGAAATGCATTATGTGTAAGTCATTACTTATATAAGTGAAGTTGAGTGGAAAACAGAATCAAGTGTGTATATTTATGTATATTTATTCCTTTTAAGTTTTTGTAATTGTTCTACATTTTTGTACTTGTAAATATGTAAAATTATTTGTATAAGTTAGATTTGTACTTTGACAATTCTGATGTCCGAGGATACAATGTACCCTCTTGACTGAAAGATGCAATAAAGAACTGATTGTTTTTTATAACATAAGCTTCCAATAAAAAATATATTATAGATTTATATTCCAGTTTGTTCGTATTCAGCACACAACGTCGTTATCTGTCTATATTTGTTACTAGTACATTGGCAGAAACTTATTTTACAAATATTTTATACAACTTGTACTAGTTGAAAACTTACAAGCTTCGCAATGAAGTTCATCAATGAAAGTATCCACATAGTTAAGCATGCAAAACGTTGAAGAATAATGTTATTAAAAGGAACTCGATTCATATAATACGATCTCTTAATTCTATCACCACTAGGACAAAATAAATGTAATGTATAATGATACATGTGGTAAGAGGATTTTGTTTTGCCAGTATTCACATATTATCCTTGTACAGAAACGCAAGACACAATTTCACACTAATTATGCTATAAATAAGTCTGCTATAAATACCTGATAGCCTCTTCTTTGAATGATGCGACTAAAAACATAGGCTATATGGGCGATTCTTCAAATACGGGAAAATTTTTTACTTTGTTTAAAAAATCTAAAAAAAATTACTAAAATATTTCAGGGGTTACTTGATCATAATATGACACCAGCAGAGCTTAAATGTTTATATTTTTATTTATTTTAATTTTTTAATTTTTTTAAAGCCATGTGAATGACATCCATGTACATGTGGATGGCAGAAGGCCACATTAATGACTAACTTTGGCAACAATCTGGTTTTCTTTATGTGATTTCATATTTTTCTCAGTGTGCTTCAGTTGATTTTGCACCAATTTTGCAAATTTTTTTAGGGGTTAATATTCTTCACACATTCATACTCATTGGCAGGAAAAAAGTTGAAAAAGAAATAACATTTTGTTTTGTGGAAAAATGCATTAGAATATACAAAACCGAGGTATGGGACAGGGCATGTGGATGCAATTTCATTGAATTAAGTTTGATTTTGGAATATCAGAATTTGAAGTTAGTGACATTTTAAAGTGATAGTTGTAGTATGATAGTAGTAGAAACAAACTTTTATTTTAATTTTTTTTAAAGTTGAATTTGAAGGGAAATATCACTCCGGAACACAAATTTTCCCGTATTTGAAGAATCACCCATATAACAAACTAAAAAAAAAAAAAGAAATGTGACTGCAGACATTTATTGAACTTTCCGAAATTTATCAAATATTTCCCTCAGATACTTCTTTACTCTATGCACGGCCAACAATACATCTTTCTCACTTAACATTCTTATAAAGAATAAGAGGCCCTGAAAGAGCGCATATTCAGTTGTTCACCATGCAAGACAAACTTTCTACAAACAGTGGGTGAACAGTGGGTGGCTTGTAACTACCCTACAGAGAATTTTTTCAGAAAAAAAGTTTCAAATAAAAGTTTTAGCTCTCAGTATAAGCAACACATGTGCAAAATCTAAAGAAAATTGTAAAAAGCAGTTTTTGAGAAAATCGCAAAAAATGAACATTTCTTCATGTCAACTGCCCTTTAAAAAAAAAAGAAACTTGTCGCCAATCTTCGGCTCACATCTTCAGAAGGTACCTGACCCAAATATGAAATTTTGTTTTCATACAATTTTCCGTTTTGGAGCTAGCCTATTCACAGACAGACACACACACATGTTTCCAAAAATAGTATTTTTGGATTACTATTTTTGGATTCAGGGAGCCTCAAAATGTGTATTTAAGTCAAAAACTCGACTTCGAATTTGGGTATGGTATGGGCAGAGGAAGTAATAACCTAATAACAAAATCGAATGTTTTTACAAAATGGAAAAAGAATCCATGTATTGATAAATCGTTTCTCTATTGGATTCAAAACAATCGCAAATAAACAGCAACGATATAAAGCTTTTGACGATAGTAGAGTTGTGAATATTATTAGCAAAGAACACATTATTTTCTTGTTCATTACTCAGTACTCAGTACAATATATTCAGTTACTGTTTTTTGGAGGAACATAGGTGCATCTATTAATTAGATGTAAATCTTGTTCTACTAATTATTATTAACTTGAGAAAATCCACCTATGCCTAGATCAAACCTATGAAACTGAGAACAGTAACTACCTGTTTTATTCCCTTATGGGTTGAAATGAATTCAAGAAATTACTTTCATAGATATGAATGACGCTTACTTCTGTAATGTTGAAGCGAAGCACCTCTTCCAAGTCAAATTCAACGAAGATTGGAACTTTCATGCAAAGTTATAGTTGCAGTAGCCTGTAAATGAGAGTATTCATTTTGATAATCTATTTACACTACCATATTTCTATGTCACAGAATATGTGAGAAAAAATCTTCTACAGCGTAATATAGCATCTTAGCTGCGACACAGTTCTGATATTGTCATCATCTTATTTGAAAGAAAATGGTGGACAATAAGAACAACAAGGTGTGTATTCTTAAAGTCACCAAACTCTTCACTGTTGAAGCTGTGTTAAATTCATCGACTGAAAACAGACTCGTCAAATTTTATAGATGATGTCTAGAAATACCTCAGTGACAGATCCATGAATTATGGTTACTACCATTAATAAAGTGAAAAAATCTTTTGTTTCAAACACTTCTAGGGTGAAATAATGTCAGTTACACTCATGTAAGATCACAAATTTTGGTTTTTTGCAAAATTTAGTTTTAGCGCAATTTTTAAAAAAGAAATGTTATTTTTCAAGGGAAATCTCAAGTTTTGGAAAGGTCTCTTCTTTTATAAATCACTTAAAGTAGCAAGCATACAAGTGGTACAATATAAGTATAAAAAGTAGAAAATAAATATATAATAATGCATGTGATGGAGAATTTAACATACAATAACTTCACTTAATTCAAGAACTTACCTGAACATGTTTCGAGCCAACATACTGACTCATCCTCAGCTATACTCCATCTCAGATGAATTAAGTGAAGTTAAATTCTCCATCTCATCTATTACAATGAGCTCTCGATAATTTGAACCTCAGTATGCCGAACTTCAGATAACTTGGACAGATTCTGGACAGACCCAGATCTACAGCCATTCTACTGCCACTTCAGAACTGCAAGAGAAGTAATTATTCAAGAGCAACAGAAACAATGTGTACACAGAAGAACATTTACAGTTTCATTCGGCCTAAATCTTCTCAGAAAAATATGCTCACAGCAGGGACGGATCCAGAGAGACTTTTTTTTGGGGGGGGGGGGGCGGGGACCAAAGTAGAGAGGGAAGTTTTACTCATAAAAATTAATTATTCCCAGTAGGCTACACAATTGAAATCAAAATGAACATTTCGGCATTTTATTACAAATGTATTTCAAAATAATGAATATCACTGCTTTAATTTAAGTATTTGGGTTATGTTGTTCCAATTGTAAGTGTTAATATTATGTTCTGCCTCATACGTTTTGTTATTGCAGCTTAAACACGAAATTTCATTACTTAAATACCATTTCCTAATTTACTCTCCATAAGCCAGACATTTCATAACTTGGACTTTAGTCCGGTGTATCGAAAGTTTACTGTATTATAAATTTATTAACTTCACTATATAAACTTCCTATAAATTTTATAAAGGAAAATAAATACTCAAGATTAAATCATATTATGATATATGTTCGTAGTTTTTTTCTATAGCATATATTAATTTGGCAAAGAACTCCATTACTAATGAATGTATTTTACATATTATTACAATATAAAAATGACTGTATTTTTCTGCCAGTAGTTATATCCTCGATGCACCTCAATATGTAGGTCAGGGAGGTTTTGTTAGCCAATTTATCTACACTACAGGCAGGTTTAATAGTCAACTTATAAGAATTGTGAAAATCTACACGATGAAAAACCTAAAAGCACTTTGATTACATGCTTTTGCAGAATTATGCAATATTTACACCACATAATCAGTAAGTGTGAAAAAATGCAGAAATTGTATTTTGCTACACGAAAAAACACTGAACTTAACCCAAACTTTCATAGCAAAATTTAACAATTTTATTCTCCTTAAAATAGGATCCCTATCAACGTTTCTTAGACGACAGATATGGAAGGGCAGGTGACAGTTGTCACTCACATAAAAAATGGGAATTGTTTTTATGCGAGTCCTCCAGAAATAAAGTGATGAGTTGATTTTGCTCCAAGACACGAAAAGAAGATAATTCCACAAATTAATTATGTAATTAATGTTATTTCTGGGGATGGGTCCTCGATACTTTCGATACTCTCGATACTTGCATGGTATCGGCATCGAACGATACTTCAGAAAACTCGCTCGATACTTTTTCGATACTTTTTGTAATTCTGCAATTAAGTGAGAATGCTAGTATTTTTTAACAAAAGCTTGTAAGTGGACTGTTTAAAAAACTAATTTTAGTTTTAATGTAGAGTTTAAAAATAATTATAGGCTACTGATGATATTAAATTTTGTCTCATTAAATATGCAGACTTAATTAATTTAGTTGGTATTACACAGTTCTCTCAAATTTTAATTTTTAATATACCTATTTATTGAAACTGGAAATGTTGAAGGTATCGAGTATCGAAGAAAAAGGTCATGTATTGGTATCGAGAAAATCTGGTACCGACGCATCCCTAGTTATTTCAAAATACCTTGAAATTGACTTCAAATATTACTCAGGTTATCCATAGCTGCTGAGATTAGATACATTAATACAGCAGAACGTCAATTATCAAAATTACCTTTCCTTTGTTTTTATTATTAATTTTTGCATTCTTAAAGTATGATCCCACAACATTTACATAGTTATAGATAAACAACCATCTTATCATGTATCGAACAGTTGAGTCACCATTAGTTATGACAATGAGGTCTACTTAGTGTACTGCATCCAACAAGTCTTGGAGTTGAGCAGTGCAGTGGCCTGTAAATTGAGGTTTTAAAAGATACTGCATTCAAGAATGAGCTAAAACGGGCTGGAGAAGGCTGTAAAATAGAGGACTGCTCCATAAGGAATGACTTATTCTGATGAATGGATTGTGAATATCTGTATGATGTTCAGCTCTGATCTCTGGCTAATGCTGTATACTTTCAAATATACTATTGATGAGTGAATGTTTTTGAAGTGGTTTAAGGTCATCTAATGTATACACAAACCTCAGAAAACTCACCATTTTGCATTAGATGTAGGCGTGGACTGCAAACCGAACAATAGTCTGTTGATTGAGGAAGTGACAAGTGTAGCTGAGTTCAGTTGAGGAAAGACACGAAGTTCGGAAATGTTGCAGAACAATCAGTGAATACTTCCATTAAGTCTATTTGATTTTAGTGGGAAATAATGCAGAAATTTTATTTTGAATATATATATGTAATATAATCTAAAATATAATATAATTATTACTGAATTTTTATTCATCTCTATTATTATGCTTTTTTTTCCAAGTTTTCATGTGTTATTTTGTACATATTCAATAATCCAAATAAACTGAAAATCCGAACCACATTCAGTCCTTTCCATAACTGAAGTTCCATTGTATACAATATCTGTTGTTAAACAAATGCATTTTAACTCGCTCAAAACATGATTTGTAAGAATAGTAGCACTCAATTATTAGACAACTCAAATACTCTCGTCGACATTCCCCAACCTGCTCATAAAATCAACAGTATTCAGGAACAAATCATAAAAATAAGTGATGCAATCAGCATTAATCGGACTTTTCCACTGGTGGACTTAAAGATTACTTTCACTTTATTTCTACTTTGGTATTGATGCAATAACCATCACTGCATTTATAGTTGCAGCACATCCACAGAACTGTTGTGGAGCCATTTATTTATAACTATGACAAAATGTACTGATATGATATACTGATAATGCAATGTCTTAGATACGAGGGGTGATCAAAAAGTTCCAGGACTTTTGAAATTGCGCGGCAATGGAGCATTGTAGAGCAGTGTGGTTGGCAGCATTGTCTAGTGTGACTCTCCCTGAGCACAGCTGTTTTTTTCAGATTGTTGATAACCTTCTTTATCGCAAGGTTACAGCTGTATTCGTAAAACAAGTTTTTTGTGTTCGGCGATTTTGTGAAATGAATCAAAATGAAGAGCAGCGCGTTTGCGTAAAGTTTTGTGAGAAGTTGGGTAAAACTTTTACTGAAACATTTCAAATGGCTTTTGGTGATGAGTGTCTGAGTCGATCAAGGTGTCACGAGTGGTACAAGAGGTTTAAAGAAGGCCGGACATCGTGTGAAGATGATCCTCGTTCAGGGCGCCCATCAACTTCGACAGTCATGTTGCAAGATTGAACACTCTCGTGCGTTCTGATCGTCGACTAACCATTCGTGAAATGGCTGAAAATGTGAACATTTAATTTGGTTCGTGTAACAGATGTTAACAGAAAAATTGCAGATGAGAAGGGTGGCTGCAAAGTTTGTTCCGAGACTGTTGACAGAGGAGCAAAAACAACACAGAGTTCAGGTTTGTCAGGAACTTCTTGAAATGGCAAATGGCAATGAAAACTTCTTAAAACAAGTCATTACTGGAGATGAAACCCGGGTTTATGGCTACGACGTCGAAACGAAGGTCCAGTCATCACAATGTGGAAGACAAAATCCTCTCCAACACCCAAAAAAGCTCGTCAGGTCAAATCAAACGTGAAGGTGATGCTCACTGTTTTTTTCGACTGGAAGGGTGTTGTTTACTATGAATTTCTTCCACGAGGTGAGACCATTAACCTATTCCGTTACCTCCAAACAGGGTTGTAAAAAAGCCGGCTAAAATTGAAAAAAAAAACCTGACCACTGGTTTTTTTTTCAATTTTAGCCAGTTAAAATCATGATTTTAGCCGGCTAAAATCAATTATTCCTGTTTGGGGGAGGTGGCAGTGGGTTAAAATTTTGAAAAAATTGTATTTAGGGCCCTATGGGGTTTAGAGGGAAACTTTGTCTGCATAAATTAGACACCAATGATTCAGTGGTTGTGGGGGTGAGGGTGGAAATTCAAAATTTTTAAAACGATGTCTTGTGGGGTATCGTTGAAAACCTCTTGATGAGTAATCTTTAAATCAACAACTAGTTTCTCGATAGCGCTCATATAAGGAGAGATTCAAATTTTTGAAAGTCAAAAACACTTTAAAATATACCTCAGCCTGTAGGCCTGCCAAAATGAATTTAGAGGACCAACTGAGGCTAAAATTACCAATGAAATAAAGTTTGAAACATTAAAAATAATAGTTAAATATCTTGAGAACAATAATCCTTGGCCAAATTAACAATTAAATAATAAAAGATATAAATTAATACATAATTAACAACTCTCTTTTTATAAAAAATATTTCAGTTTTTATTCTACCCTTACCCCAATAAATTCAATAAAAAGCACTATGAAAGTGCATATCTGAAGTGTAATCACCAGGGCCCGGATTCTAATGACATATCTTTTTATTGATGCTGCATAGACATTGCCAACTTGTAGATAAATCCTAATCATGGCCTCTAGATTACAGAAATGCATTTTTATTAGGTCATTTTTTGGCATTTTATGCCATTTTAAATTTTTAGGGCATTTATTTCAATTTTAGGTCAATATTTTGTCATTTTCTTCCTTATTTAGTCATTTTCATGTATTTACATTGAGTGTATTAACTTTTTTTTCGTAGCTAGCGGTGCTGTCTTTGATGTGTTGTTTGTTTAATGCAAGAAGGAAAAATTCTGTTTTAAAGTGTTGTCATGTCTCAGTCGGAAATGAGAATTAAAGAAACGCCAAAATTTTGTATTATATTACTATTGTTATTAGACTGCTTGGATTTGAGAGTGCAAACTACTGTTTACCCTCAATAAACAACAAGATAATCCGGCAGACCACAAAAGGAAATGCCGAATTTTGTCTCGCCAGTACCTCAGTGCCAGTATAAATTTCTATGAGAAAAGAACATTTACAACATTATAGTTATTTACAGGTTTTACAATGATGTACAAATTAGTCTATAACTTCGTCTGTAGAATAGTAATTTTTTATGAAGAAAATGTGAGCTTTTAGGTCTTTTTTTATGATTATTAAGTCATTTTCTTTAAAATTTAGGGTCATTTTATAGGTAATTTTTCAAACAATTGTAGGTCATCAGAATCCGGGCCCTGGTAATCACCTATCGCTGGAATTTTGTCGAGCCATAGAATCTTTACATCGTATGCTGGCCAGTTCTGCATCAATCGAAAGCTTTGGGTTAATACAAACATAATTGAGAAACAGACTAGACAATGAAAAAGCCCAGAAGCTTGTATACATCAACAGGCAGAATACAGCAAATATGCCAGAGTCTTATGATGAATGGTGAATTTACCATATTTACTCGAATATAACGTGCACCATTTTTGTCCATTTGTAGATTTCAAAACTGAGGTGCGCCTTAAATTCTTGTGCAAATCCGTTTCGTAGGTCGGTGGAAATATTGATTTACATAACAATGCATTGCTATAATTCTCGACTTTGTTCATTTTATCGTTGGCCTACACCATATGAAATTTAATTTCTGAAACATAATGAAAAAATTGTTTTTGTCAGTTCTATAGTGCAAATGTGGAATATTGTGCATTGTCGATTTTAAACTCATTTAAGAGCGGTATCAGCTTTTATTGTGAAACTCTCATTTAACGTTTTGTTTGTCCATACAAAATAAGTACCTCCGAGGATTCCAGTGATGAACACATTAGTGAATAATGATGATCCATGCCTATAGGCCTACTTGTAGGCCTAAAACTGGCAGTAAACTGTAAATGTTTATGTGTTGGTTCATTATTCTATAAATACTATGACAAAATTCCAAATAAAATATCCTCCTATTGATGCGCATTACATTCGCTAACAAACTCTTTTTTTTTATAATTTCAAGTTTCAAAATCAGGGTGTGCATTAAATTCGAGGGTCCAATATATTGCAGTAAATACAGTAATTAACTATTGCTGGGAATTACACAGTGAAGTGATACAGTGAGTCCCACGCAAGAGTTGGCCAATGACGCGGGAATCTGCGAAGCGGCAGGCACAGCTCCAACTCCCGAGTGATCTGGTGAAATATCTACGCAAATAAAGCCGCGATCGGTGTAATGATTTAGGTTCTCACATTTACAGTTAAAATTACAATGAAAATAACCACATACCTCATCACAAGAGCTGTTGGAAATGTTCTTTTCTTGCATCCACACAATATTAGCACCTTTTTAGGAAATTTTCTTTCATGCGCATATTTCCGCTTCCAAGACAGAGTTAATTTCTCTTGTGATATTTGGTGGTATAAATAAGACCAAGCCGCGGCTCAAAACTCACTAATTCATAGCAGCTGCTTGGTTTGGTATAAATAAAACGCTGCTTCCTCAACCACCTGCCTAGCCGTTGCTCAACGACCTTGACAGCTCAGCCGCTGCTTAGGATTTGGTATAAATAAAACTAAGCCGCGGCTCTCTGTTGGTAGCAGCGGCTTGCTTTTTTCTGAGGTACCTCATTTGCGGACTCAGCTTGCTCAAGTGAAGTTTTTAATCGTATTGGCGGGGTTCATGGGGGTGATTTTTTAACCAATATGAGTAATTTATAAGGAACGTATGGATTATGATGTGCACAGATGTAAAGAACCGGTTGTACAATAAAATTGTAAAACATGTGTAACTTAACTTTGTTACTTTTCTTTATTATAATAATAATAATAATCATGAAATAATACATCATTATAAGTCTAACACATTCTCATATTTTACTGTTATCAATATGAACTAAAATATTTCAAACGTGAATAATTCTTTTAACACTATTTCAAATTGTAATGCTGTAAACTAAATAACTTCAAATCTATTATGTAGCAAGTAGATTCAAAACGAACGTATTTTATGAATTAATTATGGAAAATAATTAAATATTAATAAAAGAACTACATATATATGTAGACCTACCTTCTTTACTAATAGCAAAACATATTGAAATAAAAATGGAAACTCCATCCTCTTACAAAGCTATTTAATGTGGGACAAAATAAGCTGATCTGAACAAATCTCACACCCTTAAAAGCTTATCCGGGTTTGTTTGTCTTGCTATCAATTTGACTATGCCCCCTCTTCAAACAAACATAAATACTTGGAGGGAATGAAAGAAACGGGGCAGAGCACCAGCTTTTAGACTCTTCAGTGGTGCAGTCTGCACAAGAGCAAACTATTAAAACTGCTAAGATTATAAAATATCCTAATTATTTACCTAATAGGTACTAAGTATACTTGTGATTTTAGGACAATTGCCTACTCTGTTAAGTATTATTTAAAATGTTAAACTATAATACGTTTCTATGACGGTACAAGTAAGCAAAATATCGGAATGTGCTTATTAGTATAAAATGTTAACTTTTGTTTATTAAAATTAAGTAAAATTATATCTGTCTACTGTTTTAGTTAAATGCTTAATTCATTAATTTACAAGCCTAAACATAATTTTTAGTGCCCTAAAATCAAGGTTTTCTAATAAAACATGAATACTAGAGAATACTGTAGGATAAAAATTCCTCTGACACTGGGGCTTGAACCCAGGACCTTTTAATACTAGGCCTAGAGATGTAACAACTACGAGGACATGTTCTTACTCTCTTGTCTCTTTCCTTTCTCCCAAAGTTGCTTTTCTTTCTTTAAATTCAATACTTTTATACATTATATACTGAACTTTAAATTTTAAATCGGTCACAGATAGTCAAGTGGCATGTTTGTTTACTCAGCTGCATGTGCCGGGCGGTATGGGATGCAGGTGTTCAAGCACTTGCTACCAGTAGCCTGAGCCGCGGCTAGGCAAGGAGGGGAAAGTTTTATTTATTTGAAACAGCCAGCCGTTGCTATATTCTCAACCTTCTCATAAGCAACGGCTAGGTAGCAGTGGCTTTGTTTTATTTATACAACCAATTGTCTAAGTTCTTCTAACAGTATGTGACTATTATTTATGGGGAAACTTCAAAAATAAAGTGTATAGGTCAATTTCCCATACATTAGAACAACTTAAAGACAATATCACAAGAAAAATGAACTCTATTTTGGAAGCTGAACTTATGCGCATAAAAGAAAATTTCCTAAAAAGGTGCCAGTATTTTGTGGATGCAAGAGGAGAACATTTTCAACATCTCTTGTGATGAGGTACGTGGTTATTTTCATTGTAATTTTAACTGTAAATGTGAGAACCTGAATCATTACACTGATCGCGGCTTTATTTGCTGTGCCCGCCACGACGCAGATACCCGCGTCATTGGCCAACTCTTGCCTGGGACTCACTGCATTAAATTACACTAAATACATTTTCAAGTTTCTTAGTTTGAAAAGGATATAAAAAAGGAGAGGAAGGTGCCAGAGAACTTACCAATTGGCAGGAGAAGCTGGTCTTCAATTGGTGCTGGCTCTGGTATCATAGAAACACATAAAAAGAAAGAACAATAAAAACGAAAATTTTCGGACAAACTTTGCCCTTTGTCAATCACTTAGAGAATGGAGCTTGAAGAGAAAGTGTAGGGTTGCCAACCTAGCCAACTGATGAAGAATGGCATCCTATGTTCTCTGGCCAGGAGGGAAAAGGTGTTATCTGATGTTGAGGTTGGGGGGGTTTCTGGATTTGGTTATCCACTGGTGAGCCAGTTCCCACCTTCTGAGTTGGGAGGGGTTGCAGCTATCAGGGAGGCTTTTGATTACTTTGATGGTGAAACAGTCCTCAAATGATATCCCATGGTCCATGGTGTGTTTGGATACAGGTTTATCTGGATTTTTGCTTTTGCAGTCATGCCTGTGGCCATTCATTCTTTTTCTAAAAAGTTTCAGTGGTTAATCCTATGTATTGGGCCGGGCATAGATTGCATTGTAGTTGATACACTATGTTGGAGGAATTGCATGTGTGGTGACCCTGGATCTTATACTCTCTATGGGTGAGTTCTCTGGCACCTTCCTCTCCTTTTTTATATCTTTTTCATGCTTAATGGCCTAGAGCCACCTAACCTAAACCAATAAGTTTCTTAGTTTGTAACTTTTAAATTGGTGATGTTTGGAAATAAGAGCATGAAAGGAACTTCAATTATTTTTACTCAATTTGATTTTATCCGGATGAAATGCCTGGCTTTTTTCAAGAGGGTAAAACTGGTAGCTCTGCATTTGCACTCAGTAGGCCTAAGCGTTCTGAGCTTGTAACTTTTAAATTTGTGATGTTTGGAAATAAAAACATGAAAGGAACTTCAATTATTTTTATTAAATTTGATTTTATCCGGATAAAATGCCTGGCTTTTTTCAAGGGGATAAAACCGGCCAGTTAAAACCAGGCCGGCTTTTTCATAACAACCCTGAGCAGAACAGAAAATTAGGTTTTGTTTTGCATCATTAAAATCAGTGTCCAAATTGTCCCACCCGTAACAGATTTTGAAAAACAAATTGAAAATATTTAAAATAAAATTAAATAATGCTTTGCATGTAGTGTGGAGGAGATGGCATTGTAAATTTTACAGAATGTGAAAAACCAATTCTAGTTTATTATCTATGATATGTAATAAACAAAAATAGTTTTTATAATTTGCTAGAATGTCCCACCCGTAATTATGAAATGGCTGCCATAGAGAATATTTATCTTTAATATGTAAGTGAACTGCTCCTGAAATCAAGTTTTTTTCTGTAGGGGTGCACTATCAGGGTGTCCACCAAGTAATGCTGAAGAAATTCCCGGCTTATTCCCTGATTTTCATTGATCATTTCAGAAATTCCCGACGAAAATATGAAGCACTTTTTAATAACTGTGTAAGAAAAATTATAGGATTATACATACTTTATATAAGAAAAACTTTTAGTAACAAAAGTAATTGCAAACAATAATTGCTTAGGCTATAAAAGATACAAAAATTAGGAACAGTAAAATAAATTAAATACACATTCATATAGGCCTATTACTGTCTAGAAGTCTTTTTGATCACACTTTGCAATTTTTCGAATTTTCCCGGATATTTTAACAAATTCATTGACTTTTCCCGGATTTTCCCGACCATACGAAATTCCCGGCCTTTTCCCGGATTTTCCCGACCAGTGGACACCCTGACTATACTACAATTTTCTTCTCTTACTGAAACAATTTCTGTGCAAATGTATTTCACTTGAAGTTCTATTAAATTGATATTAGCAAGAGAAACAACTGAATTATTTTAACTCTCAAATGCATTACTTACACTCATGTTCTGAATGGAGACTGTCATACAAATGTCATCTGCAGAATCAACACGAAGGAGGACTGTCTCCACAGACTCAGGTAACTTGAAGCTGTAATATCGTGGCTCAGATGGAGATATTTTTATATTCTTCTTTTCTGACAACTGAAAGTTCAAAACACAAATATATCAGTTTCAGAATGGAAGTTTAGAAATGTTGGTATACTTTAAGAAAAAATTAATTTGTCACGTTGAAGACTGTTTAGCTTGTGAATCAGTGACCAATCCAGTGTAGGAATTTCAATTTATAGCACCTACATGCAATTGTTTTCCTTAATTGTTCCAGGTTTTCTATAAAAAAATTAAAATGTCCCGTTTTTATAAAACTACACCGTTTCTGGCTTATAGGCTTAACATTACAAACTTTTATAATTTTTGTTGTTTAAGTTTCTGGTCAAAAATTCTTTCATACATTATTAGCAAATCTCTTGCCATTTATGAAAATAGCTTGCAACCATCACAACAATGATCACATGATTAGAATATCAAAGATGGGGATGTGGACAACACAACAAAAAATGTACTGTGTTCTTGGACTGGCTGAAACAAAATCTGTCAAGCCTCTGCAACAAAATTTTTGCTGTGAATTTAACCTTGGGGGTCATGACTATTAGTATTATGAAATGGGACAGTTACGAGAAACTGGTAGCCTTTTCACAGTCTAGGCTGTCCGGGTAGCGCCGCGTCGAGTGTTGAGAGGCCAACATTTCTACAGCCATGTTGCTGTCTTCTTCAGGGCCAAAAGGTCACTGACTAAGCCGGGCATCGGGCTCTTATATATCTGTGTGGTGTTGCGGAGCAGTAGCGGGCGCCTGGCCAATCACAGAAGAGGCATCTGTTGGAGCTCTGGGATTGGTCGGTTGACAGCAGCGGTTGGTCGGAGCTCCATTATCCCTATCTGCTGCATAATGGAGCTCCGACCAACCACTGCTGTCGACCGACTACAGACTTATTGGTAGCCTTTTGTCTAATCATGGGAAGCATAGCAAAGGGAATGTGTCTGCAGAAAATGTGGGATGGATTCTTACGTCCTTCATAAGAAGTTCGAAAAAGTCAATTCAATGTCAACCATTTTCCAACAAGGGTCCCAACTCATTTTGTGATCCAGGTGCGAGAATGTGTGGATGAGGAGTTCCCTGGTCGATGGATTGGATATGACCCCATTGGATTTTTTCCTGTATGGGATTTTGTGAAGAATCAAATGTACAGCACTTCTGTGGAGAACGTAGACCATATGCTATGAAAAACGTATCAAGTCATCAGCAATGTCACACCGCATATGTTGCTGAATACCTGGATGGAGATGGAGTATAGGTTGGACATACTGAAATTGTTTAAAAGGTGTGTATGGTAAAGGCATGACTTACCGTATCAGACAATATCAGTTTTTTAATTAAATATGGCTTATTTTAAAGTATATAGTCTTTTAAAATGTTAAACCTATAAGCCAGATACCCTGTATTATATGAACACCCTAATCTAAATTCACAAGCACAGAAGTCTGAAACCTCTTCATACCTATAGTTTCTTTGATTAAAAAACAATCATTGAACACAAGAATTGGATATATTCATATATACAGTGCTTTTTTTGTGACGGTACGCAACGGTACGTAGTACCGGCACCTTTTTTAAAAAATAAAATTTGGATATTAATCAGAATATTTCTATCACAATTCCCACAAAGTTATGTTTTATTTAAAATCAAGCTTGTTTGTTCGTTTTGTTAGATTTCTACATACATAATAGCCTACATACGAGCACATGATAGTTTCTGTAAATTACCGTGGCTACTGGACTGCAAGAGGGTTGGGGGTGGGTTTTTCCAGGCCTCAGCAAACTGCTCCTGTGGTCAATGTCATTCTAACGGTATAAGAATTGCACCAAGTGCAGTTAATGCTTACGTAGTAACAAACAAGTAGTAAGTAGCTAACCACCGTAGTTAATCAGGGGTTAGTGCGTGTTCAAATTTGTATTCGTTGCTTACATATAATTGGAAAAGAAACCCCTTGGTTTGTGTTGCACAGGCAAGTGAATTCATAATTGTTTAGTACGATTGTAGGAACAAGGGGTGTACGTAGAGAAGTGAAATGAGTAAAATAATTAATTTGTACCGGTGCGTAATAAAAGAAAGCATGACGATGTTTTTGAAGTATATCATTTAATTTTACTGCAATTCAAGGGAGAAACATTTCTGGCCATGATAGGCCCAATTCTTGGACATAAACAAACTCAGAAAAATGTCTTCTGGGAGAAGTGTGGGTGCTCCCATGAAATTCAGTTAAAAAGTTTCTATGAGTACCGCCACCTTTTTAGTTAGAAAAAAAGCACTGCATATATATATATATATATATATATATATATATATATATATATATATAAGCTGCGTATGAAAAAAAAGATACAAAAGTAATATATAATTAATAAAGTGTGTTAAACCCTTTTAAATCTCATATAATAATAAATATAATATTAATAACACAACATTATTACAGCAATGAGTATAATAGCTGATCAAATGGAAAATTACACAAAGCTTGACTATCACCGATGGCAGGACGATAAATATATGATAATATCAATTGTCCTGCCATGAGCTTTCTTGCTTACAAGGACACAAATACGATTTGTTTTATTCATTTTCAGGTTTTAATAATATTCATTAAAAACTTAATTCTGGCCAGAATTTGCTAAATAGTTGTTGGCAACCCCAATCTACAGACTACATTCTTCCACTGACAAATAAAAATGATCAATTTACCATAAATATGCTAGCAGAAACCATGCATTTATATGACATACTGTACTATGAAAAAACGCGATTTCTTGGGTGCTTGGCTCCCTAGTCCTCATTCGGTAGGTTTCGTTCAACTTCGTAGGTAGAGCTGACAACATTGAAACACGAAGTACGCGCTATACACCCTGACATCTAGTGGCTTCAACACTAAGCTTTCATTCTGTCTCAAGATTCTTATTTATTTATTGACATTATCTTCTCTGACGCATGGAGTTATGGGGAAAAATACAATCTTTCGAATTGCTGATTTCACAAACACTTCATTGTACATCAAACACTTTCCTCACCTCTTTAAGAATTCCGTATGTGCTAATTTCTGACGATCCCATAAACTCTGATGTCAATTTCATGGACTGAAAGTTGAGCGAATTTTTCACAAAACGTATTAAATTCGTTTAAAATTAGGCCTATAGTTTTCTCCACTTTTAGATGCCTTGCCTCTCTTACATTTTACAACTCGAAATGGTGAAGCATGTTCTGCTAAGACTCTTCTTTATGCTTAAAATTAGCCATCCAGTGTAAAAATATTGAGCCTATATTATGTATAATATTCTTATTTGATAACCAAACCCTTATGACGTGTAATTAATTGTTACTCAATACCGTAATGGACTGCATTAAAATCGTTGTATAGTAAATGTCACTACATAAAATACCATATGCGCGATTCTGCTGAAACGTGATTTCTTTGGTTGACAACACTGCAGAAAGACTGGCAGACTAGTATGTTTTGTTCCCCCCGACCCTCACTTCCCTGTAAATCCAGCACACAAGAAATGGCGTACGGGTAGTAGTAACTTCATTGATGACAAGTATGACTACAAATGCACTCATGGATAGGGTAAATGGATAGATCCATCGGTGATTTAAAAAAAACTCACCCTATGCCTACTCACGGTCTTCAAGTGAACAGAAACTCTTGTTGTAATACACATTAAATTCATTTGGGAAAAGCTGCATTCAAATTTACCAGTATAACTTAATTGGGAATTTTGGATCAATTAAGTACATTTTAAAAATGAACCCAAAAGGTTTACTGGTGCATGTACTGGACAGTACCAGAAGAAAAAATCACTGGAAATGTATTTTATATATATACAGAGTGTTTCACCAATTTTACCGCCACTTTCTGAGTGCATTCTTGAGGACATTTGGAACAAAAATATGTAAATACAAAAATGTGATCTGACTTGTAGTTACGTTGTTAATAAGCGTTTGAAGTTTCAACATTCATGACAGAATAGCAATAAATTGGCACAGAAATTGAAAGTAACAAACAAAATGGGTTTAATTCACATACTTAACATACATTTCACCCTTTATCTCAGTTTGCCATCAAATTTTCAAAGATGCCTCCCTCTACGTCCAAGTACTTTGACGCGCGGGTATGAACAGTGCGGTCGAGTTCCATAATTTATCAGGACTGTTCATTATTACTGTTGCATGTCCGCTATGTTGAGCTCTGTTCACACCGAGACGTTCATAAATATCTACATTACTCCGTAATTATTTGAGATAGGTAAAACTTTTATTAGGAAAAGTTGTTCCAAATAACATGAGGAACATGCTCTGTTACTGGCTATAAAACTTTGTGAAACACCCTGTATATATATATATATATATAAGTTTGAAGTTACAGCAGAACTCCAATTATCTGGATTAATTGGAAATGGGCCTAATTCGGATAATCAATTATCAGGATAATTGGACAAATCATGAAAAAAGTACAGTCAAACCTCTGTACAACGAAGAACCCGCATGTAGCAAAATTTTTGTTTGGTCCTGGCAAATTTCCTATCTAATAATGTTAAATGTAACTCTCTACAATGATGAAGCTATTTTAGGAACACCCTTTTATAATGTTGTTTCGAGGTTGAATTGTGACCTGTAGCTTAGCCATATGGATGGTAGCTGGTATCAGATCAGTATCCTTTCCAGCCACCAAAGTTGTTTTCTCGGTGCCTGATATCTGTTACATTTCTTAGAAATTCCAGGAAAGAAAGTTTCATGAGGGGTGGAAAATAGGATCACTGAGGCTAAAATCATCCCTTATGTGTGCAAAAACATACTGTGAGTTAGGTTAATACTTCAACATGTATGTAATGTGCAATTAAAACACCATAACGAGCAACTGTTTTAGTATTATAAATATTAAAAATCCCGCAGTTGACATGTAGTTGAAGATACAGGTGAATGGCCTGTGAAACGCGTCCTACCAAATGATTGGTAAGTGAAGTCCAAGTGTGTTAATCAGTTCATATTAATAAAATAAAAATAAAAACTGTTTTAGTTTTGCCTTAGCTACATGTTGAATTTGCTTGTCTTTCTCTTCTCTCTCAACACCAACTACGAGTTTGACATTTCTGACAAATGGCTAGGCTCAAAGCGTTCCACGATCCATTGATGATGTTAAACCAACCTGAATGGTAATTTTTTTTAGTGTGCAGGTGTAAAGTAGCTATGGTTACAATTCAACGGAACTCAGTAAGTTAAGTAACAAAATTAGCGTTCTACTTCTTCCCATGTCCAATGGAAAATTTCCGTGGTATCACCCTTGCTGAATCACCTCGGATGAGTCGTGGTCATCATCCCATGGCTCCATCCCAGGTCTGGACCTGCCTTCAAGCACTCATCATAATCACATCAAAGGAAATAAAAGAATCATGTGCCACTCTTATTTACAGTAAGATATAACAATTAACTATGCAGTTTCCATGGATATCCAGCTAACTCCATGGATATTTATTCTGTAATTGCTGAGATTTTCATCAAGTCTCTAAATATAGCAGGAAACTCGAGTACTATGTCGCACACGCAGCTGCATAGCTATTTAGGTATGCAACCAGGTGTCCGGCATACCTTGAGGTACCTGTTATATTCAGATCAACGCTCCAGTTCTGCTTCGAGACCTCTAGCTGCTCTACACTCTCTGAATATAATGGGAAACTCGAGTACTATGTCGCATACGCGGTTGCATAGCTATTTAGGTATGCAACCAGGTGTCCTGCATACCTTGAGGTGCCTGTTATATTCAGATCAACGCTCCAGTTCTGCTTCAAGACTTCTAGCTGCTCTACTCTCTCTGAATATAATGGGAAACTTGAGTACTATGTCGCATACGCGGCTGCAGAGCTATTTAGGCATGCAACCAGGTGTCCGACATACCTCAAGGTGCCTGTTATATCCAGATCAACGCTCCAGTTCTGCTTCAAGACTTCTACCTGCTCTACACTCTCTGAATATAATGGGAAACTCGAATACTATGTTGCATACGCGGTTGCATAGCTATTTAGGTATGCAACCAGGTGTCCGGCATACCTCGAGGTGCCTGTTATATTCAGATCAACGCTCCAGTTCAGCTTGGTGAGTCCTGCCTGCTCTACACTTTCTTAATATAGCAGGAAACTTGAGTACTATGTCGCATACGCGGTTGCATAGCTACCTAGGTATGCAACCAGGTGTCCGGCATACCTCGAGGTGCCTGTTATATTCAGATCAACGCTCCAGTTCAGCTTGGTGAGTCCTGCCTGCTCTACACTTTCTAAATATAGCAGGAAACTCAAGTACTATGTCGCACACATGATTGCATAGCTACCTAGGTATGCAACCAAGTGTCCGGCATACCGCGAGCTGCCTGTTATATTCAGATCGATGCTCCAGTTTACTTCGCATTTGTTTAATTTACTTATTTAGTTTGCATTTTGGTTTATTCAACTTTTTGCTGAAAGAAGAGAAGAAGACACAGAAGAGAATATGAAGACTGTATTTCAGTCTGAATGTAAGTAACATGTATATTATTATTGTTTATTACCACTTTAACAGCTGAGTTTGCTAAAATGATTAATGCAAACCCAGCTACAATGAGCCAGAGGCATCTGGTGATACCCGTCCTCTATGAGGCTTAATGCAGCTTATTTCTTGTTACACAGTAACAAGAAATAAGCTGGGGGACTGGATGCAGCATTAATCATTCCACAAGAGGTTGGATGAGCAACTGATTTGTTCACAAATTTAACAGAATGCTAACAGAATAGTGGAACTGAGATTTGATGTAGAGTCACAATTAACGAATAAAGTACAAACTATGAAGTGGTATTCTTAGCACTGGATGAGAGTAGGACTACAAATAATGAAAATAATTAAGTTAGCTATGTTTTTTGGAGGCCCTGATGAACACATGAATGTGACAGAAGAGTTCCTAGATATGGTACCATTTAAATTTCAAACACATGGCATTGATATATTTGAGGCAGTTTTCCATGTTACAAACAAACAAAAAAATTGACTGTCATGGGGTAAATTAGTTTTAGTAGCCACTGATGGAGAACCTGCAATGATAGGAAATGTGAATGTTTTTGCTGGAGGATTGAAAGATTTTTGTAAATGAAACAGGCGTTGATACAAAGGACTTTTAAGTCAAACAATGTACGATCAAGCAATATGAAATATGTTATGTACATTGTAAAGACGTCAATTCCATTAAACAGTTTTTTCCAAGATGAATCGAATAAAAATAAACACACGATGCAACATAAGTGATTACCATTTAGTTTTAACTTTATGTTTGGTCAACACTACTTTAGAACCAGATTAGGCCTACTGGAAAACAAGAGGTACCAAAGATGTACTAATCGTGCCAAGACCCAGTGAAAATTCCCTTCAATTTTCAAGGTATGTTTTAGTATGGAGAAGGACTGTTATCATTAAATGTTACCAGTTGCATTTTCTTTACTAAAATAATACTTTAAATCTTCAAATTATATTGCTACGCCACTGATGCAGTTTGTGACTGTACGGAACTGACGAAACTGATCGTGTTGTGTACATGAACGTGGAGTGAGATGTTACGATGAATCTCCTTCACCATGAGCTCCCAGCCCCTGTTCTAGAGGTTTCTCGTTTATCATTGTTGAGATTTCTGATAGTCAGTTTCATTTGGATTCTGCAACCTCCTGTAATTTCACCTCCTTTCTTGCATTTACTAGTTTCAAACACTCATCATCAAACCATGGTTTATTTGGTTTCAGTTCAAGTGGTCCCTATTTTTCGTTTGCACATAAATTACTCTTTAATAGTATCCCAGGTTAGTTTCTGGTATTATGTACAGTGAGTCTCAGACAGATTGCACCCGCTTGCTGCACACCGTGCTTCTCTTGTGATGACTCAACACTTCCCGTGTCGTGGCCAGCTGTGTCCCCGCAAATAAGTAAACAATTCCTGCATAGCCTGCAATTGAGCATTGTTCTCGTGTTGTACAGACGTGAAAGTGTTATTCTGTAGTTGTCACAACTAAAAGAAAACATTAGGATAGAGATAAACTCAATAACGGAAGAATGATTAATGCGTCTTAATCGGAATTTCCTATCACGATGCCAAAAATGTGTGAATGTAAGAGGACACTTCCAGCATGTCCTGTAATAAGGTAGGTGCCTATTTTTGTTATTTTCAAACTTATTTAATTTACTTTCATTGCCACGCATGGACAAGTCAGTCAACTGCCGGGCAGTTCCTTTGCCGCATACCGGGGATAGCAGCATCATCTAGGGGGAACCCAACGCGCGGCGCAATCTGTCTGAAACTCACTGTAGATTTAAACAAAAAATAAAATTTGTGGATTATTGACAAATAGAATTTTAAGAAATAAGGTTGCACTATTTTCTACTGTCATCATATAGGCCTAATGTATAGTAAACCTATGCTGATTCCTAGGTTTGAGGAAAATCCCACCTAAGTAGGTAGGTTCTAGGGTCAGGATATATTAGGTTAACAATGTGGTGATACTATATTACCGGTAGTTTAGCAGTAACATATTGAATTCCTTGCATGTTTTCGTTATGTTAGTCATTCTGTGTTACGCAATTGGAACATGATGTGATGTCATACCATGTGAGCTTTAACATCTAACCATGAGTCTCAATACTGAATATGGCAAAAATATCAACAGTTTTTTCCAGATCATCGTAAAAAAAGAAAGTGAATTATGTAGGGTGGATGGATTGGACAATTACAATAGCATATCCCCTCCCAGGAATGAAATATGTATTATTTTAGCTGATTTATGAAGATAATTTTGTTTTGATATGTGGCCCACATAGGCTAGCGACATTTACTTGAATGTCCTCCTCAGTAATGTTAGGAACACAGGATCAAAGTTACGATAGTGAAAAAGTGAAAAATTAAACTATTACTATCCTTACCTTACAGGGATAGTGTTGGACTTATAAGATAAGTAAAGTGGATGTAGATAACTATGTAGCCTATGTAGGCTAATTGTGTGTGTATTCTATTCTATCCTTACCTTAGAAATGCTGCCATACTGGTTTGTTACAGAGCTGCTTCTACTGCTGTAACTGGTCTTCATGACAATTGGTGGGGTGCAGGTTTGATTGGTTGCTCAATATGTCTGCAATCTGAAATATTTCATAAACATTCATAGCTTTCTAATTACATGCATTATAAAATCATTTGGAAACAAATGTGCTGTTGAAATTAAAATACTTCTGCTAACTGACTTTATTAATTCTAATGAATTAGAATCATTATTTTCTCTCCTCTTGTTCCATCTGTGGGAACTTGCATGCAACTTTCACTATTGTAATGCAATTATATACTATTTTCTCAGATCCTAATCCATCTCTAGGAGCTTTCATGTGACTTTCTCTAACATAATAAAATTTTATGCTACTTTCTGAGGTCATTCTATCTCTTGGAAAACTCATACCGTACAACATTCTCTTCAATAGAATAAAACCCAGAAAGTAGCATAAAATTTTATTACGGTAGAGAAAATTGTGTGACAGTTCCCCAAGATAAATTAAGACCCCGAGAAAATAGCATAAAATCACATTACGATAGTGAAACACACGAGAGGTCCCAGAGATTTGAATAAGAGAAAATAGTAAGTTATTCTTAATGATCGAGGTAGAGAAAGTCACGCAAGTGTTCCAAGAGCAGTACCTAGGAAGAATTTAAGATGAAAAACATTGCTCTCTTGACTATGGTCTTCCCTCACACTACCCTACTATCGGACAGTGGAACTACAGACAGAAGACTAGTAAAACGCAACGTAAGATCAGCTGTGTTATGTATACAAGTTCATATTCAAAGCTTACCGTATTGTACCTCCAGTAGGCCTACTAGTTTGTGGCAACAGCAATGGCTCTAATAATGGAGTATTAGAATAAGTCTGTACCCGCAGTGTCACTTTGTAACAACAACACAGGCACAAAGATTCAATTGGCAAATACAGAATGAAGACTCAACTTTGGAATAGGTCCCTTAAAAAAAAGTTTCCATTTCCTGCGTTTTTCTTGTATTTCAGAATTTTTAAGGCCCACTCGTCATTAACATTATTTTCTGTCTTTTTTTTTTAATTACACAAAAGTTTATATCATTTATTTATATAAACAGATTAATTGTACATTCGACGAATTCTTTACTTGTCAGGCACGCGCCATTTTGGATTGGAGACGTCATGTACTGCTGCCAACATTGCTGGAATTGTGTACCCTAGGTCACGCTACGGGTGAAGCTGCAGCTAGCACTTCCAATTAAATTAAATGTACCGAAATGTTTGTTTGTTTGATCTATTTGTGATGGAAATGAATGTATGCAATTCTAAAATTAGTAGGCCTGCAATACCTCAAACACTAGTACAATATTTACAATAATAATAATAACAACCATAGGCGTAACCAGGCCGACAATATGGGGGGGGGGGGGTTGTATGGAATACAAATTTTAAAAATTAAGACGCAAAATAACGAGTTTTAAGCTTCCCACGCTTTATACTTGTATTAAGTAATTTATGGGCAGACTTAAAAAAAATATACAATTTTCATTTTTTTAATCAATGGGAGGGGGGTTCAAACCCCCAAAACCCCCCCTTCGTTACGCCTATGATAACAACATCTGGCTTATTGGGTGAAGGGTTCGCAGCCCATCTCACTGTAAACCATAGCCAGCATTTCGTAAATGATAGAAGATAGCCTATCAGGACTGTTTATCCTGTAGACTAGAGTTTAAAGTTAAGTAGGTTTAGCGCCTTTACTTGTAAATAAATTATTATTATTATCATTTTCAGCATTCTATAAACAATGGTTTTCCGAAACACATGTTTCACATTTTGGGACTTAACCAATCTGCTGAACACATGTCTGGGGTTTTGGTGCATATATTGGCAGCAGTGACTTCAGATGTTGCCTCCATTCCTAGTCTCGGCACTTCGGGAAAAAACTTCGGGAATCTTCGCAGTTCATAGCATATCAACGTGTACTTTCGGACTTAGAAAATTTTCGAGGGACTTATATCAAAGTTTATCCCACAATAAATTCTATACTTGCAATGACACTTTGAGACAACAGTAGAAGTAGGCCAGATATAATAATGGGCAGCTTTATAATAAGTACAGTACCTGCTGTGTCAGTTTGCGATAACAGCACAGGCTCTGCTAATAGCTTTAGAATAACTACTGGTACCGGTACCCACTACTATATCTGGAACGTCAGTTTGAACAGCACATGCTCTAATAATGTAAAGCTTTAGAATAAATACTGTACCTGCAGCGTCAGTTTGTGACGACATCCCAGGTATAGTTAATCAATCGGCAACACTTAAATAGGTAATGTGGTAATCTTACATTTATGTCACAAAAGATATTGCCATCAGCTTTCTTCTATTTCTTTCGTCACTTTCATTCATAGCACTCGCGCCATATTGATTTTACTTTTTACAGTGTCACCAATAGAGATGGGGAATATTTCTTGTAACTGTTACTTTGTAACTGTTACATGTATGTAACGGTAACGACCTGTTACAAAAAAACAAAAGTAACGGTTACCAAAGCTCCTCCTAGGATATCTTATTTTCGTCTCAACCAATGGCAGAACCAGAAAATACTGAAAGGAGGGACCGACACAGACGAAAGTTTGCTACTATTTGGGGTGTGGTGTATGGAATATCCCAAAAATGGGGGTCGGAGGTCCTCCCCGGGGATTTTGATTAAAAAACGAGGGAAAAACAGGTCGTCCCTTTAGCTCCTCCCACTCGTGACATCTACATGTGAACATAGGCGCCGACTTAGGGGGGGGGGGCGTATTAGTTGAGGCGCTGCGCTTCAAACCGGAAGGTCGCGGGTTCGATTCCCGATGAGGTCGTTGAGATTTTTCAATTGGGCCTAATCATTATGGTGGCACTATGGCCCTGGGGTCGACTCAGCCTCTAACAGAAATGAGCAATCCTAGGGGTAAAGGCGGCCGGTGCTGTCAGCCACCATCTTCATGTGCCGAGTGTCCAAAATCTGGGAGCCTCACACTCCTCGAACCCTCTGGGCCTCCATGGCCTGTATAGGGATCACTTTACTTTACTATTCAATCCCTTTTCTCCTTTACCCTACCTATCTATTCCTATCCTTTAAATGTTCAACCTAAGGAGATTCGAACACGGGACCGCTATCATATTACCCACTACGCCATCGAATAATCATTACGATAAAAAGCGAAAATTCAACTACTTAAGTTTAGAGATCTGCATGAAATGCGGAGAATTGCATTTGTGTGAAGTGAAATAAATTCCCTTTAGGCAGGCCTACAGGCTGAGGTAGATTTCGAAGTGCTTTTGGTTTAATTTATTGTCACTGCGCAGTTCTCTTCTTCGTTAGCCTTGGCATGATAAACCCGCAATAATAACTGCAAAAAAGAGGAAAGACCACTTTTTCAAACATTCAAATCTCGCCTTATATGAGAGCTATCGAGAAACTAGTTATTGATTTGCAGAGTACTCATCAAGAGCTTTTCAACGATACCCCACAACACGTGGTTTCGAATTTCCATCCACCACCCCTACTCGTACCCCCAAATCCCCCGAATCGTTAGTGTCACTGAGAACTCCATAGGGAGTACTCTAATTTATTCCAACAAAGTTTCTCTATACATCACAGGGGCCGAGATATATTTATATATATTTTTTTTAATTTCAACCCCCTCCCACGACCCCCCCCTTGGGCCAATATTGCTCATTAACAATTGGGCCTAGAAACAACATAATAAAATTTGGTTCAAATATCTTCAAAATTACGGCCGCTAGCGTGTAAAGATATATAAATATTTATAGGAATTCTGTATGGTTTCTCCAAATTTCTCAGCAGCTCCTTTTCTCAGGGTTTTTTAATACTTTTATTTTTTTATTTTTATTTTATTTTTTTATTATTTTTTATATATTTTTTATTTTTTGTATTATTTTTTAATTATTATTATTATTATTATTATTATTATTTTTATTATTATTATTTTTATTATTATTATTATTATTATTATTATTATTATTATTATTATTATTATTAATATTAGTTGTGTTGAGAAATTTGTGGGTGTCGAGCGAATGTAACTGGTCTGGAACAGAGTAACATAATTATCGAGAATTACACCAGTTACATTATTTTCACCTGCTCCAGTAACTCTGACCTGTTACTATTACTCTCACTGCTCCAGTTACTCGAACTGTTACTAATACTCTCACTGCTCCAGTAACGCGATCTGTTACTGGTACTCTCATCTGCTCCAGCTACCTGACCTGTTACTGTTATCTCTCCTGTTCCAGCTACCCTGACCTGTTACTAATACTTTCACCTGTTACTGTTACTTCCCCTGTTACTGTTACTTCCACCTGTTACTGTTACTTCCACCTGTTACAGTTAATTCTAATATTTCTGTTACAAGTGTTTTATCCGTGACTTTCGTCTCGTTCCGTTACATCTGTTATTTCCAATATTTGAAAACAAATTAATTAAAAAAAATAAAAAATAACAAAAAATATTTTTATTAAATAAAAAATAACAAAAATAAATAATAAAAAATAATTTAAAAAATGTAATTTTAATGTTTGCCCACTTCCAGATGAGCTAGAAACTTTAAATTTGGTACACACATAGCTTTTAGGCTCTAAACCACAGGAAAATTCCAAAAAGTAATTTTTAAAATTTTTAGTCCTAAAACCTCCGAAAAAGGGCTCGCTCACTGAAATCAATGTTTGCCCACTTCCAGAAGAGCTAGAAACTAGAAATTTGGTACACATATAGCTTTTAGGCTGTAAACCACAGGAAAATTCCAAAAAAGTATTTTTTTTTACTTTTAGCCCTAAAACCCCCCGAAAAAGGGCTCGCTCACTGACATTAATGTTTTATTACTTCGAGATGAGCTAGAAACTTGAAATTTGGTACACCTATAGCTATTAGGCTGTAAACCACAGGAAAATTCCAAAATGTATTTTTTTAAATTTTCATCTCTAAGAACTCTCGAAAAAGTCTCGATCACTGACATTAATGTTTTTTTCACTTAGAGATGAGCTAGAAACTAGAAATTTGGTACACACATAGCTTTTAGGCTCTAAACCACAGGAAAATTCCAAAAAGTAATTTTTAAAATTTTTAGTCCTAAAACCTCCGAAAAAGGGCTCGCTCACTGAAATCAATGTTTGCCCACTTCCAGAAGAGCTAGAAACTAGAAATTTGGTACACATATAGCTTTTAGGCTGTAAACCACAGGAAAATTCCAAAAAAAGTATTTTTTTTTTACTTTTAGCCCTAAAACCCCCCGAAAAAGGGCTCGGTCACTGACATTAATGTTTTATTACTTCGAGATGAGCTAGAAACTTGAAATTTGGTACACCTATAGCTATTAGGCTGTAAACCACAGGAAAATTCCAAAATGTATTTTTTTAAATTTTCATCTCTAAGAACTCTCGAAAAAGTCTCGATCACTGACATTAATGTTTTTTTCACTTAGAGATGAGCTAGAAACTAGAAATTTGGTACACACATAGCTTTTAGGCTCTAAACCACAGGAAAATTCCAAAAAGTAATATTTAAAATTTTTAGTCCTAAAACCTCCGAAAAAGGGCTCGCTCACTGAAATCAATGTTTGCCCACTTCCAGAAGAGCTAGACACTAGAAATTTGGCACACATATATATACCTTTTAGGCTGTAAACCACAGGAAGATTCTAAAAAGTATTTTTTTTACTTTTAGCCCTAAAACCCTCCGAATAGGGCTCGCTCACTGACATTAATGTTTCCCCACTTCCACATGAGCTAGAAACTTTAAATTTGGTACACATATTTAGGCTGTAAACCACAGGAAAAGTCCAAAAAGATTTTTTTATTATTATTAGCCCTAAAACCCCCCGAAAAAGGGCTCGCTCACTGACATTAATGTTTCCCCACTTCCAGATGAGCTAGAAACTTTAAATTTGGTTCACACATAGCTTTTAAGCTCTAAACCACAGGAAAATTTCAAAAAGTAATTTTTAAAATTCATAGTCTTAAAAACCTCCGAAAAAGGGCTCGCTCACTGAAATTAATGTTTGCCCACTTCCAGAAGAGCTAGACACTAGAAATTTGGTACACATATATCTTTTAGGCTGTAAACCGCAGGAAAATTCCAAAAAGTAATTGTTTTACTTTTAGAATAGACCTAAAACCCGCCGAAAAAGGGCTCACTCACTGACATTAATGTTTTTTTCACTTCGAGATGAGCTAGAAACTAGAAATTTGGTACACATATAGCTATTAGGCTGTAAACCACAGGAAAATGCCAAAATGTTTTTTTTTATCTCTAAGAACTCCGGAAAAAGGGCCCACTTTCAGAAGAACTAGAAACTAGAAATTTGGTACACATATAGCTTTTAGGCTGTAAACCACAGGAAAATTCCCAAAAGTACTTTTTTTTTTACTTTTAGCCCTAAAACCCCTCGAATAGGGCTGGCTCACTGACATTATGTTTCCCCACTTCCAGATGAGCTAGAAACTTGAAATTTGGTACACATATAACTTTTAGGTTGTAAACTTCAGGAAAATTCCAAAAAAGTTTTTTTTTTTTTTACTCTTAACCCTAACACCCCCCGAAAAAGTGCTAGCTCACTGACATTAATGTTTTTTCACTTCGAGATGAGCTAGAAACTTGAAATTTGGTACACATATAGCTATTAGGCTGTAAACCACAGGAAAATTCCAAAATGTATATTTTTAATTTTTATCTCTAAGTACTCCCGAAAAATGGGCTCGCTTACTGACATTAATGTTTGCACACTCCCAGATGAGCTAGAAACTAGAAATTTGGTACACATATCTTTTAGGCTGTAATCTACAGGAAAATTCCAAAACGTTTATTTTCATGTCGATTTTAGATGTTTTTTACATCGATGGAAAACAACTGATTTTTTGCTACATTGATGTTTCTCCCCTACATCGATGTTTTTGTAACAAAAAGAAGATTAATAGGCTACCTTGGTTCTACAATATAATTTTATTTACAGGGGCTGAATTTCCCAAAACATTGATTTTTTACATAGGTTGTTTTCATGGAAATACTTTTGTTTATTTATGAAATTTGCCTAATTTTCTGATACCATGGCATTTTTTAAAATCATACATAGATTTTTTTCTAAATACATCGATGACTTAAGATCGATATTATCATCATATCGATGGTTATCTCCGATTTTAACCTCGATATTTTAACTATCGATTCTCTTTCCTAATTGAAAGGTTAATTTTACAACGGTTATTTGATTTCGGGGGGTTCCTCCCTTGAGCCCCAGCCTTGGCTACGTCCCTAACGGGGGCGGGGAGATAAAAGGGTATTCCCCATCAAGTGGGAAGTGATCTGGCCATTAACTACGTAATATAAAAAAAAGTAACAGGTAACGGTTATAAATAACAGTTACTTTCGTGTAACTGGAACAGTAGCGTAACTGTTCCAAAAAAAGTAACTGATTCCCATCTCTAGTCACCAACAGTTTGGAGCATTTCCTGTAGTGTATATTTGAGTGTATTCAATTTGTTTTTCCCACGAAAATCTTTTAATTCCCCTACTGGGACACAAAATTCTCATGTTTAAAAGAAATTGTTAACCGTTTAAGGGTACTTTTATTATAAATACATATCCTACTTTATTATTTATTATATTAAAAATAAAAGATTCCCTCAAAGTTGCACATAATTATTTCTGTAACTTAAAGTGAAAAAGAAAATAAATTAACCTTTGGGATAGCTTCCCCAATACTCATTGATTTTTGACATGATATTTTTTCTCCTGTCTTAACCCTTTATTTTTAATAATAGTCTTCTAGATTTATTGGTAGGGTGAACCCTGTTCCCCTAGTAATTGGAGCAGCCAGAATTATGATTGTGGTGGGGGGAGGCGGGTGCTAAAACTGATAACATAATGTCTAAAATACATGCTAATAAAATTTAAAAAATAATTTATTATAAACTGGGTGTGCAATTAATTGTTCACTTTTCTTTACAGGTTACTCTTATTCAATTAAGTTATTATCAGGGTCCGGATTCTATTCACCTAAAATTGTTTGAAAAGTGACCTATAAAATGACCCTAAATTTGAAAGAAAATGACCTAAAAACTTAGCCTATATTTTATTTAAGTTATAAAAAATTATTACTGTTCACACAAAGCTATAGACTAATTTGTAATTTACATAATTTCAAAAACTGTAAAGGATGTTGTAGGTCTAAAAACTTTGTTCCTTGTTCTTGATTGGAGCATTTGAGAAGAAAAGTAAGAAAATAGGTTTTAAGATAGATCCTACAAAAAATGTTGCATTATACTAACCTAGTAATTTATTTAAATATCACCCTATGTGGAAAAAAGATGACAAAAATGTCAATGTACTCAATGTAAATGCATGAAAATGACTAAATAAAGAGGTAAATGACATGAAAATGACAAAATGATGTGAAAATTGAAATAAATGGCCTAAAATGTAAAATTGCATAAAACAACAAAAATTGACCTAAAAAAATGCATTTCTATATTCTACAGGCCATGATTAGGATTTATCTACAAGTTGGCAATGTCTATGAAGCATCAATAAAAAGATGACATGTCATTAGAATCCGGGCCCTGGTTATTATCCTATAGCGAACATTGTTAACATTATAATCATCACCACCACAAATTTCCACCTCCCTTATAAAAAGTTTTATATTCCATTTTTAACATATCACAATGCAAAGCATTCCATTCAACTTTTGAAATTCACAGTTATCGTACCAGTAGGTCTAATCACAATTGAATCTGCTCGCTGATAGTATTGGATTCTGCATGTGACTGTGTGAAGCAAACGAGAGTTAAAAAACTGTATTCAGACAATCAGTTAAATGAATGATGAAGAATTTAACATTGGCTGTTGTTACTATGGTAATCTACAGAACTAAACATACTAAATTGTTTACACTTCTGTGACGACTTCGAATTATTGCTATTACAGAATCTTTAAGGGTAAGAAAAGCACTGCTCTAACTGCAACACCAACTCAAGGGTATTAGGCTATCAGCTGTATCATGTACAGCTGCATTCAGAAGACCAGTCTTTCCCAAATTTTTTTTGGCCATGGAACAAGTTTTGTTTTTGCGAAAGCTTAGAATAAACGTTACAATAAATTTTAAAAACACTAAAGTTGTTTTAGAATATGAGTTGAACTATGACACTTATGCTTCACTTACCAACTTTTTGGTAGTACAGTATACGTTTCAAGGACCCTAATCTCCATCCTCGACTATATTGTAAACTGGGAAATCCTGCTTATGAAAATTCTGATGTGGACCTGGCAAAGGTTTGACGAACCTCTTTATCAGGTTCTCATCCTCTGGTATTTCAAAATTTGCCAGTCTACTTTCATATTTCTTGTCCTTTTAGACTACTAGTGTTCTACATTTCATTAGAACAATCTGGTAACCCTATTCCTAATACCCCTGCATATCCAACAGGAAACGTTCCAACTAAGGGGAGAGGATTCTTTTTGTTAAATATAAGGAAATTTTATTACACAAATAGTATATTAAAATTTTGCTATTAGATATAAATAATCTGTTGTACACTATGGAACAAGTAAAGAGGTCGCAATCAAATAAAATTAAAATAAAAAAGTGATCCCTATACAGGCCCAGAGGGTTTCAGGAGGTTGAGACTCCCAGATTTTGGACATTCGGCACATAATCATTGTAATCTAGCAAAGTAGGGATTAGGCTGGATTCAACATATTCTTAGCTTACGGACACGCGCATATAGGTGGGTCCATTGTACACCACCTAGGAAACAGAATGATGTGCATGCCCTAAGGGCCCTCTGTCAACAGACTCCACCACGAGTCCCCATACATCCAACGAGTACCATTCCACGTGCACGGCATCTCCTGGGTCTCCCCTTCACAAGAGTCCCAGGGCAGCGGCACACCCTCACATGCGCCACATACCCCAGGTCCCTCTAATCAGGAGCCCCAGAGGCATGGTACACCACCAGCAACTCTCAGACCATAAGCATTGGAGCAGGGCAGGGGAGGCCCGTAGCAGTGTCTGCAGCAGGAGCTGGCCTGAAAACCAGTAAAGGGGAACGGGATGATAATGAGGGGAAAGGAAGGTGAAGTGGAGAGCGTTGGTGGAATGAAAGAAAGGGGGAAACGGGAGGATCCCCAAGAAAAACCCCCAAAGTCACGGCTTTGTCCACCACGAATGACATGCCTGCCTGCCTCGGGATTTGAACCTGGGACCGCTTGCATGCCAGGCCCATGTGCTAAGCAGGAGCCACCATGACAGCAATTCAACGTATCACTATGATATTTCCTTTTCAGCCGACGTACGGGGCAATCACATGGTAGATGATGTGGGATTTTGTTCATTAATTCATTTATATTATTAGTAATCTTTTTATAAAGTCCTTTCTAGCAACTCAATGGTAGATTCTACTATGAATAAATGCAGGTAGATATGAAAGTTAGCATTGCTGACATACCAAGGTGCATCCACGATGTCATAGAATTCGGTAGAGTCACGATTCTGCTGATTTGTGATTTCGAGCGGAGCCACATAGAACCAAACTAGTCAAATTAAGATAAGATATATAATTCTTTTGATTGAAATGGTAAAGGAGAAGATCCTTTAATGAGATTTTTAACCCTCGTAATTCTGTATCAGAGTCTCTGCTTTAGTTGAGTAATATGGGAATTCCATTACTTTCCCCCCCCCCCCTAAAATTATACCAAGGCATTATTATTAAGGCAGGTGGGGATAGATTAAACTCAGAGATCCATAGGCTCATTCTTATGATTTGGAGAAAGGAGGAATTCCCGAAGGAATGGAAAGAACCTATTATTATACCTATCCATAAAAAGGGAGATAGGGCCGAATGTAATAACTGTTGAGGAATTTCTCTCTTATCAACATCTTACAAACTTCTATCTAATAATACTGCTGTCAAGATTAACCCCATATGCAGACGAAATCATAGCAGATCACCAATATGGATTAGGCGAAATAGATCAACCATTGACCATATATTTTGTATTCGCCAAATCTTGGAGAAAAAGTGGGAATATAATAAGTTTGTTCACCAGCTATAGGCCTACAAAGATTTTAAAAAAGCATATGAGTCAGTTTGGCGAGAAAAACTGTACAATATCCTCATTGAGTTTGGGATACCAAAGAAGTTAGTTAGGCTGATCAAAATGTGTCTAAGTGAAACCTATAGTAGAGTCAGGGTAGGGAAATTTATATCAGATAGGTTTGCCATTAGAAGCGGCTTGAAGCAAGGAGATGCACTATCACCTTTAGTTTTTAATTTCGCTTTGGAATATGCCATTAGGAAAGTTCAGGAAAACAATGTAGGCCTAGAATTAAATGGTAGTCACCCGATTTTAGCTTATGCAGATGACGTTTGCTTGTTGGGCGATGACATAAACACAATCGAGAGAAATACAGAAAGTCTTTTTGATGCCTGCAGGAATGTTGGATTAGAAATTAATACTGAAAAACTAAGTATATGGTCACGGAACATCAAAATAATGCTCCACAAATTATTAGAATAGCCGGTAAATTGTTCGAACAAGTGGAGGAATTCAAATATCTGGGAACAGTAATTACAGCTACAGATAATATTAAGGCAGAAATTAAGTGTAGACTGAAATCAGGAAATTCTTGTTTTTATGCAGTTCAGAAACTCTTATCGTCCCGTCTTCTGTACAGAAATCTAAAAATTAAGATTTATAAGAGTATTATCCTGCCAGTTGTATTATATGGATGTGAGACATGGTCGCTAACTGATCAGGAAGAACATAGTCTGAGAGTGTTTGAAAATAGGGTGCTTCGAAAAATATTTGGACCCAAGAGGGATGAAAATGGGGACTGGAGAAAATTGCATAACTACAAGCTTCAGGACCTGTATGCTTCACCAGATATAGTAAGGGCAATTAAATCACGAAGGATGAAATGGGCTGGACATGCTGCACGTATGGGGAAGGAAAGACATATCTCAAAAGTATTGACTGGGAGACCCGAAGGGAAAAGACCATGTTGAAGACCTAGACGTAGGTGGGAGGACAATCTTAGACTGGATTTATGGGAAGTAGGATTTGTGGGGGATGACTGGATGGAGTTAGCACAGAATAGAGTTCAATGGTGGACTCGGGTAAGCGTGGCAATGAACCTTCGGGTTCCATAAAATAGATACTATTCCTCTAGCTTGTTTAGGAATTGTCTATTGCCATTGAGTAAGTAAGTAAGTAAAATTATACCAAGATATCTCACTTTATCACCTTCAGATATTTATTCACCTTGTAAATTACTGGGTGATAATGTACATTACGTTTGTAAGTGAAGAGAACAGTTTTGGATTTTTTTGGGGCCCTTTTTTACTTTCCATTTAACACACAAATCATTAATACGATTTGACAAGTCCTGAATTTTATTAGCAGTTGTTATGCAGGATCCTTGGCTTAGGACAGCAACATCATGTGCAAATTTGGCTATTATGTTATTGTCTGCCGAGAGCAGAATGTAGTTCAGCAGGACATGTTGGTTTATGAATTTTGCAGCTCTTAAATAATTTACTATCCTGGAGATAACTAAGCATATCATTACTGAATAAGTTATTTCTTCTTAGTGTTAATGGTTCACTGAATCTTGCGTTCAATAAATTGGTTAAAAACTCAGTTCACAATCATGGAGTTATTTTTATTCTTTCAGAAGTTTGAAATACATAAAAACAAATATATACTTAAAATGAAAAATTACTTTAAGTCTTTTAATTTTTATAATGACAAGGTTGATCCTGCCGTAAAAATTTAATTTATTTTTATAATTATGAGGTTTACATCAAATTAAAAAAATTATAATTTTTATTGTTATGCTGAAATGTTTAAATTTATAAGGTTGGTAGAGACCTAATTTTCAATCTTTGCATCGTAATATCCCATGCTTAACTACAAGAGTAATTGGGAATGAGGGTTCAGTAATTTTCAACTAACCCAAAATCTTGTGCACTTTAATTATAATTATATTATTAGCTTCTGAGAGAAAATTTAAGAAAGAAGGGAAAAAAAGTATAAATAGGCCTACAAAGGCAGACACGAATCCAGGTCTTCTGCACACAAAATCAGAGTTTTACTATAGAGCTATGGCACATAAGTAGTAACAAACCGCTATTCAGCCATATGCAGGAGTGTTTTTTGGGATGTCACTGGATTTGATCTCACTACACCAATTTTAGTCTTTTGTATAGGCGCTTAGCCGAATGGGAACTTAAGATAAACTCATGCTTCACAAGTCCGGTAATTTTCTTTTTTGTTGAAGGATGTACAAAGACTCATCTGTATTAGAATATCAAAAGTATTTCGTATTATATTGCATGGAGCAATCTGCATTGCCATGATTAACACCAAAACTTTAAAGTAGAGGTCATCACATTGTACAGCATAACACAGATAGAATTAACCAAAACCTCCAGTTAGAGCAAGCAGAAAAATCAATGAACTGGCTTCATCCTGAGGATTCAGTTGTCTGTGACCTCATGTCTCGATTTTTGGAGTAGAGTCCCCTTGTCTCCACTGGGTTCTGCCGGGAAACTTAAATGTTCCAATTTTTAGAAACCAAATAGAATTCCCTTCATTTGAGTATTAACATATACCATATATCAATGTCAGTTATGACTTCAATTGCTTCAAAACTCCATTTTACAAAATGCGTTCAAACCTATCGGTACCTGATGATGCGTGATGCATTGAAGTTCGAGAGCTTGAGAAATCTTGCCCTGAAATAGGTATTACTGAGCTTAATTTGCTTGCAAAATGTTATGCATTGGATCCAGCGCTTCACATCCAAACAGATATCACATAAAAATATTTCTAGGCTGAATTTGTATCATGAACTGTAGAATTTGTATTATGTCTTCCCAGTAAAAATAAAGCAGTTCTTGGATGAAAAAGACACGGACAGCTGAGAAAACTAAAATGAATGTAAAGACTTTAAAAGCAATAATACTAATGGTGACAGTTAATTTGCAATACAGCTGTTCAGGATTCTACGACTTCTTGAAGAGAAGCAAATATCTTCTGATCAAATTAATTCAGCATTAAGAATTGAGAATTAAAAACTGTATGATGTTACCGACGTAAGTGTTGTGTCCTGTGTAATCACTGTTAAGTGTATTATTAGTATTTATTAAACAGTAAGAATGAATGGGTCTATGTTCAAGATTATGTTTATGTTACATTATCATCTGATGTACTTTATTCAGTTCATTGTAAGATTTAATAATATAAAACATTACTTTGCATTGTTGCAATCCGGGTGGGGAGCAGTTACTCAATTGATCCTAGCTTCAACTCACAGAAATCTGGCCATCTTAAGTTACCATCACCAGTCAATATTTGGGATCTTCACATATGGCAATAAGTCTGAATGAGGGCCAGATCAGGAGTTGCCATACTCTTACCATATTAAACTTGATTACCAAAACTCCACCAATCAAGTGGAACAATTAGCAGTAATAAAAACAATCAAAGGCAGTACAAAACACAGATGAAGAATCTAGGGCAAAATAATATTGGATTTGATAAATTAATATTAGAAACCATAAAAGACTCATAGGGAAAATCTGGAAGAGAGCTGTAGTTCTACACAGAAATAAATGGAGGATAAAATTCAACTGGGTAAAGGCTCACACTTGGGTGTCTGTGAAACACTACTATTTCTGCTATATCTTAATTCCAGGGTCATAATCAAACACCTAAGGAACAACAGTAACATGAAATGGCAAATAGCAGGAGCACCTACATGCCTGCCTCTAGATCCGAAGGTCACAGTTGGATTTTTCAGGACATAAAAATCCTGGCCATGGAGTCCTAGGGAAGGGACTTTAAGCTGGGGGGCCCGCGTTGTAGAGTTGTAAAAGAACTGTGAGGTGATGGACTTACCACCTGTCCCTCTGCCCTCTCTCGGAAAATAATTGGCTCACCTGGGTAATAGGAACATCTAACTGGAGGCCCTATGCCCCAACACTAGGGAGGAGGGAGGGAAAACAAAGAGAAAGAGAAAGAGAGAGAGAGAGAGAAAGAGAGAGAGAGAAGAGAAAGAGAGAGACTGAGAAAGAGAATAGAGATATTATTTCAACGAAAAGGTGTTGTTTATTTTGGTTAACACTGTATGGAGATTTCATTGTGATTGTTATAAAATGTCATCTTATTAACCCCCCCCCCCCCCCTTAGAAAATTCCTACGCACTCCTATGAGACATCCCACAGGAAAATATTGCAAACAGTATAATGCAAGTGTAACATGTTGCTAATAGGCAACCCATTCCAAAATAGTGCTTGAAAACAATCACCCTTACAAATATGTTCTCTGTTCCAAACAGTATTGTGTATATAAGTTCTTTTCTAATGTAGCTGTGAAAGTGTGTACGTAGAAAGATTTAATTCCAATAGACTATAAAATAAAATTCCGAATTGATCATGACATTAAGTTTAATAGAGAGGAATACAAAAAAAGTAAGAACACACAAGTCTTGTGCAATTTTCTTAACCTTAAATTATCTATAGTGTGATTTGTTGTCCAAGGGCAAAATACATCTTGCATATATGAGCAGCAGTAGCCCTATTTAAATGCTCATATCCCCTACGTAAGTGCTGGTTTTATATGCAAGAAATACAATAGACGGCTGTAATATTTCATTCAATAACCACTAGCTCTGCAGCCATCTTCTGGGAGGAAGTGAGCTAGTCAGAAAAGGTGGGTTATTATGTAGGAGTGGGCCAATGAGGAAACAGAAAAGGTTAGTGTGAATGGCCAAGTCTCATTGGCTCATGTAGTGGATCTCTTGTCTCTGTTGACAATGTCTAATTAGAATATTCATTACCAGTTTTTCAGGCTCGGTGTCACTGTTGATGTTATTGCTCTGAAAGGGTTATCTCCAAGGCCTCTGGTATGACCCTACTCTGGTGTATTTCTGATTCGGTGCCTTAGATTGGGATATCCCGATAAGTTAGCGGTGGTTCAGCATTCATACGACACCAACCACTGAATCAGATTCCAAGACACAAAGGTCATCAGCAGGCAGAAATACTACTGGGGTAGGGTCATAGTAGAGGCCTTGGAAATACAACTTCAGGGCAACGTCAACAGGGGCACCTGGTGTGGAAACCGGCAATGAATATTCTAAGCAAATATTGTCCAACCAGAGACAAGAGCACTGAGCCAATGAGAGCTGGCCATTCATACTATCAGTAACCCATTCCTGCTTCCTCAATAACCCACTCCCTGCTGGTCTCCTATCTACGGTATATAATAACACACCTTTTCAGACTAGCTAACATTTTCCCACAAGATGGCTGCAGAGCTAGTAGCAGCCAAAAGCTCAGAATATTCACTCGACTGGAAGCCTGAGAGAGACTAATCCATTTTAGTCGCGAAAGTGTCATGTTATTACGTCCCATATCATTTATACATCCAGTAGTACTTCTGTAGTTCTGAGGTATTTTGCAGAACAAAAGAAAAATACAAAATGTCAACCTGAGCTCTAGTTGTGTAATTTCTTAAACTGATTCAGAAAAAAAAAATACATAGCCAGAAAGCTTGTATTGTAAATTCATATTTTATTTTCATTTCTTTTTTAAGAAAATTAAAAATTTATACATTGCTAAGTTGATTTCAAGAACTGTCACTGGATTAAATCGCCTCTAAACTGTAGAGTTTTCAGGTAGGAAACTGTTAGAAAGAAACAACCTGGAGACAAGTAATTGAAGATCACACACAGCAGCTCTTTGCAAAACATAAAAATGTAAGATATCTTCACCTTCGAGATTTGAATTATGTAGGCTACTACTGTTCGATAAAATTTTTCACAAGTTATTTCAAGACAAGTAATATTCAAGAGCTGAAGGATTAAAGATCATAAGAGTAGTCATGCAGCAAGACTGTAAATGCAAGGAAGTAGTACAGAAATTAAACATCTGAATTTCGATTCATGATACACGCTCACTAATTCTAAGCTATGATTTTTATTAAATGAATTTCAAGTGTAAAAGATATAGATCAGGCGGAATGTAATCTATGAGATTAGTCCAGAGCTAATATGAAGATGCACCCTGTTTATCCACTCTGCAACAATGGCCACTTGCAATAGCTGTACTGATTTCGCAGAGATTAAGCTGGAACCACAGAAGGTAAGTAAGGGAAAGACATGTCGAGCCACTTAGCAATACATTTAACTTCCTGTTAGAAACACACTTTTGAGATTTCTACAACAGTGTCTAGGGAAATGTATGAAACATTTTAACTTTAAGCGCTATTCCCAACTTTTATTAATAGTTAAAAACCCAACCCAAAGAAAATACCTGTTAACTTAAATTTTTAATATCGCTGTTTGACTAGTTTTCCCTCCACATCCATTACTGAAGACAGAAAATGTACATAACTCGCAGCAGAGATCTCATCATTCACATGTAAGCTGGTATAAAAATATAAATACTTTCATCTTTACAGCCACAGTCTATTAAGACTGAACCAAATGATGAATTCATTCTGTATTGTTACTTTATGAAATAAAAATAATTGGTGTGGCATTACTTATTTCTTTAAAAGTGAAAAAATAAAATAGAATACTGCATAATTACATGAAATAGTTTGCAATTTAATTTATCTTCAGTTGGACTATTTCAGTTTTAAAATGTAAAGATCCATAAGGAGCTTGGCTCATTTTCTCTGCTCTATATTAACATAACTTCTTAACACACTCATCTCTTCATTCATTGGTTTACAGAAAGGAATTTAAGATAATACAAGCACAGCACAAAGAAAATGTGTCAGGTATTGAAAATCTGAGATCGTAATACCTAGAAAATCTCTTTAGCTTATTAGATGGCTTACACTCCCGATTTTTACAAAGCTATTAACACTTAACCTTCAACTCAAAAATAAATTATGATGTACAAAACAACAAAAAACATTATGCTAACGGTAACTTTTTACAAAGGAAACACCGAGATTCAACATTTGACATATGCTGAAACATAATAAACAATACACGAAAATGGATGCTTTGAATAAAAATATAATTAAGAATTTCTATATATCTCGCAAGCAGCAGTGCAAACATTCAAGAAGTTTTATCAGTTGCTGAATTCCATTTTACATTATGTACACTTCACAGATTCTTTCAGCTAATCAACAGTTTTCAATCAAATAATCAAAAAACATCTGTACACCTATTTCACTAAATGCAAGTTTCTTAATTTTCCTTTAAAGTAATTCATAAGGACGTGATCATGAAAATCTCCCACCAAAATCTGATGAAACTACATAATCTTTTGAAGAGGAACAAGTTATTTAAATTTTCTTGTACATAGAACACTACAGAAGAAAATATCATTAAAAAATGTTCAAATGAGAGAATAGACATTTAATGAGGCCCTCTTTTAACAGAAAACAGCTTTTGAATGGCATTTATATGTAGTCCTTAATCTGAACTCTTCTTGCCCTTTAGAGACTCCACTGTTTTGGGGCTGAAGATGTTTTAAAGTCACTTTGCTTTAACACAGAGAATAATTTTTAATCTGTTATAAATTAAATTATGTAATGTAATTAATGGACAAGATTCCTTCCTTATCATGATTACAGGTAACAAATTGTAACAATTTTTTTGGAGGTAGGCTATAAATTTTTAAAATTAGATGGAGTTACAGCTGTGTCACTTGCTAATCATACTGCTTATTCAAGAGAAAAAAATTATTATTAATACCAGTTATAACAGAAATTTTATACGTTGACCTGATTTGCATAGTATTGGGGGAAAACGTAGGCAATACAGAAAAGGAGTAAGAAGAGTGCTGATGCCACTAAATGAGACTTAAGTCAAACAAAATATAAGGTATGGTTTCCAGATGCATCATCATAAAGCCCACTAATATGAAGATACATGTTTGGACAAACATGCATGAGGATATACCGTATTTACTTGAATCGAATGCACATCCCAATTTTGATACTTACAACAATAAAAATTAAAAAAGTTTGTTGGCAAATGCAATGTGTATCAATGGTAGGGCTTATCTTAGTATTTTATTTTAAACAATGAATTTGTTAATGCCAATGAATAATGATTTAGGGAGAAAAGTACAAGACAATAGATACCTCCGCATGGAAACTCATTATTTTGAATTTCAAAATAATGTGTTAACTTCAGCCCATGTTCGTGCATACTGGTAATAGGCCAATGATAAATGTAACAAAGTCGAGAATTACAGCAATACATTGTAAATTTATTAATTGAAAACTATTTAGGCTTCTGTGTAAGCCATTCAATTATGAAAGATTTAAATTTTTCTCAGTGAATACTACTGATGAGTTCTTCATGGGCTAACATCAAAGGTATTCAATTCTTTATTAATATGTAATACCTTCAACAGACTCATTAATTTACTATAATTATTACTTAGTAACCGGTATTCAAGAGGACTCCCTCTCATTCTGTTACATCCGACTACTGAACTTCCATCTTGTACCACCTGATGTTGCTGCTGTAGTTTAACAAATTTTCCAATTGGGTCTAACTCATTCTCCCCTGGAATGTCGAAATTTTGAAGGTGATTCCCGTGTTTCTGTACATACATCTTCTCTCATAAATTATGGTCTATTGAATCAGATGAACATTTTTAAGCAGAACCGCTTCCTTGAAATTGAAAGACTGCACATGTATGGTACTCTGATCACGACATAATAAAGGAAGCAGTTCTGCTTAAAAATGTCCATCATACACCTTAAATGACCATATGTGACCCTATGCCAGGGAAACCTGACTGTAAGATTGAAAAATAAATTTTCTGATTGGAACAGATGCAACTTCAGCATAAAACCTTCAAGGAACTTTCTCTATGTTTTAACCAACGTTTCACAATACTGTAATGCCATGCTCAAAGTCTGTCACACATTAACAGAACATTACACACGGGAACATTACATATAAACACAGAAACAAAGGAATCACCTTCACAACTTTGACATCCTAATTAGGACTAATTGGAAAATTCGTGAAACCACAGAACCAACATCGGGTGATGCAAGAATGAAGTCCTGCAATTGGACATAGCCAAGGATGAGAGGAAGGCCTCTCGAAAACCGTTTACTAATAAGTAATCAATTTTAATGAACTAGCGAGTGTATTGGAAATGCTGTGTGTAAATAAGTGTTCACTGTGTTTCCTATTCCAAGTGAATTTAAGTAATTCTACTGTTTCCTCTGAAATGTTAAACTGTCTAATTTCTTTTAACAAAAACTACCATCAATTCACAAACTTCAAACACTAAGGTTTCTGTCTGACAATAATAAAAATAATTGTGAACTGTTCCATTAAATAAACCAGCAGCCTGTTTCCTTGCACTTCTTTGCTATAGAATTTAAATGTAAATCACCTTAAAGAAATGCTACAAATTCATTTTCTTTACAACAGTACCAGAATAATATAGAAAGTTATGAGTAGCATATAATTAATATCTTCAATCTCGTAATATTATAATAAATACCAATATTTAGAAAAAATACAACATACTATCTTGGAAAACACTCACTACGTCAATAATATTTATTACTTACTAGTAACCGGTATTCGATAGGACCTCCTTATCATCGTCAGCTACCTCCAACTGCCACACTTCCGTCCTGTACCACCTGGTTGTGGTTTCACGAGTTTCCCCAAGTTTGACGTAGCTGATGATAATAGGGAGGTCCTATCGAAAACCAGTTACTAGTAAGTAATGAATATTAATGAAGTAGTGAATGTTCTCCAAGATAGTATGTTTTAATATTGTTCCACTTCGTTTTCCCATTCCAAGTGAATTTAATTAAACAAATAAGCTCATTAAAGGACATGAACACAAACCACATGAGCTGAAAGAATCTGAGATGTGTGACATATTAATGCAAATTCATATGTTAAAGAAGCCATGTACACAAATCTATTTATCACCATTATTATAACATAGTCAGTTTGAGAAAATGGCCCCCGCTGAAATATACAAAATAACAATTTGTCTAGCATTAATCAACTACTGGATACAGGTCATTATTTACACACTTCTATGTACAACAGGCAATTGATTTTGCTATCTTTTTTTTACATATAATAATAATATTATTATTCAAGTCAAGGTGTAAAATCTGTCATAGAAATAATTTTTCAAACAAAATTGCAAAAAATTTCACTACTAGTCAATGTGTCAAGAGAATTATTTAAGTCAATTACAAACCTCTTCATTTGATTTTTTGGTGAAGTTTCTCTCATTAACAAAAATCACTTTTTGCTCATTAACCTGTCACCAGCAACTTTTACGAGCTTCACCACAACTAAGTTTCTGTCATGTGGTGATTATAGCAATGCAGGCACTCGCTCTATAACTTCACACGGTTAACTGCACACATATTCACTGGCTGACAGGCACAATTGCACTTGGGTTAACTGACACCCACACTATACATTATTTGCAACCTTATTTCTAATTTTATGTACATTTTTATATTTATCTATTTATATAATATATTTTACAACTGTACATATTTTTCATTCACACTGAACACAGTCATCAAGAAAGAAACTCTAAGTCTACTTGAATTTATATTTAGAATTTTATTTCTACTCCCAGGCGTCAATTGATTGCTTAACAGCTAAAATAAGAAACCAGAGGCCAGATCTAACATAACCTGAATGCACCATAGAATTTAATTGTTCAGGTACAGAACAAGTTGGAAAACAATTACTCAGTAAAGCCATAAAGCATCACATCCTCTGAATTTGTACAGGACTGTTCAAATTTTAATTTCTCAGTGTAGCTTTTCACACACACAGTACCAGTAAACAAGTTGCAACCTACCCAATTCATTGTATCATAGGAATATGATCCTAAAATTTAATGTAAAAACAACTATTTCAGTTAAAAATCAGTACAACTGTTAGATTAATTTTAAGATCACTATGTATTTATTTTTCACGCAAATATTTGGAAGACTGAAAAAATGCAATCAGTTTTATGATTGGTTTATGATCTAAAAAGAAGTGCATGTAATAAGGCATTTAATGATAAAGGACATATCAGCTTCACTTGACATAAATAACAAGTCATTAATTAAACAAACCAAACTCAATGGAGCTACATCCCATGGGGATACATGGCCTACCATCCAACCACAGCAACATCTTTCTCAGTCTTTTGACTAAGTTGACTGGACAAGGGGGCATGTGGACAACATGCAACTACCATGTCCATTATTGATGCTTTTCATGGTCAGAGCCACTGCTTCTTTCTTAACTAGCCCCTCAGCTATCCTCATGAAGCTGAGTGTGCTTCGTTCCTTAAGAAATCTGAGGAGCTACCATCAATCATCATTCAACTTCACCAAACAGATGGCAGGAATGAATGGGGGGCATGTAGCCAGCATGCCAACTCCCTTGACTGTTATGGATGGTTTACGCAACCAAAAGCGCTACTTAGCTCAATCCTCTCTGTTCCAGATTTGCCCTCCTCACAAAAATCTGAGGCAGCCAGGACTGTGGACCCACAGTCAGCAATATCCAACCAGATCACATAGGCAGTCACCTTCAATTACCTGATAAAAACAATACTTGCCACATTAAATTTAGACTTTTGGTACAATGGGATTTGGCCAACTTGTAAAAGTGATTTTTCATGTGCTGTTCATTCATTTCAAAATTTCAAAATGATTTGATCACAGAAAATAAATTTATCTACACCAGAGTGCTTGAAGCTTAAAAGAATCACAGGCATAAGTTTCGCAGAGAGTCAATTAAAGAAACAAATTATACAGAGTGTACACCAAAATATTTTACCTGTGTATAGAGGAAATATAGACAAGCAAGCAATTTTTATCAGGAGATTTTTGCTCTATGACACAAAATATGTATGCTACAGGGCATTAAAGTCATTACAATTTGGTGCTCTTAAGTCAATCATGGAGCGAAGTAAGGTTAAAATTTTCATTAAATTGACTTCATGCCTTCTTAGGGATCGATAAAAACCTGATTCTTAATCCTTCATCAACAGCTATATCATAATTTAGAGTTTCCATAATCTGGAAAATTTACAGACTAATCACATGACTGCCCACCACTGCATGTTTTTTTAATTCATATCTCCAGTGATAACAATGAAGTTTCTTTGTTTTGCATTTTTTCAAATGGCGGCCATGCCCTGGGAGATTTTATGCTGTAACAAGAAAAATTGAATCCAAAGACAAAAATCTCCGAATAAAAATTGTCCTTCTATATCCCCTCTATACAAAAGTAAAATATTTCGGTATTATTCATTAACACCCTGTATGAAGATGTTTAAACAAGAAGTAAGTTGTTGCAACATTTAGGTGGTGGATTGTGGATTGAAATTAAAGTAAGAGTACAACCATTACTGGCCTATAGATATAGCAATTGAAGATGCTAGATAAAACAGACTCTTCATCAAATTAAACAAGATTATTTATACTCGAAAAATGAGATGAGTCATGCAGATTTTTCCCTTGAAAACAATGCTAATGAGATAAATTCTCTACTTTTAGACAGTTATGACTAAGAATTTTTCACTGGGAGTTTTGAATTTCACAATTTCAGACAATCTCATAGTTTTCAAGGCATGTTTAAAAAAAGTACAAATGCAGTAGGTATTGTAAAGTTATTTCTTTTTTATAAATACTATTTATGAAAAATTTATGCAAATCAGGTCTAATAATAATTTTCTCAATTAACAATCAGGAACAGTAGCATAAATCGCTGATACGATACAAGCTTACCATGATGCAAAGGACAAAATGCTTTAGGAAAACAGCATTTAACTGTCATCTGATAAAGGGGCATTTTTCAAACAGCCAAACTTATTATTATGGAATGATTAACAAATATTTATGAAGCTGTTAGAAAAATAATTACTGAAGATCTTAACTATTTTTAAATATATCAGAAGCATTAATAGTATCCCTTTCATCATTTTAATGACAAAATCTATCCCTGTAAAATGTTAAGAAAAGAAATTTAACATTAGTTACGGTTTTCAAATCTTTCTATGAGAAAATAAAATAAAATCATAAGCGAAAGCATGCAAGGAATGAATGCTGAAATTTAAGGACAGGTATAAAGTAATAAAACTGATAAAACATCGTGTTTACATCACGCTGGAAGAAAGTATCAATGCAGTGGTGACCAACAATAGCACAGCACAAGAATAAGTACTTTATTACTGCACTTACCCACATAACAGATGCACTTTTCCCCCTAGATTTTTATAACAAAAAAGTTGGGCGTGTCCTTCATGCAAGGAAAAAAATTTAGTGAAAGAAACAGGTACTAAAAGACATGCCAGCTAACGATTGTTATAGCGGCTGTGACTACCTTATATATTGTATCGCACATTTGACAATAAATAGTTAGCTGTTGCTAAAAAAAACAAAAAAAATGCAAATTACACTCATTCAGACACTGTAAATTCTAGTCCAGCAGCTCTGTTACCCCGTTCCTTAGCGAATTTGATAACTTTATGCTTAAAACTTGCTGTATAACTTGAATATTTTGGTAAGTTCTTATCCACTCACCAAACACAAGTTTATCATAACAAAACTGTCTACGTCAGATGTCCTAAGAATACTGTGATATTAATCAACAAACGATGAGCATACTGGTATTTTGTGCGTAAATAAGAACCAATCATGATTACTGTTTCTATGCATCATTGTTTAAAAACTTGAATTTACAGATAATGAGGCCATCCAATCTTACGACTTCAATATTAAAAATAAACTTTTTTGTTGAAAATGAGATGCGATTACTATGCGGAGAATTTTTATTTTTTAATGCAAAAATGTTGGGATGCATCCATTATGTGGGTAAATACGGTAATAATTATTAGATTGTTCCACTCATTTCATATTTTATTCCTAAAGGCTTAAGTAGGAATACCTCAAACTGAAAGGACTGTAAGTGTGTCTGCAGCCAGTCACTTGAAGATTCTGTTTTCCAACAGACACGATAGGCACTCACAATTTCCTAATTTCAGTTTTATTATTTTAAATATTTTCTTTCATATGGTTTGTTCCAACAACATTCAGTGGCTGCCACGGGATGCCCAACGCACATGCACATTCTCAGTTCGATCACAAAGGTGTTATGAACTGACAATGTGCATATGTGTCAGGCATGTGAAGATGGATTCTGAAAGTTGGTGGTGATTTCTGTGCATATTCTGTTGAATAATTAAATTGTGTTTTCCAACTTATAAGAGAAGAAAAGATTGACATATGGGCGATAAAATTATAATTATGAATAAGCAAAATTATATACTGTAATTTATTAAATTACAAGATTGACATATGGGCGATAAAATTATAATTATGAATAAGCAAAATTATATACTGTAATTTATTAAATTACAATCTCATTCTTTTTTGTTCCAATTCTTTAAATTTTAATAAATCTGTTAAACTGTAATATAAGACAATAATTGGAATCTGATTTGAGATACAGTACACAGTTTTATAAATATTATAATTTTTAAATCTTCATTTTATTGCACATTAAAATTATAGGATTTATTAACATATTTTAAGAATGTCAATTGAAAACCAAGATTAAAATTTTTCAACAAAGTAAAATCTCTCACAACCAGCATTCAACTAACTAGAGATATAATAATTAAAACGAAGTACTATACACAGTGGAGCACATGAATAACTGAACTAGTTAAATATTATATTAACACTTAATGCTTCACTTACGTCGCTGTTTATGAGCAGGACATGTTTCGGGATTCTTATCCCATCTTCGGCTGCTGGTCAACTGGCAATTGGCGATCATGGTTAGAAACATGTCCTGCTCATAAACAGCGACGTAAGTGAAGCATTAAGTGTTAATATAATATTTAACTAGTTCAGTTATTAACTAGAGATAACTGAACAACATATAAGACAGTGCACCTTCAAATTTACAATACACGCCTCAACACGCTTCAGAAGCTACAACCAGCAGCTTTACTTGCTAAGAGAGATCATAGGTCCTGTTCTGGGTGATAAATGCCGAGATCTGTAACATGTTGTGGTACGAAAGTTCAATTTGTAATGCAAAATATTCATGAACAAAATTTGACATATCTGTATATTTCAGTATACAACTTTTTTAAGTGCTGCTTAAATTTAATTTTGTTAATTTTAAAATCACTCATTTGCATTGAACTTACTAGACAATTTAACCCCGGTATTCACTAGTTAATGACAATAGATAAAAACTGTAACCAATAAACTTCACATGCTGCAGCTTTTACGGTTGATGGTATAAAATATGACAAAGCTTTAGAAGTGTATACTCCATTATCAAGAAACAATTTCCAATTGCTCAGGTCCAGTTGTTGCTGATTAAGAGAGATTTTACAGTAGTCCAGAATCAGAAACTGCCTTCAGATTGAAGAATTACTCTTCTCTTTCCACCTGACCATCCTAGGACATTTTTAATAAGAGCCAGTACCACCAGTCTTAAATATTGTATTCAATTCCAACCCTGAAATTTCAACCTGCTTTAGAAGTACAGTACTACAAATAATAAGAATTGATGAATTTCATTTTCCAAATAATAAGTTTAACTGGAACTTAACGAGTGTATGGAGTTTTCTGAAACTTGCTTTAGTTGTTTTCCTGTTTAACTCGACCGTCCCTTGCATTAGTGATGGAGTAACAGAAATGAAGGGCTTTTTTCTGAAGGGATTTATCTCCAATGTTTTTTAACAATCCGGTTTGCAGATTATCCATGCGCAAAAACTTTAATTTTCCGCATTTAATTTTCAATTCTTGCAATTTATTTCATCAGATGTTTAATTTCCTGCACTTAGTTTCATCATATCCACAATATGGCGACAAAGTGCAGGAAATTCAAAATTAAGTTCAGGAAATTAAAAATCTCGCACCTAGTTAATTGTAACATTTGGATTATCTACGTCTTTTTTTAAAATTATTATTCATGCATGTTATGATCCTAACACGGATAATTGGGAATTCACTGTATTTACCCAGAACATGTTTCAACGGGTATTCCTATCAACAGCAGCTGATTCCGACTGGCCATCTGGTAGCGAGTGGATTAACTTGTTGATCAAAGTTCCTTGGTTTCCCACTGAGGAAGTTCAAAAACCATTAGAGCTCATGGTCTGGGAGGAAATATAATTCAAAAGAATGGCCAAAAACAGATAAACTTTGACATCTCAGTGGGCATCCAGTGAACTTTGATCAATGCACCTGCTACCAGATAGCCAGTTGGAATCAGATGATGATGATGGGAATATCTGTAGGAACAGATATTCTAGGTAAATATACCTAATAGCGAAGTTAGTGTGTATATGTCCATCCATACCCAATCTTGCTACAGGTTTTTAAAATTTGACATAGCTTGGAAAGAATTAGTCATAAATTTGAATGAAAGTTATCTTAATGTTACTCAAGCCCACAATTCTCTTTTCAATGCTCTATTTTATTTTATTTTACTTTACTATATTTTATTTGCAATTATAACCATAAATGGTAAAAATAAATAGTCTGGAACAACTTGGGAGACAATGTCAAGAAAAAACGTTACAAGGTTCATGTATTAACCTTTTCTTTCATATTATTTGTAACATCCAAATAAATTATGCTCGAAGTCATTGAAATCTGGAAAACACAGTTACTCTACTAGTCAGTTACAGTGTTCAAATTTACGTATTTCATCCAAAATACTTTGCTGAACATCACAAAGTAAACTAATTGAAATACTTTCACCATTAGTAAAGCATTCTTGTGCACAGATTTAATTCTTCACAAGAGAAATTGTAACAAGCAACAAACTATACTGCCTGCCCATCTGTTACATTTTTCACTAATGCAAGAGTTATCATGCAATGAAATTTAAAATAATAAAAATAAAAATAAAAATAATTATGTATATGAAAAACTGACAGAGTATTTATCTCAATCATTATTTTAATGAAAACTTAACAGTGGTATATAAAACATTATATGCAAATAGTAACGATTACAGCAATGCACTTCTGGTATGTTAAGGTGTAAATTTTCCTAGAAGTCAATGTATTAATTAACGAATTTCGCACTACACTAGTAAATGGGTGCCACCACTAGACAGCTGTAATTCGGATTAAAAATAAAGTGTATATGGTTGCATTCAGTCATACATGCTGAAATTGGTTCATGCCAGCGACTTCAGTAAATTCCTTGCACTATCCACATCACTTCTTGTACAACATGCACTCCTATTCTTGACTGTTCCACAAAAAGAATTAGGAACATAACATCACGCCCAGGATATGAACTTTTTGGTGTTTCATTGATTATGTAAAAATGACTTGTGTGAAGCAGCACTTAAAAAAAGATTTCTTCATTCACATATACAAAAACATGATGATGCCGCCTGGGAGCAGTGAGGTTGCAACAGCTTTAACAACCACGTCCTTCTCAGCATATCTGTTTACACTTAATTTGTTCGCTTCACTAGTGACTAATAATAAGAATCTAACGTTCCAGTGATTGTGTAGCACTATCGAGCCACCAGCATAAAAATAGGATCCTCTCTATAGGGATCGTATTATATACGAAAATCAAGTGAGATGGTAAGGAAAAGATAAACACAAGTATCATGAGTTTGTTGATTATCACTTTAGCGACACTTGACCTTACCTTCCGACACAAACACAACCATCATCACTTGAGGTACGACTTGTAGAGAAAAGGTGTCCGACATGTTTCTTTTTCCTGTTCCAAGAGGAAGAGAAGGTCTCTAAGATTCACTCGCTTCAGACGTGGTCGGTTTGGAAGCTGTATTAACAACAATGGCAATCATGGTTATTAAAGTATATGCATATAAATGCAGTATCTATTATATAAAAAGCTGCTAGGAATAAAGAAGTATATTTTTCTATATACTTAAACTAAAATGCATTTTAATAGCCTAAAATTACTCCTTTATTAATATTGGAAATTCCATAACTTTTTTCGAATTCAGATCAATTCTTATATTTTCAAAATTTTTAAGAAACAAAATAAACTTATATGTTTGCCAATTTTTGAAACATCTGCCAAACATTGCTGTAGGGTCATTCCATGTCAAGTGAACCAATTTTTTGTCAATTTTGAACATGACCATCTCCGATTTTAGTCATACTTGGTTGTCATGAAGTACCACCTGAGATATGTTAAAGTGCAAAATATCAGATTTTTATGTGTTGTAGTTTTCCAGTTATACCCTTCTGAAATATGGAAAAAAACCAAATTTTCTGCATAAGTGCAATCACAAAATGACGCATAAATCAAGCTGGAATTGACATAGATGAGTGGGAAAAGTATCAAAATGTAGCTTATATTATGAGCTTTAATTTGATACGTCACACGAGTACTTTCGAAAAAAAATATTTTCAAGGTTACCCAAAAAAAATTTGAAAACTGAATTTTTCAAAAACCTATATTTTGAAAATTTTGAAACAATTCTCATAGAAACATACATATTTCAGCATCATGTCCTACAAGTTTTGATAAGGGATCGCAATGGGATCATATTTTTTTACATTTATAACAAATACTATGCACGCTGGGTAAGAATATATGGCACCGTAATCTTGCACTTAATTCTAAAATTTCATTACAATCAAAAAGAAAAACTTACAGAAAACATGTTACCTTCCCTTCTTCAATGACAAAAACGTGAATTTATTGTCTACAGTAATTTTCTAGAGCCATGGTTGCCGCATCCATCTCTTCCTTCGAGAGGTAATAACTACGGCCAGTGGGACATGTAGGTTGCACAAGGGTGAGGATCTGAGAGAGAGGCACAGTCAGTTTATTTGGACAGTCACTTTTGAAAGTAAATGATGGGGAAGGACCTGCAGGGTGCAGAAACATCAGTTCCACTATCTGTGCTGTCTCATTTTTGTCCACAACTACACCAAGCCACCAATGATTGTTGTTCTCACATGTAACATATCCTTTTACTTCTGCTAGCTTCAGCCTCTGTTGCACACGTGGTCCTAACACTGAAAAAGTGGATGACTGTTCACTTCTTGAAAATACCTTTGTCAACAACACTTTATCTGACAATGGGATGAAACTGTGGAACTTCTGTGTGCCTGGTATTGCTTTTGTAGACAGAAATCTGTCTGCAAGTATTTTTTCCTCTTTGTTGTATTGTGCTTCATTGAAGAAGAAGAACTGCATGGAGTCGATGTTTTCCTCACTCCATGTAAACAGCTGTGCTGGTGTCATGATTTGATGCTCGTATGGCCGCTGTAGGCTTGCCTTTCCTGCAAGTCTTTTCACAGTACCACCCAGACCGTCACATACTCCTTTCCCATGGGCTGTTGCATAGAAATGCCACTCTGCCTCAATTCCAAAATCATGAACATGGTGGCATAAGTTTGAAAAGTTTTTTCTGTTTTTAAATTGCGCAGCTGCACCATCTGAGAAGTAGTAAATTTTTTTCAAATCTCTAATTACTTCCAACTTCAAATGAGAGATAAGCCTTTTCTGGAATAAATGAACAGCAGTGGTGTCATGCTGTAGACATTCAGAGATACATACAATACTTTTGTAGTGTATATTATGATCATTGTAGTAGACTGCTATAGGAAAAATAGTTGCTTGATCATTGTTCCAATGAAAAGACTGGGCTTCATCCTGTAGTACAAACGAATAATTTTCTGCAAAGTCCATACATACCACAGCTTCATTTACTCCAATATTCTGCTTCAAGTGATTATAATATTCTGCCTGTCTTCTTGCAATAAAAGAATGTCTCTTCAAAATCAACAACTGTTCACACAAAGTTTCTATAAACTCATCTGCAGTTTTGATGAAGGTTACTAAATTACATCTGTCAACAGAAACCCACTGCTTGTATGTAATGTTGTCCACCAGTTCATTATCTAGCAGCAACTGTAACTCATCTTTCAAATTATCTACACCTGGACATGAAGGACATTCATTAAGGTGGCATGCTGTGCCTGGCTCTTCACACATTAACTTCGCTAAACAGGAATTATAATTACTTATATCTGTGCCATCATTCAGTGTAATTTGTTTGGATTTCAACACTTGTAGCATTAATTTAACATTCTGATGCACTGTACAAACGCATACTGTGTGGGTACCACTTCCTCCAGCCAAGACGCAATGTTTAGGTCGTAAATCAGCAAATTTCGAAAATCCAATCTTATCAGTAGGATTTTTGTTTTTGAACAGCTCGTACACTTCCTTCAAGTTGCCCATCACTAGCCTCTTCTGTACATGAATTCTACTACTGTCACCCGTTTTCACAGAAACAAAATCTTTTTTTCCAGGCATAAGACGGCTGACATCATCACTGTTGTAGAACCCTATTACCTTCTCAATCACAGATTCATTTAAAACCTTTCCTGGTTTAGGATTTGGTGTTGCCAGAATACCCTTCGCTTTCACCAATGCTTTAGCTTTTCTTGCCATTCTGTTGCTAACCTGAAATTCATTTTGTATTTCACTGCATGACCAGCTTTTAGGTAGTACTGTTAAAATTTGCAATTTTTCACTAACACTTATATTTTCTTCTTGAAACTTTTCTTTTAGCTGACAAATGACTTCACATGATTCTGATTTATGGTCAACAGTTTTCTCTGTATTTGTACTTGCTGCTGTTAGTACCTTTTCTGTCAAACATTTTTTTATTTTACTGTATTTTTTATCACAGTATGATTTCATTTGCAACTTCCTCTTAGCAACAGGTGACTCCTCTAGAGAGCTTAGAGACTTATTAAGGTACTCTAAGGTAACATCTAAAGCTACAAATGATTCATCAACATTAGTAGGCCTAGTGGTATTGGCTACTGGTACTAAACAGTCATCTGTTGTATCTGTAACCTGTTTCTGCTTTGATAGTTCTTTCCTACAACTGTCACAAATTTTCATACCTACCACAATGGTGTCAAACATGTCACACATCCAGTCAGTAACAGGCCTCACACTTCTTTTCACACCCTGATGTCTGTCTTTCTTGAAAGGGTTGCAGCAGAAAATCTTTGCTGTTTCACTTACTTTTTCAGCCATACTGGGGAAATACACAATGCCTATTTTAATCACTGAACCCACTACTTTACATGCAGCAATACAGTCTTTGTACAGCCTTTGAAGAAAGGAAGCACACTGCATGAGAGTCAAGGCACAACTGAAGCCAGGTCCAACAGGTTACAACTTGCATTCCCTGGCTGACTCACATGCTTGCAGACTGTGTTTACTCATACCCATTTGACCACTTGCACAAGTTGGTATATGCATGTTGGTAAACAACTCCCTGGACAAAGGAATGGATTTTAGAATTAAGTGCAATATTCCTGTGTCATATATTCTTACCCAGCGTGCATAGTATTTGTTATAAATGTAAAAAAATATGATCCCATTGCGATCCCTTATCAAAACTTGTAGGACATGATGCTGAAATATGTATGTTTCTATGAGAATTGTTTCAAAATTTTCAAAATATAGGTTTTTGAAAAATTTTGTTTTCAAATTTTTTTTGGGTAACCTTGAAAATATTTTTTTTCGAAAGTACTCGTGTGACGTATCAAATTAAAGCTCATAATATAAGCTACATTTTGATACTTTTCCCACTCATCTATGTCAATTCCAGCTTGATTTATGCGTCATTTTGTGATTGCACTTATGCAGAAAATTTGGTTTTTTTCCATATTTCAGAAGGGTATAACTGGAAAACTACAACACATAAAAATCTGATATTTTGTACTTCAACATATCTCAGGTGGTACTTCATGACAACCAAGTATGACTAAAATCGGAGGTGGTCACGTTTTTCCATTGGTTCACTTGACATGGAATGACCCTGTAGCAGAATTTACATTAGAAATATGTTTACTTTTCACATGAAATATGTTTACTCTCCACATCTTAAGATTATATACAATTTAAACAATACCTGTGTTCTGTTGAGACTATTACTTGCTCCGTTTGACCCACTAGCACCAGACTGTAAAATAAACAGAAAATTATGTAATTTCATAGAAAAAAAAATTCATTCACAAAATTTTTGTGAATTTCAAATTAATTTCTTATTTATACAATAGTTCAAGATATATGGTTTTCTTTACGTCTCAAAAATTCATGCCAAAATCCATTCAAGATATTCAAGCATCCCTAGTTATATCATTTTTGGGGGAAATAAGCAAATCTCCTTACAACGTAATTTGCAAGTTTTTTACACAATACTATTTTTGTCAATTTATTCCACAAAAGTACCTACAATAAACAAAATCTATAGTAGTAAATGAAGAAGTAATATAAATGGAAAGTTAACGTAGTCTGTTTTATACTAAATTTCACTTACTTGGTTATCCAGGAATGTTTCAACCATGATTGAGACCATTCTCAGCTTACATTTGATTGTTCTGTTTTTCAGTTAATTTCTAGTCCTTATGAAGTTTGTGAGGGTAAAGTGGGCATGTTTGATAGTGTCAGTGGCAGATAGAAATTTTGAATTAGGCTGTTTTCTGCCACTGAAATTGTCTACACATCCTTTCTATCCCATCAACTTCATCAGAATCAGCAAATAGAGAGCTGGACTTAAAGACAAGGACAATCACAATGGGAGTTGAATATGTTCTTGATTAAATTGATTAAACCAAGTAAGTGATGTTGAATGTAAAAACGGACTTAACTATCTTCGTACCAACATAAAAATAAAAGTTATTTTCAACATGTTCAAAACATTTTAAAATCTCAGTTCTTTAGAATTAGATTTTAAAAACAATCTGTTACAAAGACCTCCAGGAGGGTACAGAGTCTAAGATTTCATGGTAATTACACTCCTTAATCAAAATTAAGATTTCCTAAGCAAAACCTGTTATTGTAATATATAAATATATCATCTCTTTTCAGGAAGATAAGACTGCCAATAAAATCTGTTATGTACAGATAAAATATGAATGGAAAAGAAAGAAAGAAATAAATAAAGAAGGGGAAAAAAACATATAAGTGATCTTTAGGGAGCTTTCATGTTTGTGACAGGGTTCTTTTTGGAAGTTTTTTGGGTATATTCATGCTTCTATCGTACTGCACTCATGGCATTATCTGTGCACTCTCAGCAACGATTTAAAACTTTAGAAAATTTTAAATTATTTTCTGGTTTTACATAAATTCTATGTTTTTAATTGTTTTCCTCTGAAAAAAAAAGTCTAATCAACAAGACTTATTACAGGATTTTGCTTATAAACTAACGAAATGCCAATCCAAATGATTCCTAACTTTTCAAAAGTGGCAATTTCATGTTACAGTTAAAAATAGCAAATTCAATAACAGAAACATGAACATAAATTGATCTTATGATTTAACTAGACACTGATACTCGATGAAAAGTCCTCCTCCTCCTCCTCCTCCTTTCCTCCTCCTCCTCCTCCTCCTCTTCTTCTTCTTCTTCTTCTTCTTCTTCTTCTTCTTCTTCTTCTTCTTCTGCCTATCCATTAATGGATGTTGGCAACCACATGATGCTCAGAATCAATTAATTAATTTCTAATGGTTGATTAATGTTAATCTTCTATGCATCTTTCAATTGTTATAGATTATTATTATTATTATTATTATTATTATTATTATTATTATTATTATTAATACTACTACTACTACTACAGTGAAATCTCAGTATAAAATACATCAGAAAAACAGTACTTTAATCTGAAAAGTATGTTATACTGAAATAAGCAAATTTTGTAAAACAAAAAAGTTTTACAGTTTAACCGGTCGATACAAAATCATTGCACCCAGCGAGGTGGCCGAGATGGCGTCTTGGACTCGTATTCGGGAGGTTCCAGGTTCAAATCCCGTGCCCGGCCAATTTGAGATGGGTTTTTCATGGTTTCCCCAGGCATAAAGGCAAATGCCAAAATGGATATTTACATACCATGAATCATCCTCACTAGTTCATCCTGTATCATATCCATTTAAGTTAATGTCTGTTGAAATTTTACCCCATAAAATATAAATATAATAGAAACAATTGACAATCAATAATTTCACGGCCTATCCTACTGTATACACACAGATCCCGAACTCCTGATATGGCCTTACAGCTAAAAGCAGTATAAACAGAGCTGAATTTAAAAAACACACATACACACACATTGCAATCCTACAATAAATAATGCGGCAAGATATCATACTATTTAGGAAGTTTATACAGTGAAGTAAAAATAATGAGTTGGATTGTGATACACTAACTTCCCTAAAATTGACTTATGAACTTTGAAATTCCCAGAGATGAGGATCTCATTAGTAAGTTCATTGGTTGCCTATGAGAGGATGCTGACGTTGATCAACAAACAGATGGAGTCTAGTTGAGGATGAATGGGGATACCCTTCGAAACTGCAGTCCAGGTTAGTGTCAATTTTAGTGTAGTTAGTGTATTGCAATCCATCCATTATTATTTTTATGTATGCGGTGAGAGTTATTCCACAACAAACTATACCCATTACCATACTTTACCCGCTGCCAGATGGGCTGAGCAACCGACTCATTTTCTTTTAGTTCTAGCTTTCTCTGAGTAGATGACACAACATGCCATATACTATTTTAAAGCTGAAAAAATTTTCTATCCAACAGCATGCAACACGATATGTTTCATATTGATTCTCAAGTTATAAATTGATCGTAAATGTATGGTTATTCTAGCTTACCATTAGTAGATGGCATTTGTATTTAACACAATAAGTGTTATTTCGATTTATAACTTAGAAATTTATATAAAAAGATCATGATTAGAGGATACCCAGTCACATCCAGTATAGGTTGGAAGGTCAACACCCTAATACCCTCAGTCAGCTGTAGGCCTATCCTAATTCTATGAGGTGCTTTTTTTCCCCTATCTTTTTCTGTAATGCACAGCTATTGTAAACAGCTTCATTCAACACGTAGAAAAACACTATTTTGTACCCTTCCCATATCTATGAATTATAGGAAATTTTTCTTATAAGTAGCCATTTTTCTAACCTCAATGGTGGCAGATAACAGCAGGGCCATTCTCCTATCCATCTTCAAACTAATCATTTTTGGTTTATTACAAACTTTCCCCCTAAACCTAAAAATAAGAATCCTTGCCCTGATAGTGTGGTGTGCTAAACTAAACTAAACTCAGTGGCACTACATCCCTGAAGGGACAAGGCCTACCACCCGACCACTGCGTCATCTACCATAGGCAGATGGCAGTATTGGGGGCATGTGGTTAGCATGCTGACACCCAAGGCCGTTAATAGTGGTCTCCATGACCGGAGCCACTACTTTTCTATCAAGTAGCTCCTCAGTTTGAATCACGAGGCTGAGTACACTCTGTTCCAGACCTCCCTATCTCAGAAATATCCGAGGAGGTACTGGGGATCAAACCCGGACCTATGGATCTGTAGCAAGCAACGCTAACCACGAGACCACGCAGTTGGTTGATAGTGTGGTGTGCAAAGCAAAAAAGAAGAGAAGTGAAACACTGAGTGTGTATGTGTGTTACACGAGTGTCAGATACGAGCGTTGAGTGTTGTAAGCGTTTGGTGGCGCTTCATGTTCCAGACCGTTTTAGGGTGTATCATATAACAAAAAAATTGTT